>JALGBA010004289.1:672500-3140000 GCA_023970755.1 Azemiops feae
ACAACTAAATTGTGTTATGCATAGAAGTGAACTTAGTCATTTTGACAAATTCCTAATTGGTTTGTTTGATGGTTTTCTTTGTAACTTTATAACTGTGTTTTGCATCTTTGTGGATTCATAGAAGCTACATTAAGGCAGAAAAGCAAACCAGAAATGGACTAGGAACTTACATATAGTTCTGTTCACACATCATGCCAAGCTAAACCACAGTCTAGTCAGTAGCTAATCCCAAAATATTTACTCCATTTATAGGCTTGGCTAAGAAAAACAACTCCTTCATGGATTACTGCCTTGTCGTGGCGAAGGGGCTTACGTAACTCAATGAAGTTATGAGCTATGCTGTGCAGGGCCACCCAAGACGGACAGGTCATAGCAGAGAGTTCTGACAAAATGTGATCCACTGGAGAAGGAAATGGCAACCCACTCCAGTATCTTTGTCATGAAAACCCCATGGACAGTACTAAAAGGCAAAAAGATATGACGCTGGAAGATGAGCCCCTCAGGTTGGAAGGTGTTCAATATGCTACTGGGGAAGAGCAGAGGGCTAGTACTAGTAGCAGCAGAAAGAGTGAAGCGACTGGGCCAAAGCCGAAAGGACGCTCAGCTGTGGATGCATCTGGTGGTGAAAGGAAAGTCCAATGCTGTAAAGATTTTTTCTCCATAGGAACCTGGAACGTAAGATCCATGAATCAAGGCAAACTGGACGTGGTCAAACAAGAGATGACAAGACTGAACATCGACATCTTAGGAATTAGCGAACTAAAATGGACAGGAATGGGTGACTTTAATTCAGAGGACCATCAGGTATACTACTGCGGGCAAGAATCCCTCAGAAGAAATGGAGTAGCCTTCATAGTCAATAAAAGAGTGGAAAAGCAATACTGGGATACAATCCCCAAAATGACAGAATGATCTCAGTGCGAATCCAAGGCAAGCCATTCAATATCACAGTAATCCAAGTCTATGCCCCAACCACTGGTGCTGAAGAGGATGAAATTGACCGGTTCTATGAAGCCCTACAGCACCTTATAGAATCAACACCAAAAAATGATGTCCTTATCATCATGGGGGATTGGAATGCTAAAGTAGGAAGCCAAAAGATAAACGGAATAACAGGCAAGTTTGGCCTTGGAGTACAAAATGAAGCAGGGCACAGGCTGATAGAATTTTGTCAAGAGAATACGATGGTCATAGCAAACACTCTTTTCCAACAACCCAAGAGACGTCTCTACACATGGACATCACCAGACGGTCAACACAGAAACCAGATTGACTATGTGCTCTGCAGCCAAAGATGGAGAAGCTCTATACAGTCAGTAAAAACAAGACCAGGAGCTGACTGTGGCTCAGATCATGAGCTTCTCGTTGCAAAATTTAGGCTTAAATTGAAGAAAGTAGGGAAAAACACTAGGCCACTCAAGTATGAACTAAATCATATCCCTGATGAATATACAGTAGAGGTGACAAATAGATTTAAGGAATTAGATCTGATAGACATAGTGCCTGAAGAACTATGGACGGAGGTTCGCAACATTGTACAAGAGGTAGCAACTAAAACCATCCCAAAGAAAAAGAAATGCAAGAAAGCAAAATGGCTGTCTGAGGAAGCTTTGCAAATAGCTGAGGAAAGAAGGGAAGCGAAAGGAAAGGGAGAAAGAGAAAGATACACCCAATTGAATGCAGAATTCCAGAGAATAGCTAGAAGAGATAAGAATGCCTTCTTAAATGAACAGTGCAAAGAAATAGAAGAGAACAATAGAATAGGGAGAACCAGAGATCTCTTCAAGAAAATTGGAGATATGAAGGGAACGTTTCATGCAAAGATGGGCATGATAAAGGACCAAAATGGCAGGGACCTAACAGAGGCAGAAGAGATTAAGAAGAGGTGGCAAAATTACACAGAAGAACTATACAAGACGAGCTTAGCATCCCTGATAACCACGATGGGGTGGTCACTGACCTCGAGCCAGACATCCTAGAATGTGAAGTGAAATGGGCCTTAGGAAAGCTGAGCAACAACAAAGCTAGTGGAGGTGACAGTATTCCAGCTGAGCTATTCAAAATCTTAAAAGACGATGCAGTAAAAGTGCTACACTCAATTTGCCAGCAAATTTGGAAAACTCAACACAGGATTGGAAAAGGTCAGTTTACATTCCAATTCCAAAGAAAGGCAATGCCAAAGAATGTTCAAACTATCGCACCATTGCACTCATTTCACATGCAAGTAAAGTTATGCTTAAAATCCTACAAGCTAGACTCCAGCAGTATGTGGATCGAGAACTTCCAGAAGTACAGGCAGGATTTCGAAGAGGCAGAGGAACTAGAGATCAAATTGCCAACATACGCTGGATCATGGAGAAAGCTAGGGAGTTCCAGAAAAACATCTACTTCTGCTTCATTGACTATGCTAAAGCCTTTGATTGTGTGGATCACAACAAATTGTGGCAAGTTCTTAAAGAGATGGGAGTACCAGACCATCTTATTTGTCTCTTGAGAAACCTATATGCGGGTCAAGAAGCAACAGTGAGAACTGGACACGGAACCACTGATTGGTTCAAAATTGGGAAAGGAGTCCGGCAAGGCTGTATTCTGTCGCCCTGCCTATTTAACTTATATGCAGAGCACATCATGAGAAAGGCAGGGCTAGATGAATCAAAAGTTGGAATTAAGATTGCCGGGAGAAATATCAACAACCTAAGATATGCAGATGATACCACTCTAATGGCAGAAAGTGAAGAGGAACTAAAGAGCCTCTTGATGCGGTGAAGAAGGAGAGTGCAAAAGTTGGCTTGAAACTCAACATTAAGAAAACCAAAATCATGGCATCCGGCCCTCTCAATTCCTGGCAAATAGATGGGGAAGAAATGGAGGTAGTGACAGATTTTATCTTCCTGGGCTCTAAGATCACCACAGATGGGGACTGCAGCCAAGAAATTAAAAGACGCTTGCTCCTGGGGAGGAAAGCTATGGCAAATTTAGACAGCATACTAAAAAGCAGAGACATCACCCTGCCAACAAAAGTACGTATAGTCAAGGCCATGGTTTTCCCAGTTGCAATGTATGGCTGTGAAAGTTGGACCATAAGAAAGGCTGAACGCAAAAGAATTGAGGCCTTTGAACTATGGTGCTGGAGAAGACTCCTGCGAGTCCCTTGGACTGCAAGGCGATCAAACCGGTCAGTCCTAGAGGAGATCAACCCTGACTGCTCCTTAGAAGGCCAGATACTGAAGTTGAAACTCAAGTACTTTGGCCACCTAATGAGAAGGAAGGACTCACTGGAGAAGAGCCTAATGCTGGGAAAGATTGAGGGCAATAAAGAAGGGGACGACAGAGAATGAGGTGGCTGGATGGAGTCACTGAAGCAGTAGGCATGAGCTTAAATGGACTCCAGAAGATGGTAGAGGACAGGAAGGCCTGGAGGAACGTCGTCCATGGGGTCGCGATGGGTCGGACATGACTTCGCAACTAACAACAACAACAACAAGAAAAACAAACTTGGTTACTATTAGTATGATGTGTAACCCGGTGACTAGATTAGGAAAGAATTCTTATTGTTTAACCCTCTAGTATTTTTTAATTTTACCTTATTTTCTCCTAGCTCCTTCCATGTACTTTCATACCACTTCTCCATGTTTTTCTCTTTGTTGTTTCACAGTATTTGGATAAAGTTGAAGTGGAGATGCGAACATGTGAAGAGCCCAGGCCACCCAACGGACAGTCTCCCATTGCTGTTGCTTCGGGACAGAGGTTAAATCTGCTTCTAGTTTTTTCTTAGTGTGCTTTTTGATGCAGTCTTTGCTTTTCTAGTTAAATGGTGATGCAGTCGTGTCTGTAGCAGGTTTTTAACAGGTTTAAAAATGGCAGGTGCAACCAGGCAATCAAAGGTTCATCTTTTTTAAACACGTTTCAAACATAAAATAGGATGAACTTTGATTGCCTTGTTATGCATGTTAATTTGAAGCCTATAAGTATCATGCAGATTCCCCCTTCAAGTTTTTTTCTTGATATCTTCCTCTTATAGCCACTCATATTTTTCTAATAAGGTGCAACTAACAGCAGCATCTCTTAGAGCTAATCTATATGGAACCCCCATTACAAAATTAACCCAGATTAATTTTCCCAGATGTTGGATAGGTAGTAAAAAAAAATTGTTGGTTTTTTTTTGTTTTTGTTTTGAGGTGCTGAAAAAGAAAGATGTAAAAGAAAGCATTCTCTTTTATGACTCTGAAGTTGTCTTTTTGAAAAGAAAAATAAGATACATAAGATATGTTGCAGCTGTACTTTGGGACTATATCACATTGTCATTTTGGGACCAATATTTAACAAAAGCTGTGCAATATATAATATGCTTTGTGTTTGCTTGAAGCATTAATTATAGCAAAGAAAACTTTTTAAAAACAATCCATATGGTTCTTGCCTCTTTTGTTATCAGCTTTATGGGGCAAGCAAGGTTTATTTGTTTGTGGATGTATGAAAATATTTAATATTCTGTTTAATATTTTTAATGATAAAATAATGAAAGAGAACAATCTAGCTATCTGTCCTGACCTAGAAAAAAACATAACTTTGCATAAGGCTAACACATTTCAGTGTTACATGCTTTAATGGTTAAGATGAGCTAAAGCATTGTACTCTTATTAAAAATTATTTCCTCCTCTACAGTGAATATGGATTTGCAGAGAAGGTCGTGGAAGGTATGTACATTACTGTCAATTCAATTACCATCAAGATACACTCCAAGGCCTTCCATGCATCATTTGAGTTATGGCAGCTTCAAGGATATAGTGTCAACCCCACCTGGCAGCAGAGTGATCTTCGCTTTACCCGAATCACTGATTCACATAAGGGAGAGGTAGGTCCATAAACAGGTGTCCTTACATTTGGAATGCTTTCTGTAGACTTGCAAAGATTTTAACATTTGGTTCCCTTTTTCGTTGCCCTGCACACCTTTTTGATTACGGTAGTTTGCCACAGCCATTTCGAAATAAACTAAGTTGCTTGTAATTTTTTTTGTTCTTTTTTAAATTGTCTGTTTCCTAATCTATAATTTACAACAGTACATTAGACACCTTTACAAACTTTTTTTTAAATTTTGTACCCCTTGCTTCCCTCCGGATAGGTTTTAACATTTAAAGAACTCACCTGGCAGACTCTTCGAATAGAAGCTGATGCTACAGAAAATGGAGAACAAGATCCCCTCACTACCCCTCTAAGACTTATTACTAACCAGGGCAAAATCCAAATATCACTTAAGAGAAAGGTGAGTATATGTATATATATATATATTGCTGAAAAGTATTATTGAGTAGAATGATTGATAGAACTAGAGTTCAGATACTTTCCATAATACCTTTTGATGTGAACGATAAGAATTCCCAGCCCACCCAGAATAGAATACATCTTCCCACAGCTTCTCTGGAGTTCGGAAAACAGAAAGACCTATGGATTTTTTTAAAAAAAAACATGTACATTTGAATAATATATTCCAGCTGCAAAATGTGGCGCTCCCAGTTGCATAAGTTACAATTATTTTTATAAATGAAGAATTTCAGATCCTTGATTTTTAGTAAAAAATAAAATAAAAAATAGATGTGATACACGTTATACAGGTAGAGTCCTCAATTATGGTCGCAAGTTGTGATGGTCATTAAATAGGTGTTCATGTGATTGCACCCAATTTTATGATCTTTTCTGTGGTGGTTAGGCAAGTGGTGGTGATAAATTGAATGCTGCAGTCATTAAGTGAATCCATTATTCACCACGGGACATTTTTTGCTGGAGACCAGAAGTAAATACCAGTTTCAGGCAAAAAGTTGAAAATTGTGGTCATGTGACCACTGGGCAGTGCAAACAGCTGTAAATGCAGACTGGTTGCTGAGTACCAAAAATGTCGTGTGACTACGGGGTGGGGTGGGGGAGGCAGACATTGAAACTTCAAATCTGAATTGTAATTTTTAGGGTCTGTCATAACTTCAAACTATCACTAAGTGACCCAGTCGGAATTCAAGGACTGTGTTGTTGAAAAAAGGGTCTGAACAGAAACTTGATAAACTGTAGGTTTTTAAAAAGTTGTTAAAGGATTGAGAGGATGCTCAGGATATAGTGGTAGTCTTCCAAGTAATTTGAAGTATAACTTCTTACCTGAGCTCAGTTCATATTTACAGCCACTCTGATCAATTTTTCTTGATTTCCCAGACTTTTTTGAGCAACAGTATATATCAAGCATCTTTTTTTTTTAAATTGTATTCTTAACTCACATTATAAGGGAAACCAGTTTATTCTATAAATACATGTTGAAAATCATACAAAGCATCTTGTTTAAAGTACTATCAGATAAAGATTGTTCCTTTCTTTTTCAGATAAAAGTGATATATTCAGAGATTATCTAGGAATTAGGAATTAGTCCATTTGCTAACTTATAGAAAAAATAATTTAAAAATGCCACCCACTGAAGCTGCTTATTCTTGGGAATAAATAAAAATCTTTTCAGACAGCGTGCTGATCTTTTTCTGTTTATGAGCCAGACAAAGGATTGCAATGTGGTGGCATCTAAGCTCATGTTCCTTCTTGATGACTTGTTGTGGGTGCTAACTGACTCCCAGCTTAAGGCAATGATGAAATATGCAGAGTCCTTGAGTGAAGCCATGGAGAAATCAGCTCGGCAGAGAAAAAGTTTGGCTCCTGAATCTGTCCAAGTAAGCATCTTTAACACATGTAGTTTTTAAGATATACTCTCTCCCTCTCTCTCTCTCTCTCTCTCTCTCTCTCCCTCTCTCCCTCTCTTCCTCCCTCCCTCCCTCTCTCTCTCTCTCCCCCCCTCCCCCCATCCTCTCTCTTGTTTATTACATTTATGTCTCACTATAAGAAGAATTGACTCCTGATAGTTTACACAATACAGTATAGGCAAAATTAAACTTATATTTTAAAAATTAAACAAATCTTTAAAACAAACAGCTACTCTTCCCATCCAGTTAATCAGTAAGAAATATAAAGATGACTGAGTCTTAACTAGAATCCTTCTCAGAACAGCTGGGTCTTCAGCATCTTCCTGAATCTGTTATGGACAGGCCAGAGATTGCACTCTAATAGAAGGCCATTCCAGAGAGCTGGTGCTGCTACTAAAAGGCAGCAAGATCTGACCTTGGCTCCTTTTACTTCCCAAAAGTGGGAAGTTAAAAATAGCTTCTCCTGGGATAATTTAATAGGTAGGACCAATTTTGATTGGAATAAGCAAATCATCAGATTTGCAGGTGCCAAACCACAAAGAACTTTATAGCTCACAAAGTTTTAATTTGCCAAAATAGCAGAAGCACGTGCTGTTCCATAGATATTTAGGATTGGATCCAAATTGGATATTATGTGAACATGGGGCATACTAGGATTAAAAAAAATGTATTAGCAAGAGGGGAACAAACAGTAATATTGTTTTCTCTTCCTCCAACAGTTTACCATGTTGCTTCTCACAAGATTACATAGTAAACTGTACAGGCGGTTCTTGCTTAAAGACCACTTGTTCAGTCACCGTTAAAGTTTCAATGGCAGTGAATGAGTGATACTTACAAGGTCCTTGCAGTTCCTGCTGTCGTAGTGCCCCAAGATGACATGATTGAGATTCAGGCACTTGGCAACTGGTTCACATTTGTGGCAGTTGCAGCCTCCCATGGTTGTGTGATTGCCATTTGTTATCTTCTCGGGTAGCTATCTACAAGCAAAGACAATGGGAAGTTGGCAGGGAGATTTGCTTTACTTTTTCCCATAAAGACAGTAAATGTTGACTCAGTATATTGCTTTAGTTAGTTAGTTATTTAATCAAGATAACTGCCCAATCACTGAAGCAACTGTAGATATAAGATATATATATATATCTTATATCTACCAAGCATGGTTACAAATCTCCCAGTGCCTCCCATATCTTTTCAAGCTGCTTAAATGTGGGTGAACAGTATTAGGTGTTAGGTTTCACACCTGATTGGAGAACCATACTCAAGAATACAGTATTCATTAATGGTTCCTCATCTAGGGCAGGGTCAGGTGAGATGCAAGAATCATTCCTGCATACTGTGTTCCTCAACATTTTTATTAATGACTAGAAAGAGGAAGGGGGGAATAGATGCATATTAGCAGATAATTCAAAATCAAGCTACATCTGGAGGACTACAAATTCTAAAGTCTTAGCCTTTGAGGCTGGGTGATTGACTGGAGGTGAGGGACAGCAATTCTTTCATTCATGTTTCCTTGGCTTCAATCATGATCTCAATGATTGTTACCCTGTGGTAAGATGGCAGACAATAAATTATAAATAAATAAATAAACAAATAAATAAATAAATAAATGCTCATTTTCCAATGTGGGTTAATCCCATTCACTATATTTTCTATATTGTAATTTAGGAAAAAGGTGTAATGTCCTCCCTTCCCCTTTCCCCTATTGCCCCTGCAAAAATAACAACAATAACAACAACAGTCTTTAGCAATTATCCCAAGATCCCTATTTTCCTGTCTGGCTTTTTGTTTACTAATATTCATTCAGGGATTTGAATATGAAGTATTGCCTTAAATTAAGCATTTCAAAGGCTTTTTTTCCTGTTTCCATAGGATGATTTGAGGTCTCTTGATACTATGTCATTTCCATTGTTCCTCTTGGGTTCTTTACAGGTAATTAGAACTTCTTTTTCCTTCATTACAGACCACACCTCCTATTCCCAGTACCCAACAGACCTGGCCCCAGTCATTCGGCAGCACCCATAAAGCAATCAGCCAGTATTTTGAGATGTATGATATGAAAGAGTCTTCCTATCACCTTCTTATTTCCCGTCTGGACCTTCACATCTGTGATGATAGCCACACTCGAGAAACAGGTAGCTTTACGTGGGTTGAAATTGGGAGAGCAGTATGACCGGTGAGGATTTTTTCCCCCTAGTGATATGTGCAGAAATTGTAAGCAGGTGTTTCAGCTTGGTTCCTCTTTCTTCCTCATTCCAGCTTTTTTATAAAATCGTTTCAGTAGCAAGAACTCTACTTTGAGCTCATGGACACACATGGAATCTTAGGTACAGTTACAATAAGGATGCTGTGAGGAATTCTGTATTCACAAATGAAATTGTTAACTAGTGAAATGGCTCCCCACCATGTCTTCCTGTCCCCCCTCCCATACAATGTCTTCTTCCTTTTTATCTTTATTTTTGGGGTACAGATGTTTCTTCCTAAAAATACTAGGCAGCGGCCACATTCCCCATTTTTCTAATGGAGCCTAAATAGCTATGGCCTATATTGGAAATAAAAGTAATGTTAAAGGCCGATGCTTTTTAACACAATAGCTTCATATTTGTTTGTTCGTTAAAAGAATGTTTAAAAAAAGACTAATGTAGATAGGAAGACATGCAAGCATCAAGGAAGGTTGCTATAAATATCTTGATGCTTATGGGTATCATTCAGCTTAGTTATCTAATTATATCTGCCCTGATCTAATTTTCAAATTATAAGGTTTGATAATAGAATCATGCTATATGACAATATGGAGACATTTTGGAGAATCTAATGAAAATATTTTTAAAACAAAAATCTCAATACAAATAGATGTTGAGGGATTTATATATTTGACATCATTTTTAAAAAAATATTCCAAAAGGTGAGACCTAATTCATTTTTATTAAAACAATGCATATTATTCAGAGTGTTGCATTTTGGAATACCAATTCATATTCTATTTGTGTAAACTAGGCATACAGCAACCAAGATCTGTCTAATTTTATTCCATTTTACCACAGGTGCTTCCAACCATGGTATAATGGGAGGTGCAATGCAATTAACCTTTAGGAGGATGGGCTTCGACTATTATCCTTTCCACTGGGCAGGTATGTCGCAAAATTAGTGAGATTTTCCATAAGCTCCAATTTTCTTATTACAGCAAGTGAAATGACTGTGGCAGGAGGAAAAATGCAGGGGATACTGTTAGCTTTTGTCTGAACTGGCTGCAATGGAGGTCTTCTGAAGAGCTGAACATATAGCCCATTCCTGAAGAAGAAGCAATAGAATGCCCAGCTATCAATGACACTTAAATTTAAATACAATCATAGAATTGTGATCGGAGAAAAAATAGGGAATTATGTCATTTATACTATTTTTTAAAAAAAAAAATAGTAGCATTAAAGGTGGACAGATAAGATTTCCTTTAATAAAGAAGACATCAAGGGAAGTCAACATTACTGAGCATAACTATGAGTAACAAATATTCATTTACTGTGTACAGACCTTTTAACTTGGTTGATCAGAGAGAAGTGGTCCAAATTAGAAGTGAGTTTCTTCAAAAAAAGAAATGAGCTGTATGGCAGAAGTATTGTCATTTTGTCAATTTAAACTCCCTATTTTTTTTCCAGGAGATAGCTGCAGACACTGGGTGCGATATTGCGATGCCATGGAGACCTGGGAACACTGGGCAAAAAAACTAGTGAATGAATTCCAAAACAAGATGGGAAAATATAGTGAAGAAATAAGTTCTGCCTTCTTTAAAACTGCAGAGAAGGAATCTCCCTTCAAAAAGAGACAAGGTAACTCAAGATTCCTTATCAAGGTTTTACAGTTGCGGATAGCTGGGAGCAGCTTTCACAGTAAACATGCAAGGTTTAGCAACAGCATGTCTCTGTTAACCATTCAAAAGTTCTTCATATGTGCTCCTATATTTACCAAAGTACCTCTTTTGATTATTTTGCTATTCTGTATTTGCTCAGCCAAAACCTCATTTAACTTCCAAATACTTCTGAATAGTGAAGACAAGGCAACTTTTATGATATAAATAAACTACTGTTGAAGCATCCACATTGCATTGTGCTATTTATGTGTCTCATTAAAAAGTGAAACTTAGGAATAGGGATGGGGTACAACTTATGATACTGTGTGTCAAAAAATAATGCATTCACATTTGGGTTCTGTATAACTGTACTAAAAACTAATGTCTGTCATGAGAAAAGTAGACTTCCTCGTGTTTGAAACTGCAAATGATGCTGGTTCTACCGGTAGTACTTTTAAGAGCTTATGAAAGCTAAACCCTGGAATCTACATTAGATGTGTATATTTTTATATAAATATGTGCTTTCCATTTGAAATTGTTTCACAACAAGAGCAAATATACCACTGTCTTCTGTATGTATTAAAGGTGGGAGGGAAGTTCTGAAGTTTTGCTGTCTATAATTGTGGGTGAGCCCAAACATAACCTCTGCATATTAAGGTATTTTAAAATATACTTGTTCAAAAAGCAGTTTCTGCCTTCTTCTGTTATTAGTCAAGGAAAGGGCATTACTAAAGAGGTAGCTATGAAAATAACTTACAAATAAGGCAAGCTGTAACTTCTGAATCTCCGCTAGTGATTGTTTTCTAAAGTAGAATTTTCAAGCACATAAAGTTCTATATATATGTTGTGTGCAGTGTTGTTGGTTCGGCACTTTTCATGCCAATATAGAACTGAGGGTGAGAAAGGGAGAGCACAATACTTCTAAGTTTAAGGATTTATTTTAATGACTAAAACAGGGGTCCCCCACCCCGGGTCCGTGGACCGGTACCGGGCCACAGCATGCCAGCAACCGGTCCGCACAAACAAGCAAAGCCCCATCCATGGGATGCAGGCAGCACACAAAACCACACACTCTCTGATCCGCGGAAAAACCTTTCTCCATGGAACCGGTCCCTGGTGCCCAAAAGATTGGGGACCTCTGGACTAAAAGGAAGAATTTGTTCTGATGATTATGATGTTTTTGCTTTAAGATGCTGTTTCAAGTTCTCCAAAAAGCTCTACAGAGAAGGGGTTACATCCAGCTAGCACTCCCCCTCATACCCTGCTAGGACTCCAACGACCTGCATGGAATAGACTCCGATCCAGTTGCCTGGTTGTTCGAGTTGACGATCTGGATATTCATCAGGTAAACTTCTGAAATTTATATGGAAAAGTGAGCATCACACAGATATGTTGCCTCATCTGTGGCTTGTTGCTATTGATGGGGGAAAATGCCACTTAAATAAGGAATCAAGGCATTTGGAGATAGATACAACAAAGCATCTTTTATTGGCATGCAAAACTAATAGTGGTCACTGGGCTTCTCTCCACACTAAGGAAAAGACGACAATCTGGTTTTGTTATCTGTCTTCTTCCTCTTCAGTGAACTTTTAGTTTGACTGTTTTGCCTGATATGCACTTAAGAATCATATACATATGATTATGTAGATTATGTAGAGTATGTAGAGTAGATGATTATTTATCTCAGTGATCCCACCCAGTGTCATTGGTGGGACATGATGGGCTAGACCAGCACAAGGGGCCACTGTCATCTTTTATAAATATAATTTCATTCAATAAGATTTGTAAAAGCTTAAGTTGGTTTCTTAATTTTCTTTCCTTCAGAGCCAAATAATAAATATCTGCGTACTTTTTTCTGATTTTTAAAGAACAGGTAACTAAAAACATATGCCTGTTTAATTTTTTCAAGTTTGATTTTTAACTGGTATCATCACAAATTTTTTATGATTTTTTGCATTTACAGTGGAGCCTATATTAAGAAATTAGATTTGTAATATTGATCTAATTCATAACAGTCTGTAATTCTAGTCAGTGATTTATAGTGGATTAACCAGATACTCTGAGTTTAAAGCTTAATAGCAATTTTATTTTTCCTTTAAGAAATGATATGCCATATTTTATAACTCTGTAAATAACTAAGGTTATATTGAAAAACTGTTATATCCATGACATTTTAGATCCCTTGTTTACATATAGGCAGTCCTTTTTTTAACTACCACAGTTGGGAATGGCAACTTGGTTGCTAAGCAAAGTGAACTGACTCACTTTCTTTTATTTTGTAGACCTATAATGGTTGTAAATGTGAGTACTGGTTGTAAAGTTACTTTTTTATCACTGTCATAATTGCAAATGGTCGCTAAACAAGACAGTCACTAAATGAGGACTATCTATACTTGCATTTTGCTAATTATATTTTACTATTTTATTTTGATATAACTCCTGTCTTTTATGGTTTATATTTTTTTTTTAAATGATTAATTAAAAAAAGAATTGCACTAGAGCAAAACTCAAAAAAGGAAAAAGAGAGGGAATAAGAATCAGTTCAAACTGCTGTCTCATATTCTGTTCATTTTCCCAGGAAAACAAATTGATTACTTATAACACAAGATCATACTATTTGAACAGTACAACGAAATAGCACTTCCAACATTTCAATTTCTGGTGCTTTTCTTCTTCTAAGATCCTCTAGTCCTAGATTACATATTACATATACTTAAGCATAAAACACCAAATAGTATCACAGTCATAATTCATATGTATATAACTATTTATACTATATTTCTGTTGCTTTCCAGGTTTCTACAGCTGGACAGCAGAGTAAGAAACCTTCAACATTACTTTCATGTAGGAGGAAATTATTGAATCTTCCGGAACATACGTCAGCAATCCATCTAGTATTCACGGAGTACTATTTTCCAGACCACACTACTTTTCCAGGTGACCATCTCAGGAATCACATTCCTCTAATCTTTTACAAAATTTGATAAAGGTGTCAACATTACTATTTCCTTCAGTTTAACACATTTCCCTTTCATTTCAGCCATGTTTTTCTTAATGCAAGAATCCTGTAAAGATAGCATAGCAGTTGCACAGCCCTTTTATTGGAGCTCTTTACCTGGAAGCATCCTATTCTTTTTACTTCTTTGTTACAGTTTAGGAGGTGTATGCTCTGTCTCCTTGGGGATTTGGAAATTTTCCCAAAGAAGGCCTGTAGGAGGCTTGAGGCATCCCTCTAGACCAGGGGTGTCAAATTGCTGGCCCACGGACCGGTTGCATCATATGGAGGCCACGCCCACCCCAGCTCCGGCAATGCAAAAAAAGTTGCAATACGTTGCAACACGTCACGTGACATGGCGAGTTTGACACCTGTGCTCTAGACCCATTTAAGGCAGTCTTCATATGTGTTGACTGCAATCCCCTGTCATCCCCAGCTAGCAGAGTCAGTGGTTGATCTAAAGCATTTCACAATTGGTTTCAAGATTGATTGCTGTTGGAGACAAGACGTCAGTGGAACACTAACCTGTATTTTTCTTCTTTTCACCAGTCCCATGTCCAAACTTGTACTTGCAGATGAATGGTTTGGTTTTCACTTTGGACACACGGAGCATGCTTTGGGTGAATTTATTCTGCCTTGATCTCTATCGCAGTCTACAACAGTTTAAAGCTATATACAAGCTGGAGAGCTCTGGGAAAAGAGAGGAACACATTGATATTAGATTGGATGGCTTTAAGTTAAAGGTTTGTTTTATTTGCTTTTGATTGTACTGTGTCTTAAATCAGGCAGACAAAAAACTCTTGAGGTTAGGACACAGGTCGGCAACCTGCGGCTCCGGAGCTGCATGTGGCTCTGAGCCTTCCCCTGAGGCTCCCAGCCTCCTCTGCCATTTGCAGAGAGACACAGAGACAGAGCTTGCCCCTCTCTCTCTCTCTCTCTCTCTCTATCCTCTCTCTCTCTCTCTCGATAGCTCTCCTCCCCATCCCCTCTCTCTCATCCCTCTCCTCCCTCCCTCTCTCTCTCACTTCTCTTGCTCTCTCTCTCTCTCTCTCTCTGTGATGTGGGTGTGTTTGTGTGTGTGGTAAAAAGAGATTAGGGCCTCACCCGTTCCAAAGAGACCGACAATCTTACTGGGTGAGGCTCCTACTCCCTTTCCTGCGTCTCTGCAGAACAGGAAGGGCAGGAGAAGCTAGCTAGCCCAGCTATGGTTTTTGACTCAGGAAGTTCTCTGGGAGTTGAAATCCATGAGTCATAAAGAGTCCGAGGTTGCCTACCCCTGAGCTTTTGCAGAACTGCTTAAGGGCCCGCGTTCCAGTGAGGCAAAGATCAGAGAGAGGGAAGAGGGGGGGTGGGAGAGACAGAGGGAGATACCCTTTTTGACATCTAAAATGAAGATACCTGCATATATCCTTTTTTAACCTTTTATTTTTATATATATGTTGTGGTTGTGTGTGTGTTGTGTGTGTGTGTGTATGTGTTTGTTGTAGATTGTGTATATATGTTGTATATATGTGTTGTTGTTGTTGTTGTTGTTAGTTGGCGAAGTCGTGTCCGACCCATCGCGACCCATGGACAACGTTCCTCCAGGCCTTCCTGTCCTCTACCATCTTCTGGAGTCCATTTAAGCTCACGCCTACTGCTTCAGTGACTCCATCCAGCCACCTCATTCTCTGTCGTCCCCTTCTTCTACTGCCCTCAATCTTTCCCAGCATTAGGCTCTTCTCCAGTGAGTCCTTCCTTCTCATTAGGTGGCCAAAGTACTTGAGTTTCAACTTCAGGATCTGGCCTTCTAAGGAGCAGTCAGGGTTGATCTCCTCTAGGACTGACCGGTTTGATCGCCTTGCAGTCCAAGGGACTCGCAGGAGTCTTCTCCAGCACCATAGTTCAAAGGCCTCAATTCTTTTGCGTTCAGCCTTTCTTATGGTCCAACTTTCCAGCCATACATTGCAACTGGGAAAACCATGGCCTTGACTATACGTACTTTTGTTGGCAGGGTGATGTCTCTGCTTTTTAGTATGCTGTCTAAATTTGCCATAGCTTTCCTCCCCAGGAGCAAGCGTCTTTTAATTTCTTGGCTGCAGTCCCCATCTGTGGTGATCTTAGAGCCAGGAAGATAAAATCTGTCACTACCTCCATTTCTTCCCCATCTATTTGCCAGGAATTGAGAGGGCCGATGCCATGATTTTGGTTTTCTTAATGTTGAGTTTCAAGCCAACTTTTGCACTCTCCTTCTTCACCCGCATCAAGAGGCTCTTTAGTTCCTCTTCACTTTCTGCCATTAGAGTGGTATCATCTGCATATCTTAGGTTGTTGATATTTCTCCCGGCAATCTTAATTCCAACTTTTGATTCATCTAGCCCTGCCTTTCTCATGATGTGCTCTGCATATAAGTTAAATAGGCAGGGCGACAGAATACAGCCTTGCCGGACTCCTTTCCCAATTTTGAACCAATCAGTGGTTCCGTTCCAGTTCTCTCACATAGGTTTCTCAAGAGACAAATAAGATGGTCTGGTACTCCCATCTCTTTAGAACTTGCCACAATTTGTTGTGATCCACACAATCAAAGGCTTTAGTAGTCAATGAAGCAGAAGTAGATGTTTTTCTGGAACTCCTAGCTTTCTCCATGATCCAGCGTATGTTGGCAATTTGATCTCTAGTTCCTCTGCCTCTTCGAAATCCTGCCTGTACTTCTGGAAGTTCTCGATCCACATACTGCTGGAGTCTAGCTTGTAGATTTTAAGCATAACTTTACTTGCATGTGAAATGAGTGCAATGGTGCGATAGTTTGAACATTCTTTGGCATTGCCTTTCTTTGGAATTGGAATGTAAACTGACCTTTTCCAATCCTGTGGCCACTGTTGAGTTTTCAAATTTGCTGGCAAATTGAGTGTAGCACTTTTACTGCATCGTCTTTTAAGATTTTGAATAGCTCAGCTGGAATACTGTCACCTCCACTAGCTTTGTTGTTGCTCAGCTTTCCTAAGGCCCATTTCACTTCACATTCTAGGATGTCTGGCTCGAGGTCAGTGACCACCCCATCGTGGTTATCAGGGATGCTAAGCTCGTTCTTGTATAGTTCTTCTGTGTAATTTTGCCACCTCTTCTTAATCTCTTCTGCCTCTGTTAGGTCCCTGCCATTTTGGTCCTTTATCATGCCCATCTTTGCATGAAACGTTCCCTTCATATCTCCAATTTTCTTGAAGAGATCTCTGGTTCTCCCTATTCTATTGTTCTCTTCTATTTCTTTGCACTGTTCATTTAAGGCATTCTTATCTCTTCTAGCTATTCTCTGGAATTCTGCATTCAATTGGGTGTATCTTTCTCTTTCTCCCTTGCCTTTCGCTTCCCTTCTTTCCTCAGCTATTTGCAAAGCTTCCTCAGACAGCCATTTTGCTTTCTTGCATTTTCTTTTTCTTGGGATGGTTTTAGTTGCTACCTCTTGTACAATGTTGCGAACCTCCATCCATAGTTCTTCAGGCACTCTGTCTATCAGATCTAATTCCTTAAATCTATTTGTCACCTCTACTGTATTCATCAGGGATATGATTTAGTTCATACTTGAGTGGCCTAGTGTTTTTCCCTACTTTCTTCAATTTAAGCCTAAATTTTGCAACGAGAAGCTCATGATCTGCCACAGTCAGCTCCTGGTCTTGTTTTTACTGACTGTATAGAGCTTCTCCATCTTTGGCTGCAGAGCACATAGTCAATCTGTTTCTGTGTTGACCGTCTGGTGATGTCCATGTGTAGAGCGTCTCTTGGGTTGTTGGAAAAGAGTGTTTGCTATGACCATCGTATTCTCTTGACAAAATTCTATCAGCCTGTGCCCTGCTTCATTTTGTACTCCAAGGCCAAACTTGCCTGTTATTCGTTTATCTTTTGGCTTCCTACTTTAGCATTCCAATCCCCCATGATGATAAGGACATCATTTTTTGGTGTTGATTCTATAAGGTGCTGTAGGGCTTCATAGAACCGGTCAATTTCATCCTCTTCAGCACCAGTGGTTGGGGCATAGACTTGGATTACTGTGATATTGAATGGCTTGCCTTGGATTCGCACTGAGATCATTCTGTCATTTTGGGGATTGTATCCCAGTATTGCTTTTCCTACTCTTTTATTGACTATGAAGGCTACTCCATTTCTTCTGAGGGATTCTTGCCCGCAGTAGTATACCTGATGGTCCCTCTGATTAAATTCACCCATTCCTGTCCATTTTAGTTCGCTGATTCCTAAGATGTCGAGTTCAGTCTTGTCATCTCTTGTTTGACCACTTCCAGTTTGCCTTGATTCATGGATCTTACATTCCAGGTTCCTATGGAAAAAAAATCTTTACAGCATCGGACTTTCCTTTCACCACCAGATGCATCCACAGCTGAGCGTCCTTTCGGCTTTGGCCCAGTCGCTTCACTCTTTCTGGCGCTACTAGTACTAGCCCTCTGCTATTCCCCAGTAGCATATTGGACACCTTCCGACCTGAGGGGCTCATCTTCCAGCGTCATATCTTTTTGCCTTTTAGTACTGTCCATGGGGTTTTCATGGCAAAGATACTGGAGTGGGTTGCCATTTCCTTCTCCAGTGGATCACATTTTGTCAGAACTCTCTGCTATGACCTGTCCGTCTTGGGTGGCCCTGCACGGCATAGCTCATAACTTCATTGAGTTACGCAAGCCCCTTCGCCACGACAAGGCAGTAATCCATGAAGGAGGTATATATGTGTGTGTGTGTATATATATGTGTATATATATGTGTGTGTGTATATATGTGTGTGTGTATATATGTGTGTGTGTGTATGTGTGTGTATGTATATATATATATGTGTATATATGTGTGTGTGTGTATATATATACACACATATATATACACACATATATATACACACACACATATATATATATATAAACACACACACACACACACACACACACACATATATACCTATAATAAAGGTAAAAAAGGATATATGCAGTGTTATATGCATCTTCAGTGTTATCTGTTTTGCGGCTCCCAGTGTTTTGTTTTTGGTGGGAAACGGGTCCAAGTGGCTCTTTGAGTGTTTTGGGTTGCCTACCCCTGGGTTAGAAGGATGAATGAGGGAGAATTTCTTTCAGTGGAACAAACTCTTTGCTCAGCTGCTAGTCTGAGAGAAAGTGACCTACTGATAATTATTATTGATAATTAAGATTGATTATTTGTATGAAATTTTGTCAACAACTGGGGATGTCCTTTGTATCTCTGCACTCTCCTGAGTGTAATGGGTGTGCATGAGAAAGAGCAAGTACATTTCAAAGAAGACAATCTGTGAAAAGCCAGGTAGGCTTGTTTGTTTCATCCACTGACAGCTTCTACATCATCTGCAACCCCCTTTTTTGGTTCTGCATGGACTGATAGTATTTTAACTGGATAATTTCATGCAATTATTTTAATTGAGTTTTATTGTTACTCATTTAGGGGTAGTTTTTATTATTGCAATGCCATCAATGTATAACCCATATGAAAATCAGACAAAGTCAATCAAAATTATTATCCCAGTTCCTTAAAGGAAAAAAAAATCAGAAGTCTGGTAGCACCTCTCCAACTAACCATTTTTGTTAAAAGGCATATGCTTTTTATGCAGTTCAGATAAAACTTGGTTAGTTGAAAAAGGTGTTACCAGACTCTTGATATTTTGCTACCATAGGCTGACTCTCCTCCTACAGGCTCTATTAAGTAAAATTCTCCTTGAATTAGTGCTTGTAGTACAAGTCTTTGAATAATAAAAAAGAATAGTCAAGTCTCCTAATTATGGTAAAACTGTTTAAACAGAGTATATTTCTGTAATGTAGACAACAAATGTCTTGTGAGATCACGTTAAATTTGGAAATTTTCATTTTTTCTTACTCAACCATAACAGAGTTGTGTGGTCTTATCACAATCTGCCAGCTTCAGTTCCCTATTGCTAATGTAAATAACTGGTTATCAAGATAATATGTTAGCGGTGCACTATAAGCATTTTTAAATACACTTAAAACATGTTAGTTTCATTTCTGTATTTTTACAGCTATACAGATCATTTTTAATATTCCTTCTGTACCTCATACAGGTAAACATCCCAGTGGACAAAAAACTAATTGATCACCAGGAACGTCCCCAGGGTCTCTCCATTTCCACATCAGAAGTGACAGCTACTAATACAAGGCATGCACCTCATTGCAGCTGTTTAGCCCTGCAGAACCTGTTCCGCAGATTTGCTGCTTCTGAATTCTTCCATTCTAGCTATACCAAATTTCCTAAATTTCAGGACAACTTTAGTCTCTTGCATACTCTATTTCTACGTCATGCATACCAAGTGGATACCAGTGTCCAGCAACACATAGATTTCTGCAATTTTCCTGGCAAATCTTCCATTTTTGAAGATCTTTGGTCTGTTAATTTTACCCAGGTGTCCTTGGATTTTGAAGGGACCAAAAATTCCAAAGGAGAGGCCCTTAACTTTATCTATCCTTTTCCACTCTCTGTGTGGGCTTGCCTCCCAAAGAAATGGGAGCAAGTCCAGGCAGCAATGTTGAAAGTTTCATCTACCTCAAAAGTTAAACTTAAATCTTCCACTACTTTTAGTAATCATACCAAGAACCAGGACTTTTCCGGTGAGGAGCAATTCTGCCAAAGATCAAAGACTGAGCAGAATTTGAGAAGCATCTACCTTACCCCAGAGGCAAAGGAAGTCTTGGAAGAAAGTTGTACTGTTAATGATGAAGAAAATGATATGGAAATACCTGCTGATATCCATGTTCTTCTGTATTCAAGTGCACATGTGAAGGTGCAACTCAATCATTATCAGTATTTGATGCTACTTAGGATGAGGGAAATGCTACAGACTTTTAAAGAACAATTTACCCTAGATACCCAGGAAATAACTGGGTCACCTTTAGATTCCATAACCACTTGTATAGGAATCATGTTCAACAGTACTGAGATGGCTTTGCTAATGCATCCTGTTCCTTGTTCTTCACTAGAACCTAGATCTGTAGATTCAGATACTACTAGTCTAGTTGAATCTGAACTCTCACTTTCAGAGAGTAGGGAAAGATTAATTGCTGAAAGCACAATGCTGAAGTCAGATGTTAGCTCTGAGAAGGAAAATAGTAGTCCCATAAAAATGTTAGAAGATACTGGAACTGAGAATACAGATAGGAATATGACTGCATCGCAAACTGACAGATCCTTGAAAGAAGAAGAATTTCATTGTCAAATAACTGGACAGAGGAGCCCTATAGAAGAAGCACATGAAGCTGAAGAAATCCCTGATGCAGAGAAACGGTATGAGCATGTCAACCTGTCTAAGACATCTGAAGTTCTTCCTTCCAAACCATCTTCCATTGTAGATCCTTTAGGTGGTATACATGTCTCTCTTAATGGGCAAGAAGAGTTGATTCCATTGAGAAGCATGGACTTGGAATTATCTAGTGCATTGCATATAACAAAAGATGCAACCAAGGAAGCCTTGCATGTTACTATGGACCTCACTAAAGAAGCCATGTCAATAACAAAAGATGCTTTCAGCTTGAGCAAGGAAAAAATGGCTTCCACTATGCAGAAAATGCTATTCTACCCCCAAATCAAGTGAGTAATACTTTAAACTAACACTACAATTAGGATAATGGTGATTATTACCATCTTCTGTTCTGTCTTCCTTTATGTGTTTAGGCAAGTATAATCCAGAGTTCATTTTACTTCATCTTTTCCCTGCTATTGAAATATTTAATAGACCTTTAATTTTACTTCTTTTTGATTACACTTCTTCTATGAGGCTTGTCATTAAGGGAGCCTTGCCCCTTCACTTATTCCATATGCTGGTTTCAAGATGAACTACTCTGCTGTGATATTAATGAATCATAGTTTTAGGATTTTAGAAACAAGCTGTGTACATTGTAGATTATCTTTAGATAAATCTCTTGGTACTCTATAAGCAATTTTACTAAGCTGGTCTTTTTTTCTTGCAGTTTCTTTATCATTGCCTTATTTCCTCTCTAGGGTTTTCGGACTTTACATTATTATTTTTTCAGAGTTATAAATGGCATTATGGAAAGTACCAATTAAGACAATCTATTTAGAGATCTTTATATCTTTGCTACTTCAACCCAATAGAGGTAATCATTGCTGGTCATGTAACGTTTGAGAGGGCGAAACGACCCTTTCATCCCATACACCGAAGCTCATTGCTCTCTTCTAATTCATCTTTGTATTTATTCTTGTGAATGGGTGTGTGTAGTAAAATACTGCTTATAGGAAATAGATATATGATTCCAGTGAGACAAAATGTATCTTCCATTCCTCTCAGAGAAGTAGAAAGGAGGGAACTGCAATGTGTTTTTTTCTTGCAGAATACAAAATTGCATGTGTAACATATACAGATATGACCAAAGGTATTGGAATGCCTCAACTTTTTCCAAGTTCTGGTAGTCCTCAACTTACAACAGTTCATTTAGTGATTGTTCGAAGTTATAACAGCACTGAAAAAAAGCAACTTATGACAGTTTTTCAGACTTACGACCATCGCAGCATCCCCATGGCCACGTGATCAAAATTCAGATGCTTGGCAACTGGTTCATATTTATGATGCTTGTAGTGTGCCGGTGTCATGTGATCACCTTTGTGACCTTCTGACAAGCAAAAGTCAATGGGCAAGCCAGATTCACTTAACAACAGTGTTACTAATTTAAAAACTGTCTCACTGTTTCACTTAGCAACAGAAAGTTTGGACTCAATTGTGGTTGTAAATCAAGGATTACCTGCAATACCAATTCTATAAATTGAAACTGACACAAGTAAATGGTATCCACTGTTCATTGTTCCATAGATCAGATACTTTGCTTTTGATGTGTGACTGGGCATGGACATAATTATTGGTACACATAAACTAATATTTTGTATCACACCTTTTTGAGGCAATAACTACAGTCAAACTCTTTCTGGAGCCTTGAATAATACTTTTACACTTCTCAACTGGCAATTTGTTTCATTCTACTTGAGCAAAATTGTCCCAGTTATCTCATGTTTGATGGGTCCTTCTCCCAACTTTCTTTAAAAGTATCATTTTTTTTCCTGTGAACACACAATAAAACAGAGCTGGTGTGACTTGCCAAAAAGCTCTAATTTTGTTTCATCTGGCCAAAGGATATTTCTCCCAGAAGAACTATGGCTTGTCCACATGCATTTTAGCAAATAGTCTGCTTGAGGGATTACTAAAATTTAATAATGTCTCTTAACTTCTACGGGCGATCAATAATTATGTCTATGCCATTTTTTTGTTACAAGAATATGTTAAATCAAAAACAAAATGTCTTTATAAGGACTATAGAATAAAGAATGGTGGATGCCATTTACTTCTATCAAATTTAATTCATGACAAATTGGGACTCTCTAGAAAAAGTGACGGGACAGCAACACTTATGGCCACATCTGTAGGCTCCCATGATAACTATTGTTCATTAATACCAACCAATTTTGATCTGTGATTGTCAGCAGAGATCTTTCACCAAAGCCTGAAGAAGCAGCAGTGACTCAAGTAGGAAGTAATAGTGAAAGTACTCGTTTCTCCTCCATGAAGAAGACTGCTTCACAACATTCCTTTGATACCAATTCGTTAGATGGCAGTGGTCTTGAAGATAGACTGTCAGTAGATAGTGATGGCAGTGATGGCTTTGTAATGCTTATGGATGCAGGTAATAAGAGCTTACTTGATTTTGGTCTTATTACAGATTAATGAAATGGAACTTAATGGAATTGTAAAGTAAAAAAGTTTGGTATTTTAGAGGATGGCTTACAAAATGGCTATCTTGGGAAAATTGCATATTCACAAAACAAGACGATCATTTACCAGAATGGTTGGTATCTATCGTTCCAATGGAGCCTCTATTGGGCCCAAAGATATTTCTGTAAATAAATATGCTAGTGCTTTCTCTTACAACATGCCAACTTTCCATTTCATTTTTTAATTCAAAGAATATGTTTTTAAAAGGCTAGCAGGAGCAGAGCGTCTGGTGGACATTGATCTATGCCTATCAAGTGTAAGGAATTGGCAGGAAGCTACATGTTGTCGAGCTGTTACTCTTAGCAGCCCCAAGGTGGTGTGACAGTAGTAATGTTGGGAATTATATAATCTGGTCTGTTAAATGGTTTTGTTTGAAAAAATATCTAAAAGTGATATGGATAAAAGTGAGAACTTCTTAACCCAATTACTTCTTTAACCACTTTTTCTTATTTCCATTGTGGCAACACAAAATTTATCTACTGCATAGGTAGTCACGACATAGCCTAAGACTGAAAATCAGGCTTGTCAAATGCTATATTTTTTCTATCCTGCTTTATGGAGTAGAGAGTTGGTCTCTGACAGAAGGCCACCTGAAGAGACTAGAAGCATTTGAAATGTGGATTTACAGGCGGCTGTTACATATAAGCTGGGTTGACAAAATCAGAAATGAGGTGATAAGCCGCCTGGGAAAGCCAAGGGAAATCATCAAAACAATTAAAAAACAAAAGTTAGAATATTTCGGACATGTGATGCGACACCCAGAAAAATACGGCATACTCCATGTAATCCTCCAAGGAAAGATTGAAGGCAAACGAGGTCCAGGCAGAAGAAGAACATCATGGCTTCAAAATCTAAGGGACTGGTTTGGACAAAACTCAGCAGCACTTTTTCGTGCTGATAAAAACAGGATCACCAACATGATCGCCAACGTCCGATAACGGATATGGCAGAAGAAGAAGAAGATAGGTTATATAGTGGATGAATCATCCTGGAGAGGATGATTCAGGTAAAATTTATCTAATAACCCTGGGAATTTGTCTATTGGGGTGAAATATAAATAGACTTTATGTCCCTCTGAAATTAGCAATGTAATAATATATGTGAGATGATTTCAATTTCTTTATCGCCACATGGACAAATACCCTCTGCTATAGGGATTTTATTATATCTGCCTTGAAGTACTGCTGGTGGAAGAGTATTTTATCTAGCTTTAAAAATGCTTTTCTCAACTTGGAGAAAATTAGGTTTTGCAGATAAAATATTGATTCCTATGTATCCTAATTTATTCACATTCTATTATGTTGCGACAAGTGTTGACTTCAGTCTGAAACTCTACATCATTTATTCTCTGATAATTGTTTGGCTTGATCATAGCCTATTGATATTAAAAATGGTAGAGAGGCCCCCTATGAAGTCAACTTATACTCCAGTGCCTGTTTCCAGGGAGAATGCAAATTATCTGGTAAAAATTAAGGGGGTCAGTCCAATTGGAAAGAATTATATTTTAAACCAGTATATTATCATCATCTTCCAGGCTCTGACCTGGATTAACCGCATTCCTGTCTCGAGTCTTAACTGGGCATTTGGAATTCCATTGGGAGCAGCTAAAATTGATCGCAAAAAAAAATTGTTTACACAATTTGCACTTGTTGAGTGTTTTGATGGTGAGATTTTTTTTTCTTGTCATAGATTTTGACGGTCATGTAATTGATGTTGATAACCTTACCAAAGTAACAGAAAACAAAAATCAAATATCAAGATGAAGAAACATGGGATTTATATTTAACACTTGGTGTCCTCTGAGCCTTGTTATTTGCTTATAGACATTTCATTCCCCAACTAGATAACATGATGCCATTGATGATGTTACCTAGTTGGAGAATGAAATGTCTTGCACACAAACAACTGAGCTCAGAGATCACCAAGGACTCAGTAGTTAAACCCAAGCTACATATATTCACTAGTGAACCTTTTTTTTTTGTTTTCTTTAAGTCAAATAAAACTATTTATAAAACAATATTGTTTCTGGATATTTCTGTTTAATGTTGATGTCTAACATATAACCCTAAACTTCACAAATTGTTCTCTGTTTAAAGACTAACAAGGGTAAGCCCTGCTTAGCTTTCTAAATTTATGAAAATTGGCTATGTGTTGCCAGTGTTGGCTGATCAATAAAGAGGGCAATGAATCACAAGTATATTTAGGGAAATAAAGTTCTTCAAAAGTCTTGATTATGACAATATTAGAAGAACCATTCGTAACTTCTACCAAGATGTTGTGTTGGAACTGAATCCATCTTTTTTATTATTACATTCAAGTCTAAATGTTACTCATTTTTATGGAAAGATATAGAATTCTTAATTATTTTTACAATTAAAGAGACTCAGTTTGATATAGTTGTTAAGGTACTGGTCCAAAAAGCAGAAGACTGAGTCCTCAGCCTCCTTTAAGCTTGAAAGCCAGTTAATTATGATTGTTTGTGTGATATGTGTGTGTATGTGTGTGAGAGAGATAGAGATAGAGAGAGAGAGATATGAACTAATAATTATGGTAATAATAATTCCCAAAACATCTGGAACATCACCTGAACATCATCGGCATTAACAAAATCAGTCATTTTCAAAAAGGCAGTTTACATCTTGCAATGATACCTTTAACAACATTAAGCAACAACATTTGTTTATTCAAAGCCCTTGGGAAGGATTAAGTAGATAAAAAATGCCAAATCCAATCTAAACATCTGGCTGACTGCAAACAACAATAACAATAATAGTAATAATAATATAGTATTCTTTATTTCAGTTCTAAAACTTTCCTTTTTGGGGGCAAAAGAAGTTGGAATTCTAGATAACTCATACTAGAATTGGTACTGAAGAACTGCAGAAGTTTTTTTCCCAGAATTCCTGCAATCTTTTCTGTGCTAAAAAATATTTAAAATGTTATATCATTTCTTTTTATTTCAGAGCCCAGCCTTGATCTTCTTACGTTAGGACAACTTCCCCAGATCCTTAATGATAGAGACATTAGAGCAAGCTCAGTGGGTGACGAAGAAAGAGGATCAACCTGTGTTAACAGCTCAGCTTCTCTGAGTGGACAGGATCCTAATACTCAGTTGGTCAGATTTTTTTTCTTGTTATTTTACCAACAGTTTTTCTGTGGAATTTGAGAGCAGCATCCATTTATTCTGGGCTTTCTCTTTTAGGTTTCTGTGCTGGTGTTTAAAATGAATGAATTGAATTGTGTAATAGAATCAAAGAGAGATGATATGACACTTGCTCTTCAAGTTATGGAACTAACTCCTGAACATGTAGGAAATATCAGCATGTGGCAGTATCTGCAGAATGCTTCCACAGGTATGTTAGTGGCCAGCAAAATATTTAGCTTCAATTTGTCAGCTTTGATGCAAATGCGCAAATCTGTGTAAGTAAAACCCTTCTCTACTAGCACAGTTGTGTGTTTCAGTACATAAGTGATATTGAAATAATAATCCCTCTTTGCTTCCTCTCACCAACAATAGGGCAAAAAAAAAAAAGACAGCAGGTAATTTTTGAAATCAGACATGCTAAGAATATCAGCTTCCTTCATTCTAAGTATTATAGGCAGAGCTGAAGAAAATAAGTGGTGAAGCATTTGCTTGATACTGATAGGTGCTATCAGATTGCTGATTTTTTGCTACCATAGATTAACCCAGCTCTTCTCCTATCGTATCCTTAAGAGTGATGAAGCATAAAGATCCAATTGTTCTTTAGCTTCAACCACTCCTCCTCTTTCCTAACACATTATTATTATAATACGGGAACAACCCCGCCCCCCATCCACTAATCCTAAATTGGAGAATATTGTTTTCTATTAAGGGTCACTTTTCCTTAGAACTTTCTGTAGTGTTTAGGTGCTGCTATCAGATGTGGATAGAGTTGAAGTGTGTAGCTAGGGCTGTCTGTGGCTCCAAAACTTTTAGTTGCAGTTTTCAGGAATCTCTTGGATATTACTACCAAATTGCAGTTTTGAAGAATGACAGAATAAAAAATTATTAAATACATATATTAATTATAATTAATTTCCCCCAATTTTGTTTTTATCCTTACCTCATCTAATTTCTAGAGGTAAATTCTTAGCACCCGGTTCAAATGCCAGCCATGCTCTTAAACTCTTAAAACATTGTTAGAGTTGTAGGTTTTCATTCTCTTTTTTACACACCTTTCATTCCCTTTGCCATCCAGATCTCTATATTTAATTTATAGTAATAATAATATAATTATTACTGAAAACTCTCTGTTGTAATGATTTTATTCTTCAGGAGATCCAAACGCAGAGAGGTCTACAACTACTGAAACTATCCAAACCCAACCTGAGGTGTGCTTACGATATGAAATTGGACCAAGTGCTGCAGTGCACTCACCCCTGGCTGTCCAAAATGGTTTTTTTCATATGCTGATCCATAGCTATGAAGCAGAGCTTCTGACATCATCTCTTTCCAGCATTGGACTCTTCTTTGAAGATGAAGTCATTCCTGAAGTTATTCCCATGAAGATTGAGATTGTGAATACCAAGATTACATTAAAGGTAAGTATCTACTCTTAGCATTAAGAAAGGTTGGGAAACGTAGGAAACTCCTGTGGAAACCATTTCTGTTTCTACAGTGTTCTGAGAGAGTTATTTATATAAAATATTTAAATTAGATGAATGGTTTATTCTCAAATAATTAAAATTTAAGATGCTCGTATAATTTGATACTGAATGTCATTATTTATATTGAAAGTCATTTTGATAGCTCATAGTAAAATAAATAAGTGGGTAATAAAATGTTCCTTGCTGAAGAATAATGAACATGGTTTTTGCAAAGCTAGTCTCACTAACCTTTTAGAATATAGCAGATAATCCACAATGTACAGACCCTCCGTGACCTAGTGCTTTTACGGAGGCCCCAGACCTCGCCATGTTCCCCTATACCAGGGGTAGGCAACCTTGGCTCTTTTATGACTCGTGGACTTCAACTCCCAGAATTCCTGAGCCAGCCATGCTGAGGGGAAAGGGAGAGGCTTCCAAGCTGAGCCATGCTGGCTCAGGAATTCTGGGAGTTGAAGTCCACGAGTCATAAAAGAGCCAAGGTTGCCTACCCCTGCCCTATACCAAACGGTTATGCTCAGTCTTCATTGTGAGGCAAAGAGTAGGGCTTATCCACTTAAACTCTCTTAAAAAACAAAACTATGAAGTGAAGTATATATAAATATGGGTAAGAATAGAAGGATAATTGTTATTGTTTGGGGAGGAAAGAAGTTAGGCCATCTGTTAGTTTTTGACAAATTAATAAAGGATTTGGAGTTGTGGGTGAACCAATCTGATGGATAGTACCAAGTATTCAAAATACTAAAAATAAAATTAAAAAAGCAAAGTACTCTAGAGTCTAGAGCAAGTCTAGACTGGCACTGGGCTGTAGCATGCCAGCAACCAGGCCGTGCAAAGAAGTGAAGCCCCATCCATGTGATACAGGCAGCATGCAAAACCACGCCCCCCCCCCTCTGGTATGCGGAAAAATCTTACTCCATGGAACCGGTCCCTGGTGCCCAAAAGGTTGGGGGCCGCTGCTCTGGAGAGATAATTAAAATAAAAGGATTGACAACAAAATAGCAAATACAATGGAACATTTGTGTAAAAAATCTGGCATACACACTGGTAGGAGTATTGAAGCTAGTAATCACAAAAAATGGGATCCTACAAAACCAAGTGAACCAAGTCAATAACTGCCCTAAACAGCAGGTAGATTCTGATCTTGGGGTTGTTAAAGGATTAATATTAATATTTTGTAATATCCTTGTACAATATTTTCATGTAGCAATACTTGGAAAACAATCTATAGTTCTGATCATTATATTTCAAAGAAAGAAGTAGAAAAGCCAGATATGGTATTGAGATTCAGATATTTAGGAGATGGAGTATTTTTCCTTCGAAACAAGTTATAAATGCTAAGAACTATGGGTAGTCCACAATTAATGACATTCTTTCAATGACCATTCAAGCTTATGGTGGCACTGAATGAATGGTACTCGTGGCCGGTACTCAAAGTTCTGGCCGTTCCAGCACCCCTGTGGTCATATAATTGCGATCTGGGCACTTGGCAACTGGCTCACACTTTATGATGGTTGCAGCATCCTGCAGTCTCATTATTTGCAATCTTCCCTGCCGGCTTCCCACAAGCAAAGAAAACAAGTAGGGAAGGGTAGCAAGTTGCTCAGGTAGGTCTCCCCCACCTGCAGCACCCACTCTCAGCCCCACTATCCTCATACCACAGGAGCCCTTCATGCACTGTGCAATAGCCAACCCAAGCCCCACGGCACTCATGTCTTGTCCCAGTGATCCTTGTCATGCACCTTGCAGCAACCACTTATCTACCCTGCTTGGAAGCTGCCTGGGAGTTACAAATTTCTACCGCTTCCCCACTGATTTTCCTTGTTGGAAGTTGGCAGGTTGCAAGGAAGTCCTCTCTTAATGACTCGCAATCCTTGCTTAATGATGGCAATGTGGCGTGCCAGGATTGCCATTTCTAAGTGACGTGGGTCACATTGCGCTTTACAACTGCTTTGCTTAGTGATGGAAATTCTGGTCCCACGTACCATCATTAACTGAGAACTACTTGTATTTGGTTTAGAAGAAAAGAATGCCAGAGATGGAAAGTTTAATTTTTTATTTTATATTATCATTTTCCTACTAGAAAACATCACAGAGAAAAGCTAATTTCTTATAATCTAACAAGAATAGAGAATAAAGGGGAGAATACAAATTCAGGCACAAACTCTTAAATTTAAATATTGTTTTAAAAAAAATCAACTGGATACAGTTTAGGAAGTGACAGAGCCTACTGGAGCTGGCCTTTCAGGTGGGCTGATAAAAAGATGCTTCTTTCCTTCTCATTCTCCCTCTGTTATGCTTAAATTAGGATGAATAGGTACATTCAAATTCCTCCTGTCAAGATTGTTGCTTGGAGTTTTTCAACTTCCTGACTTTATCCCTCACTCCAGAATAGTTCGATAGGCAGTTGCCTACGATAGCAGAGTGCTTTTTTTGAAATGTAGATTAGTTTATAATAAAAAAGTAACACTAATTTATATATCTGTTTTGGTACTTATCAGTGAAGACAATCCTAAATCCATTTTCAGTCAAGGTTTAGTACTTCATTTTCCCTTCTCTTTTATGTTATTTTGCCTTTTAAACTCATTGTAGAGTTAATTGCCTCCAGCCTGCGGCACTTGCCTCTGTCAGCAGAGCTCTAATTTCATTTTGTAAATTAGGAGAATGAATGCCTGAAATTGATCTGAGCAAACAGATGGTCCATAACACACTACAGATGTCTTTCCTTTGTATCTGTGTGGAAAGTTCCATGGATTTAAATGCTCTTCAACTTATTCAAAGGGGATTATATTGGTTGCTATATCTTCTCCTTCTTCTCCCTAGCATAGTGTAAGATCTGGTTTTTTTCAGATCAACCAAAGAGTTGATCAATTGCTTGTGACAGGAATTGATTGACTGACTTGTTACCTGAGCCTAACATTGTAGGCTAAGACAGAGTAGCCCAAAGTCACCCAGCTGGCTTTCATGTCTAAGGTGGGAGTAGAATTCACAATGTTCTGTTTTCTATCCTGGTGCCTTAACCTCTAGGTCAAACTGGCTTTCTATTGGTTGCTATAGCAGTGCTAAATATTTTTGAAAAATAGATCACATTAATCTTCACTATTCTGATGTAATTGTCCCAGAGTACTTTTTCCAAAAGGGAACTAGACTCTCTTAATGTTTTGCTTCTGATTCAAGAAGCTTCTTCAGTTCTAACTGAAGGTGGGGAATGGCAGGGTTAGTGAAGGAGAAACATATGGACAGTGGAGAAACAAAAAAGTATCTGAATGTTTCCAGGTAGAAAAATAATACAAAATCTTAGCATGTCAGGGATTAACCAATTTATGATTATGTTAGTTTTCGTGAATTACATGCTCCTAGGAGTAACATTAGATATGACATCTGTGGAGAGAGAAATGATAAAAGAAAAGGTACATCAGATTAGTTTGCTTAATATTCAGAGATAAATCCAGTCTGCAAACTATTAAAAAACAAAGGCCAAAAAGGAAACAAACCGCCCTGACCAGATCCTCCACTATTATACACCAAGCAAACATAGATAAGTGAAAGCCAACACAATAGATAAGAGCAACTAAAGATAACCCAGTGCATGTAAGCAAGCCTTATCTAACAGGCATTCAATATTCCCGATCAAGGCAGATAAGATAAGCATCATAAAAAGCCAGAAAACCCCTCTGATGTCAGAGCACTGACAATATTACCTAATTTGGTAGGGGAACTTTACTAATTGATAAGGCACTTGTAACCTGCATTTGCATAAGCAACCTTTCTCCCACTCCCTATTCTCCAAGCATCTGAAGCCAGTTGCAGTTCACCAAAGCTTATGCCTTTTAATAACATTTGTTAGAAAAGGTGCTATCAAACTCTTTCCGATTGTTTATAAGAGAAAAAAAACAGGTCAGCGAACACCAAGATCCCAACATTTCAGTCTTGTGGTACACGTATTCTCCACTGTTGCTGTTGTGTGTGTGCATCGTCAGCCTTAAATCCCAGTCTTGAATTCATTTTATTTTTTTATTACCTGACAGTTTTTCTAGTTTTAACAAATACAGCATATGCAAACAGCCATATTAATATTAACGTAAGAATATTATACTTAACACAGGTAGTTCTCGTCTTACAACAGTTCATTTAATGACCGTTCAGAGTTGCCACAGCACTGAAAAAAGTGACTTATGACCATTTTTCACACTTAACAACTGTTACAACATCCCCATGACCACATGACCAAAATTCAGATACTTGGCAACTGGCTCATATTTATACAGAGTCCCAGGGTCTTGTGATCACCTTTTGCAACCTTCTGACAAGCAAAGTCAACGGGGAATCCAGATTCACTTAACAATCATGTTACTAACTTAACTGCAGTGATTCACTTAACAATTGGGGGAAGAAAGGTCGTAAAATGAGGCAAAACTCACTTAACAAATGTCTCACTTAGCAGGAGAAATTTTCGGCTCAATTAGGACTACCTGTATAAGTAATTAGAAAGAAAATATTTTATAACATAGGATAATTTTCTTTGTTTTTTTAAGGATGACAGTCCTCGAGTATATCATACCACTCCTGGTCCTGTGCCTATAATTTTAGCCATGGACCACATTGTTGTTCATGGTAAAGACGATGGCATGTTCTTTATAACAGGTTAGTACCCTGCATTCCAGTAACACTGACTTATATGAGGCTGCAGTTCATGTAACTATACTGTATCTCCTAGAAATCTCTAACCCAGCTTTCCCAAATCTGGCACCCTGTTTATGCGTTGGGAATGTATTATATCTGGGAATTGCCATTATTTAGACTGTAGTACATGTACAGCGTGTCAGTTTGATGAAAACTATTATAATCTGTCTCAGTTTCTCTTTGTTGTAACTGCTGCACTGAAGTACATTAGAGAAGTGCTACTATAGGGAGACAGTAATGCTGTTAAATATTGTCATTCAGCAATCTGACTCCATTATATTTAGTTGCTCAGTTCAAAAAAAATGAGACGGTAAGCTAGAAGAATTACTGTTGTGTAATTGCAGAGATATTATTTTATACTTTACCCTCCAGCTGCACAGAGAGAAGAAACTTCTGCCCTGAAAGCAATCCAGAAAAATCTTAAGGAACAGCGTATTCCAGCAGAGAGAGTCTCTATAGTTTCAGCAGGAAGTGATGATGAGCCAGAGGTATACCCTATGTGTCCCTTACCAAATAGCTTGCAAACACAAAAGAAAAGATGGTAGACAGAAATATTCTCTGTGTGCATGTTTATTTTTTTCTGGGGATATTTACTTCTTTGTAAATACCATAAATAGGGTGCTTCTAAAAACCCCCACTTCAGCTTCCCCCTTTCATTTTTGGAAAAGGAAGGAGCAAAAATGTCTCCTTACTAAGACCTTTTAAAAAGACGGTTATTAGAAACAGAGTGTTGAAAAAAGACATTTAATAATTGGTTTTCATCAATAGCTATGATATTGGAATATACATTAATTCAGATATTGCTGTAAAGTGCCTATGATTGGAATAAGGAATAGTGATAAAAAACAAAAATAATATGATATGGTATTATACTGATACAATGATCTTCAGTAACACAGCTTCTTGTTATTAATGTTTAAATAATAAATCCCTAGTACTATAACTGGATCATATGCTGATTAGCATATGCGTAACTTCATTAAAACAAATCCCAACTCTAGTTATATTGATCGACTGTAATCTAAAAAAATTCCTCTTAGAACTAGGGTTTGTCATTTGTTGCTTCTTTTTCCTCTTTCAGAAAACTCCAGTTTATTTTCATAAAAAAATAAATAATTCAGGCATGAAAAGCAGCATTAATTGCATGAGTTACAGTATGAGACTTAGGCACTCAGTGGTATAAACATTATGTTCTTTATTGTAAGACAATAAGCATGAATTCTGCCTTATCTTGTTCAGTGAGGCATGCTAATTCATGCTGGTTTATTGCTTTTGCTTGCCTCCCCTTAAATTTGCTGCTCTCTAGGTAAGCGAATACTGAATTGCTTTTCAGATTGATAACAACAGTTGGAAATCAGGTAACATTCTCTTAATATTCCCTTATAAGAAGTGCTGAAATTAGTTACTGCATTAAATTATTGGCCTCCAGTAAATAATTAGATTTCTCATTCTGCGAATAGTTTTCCTGGAAAATTTATTCTAGTTATAATTTCATTCATTTATTATATTTATCCCTAGCTTTAATTCGTAGACACAAATCACAGCATATAGTACTACACTGACCATTTTTTTCATCTTCACAACAGTCTTTTGAGGTATGTTAGGTTGAAAGGTCACGAATGTCCCAAAATGATTAATGGCTAAATAGAATTTGAATTCAGGTCCAGCACCTTTTACCAGGCCAAGTTTAACCCACATTTTACAACCTTGTTTTGTATTTTGCAGTTGAAAGCAGCATTAACTTTGGAAAAAGAGTTACAGGACACTCAGAGAGCTCTTGCAGAAGCCAATCAGGACAAATTACGTTTATTGCAGGAAATCAAGAAATACGATCCTCTCTTCCAGCTTTGACAACAAAGACTTGAGCGAGAGATGCTCAAAGCATTCAGAAATTACTACCAGCATTGAAAAGGTTTGTTAAAAGCGAAGCAGTTAATTTGTTCGCCTTCATTCAAGAGCTGCTACCTTGAAAACAGAAGCAGAATGCCATTACAGGAGATGGAAGCGGAGATGTAGCAAGAAAGCACATGGGAATAAGATGAACGGGAGACTGGATTTAGTAGCCCAGCTGTGTCTGGAAAAACATGAAACTGTACTCTAGCTAAAGCATGGCACTATTGTCAATTGAATAGTGTAGTGTGTGTGTAGTGAGACAAGAAAAAAAAATTACTCTTGAGTTATCATAAAGTGGTGCTGATAAACATGTTTCTTGCTATGACCTGTTTCTTACAGGTAGGTGTTTGGGACATGCTCGCCCTACACCAAAGAAATTACATTCTGCTTAGCTCAGGCCTAATTAGGCAATTCTGCTGTAGCAACATGAGTTTGAAATATGGACCGGAGGTACAGTTACAGTCCTAGCACAAGAAAAAAAAAGTGCTCGGAACAGAAAATACAAAATCCATTATCTCATTGTTCTTAGAGAAAAGAGTTGAGGTGGCCACAATTTCTCATGAAATTATATTTTCCCTAGTCTCCTTTCTTTATAATACTGTAATCTATTAGTGCAGTATTGGTACACTAACCTTCCTTGTGCTTAAGGTCCACCACCTCCATTAAAATGGATTTACAGCCATTTTGGAGTACAATTTGATGAGAAAGTGCCTGATTAAACATTTTATCCTTATTAATGAAAATATAAATAACTTTATTTTCATAACTGTAACTAATAATGTTGGAGAAGCTTGGAAATGAGATCTGTCAAGTGACTTTAGGTCATGCCAATGGATCAAAAACGTTTTCTGGAAGATGTGGAATGCTGCTAGAAATTGTTTTAGCTGCAGAATGGTTGACCTTTTTGCTATCACTTTTGTATGATATTTGGAATGAAAGAAAAACAGTTTGGCTCTAAAATACACAATAGCAGTTTTCATGAATGTTTCTAAAACTAGAATGATATCTCCAAAGAAATGTTAGAAAAGTTATATATTGCTTCCCAAAATAGTTATGTATCCATAGCTATGCCAAAATAAAACATAGAAACAAATACTTGCTAATAATCCTTCTATAACAGACTATAAGATTTTCAATTAAAGTTATCCATAGCATCCAACTATAACAGAAAACTCTCATGGATTTTAATCTAGATTTTTATGACTTAGTTTTGACCACATGTAGAATGCATTTAAGTTTTATTATAACCTGCTGTAACTGCCTATCAAATAGATAACTGGCAGAATCTAAAGTGAACAAATTTGGAAAGCATATCAAAGGCAAAGATTCCTTTGTTTTGAGTTTAACTTCTGGTGATTATTTGGGCAGATAAAATTCAAAATCTGAATTTATCCTTGTGAAAGCAATTAGGGTTAGTCCAGGTTCTAGCAGCATTTCTCACTAAAATGTAGTTTTAACTCTAAGCCTGATGTTCTTACATAGAAAAGAGTGACTTTTAAAATATTATGCTGAGTCTTATTATTATAAATAGATATAGATACTCAGAGTTTATTTATACCAAGGCATGAAGGATAATAGAAATTAATTAGTGTGAGTTGGTAGGTATCAAATTGAATAAAGTTTATACTGTTTTACACATTTGAATCCAAGAATGGAAATGTGCTATAGGCATTACTGAGCTTAGAATTGAGGGGGTACCTTTACTAAGCCAGCTCAAAATTCACAAAAATATGTGCAAGTTTATCAGTTGTCCAGAATACTTAATTGACTAACTAGTAACAAAATAAAAGTGGGATAGGAAGAAAACAGACTTGACTGATTTTGAAGCTCTGGCATCTGTACTCAGATAAATCTTGAAACATAATACAGGTAGTCCTCGAGTTACGAATGTAATGGAGCCTGTCCGTTCCATTTGTAACTCGAAAACTCGTGGGAGTGAATCTCGTACTTTGAACACGATTCACTCCCTGCTTGTTAAGACGCACGCGGCTCATTAAGTGAACATGAGGTATCTCAGGGTAGGGAAGGCCATGGAGGGCCTAGTGAGGGAACAGGTCCCCAAGGCCTTCCCGACCAAGATACCTCATGCTTCCCCCTCCCTTCCTGCCGTGCCGGACTCACCTTGAAAAGATCTGTCTCCTCTCTGCCGCAGTTCCTGCTACTGCCCGAATCTAAGGCTGGGGGCCGCTTCCGCATGTCTCCAGAGGCCGGATTCGGGTGTCTCAGGCCATTTCCAGGCCACTGCCACCCAGAAATGAGGCCGGGGGATGCTTCTACGGTCCTCCGGAGGCCCGATCTGGCCACCGGAGGCCTTTTCCAGGTCACTGCCACCCGGATCTGAGGCCAAGGGACGCTTCCGCGGCCCTCTGGAGACCCATTTCTGGGTGGCAGCGGCCTCGAAAAGGCCTCCAGCGGCTGGATCGGGCCTACGGAAGGCCGTGGAAGCGTCTCCCGGGCTCAGATTCGGGTGGTAGCAGCCTGGAAAAGGCTTCTGGCGCCTGGATTGGGCCTACTGAGGGATGCAGAAGCGTCCCCCGGCTTCGGTTCCATTCTCAGTTGCAGAGAACAGAGGCCTAAAGTAGCATGAGATCACGCAAGATCAGTAGTGTGAGATCTCACGCCACTGATCTCACGTGATCTTGCGTTACTTTAGGCCTCCATTCTCTGCGAACGCACCAAAGGCCTGGAGCAGCCAAGAAAGCAAAGGATCTCGATCTTTGCAGGATGAGTATTGAAAAGACCCGGGGTGGGGTTGGGGAGGGAGGGAATAACCAGGGTGAATGTTGCTGTACCACTGTGGTCGCTCGTTAGGGTGAACAACTGCCATGATGCTGCAACATTTGTAATTTCGGGACTTGCTCGTAAGCACTAGGGGTCTCTTATCGTGTAACTTCGAACATTTGCTAAGGGAATGCTCGTAACTCGGGGATTACCTGTATAGAAAAGAATTGTGAATTTTTATAGCAATTTTTCGAGCAACATCTTGTCAAAACAATATACCATAATGGATCAGAGTGCAGTTATTATATGTCCTTTATAGATGGCATTTTCTGTTTTTTAAAAAATGGAACATGGTGAGGATAACAAGCTTTAGTAAACAGCTGTTTGCTTGATATTATCCAATTTATTTATAATAACATGCTAAATTAAGTTTATGCACTACAGCTAATCTTTGTCTAATAATTATAGTTCTTAGTTGAAGTACCCACCTGTTACAGAATGATTATCTTTTTCTCGAATTTCTGCTTTTCTGCCTGGATTGCAATAGAGCAGTCACGATCTCATCTTCACCATGTGAATTATGAAGAACTTTTTTAAAAAAGCTTCTGCTTCTAATAATTTGTTAGCCTTTGGGGTTATTTGTAGAATTGCTGAACTCTAGGAAGTTTTGCAGCAGTGCTGTGCTTCTGTCGGTTTCTTTAATTTAATGGTAATGTTTTTTGCTCATAAGATTGCATGTATTCTGTATTTTGCCTGTTTGCTATGTAAGGAACAGTTGTTGCTTCTACACTTTTCCTGTTATCTCTGTTACAATATTCTAAACAAACCCAGGCCATGCACTGGAGTAAACATTATTCTGTCTCTCCATATTGGATAATGCCCTTATGGGACAGTCCTTCTTTAATATACTTGCAAAAGCACTCTTTATCTAAAGAGTAGTGTGCTTTTGCAGATGTATATGCCTATTTTTTCTGATGAATACAACAGTCTGTGACTATATGAAACTGCTGATAACCAAAATAACACGTGTAACTCTGTTTTCTGTCAACTTTGACAGGAAGTTTGTTAATGAATATGTGCTTGTTTTTTCCTCTAGATCTAATTGTTGAATAATTGCCCAAATATGTTGATTTATTTGAACAAATACATGTGCACCCAATTTTTTGAGTTAAGAATGAGGCAAGGGTGAACATTTACATTCGGTGCAATACACATTCAGTTCACTTAAAGTAACCTTTTCATTTAGAAATGCAGCAGGGTACAAAAATCACAGTGTATTTTATTATACCATATAGTCTCTGCATTTTTGACTAAAATAATTTTATCATGTCTTCCAATATAAATTTGGTTTAAAATAAGGCAAAATGTAGAAACTGTAAACTGTATACTGTGGCAAATAAGTTGTAGTATGCTTGTTTCAGTTAATAGAAACTACAGCTTATTAGCCTGTTATGGCATGAATGCCTCAGATGCTTCCGCTATGCTGAGAACAATTATTTATCTAAACGTAACATGAGAATAAGAGGAAACCCACTGAAGCTGATATTTGACTACAAAAAGTATTTTAGTGTGGTTCTGTTTTTGAAAATGTTTTCCTTCAGTGCTGTATTTATATATAAATGTGAAGAACAAAACTGTTTATATAATGTCATAGCTGACATATCAAAAAATTAATTTTAAAGCTCTAAGTCTGTATAACTGCTTCTGTAATTTCAAACAGGAGTATATGGGAATAGACAATATGTGGTACAAGTCTGACTTGAAATCTAAGCCTTCAGTATATTGAATCTCTTTCTCACACAATATAGTTTCCTCTTGACTATACTGGTTCTGTGAACCACTTTTAAAAAATTATGTATTAAAATGCTTAACTTCTATTTCCATTGATTTATTTCTCAGGCTTAGGTCCCTATCTTAGATTTTATTTATATTTATTAATTTATTTGTATTGATAATTGCAATTAATATACATTGTGAACATTTCTGAACTTTTCAAAAACACTTAAGGGCCTTATTAAAATGACAAGTTTTAAAAGTTTAACATTAGCTTTATGATGCACAATTGTTTGTGATAATTCTTTACAAGTATATGGCACGTTTCCTTGATCTTGCTGTAATAGTTAACGAATTCTGTATTTAAGTTGAGAGATCAATGCAAACTTAAATATTAGGACTAAGAAGAAAAATAACTATAATTACTATGCTAGATATAGTTGTCAACAGATGTAATGGTATCTGCAATACTGATAGTCCTCAGGTAACAACCCTTACTGGGATTGGGATTTCTTTTACTAAGCAAAGAAGTCATTAAGCAAAACATCACGTGACGGTGCTGCTTAACAATGGCAGTCCTGGCAGCAGTTGTTAAGCAAAGGCATGTAACTATGACTTACAACCTCCTGCAGCTTCTCTCTTGACTTTGCTTGTCGGAAGCCAGGTGGAAAGGACGCAAAAGCTGATCACATCTCCTGTCAGCTCCCACAATGATCCAATCCATTCCCAGCTTGATCCCTGCCAGCTCTAAGCCTTGATTTTTCCAAGCCAAAGGACACTTTCAGGGGATCACTCAGCCAGAAGCCAATTGTCCTCCTCAAGCTGTGTCCTGTTCCTCCCACCTGCCACTCTCTTCCCCTTCTCTAGAGCATAGTCAAGATAAAGATGGTTATATTCCACCACCCTCTGCTAACCATCATCTTCCCCTCCCCTCCACTGGGCTGGCTGATGATGGCTGGCTTCAAGCCCATAGCACTGAAGGTGGGACAGCAGCAAGGGGCAGTGGCAGAATAAGCAGCATCTTTATCTTGGCCATGGAGTGCAAGGTAACCAAAAGGGTAGAGTTGAGCCCAGTACTGTCAGCCCCTGTGCAGTGGGGCTTGGGGCCAGCAAGCCCAGGGGAAGGGAGCAAAGAAGACAAAGATCAGCTTGGAGTGGGGACAGTGGAATATAGTGATGTCTTCATCTTGGACATGGTGTCTAGGGCAGCCGAAAGGAAAGAGAGAGGAGGAGATAGGCAAGAGAGGAGAGCTGAAGTGGAGGCTGTTTGCACAAGGCAGAGTACGTGACCTCGGGAAGCTATGATTGCTATAAATGTGGGCTGGTCCCCAAGCATCCGAACTTTGATTACATGACCATAAGGACACTGTGAAGGTCATAAATGCAATGTTGATTGTTAAGTCCATTTTTTCAGCAGTGTAGTACATTCAGTCACTGAATGAACAGCCATTATCCTGTAACGCTTTTTAAAAACTTTTATTTCCTTTTAAGAGAAATCTCAAAATCATGTTTCAGAAGTTTCATGTAATCTTATTACATCAATGTTTCTTGTTTTGCCTACTTAGAAAATGTTTTTTATATTTAGCACAATATACCTGCAATGTAGTCTTATCATTACCCACTCAGAATTATTGCACAAGGAACATCTTAATTTTGCAGAACTTGACGCTCTTAAATAATCTGAATATACTCTCAGAAGTCATTTTCATTTCAGTGAAAACATCTCCATTCCACTTAGATACTTTTTCTGCTTCCTCTTCAGTGATAGAGAATTTTTTTATATTTTGAATTTGGAATCTGTCCTCGTGATTTCAGTCGTCTGACGGCTTCACGCATATGCTTGGGTTGCAGAGGTGGTGATTCTCCCCACTTTTCACATACATCTAACGCTGTGCAAGACAAAAGTAAATCTATTATGCTAGCTGTCAATTCAGTGGATTAGAGCTGTGCAGATGTGATAGCAAAATCCATCATATTTCTACATGCATTTTAGTAAACACAGTTACTGCCGTCTACAAAATTATTACTTTTTCTATACTCCGCTATTTTGTGCAGTTCAGTGCAGTGTACATAATGCTTCTGCCTTCTATTTGCCTCACCAACAACCAATTTAGGAGGTGGATTGGGCTATGAAAAAGTGACTAACCCACTCAGTCAACTTAATGCCTAAGGGAGGATTAGAACTGTTTCTAGTCAAAAGCACTGCACCAAACTGGCCTCTTTATGTCCCAAACTCTAATAGAAAGCCTGTAAAAATTAACATTAGTTTTCTCTGCTGCAGAGCACACTCCATATTTACATACACACTTTTGTAAAATAGTAGGGGAAATGTGTTTTGTTTGTAAGCAATGGGTGGAAAATAAGTAAAAGCATTTGCATGTATATTGTATTACTGCTATTACGTAAGAAAAATTATCTGAACACTTAATTTTATTCATTTATACTTAATTTAAGTGTCCCCTTTGCCAACTAAAAAAAACAAGCAAATATACAGCTGATAATATTTATTGTTTGCTGATTTAACAATCTTGTTTCTCTTAAAAATACTGACCTGTTATCTGTTAAGTAGCAATATGCATACTAGGGAGAAGAATATTATTTAGGAGTAAAATACTACACAAAATAGGGATGGGCAAAACTTGATGTTTTGGTTTTCTGACATCAATATAGTTAATTCACAACTGGAATACAACATCCGGAAGACATTTTTACCATACAACTATTTAAAAGATGGATTACTAAAAGCTAAATAAAATATATACTTGAAAGAATAGCTACATTGTAGTAATTAGTAAGGCATGTCTTCAGTTAATGGAAGCTACAAACAGTTAAGAACTAGATTATTCTTATACTTACCCTCTTCAACTACTTCTCCAACGAAGACTTTAGAAATTCCTGACATGGCAATAACAACGTTCTGAGACACAGAGGTTCCAGTAATTGACTGGATCAGCTGAGAAAGGAGGAGAGGCAATTCCAGAGAACCCAATTTTTTAGATACTTCTTTTACTTCCAATCCTGAACATTACTGTGAACAATAGCATGAGCACAGAGGTGGGCAACTTTCCCAGGACGCAACTCATTTCCCCTATCATCTGGAAACCACAGGTAGCATAACCCCATGGATGGTGAAATCATTGGAAAGGACTTTTTAATGTTTTCTGAGGTTTGAATGAGAATGGGAATAGAAAGTCTCTAGAAAGCAAACCCACTCCTACTTAAGTCCTTAAACTCCAGTAAAACCCCTACAGCTAAATACTGTACTACTGAAATTGAAGGCTTCAAGGATAGAAGTGGAAGAAACCATCTCCAGTTTTAAAAGGAAAACCCAGAATTTCACTTTCCAAAGTGAAAAAAAGGCAACCATTTTCAACAGTTTAGAGTTGAGGTGCTGAAAGGCTGCAGAGGTAATCCCGGGGACACATGTGAGTTTTCCACCTCAGTATCAGCAGCAGAATTTTATGGTAAACTGAAACTGAGATAAGTCTATTCATGTATAATAATCAATACACATCAACATATCTGGGAGGGAGATGGGCGGTTTCTAAATTCGATAAATAACTGGGGTCCTTGGTGCTCTTTGAGCTTGGTTGTTATAAATAACCAACAAATAACCAATCAACACATGCAAATCAATCTTACCCGTTTAATAGCAGCCTTGGGGAAAGCTGATCGTCGATACATCTCATATCGATTTAGCTGTTCTTCAGAAAAAGAAGAAACCAGGATTCTGTGGCAAACAATAATTACGGCGCTTATTTAAAATTATAAAGTGAGAAAGTTAGTGAGATTGTGTAACATTTCATTGATAAAACACTTGAGTTAAATCTAGCATTTTATTTCAGTGGTGATATTTCCTGAATTTTGCTCTAAACGTTCTAGTTAAAGGAGGGTGACTTTGCCCATTTTTCCTAGCCTAGATGCCTTCCAGTACAACTTCCCACAATGTCTAGATAAGGTCCCATTCACAGAAAACCATTGGGTTTCAGGAAAAAATAGAAAGAAAAAAAAGCCAATATATCTCCTATTGCAGTGCTTCTTAAACATGGTCTCCACTTTTAAAAATTATGGAGAACTCCCAAAGAACCTTCTTTTGTATATGTATTTATTTTTGCTGTATTAAAAATTAAAAATGATGCATCCATAGAATAATTAACTGGAACATATTGTAAATAATATAGTCCTTGAATTATGACTGCAATTGGAACTGGAGTTTCCCAACTAAGTGAGGAAGTTGTAAAGCAATTCACTCTACAAAATCTTTTCTTTTTGGAAAGGGGAAATGCATATATGCTAGTTAATAAAAACAGTCCGAAGAGGTAAGTACAACTTAATGCCAGTTGATAATTACCTATAAGTGATTGACCAAAAAAAAAAAAAAAGCTTTGCATTGGTAGTTCAATGGTAGAGTTCTTGCCTGCCATGTGGGAGGCGTGGGTTTGATTCCCAGCCAATGCGGGGAGTTGCCTTTTTTGAGAGAGCTGGTTTGATGTAGTGGTTAGGGTTTCAGGGTAGGAATGGGAGACTATGAATTCTAGTCCCACCTTAGGCAGAAAGCCAGCTGAATGACTTTGGGCTAGTCACTTTCTCTCAGTTCTGAGAAGAGACAATGGCAAACCACTTCTGAAAAACCTTGCAAGAAAACTGCAGGGACTTGTCTAGACACTGCAGCTCATACTCGTCTAAGTAATCCCTGAGAATCACACAAAATTGAACAGAAGAAAAAAGAAATGACAAAATACCTGACATCACATTAAATGTTCCCCTAAACTAAGGGTGTCAAACTGCCAGCCCACGGGCCGGATGCGTCACGCCAAAATCGCACCCACCCCATTGCCGGCAATGGGAAAAAGTCGCGATATGTCGCAATACATCACGTGACGTCGCGAGCTTGACACCCGTGCCCTAAACAGTTTCCATAAAGTGTCCAGTAGACAGTCTTAATTTCTGAAAATCCCTGACAGAAAAAAACATGGTTTGCCTTCCTAAAGACAAAACAGCAGGATACACCTTTTCTCTACTCATTTAGCATTAACAAAAGCATATAGATGGAGAAATACTCACTGCATTTTTTGAATCTCATCTTCATCAACTTTATTTTTTTTTTCTTTTTTCTCCTTTATCTCTATTTTCTTGGCTGCATCAGATTGTGATACAGAGTCCTCTAATTCTCCGGGGATCAATTCTTTGCATTTAATCTAGACAGAAAATTGATTATAACTCAATTATGTTTACAGAAAGACAAGCTTTCTCTGAGTCAAGCTCAACTCCTAGTTAGCTGATATTCATGAAGCAAAACAAAAGTGGCTTGACACTACTTCCTGATTGCTTTTAAACCTTTTTAATTTTAAGCATCCAATAATTGTACTTATAAAGTACAGCTGTTGAACCCCTAGTTTTTATAATCTTTCCATCATACTACATGCATGATACATAACATAAAGGTCCGCAACTTAATAATACAAGGTTTTAATATCTAACTATTATTCCTATCCTCTTTAATGCTGATAATTTATATATTTGTGCACCTTCTGTACACTATGCTTACCAGTTATAATTCAAATAATGAGGAGGGAAAGTGAAAAATCTGATGAAAATAATTGGTGGATATAGTATTTGATTTTATCCTAGAATCATAGTAAGCGTAGTACAGTGGCTAAAGAAATAAAATGAATAGTCAGTATTATTTTTCATGTTTTAGTCTCTTCCTATACATGTTACTGAAAAGTCTTGAGCTGATCAGTCTTTTACAATGCCATGCTTTGCATTACCATTTTTTAAGTATAACTTGTTAAAACATAGGTTAAATCTTTCTTCAAAAGAATAATGAACAACTCAAAACACAACCAGCAACATTTAATATTTGTGTATGCAGGATAAAGATGAAGGAAAAAAATACTCTTTAACATTTTGTATTCATTGTATACCACAAGAATCCAAATAGGGAAATGAGTTTCCAGGATCTAAATGACTATGACTGTGTAGATATACACACAATAGTCTAAAAGATAAATAAAATTCACCAGAAAACAGCAGCTATCTACTATCTATATATAACTAAAACTCCGATTCCTGTTTAACTGAATGAAACTGCATGATAGGGCAACAATTTTTGAACCAAAGTAAATTGCTTTGGGCTAGCTTACAGAATGTGTCCAAAACCTGGAAATAGTGCATCATAGGACAACAATGTTTGAACCAAGCTATCTATGGTCTATCTTAGAGAATGCATTCAAAATCTCGGACCCATAACTCCAGTGGAACTGAAATTAGGCAAATTTTATAACATATTTTATGATATAAAATTATCATAAACAGCTTATGACATAAAATGTCATAAAATTTCCTGTGATGTTTGATTGTGCTGTACAGTTCAGTAAGGGCTATTTTCAAGACAGATCTTTCTCTCAATGTATCCCAGCCCTTCCAATGAAGGCAGTAAATTAAAAGCTCCGTCATTGTTGAAGGTATCCAGGAATCTGCTAAGGAAAAGCCTCTAAAAGGGATCACGAGTTTCTAGTTCTAGTTAAATACGGAATTTCAAGGAAACAGCAGGCGAGGAAAATCTCCGTTACTTCGGGGCAGCAACTCACCGTGGAGCAAGAGGAGAGGATCAGCAAGGAAAGCGAAGCCCCGTTTCTGCGAAGAAATTGTGTTGCAAGCTTTTTCCCTCCTTACCTCTACAAGCTGTACTTCCTCTTTGATACCGGCTGGTTCTCTCTCCTGGCGTTCCGCCACTTCTATAGCAACGACAGAAGACTCAACGGAAGAGGGGGAAGAGACAACGGGCAGAAGACCACCCTCTTTACCAGACACCACGGCCTCAGCCATGCTAAACAGAAGGTAATGGCCCGTGTCGCGCCTTGATGACGTACTAGGGCGGCGCTGGACGTCTTGTTTCCATGAGAACGCACCACGCCCCCAATAGGCGAAACTAGTAATGCGGAGTTTTGTTTGCTGCTGTTGGAGAATGAAACCTTGCAGGCGAGATTGAATTTGCAGATCCCAGGCCACGTAGTAGCTGTCTAACCGACAAAACAATGCAAATTTGAGCCCCTTTTGTTGTTTTAGTATCCAGCAGCAACATACCAAAGAGAATGAAAGGTAAACTAGGGCAAGAAATTCCAAAATTACGAATGCAAACTATGCATGTAAATTGGAATAAAGACCGATGCAATGCTTAGTACTCTATTCACACAACCCACTAAGCAGCGATGCGGCAACGTGGGATTTGGGGGTAGCGTTTATATGAACCCCACCAAAGCTGATTTATACAGTAAAAAAATGGTAATAGGTAAATGTTTTGAGTGAACCCGGATAATAAAGCATTCCCCTGAAGCCACGTGTTCCTATTTCCTCGAAAAGCTATGCACAAAGGGTAAACTAAAGCATGTGATTTTTAAAGACTCTAAAGTAAATTGAAATATAAAGAAAATTATGAACAAAAAGAATTAAAAAAGAATATAAGAACCTTCTTATATTCATGCTGCATTAATTGTTCTAGTACTCAGGTCACTGCTTCAAAACAAACGCAGGAAATTAAAAATAAGTTCTTAGAACTTAGAAAGTCCATGCAATAATGTCTTTTTTTTATAAATCCCATATTTCCAACTTTGAAATGAAAAAAATTGCACTTCTTTAAAAAAGCAGGCATCTGCCCATGTTTGAATAGATCAGTTGAGGGTTCCTTAATCTCATCCTAAATTGCTTCCCTTTTTTCAGTGCAAGCTTTCCAAATATAAGACTTTAAAATAATATTCATTGATGCAAATAGAGGTTGCTTAAAGCTTTATTACTGCTAGGAAGAGAAAATATTTTTTTCTTATCAACCCATACCATTGTGTCTGCACAATTCTGACAAACCACAATGGCTAAGCTAAAACTAAGCATGACACATTGGGATAATGCACACATCCTGCTTGTTCTGGCACAAAAATGTCTAACTACAGAGGACGTGTCCTCAAAATGTCAGCTCCATCTAACTGTTGACCCATTGCTGAGGCAGCCTGAAGTCAGGTTTACATGTTTGTGTGAAAATACAGTATTTTCTTTCTTGACAATCAAGAGTGCCTGGAGGAGGAACTTTGAGTTGATATGGCTGGGTTCAGCTTTAACCTGGCAGGTCTACTGTGAAATCACTGTGTCCTATCTGGTTGCTAGGCACTGTGTCACTACTGTTATTTGGCTGTGGCTACAAGAAGATCAGACATCTTGTTTGTGCAACCTACTTCTTATTCTTTTGCAGGATTTAGATATTACAATGCTGATCTCTGGGAAGAGAGCTATCCTGCACTGTAACTTTATATGTATATTTCCACTATTAAGGAAAATATCTTTATCTCCTAGTAAGTAAATGATTCTAAAAAAATAAATGGTGCTATCTAGAAGTTTTCCAAATTAATGGAGATTAGGATTCTGATTTCAAAATGCAGTAATATGGCTGGGTATTAAATAGCATCTATGAAAACTTTTCATAAAGTTAATGCATACTTTTCACTGTGACAAGCATATTAAATTCATAAAGTTGATAACCCTGTGGTGAAAACTTTAAAAATTTATTGGCAGAATGCCCAGAATGCACTGCATCAATACATTTTTTCCTGTGATTGGGGACTTTGGACATGACTCTAATTTCAGATGGGAAAAACCACAAGTCTTTGCTTTTATAATATTGACTGATGGAGCTGTCTAGACAGCAGTAGCACATGGTTCTGTTTTAGGCATGCATTAAGGGCACATTCAGTCCCACATTCTGAAATGGGAGGAAAGCATTTTAAAGCTGCTGTGCTAAAACCATTATGTCTTAGCTTGTTATGTGAATCAACCCACCACGTTATGCAGTAATGGCTTGTTTTGGTATTAAGGACATGAATACGATTAGGTATTTTTTGATGTTAATCTTTTTGAGAGAGATGTTGCAGAGGTGAGGGCTAATTGTCTGAAATGCAATAACAAATTTCTCCCAAGTTGCAATTATGTTTAAAATAGTTTTCTCAGTTCAGCTATGCTTTTTTTAAAGCCTATTTGTAATGGAAGTGAATTTCAAATGTGCATTTTGAATAACAGCAGTTGGAAAGCAACTTAAGCCCAGGCAAAAATTGTTTTGCATGCAATCAGTTTGGTGATTTTTTTTTTACCACCAGTATTGATGACATGCAAGCATAGTAAATAATTTACTGGGTCCCTACTTCCCAATGAATATGTCTGTTTGTCATAGTCTCCCAAATTAATCTGAATTAAATTAATCCAATATTCTGCATTCACATAAATCACTGAACCTTTAACTAACCGTACTGAGTGTGACTAGGTGGGTTTAGCATATCTTGCATACATGGCAAATCTCTGGTAAAAATAGCTGGGTAGGAATAAAGTTTTCAACAGATCTATCTGCTGTTTCCTTCTTCCTTCCATCCATTTGTGACTAAAGCACTTTTAGTACAATATCTTCAAGGCCAATTTCAACTACCCAAATTTGTTCTAATCAGTATTGAAAGGATTGGCTTTTAAATATTGATCTGATTTTTCAGTAACACATGACATTTTTGGACTATTAATGTTAAGTGGGCATTCTGACAGTCTGTTCCACCTTTCACTCCATCCAACTGATTTTCCAATTTTTACACCACTTTTTTCATCTCCCAGATTTGCTGGTTACACTCATGAGCTTGAAGTTCATTTGGTCAATTTGTTTTCATTCCATACAACGAATTGCTGCTAGAAATTGGAGAAGAAAAATATAGGTTTCAAAGAAATGAGCTTGAAAATATCTGGATTATAGTAACTTCTGGCACAGATTACATTAAATGCTCTAACTTCTAAATGGGACTCGGTGGGCATGAGCCTTTGTTTACTACACTAAAAATATGTTGATAAATGTTCTGTGACTTACCTGACCTTGGTGAGCAAAGTCGAAAACTGCTGTTCGGTTGTTCTCAGCGAAATATCTAGCGTGTGTATCGCTGCGCGTTTCCCTACAAACTTTGCATAGCTGGACTCAAGTTACTTGAGAACAGTAATCAGATAAACATCTTACCTGGAAATTTCTCAGCTCCTTATTCTTAAAGGACGAAGAGTTGCTGTTTTTTTCTTTGAGAATTTTGTTCTTTTGTTGGGAAAGACCTTTTGTCCTATTCGAGTAGATCCTTTTCCCCCCTTAGAGTGCCCAAAATGTCGCGAATGCGTACGGAACTGCAACAGTTAGCCGTTCCCTTTACCGTGTTTTACCACATCTTTGCAAGCACTACCCGCCGTAAGAGATAGCCGCCAAAGAGCGCGACCGACCGCTCTTTTCTGTCTCGGCTTCATTAGCTGGACCGGGGCTGTTGAGGCTCAGTCAGGAGGTGTGGCCTTTCTGGCCCCGCCCCGGAAGGACGCGCCGGCCGGGTTGAGGCAGCGGCGGTAGCCGAGGAGGACTAGTAAAGATCGGGGGCTGGTTTCCCGGCCCGCGTCGGGCCATGGGGAAAGAGCAAGAGCTGCTAGAGGCCGCCCGCACTGGGAACCTGCCCGCCGTGGAGAAACTGCTTTCGGGCAAGCGGCTTAGCTCGGGCTTCGGTTCTGGGGGCGGCTCCGCGTCTTCAGGGGGCGGCGGCGGCGGCGGAGGGCACCCGCTTTCTAGCCTTCTCAGGTAGGTGCCTGGGGTGTGGCTTGCGGAGCTCTTGAGAGTGGCCGGGGTGGCGCTGCCGAGGTTGGCTGCGGGAGCCCGTGTCAGGCAGCTGGTTTGCCTTTAGGAAGCTGGGGGTGTGTCCCAGAGACTTGAGAATGCCCGGCGGTGCAATTGACCCATAGGTAGAATCTCCGCCCCCCAAAGTCTCACGGGCGTCACGCTGGTTAGTGGCCCATTCGTGTGTTTAGTCGCAGCGTTGTGTTGGGATCTTCTGGGGGAGGAAAGGTCTCAAACCTGCACAGCGAGTAGAAGCGAATCGAAGCTGGCTTCGAGGTTCTGAAGAAAGCAGGGGTGTTCTCGGGTCTCCGGATTCCATGAAGGAAGGGGCTTTTGGCCGGCTTTTCTATTAAGAGCTTTGCCTATAGGAGTATCTCTGTGAACGTTGGTTTGGGGAGACGCGTGTTTAAAATGTTAAAACCTTGTAGGTTGAGGCTGTTGTGTGTTATAAGGACGGAGTCCTTTTGTTAATTAGTGAAGCCTCTTAGGCTGCTCGTGCCTTCTTTTGTATGTTTTTAATTAAACATCACAGACATTTTTGGTATACAGCTGATAGTCTCAACCTTCAATTGAGGATCAGGTCCGGATTTAAGAGAGGTTCCAACACTGGTCACTCCTGTGGTTTATTTTCCTTTTTGTGGACGACAGTTTGTTTTTAGATGTCTGAGAAAAAGAATAGAAGATATGAAATGTATGCAAAGAGAAGGAAGCATAGGAAATGTGAAGTTCACAGGTACAAAAAAGTAGAAACAAAATTGTACTATAATTGTGTACCACTGCCAAAGTTTCCAAATCTTTGTAGTATTCCTCTGTTTTGTTTTGTTTTCATTACCCAAAGGATCATTTTACTTTTACAAAACAATTTTCTGTTATGCCTGTTTCAAAAAGCTGGCAAAGTTTCTCTTTGATAACTGTCAGGTGACTCTTGAAGATTCTGTGTACTTTTAAGGGAGGACTTCGCTCTACATATGTTGAAGTGGCTCAAAGACTTTTCAGTAATGCAGTTTGATGTCTAATGAATTTTTGGCTATTTAAAGCTATTACGTGTAAAATGGTTCTTTGTGGTTCTTGACTTTTTTCCTTTTATGCATAACTCCAATATAAAGAATAGTTGCTAAAAATGCAAAAGTACATATCTGGAGGCTTGGGGGCCTGACTGTAATAAAAATCACTTTTACCAAATGAACTTTAGACAAAAAAAAATCTGCTTAGGCTACTTGCCTAAACTGTGTCTGCATCTGCTTTCTTCACGTTATAGACTTGGTATATATTCCTTAGTTAATTTTGTGACTGCAAAATATTGCAACTTGTCTTTGCCTTCTGTAATTGTAAAGCAGCACTTGGCAGTTGAAATAAATATTGCTTGGGTCCATATACTGCATTAAGCTACAATGCAGGTTTTTTTGGTTTTAACATATTTTATGATCCTAGCCATTTTGGTTTGTAAATCATGGTTGATAGCAGTGTATTCAAAGACAACCATTTGTGGCTTATTATGTAAGGCACAGCTAAGTGCAGTATGTGAACTCTGTCACTGTGAGCTGTAAAAATATTTAATTATTCAGTCAAAGTAGCAAATTGTGACTCTAGTTACAGAGAAGCTGCTTCCTATACCACTTGAAGTACAGTTAATTGTACATTTCGCCTGAACTTTATACAGTATGGACATTCCCCATGGGTGCCAGATTATTCCGTGCTTTAATATTTCTAAATCTTATTTCCTGAAATGACAGTGATCTGAAGGTCTTAATAGATACTTCTCCACCTATGACTTTCCTAGGTTCCCATCACCCTTAAGCAGGTTTCCGATCATCCTATGATAAAAGTTCCAGTCCTACAAACAATTAATGTGAGTAAACAATTGGACTCATTAGGAGAATATCTTTGCATTTGAAATTAAATGCATGTCTGTTGGAATTGGCTAGAGCCTGTGATATGGCATGTGGGCATATTCTGTTTGGAAGCATGGTTTGAATACTGTTTCTGGAATGTATGCTTTAGAAGGAATTAACATTTGTCATGTCTGAGAATTTGGCAGTGAATTATAACTTACTGAATTTCCTACCAAGCTTTGGTGAGTCTGTGGATTATTCTGTTATACAGAATACACAGTGGGGCTATTATAAATGTAGACCTGTGAGAAAAGCCATATTGCTTTTAGGAAAATATTAAGTAGCACCCAGAATGTGTGTTGGTTCTTCAATATGAGTTATTGCTAGAGGAAAGGAAAGATTTTTAATTTATAAATGTGGCCAGTATATTTAAATGTGTTAATCATAGAAACGCTAATCAGATTGAAAGAATTTGAGGATGTTCTTTATGTCCTTTATGATGATAAAGACGTTATCATTCTCAGATTTTATATGATTTCTGTAGGTACTTATAATAATGACTTGAGCTGTAGTGGCACGGTGGTTAGAATGCAGTATTGCAGGTTAATTCTGCTGACTGCCAACTGCCAGCAGTTTGGCAGTTCGAGTCTCACCGGCTCAAGGTTGACTCAACCTTCCATCCTTCTGAGATTGGTAAAATGAGGATCCAGATTGTTGGGGGCAATATGCCGACTGTGTAAACGACTTAGAGAGGGCTGTAAAGCACTATGAACTGGTATATAAGTCTAAGTGCTATTGTTATTGCTAAAGAGAAGAAGGATTGCCAGGAAGGAAATCTGAATCTTAACCCATTTACTATAGTTGCGATAGACTTCCAGACACCAAGGCTTTGCATGGGAATGTATGACTGGCTTTTCCTTGCTAACACTAAGGTTGGACTGGAACCTTGAAAAAACATCCCAAAAGAAAGCAAGGGCAAACTACTTCTACACTGTTGTCAAGAACACAACATATACATGTCCATGGAGTCATCAGGAGTTGAGATTATCTTTACTTAAGTGCTACCTGTCCTGTTGTATGTAATATTAATCTGTGTTAAATTAGTATATTACTGAAATATTACTTTGTTTAATATTTTTATGGGAAAAAAGTGTGATCATTAGAAGCAGAGGGTCATTGAATATGAGATGGGTGGCAAATAAATTTCCTAAATAAATAAATAAAACAACTCAATGACACATAATCATGTAATATTTTACTGTTCATGGATCTCTCCTTCTGTTACTCAAATTTGTTTCTTCAAGTCCGTCTTGACTCCTGGCAACTCCTGGTAGAGTGCTGTCTCCTTGGCAAAATTTTCAGAAGTGGTTTGCCATTTGTTCTTCCTAGAGTTGAAAGAAAGTGACTTGTCCAAAGTTACCCAGATGGTTTTCTATTTTGTCAGGTCTAGAACTTGCAATCTCCTAATTTATGAGTTGGTGCGTTTGCTTACTATACCAAACTCGATTTCTTTATTACTACTACTACTTCATAAATCATGCTCGATTTGCAATTGAAACAACAAAAAGAAAACAGAGAATTGCAATGATATGAGATTTCAAGTGAGTTTGATCATAGGGGCTACACCAGAATAGGTTACTTATAAGTCAAGAATGCAGGACCTAGGCATTTGCAAAATAGAGAGGTACCTGAAATAACTGTCACTCCTATGGATTTTCTTAAAGGTGCACTTCAGAACTAAAAGTTTCATTATTTAGGAACATGAAGAGGATTCTTTTTAGTTAAACTGAAACTTGGCATACTATAATGTATGCTCAGTAAATACTGCGTCTGAAGAATGCAAGTGAGATTCAGAAGATTAGCATTCTCATCATAAATTCCTAGGTGGTGGAAGAATTTAACTGGTATGAGGAAAAAGCCATAGACTGGCTAAAACCAAAAACCGGCAACTCATTTCCAGTCCATGGGTTTGTAGTTGTTCGTTCACATATTTTGTTTAGTTTGCTCTGGATGGGATTGTGCTTTTCAAATGATCATAGTTACAATTCAGCAACATTCAAATATGGAACGTTTTCTTTGGGAGGCTCACCTAGCAATCTGTCTTTCATTGCAACATAACTAAAAGTATGCTCTGGATTAAATAAAGATAGAGGAACTTGCAGAATTGCAAACTCTTAGCTGGCGCTCTTGCACACTCCGTATGGATCTTTTGAACAACATTCTAATCTTTTACTTCAAATGCTCATATTCTTGATTTTATTCATGTTACTTCAAGCAGAAGCAACATCAAGAAACTTATTTTGGGGTTGGTATTATTTTTAAATAAGAATTTGAAACAGACATTGTATACATGTTTTCCTGCCCAAATTATGCCTGTGTATCAGGACTGGAAAAGCATATCACTTCTGCTTTCTCAAAAGTGTGTACATTTAGTTGCAAAACTGCAAAGCTGTAAGTAGGGAAATGATCTTGCATTCTCTTAAAATATCTCTAGTTGAATTCAGCAAAATAGTATCATGCTGACCAACAATTATTTTCAAGAATACCTTCAGATTGACTTATGTATTTAATAAATTCATATCATTTTATTATTTGGAATTTTCTGTTAAGGATTACATTTTTTTCACAATACTTTCCCAAATGGTGGGAAGCAGTGAACAGATTGAGCTAAACTAGAGCCTTCTTTATGCTAGGTACCTGAAATGTTTTGGTACATTTTGAAGTAGAACAACAGAATGTAAATGAAAACACTGCTTTTTAATGCAATACATTTTTAAAAAGATCTGACTGATCTACAGAATTTAAATTTCTAACATAATTAAAGCCAGGAAAAATATTTTCCTCATTCTTTTCCAGAAGAAGGAAGCTGTGAAAAAACTGAAAGACATTTTGTCAATCTTCAGTCACGTTGCTATTTTAGCTACATGAATTATGTATAGCTTCACTTGTTCATAAAATTATTGTGCTTGGCCTATTACATGTAGAAGTGTGATTCATCATTAAAAGATTGGTTGAGTGATTTTTCCGCGTCTCAGATTTTAAGGATCCAATGATAAATTATATAGATTAACATGTTTTCATAATAAAAGCAAAATAGTGGCTGATCTAGTGAATTCAGAGCTTTCAAAGAAAGTAATATATAGCAGGGCTCTGATCAGTGTTTGAAAGATGTGTTTCAGGAAGTATGTTAGCATAAGTAAATGTAATTCTCAATTGTACATGCACGCTCATGTGCAGATCAACATATGTAAGCCCTTAAAGTAGTCTTGCGTGCTTTCCAAAGATGTAGTTGTTTTAGAGCTTTGAAGAGAGATGTTTTACTAGTGTTGAGCATATCTCAGGAAGCATCCCTTTTGAATGCGTGGCTCAGTATTAGGATAAGTGCAGTTCTTCTCTTTCTTCTTCTTCTAATGTTACTCTGCTGATTGCCTGAGTCAGATACCAATAGTGCCCAAATAAAATCAGCATCTGTAGGGTGGAGAGATGTTACAGTCTCCCACTAGCCAACAGTTAATCAGAGATGAAGGATGTAAAAGGAACTCTTTTTCCCTCTGGATAACATATTTGATACCCATTATTTAAATATAGTATTACGCATAAACATAACACATTCATTTTAAAATTTACTAAACTCTTTTTAAAACAATTAAGAAACATGACTGTATCCCCCAAAGTCTGCAGTGTTGTGTGAATGTTCTATATTGACATTAATAAAAGAATTATTAACTTCTTATTGTTAAAGAAAAGGAAATATGACTTAGAGCAGACATGTCAAACTTGCGACGTCGTGCAACGTATCGGGACAGTTTTGCCATTGCCGGCAATGGGGTGGGCGTGGCTTCCACGTGACGAGTCTGGCCCGTGGGCCGGCAGTTTGACACCTCTGACTTAGAGTGACCTTTTCCAAATTAGTGTCCTCGATATGTTAAGGTATCTTCCTTACTTGAGGAAGATGAGACAACTGTCTTAGATGAAGAAGCAATCAAAATTGGCTTCAGGATAAGTGCTGAAAAATCGAAGATCATGCATGTGAGATCCACTGCATAGATGTGAGGAATCACACTCCGATCACAACAACTTGAGGAAATAGAAAGGTTTACCTGTTTGGATAGAGTAATTGCCCGAAATGGAAATGCAGAGATGGACATCAAGTGGCGCATTGGAAAAGCAACAGCCGTTTTCTAGAGGATGAATAAAATCTGATCCTTGTAATATCACTGAAACTTAAATTCTGTTTGCTTGCCTCTATTTATGCCAGAGGGATCTGGAAGGCATCAGCGAGTAATAACAAGAGACTTGATGGCTTTCAGCAAAGATGCCTTCACCGTATCCTAAAGATTTGCTATTTTGACCATGTTACTAACGAAGAAGTCCTCCAAAAGAATTTTTCCTGCAAATTACATAACATTGTAGCACACAGAAGACTCCAACTTGCAGGTCATATTCTCTGTATGGAGAACAATTGAATCCCCAAGATGGCAATGAGATGGAACCCCCCCCCCCCAGATGCCAAACGATTCCACAGTTTTTAAAAGCCCCATGATTTTAGCAATATATAAATTGCCTACAGTATATGTTAGGTCAGTTTTGCCATTCCAACTTACAGTCTTACAGTAAATTCAAAGGCAATAGTAGATTTTAAGACAGTCCCACTGGATTAGAATATTTGGATAAATAGTTGTGAGTGAAGATGATGAGTTCTACAGGAACCAAAGAACCAGGAAGCATAAATGGTTTAAAGGGGGGAAAGGATAAGTTTAAAAAGTTAAAGTAATGTCCTTGAGCAGAACTTTAGAACTGGAACATATCTACCTTTAGCAAGAACTAATCCAATAAACTGAAACATGGCATCTGTTTGATGAGTTCTCTGTGCACCTATTGATGATTGTAATAAAATAGATAGCACAGTGTACAGATTCTTAGAACAAAGAATTGGGGCATAGAGACTGATGTGATAGCAGACAACCATATGTTAAGCTGTTTTAAATGTTATACATGAAGATTGGAGAGTACACCACAGGGATGCTGTTTTCAATGGCATCACTTTAAAGCAGACTTCCTGTCTTGGATTCTGTCCAAATTTATGGTCTTCAGCTCAGCAATTTTCAGCACTTGACATTTGGAGAACATCTAGCTCAGTGAAGATTGTTTTAAGGAATGTAATGTATTCCACTTCTTAGAATTTCTGAATATATTGAATGACAGTCACAAATTGAAGGATTTGTATAATTCCCATCTGAAATACAACTATTTCAGTTGATTATTTCTTTTTAAATAGAATCATCATGACCCTCCCCCCAGTCCCTCTCCTCCCAGACCCTCTGAGAGGTCCACAAAATCCAAATTATTTGCCAGGCTATGTTGAAAAATAACATAGTATTAAAATCCCATTAAATGATCATGAGAGTAGCGGCTACAACAGCCTCAATTTTAATTTTAAAATATAGCAAATAATAAAACCCATACAAATAAAAGCTCTTTGATGTCCTCCATTATTTTTAAAAATAGGATGGGGTCCTGAGAGAAATACTGTATAGGGAAAAGACTTCTACTTTTAAGCCCATCTGCCTTCAGTCCATCATGGCAATATATCTGTGTCTTCTCTAGAAGTATGATTTCAATAAGATACTTCTTTGAGAATTACTGTAGCTGGAAGATTATCTGAAAATATAACAAAAAAAAATTGGGATTTTGGCTTAGGCAAGTTTTTAAGGCATCAGACTTGATTTCCTTCCCTCTCTTGAGAATATAAATTCAATTCAATAAGACTCTAAATGGCCTTCCTTTTAATAATGTTTTTCTTGATTAGTGAGTGTTTAATGATTGCTTTCATTTTATTTCCATTTAAGAGCAACGGAACCACTAAACTTTGCTAGTGTCCTTATAGCCTACAGTGACATAAGATAGCACAGAAAAGGGGGAAGGAGAGGGAAGGAGGAGAACCTGAGAAGGGGCCTTCTTGAGAGTGAACATGACATAATCTGGAAGCTGTGTAGATTCTATAAGGCCAGTTTGTACAAGGCTTACCAACAAACCACCATACAGACTGATCATACAATCCTGAGGTTTGCTGGTTCCTCCCACAAGTAAGCATCACTGATAAACTCTGGACATATTTTTTGTGCAATATGTTATTTAAATAAAAAAAAAATCTTGTTCCTCTCCACATAAGCCAACAAAAGAAGCAAGCTACTTTTCCTTTTTTTAAAAAAAAACTTGTAAGAGGAGCACATAGTAGGAATGAGTATAATCCTAGATTGATGGTTAGCCTTCTAGACCCAAATCAGAAACTGCTGGTTTCTTGGTTATTCCTTCCATTACAGTTAAGGGGAGTGCTAAGACGATGCCACTGCAATTCTGAGCAAATGGTTTTGCTAATCTTCCACATGGGGCACTTGGAATTAATGGCCCAGGAAGGGGGGAAAAAACCCGGTTTATAGAGAAGGGGGGAAAAAACACCAGGTCATAGCAAAACACCAGGTCATATAGCAAGTTCACAAGGTAAAATATGCAATAAAAGTATACAGCTAAAATATTAATAAATATTTAATACAGAATCCAAATAAAGTAGCGCCCATCTATAATCCCACCAAGATAGTATCACAGCCCAAAAGGCCATCAGAGGAGCTTCATGTTGAGCTGCTTCTGGAATGCAGTCAAGGTGGGAACCAATCAGAGGTCTCCACTAGGAGGCCCTTCTGAATGATTGGCAACACCAAAAAGCAATGTGGGTGAGTTGCATCCCCTCTTTCCTAGAGTGGGGAACTACTGGCAGCTTCTCCCAAGTGGATCAAACTGGCCAGAGTTAAGTCCAGTTGGAGGATGTAATTCTGTACGTAACTTGGTGCCATGCCATGTAGGGTTTTATAAGTTAGCACTAGGACTTTAAATTACACCTGGAAGTAGATTGGTAACTGGTGTAGCACCTGTGGCATTGGTGTAATGTACTGCTATCAATGAATGCTTGGTAACAAATGAACTACTATAGTTAAACCAACTGCATCGTTTGAGCAATCTTTAAAAGTGCACCATGTACAATATTTTATAGCAGTCCCAACAGGCATAGATTCTCCTATCCCAAGGAGGGCTGCAGTTGGTATTTCAGCTGAAACTGGATAAAGCAAAGACATCCTTGGATCTGACCTTCGCCTGCTGTTCTAACAGGAGCTGCAAGTGCAGGAAGACCTTCAAGTTGCAAACTTTTGCAAACATTCAGGATGCATGGAGTTGTTACCAGTATTATCTAATGGAGATAATTACCTTGTCTGTTCCTGCTTTTTCATGCATTATTAGAATATTTGTATATGAGAGTATCTATGTATATAAGACATATACCATTAGGTTTTACAGAAGTTCAGAAGATATGGACATAAAAGCTGGAGGAGGGAAAACAATGCTGCAAAATATTGAACATTCTCAAACGCTATATGAATTTTTATAACATTTGGGGAGGAAAAACTACATAAATAAAGATCAACATTAAAACAAGGTTCTGAAGATTCCAGTTGTAAGGTTTATAATAACAGTGCTGCTTTATTTTTTAATCTCTGCTTGGTAATATTGCAATTAATTATGACTTCTCACTCAGTTGGCTTGTCTGATATTCCACACCCTGTATAGCAAACAACTGTTAAGTAGGGCAGGCCTCTCTCAACTGTGAGAAATGTCGTAAGTGTTGGTTGTGCACTGATTTATTTGTGCTTTGTGTTACATTATTCTTTATCATGTTAAGGTTTCTGTATTTGCAGGCTCCAAACAGTGACTGCCAGTTTATGAAAAATGTAAGAACTTTATGACATAAACAACAGACTTCCATTTGTAACTTGTAATAGGTCAGTAATACATTTTTTAGAAAATTGATATTCATAATTTGAATTTTTAATTCTGAAATGAGAAACATTCCATTTTTATTAACTAATAATTCTTAATTCTAACTTTGAGTGGAGCAAGCCAATAGCTTGCCAAACTGTTTTTGATGTGAGAAATCTAGAATAATTTGGATAGTCTTTCAATCTCAGTGCCAGGTGTACAAACTACACATTCATCAGAATATCTATAATTATTAACTTGACATAGGTGGGGTTTGGTATCATGAATATATTCTTCATCTTCTCCGCAACTTCCTTTCAATCAAGCATATATTCTTTTCTTCTTCTTCATTGATTTATTCAAAACATTAGCTTGCTGTGACATTTGGGCAGACAGTAATTATCACTAACTATATAAACTGCCTCCAAACTATGATTTGAAATGTGTTGATAAGTAAAGGAAGAGGAGGGGGTATGAAACCTGTGTAGTGATGTTGTTGACAACATAATGATTTGACTAACACATTTTAACTGTGACCATATAATAAGAGGAACAGATCTTCATTGCTGTGATTTTGCTTGCATCTAGTTTGTTCACTATAGTTTATGATAAGCAACAGGAAATGCAATAGGATTAAAATTGTTGACGGCAGGAATTATTAAAATTATTGATATGGAACAGTTTCTTCTGAATATGTCTAACATAATTGACAATCTTGATTGTCAATTAACTGCAGCCATTTGGCTAAATAATACATGAGCCATCTGGGAGGGAGCATTTCATTGAGCCAGTATTTCAGACACTGAATTTAAGTGAAATTTATGATAAAATATTTAAAATAGCTGTTTCCTACAAATTGATATTGGATGTAGTAGACTGGATGAGATTTAACTATTGAAACCTGTAAGTGGTCATTTGACAGGCAGTTCAACTTTAACTTATTTTAGATGCAGTTATACTCCCTTTGAAAATTCATCTTTGCTTTTTTGGCACATTCCCAATTGAACATGGTGCTCTTAGATGATGATGATATCTAAAAAATGATAATGGGGTAAGATTTAAGGAGCCCAATCTTGTAAAATCTGTTTTCATATGAGATTTCCTGCGTTCTAAAGCTATTTATTTCATACTTGAAACATCATGCCAAATTGCGTAGTGGTACTTATTGCTTGAAAAAGTTGTTTGCCTCTGTCGTAGATTGGTATTGAAACCTGGATCCTCAGGTTTTGACTGGGTGTGTACATGCACAATTAAAGCTAGAATGCCAAAGGCATTCTGAGAGCTGTCCATATTCATATATGTCTTTATTACAGCCCATTTGGGATTTCTGCGTTCTGCTTTTCAGAAATGTTCAGAAACTACAACAGCTCTGGATAATTGATTGGAGCTGGGCATTGGGATCGAGTAACTCATCTGTTAAACAGTTCCATTACTTATCTATTTCCTTTTACAAAGTGATTGCTATAACTTGCAAGCTTATGGGACTTAGTGTGAGGATATTTGAATGATCATATCCTCTCTTGTAAATTTTCCAGTGAGTATCTGGTAAGAATGGAAGAAAGAGAAAAAAAAGAGAATGCCCAGCAGCAAGGGTGGTAGATTTGATTACAGTGGCAATGGGTGCACAATTGGAAAACTTATAGGCCAGTTTGGAGATCTGCCTTTGTAGTTGCAAAGACACAGATTTGATGGCACATAATCAATTAATTAATTTATCTAATCTGTTTAGAAAAATATACCGTATTTTCCTGAAAATAAGACTGGGTCTTATATTAATTTTTGTTCCAAAAGTCCAAAAGGGCTTATTTTCCAGTTAGATCTTATTTTGGGGGAAATACAGTACTAAATGCGTCCATCTGGCTGACGATCTTAACTGGGGCTTATTTTTGGGGTGGGGCTTATATTACGAGCATCCTGAAAAAAATCATGCTAGGGCTTATTTTCCGGTTGGCTCTTATTTTTTGGGAAACACGGTAGGTCTGACAAATCTTCATTCATGTATACACCAAGCAAAGAAATGAATCTAAAAGCATGATTGATTTGGGCTTTTGAGCTTTCACCAGAACAGATGTAATTAAACATGTTGAAATGATTTGATATAAAACTGAAGTGGGGGAATGGTGCAAAGAATATTTTAGAAATATGTATGGGAATGATAAAGGTTTGCCCAGCAATGGAATTGAAAGAAATGCTATCAGTGATGAAAAGGAAGTCACACCTGTGGTGAGAACGTGGAAAATTGGCAAGACTACAAGGTGTAGATGATGTAACTGCAGAAATGCTAAAATTGTGTATGTAGCTTGTTTATGGAATGACTGTGCCTCTTGTTTTAATGTTTGTGAAGATTTTATCTGCATCTGATGATTATAAGAGTGATGTTATTGTTCCCTTCTATAAAGAGAAAGATAATGAGAGTAGGTTAATATTTATTAAGGGAATTAGTTTATTAAGTTTGCCTGGGAAAGTGTTTGACAGAATTGTAGTAGAAATCATATGAGAAGTGATTATTAGTAAAATGGGGAGTGCATTTCAGCTTTATGCTGGGCAGAGGCTGTGGTGAGTGTATAAATGTGAGAAGGTTTATTACATATTTTCTGGTTGAGATAAAATGTCTTATAGAGTGAAGAGGTTAGAATTATGGTAGGTTTTGAATGTATATGGAGTTGAAGATTGGTTGATGAATTACATAAGGGTAGTGTATAATATTAATAAAGCATATGTAGGAACAGAATGTTTAGCAAATGCCTCAACATTAAGCACAGAGTAAAACAAGAATGTGTAATTCTTTTGGATGTTTAATGTAGTTATGGATAAAAATATGGGGAATGCCTGTAGTAATATTAAAGATGTATTGGTTGGGAATATAAGTAATCCTCGACTTATGACCATTTGTTTATTGTTCAAAATGAAAACATTACTGGGAAAAAAAGACTTACAATTGGTTTTTATACTTAAGACCCTCATCGTGTCCCTGAAGTCACACAATCAAAATTCAGGTGCTTGACAATTGGCATGTATTTATGACAGTTGCAGCATCCCGAAGTCATGTTGGGATGTTGACATGACAGTTTACTTATGACAGTTGCTGCATCCCGTCACATTTCTCTGCTGCCATGTACAGGGAAACAAAAGTTTGTGGAACTAAAACAAGAAAAGTTCAATCAGACTTTTCACGAGATTTTTTGCAAGAAGTTGGAAGTTCGTAACTCGAGGACTACCTGTACCCCTTGGTAAGACATTCCAGTCTGAATTTTGCTAGTAAGTTAAGGACTACCTGTATGCACCTTTATTTACAGATGATGTGCCTAAGAACCAAACAATTTGCAATGAATGTTAAATTGCATGATTCAACAAATAATATGGATTTGAAAATCAATGTATCAAGGCCAAAGATAATCAAAATTGACAGAGAAAAGGGAGTACATTACTTGTACAGTACACATAAAGGTCAAAATATTACAACAAGTGATTGAGGCTTTATAACTTTCAATAATATGTACTAAATATTTGAAAGTTCAGGGAGAAATGTTAAGATATGCAATATGTTGGCATGGGGGAATGGTTCATATCTAGGAGGAATGAACGTTGCTCAAAATAATCTCTACTCAGAAAAAAAAGAATATTGATTCATACTTCTGTTTGAAATGGTATTTTTTGTTGTCATTATTGCAATATATAGTTGGGTTCAAGTATGCATAATATGGTCAATTAACGGCCTGGGCAAGAGAGAAATAGTTTTACCAGTGAGTCAAACACCTATTTCCTAGTCACTGTTGCAAATTCACAATCTCAAGGACTCTGTCCATTTCATCAGGACTAACAGGCTTAAACATTTCTCAGGTAATAAAACAAGATTGTGACTCAGCGAACTCCGCATGATATGAAGAGGCAGAATCTAACTGAATAAATCTAAATCTGATCTGATCTGACAGATACTTTGAATAGTGCTTGTAATAGCCCCATAAATGGAGTATTGGCTTACCCATTTTCTGGCTCAATCTTATAAATATTGTATTTATAATAAGCTTATTTTGTACTTCCTTAAAACTATTTTCCATGATGTGTATCTTTAGTGTCTATCTATAAGTTACTTATAACTAGCTATGTTAATGTGAATTTTGATACAGGAATTCTCTTAACACAGATAATAATCCTGAATCTTGTCCAAAAGGGATGAAAGATAAGAAAAAATATTTTGAACCTGCTGCTAGAGGATTAAAGGGGTGGTGTCCAGCTTTATGTCCTTACTTAACCATGCAGCTCACTAAATGATCTTGGGATGACACTAGCTGAATTTAGACAATACCCAAAGCTATGGATTCCTTAGCTATTTTCTTAACTGCAGTAAACTACAATTGGTTTTGTTTGCACAAACTCTTAAATCAGAAACAATCCAAATTGTGGCTTTTGGTCTTCCACCGCTACCTCACAGTGGTTATTTTATAATGAAGTGAAAACAGATTCCTGAGTAAGTTCCAACAGAAAAATGGACAAAAACAAATAAAGAAACTTGAACATTTAAAACTATATTCTTAATATTTGACTGGCCTGAATATTTAGCAGCAGAACAAACTAACAAGGGGCTGGATTGTAAGACAACAAAAGCCAAATAAATAATTGAGGCAAAGAATGAATCCATTATTATGTTCAGAATTTTGAGGAAATGCATTCTCATGACACTGCTATAACCCAACAAAAATTGCTTATTAATTTTACTAAAACAAAGTTTGCATCAGATAAACATTTTTGCAGGCATTTAAACTGTTTAGAAGTGCAGTTCTAAAATCCAATATTAATCCTGTATGCTATAATGCAATCCAGTATATCTTTTTTCCTTCCATTCAATTGTGTCTGATACTCAGAGGTTGCTTGGACAAGTCCCTGCAGTTTTCTTGGCAAGATTTTTCAGAAATGGTTTGTCATTGCATCCTTCCTAGAGCTAAGAGAGAATTACTGGCCCAAGGTCACCCATTTACCTTGTTCCTAAGGTGGGACTATAACTCACAGTCTCCCTTTTTTTAGCCTGATGCCTTAACCATTATGTCAAATGGACTTTCTTTAGTATACCTCTTCAGAGTCAAATACAACTGAGTTAATTTTAAGACATTTCTGAGCATGTCTGAGTATAGGATTGCAGTCTGAGTGCTTCTTGGAAGTAGTGTGTCTAGCTTTTTTCCCATTTTGATAGTGATCTTTCTTACTATGTTGTATATTACGGTAGTCTTTTAAAAATAATTAGCATATACAAGTAGAAATTCTGGCTTATAATTTTTACATTTTAAAAAAACTTAGGATTTGCTGTCTCTGTACTTTTGTAGCTATGTGAAGTGTGGGTCCCTTTTATAGATCAATCTATAGTTCTCATCTCTGCAATGATGTAATCTCTTCCTATGTAGTTTGTATTAATGAAAGGATTATTAATTTGAATTACTGTTTTCTGATGCTGACACAGGATGGATTTTCCTTTCTTATTGATACACAATTTAGTCTGGGTTCTTTTTTCAGTTGCTATATAGAATGTGCTACTTACTAGCCATTGGTAGTAACATGTAGAATTATTGTAAGTAGATTGAATTTAAGTAAAAACAAACTTATCCATTGATAGATAGATAGATAGATAGATAGATAGATAGATAGATAGATAGATAGATAGATAGATAGATAGATAGATAGATAGATAGATAGATAGATAGATAGATAGATAGATAGAGAACTGCCAATAATCTTTTCAGCCCTCCTCACCACTCTCTGCACCGCCTTCCTGTCTGAAGCAGTGATGCTTCCAAACCAGACTGTGATGCTGTATGACAGGATGTTCTCGATCGTCCCCCTGTAGAAAGTGATATGAACAGGGGAAGGAAGATGTGCTTTTCTCATGCGACGCAGAAAATACAGGCACTGATATTGTCCCTGATAAATCTTGCATTTTTAGTTTGGCTTGCATTGTAGCATGCACAAATATCTGGTCGTCTACCTTCAAAGTATATTTATGTTTTGGGTCAGATGGTTTACATTAGTGTGCAGCAGAAATTGTTTTCATGGACTTTGATTACTAAGCACATGTAGTGTGTTAATGTCCAGGTAGAAGGCAACAAATAGAAAGCAGAATTTTAATATTTTTAAATAGAACTTTAAAAAAAATTCACAAGATTTGGCTCATCAAATTGTGAGAAATGCTCAGAAAGATTGTCTTGCAATAACTATCAAGCTACTGTGTGTTCACTAACATACTTGCACACATATATTAAACGATTAAGCTCATACAATTGTTCAGTCCTTATGCCCTCTCTTAAACCCTAAAGTTTGATTTGTCAACCTACCAAGTTATACACACATGCAATTCAAAAAGTTTTGGCAAGAAAATAAATATGGTCTTTCCTAGATACCAAATTACCATTATATATATATGCATACATATTCACAAGCTCAAAAGTTCTAGCTCATCAGATTGTCTTATATTTACCTATTTTTTTAACAGCCCCATAAATATTGTCTTATTGTACTTTGCTAGCAATTTCTAGTGTATGCACCAACATAGTCTCTTCCCAGTTGTTTCTCCCACCTGATCTGGTCAGGCAGGATCAGCTTGCTTCAACGCCTGTTGGCTAAGTAATACCAGGTGGTCAGTCCTAAGTTCCTTTTCTGTCATAGCACTCACCTTATGAAGTATTCTCTCTTCAGAGATCAGGATGACCCCTACCCTGCTGGTTTTTCTTAAGTCCTTAAATAATAGCCCTGTGCCCAGACCTGGAATTTTGAGTTTTTACAGGAACATTTCTTGGTTAATTTAGTGATTATAATGAGTGAATTATTCTCAACTGCTCTTTATTTTAATTTTTGTATTGTTTTAAATTGTTTTTATTGTTTAAATGTTGGATGTCCAAAGTCATTTGATGAGATGGGTGACCATACAAATTGCATGGTCATAACCCATTGATAGAGAAATCAAGTGCAGGCTTTTCTCTTTGAATTGATAATGAGTGAAGAAGAATAAGACAGTAGCCAAGAATCATAAATTGTTTAAATGAGAATGTAAAGAAAAGGTATGTTTGTGGATAAGGCCACTAGTGGTTCATAGGAAAAATAAGAGTCATACTATGTAAATATGGGGGTAAAGCTATAAAAATGATTATTACTCATGTTAACTATTTAAGAGTCAGTTTGTTATATTGGTTAAACTAGCATCGGGCTAGAAACCTGGAGACCATGAGTCCTGCCTTAGGCATGAAGCAATTTTCCTTCCTCCCCCATGGTCACTAAAATCTGCAACAGGAAAGTTTTTCTACACAGGATTATTTCAGTTCTTATCTTGAGGACAGGCCATATTTGGTAATATAAGATTGTTCCAATGGCATTGCCAATTTTGCATGCAAAAGAAAGGATGATTCAATTCCAGTTTTGCACATTTACTCTTGCCCACTGTAAAGAAAGTGAGGTAAATCGCTTTCTGTTCTGCCAACTTAAAGGACTTGAAGATGGATGTAAGGGACAGAGGCCATTTATTGGGATAAAGATTAGAAGACAAAAAGTGATTGTCCTGCTTATTCAACAAGACAAAGCACGTTTTGGAATTATAAGAAACTGGTTTTGTGAGTTTAGCTTTGAAATCTGCAAGAGAACAGAACAACACAAATGAGCTGGTAAAAAAGCATTATATGCTACTTTTTTGAAAGACAAATATATTTCTACATCTTATATGGTTATAATTGATGATCAACATTTGATACTGAAGCACAGGCACATTATCCCAAATTATTACCCTGAATTCACCACATTTTTAATAGAATATATCAACATATGCTGAGTTTATAACTCTTGTGTATACTGCGATTTTATAGCTTAAATAGCAAGCTGATTTTAGATAGGGCAATAAATAAATCAGGGTTGCATCTTTTCCATCTACTATAGCACATTTTATGTAAAGGCTTAAGCTTTCATGAGCTGACCTCATAGCCTAACATGGTTCTCTCCTACAATACATAAGGAAATATGTCAAAGATTCTATCCCCATTTCCCCCAATTTTCTGTTTGGGTAAAAGAATGAGAAAAATATTTCTCCTGGCTTTAGAATTTCTAGGGGAAAAAAATTTCATTTTAGAAAAAAAAAACCTATACTCTAATTACCCTGAACTCTTTCTTTGGGTCCCTGCAGTTGAGTTTTGAACAGAGTTCTGAAAGACAAGGTGTGTTTTCTAGCTCTGATCTGTTCTGCATCAACCCTGATATGTAAATGCTATCTTGTTGTTACTAGTACAGTATGAGGGCGATAATGAAGCAGGACAAGTTCTCAGTCCTCAAGTATAGAGGTCAAGGTTAAGGAATTCTTACATATTTTGGCAGCCCATTTTACATTTGAAATGTTTTAAGAACTCTCAAAATGATATCTCAAGTATTATTTTTTTTTAGTGTGTTGGTGAGGTTGACAAACCCATTATAGGTTGTCTTTGACTTACAACCGGTTGGTTAGCGGTTCAAAGTTACGACAGAGCCCGTCCCCCAAAAGGTACTCATGATCTAGTTCCAAAATTCTTAATAGTTTTTCCCCCCCGCAGTCATATGACTGCATTTTGGGTGCTTGGCAACTGGGCCACATTTGTGGCTGTTTTACAACAAAGATGTTGTAAAATGTTTACAGGTGTCCTGCAGTCATGCGTATGCATTTTACAACATCTTTGCTGAAAACTGGCTTTCCGATTTAAGGCAAAAATACCCTGTTGTGAAAAACGAATTTATTTAACGACCGCAGCTTTCGCTTAACAACTGCAGCGTTCACTTGATCTCCATCACAAAATATCAAGTTGGTTACATGGATGACTTGCTTTATGACTGTCACAATATATGTCCATATTTGCCTGGCTTAATAACAGTCATAAGTCAAGGATTATCTAGCACCTATTCACCTCAGTTTCTTAGGCTCATTTTCTAAAAAGCATCAGTTCAGAAATGGTTAACTGTCCTAAAAGAGGACAGTTAGTTCACCAGTCATCAGAAGCTGCAGAAGTTCCTTGTGCCAGGGAGCAGATTGGCAAACAAAACCCAAACCCAGCAAACCAAATTGGCAGAATTAAGATTCAAATAATAACCAACTTCTGACAAAAAAAAAAAAAGCCTCTTGATCTTTTCAGTGCCTGAATGGTTTCCTGGCAAATCCAATGTAGAGTAATATGGAAAATGCCTCAGATCCAGTGGTGGGATCGAGCCAGTTCGCACCACTTCGGCAGAACCAGTAGCTAATTTTTTGTTGCCCAGGCTCAGAATGGACTTCCGGAAGCGGCATCCACACAGAGAACCGGTTGTTCACATATTTGAATCCCACCACTGCTCAAATCTCATAAAATCTTAATTAGAAAATAGTTGGTCCCTTGAAAGAAGAAAAGCATTCATTCCACAATTCCATATTATTGAAAGTGTACTTCTTTGAAGTAAAGATACATTCATAGATATATGCCACTGTTATAACTCTTTTGAAGGCTTTTTGAGGAATAATATATGTATCCTTCTGTAAGTTATCATCCAACAGATGTTACAGAATTGTATCACAGAAATGAAATCTTCATTCCTAAGATGACTTTTGTTTCTTAAGCAATATAAGCCTATACAAACAATAAATTGCGACCATGAGATATTTTTTACCAGTCATATTGTTTTCTTATAAATTATTAATTTAATTTAATCCTTCTCCCTTGTTTTGTCTTCTTCCCTCACTTCCTTATTAAGTACCAAATTATTGTTAAATATATTTTTGCGTCTTTCAGATAAGAATATAAAACAAAAAATAATTAAACCAACCTATATTTATTTGGAAAAATCTTTCTCATACTGTGGCTCAGCCAGGAGCTAATTATTTCGTTTTTAACATGTTGGTGTCGTTGTATGGTTCTAAAAACATCTTGAATTCTGAAATGCTTGTTTTCTCCTATAAAAATTGAAATGCTAATATTAGAACATTACACATACCAAACAAGACTAGAATATTAAGTACTATTTGTGCCATAATGTATGGCAGTGTAATTGGCAGTGAAACCTGATTAAATCTTCATTCAGCTGATGAGAATTTGTCTGAATTAACTTTGTAATTCAGAGTTTAAAGTACTTATAATGTCATTTCTCCTTAAAATTGTCATGCTACTATAGAATAAACTGTATTTCCTTAATAACCTTGGGGGCAAGAGAAGTTGCTTTTTAAAGAGGTCCTTGATTCTGTTCTTCATTTTAAAAATTATCTTATAGTTAGGCACTATGAGTTATTTACTTAGTGCAGGGGTGTCAAACTGCCGGCCCGTGGGCCGGATGCATCATAGCGAAACCGCACCCACCCCATTGCCGGCAATGGCAAAAAAGTCGCAATACGTCGTGACACGTCACGTGATGTTGTGAGTTTGACACCCCTGACTTAATGGTTTAGAATTGTTAACTTGTAAGGAGCTTATAGTTTGTAAACTCATTTGTGGACACTACTTGATATTTATTTTACTATGGATGATTAAGGAAGGCGTAAGAATACTAAACATCATCTCATTACAAACTCATCATGCCTTTACAGGAAATTATGCTTTTCCAGTTTACATAAGTGTTCATTTTGCAATAAAATAATGAGAAAACAAATAAGTGTGAAATGAGCAATATAATCACTTGCAAATAATCTGTGCTCATGTTAGTTTTAAATTCAAGCATGGTAATATTTGAGAATTATTACTCAGTACTAATAGTACCTATTAGCACTACTTCTAAAAACAGAATAGAAAAGGTGAAGCATTTTAATAGATTTATCCTGCAATTAATAAAATGCAATTAAGACTTCATTTAGTTTGGATCATTTTTGTATCTAGGCATTTTGAGGTTATCTTTACCTTTGTATATGCAATATTTCAATGCTATTATAATAATTTATTAAACTGAGAGATTCACAGCAATCAATCAATCAATCAAACAAAAAATATAGTAAAACCAGTAAAGCACCGAACCCCCCCCCCCAACCTTTTGGGCACCAGGGACTGGTTCCATGTACAGAGGTTTTGGGCCTGGTTTCACATGTTGCCTGGATCCCACGAATGGGGCTTCGCTTGTTTGTGCGGCCCAGTTTCTGGCATGCCGCGGCCCTGTGCCAGTCCATGGACCGAGGGTTGGGGACCCCTGCAGTAAAGCATCAAAGATAAAATATTTGTCAGGACTTCACAAACATTTGAATTAATGTATTTCAGCATTATTAATTTTAAGATATCATAACACTTCTTTTGCCTCTAGGAATCTGCCTTCATGAATTTGCAGGATAGGAATTAGTAATTTATATTTCTTTGTATTGTCCATTATACAGAGATATTTTGTGATTTTTATTACAAATCTATGATGAACCTTCTCAGGGAGGAAGTCTGATTTGAAAACTCAGTATCATGAAATATTATAATATTATTGTGTTTGTGTGTTACTTGTTTTAAAAAGAATTAAAGTCATTTGCAAAAGCAATATGAGATTTCCAAATATTACTATGCTTGAATTATAACCAACATTTTGACTATATAGTGCATTTCACACCCATTTGCTATTATGGAGATTAATCTAAGCATTTCCAGTAGTATTGCTAAATTCTGTACTCTCACAATACATGCAAATCAATGTATCCGGTTTGGTAGTTAATTTGACTTCTAGTGTTTTAAAACACTTCTGTATTATGACTTGGTTTTATGATGAAATTGTTTTTCATTTTTTAAGCAAAATACATTGATCTGACTGTAAAAATGCATTTATTATGACTATGAATATTTTCATTGGTAACTAGTTGTGTTATCAGATTGGAGAAAAGATGAAGATGAAAGATTCATTTAAATAAACATGTACAGTAGAGACAAACAAATTATCTAGCTTCCCTTATTTTCTCTTTTGTTTTATATATTGCTTCCTTGCAGCTTGTGCTACTTGTGGACCAATTCGCTTGAATATTGCCTGAAGAGTGCTATTACACATACAAATAATAACCATTGAAATAGTAATAAAACACTGATTAGATAATAGGGATAATCCATCTCTGTGATCACCTGTTTTTCTTTGTTTAAGATAGCAGTAAGTTAATATTGTGTCTTAGATTGTGATTACAGAATATACTTTTTTAGTGTTATTCACAGGAAATCTGTCTCAGTCTGGTACTGTTTACTTACTATATATTGTGTCTTAATGTATAACATTTATTTATTTACTTTTGCTTTACAGTATCTGGAGAGGACCAAATGTGAACTGTGTTGACAGTACTGGATACACTCCATTGCATCATGCTGCTTTGAATGGGCACAAGTAAGTTTCCTGTGTCTGAAATAACTTTTTAAACAACCAGCCTATTAAAGTAGCTAAAACTAAATAAACCCTATAGCACTTTGCAAATAGCTTCCTTCAAATATCATAAGTAGTAGAACTCTGCTATCATCAGGATTATGCAGTGCACTATGCCATATTATTGTTAAATGTATTTATTCAGAGATGTTGATATTTTGGTATTCTAGACATGACTGCCACCTCCTCTTTAAGTAGGAGTCGTGAATCTAGGAGAACCCCCAAGTTACGGATCAGGTTCATCTGCAACCCTATCCATAATTAATTTAATTAAAGTCCCAAATCTTGAAGCTCTGAAGAGTCAAAGCCATTCGGCCTTGCCAGGGTTCAGCTGAAGACTGTCGTCCCCATCCAGGCCCCCACAGCCTCTAGGCCAGGGGTCCCCAACCCCCAGTCCTTGGACCAGTACTGGGCCGCGGCATGCCAGCAACCGGTCCGCACAAACAAGGAAAGCCCAATCCACAGGATGCAGGCAGCACATAAAACCACGCCCCCTCTGGTCCGTGGAAAAACCTTTCTCCACGTAACCGGTCCCTGGTGCCCAAAAGGTTGGGAACCTCTGCTCTAGGCACTGCGAGCGGGCGGCAATAGCATCACTTGGATCACCAGGAGTAGAGTGATAAAATTGAGTATCATCAGCATACCTACGTATGCATGCTTATACAGAAAAACTGCAGTTTCTCTGTTCATCTTCATCAATCCAGAAAGTTTTTCTTTAAAGAGGAGAGGCAAAAGACTTTTCAAGATTCATTTTCTCATGCTTGTTATACATTGGTTATAGTGGGATGAGAAATTTTGAAATGTAGCTGTTACTTCTGCAGCCCAGAGACAATTGAGAGGCATATATATTTAATAAATTATTATAATATTTAGTTTACATGAATTAATAGGGATTTTGCTAAAATCCTAAAATTACTTTAGTTACTTTGTTAGGAGTCTAGTTTAAAGCACCCCCCAAAACTGGCTGTCCAGATTCTACATGAACATGTCCAAATCCACAAAGGATTCTATTTGTACTTTTCATATTTAGTCTGTACTCAACTAGTACTCCAAGGCCTCTGTTACAAACTCTGCTGCTGGTCATATATCCCCAATTTTAAGTCTGTGCATCTATCTCTGTTCTCCACTTCTTTCTCTTAAAATTTAATCTTTTGTCATCAGCCAGTACCTTAATTTCTCAAGTTTATTTTGACTTGTTAGTTTTGTCTTCTATGCCACTAGCTATCCTAGCCAATGCTATGTGATCTGCACATTTGACAAGCATTCCTGTAGCACCTCATTTAAGTCCCTAATATAGATGTTGAATACATGGACAAGGCCTGAATCTTATAGCATCCCACTTAACTTTCATTGTGGTTCTTCTTAATGAATAGCAATTAACAAACACCCAGTGTGAGCTTTCATGCCCAGTGTGAGCTTTCATTTAATTGTCCTTCTATCCAGCCAACATGTAACTAGTTTGCTAATCAGAATACTATGGGCTGTTTTAATAAATGCTTTGCTGAAATCAGAACATATTGGAACTGCTTTAGTAATTCCCAAGTAAAAGTAGTACTTTCCATCCCCAGTAGGAAAGCAAAATTATTAGTAATGTTTCATTTTCATGAAATTTTCCTCCTTCATTGTTTTCCTCTTTTTATGAACATGTGTTGTTCTTTAGAGTTTTTTTTTAATTGAGCAGCAAATTATTTCTGTGGGGACTGAAGAGTACTTGCCTTTCACATCTATATCTATTCTATACTGGAGAGCTGTTATCAGTATGTTTCTCAGTCCTTATATTGGCTGGAAAGTTGCTCTTTACTGCCATTTAAAGGCTGCAAAAGAAAATTCTTTTTCTAGAGTAATGAACAGACAATGTAGCTGTGGATTCTCTGTATCCTTTTATAAACAAACAAACAAACACAGTAAGTTCAGTGTTTCATTTTCAGCATTTGTTAAGGTTTACCTCTCCTCCACAACACTATAATTGGCTAAACTCACCACAGATTCTTTTGCTACTCTTTTTTTGTTTTTTTATCCCATTCTGGGCCCTCCCCAACATGTTAGCAGTCTAGAAGAACAGGCTCTACAGTTGTTCACTTGCAGCTGTGTAATCAGCATAATTTGCAGTTCATTTGCATCTTTGAGAAAGAATGAGCATTGGCTACTTACATGCTTGTTATCCTTTCATTTGAAAAAATAGTGATCTTTGCTGATAATTTCTTTACACAGTTGTTTATACAAGTAAATACAAGTAAACAATATATGCTGAAATAGTGAAATCAAAAGCTTTAATAAGGAACCTTTGCGAGCGTGCTATGAAGATTATGTAAAACATCTGTTAAAGTGCCTAAAATCTACTCAGAGGTAGCATCTGCCTGTGCTGGTCCTATGGAGATGACTTTGGCTTGGGCTTGTCCAGTTATCTGGGTTTGATTTGATTAGATTACTTCCAAGTAAGTCCTTAGGTTGATGATTCTGTTACCTACATGTTAGGTTCTGTCCCTTCTGGTTGGTCAAGGCATCCTGAGAGGTGACATTTAGATAGGTGACATGTAGCTAATCAGTAGTAAATGCTTTTTTTGTAAAAGGGGATGGTTCCATGTGCCCTGAAAGAGACAGTGGTTTGCCCCTTCTCAAGAAGTTAGTACTGGACAATTTTTTCTCAATATCTAATGTTCCCTTTTTGGGAGAGACTATTGAGAAGGTGGTAGGTCTACAATTTCAAAGGGCTGTAGAAGAAGCAAATTATCTGGACCTGTTACAATTTGGTTTAAGGCTAGGATACTATATAGTACTGAGATGCAATTGATCACACTTGTGGGTGACATCTGGTGGGCTTGGAATGGGTATGGTGTATCCATTTGACCTCTCATTGGTTTTCAGTACCATCAACTTTGGCATCCTTCTCGACTGGCTGACATGTTGGGAGTAGGAGGTCTTGTTTTTTCACTAGTTCTCCTTTCTCCCAAGGATGGTTCCAGTTGGCATGTGAGGAGGAGAGGTCTGTCTTTAGGCCTCTACTTTTGGGGTGCTACAAGGCTTAATTCTCTCTTCTATTGACCATCTTCATGAAACCTCTGGGGGAGGTAATTGATTGCATATGTCAATGCACTAGCTAGACCAGGGGTAGGCAACCTTGGCTCTTTTATGACTCGTGGACTTAAATTCCCAGAATTCCTGAGCCAGCAATGCTGGCTCAGGAATTCTGGGAATTTAAGTCCACGAGTCATAAAAGAGCCAAGGTTGCCTACCCCTGAGCTAGACCAAGTCAAAAAATCAACTCCAGAGCAAGGCTAAAATTACTTTTCTTGAAATTGGCTGTAATAACACAATCATGCAACTTGTCCGGCTAGTTCAATAATTTATGGAGTTCTGTCTGAGCTATAATATCAAGATACTATCTGTCTGTTGTAGATTTAAAATATGTCTTGTACAGACACATCCCATTGCCTGGGGTAGCAGATCATGCATATCTCCATCAAGATCATCTTTCTTACTCTTTATAGCATGGGTCTCAGTTTTACATCTGTGACCTGGACCCTCCAAGTGGTGCTGGGGAAGTGTCTTCCCAGTACCTAGAAGCTGTAAAAGTCTGGCTGGAGAAGATCTGACTTTAGCCCAATCTTGACAGGACTGAATGGCTTTTGTTTTTTAGGGCTATTCCAAATCTGTTGATTTACCATCTTTAATTCTAACTAAGGTTATACTTTCCTGGTCAGAGTTGGTACACACTGCCAGACCACTTGGACTCAATGGCAGCCTGAATAGCAGATGGCAACTGTAGCCAGGAGAGCCTTTGCACAAATATATTTTATGTGCCAGTTTAACCTTTTCTAGATCTGGAATCATTGCTCACATTCACTTATGCCTTTGCTACTTCCCATTTCCAATGTGTTCTGCATGGCCTATGTTTTCAAGAGCATTTGAAAACTTCACTGGTCCAGAATACAATGGCCGGGGCACATGTGGCAGCACCGGAGTAACATCTATGTAACACTGATGCTGCATGAGCTGCATTGGCTTCCAGTGGATTTCTGGTTGAATTTAAAATGCTGATTATCACCTTTAAAGTTCTATATGGCATAGGGACAAATTACTTGTGGGACTGCCTATCCCTAATGGTTTCTGTTCATCCCTCTAAATCTGGGTCTTCTTGGTGAAACAGTCTTGCCAGGCTGGACTTTGGAATTTAGCTTTCTCTGTCATGGTGTCTGCCTTAAGGAATAGCCTCTTCTTAGAGATATGGATGCCCCAATCCGGTTGGTCATAAGGAAAACAATTAAGATGTGGCACTAGGATTAGGATCATAATGCAGCTGGCATGATGTGTTTGATCTATGGATGTGAATTTTATGTTTTGCTTTAATGGTACTTAGTAATTGTATTTTTATTCTTGTTCACCATCTAGAGTTCCTTTAGGTAGATGGGCAGCCATATTAATTTGTTAAGAAAATAATAAAATAAACCGTATATCTAACTCATACTTGAAAAAAAAGTTCATTCTTGCAAATTAGATTTAAACACTTGTCTGCTTATAGATAGTTTGAATAACTAAATGCATTCCTAATGCTTAATCCTAAGCCTGTTTATATAGATACATTTCATCAACTAGGCTGAAAATTACCTCTCAGTTAGTAAATTGCAACGTTATTTTCTTTTGGTGGATGAACATAGGCTGTTTTCACTTTCCAGTTCTGAAGGAACCCTGGTGAATATTTGAATTTGGAAATGTTTTCCAAGTAGACTGATTACAAACTGATATTCTTATTAACACATGTACCCAATTTACTATTTGATTTTGATTATGTCCAGAATTCTTCTGAAATTTCATGGCATTATTCCGTCCTCAGGGATGTTGTGGAAGTTCTGTTGAGAAATGATGCATTAACGAATGTGGCTGACTGCAAAGGCTGTTATCCTCTCCATTTGGCAGCTTGGAAGGGAGATGCTGAAATAGTGAAACTGCTAATACACCAGGGACCCTCCCACACTAAAGTAAATGAGCAGGTCTGAATATGTTCCTTTTTTGTGCTCTTAATGATCTTACATGGTTTGTTGTATTATTCCATAGGGGGTGAATACAGCATCTACAAGAATAAATTTGTTGTTTGACATCTTGCTTGAGAAATGGCTAAAGGTTAAATACTATTATTGTTCAGCAAATTTGAAAAATTGTATCCTGAAAGCTGTATTTTTGGTTGATCAGATTGAGAACTTAGAAATGAACAATGGCTGAATTGGTTCATATACAATGGGAGAATTTTAACCATTATTGCTATACCCCACCCCCATCCTACGCCACAATTTTCTGCACAATTTGAAACTTGACGTAGTGGGTGCATCAGTTTATTTCTGTGGTGAAGCAGATCTAAACAGCTTTATTCTCTTTTTGCCATATTTTGTAGTTAGCTTATACTGCTTTACTACTTATGCTTAGTGAGCTAATCTTGTGCAGTTAACTACAATACAGCTTTCAGATATTAATAATTAATTTACTAAAATGCTGTGCTCAAATGGAAGAAAAACAGCAATTGTTTCTGTTGTTTAAAATGCTGCCGTTTGACTTATATGATTGAAAACTTTCTTGTGTACACATGTAGACATATACACCTCATAGTGCTAGTATTGGTATCAAGACCAGGTAAACTCTTACAGTATTGCTCCAAATTAAACCGGGACTGGTATATGGAGAAAGAAAAATATTGGGAATACTAGTGAGTTTTCTCATGAAATTATTTCACTTGCCTTTTAGTTGTACGTATGTATTTATTTACTAAGACATCTATGCTGCTGAATACATATTCCCAGAAGTCAAAGCAGCTTACAGAAAGCCAAAACAAAGGATCAAACATTTATCTCACATAAAACATTTAACAGACATTATGACATCCATGGAGGTAGGCTAAACCTCCACTTCCACAAATGCATTTCTAAAAAGTAAAGTTTTCAGAGCTCTTTGGAAGGGTATCCAGCTGGGTATCCAGCTGTAAGTTATACCACAGAAGGCATCACCAAGAATGAGGCCCCAGGGGTCTCTTGTCCATATAACTTTTTTTCTTGCGGAAAGTAAAATTATAACAGACCCATGACTGTGAGGCTTATTACCTGTGTTAACAAGTAGCTTAGCATAGTCTCTTACAAATATTCAAAGAAGTTCACTTGCTGACTAGTAATATTTTTTTGTGATTGAATAGCCAAATGTACACATTCAAAAGTTTTTAATAATATTGTTTGGAAATCCTTTTTTTTGTCAGATATTGTTTATTGTGCTTCTAGGGGAAAAACTTTGTCAATCATTTTATTGTTAACATTTTAAATTTTATAATGCCATTTGCAATTCGTTAATAAATTGGATGGGGCCCTATGAAAATGAAGGCTCTTGCAATCTATAGCTAGCATGAGGCCAAATATTTCTAAAATGTCATAGTGAAGTGTTAAATAGAGAACTTAAGATTTTTAGTTGAGCTTTGCATGTTGTCTTTAAAACAATATGCATGATCAACTATTGACAGCTGGAATGGCTAGTTTAATTGATTGCTTTTCATTGGAATGAAATATTGTCATGTTCTATCATTTCTCCCCTTCAGAATCACTCACTGCTTTTTTACTATATCCTGCCATTTCATCATCACATTTTCTTTTCCTCTCCTTTTTGTAGAATGCTCTTGAGATCAAAGAACTCAAAAAGTACGGCCCCTTTGACCCCTATATCAATGCCAAGGTGTGTACTTCGCTGACAGGATTTCACTGTATCATTACTCCAAGTTGTATTTTTATGCTCTCAGAAGCCTTGTCATCTAGTTCATTGATACTGCCTATTTGGGAATGGCTGTGGAGGGACTGAAAATGCAATCTCTTTAATGTGATATTTGTATTAAGCCATGTTTGATTTGGCTGGTTGGTAAAAGTTTATTTGATGCTTTACAAGGTCTACCAGTGCTTTCTACTTGGTAGATTTGGGTTACTTGTTGATTCCCAAAGCAGTAATAGCATTCAAAAATATAATTTCAAAACATTCTGGTATTGTTTCCCTATTTAATAAGAAAGGGAATAATACTGATTATGTTTATGGTATATTATCCAAAACAAGTGTGCATTCTTAGCAATACTGAACTTCATTTTGCTAATAGTAATGATGCTACATAACATAGAACTATTTTTGTTGGTGCTTGGATGAGGACAATAATGCCTTTATTGTCTGTGTGGATGTATGCATGTATCCATTTGTGTGAAAGTATGTACATTTTTTCTTATTTCACTAGTTCCTTTTTCACATCTGATTCTCTCTTAAACTGAATATGGCCTATGTCCTTCTGCTTCTAGTAATCATAAGAAAAGTAGAAAAGCAAATCTGAAAATATTGAAAATAATCTTAAATTACTTAACAGATAATCTAATAGAATATTTAGAAGTATCTTAAGTGATTCCTTGTTATAATGAATCTCAAAATGTTTGTTGTAAATTAATTGTTTTAATTTTTAGACCATCATATTGGATTAGTTTACATATTGATTTTTAAGGTCCAAATCAAATTGGGCTCCATGGGTATGGTTTTAAATATATTAAGATTATCAGAGTTGGAGATAAACGGTGAATTAGTTTAAATTACATGCTTTTATAGATTCAGACCTCAGTGAGTGTAGTCTATAAATGTAGGGTAAACATTAATGTTTGATATGGTAAATTATAGTCTGTATAGTACTAAGATTCATAATGTACAAGTTTTGGTGAGGATTACAGCATCACTCTGCTTGCTCAGTTACCTATATGTCTATGATAGTTTTTGGATATTAAGGATGTTTCAGAAGCCATATTCTGTCTGTATTTTTCAGTCTAAAGTAGATCAACCCAATGGTAAAAGCTGAAATTGAAGTGCTTAGACATTTAAATCAGAAATTGAAATGTTTTTAAAATCACAGTAGAAAAATACTAATTTAAATAATTGATTGAATTTTCTTTTTGATAATTCATATATTTCTTTACTATTATAGTTGAAATATTTGCACCTGAACAAAGGAGTATAATCGCTTTTGTCGTAATGGATTTTTATTGCAGAACGTGTATCTATATTTAGCTAGGAAATTTATGAAATTTGTGATTGCCTTGGCTATCTGTATATAAGTTAGAACATTGACAAATATAATTTATTTAAGTACCAAAACTGGAATCCAAAGAACTCTAAAACTAGTTCTCTGTGTCTGAATAGATGTTTTAAAAATTTCCAAACTGTCATTTTTAATTTGCATTGTGTTAAAATATCTGTAACACAGATAAATAATAATAAGTCAGTATCTACTTGTGAATATACCTTAGATTTCCAGAAACAAGAAAAAGTAGATACTCTTGATGATACATTTTTCCATTAAATAAAAAAGAATGTTGTTAGGAGTTATACATTTCTATAAATTATCAAACACTATATGACCCATTGTAATGTACACCTCATGATAAAATGTTACAAATTATGATCCACAAAGCATTTGATCATTTAGCTAGAAAAGCAATCTTTAAGTGGTACCAAACTGAATGAAGTTAAATTTTAATACAGTAATTATTTCAGGCAAATGTCATTCTAGCCACATGTAATTTCCAACCACTTTCTTTGCAGTATAGAGTTTATGCTGCTTTTTAAATGATTTCTTAGTTGGTCTTCCTTTCTGGGTGGAAGCAAAAAACATGATCTATAAGCCATCATCTAAGTAGATTATATATCAAACATTAAAATGCCAAAAGTACACAAAAAATGCCCCTTGTTCTATTTTCTGTAATCTTTAGTGGAAACACCAGCAACAGCAAGGTGAAGATATAGAAAGAGTGCTCATTCATTGTTTTGTTTCCACCAAGCCAGATCCCTCTGGAAATCGGGAGGAGAGCATCAATGTCTTTTTAAATAAAAGATATTTTAAATCTTAAAAATGCTGAAGAGGAAAGTGGGATGAATATGTTTCTACAAGGCTATTTTCTAAGCCTTTTGTAGCTTAGTATTATTTTCAATTAATGAATACTATTAAAATCAAATGTTTAAACTAATCCAGCCTAAGAAGCATATTCCTTGAAGCTCACTTGAAAGGCTAAACAGCATAGAAATGAAGATATAATAAAATTAAACAATACTTCTGAGAGTCATGCTGATCTTCTCCATATACTAGATCAGGGGTAGGCATGGCTGGCTCAGGAATTCTGGGAGTTGAAGTCCACGAGTCATAAAAGAGCCAAGGTTGCCTACCCCTGTACTAGATCAATGTTTCTCAATCTTGACAGTTTGAAGATGTGTGGACTTCAACTCCCCGATTCCCAAGGCTGACTGTGGTATTCTGAACTAACTGGAAATGATACTTTTTATTTCACTGAACATTTGGTTGGGTTGGGACCCAGTTTGGTATAAAGTTTGAGGCATCAGGCTAGAAACTGGAAGACTGCGAGTTGTCATCTCACCTTACGGCCAAGACCATCTGGGGATACTGGGCCAGTCACTTTCTATCAACCCTAGGAAGTAGGCAATGGCAAACCATTTCTAAAATGTTGTTTAAAAAACCTGCTGGGACTTGTCCAGGCAGTTGCCAGAAGTCAATCCTGACTTGAAGACCTGTGTCCACAAACACAGAGATTTTTGCTATTTTTATAACGCACACAGTTTTATTTAAAAAAAAAACCAGGAAAAATGCTCATGAATGTTTAGTTTTGCGACAGCAGGCATTTCAGTATAGGTGAGTTAGTTAGACAGTGGGTTTTGACAAATTGTTAATTAGACATATTTGTGCCTTTCCCCCCAATTGAATTATATATTTACATTTGTTTATAGTTAAAAGGTACTTTGACCTGACTGGCAGAAGAAGGCCCATGATACATAAAAACATTATGTGATCATACATTAGAATTGGAAATATTTTTTCTAGAGTTAATATAGTTAAAATTACCTCAATTTAAGTCGCTGTTTTATTCTTTCCCTCAACTATTTCTTCCTAGATTTTCTTTGGGCTTGCCAATTGTGATTACAGTCTCAGTTTTATGGGCTTCTGTTTAATATTTAGTGCTTTTACATTACAAATTATGAGTTTTGTACTGTACCAATTGCAAATCACGTATACATTGGCAACTGTTAGTTCATATATCCATGAAAAGCATTCCTTAGTCTTCAAGATAAATGGATCAGGGGGCAAGATAAGAGCTGTTTAAGCTGCAGACCACTGTTTTGATTTTGAGATGATGTTACCATTTCTTTTCTCCTTTTTTTCTTAAGAATTACTGAAATCAGTCTCAGGCATTTTCAAAAAGGCTTGCTTTTTAAAAATCTCAGTTGGGCTGTAAGATTTTTACATTAATAGGCTAAAGCTTTTGAAAGAATCGGGGAGCCGTCAAAGCCATCCTCTTAAGGAGTAGCAATTTCATCCTATTTCATCCTATTAATGAAGATTCTTCAGATTTAAGTCCTGTCAAATGTGCAGCTATTTGGATGCACAGCTGGATCTAAACAGCACAGATTACACTGGTTGTAAAAGGTGGCATCCAAATTATTAGAATAAATAAAAATAAATAAATAAAAGTTTGCCACAAACTTGAAATCAAACCTGGGCTTTATAAGGGTTTATAAAATTTCGCATTTCAGAAGTGCCTATATCTTCAAATGTTATTGGCCAGCAGATTTAAATGTCTAATTAATGACTTGGTTAAAAGGCAAATGAGAGGTTGATGACAACAATAAGATATTAATCATATTAATCTTTTTTTAAAATTCATTCCTGCCCATTCAATCATTATTTGTGCATTAACCTTGTATAAACTAAGATACTGTAAATTATATTTCTTCTGTTAATACTGGAAGTTACATAATATGCAGAGTACAACAAATAGGTAGCAACACCTGGCTAGCCTTCTTTCTCCCAGAAGTAAAGCAGCGGCAAGCCTAGTTATTGCTGGGATAACAAAGGGCCAGGTAATACTAGGGATGTAGGTTAGACTATGCAATTGGAAAAAAAATCTTAGCAAAAGGCAGTGGCAAAACACATTTGTATTTGGCCAAAACTCTGTATGTATATGTCCATAAAATCCCTAGGATTTGAGCTCAATTTAGCCAAGAACTATCTTTAGTCCAGTTAATGTTTTTCCCCCCTGATGTTTACTGATGTGGTACATTATGTATAGTTTGTAATATAATGTGGCTAGAAGATACCACGATTTTTCATTATCTTTCATCAAACCCTACATCTTAATTATAAATCCTGAACCATATGCTTTTCCCTCTATTCATGATGAGATTCTCTGCATGCTGCTGAATGATGCATTACCTCATTTAGAATCACCTTCACTATAAATCTGTTTTTCCTTGGCAAATGTTTGGCTTGAATTGTTTCTTTGCCATCGTTGGAAGTGTCTTCCTCAATTTTTCAAATGTTTGTGCATGTCTGTCATTGTTCATAGTAACTTTCATTTGTACATTCCATGTATTTTTTGTAAAGCACTCTGACTGTTCATCTATTTCCTTTCTGTTTCAGCTAGTTTTGTCAGGTGCCCATGAGACATTGAACATTATTGTTACTGCTAGAACAAAAATAAATCACAGTGAACCTCTGTTATATTTTGTCCAGTATAGTACAACTTTTAAAGTTCTAATTTATTTACTTTTTAAACAATTGAAATGTTTCTGTGAAGCCAGGGTTTTGTTTATGTATATTTAACCATTATAATTACACACAGACACACCATTTAAATGGTTAAATACACTAACAGTTTGAATGGAATTTTTGTGTTCATGTACATATCAACTAGAATCTTAAAGTACTTAGGTTTTCATATAGCGTTTAACCCAATGCTATTTTATAATTCAATGACTTCCCGATACGAAGTCCAATTTCAAAAAAGCATTTGGTCACATGAAAGAGCTGTTTCTTGACATATAATTAGTTTCTATAAGTTGATAATATTAGTCATAGCAGTGGCCCTTTATATAAAATTAAAATAAAATATAATAACAACATAGTGTCAGATTAGTTAATAAAAGGTGAATTCTCCAGAGAGAAATAACACAGTCATGAAATACTATTTATTATCAAGTTGTTGGCTTGCAAAATGTAAGTTTGTAGAGTTTGTAGTAACTTTTATTGAATGGATAAGTAATGCTTGGTGAGTTTTAAAAGTGAAGAAAATTATAGAACAGTACAAGTAATATTAATCTCAAAATGCAATAATAGATATTTTATCTATTTTTTTTCTATAGCAAATGTCTGCATGTGTGCATATGTACATATAAATAACAATGGGACCATGATGTACTCACTATGCCACTGCATGCATAGTAGAAAAGAATTGGAACAGTTTTAATACATTTATATTTAAAATAAATGTTCTGTTTATTATAATTGTCTCTAAAGTCTAATTGTTTTTATATTTATGTAATCTTAGAATAACGACAATGAGACAGCACTGCACTGTGCAGCTCAGTATGGCCACACAGAAGTGGTGAAGGTTCTTCTGGAGGAGTTGACTGATCCTACTATGCGCAATAACAAGTTTGAGACTCCTCTTGATTTAGCTGCTCTCTATGGGAGACTAGAGGTTGTGAAGATGTTGCTTAATGCTCATCCTAATCTATTAAGTTGCAATACTAAGAAACACACTCCCTTACATCTGGCAGCTAGAAATGGCCATAAAGCTGTAGTTCATGTACTTCTGGAGGCTGGCATGGATAACAACTACCAGGTATTTGTTTAAATTTTTGTGTGTGGAGTTTCAACATTAATATTTCAGGATCAGATTTAGTATCACAGCTCCCTGTTCAATAAGAACTTTTCTATTCACTTTTTTACTTCATCATATGTTTTAATATTCCAATTATATGCTGCTCAGAATTGGCAAATTGAAGCAGCCTATAATCCCAACAAATACAAAAGATTGTTAAATAAGTTTATTTTGAATTCATGTTAAGTTTGAAATTTAATAGAATTATGCTTTCAAATTCTTTCAAGTTTAGCGGATTCTGTTTTACTCTAGAAATCTAGGCTTTTTCTAATTGTCAGATAGAGAACCTCTGGTGCTTAAATCCTGTATTTTCAGCTGGATATTGTCTTTTTTGTTTTAAATTCAAATTAAATAAAATTCAAATTAAATACAGAGGGTTTTTTATTAGTTGTAATTTCTCATTGATTGATTAGAGTGATCAGCCTGTATTTTTAAAGAAGCTGATTTAAGTTGGAATAAACTGCAACAAATAGCTTCAGTTTGTGAACCTGGACATACACTTTTATTGTTTTCTGATGGTATTCTCAACCCATACTTGTTTTACAGACAGAAAAAGGTAGTGCTTTGCATGAAGCTGCTTTGTTTGGCAAAACAGATGTGGTACAGATATTGCTAGCTGCAGGTGAGGATCCTTTAAACATATTTTTAAATTTCCTTTTTTTGTTGGTGGTCTTAGTGTTGTAAACATTCAGCAGCCTTAGCATAGTTCTTGAGAATGACCAACATAATTTAACTTGAATCTTTCACCCTCCTTTTTAAACTTCTTCAAGCTAAAGCCTCATGTAAAGCCTCAGTAAAATTAATAAGAGCTAAGCAGGAATTGCTAGAACCTCTAATTGGATTTGGAGATCAGGAGGTTGTATACTCTAAGAACTTATATTCATTTCCCTTCTGAAATTATTATTTGCTTTCACCACAATTGAATTGTAAGTTATAATTTAACATATATTTATTGCTTTATTATTTTAAGTATTCCTATTCTGCTTCATTTAAGTATAGGCTTAATTGCTTCTTATTAAAAATACAATAAAATATACTTGTCTTAAAATTATAATTAAAATAAAAGCACTTCCCAAATTAAAAATGTTTCTTCTAAAATTAAGAGCCTTCATATGGCATAAGGGCAGCTTTAACCAATAATAATAGTAACAACAACAACAACAACAATAATAAATGAACATAAGATGTAGGGCCAAAATGTACATTTAGGAGCAGGAAGTGATTAAGGCCAAGTTCCATTTATACCACATTTTGCTATGTGAGTATATGCAACATTTCTTAATGTTCCTGAATTACTGTGTATAATGTCAAGTTTCTCTCTGTGTTGAAGGCATTGATGTGAATATAAAGGATAACAGAGGCTTGACTGCTTTGGAGATTGTCAGAGAACTTCCTTCTCAAAAAAGCCAACAAATAGCAGCTTTCATTGAAGGTAAATAATTAAACATAAAAGAACAGAGGGCAAAAGTTGAGAAATAGGAAGCACACTAACATCACACACAGCTATAAAATGTGTGAGTTGTTTTTCAGTTAGGCAATTTCTAAAAGGCCTACATTGCTCAATTAACTACATTGTGGATACAAAGAAAACTAGATTGAGCAAAAAATATGTTTTCCCTTGTTTTTGTACTTCCTGAAAATATGGTATTAAATTAATAGTTTCCTGGTTTTTACTGAATTTGATCATTGTCTCCTCAGCATTGTACTGTATTTTTATCCCATTTCAAATTAGTTATAAATGTAATGCATCCCTTGTTTATTTTTGAGATTTATAACTTCCAGGTCAGACACTTTTGAAAGCAGTCTATGTTGCAAGATGCATTAAGTAGGCAGAGGAAGAAAGGTAAAATAGAACCATTTTCCAGCCATAAATTGTTTGTAAATTAATTAAATGCATCCTTAAAAGATGGGTTTTTAGATGGGTTCATTTTTAATAATGGACTAGTGAAAGACCAGTGCAAATGCATCGGGACTGAGATACAAAATCAGGAATCACACAGAGAAGGATTGTTGACCATTTAATACTATTGGGGAAGCAGCCATCACTAACATTTGCATGAGGAAAAGAACAAGTCTTTACATTTGGAGAGAGTACAGAGGACAGATTTAATATTATATAAATCCAGTGTCAGCGTGCCAAAAAGGGGTTAGCAGAAGTAGCTTTTTTTTTTCTTATTTCCCTCCCTTCCACTGTCCATTTACTTTACAAAGGCCCTCCTGAATGGAGTGAACTAAACGAAATGGAAATCTATAAAGACTGGACAGAGTCATGATCCATTTTTTTTAAAAAAAATATATAAGTAGTCCTCAACTTAAGACTATTTGTTCAGTGATAATTTGAAATTATAATGGTATTGAATGGAGAAACATTCCCTGACTGAAATTACAGGTGTTGCACGTCTTGTGATCAAGATTTGGACACTTAGCGTATCTGCCCTTATGACTGAAGGGTGCTGCAAACACCCCTCTCCTCACCTATCTCTCTCCCATCCCAGCTGCTCATTTGGTCCACTAGTGCACACAAAACTGCCACAACCCTGGAGGCCTCATCCTGCTCCCTGCCACCCCACCATACCCAGATTCACTTACCTTTGCCTTTTTGTGCAGCTACTGTCAGGTGTGCCAAGCTGATGCAAGGCTCAGCCAGACATCTAGTGAACATGTTGTTTCTGAAGGGTAAAATAGCTTGAAAGAGCCTTTCTAACCTTTAGAAACATCATGTTCACTAAGCTAGAAAGCTAGTGAACATGATGTTTTTGAAGGGTAGGAAGAGGCTGGTGCTTTTCCTGTGATTGTTCTGAAGGCTGTAAAGACCTTCTTTCTAGCCTTCAGAAACTTCCTGTTCGCTAACTGTCTGGCTCCACCTTCAGAATAGTTGCAGTGTGTTAGCCTTTCTAACCTTCAGAAACATTGTGTTTCTGGCTAGAAAGTTGGCAAATATGATGTTTCTGAAGGGTAGAAAGGCCAGCCTTTCTGAGTTTCAGAAAAGATTGTGTTTGTTATCATTCTAGCCAAAAAGCTAGCCTATTCTCTACCTATATTAGCAAAATGACAACGTTGGATTCACCCAAAATAAATATGCAGAACATATCCAAATACATGAAAAGTAGATTACTGTATTTTGTTTTTGAAGACTTCAGGTAGCAAATATCTTACATGGCATCTTATTTCTGTTGTTCTTTAACTCATTTGATTTGTTCAGACTGTACAACAAGAAAGAATTTTGCAACAGCAGAAGAAAAGACATCGCCGCCTTTAACTGCTTCTATTGAAACTTCAGTTCGGATACCTCAAGGTAAACTATGAAATGTATTAAATTATTTGTTTAATAGTAATTTTATTAAAAATTAAAGCTGCAACAATGAAAAACTAATATAAACTAAAAAATAGTGCAGAAAAAAAAGAAAATAGAAAGTGGAAAAGGAAGGAAAAATAAGAATATAATAAAAAAAGAAAGTATAAAGAAATGATTTCTGCTTTCCCCATAACAAGTATGAACAATTATCACCTTTTCCTAAAATACAACAAATGATCTCTTTTTCCCATAAATCAGCTCTTATCTATAGCTAGTTCTTTAAAAACCTTATCATTTCAGTTCTGATAAGCTCTTAATATTGAGATTATTAATACAGGCGATGTTTCCACCTTAGCTGATTTGGATTATAAAAAACATTCTGGAATGGCTTCCACAATATTCTTACATCATCTGTTTCAAGAATTTAAAACAGATAGTAAAATAATGCAAAAGAAGATTTAAAAAATCCAGTGTATTTCATTGGTGATCTGTAGGGAACAAGTCCTCTCTCCACCCACCCACCCCACTCCCTCATCAAAATAACTCTGCAGATCAGAACAAAACATATGTCGATTCCAGTTACCAGTCCATAGGCAAAGGTGATATATGAATTAGAAAGTTATGGAAATAATGAAGTCCACCTTTTATGCCTCTGGCATTGTGGAAAGGAATGATTGTAGCCAGGCTTTCAAAGACCAGAGTTTGTGAATAGGTCACTGCAGCTATTGAGGATTTTGTACAACTGTTTCTGATTTAACATGTTTGCTTTCTTTAGGGAATGTGGAGAAAGCAGTGACAGACCTGATAACAGATGTTGATGGCAAGCCAGAAGAGTGTCCATATGAAGTACTATACAATGCAACCTCCTGTCATTCTTTGGACAGCCTAGCCAGTGGAAGATCCTCAGACAGAGATTCAGTGAACAGGGAAGCAGAGATGACTGGTATTAAAGTGACAGGAGTGAGACCTGTATGTAGCCTGATGTGTGTTATCTTTTCCTTTTTATAGAAAATAGACGGGGATAGATCACCAGGCCTCCAAACTTGCAGTAAATTAATAGCCCAGCTGTACAGTTTGGAAGTGATAGTAAATAATTGTTAAGAGCTTTAGTTACTGATTACTTGGAGGCCATTTGCCCTGCTATGAAATTCTCCCAGGAATTATTCCAAGTTCACAGTGTGATGACTATTTGAATTTGGGTGAATTTCTACCACTATATATTTTGCTAGGGACTGTAGCTCAGATTAACTATTTAGGAGCAAGGGAAAAAAAATCTTGTCTAGAATATGACTTTCCTCTGAACATTTTTTCATCCAGTTTTCTTCAGATTAAAAAATCACTGTACCGTAATAATCCTGAATGTTAGATTTGTTTGCATTGTTTTATTATATTAATTGGCCAGTAAATCAGTTTGTCATGGAATTTATGGATATAATCCAGCAGGGGGAGCTTGGAGGCTTTACAGGCTAATTAAAATAGCTTACTTAGTTTCTCTGAAAGCAATCAGCTTTATTTAAAGAATCCACCAGAGTTGATAAGTACTGGATTTGAGCATGTTATGGAATATTTATTGTACATTATAATATTTATTGCACATTGTGGTTTATTATAAATATACAAAGTTAAATATGAATTTGTACATGTAGCCCAAAATATGCAGATTTATTTTGAAGTTATCAGTTGTTGACATTTACTAGATCAGAGATAGGAGGCACTGGAGCAGGAGTAAGGAGATTCAGGGACTGATTTTTTCCTTAGGGACAAAAGCCAATTGTGTGAGGTTAGGCCTCTCACCTCCTCTCAACTGAAATCAGTGTCAGGGTCTTTGAAAATCAGTTGACAAACTTCACAGTAGGAACTTGGTGAGTGCAGTGCAAAAACACTGCAACTATGTGAGAAAAATGCTAAGAAGAAGACAACTAGATTTTATATTTGGTGTTTACATCATTTAATTTAAATTATTTCATTCTAATAGAAGTCATATTTTTATTGGCAATATAACATTGGATATATCCAATATTGTTATATCCATTTATAAGTGAAATATGCAGAAAATTTATTGAATGTGAGAAGATATACATAATGGGACATATTTACTTCTTATCTCTCCATAGCAGCTTTGAAAATGTGAATCTAGAATGAGAGATTTGTTACATAAATTCTGGCTTCAGCATTCCATTATAAAAATTCTTCATTTGGTCAGTGTGGGCTATTATCATATAGGTTTGTTTCTTTGGCTAGCACTTCTTGGTTTCTAGATTCAAGTCCAATATTCTGTGCCGTCAATAAATGTGTATATGCATTTGTTTTAGAGGTATATTTGAAGATTGAAACAGGTTAATGAAACAGGTTTAAAGAGAAATATATGATGTTTTTAATGTATGCAATATGTGCATATATCAGCCGCTTTTTAAGTGTCTTCTGAGATCAGTAACTCAATATTAACAGTATTGATCGATTAACTGATTAATTGATTATGTGCCATCAAATCAGTGTCAAATCTTAGCAACCACATAGATTTTCTATATGACAATCTGTCCCTAACTTGGTCTTTCAATGGTGAACCCTTCTTCACTGTAACTGACTCCATTTACCTTGCTCCTGGTCATCTTCTTCTTATCTTTCCTTGTATCTTTCCCAGCATTAGAACTTTCTTTAGAGAGCCAGGTCTTCACATAATGTAACCAAAGTAGCATATTTTGAGCCTGACCATTTTCTCTCAAGTGAGAACTTGGGGTTGACTAATTCTCTTCTTGTCCTGCTTCTTCAATGTCCAACTTTTTCTTCTGTAGAATATCACAGGGGATATTGCTTGTACAATTTTGAATTTTGTAGATATAGATACATTAGGGCATCTGAATATTTTTTCTAAAGCTTTTATAGTTGCTCTATCAAGCACTACCTACCAAGTCTGTGAAATATTTATTGAATGACAATTGTGCCAGTTTTGTTATTAGAGAAATTGCAAATCAAATAGTTAGGACATCTGTGTGGTCTACAAAGTCCAAGGGAAGACAAGTGACAAAATGTACACAATGCAGGCTCTCCACTTTTGTATTTTTATTATGATATTGCATGTAAGGAGGTAGGGCACAGTTTGTATCCTGAGGCCACATCACGTATTTCATCATTTTGATGAAATCACTTATTTGGTTTGCTGCAGTAAATGTGCTAAGGTTGCATCAAAAATGAATTTAAAACGAATCATTGATGATTATTTTTTTGAAAATTGTAGAGAGAGCGTCCACCACCTCCTGCAAAACCTCCCCCTGATGAAGAAGAGGAACTTGAAGATAAAAGACATGATGCATCCTCAGTGGTAAACATCCTTATGTGTCCTCCTTGATGTTAGTGATGTGGAGGGAATGTCAACACATTAATATGTTTAGAGGGTATTGTGACATTTATAAAAAAATAAAAATATTAGTAGTTTTAACTGCCATATCAGCAGGCTTTTGCCAGGATTTTTTTGCCATGGTCTGGTTTGCATCTGGCAGTCCTTTAGCCTACTTTCGATTGATATGTATGGATACTCTGTAGATATCTTGGTATTACTCTATAGAGTAGAGTATTTTCAGTTGATATGTAAATATGTGCTACCTAAATTGTTCTTCATTTTTTATTTGCTAGAAAAATTTCCTTTGGAGAAAAAGTGCTTTCCTCACAATAAAATAAGTTGCAGCTCAGAAGCCATGTTTTTCCATTAAGGGAATGAATCTTCCGTATTTAGTTTTCCTGCCTATGAAGAGAAGTTCAGAATATTGTTAGCAAATCAGCATTCTTTGAAATAGCCTCACAAACCTGTTAAAAATTATAGGGGTAGCCTTCAAAGGGACTATCAATCTGTAATGTGACAAAAGGAAAAACAAACATATTAGGAAATCATCCTACTTGGTTGCATCCTCAACTTTGGAGGACAAACTTGGCATGTTATTCCAAAACATATAAGTAGGTTGTTCATCTCAAATTTAACTTATGGGTAATAAGAACAAACCGGGATCAAACTGATTCTAGAGTACATTTTTAACTTAAACTATAATTTACAGAAGCTATTTACAGAAATTGGGCTTGAATTAAAATAAGAAAAAGTGAAAAGGAGAGGGAAGCATATAAATTAATTAAAACTTATCCAAGTTGGACTTGTGATCTGTTCATAAAACATAGCATATTAGATTAACCAAAAAGAAGAGTAACTTTCAAAGATACTCAGAATCTGCAACTGTTTAGTGTCCAGCTTTCATTGATACAGGAAAACATATGCTAGCTTTCTGGCAAAATCCTCTGAGATTGTGGCTTACACAAAATAGTGTGAACAGTTGAAGGTAGATAGTAGCGTCACGAGATAGCCAGAAAAATTCATTTTCCTTTTTATATATTCATTCTCCATACTTTCGTAACCAACACAGCAATTCTGCCTTTCCCAAGTATTTCTTTTGATACCTGGAGAAAATGGTCACTCAGTCCTAAATGCTTTCAGATGAAATTTACTATCCTAATCCATTCCAGATTGTATTTAGATCCAGCTCTGGCACTGAAGCAACCTTTAGGAACTGAAACAAGAACGGAGTTTGTTTCCTACATTACTAACAGTGCAGCTAGATGTAATTGCATAAGCATCATCCTGAGGGAGCTGCATGTGTTGCTTGTTTATTTCCTCTCCCAGTTCAAGGAAATAATTTTGATCTTTAAAATCATATATTGCTTGGCATCAAAAGGTATAAAATATCTATCTCTACCAGCCTGTGCTTTAAAATTTGCTGGAGATGGTCTCTTCAAAGTATTTCCCATGCATTATGGTAATATGAGATTTGTCACAGTACCTGACTTTTGGATTGCATATATGATTCATACCAATGAAGTTGTGTTTTTATCACAAGTTAAAACCTTTTTTTGGGATACTTCTATTTTAAATTGGGTTCTAAATGCATAGTGTTTTAATATTGTATTCACAATTACATGATTGTTCTGGAATTTTATTTCATATCTCAGTCAGACAACTTTGAATGAAATAATAGGTTTAAAAGAAATAATACTATACACAAAACATGTACACTTTCTACCTAAATGGAGGAATGTTAAAATATGTAGTTCTGAGGCTACCATGCTGTGGCAAATATTTGCCATTACTTGCTACTGCCTGATGCTTAGTATAATGCTGAAAATTTATGAAAATACACCAGTTGGATTCCAAAGGGAAATAGGGACTGTGAAAAAATATAGCATTAATGGAAATTCGGCATAGGGAGAAGTGATTCAGTGGGGCTGTAGGACCATAGAAATGCTGAAACTTATATTTGTTTCTCATGTATACGTGTATATTAATCTCTTTCATGTTTTGCAGCGATCATGAAAAGTAGTCAATGCACTATTAGTTAATAATAAGAGATGCAATTATTATTAATTTATGCCTGTGTCTGATTAGGGTTTGGTCACCAAAAGAAAAAGTAGAGGGAGCACAGCTGATGAAGAAGAAGAACATCCTTATGAACTCTTGCTAACAGCAGAAACAAAGAAACATGTTACAGTAGATAAAAAAACAAAAGGTAAAGACTGTTATTGCAAATTGTACATAATTAGTTATCCCCAAAACTAATTTTGGGCAGAAGGTAAGAAACTGAAACAGTTTTAGCTTTTCTTTTAAGCTAGAGGGATTGACTTGTTTTGTGTGCCCACCTAGCAATTTCTTTTCATAAGACTTTGATTAAAATATTCTTGCTTTGGAATCTTCCTGGTAACAGAAAATGACTCAAACTTTTGTTGTATGTTTATTATAGAAAACCAAGCAAAGTGTATGGTTAAAGTAGCCACAGTGTTTTGCAAGACACTTCCCTCAATTATTTTGGAAATTTCTCCTTGCTCTCCCAATTTGTGTGCTCATGCATACGCACTTTGCTCTCTTCATTTTGCAGTTCCTAGCAAATTCATTCAAATGTATCTCTTACTGACCTAGTGTCCATTGTCCTCTCATATTACTGAATTCTCACATCTATAAGAGCCTAGCTAATGTGACTTGTCTGTGAAACAATCTTAGTTCTTTGCATTTTAAAGGCTGATTTGAGGTTACTTTATATGTTCATTTTCCAAGCATGAATTCATACTGTAATAGAAAAAGGGTTGATTGTTTCTATTCTTCCTATACATACTAATGGTTTCTCAATATTCTGATAAAGGTAGAATTAATAATGAGAGCTATTGCTGTTGAAAAGATAGCATTTTAGATTTTGTGCATTGTGACTTGAAATTAGTCCCATTGTGTTTTCAGGTATAGACATTAGGCATTAACATTCTTTTTATTTTTTCATCTGAAACATATCTTATTAAGTCAACCCATTTTCTCTATTGTAACAGTTGATTTCAGTGGATTTTGTACAATACTTCTTAAGTAGCTTTAGAAAGAAATGCCTACTTAGTTTAATATTTTTTCCAGAAGAAATAATTCAGTAGTTATATAGCTTTTCTAACTATATGACTTCAATAAGCAATTGCAATACTAAATAATGAGAATTAAAGTAATCTCTTAAATAGAACACTTTTGATTTGCTTCATAAAAATAGTATGACTTCTGAATCATACATCCTCCTTTATTAAAAAAAGAGCATTATGTGAACAGTAGGAGAAAATAATCAAATTTGGAAGATTCCCATCTAAATTTAAACCATATTTTAATATTGTAAGGCTTCAGTTCTCATGATTCCTCATTCCTCATTCTCTCCCATAATTACAATATTTTATTATCCAGAGTTTAGTTCTAAAATACAGCTAAAATTTACTGTGTTTTGAGATGTCCATTTGACATTGAAAGGTCTTTTTCGAGTCTCTATGCATCATACATATCAATTATGCAGATTTTTACAGTCATCAGTGGAAACTTTTTGAATTTAGGTAGCTTTTTTTTAACAGGAAGTACTCTCTCCAGTGTGCATGTTCCTAAGTATGATTTTTTACCTTTTCTCGTGGTTTCTTTTAGACTATCACAAAAAGAGCAACAAGATCTGATCCTTCTCCATATTCATTTGTTTAGTTGAAGGCAAAGTGCTGGGTTTCTTTTTCCTGCATTTGTCTTCTTCATGTTCATTTCTCATTTCAAGGAAAATTCTATTCCCAAAATGTTGGGTGAAGAAAATAGTTTAGAAATTAGCCTACACTTTCCCAATAGACTGTTGCCCAAGTCCCATTTTGCAAGACCTAAAATTGCCCAAAATATATTCTTTCTGTCCAGCATGCTTTGAAGAGAGTCATATTATCAAGAACTGTCCTTGTTTCCAAAAATTCATCAAACCGACTACCGTTTTTTCCTACCTGCATTTACTACTGCATCTTGAGTTACTGCTAAATCAATACTGCCAGTTTTTAAGAACATATCCCAGCATGTTGTTTTTAGCAACTGTTCTTACAACCCTCTGATCTCAGATCCTCAAAAAATATTAGCACTAATTGTTCTTGGTCTAAAAACTCTGGCATCTTCAGAAACATCAGCACTTTTGTCATCTGAGAATAGACTTCAGACTCTGTCTTCCAGTACTTCTTTATCATGGTCCCTATGAATAAGAATTCACATCATGCACTGCTTCTTTAAAATATCCTAGGAACTCAGATTTTTTTCATTGGAGCCCTACCCCATGCAACATAATATTATCTAATTTAATTCATTAAATTTTGAGGCCACCCAACTTTAAAAAACACTTAATGGCTCACAATGTTTAAAATACATAACTTAAGAAACATGACCGCCAAAAATTATTTGTGGCTCCTCCTATTTCCTCAGTTTTTGCCTGCCATAATGCTGATTTCTAAAAAGTACTTGCTGTTGATGCCTGCAGCAGAAGTGCTTGACATTGAAGGTATCATTTCATATGTATATGCATTGCAGCAGTAGACAACCTCCTTCGGAGTCCTCACTTCTTGTGCATATGGAGGGTTATGGAGAGTTGTGTCATTGACTCTTATTCCCATTCTTGGGCTTTTACTGAACAGCAAAGAACAGATTGTCCTGATTTTAGGCTTCAGTCTGGGAACATGTCTCTTAAGAAAACAATTAAGTAGTGTCAAAGACCTGATTCATTCCATATTTTCTCCATTTATAAATATAAGGTTTGGAACAACAATTTCTTTTAGGAACCAAGGAAAAGCATTCCTCCATTATGGAGGAGACTTGAAAACAGAAAAAGCAGCCTCTGGTATAATGGCTGCCCCGTGATAATCCCAGGTTCCATTGATCAAAAGATGATGGATCAGTTTTGAGCTCTTGAGTCCCATTTTACAGATATCATTGAGTCCAAATGAACAACAACAACAAAAGGACAAAGCCAATACACAGGATAATCTTAATTCTTTTTGTCTTATTCTCAATTCAGAAGTTCAGGGCCAGTTGAAAATTCTGTGGCCATAATTTTAACACCACTCCAATGCTGATCTCTCTCATCTAGTAGAGAAATTATCAGTGCTGGAATTATACACCATCACTAAGAGATAATTTAAATTAATACATCTTATCTCAAAGATAAGATTAAAGAAAGTTAACTGCATTGCAATCACATTATTTCAGAGCACCAGCTTGTTTTACTGTGGAGGTTCTACCTCAGTTCCAGACTCTTGTATCTGCTCTTAAAATGTTGTGACTTATAAATTGACAGGCACTAAATTATTTGGTTACTTTTTCTCTCTTTCCCAGTGCAGGCACACTGAGGTAATAGTCACAATACAACTTCTTGCTCTTGCAGCTTGCTGTTTCTAAATGCATATAATTCATTAGTTGTAATATTATATTAGTTATAAGATATTTTAATAACTTCCTAATTATAACCTATTGTCTGTCCTCCCTTCTCTGCATTGTAATTCTCTTTGAAAAGTAAGCTCCAAAATGAATGACAGGTCAAATGTTCATAGAAGGCTCATGATGCCTTTGCATAGAAGACTTATGATGCCCTCCAGACATGATTACTCTTCTTTTGAAAGGCAAACATTAAAAAGGCAGAAGAATCACCACGTTTCACAGGGGGCTCTGAAACATTGTGTTGCTTTTGCATTCAGTTTATTATTGCACTCTACTAGTAAGCCTACTCTAAAATGATTTGAGAAAAAGGCACTCTGTGATGACCCTCCATTCAGGAAGAGCCACACCCCACATTTTGAGTAATATGGTATTGAGACATTGTCCCAGCTTTGCAGCAGATGGTAGAGTCTCACCTTTGGCTTTCTGACTCCAATGAATGGCCATTATTGATACTCCCATCACATTCTATTGCTGGGAATTCAATTGTAGGTAGCCATATTTTCTTTGGAGATAAGAGATTGTAAGTCTGGTGCTCCTGCTTCCACATGCCAGGAAGGCTCACCAACACAGTCATCAGATGCAGAGTTCAGAAGTACCATTTTCTCAGTACTAACAGGTTGTTTTCTTGAGGCTAGAACCTTCAGCCTTATGATTAAGGAGCAGGCACAACTGCTTTAAGATCTTGTTTTCAGTACTGTTCAAACATGATATAGCTGCCGTGTTAATTACTATGCATTATTCTTTGTGGATCTGGCCTCCAAACATGTTTTATCAAGTCAAAGATTGTTAATACTTTTGATATATATTATAACCCTTTCTATTTTTCAATCCTGGCGCTATGGAAAGAGGTTCTCAATACTGGTCCTATAAAATGTGCATTCTGCACCAATGAATAAGGACTAGTAGAAGCATGAATCATGAATGAAGGTTTTATTACTCCATAGCCTTCATTCTGTACATTTCCAGCTACTGAGCATGCCTACTGAAGTACTGGCACTTTTTAGGTGAGAAAGAACTGTCTCCAGAGCCTTATATCTCAAAAGATGATAGGAAAACGATCTTTCAGAAGCAAAAGAACTAAACAGCAAATCAATATTTCCACGTATGTTAGAGTCAAAGTGGAACAAATATGGCCATAGCGGGCATCCTTAAGGAGATATAAATTTCATATCTTCTGGACTGAACTATGAAGTCATGGTCAAGACTGAAAATTTCCCATTTGACATGTGAAGGCTTGTTTAATGAGAATAAATCATGATAACGCGAATGAGGTCCAGAAGCACAGGACTGCAATAAAAATACTGGACCTTTACTTACATCAGCAGTAGTGTTTTTGATTTCAACATAGAAACTGAAATTCCACAGTTCAGCATTGTTTGCCTGGGCATCTAGAGTGCATCTGGGCTTAATCTCCAAGGTGACCATTCTTCCTTAAAGATTGGATACAGAATTCTGAAGACACCCATCATGCAAGCCAGTTCCTTTAATTATGAGCATACTGTAGCATCCTATGTGGAGATCTACTGATCCACCCTTTCCCAAACTGGGTATCTGTTATCACAGATTCATAAGGCCTTGCTATGAGGATTGAGGATACTGGACTCAGTTCCCTGAAACATCCCTCAACATCCTACCCAGCCTCTTGATACAATCCCAACATTTCTAAAGTGTTATGGTGTCTTCTTTCTAAGGATGATATGGTTGGGACTTTATTCTAAACATTTTACATTTCCTAAAATGAAAGAGAAACTCTGCCCCCCCCCCATTGTTAGTGCTTCAGGTTCATGATGATTACACTCAAATCAACCTACTATTGCTCCACCAGATTGACTAATTAGTATACATAGAAACAAAGTTGCCTATATCCTTATGAGCCTCATTCTTTTTGCACAAGCCCTGATAACTTTCAGTTCAGGGTATTCTCTTCAGCTTTGCTATATCATCATCAGGTTGTATACATTTATGGTGATAGCAATGATATATTTAAGATGAATTACAGTCTAATCTTATTGGATTAAAAGAGCCAGTTAAAGTTAAAGCTATCATGCTAAAATTGAAAGACCATGAGTTCTAATCCTGCCTCAGTCCTCGGAAGCAGCCAGTGGCAAATCACTTCTAAAAAATCTTGCCAAGAAAACTGTAGGACAAGTCCAGGCAGTTGTCAGGAGTCAACACTGATTTTAAAGTGCAAGCTCTCTCTGTCTCTCCCTCTCCCTCTCTCCCTGATTAGTGGCTGGTCTTCACGAACTACCTCACTCATTATGTATTTTTCACTTTGGCATTGTGCGTCTAACCTAGATTAATTCTTAGCCCTTTGCAGCCAAATATTGATTGGTTGTGTTTCAAGTGAGAGATTTTTCCAGTTTTAGGTGAAGATGCCATGAATTAAAATGTAACATTTACATTGAAAACCTATAATTAAAAATGGTCTATTGTAATACTATACCATTCATCTGGTAGGAATCTAAAATTGTGACATAAAGCTTACAGAATGTATTTTATTATCCCTCCCTCCCTCCCTCCCCCCACCCTCTAGGCAATATGTTGTTGCTCATGTGATGTAGGAAACGTTGAGCCATTTTGTTGTAGAACTAAAACACGGGTGTCAAATTTGCCGCGTCATGTGATGTGTTGCATCGCGACTTTTTTCGCATTACCAGAGCTGGGGCGGGCGCGGCCTCTGCATGATGCAACCGGCCCGTGGGCTGGCGGTTTGACACTCCTGAACTAAATGGTAGTAATCCTTTTTAGGAGAGATTTTAGAACAGAATTCAAGTGATCCCATTCTCCAGAATTGTATGTCTTGCTTTTAACAGTAATTCGCTGAAGACAGATTTGCATTGCACATATTAAAAATATTTTTATTTTTAAATTCTTAGGCGAATCACCTTTAGGTGCTACCTGCAGTGTCCAGCCCCAGGTAAGACAGATATAATTTTAATATAGATTATATCCAATATGCCAATAGACGTTCACTCATACCAAGGAACGTTCTCTTCTTCTCCTTCCTCTGTCACTCCTTCCTAAGGAGGGACTTGCTATGGAAGAACCTGGCTTCTGGAGTGTATTTGAGAAGTATGTGGAGAAGAAAATTCCGTTCTGCTGAGGATTGTCATTGTAAAAGTAGACTTAACACTATTTGACACTATTGCATGCAACAGTGCACATACAGTATATATACAATGCAACAGATCCAGTTTACATTTTACAGCTGTAGTATTAAGTATTAAGAAAAACCATTTTAAAACTATGAGATGGTTCAATATTTATGGGAAGTTTGAAGTTCAAGACACCTCCAGAACAGTCAAAACATCCTGCTTTGAATTTGAGACAGCTGTTTGCTGTTGAAATAGGGTGTTTTCAACTCAAAAGACAGTTCAGTTGCAGCGTGGCTCGAATTTAAAACATTTTTGCAAAATCCTACTGAGATCTATCAAGGTATATGTTTCCATTTCCTACATTTTATAGCAAACATTGAAACAGAACTGAAATTGTTTAATGCTAAACAACAGTAAAATGATGAAAGGATAATTCTAATTAAGAAAAATGGAATACTTTATACAGTGAATCAGAAGGGTTTTTTTGTGCTGGAGGGAGGGGGGGAGACACGTGCTTTTTATATTGATTTATGTTCTTAACCATTGTAAACTGCCCAGAATCATTTAGAGTTAGGTGGCATATAAATTTAATACGTCACACAGTCAGCCAGATGTTTAGATATGATAATGACATGTGATGATGATGATGATGTTGAGACTCTAGAAAGAGTACAGAGAAGAGCAACAAAGATGATTAGGGGACTGGAGGCTAAAGCATATAAGGAACAGTTGCTGGAATTGGGTATGTCTAGTTTAATGAAGAGAAGGACGAGGGGGGACATGATAGCAGTGTTCCAATATCTCAGGGGCTGCCACAAAGAAGAGGGAGTCAAGCTATTTTTCAAAGCGCCTGAAGGCAGGACAAGAAGCAACGGATGGAAACTAATCAAGAGAAGCAACCTAGAACTAGGAGAAACTTCCTGACAGTTAGAACAATTAACCAGTGGAACAATCTGCCTCCAGAAGCGGTGAATGCTCCAACACTGGAAGTTTTTAAGAAGAGACTGGACAGCCATTTGTCCGAAATGGTATAGGGTTTCTTGCCTGAGCAGGGGGTTGGACTAGATGACCTCCAAGGTCCCTTCCAACTTTATGATGATGATGATGATGATGATGATGAAACAAATACCAAATGTAGTAAGTATCTAGATCAGGCCTGCACAATTTGTAGAAGGGAAAAGACTACATCAAAAAAATTAAAAATAATTGTGGCTGTAAAGACTACCTTTGACTACAGGTCAGCTGAATTGTGGTTGGCAGAGCAGTGGCAGTGCTGCAGCTGGAAGCCTCAGTGAGGCTAGGAGACACTCATCAGTATGATTTATGAAATGGCAGCAATGGTATGTTTGGTGGCAGTGAATTAATTGACTTTCTGAAAAATCTGAAGTCTGAAAACAGTCTGAAAACACAAGGCTGTTTGATGGGCTGTATGTAGTCCATGGGCTATATGTTGTGCAGGCTTGATATAGACTTTCTGGTTGAAGTAATATATAGCTAAAAGTATTGATTGCTTTTGGTTTCAGAAAAAATTTTCAGAAGTCATATAGATATTATTCTTTGTCCTTTTTTAAAATAAAATTATTTATTTTAAATGTATTTATCAAAAAAAATTATGATACCGTTATAGTAAAGTGGAAGTAGTTGTTGCCACCAAGAATTTGATTCAACAAATAATACAGGCAGTAGAGTTTTCCTAACTATCGGTTCAAATTCAAAAATGGTATCTGACATTTAGATTTTGCATTCTGTTAAGAATTCTGATACAATCAGTACTAGCATTTCAGAATGAACTAGGCATTGTCAGAGATTAAGGGCTCAATATTCCCTGAAAGTATTTTCTTTTTCCCTAACCTTGTTTAAAATCTAGCAACTTCCCATCATCTCTGGCTAACATGGTCAGTGCAGAGGAATGAGGAACCACAGTTGAGATCAACATATTAATTCTAGTTGATTATTTATTTTTGCACTTTAATTATTGCCATTTGTCGAAGTTTGTACTAAACATTTGAAAATATTTGGAAGCATGATACTTAAGGTAAAGAGGTATATGGAATTATATTTCACTTACATAATTTTTATTTGAGGTATAAAGGTTAACTTTTGATAAATCATAACTAATAATATTACAATATAATATTTCACATGATTCTTTGCAGGTATGGTCACGAAAAGGTCTATCTTCTCAGGATGGTCAGTGGCCACTAAATTGCCAAGCTTCTTCCGATTTTTCTTCTAGCCATTCTGAACAATATTCAAGTCCTGAATCTCAGTTGGTTGAGATGCCAAAAGGTAGGTAATCATTCTGAGTGATTCCAACTTCATAGAAACCTATGCAGAAAAAAATGGTATTTGCTTTTTGATATATGCAAGAATCTTTTGATCTAACTAGCATGACAAAAAAATTTCAAAAGTCTCTTAATAGGCCTTTGCTCATGCTGGAAGATTTTTTTTTGTTTGTTGTTTTGCTTTCGGGAGATGAGAAACACAGCCACAATTTCATTGCAACAGTGACCACTTTGTTGGACTCCAAAGCTGCCTTTGGAAGAATGAAATGTTCCAGTGTGTGATACACACTGTCAGCTGCTTTTCCACCCTCTGATAGCAGCGTTGCTAAATGTTAACACTGTGTATGGATGCCATATTAAGCATTTTGTGCAAACAGTAAAGTGCAGAGGCATTTTATTCATCTTTTCATATATGTTGCTATTAATATATTATCACAGCAAATCTATGAAAGCAGACAAGATGTTCCTTTTAGACACTATACTTCCTCTGGGTAGCTTAGACTGATACATTTCCTCTGCTACACACATATTAAGATAAGAATCTTAATCTAAATCTGGTCAGGATGTAATTTTGTTCTGTAAAATGCTCTCAGACCAAAAAAGTCTTGTTCTTCGTGATTCTGAGTAAGAAAAATAAATGCAAAAACATTTCTGCTGGAAAAAAAAACATATGTACTGTACCAAACACAAGCATAAAATACTTTGCATCTCTACAATAAGTGATTTTATAAAAAGTATTTTCTTAGATATTGAGTATTTTTTAAGCTCAGAGGAACAGCAGCCAATAATCATAATTTTGTTAAACCTACAGAATATGTTGTAAGAAAAAAAAATTCAATAATACATAAAGCAAATGAGCCTAAGGTTATTAAATTGATATCAGCCATAGCTTAATATTTAAGAAAAGAGTAATGATTTATTCTTGTGAAAGCTTTGTGGGATATATATCACGTTAAATAGAAGCAAAAATCCTTAGAGATGACTATATAAGGTGTATCATTGAAAGAACCTTTCCTGATTTGTTCTGATTTCTTTGTACTGATTAATCAACAAAGGCTCCAATTGAGTCAGAGATAAGTACTTTCTGATTTGATTTAGGAATAATGAAGCACTACTGAATCATTGCAAAATGTAACCTAACTTTGGCTGAATAGAGCCTACCAGAGTAATTTTCTTTTAATGTTCTTCTGGATTTGAATTTAGTACCTTTCATATCTATGCTTGTATGTCCAATCTAAGATAAGTACCATAGAAAAAAGCTTCACTTTCTCTTTCTCAGATATTCTTCAATGAGTAAAGTACCATTGTGAAGAACCTAGGTTGAATAACTTGGCTTTTATCAATATTAAATATTGGGCAACGCATTAATGATTGTTGTTCAGAGTGGCTCTTTGCTGTAAGCTTTTACATAATTTACATCAGTGAATTATTCATGCTTTAATCAGGTTCTGATTTTTGATACAATATATTAAAGCATGAAAGTCTTAAGTTATAATGTTACCTCTCTGCTGCAATACATATTGCAAGCTGAAATTCAGTGCAGCAGTAGAAGAGATCATTTTATGTAGTGAAATTAGTTAATGGCAAAGTGAAGCTTTAAAGGAATTATTGCTGTTGCAAAAGGAGGTGAGTTCAAGTCACCAGGGAAGGAAACAGCTGTCGGGTGGAGGGGGGAATTTGTTCATATTTGCAGGTTGTTTGCAGCTCATCTTTCCCCACCCAGCATTCTGTGCCAAGGAATAGGGAGTGTTGCTCTAAATAACACTTTGGCCTTTATGGAAATATGTTCCAGGAGACTCAGTCTCTCCCCTCCCCCCACCCCCATCCCTTTGCTGGGTATAGTTAGCACTTCTCCAAACCTTATATAGCAAGGGCTGATTGTTAGTGTTAACAGGAATAAAATGAAACAGAGCGGGCTGCCAGATTGCATAAATCAGGCCACTGTTTAGAATTTCATAAATGCTCCAACTTTGGGTAAAATCTGAGTACTCTGAACAATGCTGTTCTTTCTTCTTCTTTTTCTCCCTCTCTCTCTGAGGGAGAAAAGCTAAAATCTTGTTTCTCTTGATCTTTATGTGTTGGGTTTTATTTTGGGGGGGTTTCCTACCCTTTTGAAGACCAAAAAAGGTTCAACAGAAGCCACAGCCAAGCAGATGTCCAAGATGCCCAGGTACTGGATCAATTCTCAGGTCTTCTGCATGGTTCTTCTCCAGTATGTGACATAAGTGAGGACCCTTTGAGACTCATTTCTGCTGTGGGCAAAGGAAGTACAGAAGGAACTGCTATGCAGCTGGAAGATGTTGAGGCTTCTGGATCGGTACAATCTAGTACTGCAGACCAAAACAAAATGGTCTACTCAGCCATATGCCATATCCGTGACAAGTTGGATTCTGGAACTTTAGCACATCCTCATTTGCCACAGCACCCCGGTAGTGCTGAGGATGGAGACAAGAGCAGTGTTGTGGGAAGAGTTCATCCAGGAAGCAAGTCCAAAGCAGACCTCAAACTTAGCCGTAGCTTATCAAAATCGGATTCTGACCTTTTGACCACCTCACCAACAGAGGACGATACTATGGGGAGCAGAAGTGAATCCCTTTCCAATTGTAGCACTGGGAAAAAAAGGCTGGAGAAATCACCTTCCTTTGCTTCCGAGTGGGATGAGGTAAGACCAAGCTGGATTTTTTTTTAAGTAAAATAAAAATTGCTGCACGAATTCCATGATAAGAATGGATCAGGGATGAAAGAATAGGAAGGTCTGGTAATTATCCTAGCATCGGATTTATTTGATAGATAATTAAAATTACGCCTATAAATTGAATTCAGTTATTTACTCTTATGTGATGCAAAATTTAGAGAAAGTTTTAAAAGTATTCAGTGTTGTCTGAAACAGTGATGTTCTGTTCAGAATCAGTTGTCATATTGGAATATGTTTACATAGCATATTCTCTTTAGAATAGCTTGTGAAAAAGGGTGGGTCATACTGTGTATCTAGGGCTCCTTTATGTTAGTGACAAGACTTCAGTAAGGTCAAGGAGTACCTGAATGTTTTTGCACTCTCTCTTAAAATAGCTAATTCCAAGGATTAATGGGAAGTCAGCATAATATGTGTGAAATCATTCTTTAATAGAACTTTGTTCTGATAAGAAGTCAGCAGAGATTAAGTGCTGTTCGTCAAACAGCATTAAAGTATTCCTTGCTTATTCTACTCTGACTTAAATGACGTCGTGTGAGCATGCAAACTGCCTTTTATAGATTGGAAAATCTATTATTAAATAGTTAAGACTTGTTGGGGAAACATTATGCCATGCCAGGTATAAAAAGAATATTAAAAGAAAATCCATTAGCAAATAAATTAGGGAGGTTAAATTGTATGGATTATAAACTGAAAGTATGAAATCATTATTATTTTTATTGTGTAGTGCTGGGTCTTTTGGAGTACCTTGGGTGCAAAATATTGCAATCTACAATTTCTTAAAGTTGGGGCATCTTTTTAGAAGATTGCACAGCTGCTGTGCAGTCCTGGGAAAAGATGTGTATATTTTAAGGTACACAGATGTTGCCTGTGTGACCCTATATACTCCTGGGCTCTTTTTCACAACTGAATCAGAAGTATTGCACTAATTGCTATTTATTTAGAGTGCAGTGGTATTTCTTATAATAAAAACATTAAGCTTTCTATTAAATTGCAGTTCTTATATAAAACATATTTCATTTCAAATACATGGTGGTATATACATCTGTATATACATCTAACCAGCTCAAGTGCTGGAAAGCCTGTTTCAAATTACTACATAATATTCACTTTATGCTACAAGTTACATGATTTATGAATATCACTTCTTGTTCTGAAACTGTTGCTTGCATTGTAGAAACAGTATTTGTTACCTTGAGATTGTTACTAAGCCCAGTCTAAAATTATTATTGTGAAGAAATAAGTCTTCCAGAAATGAAGTTATTTTAAATACTTCAAGTTTTTTTTATCTGAATTACTAAAGTGCTTACAGAATGCCCTTTTAATATTGCTATAATGCTTAGCCTGTTTTTTCCAAAACTTTTGCATATATTATCTTTACAAAATTTGAGGAGGATCAGTAATTATATACCCTAACAGAATAATTTCCTTTTGTTCCATTGGTATTTTGATGACAACTTGAATTGTAACTTTATTTGAAAATTTAAATTAAGTTTAATATTTGTATCGAAGAGTAAGCAGTGATACTAGAGGTATAATGAATAATTAATCATTACTATTAAAATATTTTGCAGTTCTTTGGATACTTATAGACTAGATCTTTTCTTTAATAACAAACTGCTTTTTCCTCTCTTCTTAAGCATCTCTCCATTTTCGGAATAACTGATTTTATGGATTGAATTCAAATTTAGTTGATCACACTTTGTTCCTAATAAAATAAATTAGGTGTGAATTATTTTTCAAACTTTTTGACTGATTTATTGGAACCTAAAAATGGGAATAATAATGCAGAATTGTGCATTGTACTTAGAGGGATAATGGGATTGTGGAACTAAAATGCAGATTTGGAAAATGGCAGATTGTTAATCCGATTATAATGCAATGTTTGCATGAGTATCTGTAGTAACTATGGAGTTCAGAAAAAATATTTTTCTCTATAAGGCAAGGTAGTCAAGGGAGGGAGGTGTTTAAAAAATAAAGATACAAAGAAAGTAACATAAAACAAAATAGAAACAGAAATGTTCTATTTCTAAATGTTTCGTGCATGAATTTTTGTGAAGCATCCAGTTTCAAGCATGAAATGGGATGGTTCAAGCATTCTGGGGATGTTTTAAGCTTGAAATAAAGATATTTAAACCCTGAAACATTTCCAAAGAGCGGGGTGGCCTGTTTTGTACACAAAAGTGGGACATTCTGTGAAATTTTCACGCCCCTAGAAGTTTATTATATTGCTATTTGTATATTTATACCAGAATGCCATCTATTATTTAGATTATGTGCAATTTACAGTTGCAAAATACAGCAATTAAAACAATATTATTTAGGCCCATAAGGTCCAGTAGAAAATCACAATTTTTATTGCCTTCCTATTAAATAAGTTTTAGGGGCATTCTGACTTTAGGAGGGCAGGCTAGGGGGGAGGGGGGTGTTCACTTGGCAAACGTGGAAAGTGTAAGTGGAATCAATCATTTCTAGGCTACAGGAGCGAGTGCTACAGCCAAGAAGGCCATCCATTAACTCTCCACCCAAATCCTGGCGTGTATGTAGAAAAATGCAACACATCCTCCTGGCTAGCGCTTATGAAGTGAGCAGATTCCAAGTGGTAGAAACAGTTTTGAAAATAACGAGAATCAGTTAATCTTAAAGCAAAGTGATCAATCTGTGTCTTGAAGCCTAGTATTGTAGAGCAGTCCAGGTGTTGGGCTAGAACTAGAGAGACCAGGTTCAAGTATGGTCTTGCAAGGGCAGTCACTGGATTATTTTTGTGTCAAGCCCAGCCTACTTCCCAAGGTTGTTTCTTAGGGAAAAAATGGAGGATGGAGTGCTATGTGTACTACCTTGAGCTCATAAATGAAACAATAAATAAATTGGTGATTCAACCTTGCAGTTATATGGAATTAAATAACGTTCATCTAGCCATAAGATTAGTTATTTTTGTCATTTTCTCTTTAATTTGCTGTCACAGTTGCTAGTTTTATTATAGATGATTTAAAGTCTGAAATTCTGTAACAATTTCTCAGTATGTTTCTATAACCTGATCTAGAAATTAGTGTCATGTAAACTAGTCCATTGCTTCTTTAAGGTATTTCTTCTGTAAGGTAAAAGAAAAATGTTTGACATTATAATAATCAAATATTATTATTATATTATTAAATAACTTTTAAATACATAAAAATGATTGCTATTTATTACCATAGGAGCAAATACATATTTTACTTCAGCTTTGTCTAATGTGATTTCTCCAACATTGTTTACTATTCTGTGACTCTGTTTCTTGTTGTTAAGGTTGTAGGCTGGATCAGTCATGCTTAGATCAACTCTTTTTTTCTGTCGATGGTCACATTCTCTTTCAAGTAAACAATAGGACTGTGTAGCCATACTGGATGTTTCTTAAGGAAACACTATTTAGGGCAAAACAAAAATATATTGTAAATATTATATGTTGGATAATATAATTGATTTCCCTCCCCTAAAATATTGTAAACCTAGACTTAAAGTACAAACCAATTCCGAATAAAGTGGGAGAAGCTTGATGTAGCTGTTCATTTTACTTCTCAAGCAGAAGAAGCTACATGGAATCAAAAATACTTTGTGTTGATGCTTTAAGTAAGATAGATGGAGTTGAATTGATTGTCAATAAGTTCCATTTTCAACTAGTATTGTACCATTTCTTACATTTTATTGAAGTTAATATGTTGAATGGCATTTACAACTATTTACAAGTATAGAAATATGAAAGCACAAAGCTACACATTAGCTAAAAAAGCTGCTTATTAGATTATTTCACTGGAGAATAAATTAGAAGGAATGAACTTTTATATGTTTGGCTGTGGGTAGCATAAATATTTGAGTGCTTTTAAACATAGCTGAAGGCTAAAGTGGTAAATTTGTTTTTGTAATGTGTTTATAAATATTCAGTACTCCCCAAATCAATGTGCAGCACTCAAAGCACATTATATTTTACATAAAACTGTTATTGTTGTTCTTGAAGATTGAAGTGAGATATGTAAAAAATTGAAGTGAGATATGTCATTCTATGCCAGGATGTAGCACCCAATTTTTGGAGATGTATGTGTATCTATTATAGGACAGCATAAATAAATTTATTCAAATACTTAATATCTATTTGAAGTGATCTACTTCTAAATATGCCTACACTAAATATAAATCATTTCGGGGAAGTCTTAAGGATAACAGCATAAAATTAAATATTTACAAATAATGAAACACTGCAGAAATAAGAAAATACTATTTGGTTTTTCAAGATTCAAAGGTGAAATTCATTGTATCAGCCTTGATTATTTCTCTCTAGGTGTTCCCACTTTGTAATCCTACTGAGATGCTAATATTATTCTGGTGACTTGGTCTAGTGCTTTTATTATTAGAAAGTAATTAAATTGTAAGTTATGAAACAGGACTGGATTGCTTGCATCAGATTTATGAGGTATTTTCTACAAGTACTGTTTCTTTTCATAGAGTAGATTTATCACTGTTTAATATATATTGGTGGGCTTCTATACATGTACATTTACAAATAATTTGCATACTGAAGTACCTAACTGTCGAGGGCTTTACGCTGGTAGGATGTCATGCCTTCCCCTTAGCTGTCCTTGAAGGCCAATACAGGAAGGTTCCTTGGCGAGACAATGGCTCTGTGACTCTAGACACACGGAAACAATAGAACATGTGCTTCTCTAGTGCATGTACTACAGAGATTCATACTAGATATATCTCACCATGATTACATAAATACCCAGGGTGCACAAGACAATTCTACACTTTCCTGCTGCTTTCATATATTAATCCTGCTATAACATATAATGTTGCCAGATTCTGCACAGCAGTGTTTAAAATCTGTCAGACGATGACTTGTGCGATAAACTAGTCCTAATTAGCATCCAGCTTATCATACTAGAGTGTTCTCTACTATGATAGATTTAGCCGGCTAACCTTTATGCTCCTCTATACCCATCCAATGCTCCTACCCCTCCTTTTAGATTCTTTTCAGACTTTGGATTTTGTATATTTACTTTCTCTTTTATATCTTTTGACTTTTAATTATTTTTTAGACTCTGATGTATTTTCTACGCTTTCTAATTTAATGTACTCCACCCTCCTTGTGCTGGCCTTTGACCATAATAAAGACTTGATTTGAATAATTTTACAAATTATTTTGAGAAAATTCAGTGTATATACAAGAGATTTATAAACATCCAGGGACTAAGTCGCTCTCTAAAACATTTGTGGAGCAGCTCAGGAAGTCTGCCCTGTGCTTTACATTGGCTACATGCAGGATTGAAAACTATATTAGCTTGATTGACTATGCAGAAAAACAATCCACGTGCCTAAAATTCTCAGATACATGTCCTTTTTGGCCACTGATCAAGTTGCCAGACACCAGAACTTGTATTGCAGAGAAATATGATACCATTGCCAGAGTTTAGTGTTGAGATGCTTATGCCAAGTCATTCCATGACATAGGGGTTCCCCCCCCACTGTACCTCACAGTTTATGTTCTTAAATTGCGTTATGTCAGATCCATGGCCATTCTCATTTAAATGCCACCTTATATTCCTTCTTTCCTGTGATATTCCTGGTTGTTTTCTTTCCTTTAGGCTGTATGTACATTTGACTTTGTTATTATAATGCATTGGTCTCTTCCCAGCTTAATTATCTGGGGAAATATTTTTATTGCTTCCCTCAACCTTTGCAAAGACCTGTGAACCCCTTCTGTTTAATGCAGCAGTGTAGGCATGCCTCAATATGTCTATATGACACCACTATGCTTATATATTCTGTGATCTGCACTGGTAGTCAGTGACTTTTGGGTGCAGTTCAGAGTGTTGATTATCACCTTTAATGATACGGAGGGATAGATGGATCGATTGTGTGCCATTCAGTTAGGGTCAGTTCTTAGTGATGTAGGTTTTCTCCATGATAATATACCTAACTTATCCTTTTGGCCAGCATCACTGTAACTGTGTTCATCCACTTTGCTGTTGGTTGTGGTTTTCTCTTTCCTTTCACCTTTCCCACCTTCTCGAGAGACATAGGTCTTTGCATAAAGTATCTGATGTAGGATAATTTGATTCTGGTCATTTGTGCCAGAGTAAAAGTGCTGGGTTGTTTGATGATCCATTTGTTTGGGGGTTCTTGTTTTGTTTTGTTTTTTTCTATCCATAGCAATCTCATGAATCTTCTCTAATACCAAATTTCAAAAGTGTCAATACTCTTTCTATCCTGCTTTTTCAAAATCATGTTTTTCCTTCCAGAGAATGTCACAAAGGATGTCACTGGTGGCACTACTGTGATCTTTGTAGATAGAGGGATATCATGGCATCTGAATTTCTTATCCAAAGACTCTGTAGCTATTCTACTGAGTGCTAGTCTGTGGCATGTTTCTTGATTACTTGTTCCTTTACTTGAAGATTGATCGTAACCCACAGAAGCTATGTAACCACTTCAATACCTTCATTATCAATTCTAAGGCTAGTTGTATTGTCATTAGTTTGGGCTTCTTTATATTTAATTTTAGTCTCTTTTTTTCACTCTGTTCCTTGGCTTTAGTAATAAGTTGCTGGAAGAGTAGTGTTACCAGCATAGCACAGGTAATTTCTTCCTCCAATATTAAAATCACATATATCTTCTTCTAATCCAGTTCCCTTAATATATATTCAGCATATAGGTTGAATACAAGTAGTCCTCGCTTAATGTCCACTCGTTCAGCAACTTGTAATGATGAATGAAGGGTCTTACGACCCGCCCTCAAAGTTCTGACTATTACAGCACCCTTGTCACATTAACAAAATTTGGACCAACCCACATTTACAAGCATTTTTTTTGGCTGCCTGCTTGCCTACCCTTTCCTGCCAGCTTCCTCTACCGCCCAGCTCTACCCGCCGCTGCATCCACTGCACCATATGCCACTACTGTACCTGCTGGGGCAGCTTCTTTTGCATCATCTTCTTTTGTGCTGGTGCAGCTAGGGTGGTCTCGCATCCAGCTAAGGGCATACATTCATGCCTTACCTAGGGCCTCCATTAGCTCATCTGCCAGGGCCTCTGTTCATATCTCACCCAAAGCCTTTGGTGAAAGAAACTTGGCTTGTGAAAGAAGTCCCCCACTGAGCCAAGGTGAAAGAAGGACCCTTCTAGCCAGCTCCTTCTTTTGGTCACTGGTGAAAGAGGTTGGGCACATGAAAGAAATCCCCAGCAGTGCCAGTGTGAAAGAAGGCCCATTTGATGGATTCTTTTGTGCCAGCAGAGCCAGATTTTTCTTTTCCAAAAGGCAGCTCTGGGCAGGCATGAACAGAGGCACTCACTTGCACACAAATACCCTGGGTGGATCATGAATGGAAGTCCTGGGTGGATCATGAATGGAAGTAAAACCCTGGGTGGATCATGAATGGAAGTCCTGGGTGGAGGGCAAATGGAGGCCCTAGCTGACGCACAAATGGACACCATGGGTTGGGTACGAGAGAAGCACCAGCATGAAAGAAGGCCCTGGCTAATACAGTAGTAGTACATGGTGCAGTGGGTGTAGCAGTGGCAGACAGGGCTGCACAGCGGGAGCAGCTGGTGGCAGCAGATAGGCAGGCAGCAGAGATGGGGGGGATTGAGGTAGGCAGGTAGAAGGATTTCAAGAGGAGGCAGAGGAGGAACCTTACCAAGGCTTAGGGCCAGGAGGTCCAAGCTGGGATGGGTCTTTGCCACCAATGAGATTTGATTAATGATGGCAGTTGGGATTGCTGAAATTGCCGTTGGTAAGTGATGCAGCAATCACATGACATTGCACTGTTATGACTGCATCGCTTAGTAATGGAAATTCCAGTCCCGATGATTGTCATTAACTGAAGATTACCTATATTGCTTATACACTCTCTATATGGGAGAGTATATATCCTTGTCTCAATTTGCCAACCTGGAGTCAGTTTCAACATGTACTGTCCATTCTATAGCTTCTTAACCAGTATATAGTGTAAGGATAGGGAGATGTGCTAAGCTTCTGATTTTTCTAAGCTTCTGCAGCCTGAAATGATTAACACATTCAAAGGCCTTTCTGTAATTAATAAAGCACATACTGACTTCTTTTTTAGTATTCTTTGATTTTTCACAATTATTCAGCAAGCATTAGCAATAATGTGTCACGTTCCTAGGAATTTTTCTAAATCCAGACAGAACATCTGGCATTGCTTTTGCCATATAAAGTTCTAATTTGTATTGGATGATCCTAAGCATTATTTTGCTAGCATGCGACCTTCGTGGCATGGGGCCAGGTTGTTTCAGGGAACGCCTAGCTCCTATGATTTCTGCTCTTTCAGTAAGATCAGGCGGAGTTTGTGTGCTTTAGATTACTTCAGCCATGTCATCTCTTGGGACCAGGAAGTGTGTCTTTTCTTTCGTGGTGCCTGCCCACTGGAGCAATGTCCTGTAAATATTTCTTTTTATTGTTTTTCTGTTTCAAACTGTAAGCCACATAGTGTCATTCTGGATTTGGGTGATTACCAAATCTGTAAGAACTGTGGTAAATGCGGTGCTTCTTCCACGCACTGGGCTAGGCCCAACACAAGCTTGGATTTGCATTTAAAATCTGAACTGTCCATCAGCTGTCAGTGTTGTCCCCATGCATTTTGCTCTGCAAAGTCAAATACAATAGATGCCTCTCAGGCAGAGAGATTACAGCCTATCATCTGCTCCGTGGATAACACAGAAGAAACAGCTTGAACAATCATATGGCTCACTCTCATATCACTGTCACTCAATATTACTTTTCATTAGGACTTGTTTCACTTTGGCTGAATATTTAGAAGGGTTCTCTGGCTGTGTTGCGTATTTAAGATGCCAGATCTGCTGGTTTGTGGTGAATCACTCGTAAATTTCGATTATTGTGGCAAACTGTCTGCTACAATGTGAATTTCCATTCACATTGAGAAAAGTGATGGGCTAGAAAATTGTGATCTCTCTAGTCTAGACAACTAACCTGGTTTTTACTTCTCATGAGGAGCAAGCAAGGTAACTGACTCACTAGCTTGTTGGCTTTCTTGTAGGACTAGACTGTGGTTTGTCAGATAATTTCTCAAATCAGAAGTATAGCGTTTCAGATTTCTGAAATTGTACAAACTGGTATCTTCAGTCATCCTATTCTGGAATATATCCCTGTGATTTTAGTTGAAGTTAAAAATTGTTCAGTGTGGAGTCTTTTGCCATTGAGAACAGATATTTCCAATGATAAACTGTGTGGGACCCTGACAAAAAGGAAGGGTGCTTGCAGTTAAAGATGAGCTTCTTGTTGAAATAATTAGAAGATTCCCTCTTATGGAACAGCAGGATTTTTTTCAGATAATACTCATCATTAATTTTAGGGCAAGGGAGATACAGTGATACCGCTTGTGAAATTGATAACAATAACGTGAGGAGAAATAATTTCAAAAATTCTGCTGAGTTTAGAGAACTTTATGATTATGCATAGGATGACATTTTGAAGACTGATCCCCTTATGTCTTGCTCTAATTCCATTCTAACAAGAATACAAAAAAACATTCAAAGTATTATTCTTACTTTTTAACAAATATTATAGTAACTTTAGATTTTTAACTAAGCTGCTTCCATTCATTGCCTTTTTTAAGTTGTTAAATGCAGCCTCACTTGAATTAAATGAAATGCTATCGAGTAGAAATCTGCATATTATCCAGCTATGCACATTTTTGAAATTGTTTTGCACTATAATGGTGGCCAGTGTTTTTTTTATAGTGCATCTATTTTGAATTTTCTGATATTCAGTATTGGATGTGGACTTCTATTTTTGGGAAATCATAATGATATTCTCTCCATTTCCCTTTCCCCATAAAATTTATAATTTTCCATAAATTATGCTTGAAAAGTCTTGTAATATAATTGAATGTAAGGCAGAAATCATTTGTTATAAATCTAATCTGTTGTATTGATTGATGCCAGTAGCTGTGATCATTGTTTTTCTTGTATAGATCAAGGATCAATGGCTTTACTATAATAAATTCAAACTTGGCTAATAAACATTGCCATCTTATGGTGGAATAGGGAAAACACCACCTTTAAGAAAACTCTTCCTTTTATGTCCTATATTAAATATCCCTCAAAGCAAGAACATTGAATATTGGGGATTTTTTTTAATAAATATGGAGATAAAGTAAGGGCCTTAAAAAAATTTTTTGTCTTACTCTTCAGATGAATAATGCTGACTTTCCTAAAATAATTCTGATTTTCCTAGAAATCATTTTCCTGATTTGAATACTTACTGCACAGAATAGTATAAGGAGTAATTATTCTTATTCTATAGTATTATTGCTATTTTAACCAACATTACTCAGGCTTCACAATCATAAATAAATTTCCCATTATCTTACTGACTCAAATAGCAATAATGTGGTATTATTCAGGTGTTTCTGACCCCTTGTGACCTAATGGACATCATTTTTCTAGGATCCTTTACCAGTAATTATGCCTTTGAATTCTAGCTCATTCACATCTATACAAAACATAGTTCTGATATATTCCTTATGCACATATTTAATACAATTTATTCATAACTTTTCCAATAATCCTTAAACAAGTGCCATAGATATATGAGAACTACTAAATTAAACTGACCAAGGAGTGAGGGGTCTTTGATGCTCTCTGACCTTGGTAGTTTTCTTGCAGACGTTTCATTACCCAAACTAGATAACATCATCAGTGCTAGTAAGGAGTGGGATTCGCTCTCAATTTATATTCTAGTGTTTGGGCAGGATTGCGGTAGTGCATCTATCCTTGCCCTACTTTACCTCTCAATGGTTTTTGATAGCATTGATCATGGTATTCTTCTGGATTGGCTCAGAGGATTGAGAATGGAAGGCACAGTGTTGCGCTGGCATGTCTCCTTCATTCAAGGCCAATTCAAGGCTTCTGTGTCATACATCTCAGGCCTGTTTTAAGATGCTGCATATGTACCTACAAGGAAGCAGCTTTCTTTTAAGTATATAGTTTGTGTGTTAAGGGGCCAGTTGCCTTTTGGCCTTGGGTGTCAATGGAAGCTCACTGACTGGAAGAGGGTCCATTTGAGTTTTGGTTGGAGCAGTGAACAGGAGGAATGTTGCTTTTTGCTCTTCTAATCATTACATCAAAATTAAATTAACCTGCTGAAAAAGGAAATCCTATACTTTTTACTTCATAGAAGTTCATCAATGTATGTTCTAGTCTAAAACAACTCTGAAATAAATTAACAAGGAGTGGTAAGTATTTAATGAAGGAAGTAAAATAGAAAAAAATCCAAAATATATTAATATATCAGATTATTTTCCAGCAAAGAGATGTCAAGCTTCTTCATTTTTTTTCTTTCTTTTTTTCTGTGGATGGCTGGCTGGTGGCTTTGAATGAAGCCTTTTGGCAAGTGGCCATATTTCAACAAAAGGAAGAGCACAGCTGTTCTAAATCAATGGATTTTTTTTTAGATTTAAATGCTGCAGAGCTTGCATGTTAGGGATGCATAATAGGATTTATCAACCAGACAGAAGATCAGAGCTGTTACTTTTACGAAAATGAACTATTTACTTGAACCTTTAAAATCTGCTAAAAATGACTCTGTATAAAAAGGCCTTAAGATTACATGAGCTTCATCCTTTGTAAATCTATGCCCTTCTTCCCCCTGCCCTCCTTGAAATGCCCTTAGAATAATTGATGTCAGAGACACCAGAATGAATTAAGTATAAAAAAATTGTCTCAAGTTGGCTACTGATTAAAGAAATGAGGTTCCACAAGATTTGGAGGTTTCACAAAAGTTTTTCAGTTAGGATAATTTCCTTTTGCCTCTTTCAGCTACTATTATTGTGCCACTTAAACAGAGAGTATTTATTTAAATATAGCTTCATGGCCTTGTGATTTCCAAGTGGTATACAGCATTATAATATTTTTACATAATTTAAAATGAAGTACAATATGTTTTTAATGGAAGGTTAAATTTTAATAACTCTCATTTGAATTATTAAAATGTAAGTTTGCATGAGAAAAATGAGAAAATGGAATTTGTCTTGCTTGTTCCAAAGGTCATTTTTCAAAAGGCAACTGGACGTTCTTTGTTTTTTTCCCTTGAAGACGTTTCGCTTCTTATTCAAGAAGATTCTTCAGTTCTGACTGAATGGTGGAGAATGGAAGGATTAATATTCCTTACAGTCATCTGGTCCTTAGCACTCTCTCTGAGAGAGAGTTTGGAACCTTCTTGAAACTGCTGAAAGTTCCAAGGATGAGGATCTTGGATCAGAAGCTAAACATCTTCAGGTGGGGGGGGGGAGACAAAGAAAGTCCAGTTGCCTTTTGAAAAAGCATCTTTGGGACAACCATGACCTGGATGACTTTGAATCTCCATAGACATTTGTCTTGCTTCCAAATGTATTTGGCATGAGTAAAAAAAGCATTTCAATTTTCATAAGTTAGGGTTTATATTTTCTATCTGATCTGCCTCCATTTGTAGTCTTTACAGTCTATTTTAGCAAGGCTGACTAGGCAATTAAAGCCCAGCATTTTTGGAATGCATGAGATTTGGAAAGGCTGTACAAAATCAGTATTTCGGATACATTAGAAGCCTCAATAAGGAGACGAAAGAAAGACATTCTAGTTTGATGAATAAATCAGTTCACAAATTTTGGATCCAAATTGCAATATCAGCTATCAGAAAAATGGTACTTTTAAGTTAAAACTATAAGATTTGACAGTATACAGTATACATGTGTTCCAGCAAATATATTTGTGCAGACAGTGAGAATAAGAGAATGAGGATAAATTCTAGATTTGTGAGGAAGTCCATCTATGTATATTTACTTACATCTGTATAACCGTATAGAGTTCACAAAACTCTTTCTGGTAAGCTGTCCTCAAAGTTTCTCATCTTTCTTCATCACCTTCTCCACAAAACAAATCTTGAATTCTGGCAGAAACTTGGACTCAGATTACATTTGTTACAGTCAAGCTGAGAAAGAAATGTTGTTATCTTTTGCTATCTGTTTCTATTATTGTACTGCCATAGTTGCATACTGTTTTGTAAGGCAAAACGTGGCAATGTGGATAAATGTAATTGCATCATGTTAAAATATAATATGGGTTTAGTTTGATTTGGTGTGATGTGTAAACCACGCTGTTGGATAGATGTGCGTGAAGTCAGCCAATTGTGACTTATTCAAATTATGCCTGACCCAGAAGAATGAGGGCTTAAGGTCAGGAAGCTGCTTAGAATGAAGCAAAGAAAACTTTTTTTTATGTGAAATTATGGGAAATTCTTCTTGTCCCTTGTTTTATTTTTTCTCTTAAGTAGAATTATGTTTCATTTGATTGAATTCTTTTGGAAAACATGTTTTGCTCTTTCCCAGCAGTTTCAGGAGCAAGTGCCTGATGACTCCGAAGTTCAGTCTTTCTACAATGTAAGAAACTTGCAAAGCTTTGTTCTGCTGGGAACTAGTCTGATGCTACGGTTGCTTAGTTGTGCAATTAATTTGTGCTTTCTTTGTGTTGGTGTGTTTTCTTTACTAGTAATGAGGGTCCTGTGACATTAGATGCTTGCAAAATTTCATATGGTAGGGATCTGAAGCTTTTTTTTCTAAACCTCTGCGAGATCCACTTAATTCTGACTTTGTGCTTAGTGCTGTTGCTTTGTAGAATCAAGTTGAGAGAGAGAGATAAGTAAAAGAAATTGTGGCTCTTCTGTCCCAAAATGTTTAGAAGCTAAATTTTGAGATGAAAAGGGCAGGTTAGGGGAAAAAAAAAAAAAAAGGTGTGATGTCCGTAGGCCTGTGATTATTAGAAACAATTCCAATTTAATCTCAAGCCCTGTCTGGAATGTGCATTCCCAAATTTAGTTTTCCTTTTCCTTATAACTTTTTGCATTTAAGAAACAAATCTCTTGTTTCTACTGTTATTAAATTGCACCTTAACTTGACAAATTAAATAATTATATGTTGCAATCTTGGGTTTTTGTTTTTTTTTATTTTCCCTAATTTGCACTTTATACCATCCTTACAGTGACAGGTACAGTATTGTACTTTAAACAAACAGAGAATATTTGAAAATTTCTGAGCACGCCATTGATGTGGTACAATTCCTTTATTTGTTTATATTAAATCCCTTGGGAGGTCCCTGGCCTTCAAGACTACCTGCAGAAGTACTTTCCTAATTTTTAAATTGTCTTACTTAAAAACCATTCTAACTACTGTTTCTTTTTTTGTTTGTATGTTTGTTTGTTTTTTGAATTCTTAATGTTTGGGAACATCAAGACGATCCTGCAGTTTTATTCTGACTTGAGTGGTCTTTCTCTTCTTGATTGTTGACATATTCCCCAGTATGCTCTTTCTTTATTTATTCTACTTTCACTTATTATTACATTTCTTTGCTGCCCAACTCCCAATAACTCTTGCGTGGCTCACAAAGCTGCTACTTTTTGCATTTTTTACCACTTATGTTAATGCTTTTACAAGTTTTAGTTGAAGCAACTTGGTATTGGGATCTGTGCCTTGAAATCTCTCCTTAGCTGTAATAGTGTGTTCTTTGTAAGTAGAAGAAGGATTATATATTTTGAACATTCAAAATGATTGTTCCATTCATATTTAAGCAAATCATAAATGGGAATTTACTAGTTAGCTTGGAAAGAACTTCTGTAGACCTCTTTCTCTAATACTGATCATACATACAAATATGTATACATTTATTTTTGAAGATGACATAAAACAGTCTCTTTTGAACAAATAACTTTTCTTTTGTAATTAAGAATTTCTCTACTGCGGTTAAATTTTTTGTGAAAAAATGTTTACTAATGTTTAATATATTTTTTCAGATCGAGAAAATCATGTGTTCGATTGGTGAAGGCATTGACTTTTCACAGGAGCAGCAAAGAATGTCAGGTACTGTATTGAATTTTATAGACAGATGTGAGTTTTGTCTCAGACTGCCATTTTTATTTATGTCTGCATTCAAAAGAAAAAAACAAAAGCCAATGCAATAAGTTTAACCTGTTTGGGGATTTTAATTTTTCAAGCCATGTTTCCATGTTTGGTGTTATCCTATTTCCAGGATTCCAGATAAACTATTTCAAATAACTATTCTGTATTTCCAGATTGGATAAATACCACAAGGCTTAATTTAATTTAATGAACTACATTACTATAAGTAGATATTGTTATTTGTGCTAAATGCTTTGCACAACAGAAATTAAAATGTATGCACAGATGAGGGACAAAAATCTTATCAAAAAGCCCAGATTGCTTCCCTAGCACTAGTTGTAATATTTAGATAGGCTACATGTTCTGGAAGTCTTCTCCCAGAAGGCTGCCAGAAGAAAAAGCTGCTTAAAGACAACTGCTTGAAGTCTTCTCTGGGACAGCTGGTTTTACTCATCCCTTACTTTCCTTTTTAGATAATTCTGGATCAGTGGTTTTAAATGGACTTTCAGCTGTAACAGTTGAGATCTGCCTTTCTTTGTTTTTCCCTTTTCCCAAAAGGGAAAAACAAGGGTAAGCAAGGCTCTAAGGAGCAGGCATTTGCTTCCAAAAGGGGTTAGAGGGAAGACCTTCAAGTTGGATGGGGTGGCGGTTGCAGATCAGAGAAGAGAGAGAAAATTCTGCTTGTGGGAGAAAGCTGCTTCATCTGTAACTTACAAATATGGCTAGGAAAATGGAGAGAGAAAAATAAGAGCAAAACTTATTAAATATGCAGAGTTTTAGTTTTGCTTGATAGTTTTTATTCAACTAGATCTATTACAAGGTAACACCTTATATGTATCAGATGTAATCCCACTTATCATAGGAAGAGAGTTGGGCCAACATTTATCTAACCTTGATTGGAAATGGGTTTTGATAAAAGTTAAATAAAAACATTAAAGGAATCATACTGGATTGTATGAAAGTCCAATTTAGTCTCATGTTGTGTTCTTACAGTAGCCAACTATGGAAGTCCCACAAGCAGAACATAAAGTACTGAGTTTCATCTTTTTAACTGACCTTGTACATGAAACCAAATCCTACCTTAAAGGATTGATTTTAAACTTCTTAATATCTGTGATTTGCTTCCTAACCTTTTTGTGCTGTTGTGTCTCTGTGAGGGTTTGGTTAAACCTATGAACTCCTTCTCAAAAAAAATGTATTTCAATGCAAAAAATAAAATGCATAGTTATAAGTTGTATTAACAAGAAAACTAATAATAGTCGAATACAATCAAAATATTAATAGCAGATGTGTAATGTAGTAATATATGTACTCTATTCATCCATTAAATCATTAACAAGAAAAACTAAATTTCAGATAGTGGTTCATGAAAATCAAATTATAATTATTCCCATCTAGGTTCACAGACCGCCTGAAATCTATCCAAGTTATGAACCCTTCCAGGATTTCACAATTACATTCCCCACATCAATAGTACCAAAGTATATCACAACTGCTGACATGAATCTAGCACCGTCTGTTGATTCAGATGGCCACATGATATATATTATCTTTTTATTAGGCAAGCATGCAACATACACCTCCATCACAATCTGAGTTTCCCTATCTTGGAGATACAGCTTCAACTTTAGAGAATATATGTTCACTCTCTTGCAAACAGGCCCATTTTAGAGATTATTTTCCTTTTTCTGGAATAATGCCCTAATTCTTCAAGACTGTCATTTTGAACTATAGCAATGAACCATTATCCAGAGACTGAAACAAAACTACCATAGCTGCAAAGGTTCAACCATCAATCTCCAGTTTTCCCCCCCACATCAACGATGTTAGTTTCAAGAGAATAAAATCATTTCCTGAAAGCTAGGAACATATTAAAGTATATTGACAAACTTCTGTCCAGCTGGCAGATAACAATAAATATGGCATTCAGTACAATATACAGGATAATGCCAACTATTCTGTTATCAAATTTATATTGATTCATAGCTCATCTTTATACTGAAGTTGAAACTGTAATGTTAAACTGTTTTGTCAGAGGCATTCTCGCTCTGGTCATAGCTCTCTCTATCTTGAAACACCCTATTTCTATAGCTGCAGGTAGCTTTATGTGAATGATATTGCAACCAATTGAATTGGAAATTCTCGTGTTAAAAAAAAGTTGTGGGTTAACTGATGTTGAGTAATTTTTAATCTAGAAGTTATGTGAATAAGAATAAAGATCATAAGAATTGTAGTACTGTATTGGTATCATTTAATAATCAACAGTCTAGAGAAAGAATACAATAGTAACATTTTCAGTAATATATGGTTGTATAATCAGTATAGAAAAAAATACATTGAAAATTTCACTTTTGCATAATAACTAATGGAGAATTTTGGCGTTGCCCTTTAAAAAAAGTACAGTCCCAAGCAGAAGAGCTATGGCAATGAATGAAATGCCCCCCCCAAAAAAGCAGAGGAAGATAATCAGTCTATCTCTGCTTTAAATGAATATATATTTATGTAGCCTTTGAGCCAAAATTGTGTTCTGTACAGTCCATTTAATGTTTTAGTCTAGGTCCGGGGTAGGCAACTTTGGCTCTTTTATGACTCGTGGACTTCAACTCCCAGAATTCCTGAGCCAGCGTGGCTCAGCTTGGAAACCTCTCCATTTCTCCTCAGCATGGCTGGCCCAGGAATTCTGGGAGTTGAAGTCCACGAGTCATAAAAGAGCCATGGTTGCCTACCCCTGGTCTAGGTAGTCATACAGGAATTATAAATTACTCAGATTCTCTTAAAAAATGTCAGTCATGCAAAATTGTTTATTCTCTAGAGGTACTGTCAACATCCAGCTCGAGAATCCAAACTCCAGGTTCATTTTATTTCCGAAAAGCTTACTGTTTATTGAATACACCGCTTGGTTATGTCAAAGAAAAACTAACTCTGAGATTCCAACACCAATTCATACACTTAAACAATAATTCTCCCAGCCAAACCCCCAACCTCTTACATTATACATATCAACAAGTTCACTTTGTTATGGGAACTGCCTGCTTCAAATCCTCACCTCTTATGGCAGGGGTGTCAAACTGCCGACCCGCAGGCTATTTGCATCATGAGGAGGCCACACCCACCCCAGCTCTGGCAATGCGAAAAAAGTCACGATACATCACGACATGTCACGTGACGCAGCGAGTTTGACACCCATGTCTTATGGGGTCCTTGACAAGGCTTCAGTCTCTCACGGTCTCCAGCTGAATCGAAGAGGTTTCATTTCTCCATTTAACCCACTCGAAAGTAACATCCCCCCCCCTTAATATAAAGGCAAGATGAAATGCAGAGGCACAAGCTGCCAAAGTTTTATCCTTGACAGGTACTTCCTCCGCCGAACCCCCAAATGCACATATTATCTCCATATCCAAAACAAATAAATAGATAAGGATGTAGATTTAAATTATAAGTTTTTATGATGTCAGGAATTAAAAAAACAACCCCCCCCCCCCCAAGTATTTATGGATTCCAGCTTGAGTTTATTTAAAATAAAGAAAGGTTGGTCCACAAGAGAGTTTAAAAAACCTTTTAATACTTTAAAAATAGCCAGGATTGTTTAGCTTATAGGGAAGTTAAGTATGTAGTACTGGGTAAGGAAACAAATTCAATGTTTCATCTGATTTCTAGACACCAGAAATAATTCAGTGATCTATATCTTAATAGAACAGCCAATACATTATTATATGACTTCCATTTACTGATTATGTGCCATGAAGTCAGTGTCGATTCTTAACAACTACATAGATTGATCTTCTCCAGAGTGATCTATCCCTAACTTGGCCCTTTAGGTCTTCCAACAGTGCAGCCATTGAGTACATCCACTTACCTCTGGCCATCTTCTTTCCTTCCCTTCCACCTTTTCTGATATGTTGTAAGAGAACAACCCCTATAATGTTTTAAGAGTTCCATTACACAACTGAAAAACTACAGATCAGCTACCTGGTAAATTTAGTTTATAAAAAATAGTGGAAGGGACCTTGAACATATTATGGGTTTACCACAAAATAATTATAATTTATTTAGTATGCCTCTGAATACCAGGAGTTGGGGAGCACAGTTGGTAGGAAATATTGTAGTGGTTTCCTGCTTGGTATCTATTTAGGAACTGTGTAGAACAAAATACTGGATTAGAGCTCTGGCCCAATTCAGAATGATTTTCATATGTTATAGGACTTAACTGCCACCCTGCAATGTGAATCTAGATGTATAGCTTTTGGTTAGAAGTTTTTATTGTTCAGTTCAGTGCACAAAGTGGTATTTTTCATTTCCTTCTGCTGAGACCCGAATTTACTCTAGGAGATTTTTTGTTTTTTTGCTGTAAGAATCCACATTTCCAGAAGAGTCACATTCTTATGTATAATGCATGGCTAACTGAAGGTATTGCATGCTCATCATAACACAGTGTTGACTGAAAAGTTTGCATGAAACTGTTAAGGTTGAGGTTTGTTACAGTATATGTTATCGTATATATGTCACCAATGTTTCATGTAATAATGTGCTGCTTTATTTTACATCCTGCACCCATACTGATATTAACAAATGGGCTCAAATGCTCAGTGTATGAGGGTCTTCTGTTGAAGTTCAATAATTACTATCCCTTGTTTAAGACTATACGGGCTGGAAATTTTGGGAGGCTATTGCCTACCTACAAACTTTTCAACTTGTTTATAAATATATTTAAGTATCTCGCTTTTGCAGCTATTCTGCTATAAATGGTATTTCAGATTCTTTTACTAATAGATAATATGAAGGTGGAACATATTATTCAACTCACATTCTGTTGCTCAGATACGGCTAGGCAATCATACATAGCATTCCAAGAAAAATGGTTTTTTTCATACAGTACTTATCAGTGGAGAAATAGCTTTGGTGATTTGAGGCATTTGCTGAAATTTGAAAACTCCAAATAACACAGAGCAAGTACTTATATCTTAAAATGTATTATGTCTTGCCCTGCCTGGGTGAGCCAGAATATTACACATTCATTTCAGATTATATTAAGTGCCTCATGTAGTTAGCAGTGTCTAATATGACTCTGAATTTTTAGATTTACTGGACTGATCTGAATTTCTCAAATGTATGGTTCCAGTTTTGATTCCATAATCAACTGTTTGATGCTTTCATCTGGACTCTTCTGGAAGATATTAATGCTTGCTGTGAAAGTCACATCTTTTTATATCATAAATTGATTCAGCTTCAACCGTCAGCATATATAAGCAAAAATAGAATCATTGACAATTAGAGAGAAAATACAATTTGGAAAGTGAATGTAGGACTGGTTGCAGCCCCACTCCTTCAAAAGTGTAATCAACACATAGAAAAAAAAATAGATTAGGAGAACTGTATTTTCCAGCTGTATCCCTGACATTCCTCTCCGTTCTTTCAGAGGGTGCTTAATCAGGAGCAGCTGAATTCCCAGCAGCACAGAAAACCCATGTGCTTAGTCTCTTTATCTATATTTGGCTCAGTATATTGGATGGTGCTAAGGATCATACAGTTGATTATAGGCATGTTTCAATTTCTCCTCCACACAATTTTTAGCCTTTATCTACATTAATGTACTGGTCTCTGAAATAATCACAACTCTTTTCTATTCTCCATAAACATCTGACGAACGTAAATTATGTTGAATACTACTTATTACTTTATGCTTCAGAAATACCAAATGATTTAGCTTTATATAGAATTTTGAATATTAAAGATTATGTGGGTTTGAATGAGGAAGTATAGCTTGTGTAACTGGAAGTATTTGTTCTTGATACAGTTTCTACAGTTATGCTTGTTTCTATTTTTTTGTTTCTTTTAATGAGCTAATGGAATTAATAGTACTTGCTAGAAACTACTAGACCCGTAACCAGTCTCCTTTTTTATGTGGACTACTACAGCATCCCTGAAAGCTTTTGCTAATAGTAATTAAACCAACTAAGATTTTGGTGGGAACAGCAAAATGCTGTAAGATCAAAAGTGTCAAAATGTTGTAAGATTTAACTACCTCATAAGATTTCATTATCTCATGAGATTTCATCAATTTTTCAAAATGATTTACAGGTGGCCCTTGAGTTTTGACCACAATTGGGATCATAATTTCCATAGCTAAGCAAGGTGGTTGTTAGGTGAGTTACAATTGATTTTATGACTTTTTTCCAAAGTTGTTAAGTGGATAACTACAGTTGTTAATTGCATCACACAGTTATTAAGTGAATCTGACTTCCCCCAATGATTTTGCTTGTCGAAAGCCAGCTAGGGAGGTTGCAAATGATGATCACATGACCATGTGATGCTGCAACTGTTGTAAATACATGCTGCATCCCAAGCATCTGAATTTTTTAAATCATGTTACCATGGTGATGCTGAGGTGTTTGTAAGTGCAAGGCCTAGTTGTAAGTCACTTTTTTGAGTGTGGTTGTAACTTTGAACAGTCGCTAAGCAAATGGTTGTGCGTCAAGAACTACCTGTACATTTTCCTCCTGTCCTTGCAAGATTCTATTATGCTACGATAAAAATTGCTCATCATTTTATTCTACTTGGCTTTTTATAGTGGGGTCTGAGTCCTATTTCTAGATATTTTCCCATTTTGCTTAGTATAAATGAAAGTACAGATCTACATATATTTCTTACAATAATTAATATTCCTGCAATAAAGAAGAAATTTTCCAAGAATTTCATTTGAAATTTCATGGGGGGGGAGGGTAATTAAAGTCCATTTATTCGCGAATCTAGATGCCATAATTCAGTAAAGAAATAGTTTTATCTATGCATTTTCCAGATGTAAATTCTAAATAGGTCTTTTTGATCACTAGTGAATATTCTGTCTTAATACCAAGAAAGGAAATTGGTTCCTGGATAACAAAAAACTGGAGTGGGATCTGATTTGTCAGATTTTCTTCATTACCTTGGACAAAATAAGTAGAGTTCTCTCAGCCCCAAACAAGCCTTAGGCCCCCTTGAAGTATTTATCATCAATTAAGAGAGCTAGCAACTACTGTATATTCTTGAACACATATGAGTCACTCTGGGATTGAATGATAGCAGCAACGACTCAGGGCATTCTCTTGGGAGCAGAGCAGCCCTGTGGGGAACATGAGTATTAGAGGTTCCAGAGCTGCAAAACTCTAGATCAGACATGTCAAACTCGCGACGTCACGTGACGTCGCGCAACGTATCGGAGCTTTTTCCCCATTGCCGGCAATGGGGTGGGCGCAGTTTCCTGGTGATGCGTCCGGCCCACGGGCCGGCAGTTTGACACCCCTGCTCTAGATGACCACATAGCAATGAAAGTTCTATGTATGCTTTCACTATTATCTTAGTAATTATCTTTGTCAATATGCACTGAATCTATCTGTTGTGCTCAGTTCTGTCTGTAGCTCCCCGCCTTACTTATCATCCTGCACAAACCTACGTTCCACTCTAGGGGTATGCAGTCCTGAAGCAGATCTCGATTAGGTTTGTTTTGAAGACAAAGTTTGGGTTTCTTGTGCCTGTGAGCCGCAAGATGGCCACCATCTCCATCTTGACTGTATTTGAACCACTGAAAATAACAGTGTCTTAATAATTTGTAGTACGATTTTATTGAAATTGATTGTCTGATTTCAATCAAACTATTTTAGAATTTTAACAAAGCAGCTGGATTCAGTTTTGTTTTTGTTTTAATGTGAAAACAAATGGTTGCCATGGGTGGCTTTTTTGTGGTATCTCTAGATCCAGTTTGTAAAACGCTGCATCTCTAGTGCAGCCTTCCAGATAGAGAATCTTCTAGTTCAGGAATACAGATTCATTGAACTGGATATTGACAAGCCCCAGAGAGGTTATATCAATTGCTGCTTATCCATATGACAGTCTGGTGGTTCTTGAAGTTGTAGGCAGGGTGTATAACATCAAGATAAATTGTTGCACAAGCCTCTTTAGACAGCACTGCCTCTTTTCTGACATGTTTTTCACTGCTGGAATTTAGCATTCCAGCACTTTCATTGTAATCAGATCCATCTTACTTGACTGAAGAAGTACCAGAAAAGTAGCTACATAGGTCTTCATTTGGAAGCAGATACATAATTTCGGCTTCACTTCAAACATTCACTTGGGGGGGGGGGAATAGTGGGCATATTTGAATAATAGCCTCTGTTGTGAATTGAGCTAATACATAATGCTGCATAACATGGTGTTGCCAATTGCAACAGTAGTTGCTCTGCTGGATAAATCTATTACTCTCAAGGTTTTGCAAATAGTGATGTATTATGGTTACCTGGCTTAGGTCATTTCCTATTGACATTTGGCCTGTTTCAGAATGAGGCAGGTTATTAACAGTCTAATTTAATTTTTTTATATTACTGACCTTGGGAAAATGCTTCATGTTTACAGATATTTTATAACTGCAGCAGTCATTTTTAATCTTATCACTGGCATAAAGGATTTCTTTTGTCAATGAATAAGAAAGCTTCTAGTCCTGCTTCATCGTTGGACTTCCACAGTGATTCCAAGTGAAGTTCTTTTTGAATTGCAATCCTCTGATGTCTTTCAACTAAGTCTTTTTTCTTACCAATTGGATTTTGTTCGGGAATTTGGAATAGCTCCACAGTGCCTCTTAATTGATAGATCTTGGAGTTCTCCATCTGAAAATACCTGTAGTTAGGAACTAAAAATGCGGTATAAATATGTTTTTTTTAATTTTTACTGAATATCTGTTCTGCTTTCAAGACTCCTGTGTCTTACATAATTATAAAACTTACATTAATATCAAAACTACTAATACAGTTTTAACTATTTATTTAATTTTAGTATCTGTATGCTTTACTATCTATTTTATTATTATTTATTAATGAGATTTCCTAAAGGCTGTCAGAAAAGCTTAGTTTCTGGAAGTCCATTACCAAAAAGGCCAGTTTCACTCCTAAGTGGAGGGTGTTTTACATCATTGGTGGCATAACTAAAAAGTAGTATGTTCTGGTCACAGCATCCTTCACATCACAAAAATGGGGTATCTCTAATAGTTTCTCCTGGGACATTTGCCTTGAACATTCAACCCTGGTTAGAGCAGGTGGTCCTTAATGTATCTTGATAAATAATTGCATACATATGCAGTTTGAAACCTATTGGTACCAATGGAGGGCTCACATGATCATTATAATGAAGCAACGGTTGTAAGTGCCAATCAGGCAATCTGCTTCTGTTAACTGCAGCTTCCAGGTAGACTTCAAAGTTTGCTTCATTACATAAATCCAACCAGATTAAATATATGGCCCATACTATACATTCACACGAAGTAGCTTAACATCCTTTCCCTTCGTAGAGTCTTGTGGTATCCATTTCGTACCTGATAGCCATCACTAAATGCAATTAACCAATTATTCCAAGGTGTTTGTCTTCCTATGCAGCAGGTGACATATTTTTTATTATCTAGAACTATTGTACAATCGACAGCCTTTTGATGTTCACCTGGTTTGTTTTGCTTTCTCATAATGGTTCATGTGGCCAAAGTGTGGATGTAACTGCTTTGCAGAAAATAATACTGACCCTTACAATATTGGCACATAGTTGTAGGCATGCACAGTTCTGTAGACATTAGGCATCTGCTTTGTTGCCAGTTCCACATTATAAGATGACCTAATTGACTGCTGTAATTGTATTGTGAGGAAAGCAGATGATGGATTAGCTTTCATTCCACAACCATGGCTCCTTAAAATTAAATAATGATAATATGGATACTTGTATACTTGAAATGGGCATGTGGCTGGGTTGCATTTTTATAAGGCAGAATGAAGTACAGGTAGTCCTTGACTTATGACCACAATTGAGCTCAACAATTGGGAGACATTTGTTAAGAGAGTTTTACCCCATTTTTATGACCTTTCTTGCCACAGTTGTTAAGTCAATCACTGCAGTTGTTAAGTTAGTAACACAGTTGTTAAGTGAATCTGGCTTCCCCATTGCCTTTGCTTGACAGTGAACATTGGCTCAGAGTGTTGAATAAAAACCTGATATAGTACACTATTTTGTGTGTGCAGTTTATTAATCAGAATTCTTTATGTATTAATTAGACTTGGATTAAGCTTAAGTCACATCATAAGTCACATTATTGTGCGATTACAATAGTTCTAAAGAGTTTACACTACTGGAAGCTTCTAACACTACACAGAATTCATATGGGATACTGCTAGTAAAATACATTTTAAAAGCATTTAAACAATTATTTTAGAAGTTCTTCTAAATCAGGTTTTATTTCAATTTGCATTCTATAACTTTACATTCCAATTTATCTAATTAAGTTTGACAGCAGTGTTTTCCATTCTAATAGCCATCTCCTGACTGCATGAACTTTCCTGCCTGAAAAATAAAATTAATATGCATTCTATTCATTATACTTTGGTATATGTCAAAAAAGTATTAAATAGTCCCTGCAATAGTCTTAGTCCTATCACAGGTACAGCCACGAATTTAAATAATAACTGCTTTTGCTTGTCAAGATGATTCTACCTAAAGATTAAGCAATTGCAATCCCACATGATATATTTGTACAGGAATTAACTGTTATAGTTGATTTTGCATAGACATCATGAGTTGGCCTTACCTAAACAATTTGTCCCTTTCACATACATCTTCTATGCAAACATTATGCATCTGCACAAGTCTGCTTGTAATGCTAATACTTTTGTCTCTTTTGCTGATATTCAAGACAGTGTGCCTAATAATTTGCTATTCTCCTCTGAAGATTATAAAGTCTGTTATCAAAGTAGGACTGTTTGATGCTTTCAGTGTTTGTTCTCTGTAAGCAAGATGTGTCCCCTCATAGTGTTGGAAAGCATACCTTTTATCCTTGTGTTACATCATCACACTTAATAGAGGCAAACCTTATTAAAAATTCCCAGCGCAGCAGTTTTTGCAAACAAGTACACAAGGTACAATGATAGCATTGTATATTTCTGTCTAATTTCCCTTACCTGCCTTCAACTGTACCCACTTTCTGAATCAGGATGTTTCTTCAGTTTACCTCTGATAAATTAATCCTAACAGATTATGTCAGCTTTACACTGTAAAACCAAATGGTGTAACTCAGGCTCATTGAATCCCTTCTGTACATTTAAAGTAGATATTACGGGGCTTATTTTCCTCTCCTTTGCCAGCTTCTGTTGTGAAATCTGATCACTGCTTCTGCTGGGAGGGGTGTGGGCATGAGGAGAGGGAAGGGCACAGCCACTGGGAGAAGAAGAGATGCAGCAACTGTGGAGCTAGCTAGCCGCCTTTAGACAAAGCAGTCTGCTGCAGCTTTTTGAAAGAGACACACATGCCTGCCTGGGAAAATACGTGGTCCTTTTGCCTGCTCCCGGAGTGGAAAAGAAATTGTCCAGCACAAGGAGAGACTCTCTGAATAAGACAGAGGCTGCTGCTTGAATTTGGGGAGTAAATCACCCTTTGGCCAGGCTTTATCAAAGAAGGGAGGCGGAAACCTTTCCTGAGTGCTGCATCCCTGGTGCTGCAGTATGCATTAAGAAGGCAGGCCAGCTCCCAGGCGCTCATTAACATTGCTTAAGAGAGGATCTTCTCTGCAGGCCAGTGCAGCAGGATTTCGAACCCTTTCCAATTGTTCAGAGTCTAACCAGCATTGCATTGTGTAGGCATCACAGAAAGGAAGGAGCGGGGACTAGTTTTAAGTGTGCAGAACTTCAAACAACCACAGGGTTCAAAGGCTGCAACCCGAGTGTCATCAATAATATTGTGCAAATTGTCTTCAAGGGCGGGCATGCTAAGAAGGCTGAGAAAATACTGCGTGGTTTGCATAGCAATTTATCTGAGGACTGCAAAGCTGTGGAATTTGAACTTTCCTGATTACATCAAGTGCCTCCAGTTTCAGCAAAAGAAAGTAACAAATTCCTAGACTTCCTTAGGTGTAGACAAAAGAAGAATTACTTTGCATAGCATCTAATTGTGGTTTGCATGGCAATTTACCTAAGGACTGCAAAGCTGTGGAAGTTGAACTTTCCTGGTTACATCGAGTATCTCCTGTTCAGCAAAGGAAAGTAACTACTTCCTAGACTTTCTTCTTATTTGTAGAGAAAAGAAGAGCTATTTTGCATAGCTTCTGTTGGCCTTTGAAGAACTTATTTCTCCTTAACTGGCTGAAAGGAGCTGCCAGAACAAATCTGATCCTAACTGCTACAGAGGACAGGCGGGGGGGGGGTGTTCAGCGGTTTTCCCCCCCTCTTAAATCCAGGACTTTAAAGGCTTTGTTCTGAGAACTACTTGTTTATCTCTGTGAGGAGTGTAAAGGTGGTACTTGCATTTTGCAGAAGAAAATGAAGGACTGGCAAATGAAAGTCGACAAAGAATTGGCAGGAGCAGACTTTGGATGGAAAATGAACTGAATCTTTTCATTTTGCTCCAGTGTATTCATTTCTGCTCTAATCTGAATGTTGGTGCTGACTCCCAGCCCAGTTCAATCAGTACAGGCTGTCAAAATGTCATATATCTGGATAGGTAGTAAAGTGACAGTGGCAGGACTTCTGAGCTTAGGCTTGTCAATCATGCCTCTGCTCCTTGTAATAAAATAACAAAGAAGAACCCTTATCATGGTTTGCCTGTTTCGGGACTGTTGGGGAAAAAAAAGTATAAATCTCTATTCTTCTACTGCAGTGTGTGTGTGTGTGTGTGTGTGTGTTGTCTTGCATGTCTTCTTTGGACAGCTGCTTATTAATCTGGCTGATGTTGCTTTTCCGAACTACTATTGTGTCTGTTTCTTTCAACTGCATGAAGAAATATTTTCTCTCTAACTGCTTTGCATCTCCAATGCTAACGGTTTTCCTTACTATTGCACAAGGTAATGAATCTGAAGTAATGCATCTCAAGTTGAAGTTGCATGAATGCGTCTGCTGGGCTAAGTGTATTTATGAGCTGGACATTCTTGTTACTCCTAGCTCTGGCTTGGAATGATGCTTTGGAAAGTTTACAGCCCCTGCAGATGAAAGAGTAAGCTGACCAAGATTCTTGTGAGGTTTGGAATGCGTACACCTGGTGAGGAGCACACTCAAGCCAGGAAATCAATGCATGTAATGCTTGGACCAGAGGGACAATTATAAACAACATGGATTCCGAGTCTTAAGTATAACTGAGAGTCTAATTAATGCTCTTGATTGAACAGGACAGAAGCTTATTGTTCATGGTTGGTGTGCGGAAGAGGAGCTGTCTGCCATCTAATTGTGCTCTGGCCCTGGTTTGGCTCTTTTATGATAATGACGATGATGTGGCAATGCCACTTCTCTTCCTCAGAGTGCCGCTGCTACCGCCTTTATGGGTTTTCCTTTTTCAAGCGTCTGCCGATTCCTCTTTCATCAGGTTCACGGATGCTGGAGCAGAGTGTTGGGGAGTGGCTGGAGTCCATCGGCTTACAGCAATACGAAAGTAAACTGCTTCTCAATGGCTTCGATGATGTCTGCTTCCTGGTGAGTAACTACGTGACAATCTATGAAAAGCGTTTTGTTGAACAAGTCCATTGATTTTGGAAAAATATATTCAAATCGATATAGAAAAGTATCCTACAGGCATATTTTCATGATGTTTGGCTCTCAGATTAAAAAGTTTGACGATAAATGCTGGACTTTCCTTTTTGGAGTGTAGATTTGTCCTGTAAATTTGATGTTCAAGAGTAATTCTCAGTAAGGATAGTATAGACATCTAAAAAGTAGTGCATGTGGAGAATTGAGCTGTAACCTTAAATGGAGATGCCTAATCGAAACATATCTGAAGTAATTCAACCCCTAAAGTACTCATATCTTAGTGCAATTTCAGCAGTCCCTCAATTTGCCATGTTCATTTATATACTTAGTTACTTGTTGGTAAATGCCTGCAATGTTAAAATATATACCACATGCTAAATACTATGAAAACAAATGTATCTAATCTCCAGTATATTGTATACACTTACTGCGGATGTGAATATATTTCTTTTTTTAAAGATTCTGTCTTTATTGCTAAGCCTACTACTTAAGAACAACATTATTGGCAGAAAAGAAGCTTTAGCCCTAGCCATCTTAATTAAGATAAAAAAAATACACAATTTATCTGCACTGGTATTCATTTCTTCTCTTAAAACAGAATGTCATTTGTATAGTTGATATTGCTGAACGTTAGTTATCAGCATCTGGATAATTTGTACTCGTTCATTGGCACAACAGAAATGAAGATTTACTGGGAGATACATGACTTAATATAATTGCCCTGTCATTTTTTTACATTTAACCATGGGGAAAGTATTGTGAGATGGTGAATTATCAATCTTCAGTATATAAAATACATATTTGCAAATCCTTCAGTGTAGAATATACCTAATGAAATTCCATCTTTGAAACAGAGGTTTCTGAATTACTTTGGGGGGGGGAAACAAGTTAGAAGATATGTTTCTCTTTGTTCAGTAGGTTTCATATGGAAGCCCAAAATAAATTTCATGAATTGTTTAGATATCTACTTGTAAAACTCTTTGTTACTCAAAAACATCTAATTAGTTCTGAAACTGAGAAACAGAAGTCTAACTAAAACCCAGATTACACTATAATATTTTGCAGAACACTGCTTTAATTTTGGGTATTTCTGTGGTCAAACCATCACTTTAGAAAGTAGTAGGGACAGAATGCAGTATTATTTGCTAGTGTTGTAACAGATTATTTCAAGGTTTTGCCTTCCAATTATCCAGTTACATTTGGATAAGCATACTGGAATGAAAATATTTTCTTTTGTTTATGACTGTTCTGTTTGTATCATGAAGTTTGATAATCGTGCCAAAATTGGGATAGTTGAGGAGATATTAAAGACGGACATCTAAGTTTAGTTATTGTCTATAAAACTTTTGCATGTATTTAAATTTTTAACATTTAAATTAATCTTTAAAATTCAGTTATTGTTCTAATGTATTAGGCTTTAGAGCACACATGTTTACCAAGACTCCAGTTGTTATAGTAATCTCCCACTTCAACACTTGAGGAAAACTTTTGAATATTTACACATACATACACATGCACTTTTCCTAGTTATAATTTGTGCTGAAACCTGAAAAGATGTTTGCTAGTCCTAGCAAGTAATCTTTTAATTTTTTTAAAAACTTTGGGATGCTATATAGTCTGCACTACTGTATTCTTTTGGTTTTCATAAAAAAATTTTTTGTTAAGTATAGCAGGAACAATATACTTAAATTCTCTGCATTTTGGAGGCTGTTATATAGTGTAAAAATGTGCACAGAAATATATATATATATATATATATATATATATATATAAATTTATTTTTTATTAGCCCTAGATTAGGAATAGGAAATGCCCCCTTCTCTTAAGAAATCCAGTTGCGAACTTTCAATACTTGGCTAACAATTTTGATTCCTGTGCACAAAGTGAGAAGGCACCAGCTCAATTTAGTTACTTTAGCCCTCTCTTTTTTCTTAAAAATGTGTTGAAAATTCTAATTGACGTTTCTACATTTTTCAGATATTTAAAGTAGAACTAAACACAAGTGAAGAATTACATAAACCCAACCTTGGATTTTCTACTCACTTTCATGTCTTTGGTGTTCTTTCTTGCATGAATCTGGACATGGATCCCAACTGCCCATATTTGAGACATTTATTATAGATGTTACTGTTGACCAAAGTGTTCACTCTTAATACTCTTAATAGATTTCATAAAAGAACCATAATATCCTTTTAAAATAATTTATATTGAACCATAATTAACAAATATTAAGTACTTTATGGACTGGTACCTTAAGTCAAATTGGGGAAAATGTTATGGAAAGTTATGGTCCCTTGTTTCATATTTTGTCAGTCTAATTTTTTAAGGTTTTGTTAAATAGTGAGTTTAGAGTTATATAATTCTAAAGAACTGGCACAAAGAAGTTACATTAAATCTCACTGATATATAAGGTAGCTAAGTACATTGAGTAATGATTTTCATTTTGCCAGATGGCTATTAAGCTAATTGCTTCAGCCATAATATAAATTAAGTTAGGTTCTGTTCACAGAATGATAAAACATAGTTCATTTTTTTGTCATTGTACATAATATTGCCTAAAATATGTGTATATTTTGTTCTTAATGTTGAGAAATTTCTAACTATATCAACATGGAGTCAGCAGGAGGTTTTTTTTTGTAGATTTACAAGAAAAACCAGAAAGGAGTTCTTGAAATATTCTGCTTTATGTTGAGATTAAAATAGATTACACTCCACTACTATACATTTCAGTGTTAATTTTCAAAATTCCAAAAGGATTAAAATCAAAAATAATAATTGGTATGAAAGGCAAGAGGATTGTGTAAAATGCATTTTGCATAATACTCTGTAAATATTGCATATTATGAACCTTATGGTTTTCTGATAGATGTAACCAAATTGAGAGTGATGTTTCTGCAGCAATTATTGCGTTTCTCAACATGAAAAATAATCTGTGAATAGTCCTTGGTTTGATCTTAGAGAGTAATGAATAGGTCAGATCATTCACAGTCCATTTAAATTAGGCAATTCATATAGTATGTGGGAAAATTAATTCTGGAATCAAAGAAAGGAACAGTCAGTTCCCCTTTTCTCAATGCTAGGGAAGAACTATGTTTTTTATAGACAGATTAGGACAAGCATGGTTTTTGTAATGTAGCACATTCCTCTCCCATTCATGGATAACATTGGTAACAAATGTATTGGGGAAAAGAAGGAAATACCTTGCTAGCCTCCTATGTGTTGTATAAAATTCATACACTATGAGGGGATAAAATCAAACAGTAATATTGTGTTTTATTCAGAGGCCTGAAAGGCTAATTCAGATGCTGTGTTTTAGAAACAATTCATCAAATTGTATAGTCATACAATGAACTATAAATTACATTTGTCATTTCAGTCCAGTATTTTACCAGTTTACTTAGCTAATCTCTCACAAAATGCAGGCTTATAAACAATTTTTTATTTCCACCAATGGAACATCTAGCTCTGGTCCTAAAGTTATTGGGATAGTAAAAGAATCCAGAGCTTTCCATCTGTGCAAATCTGATTTTACGTTTTCACAATAAAATATGCCGTGTGGGTAATGGTTGTTCTGAGGATTTTCATAGTTATAAATTTTAATCTCCTGGTTGAACTCTTGCAATGCATTTTACATGAGGCATCCTTGAAAGACCATTCAGAAATAGAGTTAGTACAAAATGCAGTGACCTATGTGTGTAATTGGTGCTAGATACCACAAACATTAACGCCTGTGCTTCAGTCCTTTGCAATGGTTGCCCTAAGTTTTCACTGTAATTCAAAGTTTACTCCAAGCAATAAAAAAATATTGGCAATTCAGTAAAGGAGACTATTTGTAGCTCAGGATTGAAATGATGGGTCCTGGGTGCTCTCTGAGCTTCATAGATTTTATGCAGACATTTCATTACCCAACACTAGATCACATCAACAATGCTAGTAAGGAATGGGGTTTTCCCTCAGTTTATATTCCAGTGGTTTGCTATGTCAGTGTTAGTGGGAGTGGTCTTGGATGTGTTACTGCCCCAATGGCAGTTGGTTGAGCCATTTACTGTTAACCTGAATGGCAGTTGCTTGTTTGGGGTATTGTCTGCTTCTTGCTTGATGGTCTGATCTTAATTTTGGAGCTAATCTATGCTCATCTGGGCATAAAAACACCTTCCCACCAACAATCAACACCCAGATGTATTGTATAGTGAGGTATGGAGATGGCTTCAAATGTCATAAGCCAATACCTAGCATTGCCTTATTCAACCATACCTGCAAAAATGCTTCTCTAAAAGGTATTGTAATGAAAATTCAAAAATTGAAACATTTTATATAATATAGTATGCTACCACATAGGTCTTCTTCATATAAAACTTAGCACTGGTTTATTTTCCACCTTTTCCCTGAAATTGCTCTGCTTATTAATTTTGCATTAATCTACTAATGCTGATATATATAGTATATGTATAAAATATGTATGTATTTTCTTTTGCTGATTAAACATAACAACATGCTTATAAAATAATAACATAAATGTTCAAAACAATCAAAATAATAAAAATGGAAGAACTAATTAATGTAACATCTAAAGCTTTTGTGAAATATATTTAGAATATAATGTTCAAAAAAGAAGCTATATTTAGTTCAATATTGGATCACTAGAATAAGTGTTTTTACCTCTTAAAAATACATATATAATTGCAATATTTTCTGTGAATAGGGTAAGACCTAATATACCTACTAATTTCTAATTTCACCAAAAGAAGGACATAAAGGATGAGATGGCCTAATTTTTACATGTGTAAATTACTTTTAAGGTTTCAGTATGGGCCAAGACAACCAAAGATTGGATATGTAAAGCTGAGTACCATCAGTTCATTGCATGAATAATGAATTTCATATTTTTATATTCACTATCTGCATGATTCAATTATTAGGAACAATCAATAATTTTTTCTGTGTTCATTATAGTGTTCCCTCAAATCCACTGTTACAACTGTCTTGAGAAGTATTTGTTTAGTTTGGTTTTCCTGGGTTTGTTTAATTTGATAAATTGTTTCTAAAAAGGTTGGGTAGGAAACAAAACACTCAGGTAATACTTCAGCTTGTCTTCACTAAAGATGAACCAATGCTAATTTTAACAGAAGTGTTCCTAGCTATATATCTAAAGGAATGTGTTTTCCCTCCTACTGTTCTGACAGATGACTGGCCAGTGGTGTATAAAATGCTAAATGGCTTGCCATTTTACCCTTCAAAGTGAATCATATTTCAAAGCGAGAACCTCCACCACTCACAAAACCAGTTAATATCTATACATGCATTAGTGCCTTAGGCCAAATAGATGCAGAGAACTTTTTGTCATTCCTAAGCATTTTGTAATACAAAAAGCATTGGTACATAATGTTTAACATTTTTTTCCTAATTAAATTGAAGTTAGTTTTGAGGTGGAAGGATAAATGCATTCAACGAAAATTTCAGATAGCAATGAGTGAGATGGGCATTCTTCAGGAATATTTTGGACAAACTGCCTTTGGTGTTACATAAGCTCAGCTCCTCTCTGCTATTCATTAAATTAGCCTCTTCTTTTTCTAGGCTTCTGTGAGATCCTGAACAAAAGGGGTAGTTTTTTAAAGAAACATTCATTTGAATGAATTAACTACTTAAAGCAGCCATATCTAATTCCAGACTTATATGGAAGCCTGAAAAAAAATAAAGATTGCTTTAATGAAGATAAAGAAAATGCTCAGATGAGCCTGAAGCACTTTGAGTCATTTTCAAAGCGTGTACAACATTAGAATCCAGACTATATCCCAATTACACCAACAAGCAATAATTACAATTTTAAAAGTCATCAATCTGTTCTTCTCTGTTGCCTACTGAATATGTCCAGAAAAAATATAGAAACTGCAGAAGTATTGTAAAGAAAAATTAGAACAGATTTTTGTAAAGGGAACATTTCCACCAAATTTTTTATCAGCTTTAGTGAAGGTGATAGAAATGTTGATTGAGGTAACTGTATTTTCATAAACTGTTTAGCAAAATATCTTACTGAAGCTTCCTTTTAAAAGTAATTATAGTAAAACAGAATATAGTTCTGTTTATAGTAAACAGAACAGAATAGAATAGGATAAAATAACTTTATTGTCACTTTAAATGTACACTAATCAGCATACATTAAAATGAAATTTCATTGCATACAGCTCTCAAAGGGTCACCACCTCCAATATACTCTACATAAATTTGACAAAAAAATTGCATATACCCACATATATTCTATGACACAGAGAAACAACAGTCTAGTTTGGATGTATACATGTACATGGCGAGAAAAATAAACGAACATGTAAGCTTAGCTGTTGGCAAAAATATAGGAAATGAATGCTATGTAAATGATCTAGCTAGCTAAATAATAAACAGGGTTATATGACAGATCCAACCTTTATTCCTCACTCTTTCTAGACAATATTTGGAGCAAAAAAGCTGTCCAGACATAAATAAACACTATATTCAAAGCTTTATTCCAAACAGAAATCAAATGGAGAGTATTAAAGGACTTATTGAAAGATGTCCTTTCCTGCTCTGATAAATGTTCACAGGAAGACATTGAGCACTTCCTGTGTCTTCAGGTAGATGGCAAAGAATCAAGATTTAACCCCAGAAACTTCTCTGAATAATCCAGTTTAGGAAACATATTCCTAAGAAAGCAGATTCATAGGTGCTTCTTGGCTACCTGTGAATGTATGGGAGGCTTCAATGAACTAATTCTAAGCACCATGTGGAAGTAACAGCCAAATGCAACAATAAAGTACAACAATATACAATAAAAAATAATAATGTAGTTCAATTAAAACTTAGAATTAATCACAATAATGATTACTTTGTTTTCATGTTGTTTCAAAAGCAAGTGCTTGTTTCCAAAATTCTTTTTGCTGCTTCCTTTTAAAAATAAGTATAAATTGGAAACCCCAAACAATCTTTTTTATTAACTACTTTTTATTACTCAAAGAATGGTCTTATTCATGTGCTGTGCTGCTGGGCCTATACACAAACACGATATTAAAAAAAGATAAAAGGGAGCTCTTGAAAAGGGTTCGTCCTTTTCCATTAGTTATTGTGTGGCCAAGGCTAGTGGGAACTCTACTTCCTGTTAGACAACACAGAATTTCTATTTTATTTCAGATTGGGAAGTATCAATGCTTGTCAGATTATTTGCATCCTAAAACTTTTAATAAGCAACTAGCTAAAGGATCTGGAAAAGTTGCTTTCTGTATTTTGCAGCAAATTGAAGTTCCATCTGCCTCTCTGTACTAGTGCTGATCTCCAAACAAGATACCACCATTTGCCAATGAAAGGAAATCCATAAAATGTGAAGGAACTCCAGCTAGGCTTGACTGACCAAAAGGGGAACAGTGTAGCTGGTAGAACTTAAAATTCTTCACACTATAATGTTTTGCTGCAGGCTGAGCTTCTACACAATGTTAGCAATGATAGCTGTAAAATATAACTTCTTAGAAAGCGTTGGAGTTTATGTACAGTAAGGAAGAAGAGAAGGGGTGCATGAATTGCATAAACCCTTTTTTGACATTACCTTCTCAAAAATCATACTTGTTTGCTACTGGTTAAATCTAATTGCAAATTTCCCTATTTAATAATCACAGATTGTTATGTCTATTGATAGTTAAAACGGGCTAGGGCTTGGACATTTTCCTCCTCCTTCCAACTGCTTCCTGATGCCTGGTTCACCATGTCATTATGTCATTGTTTCTGATTGTCAAAAGCAGTTTATTTTAAATGAGAGATTATTAGGAGAGTAAGGCCCTCAATTTGGGAGTTTTGAACCAGCTACATGCATGTTAATTTTTTAACCATATAAGATAGCTTTTATTTTAACTATGAGGGTTCTTCGTAGACAGGGATTGTATCAAAGCAAATTTATATTGAGATAAGGTAAATCTTATTGCCATCCAGTATTGGTCATCTGGATTTTTACAGTCCAAATTTGGTAGTGGTGATTTGGTCATTTCTGACTCGTAGACATTGTTTTGTAAGAACAGTGTTAGCAACTGTCTCTTTAAATCTTTGTAAACTCATGTTTGTCTTAACTTCTAGCTCCCTTACCTTCTGTCAGATTCTTTTTCTATTGTCTTTGATTTTTGCAACATCAGGATCTTCAGCAATGACTCTTGACTTCACAAGTCCAAAATATTTAAGATTTAGCTTCATTCTCCCAGGGCCTCCATCTGGGCTCCCTGTGCTTTGCTTAATGATTTGCATGTTCTTTTAATGGCCACATCAGGGAGAGCAGGGAGTGCTGGTCATTAAGCAAGGCTGTCTCACTTAACAGCTGTGACAACATGCAACCATAATGGGCAGGCTCGATTATGGTCATATCTCAAGGACTACATGTAATGATTTTTGCATCTAACAAAAGATAAAAGATCTGATACTCCTCTGATGTGAAGTGACCAATTCCAGGAGATTTCTTTTTGACAGATTGCCAGAATATCAGTGTTAAATCTTGACATTTCTACTTCATCAAAATTTAGTTTCTTTTGTTTCACAACTCTGACATTCCATATGCTAGTATCTTTGCAGCATTGAACTTTCCTTTTTCTCTGACCATATATACCTGAATGTCTTTGGATGTCCTTTCAGTTTTAATCCAGCGTATAACAATGCTATTTATACCTGCCTTGTACTTACCCCAGTAATCAGTTGGATAATTTCCAAAGTAGGGAGCTTGTATCATATTGACATTGTCCTAGTTGTCAATGCCCATTTGGTTTTCTTGACAGAATAGTGGAGTCAGTGGCAATTTTCTTCTCCAGGGGATTGTATTTAATAAGACCCTTGTCTATGACTTGCTTATCATGGGTTACCCTGTTGGGAATATGCAGTCCTATCTATATAGTTTTTAGCATCGTTGGGCTGTGCAAGCTTCCATTCAGTAATACTTCATGAAGGAGCCAGATTTTGGTAGCCATATCCTAAGGTACTCTTTTTGGAAAAAATGCTTCAGGGCCACTGGTTTTCTAATTTTCAACCTAGTCATGCTGATGTTCATATGAATGAATACAAATGATAGAGTTCTAAGCAGAGGGACCTATACTACAGGGAGAGACTCCATCCAGTCCACATGCTGTATCTTCTCTTATTTGATGCAGGGAGTTCAGAATTGTTTGATCCCATGCCAGGCCATGGAACCAGGCCACTTCTTTTTGCATCAAAAAAGAGAGTCAAATTAAAGCTATCCATTTCACAACATTCTCTCTAATTAAAATCACATAAAGTACAATACTGCATTTTTCCTCTTAGGAAAGTTAAATATGCATTTTATTTTTTTTAAGGCGCAAATAGCAACTGGGAAAATTTGAATCGGGACAAACATGGGGAAAGCCTCATCAATCCTAATCATGCTTGCAACTGCTATATGTAGAAATGTAGAGAGTAGAGAAACATTAATGTCTATTTTGGACATGTGATTAAATTATTTCCTACTGGTTCTCCAGGTTCTTTGCATATTATTTAAGCAAATCATGTTATTTTATTTATTGGTTATATAATATTCTTTCCTCCTCCTACTTTTCCTGCAACAACCTGTGAGATGGGTTGGGCCGAGAGAATGACTGGCCCAAGGTCACCCAGCTAGCTTTCATGCCTAAGGTAGGACTAGAACTCACAAGTCTCCTGATTACTAGCCTGGTGTCTTAACCACTAAACCAAACCGGCTCTCTATAATTTCTTTATAATTTCCTATTTGTCAAAATAAATATTTAATACTGACCCAAGAAATAGTAAGTTTGGACTGATTCTTTTCTGGTGTTTATCACAGTTTTAATATGTTGTTTATTACATAATCTCTTATAAACTGTTTCTCTTTGTGTCAGTCCAAGGATATTTGTGCAGACCACCAGGATTATGCTCCCTTAATAGAGGAAATCCAATAATAAATCCTATAATTCAGGATAGGCAACTACTTGATAATGCAGTTTAAAGTTTGCGACTGCTGGATTAGTACAGTGTTTCTTAAACTTGGCAATTTAGAATGTGTGAGTTCATATTTTAAAGTTGCTAAGGATGAGAAGTACTGCTGAGATATTTCAAATTTAACCTTCTGTCTTTTATTAGACTATGTAACATTTGTTATATGTCTCTGTCATTTAATACCTAATTTTCAATGTTACTGGCATCATCTAAATAGAATATTAAGCTTGTCATAATATTCATTGTTATGGCTGTATTTTTAAGGTTTTCAAGAAGTTGAATTCTATGTTTCATAGCAAGTCCTGCATTTATTGGTCTAAAGCAGAATTGTATTTCTAAATATTTCTTTTTCTTGTTCTCTGTAGGGATGTAATGTTATGGAAGATCAGGACCTTCGGGAAATTGGTATTAGTGATCCACAACATCGCAGAAAACTTCTCCAAGCAGCACGTTCCCTTCCTAAGGTTAAAATAATAATCTATTTTTATGTACAGAAAAAATGTTTTCATGTCAGTGTAATGATGGATAGAAAACCACAAGGCATTTCTTAAACGTTATAATAGAGTTTATTTTGGTGATGGACTAGATTTGAAAGTAAAACACATTAAAAAAATGAATAAAACCCCCAAACAGAAAAAATATGTTATAATTAATGTTAAATATTTAACATTAGTTAAACTTAAATAAATTTAGGATTATGACAGGTAGGGGGCAATATGTAGACTTCAGGCTGCTTTCATATAGGCTTCAGCCTAATTTCAAAGCATCTTAATATTTTGGTTCAGATCTGGGATCACTCTGAGCTTCAAGCATGGGTGGGGACTTGAATTGCATTTCTCCAATCTCACTATAACACTGTGGTAACCTGTTTATTCAATATTCACTTTTTGAGAAAGCATAAAAGAACTAGCATTTTTCTTTCATGTAGGAGGTCAAATTGTAAAGTATTGTAAAGGTAAAAGTTCCCCCTGTCCAGTTGTGTCCAACTCTAGGGGGTGGTGCTCATCTCCATTTCCTAGCTGAGGGAGCCAGCGTTGTCTGAAGACGCTACCATGGTCATGTGGCTGGCATGATTATATACTGAGGTGCACAGAATACTATTAATGTCCCACCTAAGTGGTACCTATTTATCTACTTAAATTTGCATGTTTTTGAACTGCTAGGTTGGCAGGATTTGGGGCAAGAATGGGAGCTCACCCCATCATGTGATGCTTGGGTCTTGAACTGCCGACTTTCCAGTCGACAAGTCCAGCATGTTAACCATTGTAGCAAAGCATCAGATGACAACACTGAATATTTCTCTGGTTGAATTGTTGTGAATTGCCAAGTTATACCTTTTCGTTAAGGGCCATTAGAAAAGTTTCTCATATGTGGAATAGATTGAAAGAACATGTTTCCAAGAGATGAGTGCTGGCAAGTTTTAACTGTCATAAGTGGGATTTTTCTCTTGATTTTTTAATTGCTCCCTAAATAATTTCTCACTAAATAGCAGCTGTGATTTTTGCACCCTGGGTATGAAGTCAGGCTTATATAGTTAGGCTATACGTAATGTAGAAAAGATAGTAAAAGCCAGTATCCATGAGGGGACGGGTCAGCACTTTGTAGAATTAAAGACAGTGCTCTATCTATGATAGTCTGGGAGTAGCTAGCAAATTAGTATGGTATAATAGCTAAATCACTTTTCTAAGAAAACTTAGGGAAATTTAAAGGCATGATCTGATTTTTACCAGTTGTGCTGGTATATAGATTAGTTTGCACAAGACAGGATTGGGGGAAAACAAAAGCTGAATTCCATCTATTCAGTGTAGAATCTTAAAGAGCTTGTCATGTACCTTCTTAAATCAAGGCTTTTTGAGACAGCACACCTGGACTAAATTGGAGAATCAAATAGGTTCTTACACAACTCTGTATACAGCTTATGGAGTTAATGGATACAATAAAAAAGGTGTTGCTGCTTAAAAGGTATATTTTGAAAATAATGCATAAATAAGAGATAGGAACAAATCATATCATACACTAAATAGTCTTCTATGGTAGGGATTTTGTTCATAAAATAACTAGAACAAGAATGCATGACCATAGACATTTACCTAAAAAGGAAGACTGCTGGAAGCTAAAACTGTGTCTCTGTGTGTCTATTTCCTGAACTGCTGCAGCAGCTGGCACTAATTGAGCTGGAAAACAGGGTATCTTCAAACATAGCTTGCCCAGAAGACTGGCAGAAAATAATATAAGAAGTAATTACCCCAACACACACACACACACACACACACACTTAAATTTCTCATTCTTTGCAGTTGTTATCCTTTCCTCCAACTTCCTAGTTCTTAGGCAGTACTAAAGTATATTGTATTATTGCACAAATCTGGTTGTTTTCCTTGAATTCCAGAAGGCTGTAGTTAATAAAAGGAAATGCAGTTGCATTCAGTTCAAAAGATGTAATATCTCAACTTTGACAAAGAGATTTTCTCTGTGTGTGTGTGAAAGAGAGAGAGAGAGAGAGAGAGAGAGAGATTGTGAGTTTCTTTAGGTTCACTAGATTATTCGTAAAAATAAAGGAATATCTTCCAAGTCTATTTTTACTCCAGAGTTAAAAGCAATTGCTACAACCATCACAACTATTGTGAAACGGTATTATCTAATTTCTTTTCCATTCACACTTTAGAGGGCCACTATTGTATCATACCCAAACTAGGTGTCTCCAGGCTCTGCTCCCATTGGACCTGTTAAGAAGTACATTTGACTGTAGATTTTAAAATTAGAGTGACAGTCTCACTAATGAGAGTGGCATCTTGCCTCTCCCCTTTTCTATTTTTTATGGCCTAAAATCAATTTGACTTCTGGTTGTTAAGGGAACTGTGTGACTAACTAAACAGCGCATGACACTGATTGCCCTTTTTCTATAAAAAAGAATTGTAGAGAGAGAGGTGTTGAACAGAAAAATATGTGTATGTCTGATGCAAAAGCTATTTGGAATAGCTAATAATTTTCTTGGAATAGAAAATTAACATACTGGCATTAAACCTCTTCCCACCAATTTTGCCTTCCAAAATTGATACTCTATCAATACTTAATGGGAAAAGGGAAGAGCTACTGAGATCCAATTAAACTAAATCATTTGCCCAATGATTTATTTCCACTTAATACAAATTATTTATACCATTTGTTAAAAAAAAGCCTTGCATAGCTGAATGCAATCTAACAATCACATTGAAATATCTAAAATGTTTTAAGGGTTGTTCAGTTATAATGCTCTATTCTTTGTGTTCTTTACAGGTGAAATCTCTAGGCTATGATGGAACTCAGCCTTCAGTTCCTGCGTGGCTTGATTCCTTGGGGCTTCAAGATTACATTCAGTCATTTCTGTCGAGTGGCTATAGCTCTATAGACTCAGTGAAAAACCTCTGGGAGCTAGAATTAGTAAATGTAAGTGGATACTTTATTGAATTCCAGTTTAGATCAAAATTTGGACATTCACTGTGTTAGGATAAACCTTAGCATTGTAACTGTTTGGGAGAAAGAGTGGAGAGCCATAACATGAGAATTTTTTGTATATGCTAACTTTGCCCTTCTCTCCAGGTACTCAAGGTGAATCTTCTTGGCCACCGTAAACGCATAATAGCCTCTCTGGCAGACAGACCATATGAGGAACCCCCACAGAAGCCACCAAGGTTCTCTCAACTAAGAGTGAGTTTTCATGTTTCACTGTCTGCTCAGTAATAGTTTAGAGAACTATAAAGAATAGCACCATGGTTGTGTTTATGGGTCTTGTTACTCATTCAGATTCTTTTTTTAACTAAGAAAGGTCTACAAAATAAATATTTTTTCTTTAAAAAAATCTCACTAGAAAGTGGAATTCAGAGTGCTAGTTTTGATATATGAAACTTTATATGATTTGGAACCAAGGTAATTCCAGGACTGCTTACTTAAATCAGAATGCACTTCCTGAAGACAGGAGGAACTTCTACTGGCATTCTGGTTCAGAGAAGTGCAAAGGGTGAGACCAAAAAGCTTCTGGCTTTGCAGAAGTTAGCAAAGACCCAAGTTTTTCTGAAGCATCTTCAAGGAATTATTGTTAATAATTCAATATTTCAATATTTCAATTTGTAATTTTTTGGTTCTTGATCATTTTGATTTGTTTTGAAAATGATTTTACTGTTTTGTGATATTATTGGTGTGTTTTTTCCCCTTAACTATGGATGTTTTAATATAATTTATATTGCTACAAGCCACTGACAGCCTAGATGGCTTGGTTGCATATGTATTTTAATAATGATAATAATCATAATATAAAACTTATATAGACATTGACCTGCTTGGTATGCATACAAGAGACTTTGGAAATAATCAACAAAACAGTTTTTTTTTAAATGTCAATTTCTTGAATTTCAGTGCCAGGATTTGATATCCCAGACATCTTCACCTCTGAGTCAGAGTGACTCTTGCACAGGGAGGTCTGCAGATCTCCTGCTGCCTTTGGAAGATGCTGGGAAAAAGAGACATGAGAACATCCATGATATTGCATCCTATCCAAGAGCAGAGAAGTTTAGGACACAGGTCAGAAAAATCTGATCCCTTGAAATCATTTTGATAGTTTATCTTTGGAGATTATTGTATACTTTAAGTAGCAGAAAAACAAAAACAGCTATACTACAGAGCAGCAACCTTCATAGAAAAAGTGCCCAGTCTTGCAGTATCTGTGTCAGTTTTTCTGGCTGGAGAATATGGCTAAATTCACTGTAAAAACAACAGCAATAATCTGTATTTCCAAAAAGGATGTGTGGGGAGGGGTCTGACTAGTTCTGAATATTTTGTTGACACTGTGTCTGGGGATGGGAATGATTGATTCTTTCTTCCTCCTATGGAGTAGCCAATTAATTCAAGCCAGTTTCTGTCTCCATATCTTGTATTGTTTGGCACTGGCACTGTGCCACAGGCAATTATAGTTCACCACAGGGACCAGGTATTATATGATCACAGGGTTGATAATTATACAGATGTATGTATGTTTTAGTTAGACAACAGTTGTTAAAGTAACAGTCGTTAAAAAGTTGTTAAAGTAAACTGTGACCACAGTTTATCAAATTAGCCTATTTCGATCCATTCTGTAAAGCAATAGAGCTCAGAACAGGACTTTTAACAATTCCTTCCATAGGACATATACAGCACCAGCTAAGTTAGCAATTACACTTTTTAATTTATTTATTTTGTTTATAAATTTTATTGTACCTCCATTTTACCATAGAGTAACTCTGGGTAGAGTTTTCATCAGTAGCCTAAATCTTTGAAAATTTTAAGAATTTCATAAAGTAACATCATACTTTGCTGAAAAGTGTTTGAAATTCTGATTTTCACTAAGCTTTTAAGTAACAATTTTAATTTAAACATTTTAGTGTGATTATTTTTATATACTTTTTGCATAGCTATAGATATTTATTTATATACATAAACAGATGTGTGTGTGGTTATATTTAGATATAGAGGGGTTTTTGGAATACATGACTTGAAATGAATGTAATCTGTTTGGTTTCTTTCTTTATTAATTAATTCCTAATGAAAAGTTCTGATTTGAACAATTATTTGTGTTGTAGGAGGAACATCGTGAATCAAAGCTTACACTCAGACCTCCTAGTCTGGCAACTCCCTATGCTCCCGTCCAGCACTGGCAGCATCAGCCAGAGAAACTTATATTTGAGTCCTGTGAGTATGAAGCCAATGTAAGTATATTCTTGATTCTTGTACTCTGTTGCATAATCTTGTGGTCCTCATAAATTTTTACTGATTGCTACTTAGTTTAGTCAAGTTAGGTTTACTAAGCTTACAAAGTTAATTTCAGCTGATGTGGCAGAATCTCCAGCTAGAGTAGCGGGGGAAATGACGAAGCAGTCTAACATGGAGTCTCTGTGAGAGGAAGCTACAGAGGCCAGCTCTTGAAGCCCTTACCTGCCTGTTCCCAAGAGAATGCAGTTAGTCTGGCAAGATTCTTCTGAACAGAGGAATAACAATAAAGTACTATGGCCTACTCATACAGTTGTTCTGTTTCCTTGTGCTGACCTTATATGTACAAATAATTATACTATCAAGTGCTTACTATTTTCCTGCTTTAAACAGTATCTGGGGTCCATGTTAATCAAAGATCTTCGAGGAACAGAATCTACACAGGATGCCTGTGCAAAAATGAGGGTAAGTATGGAATTTATAAAAATTATTTTGATACCAGGGAAAAATAAATTATGTAATGTATAACTCCACAATTGAAGATTCTGCTCAGGATGTGGACTAAACTTATTAAATGCGAATACTTTTTTAGTATTTATTATCCTAAGCTACCATTTGGCCATACTGTTTAACAGATTCAGTATAAACTTTAAAATTATTTTGAAGTATCTTTCCAAGCCCTGGTCCCTTGTGACATTGTTTTAAAAACCCAAATTGTAACAGTTGTGTTCCAGCAGCAATAAAGATCTTCAAGCACAGGTTATGAATCATTTGGCACTGATTCTCAGATCTGTAATAATCTTTACTCCTCCCAAGATTATCCAGACTACATTTTTAATGGCTTTATTGCAAGTTTCTGGCATATTGCAACTCCATTAAGACTAGAATCTGTTTTAATTTCTATAGAAATGTACACGAAGTGCTGCTACTTAAAATTTTGGCATAAATATTCTTTGCAAGCTTCGTAGCCCCCTTGATTGTACGTTAATTTTTCAGCAATATGATTGGTAGAAAATAATTTCATCCAAAAAATTTGCAGTATTTCTGGCCAGCATCTTTGGGTGGACTTGAAATAGCAAGTATTTGACATAGATTTGCAAAATGACTTAAATTCTAGTTTCATCTGAATTATGGTGGGCTTATATGGAAAATCTTTTTCAACTGCCACTTTGCTAATATTTTATTTCTGTCTCACAAGAGAACTGTAGTTTAGCCATTATTGATGTTTTTTCTTCATCTCTGCTGGGAGATTAACAGCATCTTCTTCCAAATGCCCTAATGGGGGAAGTTGAATTAGTGCTTTGAATCAGTACTTTATGTTGTTTCTTTTATTTGACTTGCGCAAAGGTTTGATAGTGTTTTTCATAATAGTCATAGAAGTTTAGAAAAGGAAATTATTCTTTTCCCCCCTAGTCCACAGGTCAACTGCAATTTCTAAAAGAATTGCAAAATTCTGTTAAGTTGACGCTGTTGTCTCTCATGATATACTGCAGTCTGTCACTCCATTTTAGTTTCTTTGTGTGTGTCAGTGTTCTCTGACTATAAAGATAATCTAATTTTCAGCATTTTTAACTCAAGAATTTATTTTTTTCTTTTATTATGTAATATTTAAAATAAATAAATAACCTTTATTGTCATTTTTTATATTGTGGGCACAATGGCACACATAAAATAATGAAATTTAGTTGCCCGCTCTCAAAGTGAAACATATACATGACACACACCTAAACATACTATGTACAACATATATATAGACCCACATCCCTACATATACATAGCAAATAAATATTAAATACTGTCCATCTTGAATATATAACGCAAGGAGGAAGTTTGAGAGTTCGCAAGGTTAATGCTGTATGGAATGAAACTATGGCTGAATCTGGATGTTCTGCTACGGATACCACGAAGCCTCCTCCCAGAAGGTAACAGGGAAAACAGGTTGTGGAGAGGATGTGTAGTGTCCCAGAAAATCTTGCGGGCCCTGCTCAAGCAACGCTTCTGTGCTATGTCCTGGATGGTAGGAGGGAACTGCCAATGATCTTTTCGGCCATCCTCACCACTCTCTGCACTGCCTTCCTGTCTGAAGCAGTGATGCCTCCAAACCAGACTGTGATGCTGTATGACAGGATGCTCTCGATTGTCCCCCTGTAGAAAGTGGTCAGGACAGGGGAAGGAAGATGTGCTTTTCTCATGCGGCGCAGAAAATGCAGGAATTTCACTGCATTCCAGATCTCAGAAATGCAGCTCTATAAAATATTATTGCAAAATATCTAATTTATGAAACTATTACTTTGAAACTTAAACTGAAGTGAGATAATTTGAAATCCTTTGTGCACATGGTCTCCATTCTTGAGAAATTATTTAATATGTGTCTATTAATTGGTTTTTTTCTTTTATAAAGAAATCAACTGAGCATATGAAGAAAACCCCAACAATAATATTATCTATTACTTATAAAGGAGTGAAGTTCATAGATGCTGCTAACAAGGTAAGAAAATCCTTGCGTTCATGATTAGTATTTGAGCCTTAAGTGACAAATGATAGTGCTACACTAAGATGAACACAATATCAATCTATTCTGCAAATCCTCAGGCCTGATCAGTAGAAAGACAAAGTATTCTGACAAAATTGTAGCCCTGCGCTAAGATGGGAGGTAAATACAGGTAGTCCTCGAGTTACGAGTGCAATGGAGCCTGCCCATTCCACTCATAACTCGAAAACTCATAGAGTGAATCTCCTTCGAGATACGAGATCACTCCCTTGCTCGTTAAAACGCACGTCGCTGGTTAAGCGAACATGAGGTATCTCAGGGTGGGGAAGGCCATGGAGGGCCTAGTGCTGGAACAGGCCCCCAAGGCCTCCCCGACCCACTAAGATAACGCATGCTTCCCCCTCCCTGCCGCGCTAGACTCACCTGGAAAAGATCCGTCTCCTCTCTGCCGCGGTTCCTGCTGCCGCTTGGATTTGAGGCCGGGGAATGCTTCCGCGATCTCCCCCGTGGCCCGATCCGGGCTCCGGAGGCCTTTCCCAGGCCGCTGTGGCCTGGATTTGAGGCCGGGGAATGCTTCCGTGACTCCCCCGCGATCCGATCCGGGCTCTGGAGGCCTTTTCCAGGCCCGATCAGAAGCGTTCCCCGGCCTCAAATCCGGGCTGCAGCAGCCTGGAAAAGGCCTCCGGAGCCTTTACGTTAAGCCTCCATTCTCTGCGAACACACCAAAGGCCTGGAGCAGCCAAGAAAGCGAAGGATCTCAATCTTCGCAGGGTGAGTATTGAAGGCCTGGTGCCTAGGGAGGCCCGGGCTGGGGTGGGGAGGGAGGGAATAACCAGGGTGAATGTTGCAGAGCCACTGTGGTCACTCTTAAGGGCGAACGACTGCCGTGATGCTGCAATATTTGTAATTTCAGGACTTGCTCGTAAGCACTAGTGGGCGCTCATCACGTAACTTTGAATGAGTGTTAAGTGAACGCTCATAACTCGGGGATTACCTGTATATACATATATACATACATATTTTTTGTAAAGATTGTCAGATTGATTTGTCTTTATCAAGTGCTACTTCTTTCTCTCTGACGCAGTTGCACAGCTGTAACTCATCTGTTACAGTTGCTATTAGGCAACTCAACTACCGCATCCTGCTTCTACCTTGAAGCTTGGTCAGTCATATGCAGCCTCCACCTGGGCATATTGTGCCACAAAAAGGAGGCCTCAACTACATATCTAGGTTACCTTGATGGTAGTAATTGGTAACAAAATATTGTGCTGAAGTCCCAAGTCCAGTCCCTGGCCACCACACGATAAAATTGGGAACCTAGTCTCTCCTGAACATCTACATTTACAAGTGTAGTTTTGCAGTGTAGACAATATTGAGCTAAAGAGATCGATGGTTTGTAGAAGGAGAAGGCAAATTTCAGTGTGAGCAGTGTGTGATTTTTATGCAAGTACAAAGTAACACAATGAAACTTTGTTTTGTTAATATTTACTTGTGGTAATTTTACTATACAAATTGAGTAAAACAACTGTTTATGTATGGCAGAATGTAATTGCTGAACATGAAATTCGGAACATCTCTTGTGCTGCCCAAGACCCAGACGATCTCTGTACATTTGCCTATATCACTAAGGATTTGCAGACTAGTCACCACTACTGTCATGTCTTCAGTACCATTGATGTAGTAAGTAATATAACAATCAGTGCTTTTTTTACGGAGACTTTGTATTCTGTTTAATGATGTTCATCTGTAAGTCACTGGGCTGGAATGAAATCCTCTGTGAACAGGAAGTAAATGCCAAGTAATAGAATGCAAGAATATAAGTAATATATACGGCCCTTCTCTTTAAATTGTCTCTGGATATGAAGGGATCAAGTACGCGTTGTGGGGCCAATATATTTTGTCACTACTTTCAAACATAATACTCAAAAATAATTTTCAGTATTAAAAATAAAAAGAAAGTGTCTTTAGTTTTGTAAGTTTAATGACAAAATATTTTTTCTCAATATATGCTCTTTATTCAGGTCCCATTAATGTATACATAACAAGAGATTGGGCAACATATGTAATAACATCACACAGATGCCAATTATGTACTGCCAGGTGTCATTTAATGCGAATAACAACTCTTAGCATTTGTGTGATGTCATCATCACGCATGTGTCTTCATTTGCCTTCTCTTCTCTCTGCTTCTTTCTCACATGTAGGAAGTCAATTGCATTCAGATTTGTATATAAAATAACAAAAGTTTATCAGTGAACATCATATTGTTCATTTGCTTCTTATTTTGAAACTTAAAAAAAAACCTACAGTGCTTTCTTTTGCAAACACAAAAATAGCTCTTCCAGGTTTCCTCCAGAGGTGTTGCAACTTTCATCATTATGGTATCAAACGGATATAGCATTTGACACTGTACACTTTTAGAGAATACCATATTAAGGAAGGCTTGTATTGGGAGTGGGGCGGAATATACCAGAATTCAGGGAAAGAGTGTTGTTGCATGTATTTGTATGCAAACTCTATGATGTTAATATGGAACTATGCTAATAGTGTAGAATTCTAAAGTTTCCTTCAAATCCTAAATATTTTATGACAGCCGAAATAGTTCAAGTCCCTTCCTAATTAAGTAGTTTTATCTCTGCATTAATAAAAAAGGGAAATGGTTGCATTTTAAAAAATGATTGAAATTCAGCATTTTTGGACATAGGAGATGTACTGCTGTCCATACTTCATAATTTTCAAAGTTCATAAAAAATAGATTTCCAAAGAGCATTCAAAGACGTATTAAACATACAGTGCCACTGAAAATAATGAAAATAAAATGAGATAACAGGTAGCTGATTTAAAACTGCAATGGACCTGCCCATTCTGTTCACAAATAGTGACAGTTGTTAAATAAGACGCCCATATGATCATCCTGCTTAATGACCTCTATCCCTGCTGTCCCCAATGCAGCTAAGTGACCAAGTGGTCATTAAGTGGAACACCAGGTCCTTCACAAATGATGAAAAATCCTGCCTGCCTCACAGTGCCCCTAGGTTCTGTACTGCTGTACTATTAGTCTTTGGGCAATAAAAGCAGTACTGATTACATGAATATTGAGGATAGGATTACTTTTCCCCCTGGAATCCAATAAACCCCCAGAAGCTGATTGCTTTGTGTATTTTTGGAAGACCTCAAGGAAATAGGCTAAAGAAGGAAAAAATAAAACTGACTCAAGATTTATAAAGCTGGATATTTTATTTTATTTTAGTATTTATTTATCATTTTTAAGTACCACCGATCTGCCTCACAGAGGGACTCTGTTTCTTTATGCAACATTAGTTCTTCCTTCCTACTCGGCTCACAAGGGTAGGGGTGGTCAGGGTGTACAGCAGTGGCTCTCCTTGGAACAGGAGATTGAATTTTAATATAGAAGATAATCCAAAATGGCCTATAAAAACACCCTCAGAAATAATATCTAATAATATTTTATCCAACCCTTTTAATTGAGTCCTATTGGAATTGATTGGCTGGTGGAAATCAGTTTTGATGGTGCTGTTCATCCATATTGATCAGAAAATTCAAATCCCAAAGTGCTCAGAGTAGACAGATATGATTTCTGTCCATAGGTATTTACTGCAAGCCACAATACAAAAATAATAAGCATGCAGGAGCATCACAATATAAGCTTCACCCTTCCATATTTGTTTGATCTCCGATGCAAGTATTTGACTCGGGGGAGGGGAGAGGCTTACAACATTATCACTTCCTTCCCATGCATACCTCCTCCCATCTATTTTCTATAAAAATATCACTATATTCAGCAAATTATATGCTGAAATGTAGGTTGGTTCAACAGAATTGAACAGCTGACTTTAGGGATAGTGGGGTGTCTGCCAAACCTAACACAGCAAATATATGTCCTTCAGTTTGATACCATTAGAAATGCTGTTTAAGAACCTAGGCTGATATTTATTTTTCCTTATATAGAATTGTCTAATAGTATGTTGTAAAATATTATATCCACACAAAAATTTCAGATTTCAGGAGATCCCAAAACAGATGTGTGTGAACAAAAATAGTATTCATATTTATTACTCTGTAATTGAAATTCTTGCTAATTCTCTCATATACCCTTCTACTTTAGGTAAAACATATAGTATTCCTATATTGAAATAATCTTGCAATACTTTCAATAACCCATTCTTTGATGATTTTACATGCAGTTTACATTTACTGAAAAGAGGAACTTACTGTTAAATACCAAGGTAATTAGTTAGCTGAAATTTCATATTAAAGGAACCAAATGTTGTATGGTGGCTAATTCCATAAGATAACATTTAGTCAGTTCCTTGGAGGTGTACCTTAGTTTTTTGTTTCACTTTTAATAATAGAAGATCCATTGTAGAGTGTCTTCAGGATTAGGACCCTCTACAGTGTGGAGGATGTTCAGGACAAATTTAGTAGGAGAAATTTTTTAGTTATTTTATGTATTTATTGTTGGTCACTAACAATATGCAGGATCCATATACTATGTATGTTTCTAATGTGTCTTTTTTTAGTTGAATGAATATAATAAACTGATAATGACTATCAGATTTAAGACTCAAAGATTCCCCAGTAAAATATAACAGATTTCCTGTATTTTTAAATATTGTTCATATTTTGTTTCCTTTTTCCAAGAATCTAACATATGAAATCATTCTGACATTGGGGCAAGCATTTGAAGTAGCCTACCAGTTGGCCCTTCAAGCTCAAAAATCAAAATCTCCAGCTGTTTTGACTGCAGAAATGATAGAAACAAAATCTTCAAAACCAGTGCCTAAACCTCGAGTCAGCATGAGAAAGTCAGCAGTATGTATAACATATGCTTTTGTCCATTCCTATAGAACTATGCACGTACTTAAATTTGTCTGAACATATCTTTCTAAATCTATTTACTCTCTGTACAAGACTGTTATTTTTTAATCTTTTATTTCAGCAAATGCTCTAGAGCTCCCCAATCTTTTTGGCACCAGGGACTAGTTCTGTGGAGGGCAGTTTTTCCGCAGACCAGGGGCACATGGTTTCATGCACTGCGTGGATCCCTCGCATGCACGGATGCGGCTTTGCTCACGTGCACAGCCCAATTCCTAGCGGGCTGCAGACTAGTGCCGCTTTGTGGCCTGGGTGTTGGGGACCCCTGGTCTAGAGCAAGGTGGGCCCTCTGTGGCACTCAAGCTCTTTTAGTACTATCACATAACCCACTGAACATGTTTGGAAACCCACAATGTATTGTTCTTGGGAGGGAAATGTCCAAAAAAATGTAATATTAGAATTGGCACCCCATCCCCATATTTTGTAGCTTTTCAACTTCCAAAATATCTTAACTGCCCTTTGACCACTTGAAGCTTTATGGGATAAAAGTATTTCTGTGCTTGAAAGAATTTTAAGGCAGATTGTTCAAGCCATTCTGGGCATTTTGAGTTTGAAAGCCTCTTTCAAGTTTGAAATCAGGTCCAGATTATTTGGGGCATCCAACTTCAAATTCAGATTCAAACTATTCAAACTGGAAATATTTTAAATATGAAATATTTACCCCACTTCTAAAAAGTTTGTCTCCCTCCTGTAGAGCCACTTCAGCTAAGTGAAAACAGAACATCAGTTATCAAAGAATAGAAAGAATATAAATTACTGCAGAAGTTGAACATTATTCAGAGTCAATGTTTATGTTTTAAAAACAAATATAGCAAAAATATCTGCCCATACAAAATATGGTTTTATTATTTTGTTATTTGGTACATATAATTTGAGAGCAGGGAATAGGATCATAGATTGTCCTTGACTTCCATTAATTACTGTATATCATTAACAGCGGCAGAGTAGAAATGCTTTCTCTAAAAAGCTTTATGGGGAAGAGTGACCTACTGATCATTGGCATATTTTCTCAGCTTGTGACCTGATGAGGTGGATTTATTAATCCACTCTTAGTGTAATGTCTCACATTTCCTAACAACTGCATGAAATTGCTGATTTGCAGTAACATGGGAAGTCACAAAAATCGTAAATATTAAGTAAAAATGATATCTTTATAATATCTGTGCTGTAAAATTACATTTTTCTTCATAATTGCTGTTGCTCAGGCATATCTACACTTCCCTTTAACATGAATCTATTTTTGTTGCAAAAACTACTTGGGCTTTTATGTCAGCAATATAAATGCTTATATATATATATATATAAGCACTATTGTTCTCTCAAGCTTCCCATCGTCCAACAGGAACAACAGAAAAACATAATTAACAACACACAAATCCTACTTAGTTTCTATTCTTCAACACTCCAAGATTATCCCATTAATAGTCTTTGTTAATCTTAACAAGAAAATAAATCTTCTGGAATTCTAACCCATAAGATTTCTTTCTTGGTTGCTGTTCTTTCTTACCTTCTGTGTTTTGCTTACTCCCATTCCTCAGGTGCCGCTCCCTTCTGATAGTCGCTGTTGTTACTGTCATACCTGTACCACACACCGTCCTTCCTATCTACCGCTGCAGTCTGTTAGTCCAGGAATTAAGGTCTTTACCCTTCTTGCAGTCAAGTTTCTAGTTATGAACCTTTTTCTTTAAGTGCACCAAATCTCCTTCAGACTCCTTCATTTCTTTATCTTAGCTTTGATGCTCTTTATTCCATTCTGGATTACAATTCCACTTTACATTATGTAAGGCAGATTTTGAGAAGTGTGCAGTAAACAATATTTGGACTGATCAGATTCAGTTTGGCAGGCAAAAAAGGTCTGTTGATAGAGAATAAACTATAAAAATATATGAGAACAGTAAGTAGGAATGTTTTGCTTAAAAATCAGTTCAATATTATTTTTTACTGACGTGCAACTAGATCATAATTACATTTCAACAAAATTTAACTTGTTCATATTCTTAACTTGCTCATATTCTGAAATGAGCTATTGCTATTTTTGTTTGATGGAAATCTGATACAGATTTTTCTGATGACTACATATATCCCATATGCATGTACACATATTATGTTTAAATGCCAGACTAGCTATCTTCATTCCAAATCTGTCGGTCTCTGTACATTGGCTTAAAAATGCACCTATTTTCATACTTCCAAAGGAAGAAGGTTGCCTGAAATGTTGTTTCTTTCCAATGTTTTCTAGCTGGAGCAATCTGAAGAGGACCAAGACTCCCAGTCCCATGCTGGTGTATCCTGGGTAGTAGAGCCCAAGCAGGATTCCAAGAGGACCCTCAGCACTAAGTATGAGACTACTATCTTCTGAAAACAAATCTACATCCAACCAGTCTAACTGTGCCTTTGCAGTTTGATCTGCCTGCTGTTCTAAACCTTCCTTTCCCCCATTGCTGGCACTAGGCATGGTGCCACTAGAGGCAGCAGCATAGGATTATCATAGACTAAACAGCTTTTTGTATCCACTTTCTACTGAACACTGTGAATTCTCCTAAAGGAAACAAGGGTAACACATTGAGAGAGTCAGCTGTTTTTAGATATCTTGAGAGATGGGAGAAATGAAGCCTGTGGGAGTTCAATATATGGATTTGGGGAAATCAACTGGTGTTTTTGATTTTCTCTTCATGTTGACACTGTGAATATGGAGTGAATTAACACTCTATAGGGCTTTTCTGTTTAACATTCTTGTTACTGGATGGTTCTACAACTTTGTTCCCTTGTGTACATACTGTTGTAATCTAGATTTATATCTCCATACGAAGACATGGCCACAGCTGTTCCATGTAGCATTCTTTTACCTGTCATCTCAAAAGACACTAATTACTGTGATATTGTTTGAAATCTCTTGCTCACCTGATTTCTAGCATGAATCCTGTTCACATTCTTTACTGTTTCTGGATACCGGAATGTATGGTATAATGTAAAAGGCAACTAGGCACCATGATTCCCCCTATTAAGCACTTTCTTTTTTCCTAGAAGTCAGACTTAATATAGATAATGTTAAACAGGAATGTTTCAGCTCTCCAAGTATTTCTGATCAGTCTGTGTAGGATTTACTGTTAGACCTTTCTGTTCATGTTAAGCAATCCACTTACAATTAACTGTTTAATCACATTTCCTGAACTTTAATTAGATTGCATTTTACAAAGATACACACTACTTGCTATAAATAAGGATCAGAGGCTGATAAATTATAAGATCAAGGCAAATGATAGGAAAAACGGATGACATGTTAATGCTGTATTAAACACAGTTAACTTTTAGAAGAAAATATATCCAGATTTCACACAGAATATTCCTAAATGTACGGCATCTCAGGCACATTGGAGTTTTCAAAATATTTGTAATTCATCTTTCTCCAGGCAGGCCAGTAAACAGTATCTGACTTCTTATGTCTTTTCAACACAAATTTTATTTAGTTTTTTTAAACCAAAGAATGCAAAGGTAGATTGAATTTTAAATTACTGGCTTTTCACTGACCCTGAATGCTTTCCTTCAAAGCAGCAAGCTTTACTATTATTGTGGAATTAAATAGCCATTTTGGATAATTCCAAACGTTCAGTTTATTTTGTGAGATGAACTCTAAAGTCAACTCTGTTCAGATGTCTGACATTTGCCTACTGTCCTTCAAATAATTTGTTCTCTCTAACCAATTTTCCAGTGACAATCCAGACATTTCATATTATTCATAGACTGTAGAATTACTGTGACTGAATGACCTTATGTAAATTACCATACATTTCTCACATCTGTGGTTTAGTCACTGACAACAGTATAAACTTCCCTTGGTTGTGTTGCTTTTAATGTATAAACTCATTCAATCCCTAGTTTTCTTTTCATTAATATTGTCCCCATTTTGTTTGCCTTCTGCCAAGCTGAACTACAGACAACCACGTTTCTCCAAGGAAATGTAGTAAATGAGCAGAGCTCTAAGAAGCAGTGAAATCCTGGAGGTATGAAGATCAACACCCGGCTCTGGGTTGTGTCCTTGGCTGCTCATTAAGGACTTCCAGAGTTGAGTGAAAAGAGTTCCAAGCCACAAGCTGATAAAAGCAATATGCATTTTTAGCAAAAGAACTGAAACTTCTGCAGTTAAAAGACTGATGCCATGAATTTTAGTTTGAAATGTTTTTCTTTTCTTTATATTGTAAAATCCTCAATTTCAGCATAGCATTGATGGAAGTGAACAACAATAACTGCTAAAACAAAACATGAATATGCCTGTCTTATAATATAGCTTTACAATATCGGAATAGTAAATCATATATTCATACTTGGCTTGGAATAGTAATAGGCAGATTCTCAACTTGATGCAATATTAAATTTATTTTGAGGTACTAGCACCTAGGCTGAAAATTGTTCATTCTTAATAGTTACAGTAATAATTTAAAAGGGTATCTAACTTAAAAAGAATCAGAGAAATTTAAATTCTTGTCAGTTCTTGAACTAACCGGAAGCCTGGTATAAGTAAGCCTACTTAACTGTATCATTGCAATACAGCTATTTTGTTAAAATATTTTTCCCTCCACACAATTTATAATAACTGGAGTGTGATTTCTCGCATCTCAATCAAGTAATTATATATTTAAAATGTGATTGGATTGTACTCTGTGGTTTGAGATTTTTTAGAAGATTATTCACTGATTAGCACTTTTTATACTAGTTGATAATTTAAGAATGCTCATTTAAGTTCATAATTTAAGTATCTTATAATAACAATTACAGAGTATAAAAAAGTGGAGATCATGGGCATTATGCTAAAACAATTTATTTCCTTAATTCCACTAACAATGACTGCTTCAGATGGAAGCTGAACTAGAAAATGAATATCTTAAGCATTCACAGTCTTGAACACTGGCTTCAGTTCTGACTGTGATAAATAAATATCTCTATCCTATTCAAGAAAAATATGAGGAAGTGCAAATAATGCTTCGGTGAATATGATAGTTTGATATACCCTGTCACTGTGTTAATGATTTACTTCATTTTTTGTTACTGCTGTATCACTAAGATGTAATTTAGTCTTACTCTATTTGGTTAAAAAATAGGAGGAAAAAGTATCATCCCAAATAGTTGGATTTGGGAATAATTCAGAGATGAATTTCTTGAAACAAAACATTCCTTTATATGCATATGTAAATGATATGCTGGTGTTGGTATAAATATTACTGTACCAGTAAGTCTGTTCTAAAAGAATGCAAATTGCATTTTTGCTAAGAAGGAAAGGATGGTTAGCCTTAGAACATATTGACAAAGATGCTGAAAGCTTCCAACTTGCTTCTTCCAGTAATTTGGTGCTTCCTTTCTGAGTTTACATGGACATAGCAATATCCATGGGTGCATCTCCTGATTAAGCATTCCTTTTAAGAAGGCAACTCAAGCCATTTTGGACTTGAGTTTTCCTAGCGATTTTAGCCATTTCTAGACTCCAAAATATTTGAGACTTTTCTCTCTCTGTGAGGTTTTATAGCACACAGAGAATAATACCATCTATTGCTGGCACTTAATCTGTTTATCGGTCCATTTAAAATACTACACTTATTGTAAGCATTCGTTTATGCTAAAATAACATCTCCCTGTGCTGCTTTTGCTAGAACGCCTTTTCAAAAAAGGATAACCTAAAATTATAGACTTATTTTTACTTTATTGAGTCCAAGATGAGAACACTTTATAAATGCTACGATGGATGAGCTACTGCTTATCTCTTGAATGGAAAATCCGTTTATGAAAATCAAAACTCCTATAGAGTGGGTTGTTGTTTTTTTTTGGTATTTTTACACACTAGTATCAGCTCACAGAAACTGGCCTTTAGACTTTCTTAGCTTGTGAGAAAAATCCTGAATTTGAGGTACATGACAATCTGCCCAGCCTTCTTTGGGAAAGAATTCTAAAGCAGCTTCAAGCGGTGAGCTGTGCTGTTCTTGCAGACAGGTATCTAATGATACCTCACTTTTTCAATACCTTCTTTGCCTGTGAAAATAAAAATGCTGGGTGATATTTCACTCCTCCACTGCCTCTGTTTGCATGATCAGTATGAATGTCTATCAGCAGGATTTTCTGCTATGCTTGCTTCTGAAGAAGGCAGGCAGATTCTTCATAATAGGCAGTTTGAATATCAACACTTTTATGCTAATTGTGATGTATGGCAGTGGGACTGATTTGTAATAAAATGTTATTTAATCTGTCTTTGTATTTTGATACTTGAACTATTTCCTTTTTATTTTCTGTATATAAAAGTTATTCTGTCTTTTTTTTTTTTGTGGTACCAAACATAACCAATCTGTGCAACAACATAGACTGACCTCACTACAACAAGGCGAGACTGTAAATATTTCTGAGCTTCCAACAGTCGTTTTGTTGTTTGTTTTTCATAACTGTATGAGTTAGAACTGAGTAAATTAATAAAATTAGACATCTCTGTATGGTTGTTGTGATATATTAGTCTGTACTGGGTATTTTAAATCTACAATTCTATACCAACTGATGTTTTGTTGAAAATATTAAAACAAATTCTAATCATAGGAATGGGATATTAAAGTTACTTTTCCCAATTGAAATAACATGTACTAGCTACTTTAAAATCACAGGACACCATTTTGAGCTGTTTAAAGGTTTACTGCAGCAAACTTGGCATTGTCAGTTTGGTATTATTAGTTGTACCTTGCAAGTTCAGTGACCCAGCCGTACAGTAGTTTGGAATACAGCAGCAAAGAGTAGGACAGCTGCTCTGTTGATCACATTGGATTTTGCATCAAAGTACTGTCTGAACAATTGCCAGTTTTAATCTCCCCTCTCCTTGCCGTCACATGATCTGCCTCGTTAGGTTGTTAAGAAGAAACTTTCCCTGTTTCAGACTTTACCACTGGAAGCAGCAGTTTCTTCAGTATTTCTGAGTAGTACGGACCAAATACCTGTCTGTTGTGATGAATCAAACTACCAAACCTCTGACCAATTTCCAGTAGTTCTTCTTGAATAGGAGTAAGGCCTTGCAATAGATTCTTAGCATTTTGGCCACCAGGATACAAACAGTGTCTAAGAAAAGTCTGGATCCGTTGCTCTGTGGAAATTAAGAGAGATTTGGAAATAGACTAGAGTGTTATAATTATAGCCTCACCATTTGAGGCCCTCACTGATTAATAACTGCAAAGTTATATAGAAAAATTCAGGAAAGTGTAACATTTTAAAGAACTGAGATTGTACAAGACACTGATGGCAAAATAATTAAAATTTATGTGTTTTAATTATATTTTATAACTCAAGAATAGTTAAGTTCATCTGCTGACAGCTTGTGCATTTGGTAAATCATTAAGATTTTTTTAGACATATTCTACATCCCAAGTAGTACATTTGATTAACACCAATCGTAACAGAAATGTAAGGACTCCATTGGAAATAAAAGGGAAATTTATCTTGTTATAAATGCCCAGGCACTATATGTTGGAGACATATTTTGCTATCTTACTAAGATTTTCACTAATTTATTAAAACATTGCTTCAATTTAACAATATTTAAATCAAAATTAAAGGTACTTCAGTTAACCCATCCAAGCGGGGGCACAATTCCTAATATTGAGTATTAAATACTTACTCTGCTCTGGGAATTTGTATTAAAAATGGCACTCAAACTGCTGCTGCTTGGAGAAATAAACGCAAAACTCTTTTCAAAGAAGTTTGAGTATTCTAGAAATTTTCTTCTATACCAAATAGTCCACAAATTGACCCTATGTTTTATGAATGGCATTCATGATTCAGAGTTTGGTGTTGAAATTCATCACTTTTTATACCCAAATAGAAAGCCTTGCATCAAGCCAAACTTGAATAACTTACCAATTAGAACCCGTACAGCATTGTCTTTATCTCCAAGGCTCCTAAGCTGGCCTTTGAGTGAAGCAGCCTTATCAGTACTGAGAGCAGGGTAACCCAACTGATGAAGTATGGTATTTACTTCCATGTGTATTTGATTGCTGATATCCACTAACACATTTTCTGATCTAACCATACAATGATAACAAGCATGTTACTATGTCAATTGAAACTTCAATGAAGAGAAAGATTCCTAAAGTACGACAATGAAGGCAAATCAGTTTGGTATACTTTCTCAAAAATATGTTTGCGACAAAACGTGAAACAAGATTGGGCAGCAACTAATTAATTAGAATTAACATATTTGTTCCAGTCTTGTGGAGGGAGATACTGTATGTATATAATCAATGCAAGTTTCCAAAATTCAAATTGTTGCTTCTCCAATGAACGCCCTTTAAGATATGTCTTCATTACTCCATAAAGATGGATACATTGTACCAAAGTATTTGTGGGACTGCTGCTGCTTAGCAGACTTGACCATCTGATGCATTTCTTCCCAAAGCAAGGATGGTCAGAGTCTTGGAAATGTTTCTGCTTTTTAACAGGAGTGTCTGCACTTTAGCATAGCCTTCCCTTCCAGAATTTGGTCTACCCCTACACGTCACCTTTACATCAATTATTAAAAAGATTTTTACAGAAAGTCTTTAATTTATAAATTTTATTATATGTTACCATACTGTGTATATTAGATTTCATTTCTTCATATACAGAAAACATTATTTTAAACTGATGAACATTGTATACCTCAGTTATGGTGGTGATAAATCAGAGAGAAAGTTACAATAAAGCACAGAGCATAAATGGCCAGGAGTAACACTAAACTTTTCTTTTTGTTATATAGTGAGTTTTGGTTTAATTTGTATGCTTATTTATAGCCATTTCTATCAACCCAATAGTGGGGGAAAATCACTTTTAGCACCAAGAATGCAGCAATCTTTATAAAGGTGATTGCTAGCCTTAGGGGAATAAATGTGGCTTTCCCCCAATCCAAAAAAAATGTATCCTATTCATTCTTCTCAAATAATTGCAGGAAACAATCTTAAAATTATACAGTGATCTCTTTGCAGTTAGCATAGGTTAGTGGACAAGATTTAGGTAGGCAAGGAAGCTAGTCTTTTGAGCTTAGCATTGTATACAAACCAGGCCATAATGATTTGTTCAGCAAGCTTTGGTTTGGTACCATCCTGATTCCATAAATAGTGTGGAATGGATGTTGGCTTGATCAATTCTAGTCTTGTAGGTTGCCTTGTTTATCAGCCTTGTCTACCCTTCTCTATAGAGCAGTGATGGCAAACCTTTTAGAGACTGAGTGCCCAAACTGCAACCCAAAACCCACATATGCATCGTCGAGTGCCGGGTGGGCGTGGCCCGTTGGGTGGGCGTGGCCCGTTGGGTGGGCGTGGCTGCAGTGGTAACGGCAGACTGGGTGGGACTAAAAAGTTCAATCAATCAATTCCAATTTTGCAAGATCTTTTTTTTCCCCGCGAGAAGTTGAAATTGACTGAACCTTTTTTTTTTTTTTTTGCACACGGCGGCGGAGGCCTAAAGCAAAAAGGTTTTATAAAACCCAGCTGAAGGCAGGACTGGGGCGACGGCATGCGTGCCCACAGAGAGGGCTCTTGAGTGCCGCCTCTGGCACCCGTGCCATAGGTTCGCCACCACTGCTATAGAGTATCACAACATTTTAGCTCATTAAAACCTGCAAGAGAGCGGGCTAGGAAAAGTTGTTCCTGTCTTCAGAAAATATTGGGATTAGAATAGCTTGCCTTATATCAGGGAGACCTTCCAGAAGAGCTTTTATTACTCTTTTCAGCCTACTGCCACATCCTGGTGAACTGAATAACTCATTTCCACATATATTGCTGCTCACTAATAAGACTGAAGCAATAATGACTAGCTGATTCACTTCTACTTGTAGAGCATGCAAACGTGCTTTGTCCATCAACATAGTCTACAAAGAAAGAATATTCATAAAATCACAACAAAGTGGAGGCTGAAAGAAATCTTGGAGATCACTGAATCCAAGCCCCTGTCCAGTGCAGGAATCCAATTTTCAGCATCCCTAACAGATGAACCTCTAGCATGTTTAAACACTTTCAGGAAAGGAGAATTCTTATTGGTTGCTGTGCTTTGGGCCTTCCAAAAATGCAGGGCCCAGAACTGGATGTAATATTCTAAATGAGGTCCAACCAATTCAGAATTTATAGGGAACAATTTTGTTTTCTAATGTTGACACTATAGCCTGGGATTTTTGCTTTTTTTAAAAGATTTTTTTTAAATAATTAAAAGTTTTTAAAGCTAATTCTTCCCTATTGGTTAGGATCAGATCTAGGACAGCTAATACCCTATGGAAAATGAAACTGAAGAATTTTGAAAATCTAGACATTGACTAAGTTTTTTCCAGTAGATATCCAGATATAGTCTTCCATTGTGATTGTGTCCATTAGGATTGTGTGTCTCCTGAAAGTTTTATAATCTGGTCCAGAAGACAATATTTAGATGTTCTGTCAGGGTTGCCGATCTGTAGCATGTTTCCACAATAGCTGGTTTGTTCTTTCCCTTCCCATATATTCTTATCCAGTACTCTTCACTGGACCATCATGCTGAAATTCCTGGATACCAGTGCATCCGTGAACTTCCCTCACAACCATTTAGCTGTTGTGTGGACATTTCTAAGCACATAAAGATTAGAGTTGTACTTTGCTGGATTTAAGATTATGCTTCCCTGTTTTTTATAATCATTCCTAGTTTTGAGAAATAATTGTTTTAAAAAAGAACTTTTTACCTCAGGATAGTGTTCTCTTCCAGGCTCCCAGTCCAGCAAATCCATGTATGCTTGATTTAACACAGCTGTAGGACTATGAATAAATGAGACTTTTCCAGTGGACATGGGACAAGTGGAAACAGGTGGTCCTTTGGTTCCAGAGGTGGATGAAGAAGGAAGCAAATCAGAATTTGATACTTCGGTTACTGCCTTGCGTAGCCAGTCAGTTGTATAAGCTAGGCTGTCTGCAGTGATGGATAATTTGGAAAAGAAACGGTTCATTTTTTTTGTAATTTTTCTTTCCTTACTTTTTGGATAGATGCTGATTTTTTTATACACCCAGTGCACTCCATGAATTCTCATATATTAGTAATTTTCATTTCTAATTTGTGAAGATATATTCTTAGCATTATATCTTGCCTGTATTTTTAATTAATCAAGTTTAACAATTCAATTTATCAATTTGTTTCTGATTTCAGAAAAACTAGCTTTTTCTGGTTATTCCTTATGAAATTATCTTCAGAACTACTGGAGTATACCCAACTGACAGAAGCAAGAAACATACAAACTCACAGTAGCCTCTCAATCTCCATAAAGTAATTTGACGAGGACGTAATAGAAGATAGGACTCTAAATATCCTGTTATGTATTTCTTAAAACGTTAATATCCTTGTTGTATTTATCTATGAGTAAACGTTGACAAAGGCTTATAGGGTTTTGCTCTGTGAGTTATTAGCTTAGAAAGATGATCTAGCAAATGTCCATTGCTCACTCTTTGATACCTGCCTGGTAGTTTGTTCAGGAGTTCCTGAAATTTTTTCCTTTCGTATTGTACAGAGTGCTCCAAGAGATGGGGTCGAAGGCTTTGTATGGTAAAGTTAGCCATATCCATTTTCATTAGGTTCAGAACTCGGAAAATCTCTCTGTCATAAGTAACAAGATCATTTAGATTGTAATTAAATCATTTTGCAAATCATTTTGCATTGTAATTAAATCGCCCTTTCTAGCAATAAGGAATCAAGCTTAGATTTTAAATTGTATTCTAAATTATGTACAGATTATAGATCAGTGATGGCGAACTTTTTAGAGACCGAGTGCCCAAAAACCACCACCACCACCCGTCCCAGCTCCGCTGTGCCCGCTGGACCACCCACCACCTCCACGGCCCGCCACAGATCATCCAGGCAGCCCAGCAGCGCCATGGTGGCCACGCTCTCCGCCCGTACCTGCAGCATCATCTGCTGCCTGGCTACCATGTCCTTGGCTGCGCAGCATTGCGTGGGCTGTGCCCGGGGGTGACTCTCCTCCGGAGGGCTGCTGGTGAGGAGGGGGCCGTGGGAGGAGGCGGGGCTGGGGCGACAGTGTGTGTGCCCACAGAGAGGGCTCGGAGTGCCGCCTCTGGCACGCGTGCCATAGGTTCGCCACCACTATTATAGATAATTAGATTATAAATTGTATCCCAAATTCTATAAGTTTATATCAGAGATGGAGACTCTCTGCAATGAAGGCAGCTCATCTGGCATTCATATCCCAAAACTAACCTGTTTCTTTCTCAAGTACCGGCTAAAATGCTTTTCTTCTGTCATTGGATTAGAAAAGAAAATGCTGTCCCAACCTGCTGATTCATGGTGTCTATTTTCTTTTTATCAGACAAGCAGGATAAGCAAATTTTCTTTTGTCTATTGCATGAATAATGTTGGGAATGAGCCTTAAGTTACTCTGTTAAGTCTCACTGCATATCACCCAACCCCCCTGGTGAAATATAAATGTGAATCTGGCTCCAAATTCCATACCTTTGATTGAAGTTGAGCAGCCAATAAATTTAAATAAATAAATAGATAAATTAAATTTAAAGTAGCCCATGTGAATCCTATATCTAGCATAGGTATATTCGTTTTAGTAGCTAAACTTGGAAGCAGATTGTTTTCTTTTTTCAGAGCTGTGCCAATATAGGAAATTGAAAATTCAGGGGCCTAGGCCCACAGCTATTGTTGCATACAGCACAATAATTTAATTCCTAATCTATATCTATGCCTTGCTTTAGGAATAACAACAACAGACTGAAGGTCAATATTTGTTTTACTTTCAGACTTTGTAAAAAGTCTGAATTGAACAAACAGGTATTTCTGTGCATCTTTCCTTACTCATAGAGATGAAAAATGGTGAACTGCAAGTTCCTTTATAAAATTAAAGTTGTAGGAAAATCGTTGCACTACAGTAACAAGGTTATGCAGCCTACATCAGTATAATTTTAATAAATAATGTATGATTCATATAGGATTATATTTCCTCAAAACTCAAACCTACCTGAGCAAATGAACTGGGTCTGCCATGATTCGCAGACTTTGTATTTCTTCATCTCTGATAGGTGCACAGAGCATTGCCATGGTGCCTAAGATGTATGTAGTGAGGTTGGGGATATCCAAAGCTCCATGCTCAGCTTCTTGCTTTATCAGTTCGATGTCTAGTGCTTCTTCAATCTGACTTTTTAAACGTGTTTGTCGTGGCAGAAGCAAAGACAGCAGAGTCTATAAACCAGAATGGAGGACAGAGACAAATACTTTGTAAAAGCAAATGTTCAAACTGATTTTAACTATTCAAGTTCAATACGTACATTACTGTAATAGAAATGTGATGGCTGAATGAATAGTACGATGTCTCTAATATTGTAAATCACCAACAGATGGCAGTATTGATATGTTTTTTAACCTCTTCATTTTAGTTGGCAGAAAGTTGCTGTGAGAAAACTATTTCTGTGAAATGGGACCCTACAGTAAATACTCATCAGATTGAATTTTAGACAGCTAAAGGGATCTTTCCAATTGAAATTCATCACCAAGTGCAGGTTGTTTGTTGGTACGAGTAGTTGAGTGCAGGGCCAAAAACTGTAAAGATGTGAATCAGGAAGACTTATTTATGTGATCAAGAGGTGGACAACCTATGACAGCAACAATTTTCACATAAGAAAGGTTGATGACTGAACTAACGACAGTCAGCAGATCACTGAAAGGTAAACTTCTATCAAGCTTGATATTTTGCAATAATATGAAGGTCAAATGTTGATGTTTTTCCTTATTTCAAGATGCTGACTCAAAGATAAAAGCTTCAAGAGTTGAAATTTGCCAGCAATGGTTGTCATACTATGAGAATGAAGGTGCAGAATTTCACAGCATCCTGTCAGCTGATGAAACAAGGGCTCACCAAGAAACAAAGTATCAGTCCATGGAATATCATCACAACAGTTCAGTTAAAAAAAAAAAGATCAAAACACAGGCTTCAGCAGGAAATTTCATGGTTTCAGATTCATATCTATTTCTTTGAACTATCAGCTCAGAATGCTACACTGCAACACTCAAAATTTTGAAACAACAATTCAGCAGGATTCAAAAACACAAGGAAGATTTTTTTCTGCAGCATGATAATAGAAGGCCTCATACCTCACAAGCCATCTAAAAGGCTTTGAAATTAGTTGGATCTCACTGTCTGTCCCCATCCACCATATATTCCAGCATCTAACTGGGAACGAAGTTGAGTCAGGGTACCATGTAACTTCCATCTTTTCTCAAAATTTAAAGACTAACTTTGTGGGCATCTGTTTAACTCAAAAGAAGAGGCGGAAAGGATTATCGGGGCCTGGTTGAAAAGACAAACTATGAAGTTATTTTGTGACAACTTTTAAGAAGCTAATCAATCATTGACAGAAGTCTGATGAATGATAGTGATTATTTGGAGAATAATAATCTGTAACGAAAGAACTCATTTCAAGAATTATTTTCCTGTTTCACTAATTAAAATAGTCCTATTTAAATTAAAGTTATGGAATTGAAGACATTATTTTTCATTTCGCATATAATAGTTTTAGATATAGCAATATCTTAAAAAAAGAATTTATTTGAATTAATTTCTTTCCAAGTTAATTTGATTTTACACATAGCTAAGCAGAGAAGTATCTCTACTTAATTGTATCCTTATTCTCCATGCAGGTTTCAATAAAGTGACAAATAAACATGGAACAAAGTTATCCTCAAACATTTTGCAGCTGGAAAGAGGCCGAAATTAACTTCCATTTTATGTTAGGCAAATGACCAGTCATTAAATGTTCTACTACTAAAAAAAATCATTTTTTTAAAAAAACACAGTTAACTCTTTTTGAAAAGTCCTACAATTCACTGCTGCCTTTGGTGATGGGGCAGCACTAACTTCAAGCCTTTTAGGGGAGAAGGTACAAGTGCTAAATTACAGGTAGTCCTTGTTTAACAATTGCAAATGATTCCAGCAAAATCGTTGTTAAGCTACATGGTCACTAAACAAACCATGTGCTTGAAAGAGATGCTATAAAGATTGCTGGATGTTGCCATCTCATTCAGATAAAGTTCTCATGTGCAGCAATGCCAGTGTTACTCTGACTATAGGGTGCACTGTTATCAGGTACAGAAATTTGGGAGGGGGTGTGCATTGATAAGAAAATGATTTTTACTACTGTTTATTACCATTTATACCATTGTATTTATGAACAGTTGTTATCCGATACAATTGCTAAAGAACTTACGACCACAGTTGTGAAGTGAATCGCTGCAGTTATTAAGTGAATCATGTGGTCGTTAAGTGAATCTGGCTTTCCCTATTGACTTTGTTAGAAGTCGGCTGGGAAGGTTAGAAATGGTGATCACATGACCCAGGAACTGTCATGAATACATGCCAGTTGCCAAGCACTTGGATTTTGATCACTTGACTATGGAGATAATGCAATGATCATAAATGTGAAAAATGGTCTTAAGTCACTTTTTTCAGTCTATTGTATCTTCAGTCACTAAATGAATGGTTGTAAGTTGAGAACTATCTGTACCTGTAATAGTTTTTTATCACAAAAATTAGTCTGTTAGATATGAATAATGACATTCCCACTCCCCTTTATAATTTACTTCTTTGATTTCTTGAAGTAGCTTGATAGTGTGAGAATAGTCTGGTGGCACTTTGGAGAGTTGTTCTTTCAGATTATCCCAAAAAGCTTTGTGCACTGTTTCTTTCACTCTGCTTTCTAAACTGTAGTGAGATAAAAGTAGCCGTCTGTTAATATTTTTTCTACCTACAATATTGTCTGGAAGCCACGTTTCATATAACTTTTCACCACTAGATATTCTTTTTCAGTCCAATCAATACTGTAAGGAAATACTAGATCTCATTAGACAGTCCTATGAAAGATAAAGAATAGGCACACATAAAACATATTTTGGGAACATATAACAGGGAATGCCATTATATTCAAATTTTCCTCCAGACAGCATTAAAACAGTATTCTGGGGAATACTGTCTGGCTGTTTGAGAGAACTATCAGTCCCAAAAGATCATAAAAAGAAAATTCTCTGTACTAGGGGAATTCTAAGCCACCATTCCAGATTGGTATGGTTTGAAAAAGAAATGGCACATGTTGAGTTCTCCAAAATATTCCATTCCAGGAATGGTAGAGTTTACACATCCTTAAATGGTTTGTTATTATGTCTTGACAAGATGGGGTGAGAGCTAATACTATGCTACACATCTTGACTGAGAGTGGTCTATAAAGTGCACCTACAGATTTATTAAAAATCAATTCTCTGAATCATGCAAATAAAAACAGGTAGGTATCACCACATAATCAAAGAGCAATACCAAAATAATAATCTACAACATGAATATTTAACCAACAGTTTCAACTTTCCCACTTTCAGTCTTTATAGTAAATGTCAATCTCCTGCCTCTTAATCATAATCTTACATCTTTTATTAAAATTATTCATGAAGCCTATTTGTAATTTTTCAGTCACCAAGTGGTCTGACTACTTCTTGGTTATGCAATTCAAGTTTTTTTTTTTAAAAGTAGTCAAACTCAGCTTAATAACATTCAATTAACAAAAACAATTGCTTATTTGGCAATAAAGTAATCTAGACACTAACAAGAGGTTGAATGAAAATCATATTCAGCCATATTTGCTAAGAATGACAAACAGCAGACTTTCCCCCCAACTATTATATGAAGACCTAGTTCTATTGGGAAGATTCTAATACTGGAAAAGATAGAAGGAAAGAGAAGAAGAGGACAACCACCTACAGGACTCAGTTACAAGGATGATGACTGTTAACAAACCTGAAAAGCCAAGTTAGAGAAAGATTATCATGGAGAAAATCTATCTGTATGGCGGCTAAGAGTTGACAACAACTTGATGGCACATAATCAGTTAAAAATATAGCTTTATGCAAAATTAACTGGAAACTTTTGAGAACACAGAGAAAATAAAACCTACCTGTTTGGTGATAAATTCACTTCTTGCAGTTTGAAGTCATGGTTGACAACAATTTCATGGGCTATTGTCATTTTTGAGACTTCATTGGCTGTTTCCATGAGCTCTGAGATAGAATGAATTTGGGGAGAATTGGCTATATAAAAATAAAATAGAATGGTGCTTACTTGGCCCACCAAAGATATCAGGAATGTTTTTAAAGAAATGTACTATTTATAATTAAACAAGATATCATTTTTAATGCAAACTCTGCTTATCCTTTCCACCTCTAAACAAGCAACAAAAGTTTTTTCTTGTCTGTGGTAGACTCTGAGGAATGATAATTGTATAAGCATGAATTAAAATATTCCAATTTAAAAAATATGTTACTAGTAATTTCTTAGTATTTCTAACATCACAATCATAAACCTCACAGAAAGCCATTACAAAGTTCTCCAAAGAACAAATTATATAAGAATGTTATTACCACTCAGAATTGATAGCACTTGTCTAGAACCAAAGATTTTAGATCCAAGGATAAAACAAACACGTTGTTTCAAAATCCAAAACTGCTACAGATAGCAGGGATGGGATAATCTTTTCCTGCAAATTTTGAGAATTGCCAGAATGGGGCAGACAAATTTAATATAAATTTCTTCAAATGAAATTATTTTAATACAGAATCTGTATAATCTAACCTAGATTTAGATTCTTTATTTTATACTAAGATTTTTCACCTAGTGAAAATATCAAAAAAAGTAATAATCAGTTTGCTATGTGCTTGGAGTTTGCAAAGTGAATAATTTGCACATGTACCACTTTCTGAAAAATTGCATGAAAAATAAAAACTCTCAAGACCTTATTTCATTAAATTAAATAAAGTTTTTAAATAAAAAAACTGGGCCAATTTTTTATTATTTATCTTGGAAATGTGTCTGTGCACTGCAGTCTAATCCGGGTTTATTAAAGCACTACTTGTACCACTAATTATGAATCTGAAACAATTTGAGGGGGTAGCATGCTATTTTGCCATAACTATTAATGATATTTGATTTTTCTAGCATTCAGTCCAAATTACACATACAAGATGGGATATTAGGTGGACAGAGTTTAGGAATGTCTCCACCCTGGGTTTCTTCATGCTCCCTTGGTTTTCTGGAACTACAATCCGTGGTTTGAGAGTCACTGCAGTCACTTGAAGTAGTCTCTTTAGGATTAGGCATCTTGTTTCTAATGGAAAAGACAGATTTTAAAATGTCATTGACTATCACATCAGTTTCTAAAGACCATGAAAAATTCATTTTTCTGTACTGAAGCCAGATTACAGAAATTAGCAGAAAAAGGTATTAGGAAACAAATGGCCATCATATTCTTTTCTAAGACAGATGAACTTATGCCAAACTGAATCATTAATGTGAAACCTGGGATGGTATCCCTAGTGGCGCTTTCCTCGGCACCAAACAGTATCGCCGCCCAACCTTTTTAAAACAAGGCAATGGGTTATACGACTGTACCAATAAAGGAGACTGTGCAAAGCACAGGTCATTCCATTTTTGAAGAATACCGCTGGGTGGGAAGGCAATTTGACTTCTCCCTTAAAACGTTTCCTGCCCCAATACTCCCCTCTTGGCCACCTCTCTGACAACGTCTGAAGGCGACCGGAGGCGACGAAGAGGAAAGGGAGCCTCGGGAAGGCGCCGGGCAAGACAGGAGGGGCGCCCGTAACAGGAGAAAGCATGCAGGCAGAGCGGTGCCCCCCTCACCTTCCCCGGGGAGAGCAGGGAGTGACGAGGCAGGGGCGGGCGGCGGTGACCAGAGGAGAGGGGGCAGCGCGGCCGGATTTTCTCGGCCGACCCTAAACAGCCAGCAGAGCTTCCAGGGCGGTCGTTGGGGCCGAAGCGATTCCAACTGAATAGAACCAACCACCTGCCCACTAAGGGGGGTGGGAGTGGGGGGGTTGCGTCTGTTTGAGAAAGAATCAAGTGTAAGTGGTACGCGCTAACGGTCTTTTCGTGATAATAATAATATAATAGTAGCGTTTCTTTTCCATCATCAGATGGAAGGCGACGTCGATAAACTTTCTTCTCCTGCCTTTCGATTTTCCGGGAGAACGTGCCCCCCCCGCTCCTTTTTGGGGCATAAGGGTCATTCTTGTGTCGTGAACAAAGCGGAGGGCCGAACCAAACATCACAGAAATGGGAAGAAACTCATTGTTCCAGAGATAACTGAACAGAATTTCAATGAGGTGAAATATTTTTCAGACGTTATTTTTGTGCCATAGCTACACTAATTATCACTCCACACAAACATACATGCTGTTAGAAAGCACTGTTTTATTATAGCGTAATCGGAGCCCCCCTTTTCATCCCCCAGTAAGATGCTCCAAGAACGGGCTGGGAATTTCAATTGGAATATCCATTGGGAAGACAATGGCGCCATCTAATGCCAAGATCTGGCTTTAAATAGAGACTAAAAAAACCCGGAGTGTTTTACTAATGGAAAACACTGACTCCCCATAAGATTTCAGAGATTCCATAAACAAGTCTGGCTGTTTCCATGCACTACAATCCTCATCTGGAAGCAGAATAAAAAGATTCTAAGGGAACTTGCCAAATTTTGTAAATATTAATAATTTTACAGGAGATGTATTGCAAATAGCTGCTGGACAATAGCCCAACATTTTCTCATTGGGGCTGCTAAGTGAGATCAGCCCATGAGGGAAGTGGGCTAAATTGAGAAGTTGAAAAAAAAAATCCCAGAAAAAGATAGTTGCAAACAGTTTCCATGCAGTAGCCAAGAAAACTGTGTTAAGGTATAGTCACTAGCAGCTGAGTTGGATTTTCAAATTTAATACAAATTAATACAATATATTTGGATTTTTCCAATTAACACACAATGAGTCAACAAATTAGCTTGTTAATTAGATATCAATAGGAGTAGGCCCTAGAACCCATGGGAAATATTTCCTAAATGCCTTAAGCAGCTGCTAAAATTTTACATTCCACTTATTAATTAAATAATCATTTTAAGACCAAGAAAATGAAAGGAACGTATTTAGGCTGAGTAAACATCTCCTGTGTAATTTATAAATCGTTTTTTCCTGCAGAATCACTTCTTTGGCTCTCTTTCTAGTTCTTCATCCCCATGCTGATTGGGGAATTCTGGGAGCTGAAATCCACAAGTCTTAAAGTTTCCAAGGTTAGACACCCCTGTTCTATGTTCAGGCTGATAATTTTTAATATGTTCTTCTTTTGCATGCTTCTTCTGTACTTAATCTGCATGGTCTTTTGTGCTAAATCTCCTGTAATCCACATGAATATTCTGTAATGGATTTCCATTCTCATGAGTGCTAGTTTAGAGAGATGAACAAACAGCCTTAGCACAACTATTGTAGGAAATAATATGCAAAAATGCTATTTTCTTTAGGGGAGCGGTTATTATTATTTAGCAGCTTCTTATTTAGCTGTTAGTTAAGCGGGGTCACTAAAGTATTTTATCGCTCTCTCACAACTGGGTTATCTGCCTCTGTCACCAAAATCTCCTTTTAACTATAACCATTGAAATAATGGACTATCCACATTTTCTCAATTTAATAAACCTCAGCTTGGCAGGTTTTGTATGGAAAAAAATATTTTATTTATTTATTTATTTCTATGCTGCCCATCTCATTTAAGTATTTCTGGACTGTTAAACCTCTCTGTAAAATAAACCTGTCTGTATAATGTTTGCATAAAATCTCATTCCCATTTTATAAATGCATAACATGCACAGGTGTAAAAAATCTGTTTGGATTTCACATACATTTTGCTGTAACAGATACCCCTTTCCTCTATTTCAGGGGTGTCAAACTCGCAACGTCACGAGATGTGTTGTGACGTATCGCTTGCGACTTTTTTCCATTGCCGGCAATGGGGTGGGCACAGTTTCGGCATGATGCATCCGGCCCGCAGGCTGGCAGTTTGACATCCCTGCTCTGTCTGTTAAATGAAAAATGCTAATTTATAATATGGTAATCTCCTTAAGTATCAGTGTTCCTTTTCTATACTGCCTCACATTAGAGAAACAATCCACAGTTCTTTTCTCTCACAAAGCTAAACAGAATCATTTATCCAATCCTTATCTGAAGATTAAACAAGCTGCATTCTTGTGTATATTTGTAGAGGAGAGTCAGGAAGGAGTAATACACAGATCCTTTGGAATCCCCTCATCAGTGCCAATCTGAAAGTTGTTACGGTTCTTCCCTACAATTTTCAGCCCATCCCTCAAATGGTTCAAACATTCTGCCTTTCATTTTTGTTTTCCTATATGACATGCTTTCTCAAGAATGTTGAATTTCTTGTGCATAGCAAAAAAAGTGTGTATGTATAATGATTGATGAGATCAGTATAATGATAATCATGGACATACATCTCCGAACTACTCTGAAATGTACAGTATATTTCTCACAAACAGAGCAGATGGAACCATATTGTCACATCAATGTATAATTAGAATACAGGTAGTCGTTGACTTAGAACCATTTGTTTAGTGACTGTTTGAAGTTACAATGGCAGTTTTCACATTTACGACCATTGCATCCTTTCCATGGTCAAATGATCAAAATTTGGGTGCTTGACAACTGGCACAAAGTTATGATAGTTACACTGTCCTGGGGTTATGTGATCACCATTTATAACCTTCCCAGCTGGCTTCTGACAGAGTCAATGGGAGAAATCAGATTCACCTAACACAGGGGTCTTCAAACTTGGCCCTTTTATGACTTGTGGCTGAGGAATTCTGGGAGTTGAAGTCCACAAGTTATAAAAGGACCAAGTTTGAAGACCCCTGACCTAACACCTGCAGTGATTTGCTTAACAACTATGGAAAAAAGTCATAAAATGAGAGACAACTCACTTAACAACTGTCTTGCTTAGCAACATACATTTTGGGCTCCATTATGGTCACAAATCAAGGACTGCCTTTACCTCATGCCAAAAATAATTAAGTCACCTAGTTATGTTGTCAACTGAGTGTGAGCTTGTAAAGAAGTTGACTTTGGGAGACTTTTCCATTTGTAATGAAAAAGCCAGAAAAATAACACTTTAAAGTGAATTGCTCTAATTATAAGATATTTGTACCTATATAAATTCATTTGTTTTTGTTTTTAGTCAAAGTATACAGTATATCTATCTGTATACTGTATAGTGTGTTTCCACAATTGGCTGAATTCCAGTTAGTGTACAGGATTCTATATCAGAGCTGCAATACTCCAGCTAACTACTTGAATACAGTAAAAACCAGAAAATAACTGTTCTTTGCTACCATCTAGGTATCATTTGGGGGTGCAGTGACTCAGTGGTTAAAGATGCTGAGTTTGTCAGCTGGAAAACTGACAGCCCAGGTTGGAGACCCAAGTGCTTGCTGTGTGACAGGTTGAACGCCCATTACTTGTCACAGGTCCTGCCAACCTAGCAGTTCGAAAGCACGCAAATGCAAGTAGATGTTGGCTAATTGGGTCAATCGATTCCATTGTGGTTTAGTATTTCCACAGCACATTGCCCTCTCAAGACCCTGCTGATCATATTATTTTTGCAAGCTGGCTGTTCTATTTATATCCCACCTTTATTATTTTTGTTTTATTATTTTCACTCAAGGCAGTGAACTTACCTAATACTCCTTCCTCCTTCTGTTTTCCCCCAAAAAACTACTCTTGAAGTGGGTTGGACTGAGAAAGAGTGACTAGCCCAAAGTCATCCAGCAGGCTTCCATGCCTAAGACAGGACTAGAACTCACAGTCTCCTGGTTTTTAGCCTGGTGCCTTAGAAAAGTTGTAGTAGCTTTTATGATTGATGAAAATATATGTTATGAAAGCATAGTTTGTATATGACAGTGAGCTGTATAACTGTATTGGACCCAGGAAAAACAATGTGTAAACTAGAAGAAGTCCAATTTTAGGGCCATTTATATTCTGATGAATGTAACATGCATCAGACTTTAGAAGAAACTTTAGGATGCTTGTTTAATGCCAGTCGATGGCAACAATTTTCCTATAGTTTCCTGTAACATCAAAAGCCTGTCTATAAAATGTAATAAAGTTTGTCCACAGAAAAATCCATCTACACTCCAGAAATGGTTCCTCTAACAATTTGTGGCCTATTTGGTATGTATGTACTACGTATGTATATAGTACAGTATTTATGTATGTATGTATGTATGTATGTATGTATGTATGTATCAATCAAATTTTTGTGGCTGCCCATCTTACACAAAGCGAGGGGACTATTTCAAGATGTTACACATGATGCAACCAGGGCACAGGCTCCCTCCTTCCAGGGAATCCCCAGGCCTATTGAAAGAACTATGTTTTAAGAGATTTGCAGAAGGCCACTAGGTATGATATGGTCTAGATTCCTTACTTTAGTAATCCTACCAAATATATTCTGCACTTTAAAAAGGTACATTCCTCTCAAATGCTTATGACATAGTGTAACTTGTCCTGACTATAAATTGCAGGTTTTGTTTTTTTTAATATGGCTTATCTGGCAAGAATGCTGAGGGTAGGACATAACCTGATTTCCTTGGGTGGGGAGATAGCCTAAAGCAGCTTTTCCTGACCTGATATAATTCTGCACTACAGTTTTCATCATCCTTAGTTGGCTTGGCCAGTAATCCAATACATCTGAGGAAGCTGGTTCACAGTGTTCCTTAAAAACTGTTAGCAGTACTCCAATTTTTTTTTGTAGTTTTATAAAAAAGAAATTTGATTTTAGATACCATCATGTCAAAAACAAAAATCTGAAGATGCATATGCAATAAGGTTTCTTACTGAATGGATTGGCTTTTCACTGCAACTGCACAGAAGCATAATAGCATCAAAATAAATGCTAAATGGATAACTGAATGTCTGATTCAACTCTTTTCATTTGTCTCCTTTTTCTCCTTCTTTCTCTTGCATATGCTATAGAGTTTTCTTTTGGGAGAAAAAAAGGCATAATTCAGTGCTCTGCTAACACTCCAGAAACTCTTTTTTTCAGAACATTACAATGCATTTCATAGAGGGAACTCAGAAATAGTCTGGAAGTTATTCCTTGGTTAAGCAGAGCTGGAACTGAACAAAAAGAGGTCATCCTGTCTGAATCCCCTCACCCTCTGAGGAATGGCAGGAATTTCTCCATACTCTATAGGCTGGGGGAGTAATGCCCTCAGTGTATGGCTGATTGTTTTCACATCTAAAGCCTGTGCAAGGCCCCAGCTTAATGCCTGTCAAATTACAGGGGTATTAACCCTAGATCTCTCAGAGTGAATGGAAATCTTGAATGCTAGGGAGCCCATGGAGGGGGCAATGGTCCTACCTTTTATTTTACGAACAATCTTCCTTTGAGGTGAATTGAAACTGAGCATTAATCTTATTCCCTCAGTAGCTGATATGCCCTTGAGGTTCTCTCTGCTTCCATTTAATATACCTTCTTGATTATTTATTTCTTGAGCTGGTCTGCTGATTAATATACCAGACTTAAATACCATACCATTTATTTTCCAAATATGTTATTTTCTGTTTCCTTCTCCATAGTTTCTGTTTGTACAGATGTAAAGCAATGGGCATGTCAGCTTAAAAAAGTTTCCATCAGTATAGTAGTTTGGTACATTTGTATTACAATTCAGCTACAGGGCAGGGAGATCTGGATTTATTTATTTATTTATTTATTTGCCTGACTATGCCACCAGTTATGCAGCATGTTATTCTCTGCCTCTACTATGTGGATTGGATGGCATTATCGTGTTTTGCAATAATAATATCCACAGAATTAGTGCACTGAGATCTCAATAAAATCAATCAATCAATCAGAATAGAACTGGAAGGGACGTTGGAGGTCTTCTAGTCCAACCCCCTGCTCAAGCAGGAGACTATACCATTTCAGTGACTGTCCAGTCTCTTCTTAAAAATATCCAATGATGAAGATTTAATGGTTAAATCCCCATATGGGGATGCCCTTATTTATTCATTATGTGTTTGCACTTACACACGTTTTTCTTATATATCATAACAGAATGGTTAAAGTACTGGACAAGGGATAGAGAGAACTGTCTACTAAATTATGACATTCGCTGGGTGAAAGTGATCTGGACAAGTCATTTCCGTCCCTCAGTCTAACATAGTTCATAGTACTGCTGTAAAGCTAAAACACATTATTATTAATAATATCTATATTTGGATTCATCACAATGAATAAGACCATGTAGGTTTCGATCATTCATGGTTAACACAAAAAAAAAATAACAGAAAGTTTAAGTGAATGATGAGACATTATTTCCATTGTGACTTTGAATGGTCACTAAATGAATTTTTGTAAGTCGAGGACTACCTGTATTATTGTTCTGAATCGAAGCTCATACTAGGTACATGTGCAAAGGTAATTTCTCTTGATTTGCAATAAAAGCCTCAGAACTACCCTTCTTCTTTGCTGGACCTGTGACAAAACAAAGAAATACTGAAATAAGATTCATGTTTTAATACAGAAGGTTCTTAAAGTGAATATAAAAATAAAACCTTTTCTTTTAGTCCTGTGGAATGCAACCTGTTTGTTGTTATAATTGCAAAGATACATCAAGCAATTATTTTATAAAAATGTACTGTGCTGGAAAAGGTACCCTGAAATCACCAACCCGTAAGATCCTGAGAACCCAAGGATCCAGACAGCCCAAGAGCTATAGCTGTAGTGTTAAATCAATCTTACATAGAATGTTGATCAAGCACACCTTGAGTGGATGTATACTTTAGTAAAATACCTGTTAGGAAAGAATTACTTTATAGTTGATACGGATATAAAAGAGACAAGAGTATTCTCTATAGTGTGAAAACATTATAGATGCATTCCTTCAAAGGCAATGCAGTTGTAACGAAGGAAACCTTCAAGAAGATAAGCCACTTTCTGGATTACATTTGGCCATGCCTGTGAGAATTGTCTGAACAATGTATTCGTCAGTGCCAGAACTCATTCTACTATGTGGCATTAAAACAAACCATTGAGGAGCGGGGTTACCTATGTGGACAGCAACGGTCTTGTTAAAATCTGGCTTCAGCTTCTAAGAGCTTTTGCTCTGACCGCTTCTCTTTCATGTTCCCTTGGTTCCAAAGCTCAAACCTCTCAGTCTATAAATCCTGCAGGCTCTCAACCCTAAGGACCTCCATTGCACATATAAACATACATGGATTTACCATAGCTATTCTCTCCTACTAGCAGAGTAGCAACATTTAAGAGTTACAACTGGCTAAATGTATGTTCCTATCTGAATTTGGTGTAATGTATTTCCTGCAGGTTGCTCAAAAGGAAATGTAATTGCTCTGTAGAGCTTGAAGGTGCAGTAAAGAAAGACAACCTGGGAAAACTCTGAGTAGAAAAGTTTAGATATTGATTTTTAATGCACTCATTCGACCTTATTAATGAGATTAATTTAATCCTCCCCCTACTAATCTTGTTTGCAACTATTTCATCTTGAGTTTTCAGGCATGGGACTATAATATACATTAGATGCTTTGTTTATTGTTTATATCTAGGCTTCTCTCTTATGCTTCTACTTCTCTATTTGGGTTGTTTTGTGCCCTTCAGGCAGTTTTGATTTCTGTCAACTGCCTGAGATAGCTTTTTTTGGAAGTGTCCTTGCCTCTTTCTTAAACCTAAGAGAGGATGGCTCTCTTCACCAAGTCACCAAGCTGGCTCAGTGCCTAAGGCAAGAGTAGAACTCACAGTCGTCCAGTTTATAGCCTGGTGTCTTAACCACTATACTAAACAAGCTTTCTATACTTCTTCATTTCTCTGTTTGATGAAGTATTAAACACCCACGGCATTAGAACAAAGTTCTCTCCTTGTGCACTGAGTAAAAAAAGAGCCTGTCTGCTGCTTATTTATTCTATTTTTATATTTTAAGTCGCCCTTGAAGTTGTTTCTTTTTCCTTCTACTCTTACAAAAAGCCTGAGAGATTAGTGGAGAAATAGAAAGGTGTATTAATAAGGTGTATTATTAGGTGTATTAATAAGATTTACAGTAAGCATGGTGTATTAATAAGATTTACAGTAGGTGTATTAATAAGATTTACAGTAAGCATGGACTTCAATCTACCTATTCGCAATATGATCCAGTGTTCTGTCTTATATGGTAGAATCCAGCAGTTAGGAGAGAAGTTGATGAAATTCTTAATAGAGAGATTCTGTTTTCTATATGTCGTAATTTTCTATGCAGTGGTATATTTCTTTTCTTTTAGGTATCTGGAGAGAAATAAACATTGCCAGATAAGATGAACGCTTTTGAGATTATTTCTTCTGCAATATTAAAATTTTATGGTGGCTACTTCTATGCAGCAATAGAAGTATCCTACAGCATGTAGAATTGTCTTAATACTGTATAGCTGTTTTAAGAAAATTAGGAAGAACAGGAAGAAGTGGAGTTAAGAATCAAAATAAAACCTGTAGCCTTAAGAATTTTGTATTTCTCCTCTTTCAAATGGTAGTTCTGGAAACGATTTTCATTTCTTATCAGTCTAAACTAGCTTTCTCTGACTGGAATGCAAGCCAGCACATGTAGAGAGTACCAAGTTAGAGAAGGCTAGCTAAAGTGATATTCTGAAAACCATATGAATCGAATGCTAAGAATGTATATAATTTAATTGTTTCTTTTATTCTTTTCCAATCTTCAGAAGATTTGTTACATGGGTTGGAGGGCAGGAAATCTTTACTCACACAGTATGTCACTAAATCATGTGATTATAGCATTCATCATGTGAGCACCTACCAACTGAGATGATGCAGGGTCCTGGCTCACAAGCACACAAAGGCTTTGCTCCTGTGGGCAATTGTGAGGTAAATAAAGGTCACGGGATGGTATAAATCTGGAGTGGCAGTTTAGCTGTGACAGGAGATAAAGAGGTTGAAGATCTTGGTCATGTGCTGCCTGCCTTGCTGCCCTTCCTAAGGTACTGAATTTTGCTACTGAATCAGTATCAGAATTTATCTGACTACTAACATCCTGAGATTTTAGCTTCCAGATTTTGAATTCATTGCGTTCAAAGTAACCATGGATGTGTCCAAAGTAATCTTCAGACTAATGTACACAGGTCGACACATACTAGATCTCATTTTTGCCTTAGAACAGTTGATATGTGATCCAAAGATGGAAGATTTAATTATAAATCCTTTGCTATGGTCTGATCAATTTTTGGTCCCAATGAGATTGGGAGCCACAGCTTCAGAACTAATTAAGGTGATCTGCATCAGATGCTTTATGGATCCTGATAGATTATAGCAGCAACTTGTGGATTTTTCCAGCAACTTGTTTGAGTCAAGCTAAGTAGAACTAACTATAGAAGATGTGTGACAAATGCTAAAATTGGGATAAGTAGCTTAATCAGATTTCTAAAGACATTTCAGCTGTAACTATTTTCACTGGATGAAAGTTAAGCATAGTGGGAAAAATAGAGTCAAATTCAACTGGGCACATCCGAGCAGTTATCTTGGCAAAAATAAGGAAATGCTTTCTTTATCATGTTTTTCTGGCTTCTAGTACATCCAGGAGTTTTCTGGTAGTCTCCCGCTCAAGAACCAAATTTGGTGATACATTTCTAAAATACAGTTGCAGTAAAACAGCAAAAAGAGATTTTCTCTTTGTACTTAATACATTGTTGTAGTTGTACTATTCATTGTATGCTACTATAATTACTGGAGCAGCCAATGTGGTGCCATAATAAGTTAAGTTTGGATTAGGGAAATTATATGTTTTGATCATGGAAAAAATAGTAACTTTAGAAAGATAATTTTCATCAGAAACCTGAACTGATTTTTCCCCCAGCCCTGCAGATCTGACTCCCCTCCATGATAGTACATAACACGCAAAGCAAAGGAATGTGTTGTACAGAAAAGTTCTGTATTGTATCTAATGAAACCTTTTCTGAGCTTTCACTGGTATGCAGCAAATATTTTAGGAATATTTGTTTGGAAATATATTACTCTCCCTGGCATACAAATATTGAAAAATAGTAATGTTTGCTAGAAATTACTTTAAAAATCTTTACATTACTAATAACTGATGTTAAAATGTGTCTTTCAGATTGTATTAATTAGTTAATCAAGTAAATTAAGCCCACACATAAATTGAGTTACTATTTTAGCAATAAAGCTCACAATAGTAGTCAGAATTATACTGCAAAAAAACTTTGTATCTTGTGGCAGTCACCAACAAAAGTAACAAAAAATATACTAAATCAAAGTTAAAATCTCACTATTTTCATAGGCATGGTGAACAAAAATATCAAATATGAGATTATTTTTAGTAATTCTGTTTCAGTCTTAGGCTCAAATGAACAATTGGAAAATATTAACATTTATATTGACCTATTTTCATTAACAATATTGACATAACTTTAGTAAATAATCAATGTTCCTTAACTGTAGAAATGTGGGAAATTCGTATTTTCTTCTGCAAGAGTCATGAGCCATTTTTAGTTCTAGTTTAGATCATGGAAATAAATATTGCTAAAATATGAAGTATTCCATCCCTTTAACTCCTTCCAGGGTTCCTTGGCTAGAAAATAAAAAAACACTCATATAACTGTCATCAAAATACCCCCAGTTCCATTATTGCATGCAAGCAATTGTCTGGGAATAAGTTCTTGATTTGTTTTTAATTCTGTTTTTTGTTTGTTTGGTTTTTGGTTCCATGGAGTAATGTCCAATCTAAGGCGAAGATAATTTAAGTTTTCCAGTGTTATTTCATAGCTATGAAGCATATGAAGAGCCTTTTCAAGATCCCAAGTCTTCACTGTTTTGGCATTAAGTCCAGCCTAGGCTGATAGTTTGAAAATCATTGTTTTTCAACTACTGGTGGGAATTGTGTGATCAGCAGTAATGTTGCAATAAAGCTTGGAACTGAGCAACGATCTCGCCAAGGTTAAATGTAGTGAAATTAAATAAAAGATGCCCAATTACAAGGTTTGCTGTTTAGGCTATGGACATTTAGCAAGTTTAGCTCCCTAAAATATAAATTTATTTTGGAAGTGTTGCATTTCTTTTGAAAGAGGTGTTGTACAGGCAGATGCCAAACCACGGTTATTATGGACAGATCACAATATACATAAAAAGCAAAGGAATTTCTGGAAAACAACATTTATATTCCAGTGAATACCAATCCAATACAGAAACTAGACAACCAGTTCAAGACAACTCTAAGCGACCTTACCAAGAAAGGTCAAATCACAAAAAAAGAACAGTGGTGGATGAAAAGCAGTGGACCTGTCACCACACACTTCTATGGACATCACAAAATACACAAGCCAGACATACCTTTCTGTCCTATTGTATCATTACCAGGGATCCCAAATTACAACACTAGAACTGACCAAAAAGCTTGCACATCTTATAGAGGGGAGGAAATATTCTATCAACTCTCCCAAAAAATCAAAGATCAGATAATAGAAGGTGAGATCATGGTTTTGATGTCACAGAACTGTTTATATCTATGGACCCAGAATTAGTGAAAGAAACCATGGCAGCACTATTACACAATATACGTGACATGACTAAATAAAAGATTTAAATGCTCAGAATCGTGGACCTCATCAAACTTTACCTATTGACTACTTTCAGTTTGATGGACAAATATACCAACAAATCAGAGGAATACCCGTGGGATCGCCACTCTTAGGATTCATAGCAGAAATCATAATGCAACGTCTAGAATGTATAGCAGACCCATGCATGCAAGCCAAAGTATGGATCTAGTATGTAGATGACATCTTTGTCATGATAAGAAAGGAATAACTGGAGAAGATACAAAACTTTCAGCAACATCTTCTAAGGCAGGGGTGTCAAACTGGCGGCCCGAGAGTTTGTGCAGGCCACGCCCACCCTGGCTCCACAAAGGCAAAAAAGTCGCGATACATCATGATACATCATGTGATGCGATTGAGTTTGACACCCATGTTCTAAGGAATAAAATTCACAAGGCAAGAAGAAAACAACACACTTCCTGGATATCCTCATAAGCAGAGACAATAATGGCAAGTTAGAAACAGAAATCTATCATAAAACCACTAACCAAATACTCCAATACCAAAGTAACAACCCAATCTCCCACAAGAAAAATTGAGGAAGAACACTGCTTAGACTAGCACAAACACATTGCAGCAACCCTGAATGTCAAAAACAGGAAATAGATCATCTATACAACATCTTCCAACAAAATGGATATCCATGTAACTTTATCAAAAAGTGCCTGACCACTACAGTACAACCAACACAAGCTGTGAAAAGAATAACACTGCCATATAAAAAAAAAAATCTCAGAAACAACCAAAAGATTATTACAATCACATAGAACCAACTAAAGCCCACCAAAGCATCTTAAGTAAACCAAAAGGCTCAGTAGCACCAGAAGAAAAAAACAGGAGTCATCCACAACATAAAATGTAAGCCATTATCTAGGACAAACAGTCAGAAAAGTAGCAGAGCATGCCATGAACATCAAAGTAGCAGCTACAAGACATGATACACAACACATGGACAGACCTCACCATAGCTTCAACTTGGGAAACTGTGAGCAGAGAATTTCTGGAAGCCTGGTACTTGAGCAAGTCAGCTATCAACAGGCTTATAAAGAACTTCTAGATACCATTCAAAGAGACAATAAAAAGCTGACAGCCTGGCCAGCAATCCACACTCAGATAAGCAGATATAAGCACCAAGATTAATATTGGAGAATCAAACAGTAAACAACAGCCTAATCAAGGAACCATCAAGAACCCTTCCATGAACACTGACAGGGCAAGACACTTGTATATAAACATAGAGCAAATCCCACTACCCTCTTGCACCAATTATGCTACCTTGATGGGTAATGAAATATCCACGAGAAAACAACCAAGCTCAGAAAGCAATAAGGACCCTACAGTTCAACTCTGAATTACAAATATTCTCTTCTGTTGGTAAAATAACTGTGTTCAGAGACAACATACTAAGCCACGTCAGATTCTATGAGTTGTTGTTTATATAGTGTTATAGCACTGTAAAGTTTGTGTTTGGAAATTCATTCATTCTTGGTCTAGAAACAAAGATTAATTTTGACCAAAAAATGTCATAAATACCAATGGTAAACATTATGGTCCTTTTTGTGTTTTGTCCCATTTTTAATAAAGGTTTTTCCAATTAACCCTGGAAAAGACTGCATATTTAGAAACTGTTCAGAAGCTCTTCTCTAGCTGTTTAAAGTATATAGTAAGATAGCTGCCAAAGTGAGAAGTGTTCAAGTTAATTTCCTGCTAAAGAAAGCCTAGATACTGTATTCTCTTAGCAATTTGGTATTTATTCTATATATTTCAAATATTGGAGAAAACACTGATTAAAATTGCTCAGAGTGACCAAAGCTATTATTACATTCATTCCTCAAGGTGAGGTGCAATATGCAAGGGTCCCTCTCAAAGTCAGTTGAAACTCAAAAGAGGGTTAAACGGGTGCATTTTGGCCCCCTTGCTTTTCAACTTTTATATAAATGACATGGTAAAATGTTTAAATAAACCAAATCACCCCCCCCCCCAAATAGGTGACTGAAGCATCGCCCTGCTGCTCTATGCAAATGACACTGTAATCCACTCCAGGACACCAGTAGGCCTTAAAAGAGTCTTGTGAGTCCTTGTCCAGTATTGTAATTACAATAAACTGGACATAAATTACAAGAAAACAAAGGTTATGGCTTTTGCAAAAAGGCCAAAACTCTACTCATGGTATCTTAATGGTCATAATATAGAGCAGGTAACCACCTTTAAGTACCTAGGGGTGGTCATCCATGCAACTGACTCAAAAAAAGCACACGGAGATTATGCAGCTGCCTCTGGCCAAAGATCAGCGAATGCCATCCTCAATTTTTTCCTCACAAAGGGAGGACACTATGTTCCAGCTGCAATTAAGCTCTTTCTGGCCAAGTTGCTAGCATAGCTTCTCTACGGGACCTTGCTCAGACCCTCAGCTTCGTGTTTCACACCATTGGAAAGAGTTCAGTCCAAATTTATTAGAGCAATTCTCCAGATGCCACATTGTGTCTCAAATGCACTTCTGCTCCTGGAGACAGGATGATAAAAGTCAAAGCAAGAATCTGTATAGCTTCTTTGAATATCTGGCTAAAGCTTAATTTTTTTTCGCAAGGTCTTGCTCCATTAATCCTCCAAGACATATTTTCCTCATCATGGATCAAGACAGTCGAGTCCAACCTTGCCAAACTAAGCTTCTCTCCAGCCTCAAATTGGACTATGACCAAGCAAAACAAACCTTGTGACAAAGGGTAGAGGGCATCGAGAGGCAAGCAGACTTAGGGATAGCTCCGCTGTTTCTGGCTCCAGACTCTATTAGATATGTTGTTACTCCTGCCAATTATCTTAGCCAGTTGGAGTCAGCAAAACACCGGAAAGCATTTTTGTTCACACGGTGCCATGAGCTTCCATTGGCCGTCCTGTGCGGCAAGTATAAAAAGATACCATTGACTGAAAGACTGCTCCTGTGGCTCAGGAGAGGTGGAGACCGTTGGACACATACTCCTTCGATGTTCTTTCTATAGAGATATTCAAAAAAAACCTTATCCTCCCAATAATCAATAGGCATGCTGGCCGTTCTGACACTACTTATCTCCAGTGGCTGCTTAAGGACAAACAGGCTGTGATTACGGTGCAGGTAGCTAGATTCTGCACAGTAGCACTGGGGATTCGTCGGAAACATAAATAAGATAAATATATTTGAAAATATTATTTTTAGATCTTTTTAATAATTTTGTTAAATTAATTTTATTGTATGTGTTCTTATTCATTATTAGATCATGCTCAGTGCATTTTTATATATGTATGTATATAAGTAGCTTCCAATTGGATATTTTACTGTTTCTGGCCATATGGCCGTAATAAACTGATTTGACTTGATATTTTTACATTCAAATTTACTCTATAGTGAAGGCTCAATCTTTCTCAGGTCATATTTTGGCCAGAAGTGGATTAAAAAAACATGGGGAGTGTGATTAAAATGCATATACTATTAGAACAAACATTGAAAATTGCAAAATAGAGGTAACCTTACCATAGCATTTGCTGCTTTTATAGTTGATTAAATATAATTTGGGGGTAGTAAATTACAGGGTTACACAAAGTCCTATGATTTTATTTTAAAGATTTTGATTGTTTCCTAGAGACAATCTCATAAGATTCCAGTTTTCCTTTAAAAAAGGCCCCAACCTTAAATACATCCTTGAGTAAATCTCATGATGTTTATGATCCTACATTTGCCAGTCTTCAGTTACAACTAGAGAGAACCCCTGAAGCCTCAACTACCATAAAGCAAATAGCTTTAATTAATAATGACAAATATACTGTATTGATAAACCAGTCCATGTGGGGCGGGGCTACTTATATTTTCTTGGACACTTGGAGTCAGCAATCCTACACTCAATACTAATAAGAATTCTCTCCTATATAGGCAAACAAGCTTATGTTTTTAATTAATCTTCTTGGCTATTTTCAATCACTATTTATAATTTCTGATAATAAATGATTCATATTTGTTTGTATGAACTGTTTTTGAAAAATATTATCCTCTAGTAGACAGACCGAAAAAACCCCCCAAATTTGGACATTTCCAATTCCTTTTGACATGTGCAGCCAGCTTTCCATTTCACTTGATGCAAAGCAGAGATCAAGCACATACTCTTGCACTAAGCATTGCTTAAGCACATGTTTTTCTTTAGAGCTCTGACAGTGGTATTAAATTATTAGCCATCTAATTAGCAGCAGCTCTGGGCTGAAATTGGCATGCCAAAACCATGTTCAATACAAAATTATAAAAACAAAGGATGTGATCTTATCTTTTTTTATGGCCAAGCCATGAAATAATTTAGCAGCAACTATGATGCAACAACAACCTAGTCTACTCATGTATTGGCTAATATAATGGTTTACATTAATTCTGTAACAGAGAGAGGAACAACTACAGCTTTTTAAACTTAAGGAAGAGACAGACATGATGGAGTTGTTTGATTAACAGTGGCCTCAACTTCCCTGCTTGATTATCTCCAGTTTAAAAGATCACACATAGCAAGATCAAAGAAATTTTGCACTTAAAATTTTATGCAGTTATTCCCAATTCAAGATTGGTAGTCTAATTCTATGTAAGATTAGTTCATAGAGTCAACATAAATGTTGTTTATATGATGATCCAGTTTATTTCTGACTTTAACTGCAATCTAATTTCCATGTTAAGAATATAACCCATCCATTAAAGTAGTCTAAAATATGCAACCATTTTTTTTTGTAAGGGTTACCCTTGTCTTACCCTTTTGGTGGCATACTGTGAGCTATATTCCCTAACGTAGGAAGGGCCGAAAGAAAAACTAAGATTGATTTAAATAAATTGTGCATAAATACAGTTAATGTGATTTTGCAGAAGAAAATCTTGAGCGAGTGTATCTCTTGCTGTTCTGACTGATACTAGAGAAGTTATCACTTGCAAACTCTTCAAGCATACCCATTTATAATTTACTAATTTGAAATGTATTACTGTATATGCACGCTGAATACCAGTTTGGTGTGATGAAGGCACCAAGTGTTACAGTCCTGCCTTAGGCATAAAGCCAGCTGGGTCAGCCCTAGGAAGGAGATAATGGTAAACCACTTCTGAAAAAGCTTGCCAAAAAACCTCCATGAATCATACATGATTGAAAGAAAAAAAATATTGCACACAATCTTGTCGATGTATCATATTTTTTTGATTATTTTACCAAAAGATACAAGAACCACATTGTAAAATTTAACTAGTGTGATTTTTTTATATAAACATTTCAGTTGCAGGAAACTTTAAAATCAGGACAAGAAGGAAGTAGCTCTTTTGATTTGTAGATGTAATATCTGTTTGTCTAATGGTGTGTGTATGTTACTTCTAATTTTGCCTTTTGGAATGTTTATCTTCTCATTTTGGTCAAAGACTATACTCTTGTAGCCACATAACTATGGATCAGTTCACTGCTTATGGAGTATTTACCTTGTAAATATTACACTCAAAAGATTTTGACCAGCTTATTGATTTTCCTTTGATAACTAGAGTTATTGCTCTTGGGGATTGTGGGTTGTGTACAAGTGGATGTTCAATATTTATCAAACTACAAAATCCAGGGTACATAGGAGGGAAACCCCATAGAAAATAAAATTGCACAGAACCAATATATTCTCATTCCTCCACATGTACTGTCTTTCTTTTTCCCTGACTGTCCTAGGAGATAAAGGCGGGAATAGTAAGGGAGGATCATCTGCACTAGAATTCTTTGCTAACATATGCCTCATTCTGCTCACTATTATTTCCACCCCATGAGCCTTAGAGGCTCAGATTAGCACTATCCTGCCCTGAAAATGCCAATGTTTCCATGTGGTTCCTTGATCCTGTTCTTTAGTTTGTGGTATAGAATTTAACATCTTGTTAACTTCCTGTTAAAAGTTGTTTTTCCTGTTTAAAATAACAGGGGTCCTCATAACAACTAGGGGAACAAAACTCTGGAACCTCCTTTTTCAGACAGATGACCTAGGTGATTTGCTTTTGGATATTATCCCAGATATGTTTGTGTCCAGAGTGTGGTCATGCCTTGTTCCTCCATTAATGCTTGGCATTTATCACTGTCCTTTACGTTGTGGACTTGCCAGATCTCTTCCCTGCTTCCTTCTTTTTCCAATTTCCCATTTTTAAAACCATACTTGAGCACAATATGATGAGTATCTGATTTACAATCTTATCTTTATGTTACATTTGTTAGCTAAGCCCTGTATCAGTAGTTAGCATACAGGTAGTCATTGACCTATGACGACAACTGAGCCCACAATTTCTGTTGCTAAGCAAGACAGTTGTTAAGTGAGTTTTGCCCCATTTTATGGCCTTTCTTGCCACAGTTGTTAAAGTGAATCACTTCAATTGTTAGTAACATGGTTGTTATGTAAATTTGGTTTCTTCATTAATTTTGCTTGTCAGAAAATTGCAAAAGGTGATCACATGATCTCTGGACACTGCAACCATCATAAATACATGCCAGTTGCTAAGCGTCCAAATTTTGATCACGTGACCGTGGGGATGCTGCAATGATCGTAAGTATGAAAAATAGTTATAAGTCACTTTTTTTCAGTAAAGTTTATCTCAAAAGGTCACTAAATGAATGGTTGTAAGTTGAGGACTACCTGTATATACGTCAAGGTAATGATTTAATGGCTAACCAGCTTATGTAATGTAAGATGTATGATGTAATGATGGGAATGACTCAGCAGGGTCTATGTCCCTTTAAGAGCCAGCTGGGTTTGTGTCTCTTTAAGAGCCTTTGTATAAAAGGAAGGCTCCGCTGCTGTGTTCTCTTCTTCTGTTTCCTGTTGTAACTGTGGTGTGTTGGATCCTGCTGTATTAGCATGTGTATGTATATTGTTCCTGGTGTATGATATTGTAGATAGTATAAGATAAACTACTATTTAATATAGACCACTGTTTACTGTGTTTACTCCTCGGTTACCTTGTGCAATAAGACTGTGCACGCTCTGACAATATAGCTTGATAAAACTTACCAGGAGGGCATCTGTATCTGAGCTGCAAAAATCCAGACAAACAACAGATGGTACAACATTTTGCTTCTGCTATTTAGTGGTTGTTGGTTTTATGAAGTCCAGATATGGTCTTCCTACCAATCGCGACCCCCCCAACCTATTTTTTTCAGTCCCAACCACCACTCATTTACCCACCCGCCAAGCACAATGTCTCAAAGCAACATACCACAGGGAGAGGGAAATGTCAAATGCATAAGGTTTTGTTAAATATAGCAGCTGTTCTTATAGCAAAGTAGTGACTTTCACTTTCCCATGTCTTTTGGCCCCACATACAGCCCCCCAAGCCCCTAAAAATAACACAAGGAAGGGGGGAAGGTAACAGAGGGCAGATTTATGTGGAGCTAGAATTATGCAAAGATCAGGCTGAAATGTGGAAAAGAAGAATTGAGGCCAGGGTACGTGAAACAGCTTTGATTTCTGCTACTATCAATGTGTGTTGGAGATAAGTCTCCCATATCTTGTCCTGCCCCTCTGGTGATTGAAAAATTAAGAAGTAATAAAAAAAATATGACTCAATCTTCTGGCTACATGTTTTCAAGGTATATGGTTAGAGGATTTCAGCCCTTTCTCAGGAAACAGATCAATCTCACAAGCAATAAACAAAATCATGTGTCGTTACAAAAAAGAAGACATTAAATTAACAGCTTTTAAAATGTAAATCTTAAAATGCATTCATTCAGTGCTGTAGAAAATAAATTTCAGAGTTCTTTTGATCAGGATTAGCAAGTTAATTGAATATCCATAAGAAAATGCAAAGAAATGCTCCAGACAGATCACAAGATGGCACTGGTCTGAAACAAATAACAATTTATATGACAGAATTTCAAAAGAGATCAGAGTAACAGAATAACAAAATAATGCTGTAGGAAGTTCAACTGATTAACGTTTATAAGAAATTTATAAATACAAATAATAAGCTCATACTCAAACTGAAAAATGGGTAAAGGCTGAAATTATGGAGTTTGTTAGCCTGAATGGAGAAATAACAGTAATATATATACTTGATTCAGCACCACACAGAATAAAATATTAGCTCAAATTTAACAATTTAATTCAAATCCTGGCTAAATAATCTATAAAAATAGAAAAACAACCATTTTTTCCTTTAAAGAAAAAACAAAAAACCCAAACAAAAAAAAAACAAAAAAATCCCCCAAACTGATTCAGGCTTTAAAGCTTTCTAACGTCTATTTTTCATATATCCTACAGAGGAAGAAATGGTGGATATCTGTTTTTGTATCTGTCATACAAATGCATTTGGGCACCTGTGAATGTCTGAGCTATTGATTGTCAAGGAGGGCACATTCATAATAGTGTGCAATTATGTTTTTGACACATAGATCAACATAGTTAAATATCTTTTTTCTTAAAATAGGTTTCCAAATTTAGAATATTAAAAACACACTGTTTAGTTTTCTTCAGTTTATAAAACATAGATGGAATTACATGTTTCCTTAAATTACAGCAGCAACAATAGTGGTCAACATCAGCTACAGTAAAGTCATTTTTATATCAAAGAATCATGTATATTTTGATCCAAAAGTGTAAGGTAATGGTTTTTCAAAAAAATGTTCTACTTTCTGACAAACTTGAGTGTTTATGTAGGTCTACCCCAGGGGTAGGCAACCTTGACTCTTTTCAACTGGCTCTCTCCTTCCCTGAAAGATGCTGATTGCACAGGAAGAATTAAGATTATTATTGCCATCCACTGTTCAAGAGTTTTGGCTGGTCTGTAGTGTGAGTTCACACTATTTTAAAGAACTAACCTCTTGTGTACTTGGTGACACATTGGAAAGAGGATTAAGAATAAGAACAGCAACCATTTTCAGAACACAAACAAATCTGCAGTGCCAATATGTTTTTTAATAGAAAATACCAACAGGCATTCTGGTGGCTATAACAAAATCTCTAAAGGAAACCAGCCTAAAGAATAGAAACAGACCATGCATCCTAAGGGAAGGAAACCATATGGAGAAAGTTGCTGTAAGAGTGTCATAATTGAGGTTTTTAACTGAAGGTCAAATGAGGAAATGGCACAAGTTTCTTTGCATCATTGAAAACGGTTTTGGATAAACGTTGTTTAGTCATGAACACATATTCTAACTCTCATTGTTTTATCTTAGTATCTGCTTCCATTTTATAAAATAGATGACAGAAACTATGAAAGAGATGTTTGGTAAATTTCTTCTCATATTAAAAAAATATAATCAAACTTGAGACATGTATATATAAATCCACCTCTAACTATTTTTTAAAACTTACTGTTTTGAATTACTCACAATGTAAGTAAAAGACTGTTCATTGAAAGAATATACATTGTGATGTCTATATGAAGCTGCTGAGTTTAAGGATCAGGATCTTTGGAGTCCTCTAGAACTCTAGACCAGAGGTCCCCAACCTTTTGGGCATCAGGGACCGGTTCCGTGGAGAAAGGTTTTTCCATGGACTGGAGAGTGCATGGTTTTGTGTGCTGACTGCATCCCACGGATGGGGCTTTGCTTGTTTGTGCAGACCAGTTGCTGGCATGCCGCAGCCTGGTACCAGTCCACGGACCAGGGGTTGGGGACCCCTGCTCTAGACTACATATTCATTTCAGCTGATGCAATGGAAGCCTAGATTAGTGCTTAATATTGATAATGCCCTGTGTGATGAAGGTCAATAAAGTGACACTCAATCTTGATAAGACTACTGTATATCTTTTATCTGCCCAGAGTTTGCTTGTCTTGTTCTATATAGTTTGGAATCTTACTATATGAAAGATTATGGATGAGGATGAATGAGAGGTCTTTATTTTTTATTATGACGCATCATCTATAAAAGTTTTTTGGGCTGGAAAAACTTCCCTGTCACTTGGTATTCTGGATGTACTGTATATATCTATATCGTGAATAAGAAGGGGTGATGCTGTATCATAAAAAAAATATTCTGGCATGCATTCTTTTTGCAGCATATTTATAGAACAAAGAGCAATGTAGAAAAATCAAAATTGTTTCCTTTATAGACATTATGATATTTTCAGATACAGTACTTCCATCAATAACTCTAACCTCAAAAGCATTTTAATAAATTGTACTGAGATTATTATACTTGCCCATTAGTAGAAGCCCCTATAAAGTAGGAAGACTACAGTGTATCATCTTGTGAATCTTGGAGAGACACTCAAGCTTGGCTGTGCTGAAATTTCAGGGATTGCAGTGGTTTCCAGCTCATACAATAGTTGCTCAATTGTTGCTGGGATCCAAACATCTTTTTCACAGCAGCCCATCTGTTGTGAGAAACGTCACTTAATTTTTCCCAGCATTTAAACCACACTGTGATGTTTCTGGGAAATTTTTGCTGGAAGAATTGGGTGGTCAAACTTGTAGCTGCAAATACAGAAAAGTTTTCCAGGAGAAGGAGGGGGGACTATTTTAAGATAATGCATATTGAGGAAGCCAGACTGCAGAAATCCATGCCGCTGTATATTCTTCTTCACAGCAGCCGTGAATTATTTCTTAGCTTACAATATTAGTATAGGCATAATAGCTCCTGAACCAAAATTAAATAAATGTATGGATTAAAATATCTTTCCAAATAATAAGGAAAGGTTGTTTGTAGTGCAATTCAGACAAATACCTCTCTAATAAAATAGTGTAGTATCTCCTCTGTACAGTGTCAGGAAACCTTGACAGGAAATGAGGTAGACTTACTAGAATTTGTCAAGAGATAGGATAGAGGCACATTCTTGCATTAAAATGTTTTGAAGTGATTAATATCAGCCAACCCAAAATCAATGCTTATTTTTTAATCTAATAAATTTAAACCTAACAGCTGAAAGCTTTAATAGTTTATAATAAACACACAAAAATGATAAAAGTAATAATACAATTTGAGTTAAAACATGTCCAATAAAATCAAACTAAATGCAAAATTAAACTTCAGTTAAAAAGCTTGGGAAAATAGTCTTCGCCTGGCATCAAAATGATGCTAATGTGGGTGTCAATCAAACCTCTCTGGAGAGGGCATTCAATAAAAGGGTGCCTCCACCAAAAAAGCTATAAAGAGCAATCTAACCCCTTTGGAAGGGACACCTGGAGGAGGCCTCATTAGAAGATTTTAAGATCTGGATAGGAACATACAGGAGAAGGTGCTATTTTAGGTAACAATATTGTCTTTAAATAATTGTTAATTCTGGATTTAATGGACTTGCACAGAATTTCCTCCCTTCTATTCCCATTCTTAGTTTGCCATGTGTACTGTTTTATATACCTCAAAATGTAAAATCTAGCTCTACCATATCTGAGGGTCTCCCTATTCATTCTAGTGTCAGACACTGTTTATCTGTTCTGACTTAATGCCCAGTCATCTCAAATCCCAAAATGTTGCTGCAAGAGGAATAAATAGATCATTTATTTATTGATATTAGCTATGTGCCACTCTTTATTAAAGGTAACTCAAAGGTAACAGGATGATTCCCAACTGTTTAGTATAATTCCAATGACATTGTTAAACGTGAAGCTAAAAAGATATTATTACATAATAAGTGAAAGAACCTGGAAGAAATAAAACCTGGTGCCTATAAAATAATAAAGCAAGCTTCCATTAGGAATGGTATTCCTCAGCCAATGTACCAGAGCCAAAAGGCCTTAAGCAAGGATCTCTAGCATAGTTATGCTGCATTCCTCCTCTGTTCTATACCCTGCAGCACAGTTAAATAATCCAGTGAGTTGGGACAAGTTACTGACAACTAATTTTAGAATGCTAGATGGGAATATTATTAGCATTGCATTAGGAAAGGTTCCGTATTGTTACAAAAGAATAATGATGTCTACTCTTTAGGTTTGTTTCACTTTGATTCTCAAATGTTTATGTATTGGGCTCTAGTAATAATACAAGCCTCTACATATATTAATGTTAGTATTCCAACAGTATGCAATTGTGGTGATCCAGTAAAGTTGAAGGCAATTGATTTATATAAGTTTACATTATACAAATAAGTATCTCAGGACATAATCTCTCCCACTCTTCTTGGGATATTCTTACTCTGTTTCTAAAAACTGTTTTTGTTTTTCTGCTATTTCTGTCTCCATCCTATTTTTGTTTTTCCACATCTCTCAAGTCTTAGAACACCCATTCTTCCTGCTATTGATTCTTCCAGCCTTGCTGCTGATTCTGAAGAACTAAAGTCAGCCGGGAGTTTAAAGCTACATCTTGAGTTAATCAGCACATGATTTTCAACTTGCTGAGGTCAAGATTCTAATTTCATGTGGATTACAGTGGCAACAAAATCTATATAATTGATCTGTAGTCTGGTTGCTTTGTCTTATAGGTTCCTGCAGCACATCCTTATGCTATCTGATTAAACAGCTGATTCTATTTAATTCAGCAGCAGGACATGAGTTCTGATAATTGTGAAACATAACCCTCCAGAACTATTTATAAGCCTCTTTGTTATACTGTGCTGAATAAGGAATGTAACACTTTTAAATATGGACTTTCAAATTTCCCAGAAATATGACTTTGTAGACTCCTGGTCTCAATTTTATAAATCATGCTGTGTGTTGATTTGTTTACAATTTCTACTAAAACTACATATCCCAATCTTCCTATATTGAAAAATATAATGCAATAAAAAGCTTAGTTTAAATAGCAAAATGAGAAGGAAAGAAAGTAGTCAGATAAAATAGGCTAATGAACAATGAAGACTTTCACCATTCTGCAAAAAGCCAACGATTGGGGAAGAGCACACCTTAGAACAAAATTTCCCCTATCAAACTAGGTATGTGGGCAAGTCTGAAGAAGCCTTTTAGATTTTTTCAGTGTAACAGATTGTCACTGGTGAGCTGCACTTGTTGTATCAGATGGTTCATAGGTGCTGGGACAGCTAAATAGCAGAAAATTTGCTTTTTTATAAAGAAATTATAAATTATTGAGAACTAATCCTTCAATAAGATAAAGGGATCTTGGGAAATATGGAATTGGATCTGATATAATAATTTAGTAGATCACACAATTCAGTAAACAGTGTATCATTGTAGTGAGGGACCGCTACAGATCAATAGAGACTTACATGGAAATTGGTGGTATATAAATTTAATAATATTAATAGATAAGAATGTACCATAAAAATGCCTATATGTATAAGACTATGCTATGTAAGACTATGCATTAGCTTTTTGCAGAGGGAGATTGTTTTGTGGACCAGTCTCACACAGGAGTGTTTTATTTGATATTATGTAGTTCAGATTTACCACCTGAATGAAAATTATAGCTTGCAGCCTGTTGAAGAGTTATGGAGACATCATAGATTTTCTCCCTCTTTTGTGTCATTAGGGTTACACATTCAACTCATATTGCACAAGTTTATTTATCCTTAAATCATTTTTGGAATTATTTGTTAAATGAAAGGCAATACAAACTATGAAATAATACTAAGAGAAAACAATTTCATCATGTACTATCTCTCCACTAGACTTTGCAGTCTAAATAACAAGATGTGGACAGGATCAGCCATGATATTTCACTACCTGAAACAGTAAGTGATAATTTCCTTTCAATGAAGGAATGTAGACAATCCATGTTATTTTTGTATGCAGGAAAAAAAATTACATAAACCTTTTCTTGGGAATAAAAGTATCACAAGACCCAACAATAAATTAAAAAGCAGATTTATTCTGCTGTTTATCTCCTTATAACTTCTATGGCACTTTGGTTGAACAACTTTTCTATATCAACCTGTGCCAGTCTGATATCCTCCAGAAATGAATGAATAGGGAATTGGAATCTCAAGACACCTGGTGATTCAGTCATATAATTGTACATGATACATGGCTAATTTCATTCACTTTTAATTATCCCTTCTTTTAGCATGGGTGCTATCATATTTAGGGGTAAGAAAGGTTAATTAGGGCAATTAAGCCAAATGTGTCAGGTATATTATAGCATCAAATGCAAGTTGCAGCTGATTCTACAATTAAATAACCATTTCTACCTTATTCAATAAAATATTAATTTATTAAAGATTAAAAATTAGATGTTTGAATATTGTACTCTTATGAACAGTTTATATATACTGTCTTATAGACTGAGTAATCACAGGTAAAACCATTTCCAAATCTAAACAGTACCTTTAGAAACTCTAGTAAGCACATTTAATGAGGGCTAGTATATTTGATAGCTCTGATTTGAAGTATGATTATAAGAATTGATCATAAGACAAGTAAATTCAAAGTTTTCACTTGAGTCACAAATTACCAGATTCAAATTAATCATATTTTGGACAATTATGTGAAGACTTAACTCTTTTGAGAAGTCTATGAGGCTGAGAAAAAGAGAAAGTATTGGAAGTTCTTGAGTTACAACCATTTGTTTAATGATGGTTTGAAGTTGCAATAGTACTGAAAAAGTGACTTACAATCTATTCTCAAAGTTATGACTGCCGTACCATCCTCACAGTCATGTGATCACAATTCAGGCACTTGGGAATTGGCTCATGTTTATAATGGTTGCAGGGTCCTGGGGTTACAATTTGTGATCTTCCCAGCTGGAGGGGGGGGGACAATCAAAGACAATCAAGAAGTGAGCAGAGAAAGTTGAAAATTGAGTTCATGTGATGTCTCACTTAATGACTATACAACTTCATAACAAATTTTCCAGACCCAGTTGTGGTTGTAAGTCAAGGTTTACCTGAACAATTAGCAGCAAGGTGGATGGACTCAATAATAGTGGTGATGGATGAACCACTGGAAGATCCAAATAACCAGGTTGAGGAGAAATCCTCCTGGAGAAAATTTACTTATGCAGTTGACACCTATTTCATGCCACATCACTATCATCATCATCATCATCACCACCAGAATTGGATTGTAACAATGCAGAGGAACTGTAGATGGCAGCAAAGAGGCATAGAAAACTCTTCGTTCATCTAAAAGTGTTTCAGATTTTGTAGTCTAGATTTATAGTCCTAATTTAAGGTCTGAAATCATGGTTAGCAAGCCACAATGCATATGTTTATATATGTGTGTGTGTGCATACGTTACATAGTACACTAAGACACAATTGGATTTTTTAAAAGTATGTTAAATCATATGTTATTGCTTGTTATAGATGTTATATGACACATAATCAGGGTATCATCTATACTCAAAACTTATTTTTGTGCATTTCTACATATTCATTACAAGACTACATTTTGCCAGTTTAAAACGATTTCCCCAGATTCTGCCCTGTCCCATTCAAACAAAGAGAGATTCCGGGGCAATTTTAGCTGTCTCTACAGGTAGTCCTCAACTTAAAACCATAATTGAACCCAAAATTTCTATTGCTAAGCAAGACCATTGTTAAGCGAATTTTGCGCTATTTATGATCTTTCTTGCCACAATTGTTAAGTTAGTAACAAGTTAAGTGAATCTGGCTTCCCCATTGACTTTGCTTGTTAGCAGGTCTCCAAAGGTGATCCCATGACCCTGGGAGACTGCAAGTCATACATGAGTCAGTTGCCAAGCGTCTGAATTTTGATCACATGACCATGGAGATGCTGCAATGGTCGTAAGTGGGAAAAGTGGTCATAAGACACTTTTTTTCAGTGTCATTGTAACTTTGAACGGTCTCTAAACAAACTGTATAAAGGAAGTTTTTTTCCCTTAAGAGACGAAAAGTTCCCCTCAAACCCTTTCTCCTCAAATTGTAAGCTTGCCTTGAAATGATCAATTTACCTGGGAGGAAAACTAAAACAAAATAGAATAATCACCCCTAAAAGTACCAACCCAACAAGCAAGTCCGAACTATGCTGGGCGACGGGCGTCGTGGGCTTTCTGCTCATGCTCAGAGACACCCTCACGCATTCACTAAGCCGAGCGCGTGGAAAGACTGGAAACGGGCCAGAGATTTTACTTCCTTTTTAAACTTCCCAGAGCGCGTTTGATTTATGAGATGATTTATTTGACAACACAGACCGCTCTTCATAGGAAAAAGCCAGGGAGTAGAAATCCGCCCGGGTCCGGAAGAAGGAAGATGATAGAAAAATCGTCAGTGGCTCATTCGAGACGAGGTTGGTATAACGCTGTAAAAATCCTCGGTGATTTAGAGAGGGTTTCCCCCCCCCCTCCTTTCTTTCTTTCACCCATCCCCCTCCGCCAGCAGTGGGAGAGAGAAATCCCTTTGATCTGCAGTTGCTTTGCTCCCGCGAGTGCGTCTCTTTGCCTTCAGATCAAGCACCAAAAAGTTTTTTTAAAAAAAAAGTGTTACAGGTCACGGTATCTGCAAGCTGGTTTCTCTCGCTTCTCTCTCTCTCTCCCCCTTCTTAATACTCTTTTCTGAACACAATCCCCTTTCTCATGCCCCTCCCCTTTCCTCCTCGCCCGGCAAAGGGGCTGTTGGGTCTGGAACTCGCTCGGGAGTTTGCATTGATCCATTGATTGCACATGGTCTCTTGCCTGACCTCCTTGCTCCCAGGGAAGCGGTCTCCATGGCTACTGGCCCTACTCCCCCAGTGGCAGACTGTAAATTCCTGCAGGCAGAGCTGAACAGAGCCCGGACGGGTGGGAGGGAGTGAAGAAGGAGCAGGCGAAGCAAAGGCAAATAGAAAGAAAGAGAGAAAAGAAAAAGGGCGTTGCTTGGATGGACCTTTACAGGTCTTCAGCATTGGACCACGGCCCTTAAAAAAAAAAAAAAAAAAAAAATCCGCCGCGCTAACAAAAACTACCCCTGGCTACGTTTCTTCTTGAATAAAAGAGGCGACTGAAAGGAGGGCGAGCAGGTCCGCTCAACGATTCCGCGGGTTTTCCTCTCTCCCTTCCTGTGTTAGTAGCATCAGAGAAACTACTAGACGAAACCCCGATAGCAATTTGGCTATCCTTTCTCCAGTAGCCGCTTTCATACACCATCAGAAAAACAGTTCCTTTGTTTTGAGGGCTTTTTTTTTTGGTTTGGTTTGGTTTTGTTTTGCCAAAAGCTGCGTGCGCGCTCTGTGCGTGCCTTCAAAGCATCAGAGGAAACTTCCCGGTTCTTGGCACAGCCTTCTGCACCGATTGGAATGGGGGTCTTGGAGATCCTTGGATTGTGCCTGGTTCTCTCCTTTGGCAACACTGTGGCTAAAGCTAGTCAAGGTAAGGAGAATCCCAACCCTGCCCCGACATCCTCCTTTCTAGACGGACACTGGTATTTCTCTATATATGCGCGAGCGCGCCACATTTAGGCACGGAACTTATTCCTCTACTTCTTAAATGTTGGATTTTGTCCGTGAGATTAGTAAACCACATGGTGCCAGGCAAAATATATATCTTTTAACTGTTGAATGCAAACCTTTCAGTGCATTCTTTGTTTTTAAAGAAATCTATTCTTTGAATTGCTTTTAAGCATAAGGAGGAAGAAGGAATGGTTGGGGGGGGGTATGAATTTTCCTTCCCAGCTACAAATCAGAGTGTTGTTACTTGCAACCTCTGCTCGGATTCCTTCCTTTTTTGCAAGGTTGATAGTACTTTTAGAAGCAATTACTTTTAAGATTAAGATGGGGCATAAGACGCGAGGGAATGTTTTTGTGGGATAAGCGTTCACATATAATGCAACTTCAGATGTTAGATGCAAAGATTCTTGGCAAAAATATGTGTTTTAACTTAATTTATCTTGAAACAGCTTGGCTGATTTTCATTTAAAATCAGACATGCAAATCCAAACAATTTGTTTAGATACTTCCCCTTCCTAAAACAGTAACATGTCATATCTTAATGATACAAAGTGGACAATGTATGATACAAATGTGTTAAGGAAAATGTTTTAGCTTTATAGTTTGTACTGTTTCTTTTATAAAGCGAGGAGAGTTTTAAGATTATTTGCTACTGCTTTAGCAGTATCCTTTTTAACAATTTAGAATCTTTTTTTTTTCACAATAAAAAAAGTGCAAAGGGTGTTTTGGTTTTATTTCTATTTGTTTGCAAGCCCACTAAAAAGGAACTAGTTTCATGTATAGTTTTATGATTTTAGTTTAGAAAGAAATGCTTAGGTTTTGATTACAATTAGGTTCAGTGTGTACATTGCTTTCATATTCTTATCATAATATTTATTTATTAAAGCTCTTTGGTTTCAAATTCCATTAAGCTGTGGCCAGATTTATGTAAAAACAGCATAGCAAAATTCCATCCTGTGGAAACTTGACTGATACTTTGGGGGAGGGGAAGGAACCAGAGTGGATTTGGGCAAGAGTCTTGCAGGTAAAAACATCTTTCTTTGTTACATCAGTTTTCAATAGAGGGCAAGAATGACATTTCTGTGAAATTTTGCAGATCCGTTTTACCGTAGCCGGAACACTGATTTTTTTTTTTAATACTTCACTCTCATTTTAAAAACATCCCCAACAGTCTCTTTTAATGAAACATATTTCCTACTGTTTATTCCAGTTCATTATGCTTGGAAAAATCATTTATCATACATGACATGTAAATTAATGTTGTTATTTAGAATACTGATTGTTCATATTAACTTTTTGGGGAGAAAGTTTGGGACAATGATGGGGAGACTGAAGATGGTGATAATTGAAAACCAAAAAGTTTAAACTTGAGTCCTCATTTCTTAGGTGGTGATGGATGTAATTTGTATCTTGACATCTTGGAAGTTTGACAAACAGGATTAATCTTGAAAAAGCATATACACTGATGAATGAAAAAGTAAAATGCATATTTAAAATCCAGCATCTATCATTATCTGAATAACCAAGTTCATCTAAGAAACAGTGCAATAAATGTTTAAAAGCTATAATTAGAATAGGGGTATTCTATCATTTGAAATTACCATTTTTCCTTACTATATGCATATGGTATTTAAATGTTGGGACCACATTTCCTCAAAGTTACTGCAAGTATGTCCAAATGGCAATATAATTTCGAGAAGTTGAGAAAGACTGGTTAAATAAGGACTTGATAGTCTGCATCCATGCAAAATATGTTGCAGAATGCTAACCAATAATCTTTTAACAAGTGCAGGGGGGAAAATCCTTTCTCAAATATGCCAAGGCAACAATGGAGGTAGTCAAAAAATCAATATACTGAAAAACCATAGCTGACAGTTAATAAACCATGATAATGAAATGTGTGTTGTGACATCCCAACAAACACCAGCCTTTCGTACATATGTTCTAATAATCTGAGAGGTGCTTCTGAGCAGCAACTACCGGTATATGTAAAGCCGAAATCCATCCGATACTGAGGTGTTCCCTTCCCTTTGCTGTATTCTGTTCTTCCATTTCAACAAAATCTTTTTTTCAAAATCCATGCTTATTATAGGAGTTCTAACAAATAAGTAGCAGAATATGAAAACAGTAATAAATAAAAATGTAGCTTTCCACCTGGTCCAGTTAACTACAATGAGTCTTGCTCTTATGAAGAGTGACTGGGTATCATTGATAGTATCCTATAACAGCAGGCATGGTATTTTTCAACTACATCTATATATGATATTTAAAGATCAGCAGCTGAAAACTGTGGGGCCAAATCTGGTCTTGCACTGGGTGCTTATTTTTCATGCTGCCTGTTCAGAATCAGAGCAACTTTACAGGTACAGGAGGAGCAATGTATATAACCATCTTGTCTAATTTAAAAGATTGTGATAGAGAAATTGTTTACATCCTATTTTCATATTTTCTTTACAGGAAAATTGCCAAGTGATTAGGCATTTAAATTGCAACAATGCTCAGTCTGTCATCTAAATAATATCAGAGATAAATCAATAAGTTTTGAGCCTTAATAAATGTTACCTGCATTTATGTAGTTTTCTACTTAGATTATTAAACTACTCTTTGCTCCTATTCATACTTTTTTCTTCTTCTTTTCAATTGTGTCAGATTCTCAGAGACTGCTTGCAGTTTTCTTGACAAGGTTTTTCAGAAGTGGTTTGCCATTGTCTCCTCCTTAGGGTAGAGAAAAAGTGACTTGTCCAAGATCACCCAGTTGGCTTTGTGCCTAAGGCGGGACTAGAACTTATGATCATCCGATTTGTAGCCTCTTGCTTTAATCACTACATCAAACTGGCTCTCATTCATAACTCCATTATGGTTTATTTATTGGACGCTTAATCTGTAAGACAGCAACAGATTTATCCTCCAGGCCTGTTTCAAGAGAAAGCAAGAAGAAAATGAATGAGTTGGCTTTAGGGAAGTGGTAGACATAATTAATAATACAAATCCATATAAAATCTGGTTTTCATAAATAGCCAACAGGAGATGCTAACAAAGTGGTAAACTGCCAGCACATCCTGTTTTCATACAAATAAACTGCTCTGAATGTGGATTCATTTGGATATTCACAAATATAGAAAATAAGAATGTCAGACTAAGGTTAGCCCAGTCATAATCTTGAGTTATGTTTAATGCTTTGTCCCATACTTTATATGTGAACTTGGCCATTCAGTTAAGTTGCAGTTCTCAAATAAAACCTGATGGATTGTATGAACTGGAGTTTCTGCAGAATAAATTGCATGAGGAGCTTGGAACTGATCTCTTTGGAGCCAAAACCTCATCTGGAAATGAATGCAGCAACACACACACACACACACACACACACATGGGGGGGGGACTAAGATGTTTTGGCAAACTTAGAAAGAGGGAAACGTATTGATTCAAGAGTTTCTGCCACTGAAGACTCACAGAGGTTTTGCTTTTGAGGTTCCATCTCCTGCAATCTGAAAATAAATTTTCTTTAACCTCTTGGGCAATATTATTTTCCTAACACACACACTGTTTGTAAGATTTATTATTACCTATAAGCTTCCAATTTGGTCGCTATACATTGTTTAGAAATAACTAATTCAGTTGACATTGGAAAAAAAACATCAAGTGTTGATGCATATTAATTCATCCCCTTAACGCTCAATTAAATGCTTTTGGAAACAACTTAGAAAACTATATGCCTACTTACTTGGTTTTGCTCATAAAAGCAAAATGGATCCCAAGAGAAAAACAAACCATGTTACTTCATTATTACTGAGTTTATTCTAAAGCAGTGGCTAGCCCTATTAAATCCCTAGCATGTCCTGTGTCCTGGATGTTACACTATAACAGTTTTTCTCAACCCCCAACTACTTTAAAATGCGTGGACTTCAATCCCCGGTACATGCAGTTTAAAGTTTCTGAGGCAGAGAAACACTGTACTATAGCAATAAGGGGGCAGGTGGGAGTAAATTGCTAATTATATAGAATTCTGGAGGGATTATACATATCTGTTTACTAGGTAATGTCTTTCTACAGTTGTGTTCCACTCGTGGCGACTTTATGCACACACCTGTGTAGAATTTTATGGCACTACTCTGGTAGCAGCTTACCATTACCATTTGACAAAGTGACTAAATTAGTGGATGTTGTGGACATAGTATATTTGGATTTCAGTAAGATATTTGACAAAGTACACCACAACCTACTTCTTGGTAAGATAGAAAAATATGGGATAGACAGCTTCACCAACAGATGGATATGTAACTGGCTGACAAACCACACTCAATGTGCAGTCCTTAATGGAACTACATCTACATGGAGAAATAAGCAGTGAGATACCCAAGGTTCTGTCTTAAGCCCAGATTCTTCAATATCTTCATAAATGATTTAGATGAAGGGGAACTCATCAAATTTGCAGATAACACCAAGTTGGCAGGAATAGCCAACACCCTAGAACATAAACTCAAGTTCCAGAAGGATCTCGACAGACTTGAACACTGGGCCCTATCTAACAAAATGAAATTAAATGGTCAGAAAAGTAAAGTTTTACACTTAGATAAGAAAAACCAAATATATAGGTAGAGAATAGATGGAACATGGCTCAATAGCAGTAACTACAAGAGAGATCTTGGAGTCCTAGTGGACAGTCACTTAAATATGAGCCAGCAGTTCCCTCAAAAAAGCCAATGCAATTCTAGGCTGCATCAACAGAGGGATAGAATCAAGATCACATGAAGTGTTAAGTGCTGTTTTATAATGCCTCAGTTAGACCTTACTTGGAATACTGCATCCAGTTTTGGTCACCACAATATAAAAAAGAATCTGTAAAGAATGCAGAGAAGAGCAACAAAGATGATTAGGGGGCTGGAGGCTAAAACATATGAGAAACGGTTGCAGGAATTGAGTATGTAATCTAGTGAAAAGGACTAGAGGGTGACATGATAACAGTGTCCCAATATTTGAGGGGCTACCAAAAAGGAGGGGGAGGGTCAACCTATTTTCCAAAGCACCAGAAGGCAAGACAAGAAACAATGGATGGAAACTAATCAAGGAGAGAAGCAACCTAGAATTAAGGGGAAATTTCCTGACAGCAAGAACAATTAACCAGTGGAATGCTTGCCTTCATAAATTGTGGATAATCTATCGCTGGAGGATTTTAAGAAGAGATTGGACAACCATTGGTCTGAAATGTTATAGGCTGGGTCTCCTGCTTGTACAGGGGGTTGGACTAGAAGACCTCCAAGTTTCCTTCCAATTCTGTTATTCTGTTCTGTTCATTCTTCCAGGATTCATTTTTTTAACTTCCCGCATAGAGTTCTGGGATTTTTCTGGTGATCTCCCAGAAAAATCTTGATCTTGCTTAATTTTTTGAGATCAACTAAAGATAACTAGGTACTGGACTAGAGGCTGTCTACCTACTGTAATACCTTGTTCATAATTTTCCTACTTTAGCCTAGGTCCTGTTTTGTATTTGTAAGAATACACATCGATAAGTTTGAAAACAGTTTGATTCACTATTGTTCCTTTATTGTTTACATAAGCTGTCTTTTAGATTGCCCTGATAAAAAGATATTGTTATGTTTATACCTTTTGCTAAACTTAATATGATTTGCTTATTTGATTCAGCTTAGTATGTTGGTGAATTAAATGATGTGCCTTGTAATTCATAGTCTATGGCAGACATGTCAAACTCGCGACATCACGTGACATCGTGCGACGTATCGGGACTGTTTTGCCATTGCCGGCAATGGGCTTCCGCGTGACTTGTCCGGCCCGTGGGCCGGCAGTTTGACACCCCTGATCTATGGCTTAGCATAATTGTGAATCAAAAGCTGTGCCTTATTCAGTAAACTATTATTAAGTAAACCATGGCTTAGTAAAAGTCGGTCTGCATGACTCACTAAATTGTCTGCAGTCATTAAGAGGAATTTCTGTGTTTCCATTTTATTTTCCTCCCAGTCTCCATACCTTTTCATAGCCTTTCTAAGAGTAAATGTGTCCAACATGGATCAGCGTCAATTTTTAGTTATACATATTGGAATTTAGTCCCAAATATTTAATAATGCATTGGGACTAAATTCTATTTCCATTGGGTTTGTACTTTGAACTAACATTTAGGAACAAAATGTTAAATTGAGACTTCTTATCCCAGACTGGGTCACTCCAGTCATATTGGTTTACAGCCCCCAGAATTTGTTGTTACCTGGTTTCATATTCTGGGACTAACCTCAAGGGCAATCCAGGTTGGAGAAGACTGATTCATCTTTTACATGGCAGTTAACATATAAATCTTCCTGATGCAGACCTTTGTGCCAGATGTAGTGGCGCGAATGAGACCTTAGACATCTAATTAGCATTAAATACAGGTAGATAACTCATGGTTAAAATAATTAATTTGGTTCTTCAAAATCATAACAATTTAATGCATTGTGTGTCAATGAATTTAGAAAAAATCAACCTCTTTTTATAAGCTGTATCTTCCCAGAGGCAAAGGTGTATACCATGATTATACAATCAATGTTGTAGAATGTTGATGGGCTTGGCAGATAATAGGTTGGATTCTTTTAAAGTCTGAATCCAGCTGCAGGGCCTTAAAATGGGGTGGTGATGATGCTATGGGGTGTGTACTCTTAAAGAATAATTCAGTTGATGAAAATACATAATGGTCTTATTCTTTTCCCCCACCTCCTATGAAAACTTCTCCCTCTTTCCTGGTTGTCTTCAGAACCATAGAAGGTGATGATCTCCTGCAGTCCTAAAATATTAAATATATAACTGAACCATATCAATATAAACTGTTCAAAAAGAATTGACTGAAGACTCTTAACATGCCATTACTTACGTTTGATGAAGGTAGTGAGGTTGGGTATCAAAGTAAAAGTCTTTTTATAAAAAGCAATCAAAATTTAAATATTCGCCTTGGACCATCCTTTCCTGAGAGGCATCACTGTCTCTTATATTGTTTTCAAAAAGGCACTTTAGAGGAAATCTGCATAAGAAAAATCTCCGGAGTAATCTTTGGTGCTTATAATTATAGACGATAAAGTGTAAGCTTCATCTGCTGTTGTGTGACCTTTGGCATAATAGCAAATCTGAGGAAACTTGTCCATCTCTTGTGCTTTATTCAGTGGATGTCAATACTTCAGGGATGGTTTAACTACTCAGGAACAATGCCTGAAATAAGGATTTCCATCTTATAAGAAAAAAGAAAACTAGCCTATTTGTTTTTGAGTGGCAGCTGGTTTGCTTCCAGGTCCAATTCAAGTATTGGTTATCACCTTTAATCACCTTACTGATGACCCCTTCAGTCAAGGAATTCCAGTAGTCAGGGTCCAGGAGAAGGGCCTTTTCTTCTATGGCTCTTACCCTCTGAAACTTCATGCCCCTTCAGGTGAGATCCATCCTCACCCTCTCGGCCTTCCAAAACAGCCTCAAAACCTGTTTCTACTGATTGGCCTAGGTCCCAATGAGGAAATTCCATACTGGAGGTGGTTAGTTGACTAGGAAGAAGATCCCACGCTCAGCCTTTTGTATTCTGGTTTCCAACATATCTAATCTCTGTTAATTTAAATATTTCATGTTTTAATGTTTTGTACTTTTATTTTTATGATGTTGTAAGCTGCCTGCCCAGAGTTACTTGACAGTGAGATGGGCGACATGTACATTTAATAAATACAAATTAAAACATTCTGGCCCTCCTGAACCTTTCAGAACCTGATATTCTTCTGCACTGGCTTCAGGATTGGGAGTGGAAAACCCAGTGGTTCTCCTCATTCCTCCATAGCCCATTCCAATCGGTGTTGGTAGGAGAGGTTGAGCTCTAGGCTCCTGCAATGTGGAGTGCCTCAGAACTCAACCCTTTCAACCTAAAACTGCTGGGGGAGGTCATTTGTCAGTATGGGGTCTGGTATCATCAGTATGCTAATGATACCCAATTATATATCTCCAACCCCCATCAGACAAGTGATGCTCTGACAGCCCTGGCCAAGGGCCTGGAAGCTGTAAGGATTTGGATGGGAAGGAATTGGCTTCAACTCAACCCTGGATAGATGGAATGCCTCTGGGTTTTTGGCACCCCCAGGCCCAGATGATTCTTCATTTTTGACTCTGGATGGGGTGGCAACTCTGGACTAAGTTGGTGTACAGTTTGGGGGTCCTCCTTGACTTGCTCAAGGAGTATGTGGCAACTGTGGCTGGGGGGGGACTTTGCACAAATTCATCTGGTATGCCATTTGTGCCTTTCTTGGAAAGGAAAGTCCTGATCATGGTCACTCATGCCTTGGTCACCTCGCATATGGATTACTTCAATATGCTTTACATGGGGCCGCCCTTGAAGGCCGCTGAGAAGCTACAACTGGTCTAGAATGCAGTGGCGTGCCCAGTTATGGATGTCCTTAGATTTACCTATGTGACACTTCTGTTGCGTGAGCTGCACTGGCTTCCAGTTTCCTTCTGGATGCAATTGAAGGTGCTGATTATTGCCTTTAAAGTCCTTTATGGCACAGAGCCAAGTTATTTGGGGGGACTGCCTTTTTTAAAGAACTTCTGCCATATTATGGGCATGCTCTTAGTCCTGTCCTTTGGCACCTAGGAGCCAGTAAATGTGCCTTTTCCTGGGGAGGCTCACCCTATAGAACACCCCTCCTCTTGAAGTGCGGCAGGCCTCTACCCTCCTAAAGCACTGAAGTTTTGGCTTTTCCCCAAGTGTTGGGATAGGATGACGTGACTGCATGTCATAAGTTTAATTTGGTGCCAGGTTTTTGTTTTTAATGTTTATGGTTTTCATAGTTTTAATATAGTTTTTATGTTGTTTTATTACTGATATTGTTTTAATTGTTGATTGGGAGTCACCCAGAGTTTGATATAAGGCAGGCAGCTATAGAAATGTTTTAAATAAATGAAAGAAAGATGCCCCCCCCCCCATCTCTTGCCTGACCCAGGAGGCAATATAAAATCTTGGCCTCCCTGGGTGTGTAGTCCTTGCTGCCAATCACCAGAGGTTTGCTCACTCTGATCATGCAAAAACTGTCAGCAGAGATAATGTAAATAAACTTATAGTAGAAATTTAAATTGCAGTAAGGGATTTAATATTGCACATTTCCAAAGCACAGGGCGTGTTCTGATTAAAATAGATCACAGAAGACAAAGAACACAACACAGTTGTGATGTCAGGAAACTTTATCAAATGCCCTGTTGGGCTCTCCAAGCATTTATACTTATCTGGTCCACTGTGTTTTAGGCATGTATACTTCACTGGATCATAATGTTAATCCATACAAGTAAATGAAAGAATTTCATGATTGATTGATTATTCATAGGAATGTAAATTTCAGTAGAATAATGCCCTGAGTCCTTTTAAAAGGAAAAAAAACTAAACATCATGTTATTTTTATACACTTCAAAGAGATGCCAGACATGTGATGTTGCCTTCTGATTTATGTATACAAAACAAGCTATCTCTGAGTAATCACACCCTATACCTGGTTTTCTTTGCTGTACATAATTTGCCCAACAAGGAGCAAGGCATGTCCCAACAAAATATACTTCGACTCAAGTTTTTTTCATTTAGCAGAGTGTATGAATACTGTATTGCATGTAAAAAGGACAGTCTTGGTTCTGGATGTCGAATCCATTCTGTGAAATGGAACAGTGACCATAGGTCAGGGGTGTCAAACTGCCAGCCCGTGGGCCGGACGCATCATCCCAAAACCGCGCCCACCCCATTGCCGGCAATGGAGAAAAAGCTCCGATACGTCGCACGACGTCATGTGACGTCGCGAGTTTGACATGCCTACCATAGGTAATCATCAACTTACGACCACAACTGAGCCCAAAATTTATGTTGCTAAGCAAGATATTTGTTAACTGAGTTTTGCCTCATTTTATGTCCTTTCTTGCCACAGATGCTAAGTGAATCACTGCAGTTAAATTAGTAACACGGTTGTTAAGTGAATCTGTTTTTCCCATTGACTTTGTTTGTCAGAAGGTCACAAAAGGGGATCACATGACACTGGGACATCATAAATATGAGTCAGTTGCCAAGCATCTGAATTTTGATCACGTGACCGTGGGGATGCTGCAATGGTTTTAGGTGTGAAAAATGTTCATAAGTTACTTTTTTCAGTGCCGTTGTAACTTTGAACAGTCACTAAATGAACTGTTGTAAGTCGAGGATTATCTGTCCTGACTATAGTTTGACAATCCTCTGAATAATTGTTGGGTGCATATTTATTTGTTAAATTTATATGCCACCCATATCAGTGTCAAGAGATATAAAAAAAGAAATACATGGGTTGAACTGATCCATTTTCTATCTCTTCCTTTGGCTACCCATCCTTTCCTGATCTACTGAGACTATATTTTGCAATTTATCTAAACAAATTGTGATTTGCATAAATTATCCAATTAGAATGCCAAGGCAGATTGTGAGTTCAAAACTGGGTTTAGTTGGTGTATATTTGCTAGTTCAAATATAACATTGAAGTTCGTCATAAATGATGGGTCATCTTTGGATGTAACTAGGTGCTTGAGTGATTCATTATTTGGATAACTATTTAAATTGGGGTGGACAATTTTTGCAACTAGCAATTATACATTTGGTTAAGAAACAAAATAAAACAGCATCTTGGAGCTGTTGATAAGATAATACAGCAAAATAGCATAGATTCAAAATTTTCAGACTGCTTTTTAAGGGATTTTTTTAGAGACTGACATATTTTAAAATAACATAAGGATATTTAGGATGTATGTGTATATTTTTTCCCTTAAAAAGTGATTAAAAAAACCATTGTCAAATTTAATTTTGGTTTGTTACTGAATGCAGTGGCATGATCAAGTGGGGAAGGGAGCTCAACAGACCACGAAAAAAATGTTCAATACCACAAACAAGCCAAGGGTTGCCCACCCCTAAATGGATCTCATGTATGTTTAGGGCTGATGTGTGCTTACGCTCAATTCTCTTTAGAAATGTTGTAGAATGATGACAGTTACTATATCCAGATATGGCCACTGCCTTGTTTAAATAGGTTGCATTGAAGGCAGGGACAGTCACGTTTGCCTGTAGGCTTTTTAACCTTAAATGATGTGGTGTGCATGAAATTTTCTTGGAAATAAAAAAAAAGTCAAGAAAACAGATCATAAAAATTGAGCAAGTGAAATCTCTAATGACTTTTTAAAAATATCGCAGAGCAATTATGTTGTTGTCATTCTCTTGCTTAGTGTTGCAAGGACACTCTAAACTTTTGGAAAAGAGATTTAAAGGATTTTGATTTTGTTACATCTGTAATGCAGTTATGTATACTATGTAGTATGGCAAGAGGCTGAACTCAATAGACTAAATGTCCCATTTTAACTCTGTTGCCCACCTAATTACAAATGCATGATCTGCTCTTTTGATTACAGGAATTTTCAGTGGTGGGACATGTAGAGCCTTGACTAGGTCACTTTGGTGCTGTGAATCCATTAAATGCTCTTAAGGAATGTACGGGTCTGCTTGTAACTAAAGGAAAAGAGATGGAAGGAGGAAAAGCCAAATAATTATAGTTTGGTTAGCAGGGTTTGTTTTCATATCCATCCCCTAACATTAAAGTCTTTGAGGAAAAGGATAATCTTAGCCCAACATTTTGTATAGATGGCCATACAGTGGCCTCCACTTTTTACTAAGTCTCTTGTTGTAAACCAATATTAAAGACACATTGGGGTGCCTGGAATACTGATCATAAGAACTTGGAAAAGGAGTAAAATTGGAAAAGTTGCACCAAATGTCAATATCAGACTGGTGTCTCATATTTATTGTATGCCGTACTGTAAATACCTCTAATTTTTCTTTCCCTCCTTTGTGAATTTTCTGTGGAAAGAAACAAATGGAAATAATGGTAGAAGAACATATGTAATACAATGTTGCTGGACTCTTATCTGAAAATAAAATTCCAATTGCATGCTACAAATTTAAGCTCTCACCTTTAAACAGAATCTCAGAATTGGATTTTGAAATTGACTGAACTAGCAGAGATGGCGAAATTAACTGCTTTGATTAGAGATAATGGACTAGACAACTTTATAAGAGACTGGAAACTGTTTGTAGACTTTCTACAGTACGTGCTAAATATAATAACAGATGGTTAACAGGGATTTGAAGATTATTGTAATGTTTAGCTCAACCTGTTGACCACTTTTTCTTCTTTTGTACACTATTCTTTTCTTTTTTGTTGTTGTTAGGATTGAATGTATGCTTTTGTTTTGTTTCATTTTGTTTGTTTTATTGTTTTGTACTTTATTCTCTATGATAAAACAATAAATAAAATAAAAAAAGAATCTCAGAATTCACAGTTCCAACTAAAATGCATATTGGTTGAGGACATCTCAAATGTCTCCTCCCCTCCCAGTAAGTAACCTGTTATTCCCTCTCTGGAAATAAGAGTAGAACAAGAACTTCTTTACTGCTCTCATGGTCTTCCAGACAGAGCTATGTACTATCTTATGATCAGATTAAGTGCAGTACAGATTGCCTTAGTAAACTCTTTCCCCCCCCTCCTCTCTAGCTATTCAGCCAAAGATACCATACTACAGTATCTGAGGCAGTTCGTACAATGGACTTTTCTTAAAGGCTTCTATATTTAAAGATTATTTGGGCACTGACAGAAGCTATAGATATTTTTAAATACCTATATCTATATTAGCGGTGTGTAAAGATTCAGAGTTGAAGAGCAAAATGTAATTCTGCAGGAATATTTTACACCAAATGTGTCTTTTCAAAACGGAATTTCTGGACAGCCCTAATCTCTGTGTGCTTGCTAATATTTGTTAAGTAAAAACCAATGTATGAATTTTAGGAGAATGAAGAAAACTATGAATTGTTTTGGACTGGTTTATATTTTTATTATGGCAGCCCAGATACTATTCTTTCAATCCTACTTTTGTCTTAGACAGTTATTAACTGGTATTTTAAATTTAAAACTGAATGATTAAAATAGCTGAAACTGTAGAATGTAAATTTTAAGAATTTCATTCTACAGTAATTTAAAAGATGATAAATATTCTGCAAGCTTTCCTAAATTCACCTTGGCATTGGCTAATATGGCTAATAAATTTACTGTACTCTGATAGCAACAGGAAGGCAGTCTACCCTCTGGGTCAGGGCTTTTCAACCTTTTCACCCATTGTACCACTTTTCGGATAAGGCAATATCCGAGTACCACCACTCGCCCAGCAAGGTATCAAAAACTTGACCCCCCCCCAAAAAAGGAAAAAAAGATAAAGTACAGGTAGTCCTCGACTTACAACAATTCGCTTAGTGACTTTTTGAAGTTACAACGGCACTAAAAAAGCGAATTATGACCATTTTCACACTTACGACTGTTGCAGCACCCCCAGGGTCATGTGATTTACATTCGGATGCTTGGCAACTGATTCATACTTATGACGTTCACAGTGTCCCAGGGTCATGTGATCAATGGCCGGGGGCATGGCCAGCTGATCACTCAGGTTGTAGTGTGCCTGTGGGGGGGGATCCGTGGGTCTTTGGTGGAGGGGGATGGGACTGGGGTGGGTGCCTGCCTTCCTTCCCTCCCTCTCTCCCATTGTCCCTTCCTTCCTTCTTTCCTTCACCTCCTTCTTTGTCCCTTCCTCCTTCCCTCCCCCTCCCATTGTCCCCTTTCCTTCCTTTCCTTCACCTCCCTTTGTCCCTTCCTCCTTCCCTCCTTCTCTCCCACTGTCCCTTCCTTCCTTCCTTCCTTCCTTCCTTCCTTTCCTTCACCTCCCTCTTTGTCCCTTCCTACTTCCCTCCCACTGTCCCTTCTTTCCTTCCTTCCCTTCACCTCCCTCTGTCCCTTCCTCCTTCCCTCCCTCTCTCCCACTCTTCCTTCCTTCCTTTCCTTCACCTCCTTGTCCCTTCCTCCTTCCCTCCCTCCCCCACTGTCCCTTCCTTCCTTCCTTTCTTCCTTTCCTTCACTTCCCTTTGTCCCTTCCTCCTTCCCTCCCTCTCTCCCACTGTCCCTTCCTTCCTTCCTTCCTTCCCTTCACCTCCCTCTGTCCCTTCCTCCTTCCCTCCCTCTCTCCCACTCTCCTTCCTTCCTTCCTTTCCTTCACCTCCTTGTCCCTTCCTCCTTCCCTCCCTCTCCCCCACTGTCCCTTCCTTCCTTCCTTTCTTCCTTTCCTTCACCTCCCTTTGTCCCTTCCTCCTTCCCTCCCTCTCTCCCACTGTCCCTTCCTTCCTTCCTTTCTTCCTTTCCTTCACCTCCCTTTGTCCCTTCCTCCTTCCCTCCCTCTCTCCCACTGTCCCTTCCTTCCTTCCTTCCTTCCTTTTCCTTCATCTCCCTCTTTGTCCCTTCCTCCTTTCCTCCCTCTCTCCCACTGTCCCTTCCTTCCTTCTTTCCTTCCCCTCCCTCTTTGTCCCTTCCTCCTTCCCTCCCACTGTCCCTTCCTTCCTTCTTTCCTTCCTTTCCTTCCCCTCCCTCTTTGTCCCTTCCTCCTTCCCTCCCACTGTCCCTTCCTTCCCTTTCCTTCCTTTCCTTCACCTCCCTCTTTGTCCCTTCCTCCTTCCCTCCTTCCCTCCCACCGTCCCTTCCTTCCTCCTTTCCTTCCTTTCCTTCACCTCCCTCTTTGTCCCTTCCTCCTTCCCTCCTTCCCTCCCACTGTCCCTTCCTTCCTTCTTTCCTTCCTTTCCTTCAACTCCCTCTTTGTCCCTTCCTCCTTCCCTCCCTCTCTCCCACTGTCCCTTCCTTCCTTCTTTCCTTCCTTTCCTTCCCCTCCCTCTTTGTCCCTTCCTCCTTCCCTCCCTCTCTCCCTGTCAAGCCCCCGCGGGTTTGACATGAACGGGCGGGGGAGGGGTCGAGGACGACATGCGGGGCGGCAAAGGAGACCAGTGGCCGTTGTACCTGGCAGCGTGAATGTCGGCTCCGTGCGCGTCCCACCGAACAGCTGAGCGGCTCCTACTCTTAGCCGCCGAACAGCTGATGGGCGTGAGGCCGCAGCAGGGAGCCAAGGGCCGATGGCGCGGCCTGAAGCTGAAAGGCTCTGTCTCCCGGCCGCTGAACAGCTGATGAATGCGAGGCCGGGAGACAGAGCCTTTCAGCTTCACCTTTCAGCAGGGACGCTCACGGGACTGGAAGGCTGCAGCGCTGCAGCCCCCATTGTCCCTTCCTTCCTTCCTTCCTTCCTTCCTTCCTTCCTTCCTTCCTTCCTTCCTTCCTTCCTTACTTCCTTCCTTCCTTCCTTCCTTCCTTCCATTGTCCTGTGCTACGCCGCCCAGACCCCAGCCTGGTTTTGGCAGGCAGCAACACATCACGGCCCTGCCTGTGCGCGCGCAGAGGCAGAGGAGAGCACACAGGCAGGGCGGGGATATCCCCAGTTCACCTCCCGTTTTCAGGCACGTACGTTACGAACCGGCTTCTTCTCCCAGTCATTTTTCCCCTACCGGGGCCCAGCGTTCGAGCCAGGTTCCCCGATCCTCTCCATGTACATCGTTCTTCCCATAGCTCTCCCCAGCGCTGTCGAGAGATGCCCATTTCTGGCCGCATTGCTACCGTTCTTAAGTTACATTTGCACCTGCCCGAAGGAAGAGAGCGATGCTTTTCTCCCTCCTCCAAAGGAAGGGAGACAAACCCGCATCGCCACCAAGTCACCCTTCTTTCGGGCAAAGTAATCTCCGGTCCCCACCTTTGAGACTGTTTCAGCCTGAAGCAGAGAGTCGGAGAGCTGCGTCACTCTTGCCATTTGGACCCTTCTACTTTTACGCTCTGGGAGCAGCTTGCCTTTCAAACCTCCGATAACTAACGGAAGGGGAAACCTGCTGCAAAGGCGCATCTCCCGAAAAGATGAGGGGGGAGACAAAGGCGATCAGTCAGCCAAGAGCCCGGCTGTTTCAGACTTTAAGCCTGCGATACAGGCAACAGAGGGCCAAGCAAAGAAGGCGATCCAAGAAAAGGGAAAAAAACCCCGCTTTCCTTTCCAGCAAAAGTTACTTTTCCAAAATTGCCTTAAATGAAGAAGTGACTTTCCCCCCCTCTAATAATTGACTTTCTCCTGGCTCCTCCAGCCTTCCCTGGCAGGAATAGATCAGCCCCGACCGGCTTTTGTTCCCCAAAGCCTAAAGTCGATCGCTCGCTTGTCTGATCCAAGGGGCGCACGGGCACCCCGAGACCCGCTCCAGGCCCCCACTAAGCCACGATTCCCGGTTTGTAGACAAGATGAGGGGGGGAGAAAGGCGATCAGTCAGCCAAGAGCCCGGCTGTTTCAGACTTTAAGCCTGAGATAAGGCAACGGAAGGGGAAACTGACTGGCAGGAGGGCAGGCAGGCCGGCCGTCGCGGAAATGGGGAAGGGTTAAATGCTGTGAAACAGTGGGGGGGAGTCAGGTGGGCGCATTTCTCTCCACACCCGCGTTCTGTTGGCTTCGCCTGGCGCGCTACAGCAAAACAAAACGCGGGATGAGTCCGGGAGGCAACGTGAGGGCCGTGAGGGGTATCGCAAGCTCACGGGGGGGGGGAGGAAAAGAAGACGGAAGAGAGTGAGGCCACAACAGGGAGAGAGAGAAAGGGGGAAAGAAGGAGGGGCGGTTGTGATGTTGGCGCTCAGGGCCACGACGCGAGCAGTCTCAAACCCCTTCCTGCGGTCTCAAACCCCTTCCTGCTGAGGGAGTGGACGGCTCTGTCCCCTATCAGGCTAGCGCTTGTGAAGTCAGAAGAGGGAGGGGAAGGGCGATACAGATCCCGCTGACCTGCGTGCACAAGAAGAAGTCAATCCAGTTGCTGCACAATGAGTCCCTGGGGAGGGCGGGGCCTTGCTCTGCGCCTGCGCTCTTCGCGTGCCCTCCTGCAGGGCACGTTCGGTAGGGTGCGTCCAGGCTGCCACCAAGCAGCATGATTTCCACAAACAAGTGAGCTGGGAAGGAGCGGAGCGGGGGGGGAGTAAGGCGACCCCCCGGGGGGGGAGTAAGGCGACGCCGCGTACCACCAGCCAGGTGGTCGCGTACCACCAGTGGTACGCGTACCACCGGTTGAAAAGCCCTGCTCTGGGTAAGCTAACTTTTAGTTGATAAAAAAAATGAATAATAATAATCAGATCTGTAAGATGGAATATAAATCTGATAAATAAGGCAGATAAAAATTGTGATGGCTATATATACTCCCACCAAAATTAGAAACAATCCCTGTGAGTCTTGCCTATTAACCTCCCATGGAGTTGATGTTTTGTGTCCTGCCTGCTTGTATAGTTGTCATTACAGTTGGATCCTATGGGAAGAGAATATTGGTCCTGATACACTGTTGGTTTGTTTTTATGCTGACTTTGGCTTAAAAAAGGACTAAATTTATTCATTGACGCCATCAGTATCAGGGTTCATCCAATTAAATCTCCCTTCTTTTGAATGCGAAGCATCTAAATATATTGATATACGATATAATAAACTCAGAAATACTCTTCTCTGGCAGTAATTAAATATAATAGAGAATGGTATTGTCCTTGTATTATGTTTTTCAGGGATGCCTTGTTGACTTATACAAAACAAGATGCTGTTATATTTATTAGTAGGCATTCCTCTGTTTGTGTGTGTAAATGATTATGTTTCTGCTCTTGTCATCTGGCTCTGTCTCCTGTTCAACCTGAGATGTACTATGGTTTGGTTAATATTTCAGGTTAATGACACCTTTAGACAGGCACTCTGTGAACATGAATACAATAATCCTTATGTACAGTATTTACAGCACCAAAGGATTTGTGTGATGTTTCAGAATGTGCCCAACCTGCAATATTGTATTATTGCTTAATTGTCTAGTTACTTTTGTTTGTACCATGGATCTGCTCAGTTGTATTTATATATTCCAAGTCTTTTTCTAAGCCTTCTCTTTTAAGACTTTTCTTCAGTGTTAGATTAATTTTTCCTTTGGTCTGTGCTTTTCCTGCTCTGGTTTATTTATTCTCCTTTAACCACCAGTCCCAACTGCCTTTCACAGTTTCCTCTTTTGCCAAGTATATTTATGCAACTGTGTGGATGTCTTACTAAGATCCAGTCTGATCACAACCCAACTAACTACAATCCTTGTTCTTGAAACTGTGAAAATCCCAAAAGTGATGCTTCCCAACCCCCTTTTAAAGTGAGTTTTGTAAATATATAGGGCAAGACTGATGCACTATAATTTTATTTACTTGCTTTTACTCTTCTTTGCCTGTTTTTTAAATTCCTAGTTCTGTTCCTTTTGGGATAAGTGGATGTTTAAAGTACACATAGCTCTAGAGAATCTCTGTCCAAAAGTTTGATTTTGCAAAGACAGTCAAGCTAAGAAAAAGTATTTCTCTCTCTCTCACAATGAGTTCTTTCCCGAAATAAATGTTACATTGACATAAGGCAACTGTAGCCATGTCATATATATTCGCAAAACTTTGACTTGTCCTTCCCAGTAACTCAGAAGTTTGGGTAAGTATTTCTCAACCTTGCCAACCTTTAAGATTTGTGGATTTCAACTCCCACACATGCTGGCTGGGGAATTCTGGGAATTGACGTCTACACATCTTAAGCTACCAAGGTTGCAGCAACATGGTAGGATTCAGAAATATTAGTCACCAATCATCAGCCCATGTCAGCCATTTTGATTTTCTCCCAGTATTCTGCACTTTCTGTACATCAACCTTTTGACACTATGGGAAATTACAACACTGATTATAAGTTCTTGTAGGCTTTCATGGCTGACATCAGTCACTTGATTACAAGCTGCCCTACAGAGAACAGCTGCTGAGAATGTTGTTAGGTAATGCACTAAAGATTAAATGCAATTTATCCTCACATTGTAAGATAAGGCTCACTATTAGCTACCATCTCCTGCTATGAATTAGAGCTACTATATCTGAGTTTCCAAAAGTCAGATGAAAGTCAAATTATTTTCCTTCCAGGTCATTCTTGTTCATTTTTCTTATCCATTGACAATGCTGTCTTGTTGAATGGAGAAACTTGTAGTACTAGCTGAACTTGGCTTTTGATAATCCACTCACTTTCACTCTCTCCTAGTTGTTTACAGCATCTTTAAGCTTTTAGCAAAACTTTTGAGGTACTCCCAGTTCATTTCTTGTATAGATCAGGTTAGTCTTTGGTTTCCCTTGATTTCATCTTGTTTCAGGCTTATTTCATCTCTTATCACTCTGACTATGTGATGCCCTTAATCCCTGTATTGGCATCCTGTCCATTTTCAAATCCATGCTCCTACTTTTTACCTTCAAATTTCCACATGTACTTTACCAAGCACAATTTAAACAATTGCATGTTGCTTCTCTGTTTCCTCTTGTTCCTCACTGCATCACCCTTTCCTCCCTCTATTTTTTTATATTAAATTTCTAATTATAGAACTCCTTTAAGCAGAATCCTATCTGATTCTATTTGGGCAAGCATTCATAGTGCAATATAGTTAATAAACAATAGTTATATAATGCCTTCTTTTATAAAAAAAAAAAAAGCATTAAGCTGCTAAAACAGACAAATATAGCTGGAATATTAAAAAAAAAAAGCATTAAGCTGCTAAAACAGACATATAAATATAGCTGGAATCAGTTAAAAATACTGCCTCAAAATTGTAATACCTAAAGGCATTAAAATATTCCATCCACAGATGAATTTGTAAATTCTGGTTTTAAGTCTCCTAACCACAATGGCCAAATTCAGTTGTTCCACCCATTGAAGAATGTCCATATTGGGCTATCTGCTGTTTATATATTGACAGTAACAAGTCTGGCATCAAAGAGAGATGACAACACTAATTCAGTATCACAAACATGGTAATATGGCATTTTACACATTTCTTAATATATAAACATTTTTAAAATATATATTATTGCTATTAATATATCCTTTAAATATATAGAATAATAGCTGCTCAAGGCTTCCTTGATGTGAATCTCACTATTTTATTTTCTTTTGCATTAATTTTTTTAAAATCTCAAGAATTTTATATCACATATTTACCGCCCCCCCAAAACCCAAATAATTTAAAAATAGATTTATATATTATTTTTGGAGATTTCTAATAATTTTGCCATAATAGTTACAAAGAAATTAGGACTGGTTGTAACATCCTATGGTGAACACTTGGTCTTTGCACTTAGAAAAAAATTGGGCCCTTTCTTTAAGAGGGAGTTAAAATTCCCTTTTGCTTTCTTTCTAGTCAGTGTCTATAGATTCTGTGAATATTGAAATGGCATAATGCTCTCTGGCCTTAGTGACTTTTCAGAAGAGAGAAAAATATTGCTCAAGAGTTGTATCTTATATTGTACATGGATGTACTACTAATGATTAAGATCTGATATTTCCAGATTTTCTGACATTGCTGAATTACTGTACCTTTTAAATGTGAAGTACTTTAGATATGTCTGGCAAATTTCACTCTTCTGTTTGCAATAGCATCAGGCTTCTTCTTTTCCAAAGCTGTGATGCTTACCACTAAGACATATTCAGTGCAAGTCCTGATTTGCTGGGGGACAAGATGCTACTGTTGATACTAAGTTCCTTGCCAAAATCTGCAGAAGCTCAAATCTACCTTAGACCAGAAAGTGGACCCTGTGGCTATGTGGCCAGAATAAAGTGCTTTGAAGAGGAAGGAAAAGGTTAGGGGGTGCTGCATATCCTGCTGGGACTGTTTAATATTTAACTTATGAACCTTCCGCCATAGCCTTATTCATGGGTTGCTGGTGTAATAACTTCAAGAGCCTGGAGCCTCTCCCATTTAGTGGCAGGCTGTCTATGAGCCCCTAGTCTAATTTAGAAAAATGTGGTCACTGAGTTTTCTGTATAGTCTTGTTTGGAAAGCCTGATTCTATTCCCAAGGATAAGAAAATATGACTCAGTGCAGAATTTATTTTATTGTGGGCTGCTGCCAGTTTTCTCTTTTACTCACCCACATTTTAACTAATAAAAAGTCAGTACTAATACGTATACTGCATACACATACATTTCAGGAATATAGCACATGGAAGGAAATACTATATTTGTTTAGATTCTTCCTTGAAGAATCTGGCATTCATAAACAAAGCTTGTGAGTGCTGATAGTTGAAAAACTAGTCATTATCCACCCACAGAAATGCTTTGCAGTTGATGTATATTTGAAAGTTTTTCTTATCACATATAAGCAGTAAGGTATAGGAGACGCCATGCACCTTAGCTTTAGTAAAATATATGGAGCTGAGTATTACAAAGTGTGTGTTTGTGTGTGTGTGTGTATATATATATATATGAAATATAAAATCAATTTTTGCAAAGCTTATTTTATTAAGTTTGCAGAAAAATGCACTTAGTTATTAAGTACTTTTTGACTACCTCTTCTCTTCTTAAAAATATTGTTTTAATAGCCTCTACAAAATTAAAAAAAATATGAAACTAACTAAAGGAAAACTAAAAAGATCAGATTTCAAAGTGGGTTGATGTAGTACAGGGGTGTCAAACTTGCAACGTCACGTGACATGTTGCGACGTATCGCGACTTTTTTTGCCATTGTCGGTAATGAGGTAGGCGTGGTTTTGCTGTGATGCATCCGGCCCGCGGGCCGGCAGTTTGACACCCCTGATGTAGTAGAATCAAAGACTGTGATCTCTTCAAAGTAGAAAAGAAGAGAGAAGTCTGCTGGTATTAATCCCAAGGTGTTACTGGTAAGATTGGACTTTCACAAATAAGTAAAAAGAAATATTTTCAAATGGATGCTCTGATTGTCCAGATTTAACTAAATGCTTCAATAGGAGAACATTTGCCCAATGATGACTGAAAACCATAAATCTTATGTTGAGGTACATGTTCCACTCCAGTGTCTGTTTATTCAGGACCACTAATTGTATGGATTAGCTTTACAGCGTATTGTACATAGAAACGGAACCCCCAAATATTTATTGCTTCTTTGGCCATAACTATTTTGACCAGTAGGGCCATCTCCCATTTTCCTTCTGTAAGTTCCTGTATTTTTAAAAGCTGCAGGATAGGCAAAAATTCCATAGGATAATGTTCTTTGGAAATCTTGACAAGATGAATACTCCACTATTGAAAGACAATTTCATTGTTCAAGGTGAGGGAGATATAATATACTTTTGTTTTAATATACATCAGAGACTTTGGTATGTGTGTATGTTTGAATGTAAGTACATATTGTATAAACATTTGTACAATGTATTAATATTTGTTACTTTACATTAACCACAACCCTGGATAACTGACACATCCCTGGTCATCAGTCAAGAATTACAATATGGCCCAAACCACTGGAGACATGAGAAGATTTACTAAGAGAGGAAAACAGAAACCAGTTTTTTGTTGAAACATCCATTTTCTGATTTAGTGGTTAAGCTACATTGCACACGGATAATTTGGTCAGATAACATGACTAGACTGCTCAGTTGGCATGTGGTGACTCTTGGCACTGCCAAGATTCATAATGCTAAGGTGTACAGTCTGTTGAAGTCAAAGTTAATTGTTGGAGGAAAATCCATAGCACTTTTATCATCATCCAAAATCGAAACCATTTCAGAAGCTTTTCAGCACCTTGCTTCAATTTCAGATTGAATTCAATGGGGTGTAAAAAAGGAGCTTTTCTGTGTCAGCTATTGTTTGAAAAATTACAGGGAATTAAGATGGAGATATGTTCATGTATTAGACAAAATAATGAACTGTAGGAGACTAATGTCTGGGAACATTATCATCTGTGTGCATGACAGTGTCATAGAGTAGGGGTGTGTAGCTTCAATCAGACCAAAACTTTCCCCAACTTTTTACTTACATCCTGAGGGCCATACTCCAAAAAGGAATATGGATAAAGAGTTTATTTTGCGCTTAAACTCCCCTCCAAATACAAAAAGGGGCCCACAGATTTGGGCTCTAGTCATTCTAGGACACAGGTGTCAAACTCGATCGCGTCACGTGACATATCATGACGTATTGCGATGGGTTTTGCCTTTGCGGAGCTGAGATGGGTATGGCCTGTGTGTGACGCATCCGGCCCATAGGCTGCCAGTTTGACACCCCTGTTCTAGGAGCTACAGAAGAAATATAAATAAACCACATTTGCACCCAGGCTGCATGTTTTGTACCTCTGTCCAGGACCCTAAGATAGTTCAGCCAATTTTAGTTCTACATGGAACAATCCACACATAATTGCATTTCCCCCCTTATTTCTAACCATGAGTTTAAAGTAAAACCATTTTTATAAATGCTACTAAAATAGGTTCCTATATTTCCTGGATTTTAGGGTATAAAACTATATTGGATAAAAATAGAATTATTAACATTAAAAAATACATCATTTCAAGACTGCATCTTCTGCCTCCCAACCCTCACACAGACGTTTGTCCTCTGCTTAGGTGCTGCTGAGTTCCCTTGTCATGTGAGGCACATTTATTCTTAGGAGTCTTGAATCAAAAGTGTCATCAAGGCAAAAGCCCAGGGCATTGATCACAGATCAAACTAACAAAACATATGGAATATGTCAACTGATTAAATACGTATCAAATTATTTCCTATATGTATGTTTAAAATACCTCTGGTTCGTTTATGTACGTTTAAACATTTCCTCTGCAGATTCCAAGGGGCAGAACCACACCATTTAACTTCAGCAGTAAATCAGACCATTTATCCTTGACCATTTTCTGGGTAATAGGATCAAACAATGCCTATTATAAATGCCAAGCATTTCAAGATGCTTTAAAAATGACTGCTGTTAAAGAACTAGGCACAACCAAAATATGTTCATTTACTTACTGAATTACATCCTAAACAAAGCAAATTATTCTTAGTTATCTTATTTCCTGAACAGCCTGAGAATAAGGTGTGGACACTGAATGTTAGTGGCTTGGAAAGAGCCAAATAAACAGTTTTACAAATAATGTTCAAGAGAACAATTCCAAATGTTTCTTACTGAGTAAAGACCATCAAACTTTATTTCTTATACTTTATTTTATATTAGATATTGAACATAAGAGCTGCCCTGCTGGATCAGGCTAAAGCTGATAGCAGCCCAGCATTTTGTTTCTCTCAGTGATCGTATAAATGCCCCTAAAATGCTCCCAAGTAGGAAACTGAGACATACTTTTATCCTGCCATTGTTCCCCTGAAACTGTGATTTGGGGATTTGTGTCTCTAACTCAAGATAAAATTAAATCTCAATACTACTAGTCCACAACAAGACCTATTCTTCATGCATGTATCCACTGTCATTTTAAACTTTCTCAAAATAGTGGCAATCGTTATTTTTGAATAATGAAGCCTCAAATTATTTGTAAAGAAGCATTTTCTCATGTCTGTTGCGTAAAAAATTACTCTCTTTTGCCTAAATCTTCCAGTCAACTTCATTGGGTGATGATCCTTAGCATGGAATTTGGCTCCCTCATAGATGCTGCACATTAAGTTGACCCTAATTTTTCCCCCCTGATTAGTTACAGACAGTTTTGAATTCAACAGTATATATGCAAAGTTAAAGGGTTTTCTGCCCTTGTGTGAAAGAAAAGATTCCACTTCTTGCTTCCCTTCATTTAGAAAATTATTCATTTGTTTTTCCTCTTTTTAAAAAACCAGTTAGTAATTCATAAAAGGTCAGATCCTTTTAATCCCCTGAATGCTACATTCACTGAAAAGTCTTTGATGAGAAATGTCAAAAGCTTCTTGAAAATCCAAGTACACAGTGTTGAGAGGGTCATCTTTCTATGCATGCCTGTTGTCACTCCCAGCAAATTGTAAAAATTGGTGAGGGGATTTTCCTTTTGTAGAATCCATGTTGATTTTATGTTGGCAAGCTTTATTCCTTTATGTGCCTAGGTATTGCTATTTTTATTACCTTTCATATCAGTTTGCCTGAAACAGAAATTATATTGAGTCATCTAATTCTCTCCTAGATCTTTTTTAAAAAAAATCTCATTATTTATTTTTGAGTCTTCTGGTATTGCGCTGGATCTGAGCACCAAGTTGCATGTTTGTGCTAGGTAATTTTTGCTTACAATTTCATATTTGAGCCATAAAAAAGCTCTTGAATGCTTGCCACTAGGGCACAGTGATTTGTTGATACTGTTGTTTTTCAAGTTGTCCTAGAATATCTTCTCTTGTTACCTAAATTTTGTTTTGTTTTGTTTTTGCTTCCCAGAAACATCAAGATTTGAGATTATCTTATTTAATAAGCCAAGACACTTGTATCTGAATCTGGAATACTGTCCTGCATTGGATGAAAAGTAATGACGTCTCCTCATTACTTTTTGATTCCTGATGGCTCCATATTGTTTCCTTGTCAGTGCAATAGAAATGATTTGCCATTGCTGCTTTCTGGAATTTTTTGTTTGTTTGTTTAAATTTCCCAGTTTAGGCAACATCCTTGCTCAGCTACCACAATCAGGCAAGGTTATTAGGTGATGCCATCTGTGTCAAGTAATGTCTAATAATATACCTACAGCTGACCTCTCTATTTCTTCTCATGACCCCACTCACTTTGAGTTTTGTTTTGTTTGCTTTGACCAGGCATTCAAATACATGCTGGGAGCGAATAGAAGGGCTCTTTGGTCTTAAACCCACACTGCAAGCTGCAGAAAGCGAATTTATAAGAACTGAGCCATAGCGGCAGATAACAACCTGACAAGTATGAACCTTGTTGGTCTCCCCTCTTCTCCTTCATTCCAAATCCCAGTCATAAGTACCAGCATAGAGCCAGAAAAATTAGGTTACATTTTTACACATTGTTGTTTAATTGATTGGCATTGACAATGACTTGGATTTTGAAAAGAGAAAAATGCAAACTTGGGGTTGCCTAGCACAGCTGTTTTGATGTGGAATGAAGCCAATTGAATTACAGGTCAGCAGATGTCATACCCCATTGTTACAGTGATTGAACTAGAGGTATTTACCAATCAGAAATATTTTCCAAGGCGCCTGAAGGCAGGACAAGAAGCAACGGATGGAAACTAATCAAGGAGAGAAGCAACCTAGAACTAAGGAGAAACTTCCTGACAGTTAGAACAATTAACCAGTGGAACAACCTGCCTCCAGAAGCAGTGAATGCTCCAACACTGGAAGTTTTTAAGAAGAGACTGGACAGCCATTTGTCTGAAATGGTATAGGGTTTCCTGCCTGAGCAGGGGGTTGGACTAGATGACCTCTAAGGTCCCTTCCAACTTTATTATTATTATTATTATATGTGTGAGGGAAAAGAACTGTGAGAGCAACATTTGATACATGAAACACAATCTACCATAGGAGGTATGGGCAAGGGAGGAAATAAAAGTGCAGACTTTTTTTTTCTTTTGTTAACCTGTCTAGAATAACCTTAACATCCCCAGATGGTGGCTCTTTGATGCTGGATGCTTGTGTCTGGCCCTGTACACAGGTTCTGTGTTGAATTTGAGATTGCAAGCTCAATACAGATGATCCTTGCTTAATAACGACTTGTTCAGCTTACAAAAGCATTGAACGAGTGGTACTTAACGTCTGGTCCTTGCAATTATGATGTTGCAGCGCCCCGCAGTCATGTAATCACAATTTGTGAATTCTTTGTTGGCTTCTGGGGGAGACAGCGGGAGATTATAATAACATTGCAGGATTTGCTTAAGAACAACTGAAGGGCTGGAACTGCCATCACTAAGGGACATGGTCACACAACATGACCATATTGCTTAATGATGGAAATTCCAGCCCCAGTTACCATAGTTCAGGGGTAGGCAATCTTGGCTCTTTTATGACTCGTGGACCTCAACTCCCAGAATTCCTGAGCCAGCATGGCTGGCTCAGGAATTCTGTGAATTGAAGTCCACGAGTCATAAAAGAGCCAAGGTTGTCTACCCCTGCCATAGTTAAATGAGTCCTCCTATGTATTGTACACCAATCTGAGCATTTTTTTCATTATATGTGGTGTACCAGAAACTACTATAGACTTTTTGTGGCTTAGAATAAAATATATTGATAATTCTGCTCACCAACCACTGAATTATTCAAATAGTACGGCACACTACTATCCACTGTTTGACTGCCACCACCATCTGTGTGGAAGCTCTGCTCCAGCAGAGCTTATTGTAAACCTTACAACCTTATTGTAAAGAAAGTCCTGAAATAGATATTGTTCCCATGTCAAGAAATTGAGGTATTATAGGCTATTTCGGCAGTTGGTGAATATTATTTTGTAATTCATGTATGTTTTTTCTATTCCTTTTTAAGTATGCCATAAGGAAGGCAAGCAGTATTGCACGACTGTTTGCTAAAAACTATGTAAGATTAATGTCTAGCAAGATTCACTATGAATTTCAAAGCTGCTAGCAACCTTTGGCAAGCAGGGAAGAATATATAGTGTGTTTTGGCTAGGAGATGCTTATTATGTTTTTCTCTTACAGTTATTTCATTTCTGGGATCTTATTTCTGAATTTATTTACAGTTGGCACTGAGCGATTTAGGTTTGCCAGTCTCTGTTAAAATGTTTTATGCTGCGTGAGGATAGAATAGGCCTTGAAATAAACACTACCTTGCCTTTATTTCAAAGTCATAGTTGCCAGAAATATTCCATCTGATCATACATGTGGACCAGGGACATGATCATCATTATTAATGCATTACAGTTACTAAGCAAGAGATCACTTAGAATTGCTTAGGCTTTATATAAATATTTACTGGCAAAGGTTTCTGTCTATAACTCTTGATATGATTTTGACCAACAATTTGAACAACTGCTCAGTTCAGTTTGGACTGATTTGGAGGACATTTGATTGGACTCAGTCTAAAATTCAATCTTTGAACCTGTCATCAACCATAATTTAAAATCTTGACAGAACTGGACAAAGTATTTAGGCAGAAACAGTCTTCCTGAGGGAATGAAGACGGCTAAATTCCTGAGAAATAGGTGAAACATTTTGGATGCCTTTATGTCTGCTTTTTAAAAAAAAAACTTTGCCACCATTCTTTTTACTTACATGATTTGAATAATATGTGGGTACAGCTGGATCTTTTCTGTTAAATAACTTTAAAAAACTTGCGTGAACAGTAATTGAAAATTTTAAAGCAGGAAGAGTCTTTTCAGTAGGGTTGGGAAAACTTATTTAATTTGAGGGCTCAATTTCCACATTGCCAGTAGTGATTGGACCAAAATTGAAAATGGGGAGAATCAAAAGCAAATAGACCATTCCCTGTCCCTTTTTCATTCTTTCAATGTTTTTTCATTCATTTCTCCTTTATTCATATCCTTTTCCTACTTTCTCTCTCATATACACACATAGCTATTCATATGAGCATAAATGTAAGGTGACACAGAGAGACCAAGTAACTCATGTGGCCTATAGTTTGCCTGCATGTACTTTACAGCAAGGGTCTCCAATTCCTGGTTCACGGACCGATCCCGGTCCATGGCCTGTTAGGAAGTGGGCTTGCAAGCGGCAGATGAGTGAGCAAAGCTTCATCTGTGTATGTGCACAGGTTGTGCACAAAACTATTCCTCCCCCCCCAGTCCGTGAAAGACAATTTTTCTTCCAAAACCGGTCCCTGGTACCATAAAGATTGGGGGCCATTGCTTTACAGGATGTTTTCAAAAGTGGATTCATTTGATTTCTATCTGGATTTGGAAGGAGCAATTTTGAATCATGGAATTATTGGACAAGAAGTTAGAGCAGCCCACAGAAAATAGGGCAGTTTTAAACCTTGGTGATTCTTCTGAATTCATGTCTTCTATTATTAGAGTAACAAGTGGAGACCATGGCAGCCTTTGCACAACTAATTGCTGGCCTTCCTAGACCAAGAAACAGTGACTCATGTCATAATTACTATGCAACTAGAGATATTATTACTGTAATGTAATCTATATGGGATTGCTTTTAAGATGAATTGGAAACTCCAGTGAATACAAAATTCTGCTAACTGGTACAAGTAGGCTTAGCAGCATTAGACCAATGTTTCTGTAGCTGCATTAACTGGATCACAATTTTTTTCCCCAAAAGTTTTGTCTTCTGAAAAGCAAAATACAATTTCAGAATGACTGTATCATGGAAGAATCTTGAGAAATATGAAATTAACTTTTAATGACTATAATATATTCAATTGCATAATGTTTCCAATGTGCGGCATGAATTCAACAGGGCTAAAAGTGTTTTGTTGCTGATTTTTGTTTGTATTCAGTATCCAATGGATCTTGCTGCAATGACCAAGAATAGTCAGCCAGCAATGATGGATTCCAATTGCCCCGATAACGGTTTTTTATTGTGGCAAAGTCCTAGTGAAACCTTTCACCATGTTCATCATTGACTGCACCTAGAGTTTCAGGAATGAAGTCCAAGTGTAAATGCAGAAAATGAATTTTCATTAACATCTTACACTTCATGGTCTTGTATGCTCTAAGAAGTTTGTCAACCAGCTAATGTAACTTGGTTCCCTGTAGTTGCCAAGAAAATTCTCAGCAACATCCTTGAATGCTTTTCAGGTGATTTTCCCACTAACAGATCTTCAAACCTCTTATCATTGATGATGTATCTGATCTGTTGATCAACAAGAATGCTTTCCTTAATCTTGGCATCAGTTGTTCTTGGAAACAACTCAAATAATGAAAACCTTCATCTTCCTTGTTCATTTTTTTCACAAAATTTTTCATCAGTCCAAATTTTATATGAAGTGGAGGCAAAAATACCTTTGTCGAGTCAACAAGTAGTTCATGAGCCACATTTTTCTGCCCTGGAACCAAGGGCAGAGTGGCCATTTCTTTCTAATATATTGTGATTCTCCTGCATGACAGTCTCATTCGCACATGTAACAATAGTACTTGGTATATCTGAACTGCATTCCAAGCAGCAGAGCCACTGCTCTCTATAGATGTTCCAGTTGTATTTGGAGTACTGGATGTGCTTCAACAACAGTTCTATGTTTTCCATGTTTCTTTCATGTGTGCAGCATAGCCAACAGGTATTGAAGGGTGTACATTGCCATTGTGTAAAAACAGAAGGTTTCTATTAAAAGGTATGCGATAGATTAAATTACAAGTTATTTTCATGATTAGCAACCAAAAATCTATAAGATACACCAAAAGTGTCCAGGAAGCAAAATCTGTGTTGTCCAACAGTGAATATTTGGTGATTAATGGCAGACAAGCTCGATATTTTAATACAATCTATTTTTGTAGATATAAATAAATTTAGAGATGGCCTTGGGATGAAATACCACTAAGGAGGGATTTGGAGAAAGAGTTTCATAATTCTAGAAGCAAGCATGAGAAAGCAACTTAGAATAGCACTGTCTTGATTGTGTTAGTATAAAAGGGGACAAACAGAAAATTAGACAGGCTTGTATGATTATATGGTTCAATAATAATAAAGTTACATTCCTGGGGTCCATTGTATGTGTGGGGTCCATTTTCTGACCTATCTTGAAAGTTTACAGTAAGATTTTATTGTAATTCATAGGATTAGATGATGTATGAGGATATTTGTTTGTTTGGTATGTGTTGATATAATATGATAATTGTAAATTGTCTAGAATCTTTCAAGAGGACATTATAGAAAGTATTGCATAAATAAATATAACAGTGATAGCTCTTGGATATTTCAGCTGTCTGATGCTAAATGATCAGGTAATGATGTATCCTGATTTGTGACAAATTAAGCCAAGCACATCATGCGCATATCCCTAAGTTTTTCCCCCACAGTGAATTGGACAGTTTTGGGGGTGTGGATATGGTGGATGCAGATATTTGGCAGATGCAGAATAATTTTGGAGTCTAATGTTTAACAACACATATTAATTCATAAACATTGAACTTAAAAATAAATCTATTCAATTAGGACAAAACTGTCAGGATCATGCAGAGCATATATAAAAGGAGTGGTTATTCTTCTAACTTGTAACCTCTCACTTGATACTAAGACCATAAAGATTAAAAAACAAACAATAAGAATTATAGGGAAACGCTTGATTGGGAAAGATTAAGGAAACATTACATGGTAGGTTTATAGTGAATGAAAACTTTAGCAATCATACACTGTAAATCAGAGGTCCCCAACCTTTGGGGCACCAGGGACCGGTTCCGTGGAGAGAGGTTTTTGCGCGGACTGGAGGGTGCCTGGTTTTGTGTGCTGCCTGCATCTTGCGGATGGGGCTTTGCTTGTTTGTGCGGCCCGGTTGCTGGCATGCTGCGGCCTTGTACTGGTCCACGGACCGGGGGTTGGAGACCCCTGCTGTAAAGAACCTCCATGGCCTCCACTAGACTCATTTAAGATTCCTACTCTTGAGAGAAATGGCAAAGGGCTCTGAAAATAAGTATGATTTTCTGATACTTTAATAATCTTTCCCTAAAACACTGTGATTAGTTCAGGCTTTGATTATGTCGCATTTTCCCCTTTCCTTTGCAGATATGGATGAATGTGTTGATGGAACTGACAACTGCCATATTGATGCCATCTGCCAGAACACTCCCAAATCATACAAATGCATCTGCAAATCTGGTTACACCGGGGATGGGAAGCACTGCAAAGGTAGGCAGAGCAGATAGCACAGAAAAAAAAGATGGAAGGGAAATCCAGCTATGTTTACTTGCCCAAGCCAGAATTTAAAAATGACCTGAGATTAAAGTGTCCCAGATTTGGAGTGCAGTTTAAAGATTAAGGTTGCAATGGAAAAGAAATACCCATTGAGTTTTGAGGAATTTTTATTAGCTGGGTATTGCCTGTAGTATTGTAGGTGTCTCTGCAATGTGTTTATTTGCTATAGTTGGGACAACTCTGGTAAAAACAAGGGCTATTCTAGATTATTTTTAAAGTTTCTTTAAAAATTATTTAGCTAAGTAAATTTATTATTTCCCTATTTTCTCTCTGGAGAATCCATCCTTCTTTGATGAAGTACTCATTCAATCTCCATTCAAACACAGATTAGGCAGAATCTTGTTTAATTTTAACTAGGTTTCCTAAGATAATTTTCTCTTAGTGCTCCATAGCAGTTGGTTGAAATACTTAATGCAGTTGAGGGAGAAAGAGGAATGATTTACTGAAATCAAATCTGTGTAACTCCATTAATAATTTTGAGGTAAACAAGTTGTCTACTTCATAATTAATGTTAAAGTTTGATGTCCTCTGAATGATCCTCGTATCCTATTTTGAAACAAAACTGTGAGGATCAGATTCTAAATGATGTAAAAAATAGGAAATTACTGTTGATTCCTCATTTAATCAGAACATTGTGATGATATTGTATCCATGATCAGGGAATATGTTAACCTTTTTGTACTCCAGACAAAAAGCAGATAAATTAATACTAGCTTTATTTTTATTATAAGGTTAAATTAAAGAAGTTTGCAAATATTCAAAGTATTCCTCTTCTCCTTTCCTTTTACTGTCTGGAAAACTGAGAAGATTCCTTCTGAAACATATCCCACACCCCCTCTGCTTCTGTAAATTGAGATGCCTTTTGCATGATGATTGGCTAGCCTGATGATCTTCCTACTGTCTCTTAAGGTCATTCCCACGTACCATTACATAATGTGAAAGAAAGAAAAATACAGTGCTGTTATTTTGGAAATTCTGTTGGATAATGGTAGTGACTCAGCTATTCAAAGTAGTGACTTTGTATTTGAAGCAGCAGTAACAAATACGGTTTTAATGACTTTGTAAGAATTAGCTCCAACCACTGGGTGTAAGTAAGAGTTTAGGACACAATACTGAGAATGTAGAACAGCTTTGTCTTTCTTGAACTGGGATATAATTTGTTAAATAAATAAATCAATCATTGAAGTATTGTCAGTGTAATGTACTGTAACATCCACAGTACATACTAATAAAACTCTTGTGTGGATAACATTTAAGTGGGCGAAACAGCACATCATAGGACAACAGTTTTTGCACCGATACCTCAAAAGGGCTAATGTACAGACTGCACTCCAAATCTGGGACCCATGACTCTCAGGGGATTGAAGTTTGGCAAGTTTGGGATTGCTCCAGTGCTGCCATGCCACCCCCAGATGTTCAGTAGAGTGGTCCTGCCCTAACCCTCCAAAGGCTGGGTTGACTGGCGTGCCCTTCAGATGCTGGAGACACTAGGTAGACCAGTCCTGCCCTAGGCCTCTAGAGGCTACCTAGACTGGTCCTACTGTTGGCTGCTGGTGGGCAATCAGCTACAATCGGGGCAGAAAGTTGGAAGTTGCTTCCATCCCACTGTTTAGATAAGAAACATCTCTGAAACAATTACCCAGCGATTCGTCTAATTTTACTTAAGATCCTCTAATTTTAGAATAGATTTGAATGAAAGTTGAATAAAAGCCACTTTGGATGAAAGGTGATGGGAACACTTATGGCTTCCACCATATTCCCATGTTGAAGCAAGGGTAGCTATAATCCTGTATGAGACTAGGAATTTAAGATTTCACAGGCTTCACAATTGTGTGGAAGGTTGAAATTGTGTTTGGCTGAAGTCTGTTATCCTTTCATTACAGGTTTTCTCCATCAGTATGAGGTAAAAGAGTGCATCCCTGTTGGTCTCGATTTAGTCATTTTATAAATACTTGATAAGAGCTTTGTAGATTTTTGGTTTTGAAGTTCTTCCACATCACGTATATTTTCTTTTCTTTGTTCAGATGTTGATGAATGTGAGCGCGATGACAATGCTGGCTGTGTTCATGAATGTGTCAATATCCCAGGAAATTATCGATGTACCTGCTATGACGGCTTTCATCTTGCACATGATGGTCATAACTGTCTCGGTAAGAAATTTACACATTACTTAAAATGTTTACTTTTAAATGTTATAACATTTAAAGCTCCCCCACCAATCATATTTATGCTAAAAGCTGCATATTAGATCCTAATACAAAATTCTTCCAATTAATTGTTGAAGCTATCATTTCTGATTTAATGAATTGGGTAAAATAAAAGTACATCCTTATGTAGTCAGTCTCATCATGATTATACAGAAAGAGCCATGTGTTGTTTAAAGTAGACAGTAGCAGTGGCCTCTCATATGTAGAAAATATCTACTAAAAGTATAATTCCTTAGAATTCCACATTCTTTTGTTTTACTTACATTGTTTTGTGTGTCTCGCAGCTAAAAAGCCGAGTTAGTCAGTGGTTTGGCTTGAAAGCTTTTCTGATTCTAACGATTCTATGCCATCACATGACATTAAATAGATAGTTTAGTTATGTAGTTCCACTACAGTGTTTATTGATTCTACTTCCTACAGAGAAATGCAAACTGTTCTCAAGCGATTTCCTCTGTTATCGTCAAAGGTCTGTACTGTAATCTCCACCCTTTCTGAGAGTTCAGGATTGTAATAGCTGGATTTATTTTGCAAATATTATTTTAAACAGTGGCCTAGTAAAACAAAAGTTAAGTTTTGTTGTTGTTATTCCAGTGGGGGAAACAAAAAATAAAATGGTGAGGAAAGATGGTAAATATTGATGTCTGGCAGTTATCAACTTAACCTGTTACCCCATCTTCTTACATTTTACTAGTAAAACACTTTACTTTTAAGGATGTAAAATGTAATAACTACTAGATAAATTGAGCTCAGATATGCACTTTATTATTACTGTAGTGCATATCTCTATATTTTTATGTCAACTTTACCAACTTTATTCCAAGTCAGAATTGATTTTTCACATGAAATATTCTCTGCTATAATCCTCTTTATTCCTAAATAGCATATAGATGATTTCAGGTCTTTATAAATTGAAATGCAGGCTAAAATATTTGAAATGAATTAATAAAACGCTCAGAATATCCCAGATTTTGGAGAGTGGCAAATTGAGGGAGGGAAATTAGTAATGGATGTTTTATTTTTTCCTAAAAATACAAGGTACTTTATGTAATATATTTTATAAGAAGACAAGTTTTGCTCTTGAGCTATGGGCCTTCTTCCCTGCTTAATTGCAGCTAATTTGAGGAAAATGAAGAAAATTTGTATTGTCTCTCCAACTGTCACATAATTTGCTTTGTTTAATCTGTCATACTAAATTTATCTTTCAGAATAATCAACTTTCCCCCCAAAAGTGCATTTTCTATGAACTAAGTAGCAAGCTGGCAGTCAATTAAAGTGCATTCAATTTTGATGCTGGGCAATTCTGACACTAGTGTTATTTTTGCTTATTAAATAATTAAAATGTGTGTACTATAGCCAGTATTCTTTAGTTGTTGTTCCTGAAATTAGGCTGCATTTTATATTCTTCTGATGAAAAAAGACAAGAATACTAAGCCATATAAGTCTTAAGTGCTATTGCTATCCAAAGTAAGGAATGACTGCATGATCAGCAACTCCATTGTCCCTTGTGACTCCCATGTGACATATACCAGATGCATTATTTCCATTCTCAGTGAGTTTTATTTAATTTCAATAATGTCATGTAGCCAAACCTGATTTAATGGATCTTCCAAGGAGTTGGGAGGAAGAAAGATTGCTCCTCCCCCCCACCACTCCAATTTGGAAAGAACAAATGGCCAATCAACTGCATTGCTGTTTTAAAGCTTTTGTTAATCATACAAAGCTTATGTTAACACTTCCATTCCCAAGTAGATGCCATCTACCTGGAAAAACCGCTCTACTGACTTGTGTAGATTTTCACACAGAGGAAATCATGAATATTCAAGATGCAATATGAGCACAGTCTTGATTGTAAGACTTAGCTTGGCCTGAATGTGTATTCAACTGCCTTAACCTTTTTTTATTATTATTATTATACAGCCAAAAACTTCTGGAGAGCTTTGCTCTCTAGAAATGTGGCATTGATTGTTTTGACTTACTTCTGGAGATTATGGGATAATAGTTCAACTCCTCTTTAGAACAGAAAAGCAAGTCCTTAGTAAGTGCCCCTGATTATTTGCAAGTATTAGAAAGGAAAGTTTTGCAGAGATTTCACTTATTTGGACATTCACATGCCTTTATCCTTTTGAGGCATATCATGGGAACTCATGTGTCCCTGAGTTGTACATTCTTATCTTCAACTCTTGTTCCAGCAAAACAAGGTGCAAGGTTGCTACTGGTTTTCCTGGATGTGTTCAGAGACAACATTCCTAGAAGCTCAGCTTGTCAGGAGCAAGTCTTGGCAAGTCTTGGATACAGGTAGCTAACAAATGGATTGGCTGCCTCTGTGTTTGCTTGCCTGCCAAAGCTACTGTCTCAGCTGTTTGCTTAAGGATAAACAAAATCACTGAACATGTAGTCACAAAAAAGAGAAGAGCTTAATTATAGACTACCAAGAATGTTTTTCTTCTCCCACCCTTTTTTATTTCTGAACTTGTCAGGATTAAGCATTGCTTACATTTTACTTTTGAAATTGGAAATATATGGGCCGTATATATGAAGTTGCCCTCATACTGAGTCAAATGATAGATTTGCTTTTTTATTTATTATGTTTCTTCATCTCCAATAACTGAACAAATAACTTTTTTGATACCTGAATTCAATCACTGGGGAAGCCTGTGTTGAACCAAGGACCTCCATGCAAAGCACATGCAGGAAGTACAGGTAGTCCTCGATTTACAACTGTAATTGAACCTGGAATTATGATCTTAATTCAATGCAGTGGTGAGCTGAGGCATCACTTTACTGGATCTAATTTTTCTGACATTTTTGCACGTTAAAAGTAAGGTTTAGGTAACAGTACTCTCAGATAGAAAGTGTAACCATATGCAGTGATGCAAGTATGAAATAGCTGAAATAGTTTTAAAATAGCTGAAATTGTTAGTTGTAGTTTAGCTAGTTTAGTTTTAATTCTTGTGATGTTTCAGCAATCTCACTCCAGAGTTGTCACCCAGTTCCATGTTAGAATGGGGAATTTCTATCATTTTGACTGTTACATTTTTTAAAAAGTATAATTTGTGGGTCTGCAGACCTGACTGCTGCATGAAGAAGTGAGCTCCTGTTGCTTGCACCAGCTCCTGCCCATCTAGCAGTTCGAAAGCATGCAAACGCGAGTAGATAAATAGGTACTACTTCTGTGGGAAAATATAGTGTTCTGTGTGCCTTCTGCATATAGTCATGCTGGCCACATGACCATAGAAATGTTTTCAGACAATGCTGGCTCCCTTGGCTAAGAAGCAGAGATGAGCACCGCCCTCTAGAGTCGGACATGACTGGACAGGGGAAACCTTTACTTTTAGTTATCATCATGGAAGTGCTACGTTGGTGATCCCTTCTTTACAGTCATGTTATTGAAACTGGTAGCAGTGGTGAAGTTAAAAGGTAAATAATTAATTTTAGAAAAAAGCAAAAATCTTCATATAAGATCCTCAATTTCTTAGGGAAAGGGTGAGATTTGATTGACTTAAATCTTCCTTGAACTGAGCTTAAATTCTGATGATCTCAGACATAGTCATGTCTCTTGCCTAGCAATCTTATGGAAATAGTTTCCATGATCTTTTTCAGGGATGCTTTTTAACTTTTTAGTCTTGCCTACAGTTCTGAGATTTCCTAGTGGTCTCCCAACCAAATATTAACTAGATCTGACCTTGCTTAGCTTTTCAAGATCAAATCAGGTAGAATGACACAAAAACATAATAGTGCTAGAAGGAGATATTGGGTGATGTATTGTAGAGCTCCCTTCTAAGTTCTATACTGTTCAATATATTTTAAAAATAACTGGAATAAGATTTTTAAAAAGTTATCAGATTTGCAGATAATACAAAAATGGGAAGGATAACAAATATAGGACAATACAGTTTCTGAAGATTCTTAGCAATTTGGAAAATAACAGAAACCATATTATGAATTTCAAGAGAGAGAAATGATAGCAATGTTCCAATATCTAAAGGGTGGCAATAAAGAAAAGGGAGTCAACCTATTCTCCAAGGCATCTGAAGGCAGGAGAAGAAGCAATGAATGGAAACTAATCAAGGAGAGAAACAGCCTAAAACTAAGGAGAAATTTCCTTAGTTGGAACAATTAATCAATGGAAAAAAGTTGCCTCCAGAAGTTGTGGGTGCTCCAACACTAGAAGTTTTTAAGAAAAGATTGACAACCATTTGTATGAAATGGTATAGGGTTTTCTGCCTGAGCAGGGTGTTGGACTAGAAGATCTCCAAGGTCTTTTCCAACTCTGTTATTCTTCAAATAGAATGGTTACTGTGGATTTTCAGCACTTACAACAATAAAGATAAAGACTAAGCTAAATACAATACCAAGTATTAGACTTTGATTAAAAAAAACCACCATCAAATGTAGGCTCATATATATCTCATTAACAAAATTGTAAGTAAGGGAAAATAAAAAGAATTATTAAGTGTTATTTCGATATCCCTTTTATTGAAGAGTCCTAGAAGTTTCTCATTTTTTAGAGAGTGTTTTGTCTTGAAAAGTTTAAGAAGCTCATTGTTGGAATGCCTCTCATAATAAATTGTAGGCTTATTCCTGGCCTCCAATGCTACTGCAGTACTTTCTTTACTAACACTTTGTTTCTTTCTTCCCAATCAGGACCATTCTTCACCAATGTCCCCCTCCCCATTCTGGAGCTGCCTGCTTTCTGTAGCTACAGAATGTTGACATACTGTATGTTCTCTGCAACATCCTTCCATTTTCTGCAGTTCAAGTCAAAATTGTTTTGAAAAATGTTAACGCTTTAGCACCCATGTCCAACTGCATATTAGGAAAATATTGTTGCAAAACTATCTTTTGTTGTGTCTGGATACACAAGTGTAAGTAAAAACAGGAGCAACAGCTGGGGTTCTTCAGAGTTATTTAAACACTGACATCTCACCAGTGAAACGCTGCCCCTCCCGCTCCCACTGCCCCAGGGTCTCATGTTGAAAGATTGTGATCTCCCAGTTCTATATTTCAAACACATTTTAAGGGAAAATTGCTGGTGGGAGAAGCAGCTGGCTTTGGAATCTTGCTACCATGTAGTAGACCTGTAATTGCACCATGATAGGGTGATAGTAGGACACAAACTGTCATCCAACAAAAAAGTGGGAAATCTTCCACATCTTGGCAATTTTAGGGATTTAGACAGCATAGGAGGGAACTCCATACACCCTGCATTCCTAGAAAATAGTACAAAGAGTGTGTAATTTCTAAAACACTATTTTCCTTCCTGGTTAGACCACAGGTTTATCCTAAAAGATAGCTACACAATTTGATTATTGGATCCATGTGTAGCCCAGGTGGTATAATCTTTATATATGCTCATATTTGCTACTGACTTATGGCAGTACAGCTCATTCTGCATCACCATTTTTGAGGTCTGTCTCCCCTTCTTCCCATTTCCAGTCACTGATAATACATACTACAGGCAGTCCTTGACTTATGACCACAATTTAGCCCATCATATTGCTAAGCAAAGGAGTTGTTAAGTGAGTTGTGCCCCACTTTACAACATTTTTGCCACAGTTGTTAAGGGAATCACTGCAGCTGTTAAATGAATCATGCGGTCATTAAGCAAATCTAGCTTCCCCCATTGACTTTGCTTGTCGAAAGCTGGCTGGGAATGTCACAAATGGCGATCACATTACTACAGGACAGTTCAACCATCATAAATACATGCCAGTTTCCAAGTGCCTGAATTTTGATCATGTGACCATGGGGACGCATCAAATCTGGTCCCAAGTTGCATTTTTTCAGTTCCATGTAATTGAATGATCACTAAACAAGTGGTTGTAAGTTGAATTTAAAATCATACCACTATTTCTTCACACTTTAATCATTTATATAATGAATGATACTAGATATCAACTTCTGTTACAAAAGCACATAAGAGCAATTAACTCTCTTGAAAGTTGCTATGGAAACTCTTCCTCTTCTTGGATACTCATTATTCCCTTGATCCTTTGGAAGAATTTGGGGAAGCAAGCATTCAGCTGACTATCATCTTGTTTGTGGCTTCATTTCTGAAGCAAATCCCATTTATTCCATGCTTACCTCTTATTTACAGATAAGTATGCAAATGATTGCAATCTTAATGGAAAACCAGACCCATCCAAAATAGCATATATTCATGCCAAGCACCTCAGTTTCATCTCTCTCTCCCTGTGCCTGTGCTTCTTTGAAAAATCTCTTTGCATGGTCATGATTCCTTTATGGACAGTGTGGAGTGGTTTGGAGGAAAACAGGAAGAAAGGAAGAAGAGTATAGAAAGCTTCTTCTCCGTCAACTTTTTACCATTCACCAATTTAAAGAGCTAGGCTGAATCATCTTTTACTTTTATCTTTTTATTGTAGTTCAGTCTCTGTATCAGAGATTCGAATATTATTTTGTCTTTCTTCTCAGCTAGGCTTCCAGTTCTTTATGGTTTATAAGTGTGTGAGCACCTTATCTTGTGATAAGGGAATAAATAGTGTTTGCAGGAGTGCAAAAAATATCAGAACAGATGCAGATTAAAACATCACAGCTTATATATTTATCATCTTTCATCTTTCCTTACTGACCTTGAAGTGGAGAACCATGATGTATAATTGGAACTGGCCAGGAATAACTGTTCTTACCAAAGACTAAAATAGAATGTGTAACTTACATGGGTAATAAATTTGTGACAAAGGAGGATATTATTTGTTGGTTATAATGGAAGAGTCATAAGAAACTGTACAGAGATGACCAGACTTTTAAAGATAAAATTATAGTCTGCACTGAAATGAATTTCCAATAAGGATCATTTAACATTTTTAAACATAAATTTCTACCCTAAATTGCTTACTATACTGGCTCTCTGGATGTGAGATCTTGGCTCTTTTTTATGCTCTGGTCTTACTTTTTTAAAAAAGGAAAATAAGACTCCTAGTAGAGAAACTCCAGCTTCCTACTTTATTGATACAGAGGTGAGCAGCACTTCTACTAAGGTACATAAGTTAACAGCAGATTAGATGAATTAGATGTCCCTTTGTAGAAGGACAAAGTGTGGAAATAAATTCAATAAATTCAAGTAAACTTTCAAACATTCTTTGGAAAGCCTGCTAGTCCCTTTTTGATTAGTATAGATGTGAGACAACTTTTGGTCATTAATTTGGGAAAACAGGGGTGTCAGTTCTTGAACATGCTTGGAAATCATCCATTCTCTGTCATATTCGCTTTCTTTCCTCATGCTCAATCTTGCTATATGGCTTTGAGACTGAGTGATGAAGAAATGTACTACATAGGTTCAAAGGGATTATATTTTCTAGGGAAATGATATTCAGAACAATAAACAAGCAACACTAAATTCATGATACCATAGACCAGGGGTCTGCAACCTTGACAACTTTAAGACTTGTGGACTTCAGCTCCCAGAATTCCTCAGCCAGCATAGCTGATGAATTCTGGGAGCTGAAGTCCACAAATCTTAAAGTTGTCAAGGTTGCAGACCCCTGCCACAGACTGAAATTTGATGTCATTCTTTACATTAGCAATGAAAGTAGTTATCACATTATAGGAAGTCCTCGGCTTATGACAACAGTTGAGCCCAAAATTTCTGTTCCTAAGTGAGACAGTTAAGTAAATTTTGCCCCATTTGACAACCTTTCTTGTCATGATTGTTAAGTGAATCACTGCAGTTGTTAAATTTGTAACATGGCTGTTAAGTGAATCTGGCTTCCCCTTTGATTTTGCTCGTCAGAAGTTCGCAAAAGGTGATCACATTGACCCTGGGACACTTAGGAGTCCCTTTGCCTGTCTTGTCTTGTCTCTCTGATTTTCAGTTCTTTCCCAGAGTGGATGCATTTGTCTTTTTAAACAGACCGCAGAGACTTTGAATACAATCTTTAGTGAATGGGTAGCTGTGAATTATGCACCTTTTAGCAAGGTGGAAATCTGGGGAAAACAGGATGATTTTCTGATAATAAATATATTTTTAATCAGTATTTACTTCTGATAGAATTGTTTAATAATAATGGATTCTAGAGAATGCTGACTAGGAATGTTGATAGGTTACTGTAAAAATCAAGATCTTCTCTCCAGAAGACTTTAACTATGCAAATCAGTCTTTTAAACTGAACCTAGAAAACAAAGGCACTTGACAACTAATTCATGTCTTTCATCATGGGTCTGATGTGATCCTGCCTTGTTATTTCTTTTCTCCATCAGCTTGTGACCAGGTATTGTCCTAAAAATTGGAAAGGAATTCCAGATAGTATTGGACTTTGCCTCTCCGTAGTGATCAATATCAATTGTGCAAAATTATGGTCTAGACAAGATATAGTAGGTTATTTGTCAGAAATAAAGCAACATAAAATGGAAGAACATGAAAGGGTTAGGGTTATTGTGGACTGGAGTCTTAATGTTCCTATTTCCTGACTTCAGTGTGGGAAGGTGAACATGTGGGTTTGATAACAAAACAAGAGTTGCTTTTTCTGGACTTTATAAAGAAGTTTGTCTGAAATTCGGCTATTGGATAGAATAACTTCCTGTATCTTGCCTTACTTTATCTCTAATAAGATTGTGAGTGACCTTTAACCAGATCATACCAGGAATTTGATCTGTTTGCTAAATTAAAGTTGGGGGCGTCTTTTGATGATTTCAGTTGCCTTTAATAAAATTGAAAGTCTTGTAGATTGAAAGTCTTGTAGCAACTAGTTTAACTGATGACTTACCTTGTTGTGAACTGAAGATAAGGAATAGCAGTTTATTGCTGAGAGTTCTGCAAAAGATTATATTAACCTACAGAGTACTTAATTTGCCTAAGATAAAAATCGTGTTATTAACATATCCACCATCAGATTATACTTGCTGAATCCATATGATGCAATATTGCTATGTCTTAATCTGATTAGAGATACATTTTCAGTTTACAAATGTTTACACATACATACATATATGCATACATACATATGGTGAACATTTGTAAACTGAGAAAGGATATCAAGGAAGCATCTTGAATATAATGTTTTGTGATCAGGATAATATACATCTTTCTAAATCTGTCTAAACCATATAGAAGCTATCCACATGCAAATAAAATTGTGTAGAATTTTCCTCACACAATTATTGTAAATGTGCCCAACTTTTCTTCTTTGATGGCTTTTGCCTGTCAAGATCTAAAAGTTCATGAAAAAGACTTGTGTATGATCATGGTACTGTTTTAAAATACTGCTACGCCACAAACTAGCTAGAGGTTGTTGTTTCCTTTGTTCTAAGCCTTTTATCTATAGTCAGGTCTTAAGTCTTCCTTTGAAACCATAATAAATGTTCAGGCATTTTATTTATTATTGTGAAACTTAAGCAGCAGTTAAGCCTGCATATTTGTGGATAAAATTTATTAGTTAGCAATAGTCTTGCCTGTCTGCAAGAGGCCCTGCATGATAGTACATTTGGTTTTTGTGTGCCTGTGAGCTGATATGTGTATTTTAATTAACCTCTTACACATTTGTTCAGATATTCAGGTCTGTTCATGTTGTCATCGACCTGCTATTCTGGCTTTTCCGGAGTCTGCTGCATGGCCCCACCATTGATGTCCAAGGGGCTCAGCTTTCTACTTAGCTGTTGGGATTTTAATGCTTGAGTTCACAGAGGTTTTCTTTGGCACTGAACTCCTTATTTCCTCTGTGTGTTTTGAGAAAGGGGCTGGTTATATTTCTCTTCTGTTCTCTGATTCTGGACGTTATAGAAGAAAGGACACCTTCCTCCAGTTTGGTGCAAATTTAGCAGTCTGTCCACTTAGCTGGCCCATAATAAGTCAGAGAAGATTATTTGTATTTTTAGTGAGGAATACTCCAGTGGACTATGGCTAAATGGTATGAGAAATATCTGCACTTATTATAAGAGGTGACACTGCCAGATTAATTTTTTTCTAGGTATTTTCTTCTAGGCAGGGGTTTCTATGGTGGTAGCCCCAGCCATCAATATAACGGCTGACATTTTATATGCTGCCCACCATTTTTTTATTTTCCCTTCTGTCTTCTATAATACATAGATTCCTTTAATTAAAAAGGGGGGAAAGTGAGCCTACTATAAAACAAAGCGTGCCCCATAAGGCATTTTTAGCATTAAAAAATGATGATGGGGTAGAGGAGGGAGTAAGCACTTTTCATATGTTTGCCTTTTGATTGTTCCCAATATTTTGGCTCAAAAAGCTTGGAAACCCCTATTTCTGATATTTGAATTATATCCAGTAATACAAGAATTAATAGTAAATGTGTAATTTCACTATAATCTGATGCCCCCCTTTATTTTTTTTAAAAATAAAACTTTTTTCAAAGAACTCAGAATGCTGTACAACATATCCCATTTTTCCTTTAGAATAACCCCATGAGGATAAATTAGGATAAGATACAATGATTGGTCTAGGGCAGGCATGTCAAACTGCCGGCCCATGGGCCGGAAGCGTCACGTCGAAACCGCACCCACCCCATTGCCGGCAATGGGGAAAAAGTCGTGATACGTCACATGACGTCACCTGATGTCGCGAGTTTGACATGCCTGGTCTAGGGACTTCCTCATGTAAGTTTAGCCAGGAATTACAATACCAAATTAGGTTTTTTTTTTCATAGAATCCGTGCACAAAAAGGTGAACCAGTCTCTTCCCATGTCAACACTATGACATTACATAATATTTTGTTTAGAAATTAATTTGTTAGAAATGCTTTTTAACTTTTTCTGATTTGCAATCTATTTGAATATTTTTAATTAGAAAAGCAGTTAAAATAATGTAAATAAATAGTATCCATTACCTCAAGTGAAAGAGAATATTTTTATATAAAGAAACTTGACATTAAGGACTTAAAGAAATCTGAAAACTGTAGCTTTTCTCAGAATTGCTTTTGTGATTAATTAAATATATTCCTATGTACAAATCTGTAATTTTGAAATTATTGTCAAAATGCTATTCGGATTATAACTAATAGTAATTGAACTGGAACTTGATTTCTTAAGCAGTTTTAGAGCTGAAGCTAAAACTCACTGTAACCAGTCATGTTGAAAAGAAGAAACAGGGTGACATGATAGCAGTATTCCAGTATTTGAGGGGCTGCCACAAAGAAGAGAGGGTCATGTTATTCACCAAAGCACCAGAGGGCAGGACAAGGAACAATGGTTGGAAACTGACCAAAGAGAGAAGCAACCTGGAATTAAGGAGAAACTTCCTGACAGTGAGGACAATTAACCAGTGAAACAGCTTGCCTCCAGAAATCGTGGGCACTCCATCACTGGAGGTCTTTAAGAAGAGACTAGACAGTCATTTGTCTGAAATGGTATACAGGTAATCCCCGAGTTACGAGCGTTCGTTTAACGCTCGTTCAAAGTTACGTGATGAGTGCCCCCTAGTGCTTACGAGCAACTCCCAAAATTATGAGTATTGCAGCACCACAGCAGTCATTCGTCCTTATGAGCGACCGCAGTGGCTCTGCAATACTCACCCAGGTTATTCCCTCCCTCCCCGGTCCGCTGCGGGTCTCCCTAGATACCAGGCCTTCAGTACTCACCCTGCGAAGATGGAGAATCTTCGCTTTCTTGGCTGCTCCAGGCCTTCGGTTTGTTTGCAGAGAATGGAGGCCTAAAATAACGCAAGATGATGCGAGATCAGTGGAGCGAGATCTCACACTACTGATCTTGCATGATCTTATGCTTCTTTAGGCCTCTGTTCTTTGCAACAGAGAACCAAACAGAAGCCGGGGAACACTTTGACGTGCCTCCAGAAGCTGGATAGGGGCTCTGGAGGCCTGGAAAAGGCCTCTGCCACCTGGATCTATGGCTGCAGAGCGATTTCGCGCCCTCCTGCGGCCGATCCAGGCTCCGGAGACCTTTTCCAAGCCTCCGGAGACTGGATCTATGGCTGTGGAGTGATTTTGTGCCCCCCCGCAGCCCGATCCGGGCTCCGGAGGCCTGGAAAAGGCCTCTGGAGCCCTGATCGGGCCACAGAGGGGCCGCAAAATTGCTCCACGGCCATGGATCCGAGCTCCGGAGGCTTGGAAAAGGCCTCGCAGAGCCCGGATTGGGCCGTGGAGGGGCCACAAAATCGCTCCACGGCCATGGATCTGGGCTCCGGAGGCGTGGAAAAGGCCTCTGGAGCCTGCATCGAGCTGGGGGGCTGCAAAATCACTCAGCGGCTATAGATCTGGGCTCCAGAGGTCTTTTCCAGGCCTCCGCGGCCGCGGGGGTAGTGCAAAATCACTCCGTGGCCATGGATCCGGGCTCCGGAGGCTTGGAAAAGGCCTCCGGAGCCTGGATCGGGCCACTGGGGGGCCGCAAAATCGCTCCGCCGCCATAAATCCAGGCTCCGGAGGTCTTTTCCAGGCCTCCGGAGCCCGGATCAGGCCACGGGGGGCTGTGGACGTGTTCCCTGGCCTCAGATTGGAGCGGCAGCAGGAACCGTGGCAGAGAGGAGACAGATCTTTTCCAGGTGAGTCCCGCGTGGCAGGAAGGGAGGGGGAAGTATGAGGTATCTTAGTGGGTCGGAGAGGCCTTAGGGGCCTGTTCCATCACTAGGCCCTCCATGGCCTTCCCCACCCTAAGATACCTCATGTTTACTTAATGAGCCGCGTGCGTTTTAACAAGGAAGAGAGTGATCTTGCTAAAGGAACGAGATTCACTCTACGAGTTTTTGATTTACGAGTGGAATAGGCAGGCTCCATTACACTCGTAACTCGAGGACTACCTGTAGGTTCTCCTACTTGAGCAGGGGGCTGGACTAGAATACCTCCAAAGTCCCTTCCAGCTCTGTTCTATTCTATGAGATTATTTAGTTATTCTTCTTTTAGCTTTTAGTTTGTAAGTTTTTTCTTTTTAAGTTGAATTCTGATAATTGACCATATTGTAATGAAAGACTGATCGACTGACTGACAATTGAAGCTTTACATAACTTGTATGTATGAAAACATGTATTTTCACTAGAAAGACAAGTATATACAGTATATTTAATTTTGAATTGTCAAGTGTAAAGAGGATTTTTTTTCTTGCATTTTTCTTTTTCTGATGAGTATTATGAATGTAGCTTACAGGTGAGACTGTATACTATGGATGCATTAACCCATATCCCCATGAATGACAAATGGCTCTTGGTCACTTATTGTAATGGGATGTGGAAATGAACATGGGAAAGAGAGACTTCCTAGCAAACAATCAGACAAGAGAGAGAGGAGCTCCTAGTGGCTTAATGGTTAGAACAAGAAATTTAGGAAGGACCTGCACTAATTGAACAAGTGGTTAAAAGTGGCAGTGGGAGATTTGTACTTTTAGACTTACAAGGTTCAGTTAAGGTAGCCTTACGATAAAATAAAATTAGCTCATTTAGTTGTGTTTCCCATCTGACCTGCCTGGAAGGACTGAGATTTACCCAGTATCAGATACCTCTCTTTCCTGGTTAAAAAAAAAAAGTTTGGTAATTTTAGAACAAAGAGAAAAATCCATAGAAAAAAGCTGGAGTAAGGTAAGGAATAGATTTTCTATCTCCCCAACCACCTCTGAGATCTTTAAGGAATTATCCAGATAACTAAAGCAAAGGAACATTTCTTCAGGAAACTACTATTTCTATTCAATATGTGTAGCTAAGAATTTTTACTAATTAAGGAGAAAGAGGAGGAAGCAGGCTATTGCTACTTTATGCTCATATTTTTTTAATCTCTCTGTGTAAATTATAGAATTGTGTCTCACCCTTCACTGATATTTTAGGTTGTGTTCATGTTCTTTTTCTTTAGAATCTCTTGTGATCTGTAATAATATTTTGCAAACTGCAGACTTTTTTAAAAAAAAATTGGGAGGCAGAAGGTTCTTCAGTTGTAGCAGACCAGCACCATCTTGTGGCTTGTTTCCTTCTTAATTAATTCATAAGCCTGTTTTCTAGGGCAGTTTGCTAATTATCTCCTTTCATGTTGAATGTCTACACTTTAATACATAAAAGCGTTGTGGGATTTTGTTTTGTTTTGTTTTTGCTTTGCCCCCACCCCTTTTTACTAAAACATTTTATTTCTATCTCATGCAAGATCTCCCAAGGGGAAAAAAGGGCTGAATCCTCTGGTCATCAACCTCTTCACTATATATCCAGGAGAGGGCACTGTAAAAATAACTTCAGATAGTGCATTTGGGCTTTTTAGTTGGCAAAAAAAGCAGCACAAGCTATTATAGTCCTGTCTCTTGTGCACACCAAGATTAGGAGGTAGACACTAGATGAGGGCCCCCAGAAGATAATGTGTGGCAGCAGAAACTACAGTCTTATCTTTACCTCAAAGTAGAAGGTAGAACCAGGTTTGTGAAGAAATAGAAGGTTTCTAGGAGAAGATTGAAATCACTAACATTCTAGTCTCCTGGCCTTAGTGATAATTTAAATGAGTTTTATTATTAGACATTAAACTTACTGTAAAACTATTTTTGATTGTTATGGATTATCTACATTTTTCATTCAGTTTATTGTTCAACTGTTGTTAAGAATTACTCTTACTTATAGCTTTCATTTATTAATACAAATTGGAGGACCAGATTTCAAAAAAGTAGAGGAGAGAGTGAGGCTTTTATTATTATTAATGAATTCTGTATGGAATCTGCATTGTTCCAAACAACAAAACATCTGTTAAGTTTTGGGGACATAAAACCAGAAAGAATTGGAAAGTTTTTTTAACCAAGATTTTAAAATTGTTGTTTATGTCTAGCTTCTTGCATAGAATATATAGCCTCTCTCCACCAAAAATCAAGTCCAACTAGAATACTTGAGGTAGCAAGGGGATGTTTTGACTCAGGCTAGTCTGGCTTAGTGGTAGATACAGTTAATCATCTTGCAGTTTGCTAGTTTGTGACTTAATATTTGTTTGAACCCTACTGATGAGCTTTGGTTAAGCCAGCCATGGCTTAAAAATTTCTGAGAATTCAGTTATGATGTAGTAGATGAGGTACTTAAGCTATCAGCCAAAATAACAGTACTGGAATGTGCATACTGTGTTCTCCAAATCTCGGAGAGATTGCTGAAACATAGTTCTTAGCATTCCTCCCTATGCTTTATGGCATTGTTGGAAGATGAAAATCAACAATCTCTTTGAAGGTCACAGTCACCCAATCTTGCTTTGTTGAGAAAGAAAATCTTTTACTCCCTAGATCCTAGTTTTAGTTTGCAAAAGTCTGGAGAACCACTAAATAGTAGCAAACAGAAAAGAAAACATACATTCATTGTTGGTATCTCATAGTCATCAGGATTTGGATTTTTACAGTCCAGATCAAATTGCCTTAACTTTGTCCAATGCTAACCATTTTCACTAAAAATGCTAAGAAAAGAGCACTTCGAAAACACATCATGTGGAATATCTGTTCTAATACTCTTTAGGACAGGAAACCCATTGTTATTTGACAATTAGAAAATAAAATTAGAACAGAGATTCCACATGATGTGTTTCAGCAATGCCCTTCTCTATGCCAAAGTGCCATTTGCATGCTTATAAGGAAGCTTAATTGTACAAAGACTCTTTTGTTAATGCTAAAAATAGCAAAATACCACTTTTTTATCATTTTAAGCAAAAATTGGTAAGAACCTAAGCCATTTCCTATCTACACAGATCTATCCTGCATTTCATTAAAAATAAATCTTATCAGAAGGTGGAAGAAGTAATATGGAATGTCGGAGACTGGCTTTATGTATTGTTGTATTAAAAGGGTGATGTAAAATATACTTGATCCATCTGCACTAATTTTAGATTTGTTTTTCAATCCAATGCAAGTAGCTGGGTTTGAGGTAGAAAGCTTTAAAACACTTTGCAGGTAGGATATTCAAAAGAACACCTTGTGTATGAAATTGCCTGGAACCAGCAGATTTTATCAGAGGTCCTGCTATATGTTCCATTATCATAACACACTAATTAATTAGGTATACTGTGTGTGACAAGGTGTTTACTGTAGCATTTCTTCATCAAGTTTATTCATTATAATTTATTACAGGATTTATATCCCAATTGTTTTAAAATAACTATTGTATTCCTTCCCTTCTGAGTTCTAGATAGTCAAAAATGATTTTGCTAGCCTTGTAAGACATTTTATTGTTGTCTTGGCTTTTTTAAAGGAATGTTTTGTTCCTTTTTTAAATTTATTTTTATTTGGTTGTGTTTTATGGTATTTATTATCTTTTTAAAAAATAGTAAGTTTCAGACTCTTACTATTTAATAATAGTAAGTTTCAGCCTTTTCATTCTCTCCTTGGTTCCCGAAATAGATGTGGATGAGTGTGCAGAGGGGAATGGTGGCTGCCAACAAACCTGTGTCAACATGATGGGAAGCTATGAGTGCCATTGCCGTGAAGGCTTTTTCCTGAGTGATAACCAGCATACCTGCATCCAGCGTCCTGAAGGTTGGTCTTTAATGTTTTTATTTCTGCTTATCTGTCTCTGTTTTGGATCTCTAACTTCATCATCAGGTTTAAAGAAGAGATGGGAAATTAAAGTTCATTGTATTTGAGTTGGCCTGGCCTATGGATGGATAAATAGAGAGTGCCATTACAGTCCTGCTTTCAAATTTTTGGATTAGCATCTTCCAATGTGATGTTCTCCAGAAGTGGGCCGAACTGGTTGATAATCTTGGTGATTGTCCCAACAGGTTGCAAAGACACCAAATTGAGAGAGGCTACTTATGCTCTGAGTTGGCTGCTTCTCAGTCTCGCTTCAAACAATGACCCCACTTCAAACATCCTATTATGATTGAAGTAAAATACAAAACATTCATTCAAATTGGTATTATCTATTGTGAATGGAGAAGGATACAATGGGTTTATTTTGTTAATCAATCTGACAACTGACCAGTGTGCAGACGAGACAAATTTCAATTCATGTGAACTGCAGGTTTCATTATTCTGATTCAAATCACCTTTCATCAAGGGTTTTTGGGTTTTTTTTTGTTATTTTGTTTCAAAATACTCTTAATTGACATATGGTTGTAGTCATAGTTAGACAATCCATCTTTCTTACTGGAGCTGCTGGGCACTGGACATTCCTATATTTAATTATCATACTTTTGGTGACATTTGTAATAACAAATGAATTTTCTGACTAGTTAATCTGCTAAACCATTTAGAATTTTTGAAGAAAAGAGTCAAGTTTGCCTGAAGCATCAGGTGTCAAAAACCTCTCTGATAATAACTTTTTAAAAAAATGTTCAGAGTTCCCAAAAGCTCCCTTGATAATCTTTTGGGCTTAAAGACAGAAAATAAACATTTAAAACAAATTAATAAGTAAAACGGGTGTCAATTTCAGAATTGACATGCTTTTATTGTATACCTGCCCACCTTTCTTGCAAAGCAATATGTATATGATTTAGTAAATCACTGTCAGCTGTGTTCTGCAGGTTTGTTTTGACATATTCATACAAGTGTGCACGGAAGCTTAAGCAAAAATCTAACACTTAGAACCACGTTTAAGAGAATATTATTTGTTTTGCAAGAAGGAAGGATTTGAGCTCTATCCCAAATGTGACTCAATTTTATACTCTGTGGTGACTGGGAATAACAGGAATTGTAGTCCAACACCAAGAAAGCTGGAATAGATTAGTTGTTATACATGTTTAGGAGCACCCTTCTTTTACTGGTGCTCTGCAGATGTTTCGAACTTCAGTTCCTGGAATTTTCAACCAGCATGATCTTTGAAGTCCAATGGCACTATTGTCCAATGTAGCTAGCTGAAGACAGCAAACTGAAGTAGACTGATTAAGAGGAAATGTGAAGAGTGGGGAGGAGAATATAGCCCATTTTAATGATGAGGGTATGTTACAAACTGTATCATCCTATGAATGTCCAGTTTAATAAAAGTCCCATTAAATTCTGAAGCCTGCAACAACATTTAGATTATCAATGTTGTTAATTGGTTAGATATTTTACCTTTATCTTGGTTCTGCATTTCTGCTACCAGTTTATTTAAGCATTTTAGGGTTATGATTCACTGATTTCTTATAAAGAAAAAGTAAATCAGCTGGGATGGCCAAGTATCTCTTGTGCTATATCACAATAATATACGGGGCTTATATATTACTTTTAACAGAATAACAGAGTTGGAAGGGGCCTTGGAGGTCCAATCCCTTGCTCAAGCAGGAAAATGTTTACCTGCTAACAAATTGTGTGCTTAATAATAGGCCTAACAAGGATGCATAAATTGAGCCTGAGAAAAAGTGACATGTCAAGCTCCCACAATGTCAACTCCACAGCAAGAAATCAATTCCACAGGAAGGCTAAAACTGATTTTATTGAGATTGGCTATGATCAACATAATTTTGTGAATCTGATAGTGCTGTACCCCTCTCTTTTTTTTATACTCTTGTGAATTAGGGATCTATTTGTCTGAGCTGCTTATGAACTTACGTGCCCTTTATGGACTTAAGATATTATTTTTCCTCTCATAACCTTGGTAATGGAACTCAAATATCTCTATCAAGGTCATCTTTTCTACCTTGCCCTAGGCAAGGTCTCTCCAATAGGAAAACGTAACCTTGTGGACCTAGGACTCATGTCTTCTCTTGGGAAATCTCACTGTACATCACTGATTGGAAGAGAAATAGCCTGAAGAATGAATAATTCTGGGAATATATAAACCAGATGTACATGCCCAGTGCTTTATATTTTGGAAAAAAAGAATTGACTCTCTATGGGTGGCATCTGAAGTGGTGAATCGATCGTTGTTATGAATTGTCATCTGGGATTCTTTCTGGTCTGTGCACTTGTGGCTTGAATATATGTCTGTCTGGACACTTTGGGGTGATTGGGAAGTAAGAGAGGCTGCACCCAGGAAACTGTCAGTACCTCCTTAAGAGAGGAGGATCATACCTGATGCCTTAAAGGAGACAGTGGTGAAGCTCCTTTTGAACAGTTCTTCCTTGGGTCTAGCTGTATAAGACAACTGTCATCCAGCCTTCTCATTTTAGGGAAAGTTGTTGACCAGGTGTTGGGCTTCAATTACAGAGCACCCTGGAGGAAGTGGATTGTCTGAATACCTTTCATTCAGGATTCACATCTGGACATAGGATGAAAACAGTGGTGAATGATCTTTCTTGAGACATGGATGGGACAATTATACTGGTCTTGATCCTATTTCGCTTTCTGCCATGTTTGGTACATCAGCCGTTACACACACTATTGCAATATGTTTTACATGAGCCTATATTTGTAGTTAGTAGCAAATATATCAGCCTATGATTGGCAAATGAGAACTGTTACATATAACATTATATATATATATATATATGACATCGGAACATGGATCTGCCCTCCCAGAGCTACATCTGCTTGGAATCTTACCTGGCTGCTGCTTTTCTTTCTGTGTCTTGAATAAAGAACCAAGAAGACCATGACACAAGAGCCCAGCCAAACCAGAATGACTCCTTAGCTCTTCAAATGCAGAAAAGCTCAGTAGCTACCCTCTTTGGACCTTTTTACAGCCTGGAGCATTAACTTTAATTCTGATAGACTCTTGGTTTTAACCTTGGTTTGATCTGCTCTTTGTTCTGGAATAAAATTTTATTCTCCTGGTTCTACCCACAAAAACTCTTTTGACACCTGAATTTCCTAATATATAACTTAGTCTCAATTGCTGTGCTATAAATGCTGTGGAAAAGCAGCTTCTGCTTAATACATTTTTTATGGCAGACAGCCTTTTGCCTGAGATTATTATGTCATTTACAAAACTTGTAGCAAAGCCAGACAAGCTTTTTCATCCAGGCATCAAAGATCTTGTGGGTCTCTTTCAAAATAATGCCAAATAGAGGTAGCTTCTGAAGTAGAAGCTACTAGAGGGAAAAAAAATATATCTTACAATAACAATCCATAGAACTTGCCTCTTCTTGCCTCTTCTTGTGTCATCTTTGTTCTTTACCCTGGCCCGCCCCCAGTGTTTGTTTTCTGAAGTTTTAAATAACTTCCTGAAGGGGAAAAAAAAAAGAGGCTTTGTTCTTGCCATTAAGTTTACTTTGGCCGTAGAGGATCTTGTTTTGAATGTTTCTGTTCTTCAGTCCATGCGTTTTTCTCCAGTGTAGTTGTTTATTGTGGTAACTTTGTTCTTTTGAGTTCTCAAGTGAGATCCATTTGTACACCTGCGTTTCAGACTTCAAAGTAGTTTTAATTGATTGATGCATGATAAATTTGAAGTGACGGGCAATGCTATTGAGCTTATTCTGTGGTGATAAGGGCAGTGAAACCAAATCAGCTCTCTGCTTGTATTATGTCTCTGCCAGTTTTTTTTCTAATAAATAGCTGCCCGGCACATCACAGTTAGTTATTAACTGTAAGTGCTCTACATATGCATCAAGCAACATGTCTTTAACCATTATTTATTGGGGGGAAATACATTGAGTGAAAAACCTAAATATATTGGGGGGAAACCTAATTTTTTCAAAATTAATGACTATGTTTCCTGTATGGTCTTCCAATTTTTATGGCTAATTAAGACATCAAATTGATGCTCATCAAACTTTGCTCTAAATTATTATTCACTTTCATTTCCATCTTTACTTTATTCCCTATTTGTCAACATAACTTTTCAGTTCCCTCTTCATCTTGTTTTTCTTTCTTGACAGTAGACAGTACTCTAGACAGTACTCTAAGGTTGCAAGAATGATAAGTGCAACATTTCTTAAATGCATCCTTTCTTTTTTTACTGATTCAGCTATAAATTGATTCAGACTCCCATTGTTTCCCATGCTGATTATTACTGATGAACAAGTCATGCTTTCATTTCGTTTTCCTATCCAGTTTAAATCTGATCCTTTTCAAATCTTAAGTTCACTTTTTTTTTTTAAATTGGGGCATATAACATCTATATTTTTGTTAATTTTTGCTGCCTTCCTTTATTGGCCCATACTAAGTTTAAACTCCTTATAACCTTTAACTTGTTCATGATCTTTCCCTTTCCTATATCCGTATTGTTTTCTGTATTTCCTTATTCCTGCTATTTATCAAATTCTGAGCATTTTATAATCCCTTTTTATCATTCATTATCTCTTACAGTTCCTTATGCATAAGAATTAAAGATGCTTTGATATTTACTTGGCCTTTTCCTTGGTGTCTTGTTTTGATTTAATGTCTTAATTATTATAAAATTATTGAATAGGTTTTATTATAACTATCTTTCTTTTTTAAAAAAAATATTTTTTAAAAAATATTTGTTTTATCAACAAAAATAAAATACAAAACAGAAAAAAAAACCATACCTCCAGTACTAACAACAACAACAAAGAAAGAAGATTGGTGCAAAAAAGAAAAAAATGACCCAAGTATCAAATAAATTTAAGTTCAGTCAGATCTTCCAACTTCTCATGAGATTTTTTTTTTTTTTTTTTTTTTTTTTGCGAGAAGTTGTAAGGTCTGACTGAAATTTTTTTAGTCCCACAAACTCCGTTTCCCTGCAGCAGGAGAGAAACGTGCCAGAGCTGGAAAGCAGGTTAGTGAAGAAATGCTTTTGGGAAGAGAGAGGAGCTGGGCGGTGGTGTGCCAAACTCTATAGCAGCACCTGGAGGAGAAGCGGCAGGAAATGGGGCTGCCATTTCCAGGACAGAGAAGGGAGACATGGGACGATGCAGGGCGGCAAGCAAGTGCTCTTCTCTGCTCTGCATTGCTGCGCAGAGCCACTCCCCTCCCCGTTCTCCATTCTCTCCAGTGGCGACGACAGAGAGCTGGCGGAAGGAGGCGGCAAGGGAGGCTTGCACTGCCCGGTTATGGCACAAGCCACGGGAGAGTTGGTGGAGTAGGAGGCGGTGGCTGCCACCGGGCAGGTGATCTGTTGGGTGAAATGTGAAGAAAGCCCCTCCAGCAGCGAACAGCTGCAGCGGAGCTTTTCGCCATCACTCCCCCTGGTCTGAAACGACAGAGGGGGACCGGGCCTATCCCGCCCATCCTCCATAGCATGGTAGTCTGGCTCGGGAGGGTTAGGGAGTTAGACAGTTGCTCTTTAAAAATTATGATTTAAATCGAGTTGATTTAAATCAAGCCCTTTTACTAGTGATTTAAATCGACTTGATTTAAATCAAATCCACCCTGGAAAGAACTACAGTATAGATAATCCTTGACTTAAGACTGGTTTCTTAATAACTTCAAAATTACAAGGGGCCAGTAAAACACGCCTGGCTATGTAAAATGTTGTGCTCCCAGTCACAATTCAGGTGGTTGGCAACTGGCTCACCTGCATGACCAGTTTCAACACCCCACATTCACATGGCTATGATTTATGGCTGTTTTGTCAGTTTTTGACAGTTTTTGCTGGTTTCTGAAAGAATGAGTTAGGACTTACAACCATGGCATTTGGTTAATGATCACAGATTTGCTTAATGACTGCTACAAAAATGTACAATTGGGTTTGGACACATGGGTACCTCGACTTATAACCATAACAACTTATTTCCAATTGCAGTTATAAACTGAGGATTATCTGTATGATGAATTGAAATATGGTATTAGTCAAATAAATTTCCCACTTTAATTTTGTGAAGGCTCAGTTTTCTCATGTTTTTTATTTCCACAAAATTGACATCTGATCTCTGCACTTTACAGTAGCCAGCCTCCCCTTAAACCTGTATTGTCTTCAGTGTAAAAAAACTGAGAATTGAGTGAAAGCAACTTTCTGATTGAACTGACATAGAGTTTTCCCCATAGCATTCTCACTTTATAAATTGTCTTGGTTTTCTTGTAACACTTTCATGATACAGAAAACCAACAAGAAAAGCACAAGATCCAAAATGTCAGAACCCTTGTGAAGTGATTTTTTGAGTAGTATTTGCAAAACTATTTGATGAAATTTAATACTATTACTTTGAGTATGACCTCAAAGCTTCTTTTCATTCCTTGGGGCTTTTCTTAATGCTTCTTTGTTAGAGACCATGATAGATAAGATGGAGATCTGGTAGAATATTTTATTGTGTGGAATATTAGAAAGAAAACATTATTTTCCCACAATATCACAGAAGTTTGAATAAAAAGACTGAAAGCAGTAGCTCCAATTTTGCATCATATAAGCCTCCCCCCCCCCAAGAATGTTCTCAGTCAACTTACACAAGTGCTATTTAAAATATATTCCCAGAGGCAGTGAAAAAAATGAACCAAGGCCTTTTGACATAAAAAGCATTGTATGAACTGCTTTTTCCTCATAATTGTGCTTAGCCAGTCTCAGTTCCACATTGATTCTGGGTAGGGGAAAATTGAAGTACAAAAAAAAATGTGTAATTGAGCTTCTAAGCATATATGCACTCCCTGAGTAGCTTTCATTCAGAACAGACTATTTTAAAATGTGCCTTTAATCTCTGTAGGAAAAGAAAAGCTTTAAATTAAATACAACAATGAAAACAAAACTAAAGAAAATCATAGCTGTTTAAAAAAGATTTAACTACAATAGAGCCCAAAACTTAAAGAACAAATTATATCTAGACCATATGATATTGATAAAATTTCTGAGATACAGATAAAAAGCCATTCATAGTAGAAAGTATTGCAGTCCTCAAATTAAGATTTAAAATCATTTAAAATCAGAGAGAGAGAGAGAGAGAGAGAGAGAGAGAGAGAGAGAGAGAGAGTTGTATTCAATCAATTATGTATGTGGATGCATCATTCAGCATTTTCTGGTTTATAATTTTTAATGTTAATATTTACATTCTGGAATGTAATCATTATTTTGAGAAAGTTAAATATTTCATGTTTATATTTCATATTTTATTGTCCTAAGGCATTCATGAACAGGTGGCATACAAATAAATAAATACAAGTAAATAAACAAACTGCAGGATTTATTTGATCTTCAGGAACAGATTGTCCTTTAGTGTCAATTTCTCATACTGACCCATTCATCACCATGGTTTGCTCTGAGATTTAAAAAGCAAAGATTTTGGTGCTGGCCTAACACATTTTCCCAAGCAGGTTTGAATTGATAACTTATGTGGTCTGCAAATTAGCCAGATGGCTTTTTTAGTTTCTCTAGTTGCTCTTCTCTCTGCTGTAGAACAGCATGAGAAATCTTGGACTTCCAATATAGTTGCTCATGAAAGGAAAAAATAATAATCAGTTGTTGCTAACTAGATGCCTGTGTTAAAATGAGATGTCTCTTGGGGCTAATCAACAGAATATTCAGAAGTGGCTGCTTTAATGGTCATGGGGATTTAGAGTTGACCAGTAAGCAAGCTTATAAAAAAGTACAGTTCTTCAAAAGATTCTGCTTCTAAGAAAGTGAAATAATACAATAAATGTAAAAACAAATGAAGCCATTTTCTAGAACCTATACCATGCTCCACTTCTATTCCACTGCATGGTTAACTCCTTTAAATACAGTTCTACCCCTTTTATACCAAGTGCTCTATTTTACTTCCTTCCCTTCACACTTTGCTTCCTTACTGGTTTAGAAGGTCGCAAAACGAGATACAGACAACGGTAATGGCAATTTTGGTTAGGTTTAGAGAAATGACATTCTTGTTAAAAATTTGCTTAAATATAAACATTAAATATCTTCATGTTTGGCATTAAAAATGAGCAAATGATGTTCACTGAAGTGCTGGTCTGGGAATGCATGGACCCTATTAAAAGGGCTGCTTTTGTCAGCAATTCTCTGGCAGTTAAGGAACTGAAAACACAAAGCTGCACCCTCTCCTGCTAAGAGATGTTGTCATCTGCCAAGACTAACAGTAATAGTCAGGAATGAAAGGGCTCCAGATTGGTGCCGACATCCTGTGAAATCCGAGTTAGGTTAGTTCTGCAGCTATCTTTTTGATTCAGTTGTGTCTTTTAAGTCTTCCTAATAAAATCCCCATGTCCTGTTGTTGATAGAGTGAAAATGTAATTTGTTCAGCTGTTGCACTGACTGGTTCACGGTTTGACTGTCCAGATATTTAAACTGACATCCTGAATCAATTCCATATCTCCAGTGTGGGAACGGACAGGGAGTTTTCAGTGCAAAATAATCTAAGAAACAGAAAGCTACATAGAAAGAAAGATAATATACCAAGGACTGCCTTGGTGTGATATGTGATATCTTTGATCAGCTGTTTTCTATTTTCTTTTATGCTTCCTTCTTTCAGCTTGACACCATCCAACATTTGAGAGTGAAAGAAAAACTATGTTCTGTATTAAATAATATATAAAGACTGAAAATAGGAATATGAAGAGCATTCAATTTGGTGAACAGGTAGTCCTCAGCTTACAACCATTTGCTTAGTGACCGTTTGAAGTTACAATAGCACTGAAAAAAAATGACTTATGACCATTTTTCACCTTTACAGCATCCCCATGGTCACATGATCAAAATTTAGATGCTTGGCAACTGACTCATATTTATGACGGTTGCAGTATCCCAGGGTCATGTGATCACGTTTTGCAACCTTCTGACAAGCAAAGTCAATGGAGAAGTCAAATTCATTTTATAACCGTGACACCAACTTAACAACTGCAGCTTTTTAGATGCAGCTAAAGTTCTACTTTTGTATTAGCAAGATATTATGTTCTATATGTTACTGAGCTTAAGTCTATTTGTTATATGTTCTTGATTTATGTGCTTCTCAATCATTGCAGGCTCTTAACAGACTGTTTACAGACAAAGATTGATTAGTCTATCAGCATATAATGCTATAGCCATTTTCATAGTAGGATAACACTATATTTTATCATATTAATACATTGTCTGTTTTTCCTGTCTTGCTCACACACGCACACACCTCAAGGGGCGAAGCCTTTATTGAGACTTTGTCAGCTCCAAATAGTTTTTCCAAGGATTCACCCCACACAGGAACCAGCACAAACCCAATGAGGGAACACAGAACAAGCTCATAAAGTTCCCCCCCAAGTTCAAAGTCAAAACAAGTCCACAGTCGAGCACAGTTCACCAAAGCCAAAATCCGAGTCCAAGTTTCCAGAAGCAAAGTCCCAAGTCCAAGAAGCAGAGTCCAAATCCAGTAGCATAGTCAAGGTTTAAATCCACAAAAAGAATCACAACGGCTGAACAAATGCACGGCAAGAAGCAGAGTTTTCAGCTTCGCTTTATTCCACATGCTGGGCTAAATAGCCTCTGGTTGGTACAGCTCATCAGGAGAAGTGAGGCTGCTGCCTTATGAGTAGCCTTGCTGACGTCCATTGTGCCTGCCTCCTCTCAGTGCTGCGCTTTCACGGATCAGGTAGAGGAGGGAATTTCTCCTCATCTCTGCTGGCCAGCTGCAGCTGCACACCTTCTCCTACACCCCCCCCCCGGCCTCTGAGCTCTCCAGCTGCAGCTGCGCCACTCCTTTTCCTTGTTCAGCTGACTGTTTGTCCAGCCGTTCCTCCTGCAACCTCTCCATTGTGCCTGACCTCTTCGCTCCTGGCTCGGAGCCCTCTACAACCTTTCTACAAGTCCTCCACATCCCCCTCGCAACATCCCCAAAGCTGGCTCTTCCTCCTTGTCCATCATATATTTTACTGTCACTTGAGAGGGAAAAATATCTACCCATTAAAATAGTACATGTGATGCAGATAATAAAGTATCATTGTGCCAGACAGCTTAAATTGATAATTCACAGTCTTTGATCCATCATAAGCTGTTGGGCATGATAGAATAACATGATAGACATCAGCTACTTCCACCATCTCTCCCTCCATCTTTTGCTAGTAATGGCTTTGGCCTCTGAGAGGCAAAAGGGTTTCTACTGTTCACCTTTTAGATAGTCTCTCTCTCTCTCTCTCTCTCTCTCTCTCTCTCTCTCATCTGTTTTGGGATAATGGATTTGATTAATTACTGGAATCTTTCAAGTGTTTTCTACTTTACTGAAATGTTCTCTACAGGTACTTCTACATTATTAAGTTGGAATACATCATTTTTTCAGATGTGACTCCAGATGGTTTAGAATATAGCCATGTTCAGTAGGCAACTATGAGTGTTTGAAATCTTGTCTTTCTGTCCAAATGGGATGATCAAGCTAACAGGCAGCAAAAATATGTAAAGAGAATGTAATAAAAACAACCACATGAAACATAATAAAATATCACTAAAATTATTCTTAAAAATAGGACTCTCTCTGAAATAACTGTCCTTCTTTATACATCACAGATTGACTTTAGTTTCCCGCCTGTGGTCGGTCTGACTTACTCACAAATACTTTCTATCCCATTTAGACCCTAACATCTGCCTTGTGCAATGATGTAGACAGGCCTAGTCCCTATGGATCCTAGTATTCTTCAGCATACCCCGGCCATGATGCAGAGGGCATGACCCTATTGGCTCTGATTGCCTCTTACAGTGGGTGGCCAACATGAAGAAATGGAGACTACAGCCCAGAACTTGGTGTCCTTCAAGTCCAAATAAAGCATAAACAATCCAGGGATGTGAGTCAGCAGGACCCTGTTTTGTTCACAGCTTAGAAAGGTCAGATAGCAGTGTTGTAGCTAAAGCTACTTTGGCTGATTCCCATTATTGAGAAAGCCTAAGAGGCTTTTTGACTCTGCGGAGGAAACAACACTAGAGCCTGTAGCATCACTGATCAACAAATCAGGGATTTTGACTGAGAGTTTCTGGACTGCTGGTATAAGGAGAAGGCATTGGCTAAGGGATATAATAGGGAGGGTGTCACAGAAAATTCATTGTTCTGAGGGTGGATACATGATGAGAAAACGATGTACTAAGGGTTGGGCACAGTAAGATATTGGTATTGGTTAATCAGCTCTACAACACATGATGTCTCACAGATTTTAATTTAATAGGTCAAACAATATCTTGAAATTACAGCATAATGTGACTATAGTACACCAAATGATTTCCCAGTGAACTGTTAGGAGGTAATTTTCATTTTTCTTTCCTATTTCCAGAAATTTTAAGGTAAGATTTCCAGGGGATATGGATTGACCACAGGTCATTTTTATCTTTAAATCGGGATATTGTGTTGTATTCAGTACATGTTAATTCATATAACTCTAATGAGTTAAAGCCTTAGTTGTTTCTGAAACCAGTGAATCTTAATAGTTCTAGTTCTAAAAAGTGACTGTATTTTGAAGGTAACTACAGTCATCTTAGCAAAATGGCTACAGTGGTGTGCAGTTCCTTGAGAGTAAATCCTATTGAATTTATTAAAATTTGCTTTAAGTTGATAGATAAAGAGGTTAGCTAAGCAAGAATGAACTGCCTGGACAGCTCATTCTAAAACAGAATTATATATTCCTTTTGCTGTTTCTTGTGTTGTTTAGGTAGCTTTTATGTTGCTTCTTTTCTCTTTTAGAAGGAATGAACTGCATGAATAAGAATCATGGTTGTGCACACATCTGTCGTGAGACCCCCAAAGGTGGCATTGCCTGCGAATGTCGACCTGGCTTTGAGCTCACTAAGAATCAACGAGATTGCAAATGTAAGTGTTTACCTGGGGAACCTTTGTCAAAGTAGCAGTTAGTTGTTTTAGAAACACTAATATAAAAATAATGGATCTTTGCTAGAAGTGTACTTTGTCAAGAGGAGGACATCATAGAGTTATAACTGCCAACATTACTTTGTGCAGTTGCATCCATGTATCCAGTCATATTAATCATATGTAATACTCTGTTCAGATGAAAGAGGGACAGCTTTCTCATAAAAGAAACCTCCAGTTTGCAATACTTATCTTGTGATGAGATTGTACATATTTTCTGCTAAAATAAATTAGCACTTTAATTGACATGATGTTTGAACTTATATGCAGATGCATTTGCTATTTTAAATTCCACTAAACTCCAAGGATTATAATCCAAGGATTATAACAAGAAAGAAAAAGTTAAATGTTGTGTACTTCTTTAAAAAAAACACTTTTCATAAAAAAAATACAAGAAATAATTCATAAGTATCATAGCCTGATCATTTTTTTAATAGAAAGAATTTACGGATTGCTTTTCATCATTTTTTCTTCAAAACTAACATCGATAGCAGGGGTGTCAAACTCACAACATCACGTGATGTGTCGCGACGTATCGCAACTTTTTTGCCATTGCCGGCAATGGAGTGGGCATGGTTTCGCCATGATGTATCCGGCCCACGGGCCGGCAGTTTGACACCCCTGATCTATAGCATTTGTTTGCATTCGGTTCTATGACATATCACTATCATTCCCATACAGATTTTCAAAATCCCAGCATCCCCTCATTTCAATTTCATCCCATATTATTTTTCCCCCTGTTGGTATTGATCATGCTATACTTCTGGATGATTTTATGAGTGATTCTGAAGTGCATAAAGTTTCATCTCAATCCAATAATTCTTAATTATTTCAAGAAATCTGGCAACTTGAACTTGTTTGGGGTTTGTTTGCATAATACACTGAATGCAAACCAGGCTGCAACATTTTAGCCTAGTGTGATGTATGAACCCAAGCAGTTGGATTAATTCAGTAAAGGTGAATTAGTTAGCTCTGCATTATTATATTGTGCAAACATAGTCTTTTGTTTAGCTAAGTATGATAATAATGTTTGGAACTATTTCTTACTTCTTCTCTTACACTTCTCAGTGACTTGCAATTATGGTAATGGAGGTTGTCAGCACACCTGTGATGATACAGATCAAGGTCCAAAATGTGGTTGCCATGTGAGGTTTGTGCTACACTCTGATGGGAAAACATGCATAGGTAAGTGAGAGATACATAAGCTTTGGTTCAAAGCAAGTGTGAAATCATAATTTAGGGTATCTTAGATTAAACAACTTTACTGTAATATTATTGACAACATTTTATTCAGATTAATCAAATACATTGTCATCATAATTAATTGTCTCTGATCCTCATAAAGCTATTGTGCAGCTAGAAGATGAGAGGGGAAAATATCTACCCATTAGAATAGTACCTGTGGTGCAGATAATAAAACATCATTGTGCCACACAGCTTAAATTGATAATTCACAGTCTTTGACCCACCATAAACCGTTGGGCATGATAGAATAACATGATAGACATCAGCTACTTCCACCATCCCTCCCTCCATCTTTTGCTAGTAATGGCTTTGGCCTCTGAGAGGCAAAAGGGTTTCTACTGCTGGAGGAATCCGGCAATATGAAGACAAACAGAACTGAGCTCAGTACTTCTCTCAGCCACTGTCCAGAAAAGGTTGCCAATTTTATATTGTGTGCTTTTATTGGCATCCATTTTTTCACACACACACCCATACATACATTCAGACAGAGAAAACTCTCCTGATTAAAATGATAAACCAAGGTACATCATTTGTTTCATTTCTACTTTTTTTCTACTGTAAGTTATGCACGAATCATTTAAAAAACAATCTGCCCAGTTCACAGGCCAAACACAATGGTGGCTGGAGTTCTCTGCTTTTTATTGCACGCAGAAAGACAGACATCCTCTGGGCAGTCTGGGAGATACTTTTCTTTTTAACTGACCATCATTTGGAATGTACAGATAGTAAATATTTTTATGAGATGAAATAGACAAAATGAAAGATTTGGTCTGTATGAGTTTTACTTATCTTCTTTGATAAATCTGATCATCCCATTTCGGTATACATATATTATTGTAAAATATTGATTTTATATGCATTGTAAAATATGTAATAATTTCGCAGTGTTTTAAAACTAAGAATTGCATCATAGAATTCAGAAAAATGCAGAATCAGAAGAATTATTGGGAATTTTTATTTCAATCTGAATAGTTGACCTTTGGTTATAGTTGGAGAGGAAATATGGTAGGGGAAAAGGAAGAAAAAAGATAATATGGGTTGTCTGTTTGAATTAAAAACCTCAAAAAAAAAGTCAGTTACGATCCTAAATTCGAACTGAAGACATTGTCCTGCCACTGTGGTCACAATTTGGGCATTGAGCAGTCGGATTGCATTTATGACTGGTTGCAGCATCCCACAGTCATATGAATGTGATTTGTGGCAAAAACGCCATTGGTTAACAGGATTTGCACTGACTGCATGACATGACTGCATGATGTTGTAAAACTAGTCATAAATTGGGTCCAGTTACATGATGACTTGACTTAATATTGTAAGAACGTATGACAGAAATTCCGATTGTAATTGTAATTGTAAACTGAGGACTACTTGTATACAGTGCCATTTTCATCATATGTATATATTTGAACAGTAAATGCATAATAGCATCAAATACTTATTCAGAATTGCATGTGCATGCTTGCTTATTCTTTATTTCTGCTTTTCTGAGCTTGGCTGTAAACAAAATGTGAGTTGAGTTTGTTGAGTTTCACTATACTGATTCAACATGTCCAGTTTTCATCAACACCATAAAATCCATGTTGAAGTGCACAGACCTATCACATTGCAATTGTGAGGAATCAGGATGATGAAATGACTGATAAATCTCTAAATGGAGAGTTCTTTCGGTTGATTTTCTTTTTTCAATGTTTGTCATGTATCTTGTTGAAATGTCAGACTGACACTGTAGGAGGCTATAATACAGTACTGACTTTTGCTGTTCCAGCAAAGTTGAGTGCTCAGAGGACCAATTCAGTCATGCTGTGTCACTAAGAATCAAACTAGAGGAATGATGAGAACTTCAATTGTTTTTTTTAAAGAGCAGAACCACAAGTTTTAAATCTGTTTTATAGTTGCAATGTTAAGGGAGGGGAGTTTAACATTTTCCTCTATGGTATTTTCTCACTGGAAGCTATTTTTTTCTCCTGTCACTCTTCCCCTATGAAGAAAAAAATAAATGTGCAAACTGTAGCTTTTACGAAGCATTTTTAATCCATCTTTGAAAAAGGAGACATCAGACTGAGATAAAGAGTTCATGCAAGTGCATACATACAATATATGCACATTACATACATCTGTACTGTGTGCTTGCAATATTTGAATATGGGATTAAAAATCCATTCAGTTTATTGAGACTTTTCCCCAGGTAAAGTAGTATAGTAAGACAACCTTATGGTTGTTTTTTTAAAAAAGATATAAATATGAAAATATTATCATGGATCTTGCACTGCTGTGTTTAAATAAACAGAAAGGGCATCTGTGGAATAGTTTGAACAAAATCTTCTAAATGTTTTTACAGAATTGGCCTCTTAGCTGCGGAGAAGCATTCCTACTTAGCTATGCTTCAAATTTCACAAACAGAATATCAATTTTTCCCCATGGGATTGTGTTCAGTGGGTTTAGGAGAACATAGGAGTTATAATAATGAACATTTTGGTTTAATTGAAAACAAGAGTTAGTTGAGTATTATGTACATTTGGAATTTAAAGTTCATATATCAAACTGTTTTCAAAACAGGTTGCTTCTTATTTCTCAGAGCTAAGTCAACAGAGAGTGTTCAATATGAGCGGGAGTGCATTGTTACTAGCTCTTTCTTTACAGATAGCTCCATACTGACCTAAGAAAGTTCCTCAGGGGGAAATTGCCACTAATGGCTATCCTCCGAGATCTAGTGAATAGAAGTCTAGATCTGAAATTCTACAGGTTGCTGAAGGAGCCAGGTCCTCCACCAACTGGACTTAACTTGATTGAACAAGCAAAGAAAATCCTGTATCCTATATGTCACCCCAGGTGCCTGATTTCTAAAATGGTTTTTAAAAAATAATACAGTTCCTATTAATATGACTAATCAATAAACATAACTCAAAATTATTACATTTGTTTTTGTTAATTTCTATTTTGCCTAATAACATCATTGATTGTATTTTCTGATTTCTCACAAATGTATTCTATCATGATTACTTACATCAAGGGAATTATAGAATTTTAAAAGTATTGAATGAAGTCTTACCGTGTTCAAGGATACCTACTGTCCTGGCTTGACTATAATATCCTCTGATCTACCAGAACAAAGCAACCTGTTCCAACCAAAAAAATGACATTATAAAGGTTCAATCTGAGAATAATTGTTATAATAGAACAATATGATTGGATATTTTTGTATGTCTTTTGGAATAATATTAATGAACAGCATGCATAAATCTGTTACTGGCTTCATATACCTATGCAGTTTAAGAGATTACTTATATGAAGTCCCACATAAAAAGTGATCAAAACAAATTACTGTAAATGTTTCCCTTCTTGTTCTGTCTTAATTTATTTGAAAACAGTTCCCTTCAACTGAATCTGCTGAGTGGTCTGAGCCTCTGGGAAAATACATAATTTCTGTAACAATTTCTTGCTGGAATTTAGACCTAAGTCATGCCAGCCTATACTCTATCCCTTGATGATATGTAAGAATGACTTTTGCTTAACAATCCTTGTAATTGTATTTAATTAGACTAATCTTGCCTCCTCCTGCCCTGAGGATTAGAATAATATAAGGGCTTCTCTGTTGACGTAGTAGCTGGAATACAACTGGCTTATATTTCAAATTATTCATTTAGTACTATTATTTTGGTTGCATATGGACAGTTTTAGTTCAGAAGAATTAGTACATGGATTCTAAACAAATATATTTGGAAATAAATCCAAGTAATTTGACTGAACCAAATATAATTTAGAATGTTGCCTGAAAGATCTTGAATATGGGCCAAGATTCATTTTTAGTTTTCTCTTATGGAGTAATGATTAGCTTTTCTGTTTCCTTAAATGAAATTCTAATACTATGTGTAATTTTTGCTTCACTGCTTGTATTGTCTTTGAGCCATTCCTTTCTTTCTTGCCATGTATTTTTATTTTTTTATTTGTTTTGTTTTGTTTTGCATGTTTCTGCTCACAAAATATGGTTCATTGGTGGCTCTTATTTTACATAAACCATCCGCTTTGAATGCCGTAACTGAGTTCATACTAATGCTAGCAGACAATTCCTTTCATTTGCTCTGCTTTCAAGAGATCTGTACCCATGCCATTTGTTATACTCCTTATTGTGCTGGCTTTCCAGGTATAGATATTATAATGCAACAAATGTGCAATTGTAGCTCATTTTGAATTGCTTATTCTCCAGAGAATACACATTCTGGTGTTTTCCCCCCCCTTTGTTGGAGTAGTTGGCAAAGTCAAAACTGGAGTGTGCTCTTTGTAAAGATAGTTTGATGATTGATTAGTACAGTTTTGGTTTCTAAGAAGTAATAATTGTTTGTCAGGTTATACTTCACTTTACGTGAAAAGTATTTGACAATTGAACTTCTTTGTGCTTCCTTCATGAATAAATGTACTCAGCTGGAAATCTGACTCCTTTATAGCTTAACAGGCCTCACCCACATGTTGAATAACTTGGGGGGAAAAACACTTTAACCTGATTTTCACAACAAACTCTGGAAAAAGGCCTCCCGCAGCTCCGTAAGTGTGAAAATCTTAATTTTCCTGGAGTTCAGATTTAGACCCAGCTGTCATAGATGGTGACCTCCAGGGTCTTTAAATAAACAACAAAGATGCTTCTGGTCTGCCTATTCTCTCAGAATTGGGTATGGAGGGAAATTGCCATCTGGGACAGCTCTTCATTGACCTGAGAAGCTGGCTATATAGTTTGAGTTTGTCTTCTGATTGGTTTTTGTCAGCTGTATGGAGGAGAGCAGTAACAGCTGAAGCATCCCATTTACATATACTGTAGTGTATTTTCTGTTCATAGCTGCCCTGCATGGAAAACACTGTTAAATTGTGCAGTCAGGGTTATTAACAAACCTCCAATCCCACTGTCTCCATAGAGAAGCACAGGGATAGATTTATAGCTAGACAAGAGGTTAAGATACCTCTTTGGATATTTATAACTGCCCTTTTTTCATTTTAGCTATAACTCCCCCCCTTCTGCTCCTTCATTTCCCCTGACATATTTCATCATTTCACAAGGAATAAAGTTTCTAAATGGAAACTCACTCCCTTGGCCAAGCACTTTGAAATTGAATGTGGTGTATTTGAAGAGAACACCGAGGCAGGAAGTGCAATCAGCTTCCTTGAATGACAGTTTCATTTGGTTGTGGCTGGCATTTTTCATTCCTCCACCCAACTTTTTAATGCTGCTTTTAAAAATGTAAATAATGAGTAACTTTCTCCTTTTAGGCAGAGTCAGTCCTAATGAAGGTTACCTTATCCTTAGGGTCAAAGGCTAGAGAAGAGCATACTGCTAAGTATCAGCTATTTATCTTCTGTAAAAATTATTAGCAAATGAAGTGCTACACATTCATTTTGTAGACAGCTAGCCTAACACATTGTGCAGCAGAATGGGAAGCACAAACTTATAAATGTGTTTCACATATTGATGGTACTAATGCTACCTTTATTTAATGAATTTAAATCATGACTTTGTCAGAAATAGCATTTGGGGTTGTTAATAATAAAATGTAGATTAAAATGGAATTAAAATATAAAATAATTCAATTAAAACAATTAAAACGTACTTTAGCAAGCAAGCCGGTTAAAAAGCCAGGAGTCAGTCTGTATAAAATTAGCTTTGCCTGTTAAGCATAAGAAAGAAAGAAAGAAAGAAAGAAAGAAAGAAAGAAAGAAAGAAAGAAAGAAAGAAAGAAAGAAAGAAAGAAAGAAAGAAAGAAAGAAAGAAAGAAGAAAAAGCTTGCCATGTCTCACTTTCTGTGGTAGCAGCATCTGGAGTAACTGGTGGGAAGGACTTTTCTCACATTCTCAATGATCTTTCAAAAATGGTTGGATAGGGCTTTGTAGGTTATAACATATAGAATGAGTTGGGTCTCAAAGTGGATCTGAGACCAATGAAACTATTGTAAAAAAGTCACATGTTTTATATAATATGTTCTGATTAATAGTCTAGCAAGCTGTAATAACTTGGACCAATTGAAGTTTTTGGACATGTTTGAAAGGCAGCTATATATAGAACATGCTGTAGAAGTCCCCAAAGGATGTAATTTTTAGACATGTGTCTCCATAAGTATATTTGATTTATCCAAAACTAGATGTCAATGAAGATTTTCAGTCATCTAGTTTTATCAAAAGTGGTTTTATTTTTAAAAAGGCAACTGGACTGATTTTTTGAGGAAGAACAAGACGTTTCGCTTCCTATCCTGGAAACTTCATCAGTTGTATTGGATGGTGTAGGAGATGGAAGGATAGTTAGTGACAGTATCAAAAAATTAAAAAATCAGTCCAGTTGCCTTTTCAAAAATAAAAACCACTTTTGATCTATCCAAAAGTAAGCACACACTCGTCTGTACTGTGCAGGAATATTTTTAGTCAATATCAAAACCTGGGATTTGTGAAACAGAGGTTTAAAAAAGGTATAAATACATCTAAAATAAACTGAATCTTTCTTCTGTCTTTTAACTGATCAGAAGAAGCTCCTGCCTCTTTATGAATTTTGACTTTATTTGCCCTCTTCTACTCCATTGCCAATTCAGATGCTTTAAACCTGGAAAATTTGGGGGGGATTTAGATGATAATGAGAGTTTATATCTGTTGGATGTCTTCAATAAACCTGTGTCTTCAGGGAAACTTCAGGAAAAGTTTCTTATAAGCTACAACTTATGATTTATGCTTGCATGCTTGCATACATGCTAAAGTCAGTCTCAACTCTTGGCAATTGCCTGGATAAATCCATGCAATTTTGTTGGCAGCATATTTAGAAGTGATTTGCTATTACCAGTTCCTTCTTCCTATGACTGAGGGGAAGCGTTCGGTCCAAAGACATCCAGCAGATTTTGTACCTATGGAAATACTAAAACTCGTGATCTCCCATTTTTAGCCTTGCAGCTTTAATCACCAAATTATATCAAACCGGCTCATCACACACAAACCAAGAAATGGCATTATTGGTAAATACCTTTTGGCCAATCACCACTTGCCTCTTGCCACTTAATGCAATAGCTTTTCCAAGAAGGGCCAAATTATCATAATATAGTGCCGGAAACAACCTAGCCATACTATGACTATGGCATCAAATCCCAAAGATGCTTTTTCATGAGGCAACTGGACTTTCTTGCTTTTCTTTGAAGACGTTTTGTTTCTCATCCAAGAAGTTTCTTCAGCTCTGACTGGATGGTGGGGGAATGGAAAGATTTATACTCCTGCAGACAGCTGTTCATTTGCATTCTTTTAGCTAGTCGTTAAAGCTACCTAGAGGCTTATCTGTGTCTTCAGGGTCACACCCATTTGCACTACTTAGGTGACCCTGAAGACACACATTAGATTTTATGGAGCAATGGAGAGTAGAATATCGGTGTCCATTTATTCTCTTTTCCATTTTCAGGGAACATCTGTCTTTTCTCCACAATGTTACTTGACTCTGGGATTTGGTTCTCATTAGACCTAACAAGCCTGCACTCAGACGCTATGACTCTCTTTACTCCCTTTGGAATAATTTGTTCCACATGCTTGGTTTGCACTGCCCAGTTGCATGCTCTCTTCTGCTGCCAGCTTGTTGAACTGTGGCTTAGGCTTGTCCAATTAGCTATTTCTCTGTGAACTTTACAAGTATTTGATAGTAATTTGGAAACCTATGAAAGCCTGTTCATCAATGTATTGTAGATCATAAATTACATGCCTAATGAATGATTCCTAGGAATCAGATCGCTTATCTGGTATATACAATTCTCAGAGAAAACGTATAAATTATCTACTAGAAACAAATACCTTTCAAGACTCTTAGATGAACAGATGCATGCAGGTTCAACTCTTCAGATGTATATCAGAAGATCTAAAGTAATGGTGATTTGAAAAATGCATTCCTATCCTAAGAAACTCTATTACAAAGATTAGATGAGCTATATTAAATTCATTAAGGTTACAGTTCCATATATTGTATACTATGTAGACTTATTAGAATTAGGTTAGAGTTAGAGTGTAATTATTCATTTAGAATAATTAAATTTGTTGCAATTTCTTTTGAAGTAAAATTCATAGGAATAGGTTAGTAAATACTTTAAAATATAGTGTAGCTGAAAGTTTATATAAGTAGCCTTCATTTAGCAACTATACACAATCTTTGCCGGTCTGTAAAGCAATGGAAAGCTGAAGATCATAAGCACAATTGTGGTTTTACTCTGTGACCTACTTACCAAGTTGTAGGTCCCAATTATGTTTGGTAAAAGAAGACTACCTCTATTTATATTTGATTAGATTAAATAAATCAATTAATTTAGCTTGCATCTAAAGAAATAAAGCTTTGTTATTAAGTGCTATGTGAACTCACTTTCTTCCCTTATCCTTTTTCCTTTTCTATTGCTCCTTTTTTTTAAAGTCTTTGGGTAGGGCCTTTAAATGCACATTTTAAACTGCAGTAGGAGTTTTTTCAGCTGATGAATGTATTAGAATTCTATTTTTTTTAAGGACTACTATGTCCTGTGTCTTCTGACTGCTGCTTAATTCACAAGCTGAACTTGGTTTGTTGGCTTCATAATAAATTGTTCACTTTGCTATTGTGGACAGTCAAATTTGTTTTACATGCATGCTGCTTACTACCCAAGGGTATTGATCTATCTTCTAATAAAAAAGAACTTTTTCAAAGTTGCATTTACATTTAGCTACAAAAGACATTTAAATACGAACAGTATCAAGTACTAATTTCTGTCTGTTGTCCACATCTTTTTCTTCTCTGCCTATACCCTATAAAAACCCACTAGATAGTTTTTAATAAAGTGAGAGTTACACTAGTGAACAGAGAGGAAAAATATTGTTGGTGAAAAGGAAATTAAATTGATCCATTGGCCAAATGACTTGGTTTTATCTAGAATTGTATGTGAAGTTGGGATGGGGAACCAGGGAGGGATATCACTGAAAATCTATGATTCAACTGTTCTTTGGGAATATTTACATTTTTAAAAAACCAAACTCCTTGCTGGACACTGTTTCTAAACCACTTTTTTATAATGTTAAACAGGGGAGAGGCACCTTCAACAGCACGTTACCCCCCCGACGTTTTCTAATGGTAAATATTTATGTTCTATATCTCTTTGAGGAGTTTAAACTATAGCCGCATCTTCTATTTGGGAATAAAATAACCAGGCATTCCTAACCTGCATGCCTCAGTTCACGTTGTGGAGAATAGGTGGCAGCTGCATTAACCAGAACAGCAGTTATTACTAACTATTTAACCTGCCAGCTTCTGCCCTTTCTAAAATCAATTTTTGCTCTTGAAATCTGCATGGCCCCATTTATTGAGAGAAATGTAGATAGGCCTGGAATTGTCCAGACAACAGAGAAAGAGATACCCAGCCCATAGGATTATTCAAGAAGGAACAAACCAATTCTGAAATGGAGGGCTTTAAGCAGCTGCTTGCTTTGCTTGTGCTCATCGCTGTTCTTTTGCTAGAAATTATAATCCTTAAAAGCTAAGGATCAATCGATGTATTCTATTACTTGCTTCTGTATTGTGGGATCTTTAAAACCCATGAAAAAAATCACTTATTACCTGTCTTTCATCACTGCAGACTTCTGTAATAGAAGAATAAAAGTTATCATGCCATTAATGGGATCAGAGCATTATTTCATAAATGCAAAGAAGTCAACAAGGGATCAGTAACTATATTAAGAAATTGCTAGAAATAACTATAGGTCTACCTGAGAAAGTTGCTTTTGAGGCTATACTTCTAATTGTTATGATTAAACTTAATATGAGATCTGTGGCAGATAGATGGGGATTGAGGTCCGTGTGACCTTTAAATTTGGGGTTTTTTTTCATTTCACACTGTCACACTTTCAGAATGTAAGAGTTACTTATCCCTGTAACTTGTGTTTTTCTTTTTATCTGTCTACCAAACACAGGAATTTTTTGACCCAATCCCACAGCAGACAAAATCATGAAATCACATATTTCCTCTCTAAATCACTTTCCCTCACTTTATGTCTATTTGTGAATTACTTCCCTCCCAAAATGCACCCTTCCCTCCCTTTCCCCTTTCCCCTTCCCTTCCCTTCCCTTCCCTTCCCTTCGCTTCCGATTACTACAGATGCTAAAAGTCTCTTAATTTTTTTTTCTATTCCCAGACAGCATTCCTGAAAATAAGATGGAGTTACACTTGATGATAGGTAGTTATCTTTCTTACAAGTTGGCCCTCTTTCATATCCATAAATCTTCAAAGGATGCTCTTTGAAATAACTGTTTATGATAGAAGGCAGCTAATCCAAGTCTGAAGTATTGGTAATACAGTGAGGGGGGGAAATTATTTGATCCCCTGCTGATTTTGTACATTTGCCCACTGACAAAGAAATCAGTCTAAATGTTTAATAGTAGGTTCATTTTAACAGTGAGAGACAGAATAACAACAACAAAAATCCAGAAAAACACATTTCAAAAAAGTTATAAATTGATTTGCATTTTAATGAGTGAAATAAATATCTGACCCCTTTGCAAAACATGACTTAGTACTTGTTGGCAAAACCCTTGTTGGCAATCACAGAGGTCAGACGTTTCTTGTAGTTGGCCACCAGGTTTGCACACATCTCAGGAGGGATTTTATCCCACTCCTCTTTGCAGATCCTCTCCAAGTCATTAAGGTTTTGAGGCTGACATTTGGCAGCTTGAACCTTCAGCTCCCTCCACAGATTTTCTATGGGATTAAGGTCTGGAGACTGGCTAGGCCACTCCAGGACCTTAATGTGCTTCTTCTTGACCCACTCCTTTGTTGCCCTGGCCATGTGTTTTGAGTCATTGCCATGCTGGAATCCACGACCCATTTTCAATGCCCTGGCTGAGGGAAGAAGGTTCTTACCCAAGATTTGATGGTATATCATCCCGTCCATCGTCCCTTTGAGGTGGTGAAGTTGTCCTGTCCCCTTGGCAGAAACCCCCCCCCCAAAGCATAATGTTTCCACCTCCATGTTTGATGGTGGGGATGGTGTTCTTGGGGTCATAGGCAGCATTCCTCCTTCTCCAAACACAGCAAGTTGAGTTGATGCCAAGAGCTTGATTTTGGTCTCATCTGACCACAACACTTTCACCCAGTTCTCCTCTGAATCATTCAGATGTTGATTGGCAAACTTCAGACAGGCCTGTACATGTGTTTTCTTGAGCAGAGGGACCTTGCGGGCGCTGCAGGATTTCAGTCCTTCACAGTATAGTGTGTTACCTGTGTAGTTCTGGGCTGATTCCTCACTGTTCTCATGATCACTGAAACTCCACAAAGTGAAATCTTGCATTGAGTCCCAAACCAAGAGAGATTGATAGTTATTTTGTGTTTCTTCCATTTGCGAATAATCGCATGAACTGTTGTCACCTTCTCACCAAGCTGCTTGGCGATAGTCTTGTAGCCCATTCCAGCCTTGTGTAGGTCTACAATCTTGTCCCTGACATCCTTGGACAGCTTTTTGGTCTTGGCCGTGGTGGAGAGTTTGGAATCTGATTGATTGATTTCTTCTGTGGATAGGTGTCTTTTATACAGGTAACAAACTGAGATTAGGAGCACTCCCTTTAAGAGAGTGCTCCTAATCTCAGCTCATTACCTGTATAAAAGACACTTGTGAGCAGAAATCTTGCTGATTGATAGGGGATCAAATACTCATTTCAACTCATTAAAATACAAATCAATTTATAACTTTTTTGAAATGCGTTTTTCTGGATTTTCTTGTTGTTATTCTCTCTCACTGTTAAAATAAACCTACCATTAAAATTATAGGCTGATCATTTCTTTGTCAGTGGGCAAATGTACAAAATCAGCAGGGGGTCAAATAATTCCCCCCCCTCTATATTGCTTTAGTTACATTTCCTGAAATTGAAATATAGAGTATGTATAGAATATTAATTATGAATGAAGACAAATATACATGTCCCGGGATAATGTTGCCGATCCAATCTGGGTTGGTCACCAGGACCAGAGGTTTTGCCTTCCGAGCTTTCGGACTCATTCCTTGAGGATAGGCTCCAGCATGAGTCCAAAAGCTCGGAAGACAAAACCTGGGTGACTGACCCAGATTGGATCCTGCAGAATACTAATTCTCCATATCTAGAATCACTGTGGTACTTTGGATCTTTCTTGGAGATATTCTATTTTCTGCCGTGACGATTTTAACCCCTACCCCAAGAGTGCAACGGAATTAAATCATCTTTGGCTGTACAGTGTTAACTAGTATTTTACTCCTTCCATCGAAAACATCCAACTGTAACTACAAAATGCATAAATTCTGTTGTGCCTTGCTATCATGTCAGATGCACATTAAACAAGTAGTGGGGAGGATTAGTTGTTTCAGTGCCTTTAGTAACTAGTCAGCCTTGTCTGCCATCTTCCTGATACTGTCTCCCTAAAGATCTGGAAATAGTGATACAAGAAATGCAACAAAATCTATTTGCAGGACTTGCAATCAAGTGCCTTCTGAATGGAAGCAAGGAATCTGGAATTTTGCACTTATTGTCTATATAAATGAAGAAAATGAAGTGGAGAAGAAATTATGAATAAAAGCACTGTTTTAGCTGAGCTCTTTTCATAATCCCAATGTATTTATGTTTTATTTTTTTCAAATTGGACTGACCTAATGGGGTGTGGAAGAAGGGGGCATAGGAAAGAGCCAAGATATGATGAATAGATTGTCCTAAGCCAAATACTTCCCATTCTTGATGTGGTACTGTGATGTTTTCCCTGCCTGCTTGTCACATGCAGAAGAAGGAAATCAGCAAAGCACAAGGAACCAATTGATCACTTTGTTGCACACCTGTCTGAGCTACCTGACCTTAATGCTGGATTGGTACTTAATTGGACTTCAACTTTTGGGAATGAAAATTTATGTCTGGGAAGTAATTCACAGGAAAACAAAAATAAACAAAAGTGGGACATCAAACAAATAAAAATATATATTTGCCATGTCTTGGTCTAGCCTTGAGTCCTGGATTTCCCAGGTGGTCTCCCATCTAAATACTAATATATTTAACTTTGCTTAGATTTCTAAATCAATAAGGAGCAACCAGGTGCTGCTGCTTCCTACGGTAGTATATAAGAGAGAGACATAAGAAAATCAGTTATATGTTTTATTTCTGCTTATGATTTTGATTTTTTTCAAAAGTTGTTTTATACTGAGCTCCAGAACTCCACAGGACTTTGATGGCTATACAAAATTAGCAGAATCAGAGTAGGAAGGGACCTTTGAGGTCTTCTACGCCAATCCCTGCTCAAGCAGGAAACCCTATAACATTTCAGACAAATGGTTATCCAATTTCTTCTTAAAAATCTCCAGTGTTGGGGCAACCACAACTTTTTTCATGCAAGCTGTTCCACTGATTAATTGTTTTAACTGTTAGGAAATGTCTCCTTAGTTCTAGGTTGCTTCTCTCTTTGGTTAGTTTCCATCTGTTGCTTCTTGTCCTGCCTTCAGGTGCTTTGGAGAATAGCTTGACTCCCTCTTCTTTGTGGTAACCCCTGAGATATTGGAACACTGCTATCATGTCACCCCTCGTCCTTCTCTTCATTAAACTAGACATACCCAATTCCAGCAACTATTCTTTGTATTTTTAGCCTCCGGTCCCCTAATCATCTTTGTTGTCTCATTTTTTTAATATTGTGGCAACCGAAACTGGATGTAATACAGGTAGTCCTTGACTTACAACTGTTCATTTAGTGACCGTTCAAAGTTACAATGGTGTTGAAAAAAGGGACTTGTGAGTGTTTTTCACACTGACAACCATTGCAGCATCCTCACAGTCACATGATCAAAATTCATATGCTTGGCAACTGGTTCATATTTATGACGGTTGCAGCTCCCAGGGTCTTGTGGTCTTCTTTTCTGACCTTCTGACAAGGAAAGTCAATGAGGAAACCATATTCACTTAACAATCATGTTACTAAATTAACAACTGCAGTGGTTCACTTAACAGTTGTGGCTAGAAAGGTCGTAAAATGGGGCAAAGCTCACTTAATAAATGTTTCCCTTAGCAACATAAATTTTGGGCTCAATTGTGGTCATACATCGAGGACTACCTGCATTCCAAGTGTTGTCTTACCAAGACATTATAAAATGGTACTAACACTTAACACTTCTTGATTCTATCCCTCTGTTATCAGAGCCTAGGATTGCATTGGTTTTTTTGGCAGCTGCAGCACATTTTCTTAAAGTACAAATTCTGTGTACTTTAGTTGTACTACATTCTGAAGCAAGAACATGCACTAGTAAAGTTGACTGTGCATTAGTTACTAAAAGGGTATTCTTTACTTCGGCATCTAATGAAACAAACAAAAGAGTAGAATCAGATTAGAAAGAAGTATAGTATGGTGCTAATAGTAGTTACCTCTATGCTGTTCTGTTAATCTATGTTATATTCAGTTTGTAAGTTCTTGGTGATTGCAGGAGAAATGTAATCATTTGCATTGTTCAATCTAAAATCAAATACTGGTGATAAAGAAATTAGACTTTAAAAATCTAGTAAATCTAATTGTGGACATATTTGGGAGTAAGGAATGAGCTAACAGCGTGCTCATAAAATTGTATAGTCCTAGAATTTGGCACACATGCTAAAGTTCTACAAAATTTTCCTTTTAAAAAGTTAGTCAAAATTAATCCTATTTATTGTTTATTTTTTCCATGAATGAGTATGATCCCTATTTAACAGAGCTAATTTGGGAGAGAACTGTTACAGAATGACATAAAATTAGAGACAGTTTCAGTGATCAAATATTTGGGGAAACATGTAGCTAGGTGAGATGTTTCTTATAAGGCTGAACCACTTTTATGTGGTTTAATGAGTACCTAATAAATGTATAGAGAGATCCTGTAATCTGAGCACTAGGATATAGTCAGTTTGAGTAGGAAAATAAGGCAGGGGAAGCAACTGTAGATCACAAAAATAGATAGAAGATCTGGACTGATTATAGAACTTTTTGAGAAAAGAGACAGTAACAATGGAAGACTTCATTCAGACATCTCTTGAAAAAAACAATTCAGTCAAGACAAAATTACTAGACAGAATTTCATAAACAGAAATCTTTGGATCTATAACAGTACAGAAGGGTTGCATACTTCCCAAAAATAAGACATGGGCAATATAATTGCATAACACTTTAAAAAGGAAAAGAGGGGAGAAATTTAGAAAATAAGAGTTCCTAATTTAGGAAAATTGAGTGTTTTTCATTTGGGTGAGAAAAACATCAAAATTCAAAGCACGAAGCAGTATTGGATAGCTGTAAATACAAAAAGGATCTGGATGTCTTGGTAAATCATAAACTGAACATGATTCAAAAATATGATCTAGTTGCAAAAATCTCAAACACTATTCTAAGCTGCAAAGTATAATATCAAGATGAAAAATAATTACTTTCTACTCTGTATTGATCAGATGAGGTCTAGAATATTATATTCAGTTTTAGTAATTGGATATTTAGGACATTGAACAAGTGGAATGTTAGAGGAGAGCAATCCAGGAGATAAGGAGCTGGAAAGACTTATGAGGAATAGCTGAAAGCATTCGTTATTTATTTTTATCCTGAAAAAGATGACTTGAAGGGCTATCAACTAAAAGACAGGATACTCTTCTTCAGTGTTGTTCCAGATGACAAGAAGGCCAAACAATGGGTTTAAATTACAAGGAAATAGATTTTGATTAGACATCAGGCAGAATTTCCTAGTTGTAACAGCCATTCATCAATTTCCCCTGCCTTGGGAATAGACTCTGTTTACTGGAAGCATTTAAACAGAGATTAGGTTCAGAGGCATCCATGGGAGGGATGCAAAGGATGGAATAATTCTTGTGTCATTGTAACACAAGCTGCACCCATTTTGACGTGTGTTATGATGTTGCATACACATGCTTAAGGGATGGAACTTGCATCACAACACTCAATTTTTCATCCTGATGAGACCATAAGATAATGCAGATGTGTCTGGTTGGGTTGCTATCTGACAAGGATTCTGTAGTCATGAATTGCTACACTTAAGAGATTTAGACTAGATGATTTTCAAGACTATTTTAAGGTTCTAGAAGCCTGAACAAACATGCAAATGGAAATGTAGATGCTCTGTTTTAGGGATAAGTCTCTTTTAAAAAAAACACGATACAACCCTTTCTTTCTATTCTCAAAATCAAGGACACTCAAGCTGTCATTCGTGAAACTATTATTTAATGGGGACCAGTTGCAATGTTCTGTTCCATTATTGCATTCTGGAGTAAGAGATTACATATTTAATAAAAATTTGTGGAAACCATTGATACCCAGATCATAAATTCTTGCTATCTTGACATGGATTTTTGCCATTGTAAATAATTGGGGCATGCTTAAAAAAAAAGTATCCGTAATTTTTAAATCTCACAGAAGGTATATGTATATGTGGATGGCTAAAGGAAGAAACTTTGCAGTTGTTCTTTTCCCCTGCAAACATTGTCTTCATATTTGCTGGGAAGATGGTGATGGAGAAGCAGGTTTAAAGGTAGAAAGTAGGTCTGATTTGCTCCTGCGTCCTCCACTTCCCTGCTCAAAAAGCCTCTTCTGCCCCACTCTTTTTTCAAGTAGACTCACTTCTAATATCGTAATCTAGAGGAGAAAAAAATACTTCCTAAAAAAAAAAAAAGTTTTCACTTTTCAGGTGTTTGGATTTGAGTCTAAGTGATGTATTCAGATTTTTTTATTTAAGCCAAGGAGTTTTTTGCTTCTAGAAACAGTGCCATAAACCCAGCTCTTAAGACATGTCATTCCTATATTAGAATTTTTGTAGAACTGCATATATACGTGTTTAAAAGATATTGGAAAAATCTTAAATGTATGTATACTTTAAAATAATTTTAATTGGATTTTGATCTTTTTTCAGAGACCTGTGCTGTTAACAATGGAGGCTGTGATAGCAAATGCCATGATGCAGCCCTAGGAGTTCACTGTAGCTGCCCCATGGGATTCATGCTTCAGCCTGACAGAAAAACTTGCAAAGGTAAGATGCAACCAAAGTCTTTATCTAGTAAATGGAAATGGTTCTCTGATGCAGAGAAAAGGATACACCTATGTCCTTCAACCGGGATTAATTTTGCATTAAGAAGAAACTGAGGTTTGTAAGAGCCATGGTGGTGCAATGGTTAGAATGCAGTATTGCAGGCCAACTCTGCCCACAGTCAAGAGTTCAATCCTGACCGGCTCAAGGTTGACTCAGCTTTCTATCCTTCCGGGGTCGGTAAAATGAGGATCCAGATTGTTGAGGGCAATATGTTGACATTATAAACCACTCAGAGAGAGCTGTAAAACACTGCGGAGTGGTATATAAGTCTGAGTGCAATTGCTATTGTTTTTAAAGAACAATCTGAAAAAAATTGCTGAGAAATAAATGAGACTTCACAAATGGATGGAGTCTGTGTTCTGTCTCTGGCAGCTCCAGGGAATGTGACCTTAGTTAAAAGTAAAAAACAAAACAAAAAACAGCTCCTCTGCTGAAAGCTGTCTAACCAGCTTACTGATTCCAGACCCCATTTGTTTCATTATTATTTTTCAGAGCTCATTAACTCTAAGATGCTGGAGTTGCAGGAAAACGTAATACCCCAGAACTATATTTTCTGTGTCTGGGACTTTATTACTGTTCAGAGCTATTTTATTTCTAATACATTTCAGTGACAATGACAATGACAATAACAATAATAATAGCGGTGACAATTCATTGTGCTTGCTGAAGTTGGTTGGATTGGGACAAGACAAGGGAGCAATTTTAGATGACGTCTGGTTGAGCTTGTTTTCTGGGATTCATCAGTTAGAACAGACCATTTCCTAGCAGTAAATTTTCTGGCATGTGCTAGAAGTAAAAATATTTCTTTATAGATAGTAGGAACTTTATAAGAGTTTAGGGAATTAAGCGAGGCAGAGAATATGTTCTTTCTACCTTTTTTGGCAAAAGAATTCTAAAAATACAGCTAAATTTAGAATATAATCATTTGGCTCTTATTTGAAATTAATTGTTGGAGAGAGAATGCATTGATTCTTTGTTGCCTTCGGTGCTAACTTGTGCTATCCATTTGAAAAGGATATAGATGACAATAAATGAGGGGTGTTACTGTCTGTAAATTTTTCCTTTGTAAATTATTACAGCCTATTCAGCAGACACTTTCAATTGCTTATGAAAACTACCTTTGAAATCAATCTTTTTCTGGCTTTTAAAAATGGTGATTCCTTATGTTGCTGCTGCTTTAAATTATTTTATTTTTTAAAGATATATTGTTTCATTAATCTTTTTGTGATCTTATGTTCACTTAACTGTTATAAATGAGCTTTGTCTCAGAAAAATGTGATGAAAATTGCAATAAATAATTTGGTGTAGTCACATTTGTATAGTCTACGAAACTATATATTTACGTTTTATTATGATTAAAGCTTTTTTACCAACATTAACTCTATGAAATATGTTGGGTTGAGAGAGAATGAGAGTCACTCAGGGAGTTTCAAGAGTTCATAGAGATTTGAACCTGGGTCCTTCCAATTCCAGGACCACCATACTCCTATACTACAGTCTCCTCTTTTTCTCTCTGTCCTCTGCATTTCCTTACGTGGGGATCTTAGAACAAAATTATGAATTCTTCCTAAACGCAACTGGTCAGTATTCTTAGAAATCTCCCAAATACTAATGAAGTTTCAGAAAAGCTGCATTTTGGATTTAATCTATATTAAAAAGAATCTGTCCAAGTCAATTTAACTTGGTTTGGAAGTTAACCAAATCCAGTGCTTATCTTTATCTGAACTATCATAAAATTTCCAAGCAGTACTGGATAATTGGGTAACAAGCACTTAATCTGTAAATACCCTACAGCACAAGGAATTATAGATAGACCTCTTTTTACAACCATTCAGTCAGCAAGTATTCAAAATTATGGCGATGCTAAAAGAAGGGATTTATCATTGGTCCCCAAAGTTATAGCTGTTGGCGCACCCCTGCAGTCATGTGATCAAAATTTGGCCACTTGGCAGCTCATGCTCATTTACAACCACAGGGATGCTTCAACTCTCCCCCACCTGCTCCCTTCCCCCCATCTATATCCTTTTGGCCCCTGCATTCCACGGTCCCTGTCACCCTAGCTAACATTTGCCACCACCTTGTTCCTGCTCCTGGCCAAGCATGCTCAATCTGGCTCTTCGCAAAGCAGCTGCTGGCCACATGAGGCTTTCCCCCCCCCCCAAGTTATTGATGGCAGTTTCCTCATAAGACCTGGTGAAGATAGGCTCGTGTGCTCAGCAGATGCCTCACAAAGGGCTCATGCCTCATCAGCAGTGGCAACAAGAGGAAGGTGAAAGTCAATTGGGGCGGTGGAGCTGGGGCAGGGAGCTCAGGGCAGCAAAGATCTCGGAGCACAGAGTGCCAGGGATCTTGGGCATGCAGGGTGTGGCAGACATCTTGGAGTGCAGAATGGCAAAGGTGACTTTGGCTAGAACTGGGCTGGGGTGGCTTTGGCTTTATACCACTCTGCTGGGCCAGACTGGGGCTGCATTTTGTGATGCTCTGCATTGCAGTTCAGGGGCTTCTTGCAGCCCCAGAGCCCTGGTGCCCCAAGAAACTCTTTTGCGCTGCACTGCTAGGCCAGATTGGGGCTGCAATTTTGAGCTTCCCGGAGGCTCAGGGGCAGCCCCAGAGCCTGTACAGCACACCTGGAAACTCTTGAATGGCAGCATGTCAGTCAGCCCTTGAGCCATGAATTTCTGGGATTGTTTGCTGCCCCACAAGGCAAAGTGAAGGTTGCCAAAAGGCCAGAGTTGTGGGGGGAGCTAGGTGGGTGGGTGGAGTTGAGAAGGAGGCAGTCCCCTACCTTTCCAAGGCTTGGGACTGGGAGACACCAAGCCTGGGAATGACTTGGATCAGGGTGGGTATTTGTATAACAACTTGTTATTCTTGGTTATTGACAGCAGCAAGGAGTGCTAGGATTGCTGGCACTAAGTGATGCAGTCACATGACATCATGCTTTATGACCGCATCACTTAACAATAGAAATTTTGGACCCAATGATGGTCATAGTCCAAGAACTATCTGTATGAATACACATCAAAATTAGCATCTAAATTGAATCTGAACAGAGAAATCCAAGTCATTTGTCCTATTCCTCTTTTGTTGACTCCTCCTTTGATGGCATTTATATGACATTTATCTGGCATTCATTCGATTGTCACCTTTTTTTTGTACCTAAGCATGTTTTGTTGTGTTGTTTTCCCTCCTTATTACAGATATAGATGAATGTAGATTGAACAATGGTGGCTGTGACCACATCTGCAGGAACACAGTGGGCAGTTTTGAATGCAGTTGTAAAAAGGGATATAAATTGCTTATCAATGAAAGGACATGCCAAGGTAAGTCTTCTCATATCTTACTGGAAATAATAATGAAGCAGTTATTTAAATATGAATATTTAGGCATGGAGCTTAATCACATACAAAACACTCTAATTCAATTTCTTTTTTGATAGTCAGCATAAGAAACAACCATCTATGAGGTCTGGATTTCAATGATCCGTAGCTTTGAGTTTGCCATTTGCTATTTTATGTAATATGAATATAAGAATATTAGATTGGCCCTACTCTGGATCAGATTAATGCTTATCTTAGTCCAGCATTTTGTTTCTTACAATAGCCAACCTGATTCCTCTAGTGCAGGGGTGTCAAACTGGCGGCCCGTGGGCCGGATGCATTACACACAGGCCACGCCCACCCCAGCTCTTCAAAGGCAAAAAATGTTGCAATACGTCACGATAGATCACATGACGCGATTGAGTTTGACACCTGTGCTCTAGTGTGTTCACAAGCGGGAGATTTTCGCTTTTGTTCCATTATAATTTACTATTTAGTGGTAGAGTGCTCTCAACCTGGATGTATCATTGAATCTTGGTAGACTTGTTATAATAATGATCTTGTTGTCCAACTATTTATTCATTCTTGTTTTAAAGCCATCCAAGATAGTGAATCTCCTAATTTCATAGGGAAATTATATTCTGTGTAAAAATGTGCTCTTTTAAGTCTGTTCTAAATTGACTTCTAATTGGCTTCATTGGGTGACCCCTGAAGCCAGTATTTTGAAAATGCTATCCATCTTCTCCATGCCATATATAATTTTATGGACCTTGATCATGTCCTCCTTCAATCATTATTTTTCCAGTCTAAAGAATCTTAAATATTTTTGCCTTTTCTCATAAGGAAAATATTTGACCCTCCTGGTCCTTTCGGTTGAATAATGGTTAACAACGTTGGCAGTTTTATTTTCATTCTCATTCTTAATGAATGTCCCATGGAATTTGTCTTTTTCACAGTTGACACACACGCTGAGTCAGTATCGCCATTACTCATGTAACCCCAAGACTTTTCCAGGTTAGTTACAGACAGCACAGACTTCATCAGTGCATGTGTAAAGTTAGGATTTTTTGCTTCAGCATACATCATTCTGGAACGGTTATTCGTCTAACTTAGAGATCCTCGAGAGCCTTTCATATCCACTTTTTTACCATCCTGAATACTGGAAGTTTGGAAGTTTATTATATATCCTTAAGTCAAGATCATTTACTGTATAAATAAAAAATTCAGATCCCAGTACAGTCTTACAAGGCTTCCATGTCCCTCCATTGAGAAAATTATCCATTTATTCCAACATAAGCATTTTCATTCCTTCGTCTAATGGTTTTTTTTTTTTCCTGGTTAAAATATAAAGACCTTCTTAATGTTTTCCCCTTAATAATAATAACAACCACCCTCACCCTTTGTCTTTAAGGCATTAAGGGGAGATTTGACTTTGCTAATTTTTTTTTTCAGGCTGCAGCCATATAGCTGTTGGGTCTTGTTCTCCTCCCGTCCCAGAGGCAGCAGGAAATAGTGCTGCCCTATATTTTGCTGCCTCCACAATGCACTTTTATCATGATTAGGTCCATGCTGCACTGCTATCCACAGAGCTTTCAAATATAACATTCTAAAGGCCATGAGGATGGTTCCCTCAGTTGAAATTCCAGCCCTTTCATTGTCATCTACATGTGAAAAGCCACTTATACTTGCCAGGCACAATGCAGTACTTTGTCCTGCAATTTTTAATCAATTGTTGATTGACTGAATATTTTTTTTGAAAAATTCTTTATACCTTAAAATTATGACCTCTAAATTCTGTCAAAATGTTAGAGCATTTTGTAATCTCTTGGCTTCAATAGAGTGGTTGACCAGGTTTATACAGCTGCTGGATAAGAGCTAGATTTTCAGAAAGAGGTTTAACTATGGGACTCATTGTGGAAGTTGTAAATTCCCTAAGGGCATTGTATGAGAAGAGAGATGAGGAGCCAAGGCTTTGGGGATCAGCAGCCAATGAGAGGTGAATTCCTGGCCAGATATACAGCAATGTGTCCTTTGAGTGATCCTTCTAGTGATGTTCCTTAAACCAGGCAGAAGCTATTCAGTTTCAAGGCTTTATATTCTCAATGTTGCTCATCAACATGGTCCTGCATTACCTATATGCAGTAGCAAGATAAGAGGGAAAACACAGTTTCCAGAACAGAGGGCCAAAAGTCAACCTTGGGCTCCCTCGGGTGCAGATGGATGATGAGATATGCAGGCCTATACTTTGGATATGGATAGTGGGCTGTGTGAATTTGTCCTGTCATTTTTTTCACCAACTATTTCACCAGTTCAGAAGTTTCAGTCAAATATGACTGTGTTGGACCCTCTTGGCAGTTTCTCATTTGTACATATACTAGGTCAACAGCATTGTGGTTATTATATGCATTTGGTTTATAACATATTTTGTGTCTATCACAGTTACCCCTTAGGATTAAATTTAGGATTGCATCTCTCTGGCCAGTTGCAAAAGCAACCGTTCTAAGGCATAAATATTTAGGGCATCTTGAAATTGGCTGTATTTGTTATGGCCTGACCATAAGGGGTGATTGAAATCCTCAAATATTAAAACTTCTCCATTACATGAATCCATGATTTCTTTCACCACCTCAGGACATCTAGAATTGTGATAAGATGGGCAGCAATATAACGTACAGCTAATAGAGATTTTAACCAGAAATGGCAACCAGTAATGATTTTGGAACTTAATTTGTGCCTTATTTTTGGGCTGGGGGGGGTCAAAGAAAAATCACGCTACCAAAGTAAACTTGTTAATTGCTATTAGAATGACATTTACTCCTAATGTTCTCCTAATCCTGGGCAATTTGGTAAAGTTTCGCACTTTCTGATTAGTAAAAAAGCAAAATAATCCCAATCTCCAGGCATACTAACTACATATTTATTTATTATTCATTCATTTTTATCCTGCCTTTATTATTTTTATGTATAATTCAAGGTGGTGAACATACCTAACACTCCTTCTCCCTATTTTCTCCACAACAAACCTGTGAATTGGGTTGGGCTGAGAAAGAGGACTGGCCCAAAGTCACCCAGCCAGCTTTCGTGCCCAAGAATTCACAATCTCTTCGTTTCTAGCCTGGTGTCTTAACCACTAGACCAAACTGGCTCTCATTTATTGCAATGTAGCTTATGTCTCTTTTTCCTGTTTCCAGATATTGATGAATGCTCCTTTGATAGAACTTGTGACCACATCTGTGTAAATACACCAGGGAGTTTCCAGTGCCTGTGTCACAAAGGCTACATGCTGTATGGAGTCACCCACTGTGGAGGTATCAGTGTGATAGTTGGCGATGTATGGAACATTATCCCAGTCACTTTTTTGGTACCTCTTTTGTGAATCTTCATCCTGCTGCCTCTCCCAATGAGTAACATCTTCTTTCTTCTTTTAGGCAGAGCACTTAGTTCAGTTTGTTTGGCTTAGTTAGCCCTGGAATATGATTGTGCACAATATATTTGGAGAACCATGTTACTCACAAATTTATCTATTAAAACCTTTGTGCCGCATAGTTAGTATTTATAAATGTAATGTTTATCATCAGAACACTTTGCTCTTAGCCAAAATTGTAAATTGGATAAATGGATTATGACATTTCAATAACAGATTCGGTAACAATTATTATGCAAATAGTGTTAGATGGCAGTGGTTGATCAGGGTATTAGATAGGACCACAAGAAATTAGGATGAGACTATGTGTTCAAATGAGGCATTTGCTGTGCATATGGAATAATATTCTATATTCTATATTCAATGATCTAGGACAGAGGTAGGCAACCTTAGCTCTTTTATGACTCGTGGACTTCAACTCCCAGAATTCCTGAGCCAGCCATGCTGAGGGGAAAGGGAGAGGTTTCCAAGCTGAGCCATGCTGGCTCAGGAATTCTGGGAGTTGAAGTCCACGAGTCATAAAAGAGCCAAGGTTGCCTACCCCTGATCTAGGACTTCCAACAATCTTCTTGGTATACAATAAAGAGAGAGACAGAGCAGAGAAACTCTTGTTGACCTAGAGTTTTCTCAACAGCTTCATATAAATGTTAGAAAACATAGAGGGCAAATAGAATCTCAAAGTATGGCATACGTCAGCGTTCAAGAAACCAAACAGCAGTCCCTAGCACCATTTTTGGGAGCATTTAGCCAAGTCCCTTACTGACTAAACATCTCAAAATACTGTGATAAATAGCCTGAAAGCTGCTGAGAAATCAGCACAACTAAACCATGATTAATGCCTGTTATTTACTTACCAGAATAATTCGTCTACTAGCATGATGAATGAATTCCTTACTACAGCCAAAGATCATAAAATAGTCTACAAGATCTGAAATATTCAGACAATAATACATACATAACAAAACAAACAATAACATAAAGTCAGTAAGAGATTATGTTCAACAGCTGGACAGATGGATTCCGGTTTTGTTAGGATCCCCTTGTTATCTCTAGCCACAGTCAGTGTACTGATGGAAAAAAATTCTACATTTAACTCATAGTAGGCCTTCAATCTACAAATAAAGAGTAAAAAAAGGTTGAGAAGAAATTTGTCTTAGAAAAATTACTGAAAGGGTGATAGATAATAAGTCTACTGTATAAGTCCCTATAAAATTCACAGAATCACAGAACATGCCAACTGCTCCACTTTTCCTTGAGGCACATAGTTAGATACAGCTTTTATAGGGAAAGCTAATACTATATATCTACCTTCCAGCATGGAAGGTTGTTAAATCAAAGCTATAGGAAGATTGTACGATGGTTAAACAGTTCCAAAGGAGGGTTACAGTAACTGCTGACTAGCTTGAACTTATTTTGTGATTCATTGTGTAGGATTTGGATGCTAAGTTAATCATAACCCATGGAAAGCAGAACCTTTGGAAAGAGGGAGAGAGGCAATTTATTGAATGTGCTCTTCTAGCAGACAAAATTTATTAAATATTATTAGAAGAGCTAGGCACGTCAGACAAAAGTTAAACTTCAATCAGAGAATAAAGATAGTTACCCAAACCTTATCACTTTAAGTAAATCAATTTGTTGCCACAAAAAGGCATGGGGATGAACCTGGGTTTCTGAAGCACTGCTCTGGAGATTTTGATTGTTTCTACAAGGAAATAATTGGGATATGGCTCTAATCCAGACATGTCAAACTCGCAATGTCACGTGACGTCGCGCAACGTATCGTAGCTTTTTCCCCATTGCCGGCAATGGGGTGGGCGCAGTTTCCTGGTGATGCATCCAGCCCGTGGGCCGGCAGTTTGACACCCCTGCTCTAATCGAATCCCATATTAGAACTTGGCCTCCAGTAATTTGATGGCACAAAGCACAAAACTGCCTCCTTCAGTCAGAAGAACCTTAAAATATATGCCACTTTTTTTTTTTTTTGCACTATCTACAATACACATATTCAGTTTGGGCCTTCTTGCCTGAGGAATGGAATACTAGCCTCATATATTTAAATAATTTAACTTGCTTGGTGATTTTAGCACAGATGTTCTAATCGTTCATCTTGGAGCTTTTGGCAAACGCTACATCATTTGTCTTGTCTTCTGATAATTAATTAAAAGATAATTGTCAGTATTATAGTGATAAAAAATCTTCAATGCTCTCCTGAGATTGATTTGTGATTGTGATAAAAATCACTTCATTATATCATAAACTAGTATAAGCAAAAGTTGTCTAGCTTTTATAGGATAAGGAAGGCCCAGATCATGTCAGAACTTGATTAAAATGCTCCTTATGTCCAAGCTCAAGATTTAAAGCCAGGTCAGAAAAGATGTCTGCTCCATATTGTTAGTTTAATTCCATGTAAGTCACTGTTGCATAGAGTGAAGTATGGTGTAGCTATAGGAACCTACTTCAGCCTCAATTAAATATTTCAGCAAACCATTGCATTGATCTGTGGGCTCTGTTTTGTAGATCTGATTACTTTTCAAGGAGTTCTAACCAGAATATCTCTTGATCTTTCAGATATTGCCTTGACCTCAAAGGTTCCATGTTAATTCCACTTTAAAAACAAAATTTCTCATAGTTGAAATTGCTAGCTAGAAGCAATTTCTATAGCTTTGCTTGCTTGCTTTGTAAGAATTATTTTCATTTTTATACTGAGATACGTTTGGAGGAGCCCATGGTTTGTACCTGCCAAATTAACTGTTTTTTTTATTTTGAATCTATAAATCACTGCATCTTAAATTTGCATTCAAATTTGCAGAAAGTTCTCATGATTCATTTTGTAGCATGTTGTGGTTTACATTGGCTTCCATTCACTTAGAGCTTCATTGAAACTTACTGTGTGTTCGTGAAGCCTAAACTTTGTACACAACTGAGTATTTTGAGTTGTAAAATTATGTATGCACCAAAACTCAAGTGTATAACTTAATAACATGTAAAACCCTATTTATTTTGCCAAGGCCATTCTCATTTTGTATAGTTTATTCTTTATCAGTTATTTGCAGAATTGGGAGGGACAATGGTAATGGTAAATCTGGAAGGGAATGCATTATTGACTTTGTCATCAGCTTAGATTATTTTAAATAATTTTAAATAAATTAGGCAAATTAAGATGATGGAATTATTATCACTGAGTACTAACTCAGTGCCCCCCTTCTAGCAACTAAATGGGTATATTTAAAGACCTATAATGAATTAATTAGCATAAGATATGGTAACTATAGATCTAAAAGTTAAGAAAATGTGTGTCTTGCTTCAGAGCTTACTAAGACTTTTCTAGATTATAACAATTAACTAAACTAAATAATTTTTTGGCCTACTTTGAGGCATTTTTAAAGAAGCATGTTTCTCCTTTCCTGCTGTCAATGGAAGATTGTCATCTACTACTCAAGTTAAAACTTTCCTCTCTGATTCTAAATTCAGAAGAAAGCATTTAGAAATTATTGGCTATTTTTCCTGTAGCTGAAATTCTGTGGAGCTATGATTTATTTATACAGTGTAAACCATAACTGGCTGCATTCATACTGCATACATATTGCTAAGCCAGATATTAAGCCAAAATATTACAGCATATTGGTTGGATCTAGCTAGTATCTATTAAACCTTCACAACCTTCAGCAAGCTTGTGAAATGTTAAATAACATCTTTTCTAATTAGCAAGGAGAAGATGGTATTCTGAATTTAGGACTCATTTGGAGTAAGAGAAGTGAGTTACATAAAACAGTAAGATGGAATGGAGCCAAGCTGAAAAATGCCTTGACAATGACATATGAATCAGCACTTACCCTATTCCAAAGAGCTGGGAGCAAAGCCATGACCTGAATATGCCACGTTTTGTGGGAATGTGCTCTGGCAAAGCTTGGAAGGAAAACTGAAATATTTGTATGTGAAGCTTTCAGAACAAAATGGTCCTTTATGCCTTTTTTCTCCCCTTTCTTCTGCTGTCATTGTGTTGTTGGTGTGTATTTTTTCATGTCAGACCTTTAGCACTGATTTCCATGGTTGTGAAATTATGTGCCATAAAGTAGCAGGAATGCTGGAAAAAAAGGATAGCATTGGCAGGCTGGCTAAATGCAGTTGTCTTTTTGAACTTCAGATCCCATGCCATTCTATTTTCTCTATTTTTCTCTATTGTTCTTCATTACATTTGATCTCAGGAGTGACATTTAAAGTGGCTAACTCATCACTGGTTGCCAATTCTTTTTCTTGGCAAAACCAGGGATGGCACAGGTCAAAGTAATTATCTACAACATGGTTTCTAAACCTTGACTACTTTAAGATGTGTGGACTTCAACTCCCATAATTTCCCAACCGGCATGTGGTTGAAGTTCATATATTTGCCCAGGCTGAAATCTACATTTTTTAAAATGCTAACCACAACATTGATTAATAGGAAAATGTCTGAGCTGTCAGTTAGTTGATACTTCTCAAAAACATGTCAAAGGAACTCTGAATTGCCTTTAAAATATGCTTGTCTCTTCCTCAGGTTTAGGATGCTAAGCTGCTAAAAAAAGATAGGACTTCTGAACCAGTAATTGAGGTATAGAAAAGGGGATGTAAAATGTAAAGAAAGGGGAGTGTATTGTACAGCTTGCTTGAGTCAGGAGGATTGTACAGAAAATATGGCTACTGTAGGCTAAAAGGGTAATAGGAATAGTAGGAATAGGAATAAATTGTAGACTCGCCAGATGTTGAGGAGTTCATCAGATGTTACTTCAGATGTTTCTGTGTGGACAAAATTGCATGAGGAGGTGCAGAAATATCCAACAGTGAGTTCATTTCCCTAAAGCCCCTGGATTAACTTGTACAACCTCTGAAAATATTACATTCCGATATTTTGATGACAAGATATGTTGTCCAGTATTTCTGGGGGTCTTACAGTTGGGAAGGGTACCCTGGATGAAGATCTCCTTTTCTTTCATCTGCTTTCTTTTATTTATTTCCATACGAACGGAAGGCAATAGACCTCTGAACAAAGTTTTCCACAAAGCTCTAGTTTGGCCTGCCAAATTAAAACATGCTTTAAAAATGTTTCTCTGCCAGTTTAATCCTGTGGTTTTGTGTTGCAAGGCAAAAAGTAGAAAGGATTAGGTAATATTAGGGTGAACACATACATCATGTTTTAGAGCAATGGGACCAATTTAAAACCACTTCCATTCCATTTAATCCAAACATATGTCTGGGAGATGAGAGGGACATACAGATTCCTGTTACCTGCCCAAAGGACTACTGTGGATGGCCTTGAATGATAGGTTCTTGAAATGATCTCAAGATGCTTCATGGCAATCCTCATTTCCCTGTATTTTGTTGCCTCCAGAGTAATTTTGCGATTAAGATGAAAGATGATTTTCAGCCTATATTTGATTCTCTAGTCGTTTAAAAGCTAAGGAGAAGTGAGAAGGGTTTTTTTTAAAATATTATATTATATAATGTTTTCACTTTCAGGTTTCATGGAGGAGGAGAAGAATGATGAAAGAGAAGCATGGAAATATGGGCAATATTTAATTGTTAAACATAATCTGTCCATTAGCCTTCCCTAACCTAATGTCCTCCAGTTGTATTGGGCATGTTTCTGGAGATCATCAGAACGGAGAGGGAAAAACTGCTGCATAAAAACACAAAATACAAACATGTATAACCCCATAGGAAGGCAGAGGAAGTGTTGTACAATACATTCATATGTTTGGTACAGGGCCAAATGTGCCCAGATCAGTACTAAATGCAACAATCATACAGTATAGTAAATCCCTATAACTATAGATCACTGTAGTATGCCTGTAAGCTCATCAGAACCACATACTATGGCAGATAGCCAAAGGATTGTCTTACTTCCTTGTAACAATTTGTGGTAGCAAAACGTATAGCTGTAGTTTTTCCCATTTCTCTTCTTAGCTTCCTGTCCTCTGTTTTCAATTCCTTATCAGTCTTGTGGGTATCTTGGAATAGGGTCTTATTTTGCTTGCTGTTTTTATAAAGTGTCCTGTACACTAATGGTCCAATATGTGTAATCAATTAAGTAAGCAGCCAGATCTCTTTTGAATGACAAATGGAACCAACAACAGATAGTTTCTTTATTGTAGTTGGTGTTGTTTCACCCATTTTTCTTTCTCTCAATCTCATTAATTCTCTTTGTTCCACTTATTGCCTCAGTTATAGTTCCTGGATTAGACCTAGAAGTCAGAATGATTATTCCAGTCAGAAAGGTTTTTTATGAATTCCAAATAGTTTACTAATCATACTTCTTGATCTTCCTACAGATGTTGATGAATGTAGTGTCAATCAAGGAGGTTGCAAGTTTGGATGTGTAAATACCCCAGGTAGCTACGAATGTACCTGCCCTGCAGGTTGCAAACTTCATTGGAATAGAAAAGATTGCATGGGTGAGTACTATATAGAAATGGCTTGAAATCATACTGCCCTCTAGTGAGAAAATACATTTCAACAAGATAGGTTTTTAACTGGGGTGAAAATTACCCTAGCCCAGTGATGGCGAACCTTTCAGAGACCGAGTGCCCAAAAACAGCCCCTGCCCCCGCTCCGCCTCCCACCCTGCCTGCTCCACCCCTGCCCGCCCCCTGCCCCGCCCACCCGCAGGGACACTCACCGCCTCCATGGCCCGCAGCAGATCATCCAGGCAGCCCTGCAGCACCATGGCAGCCACGCCCTCTGCCCACACCCCGCAGCATCATCTGCACGCTATGGGGTGCGAGGGCGGAGTCGTGTCCCTGCTGCCCGGCTATGTTCTTGGCTGCGCTGCTCCATGCGGGCCGCACCCGGGGGGCGACTCTCCTCCAGGGAGGCTGCTGGTGAGGAGGGGGCCATGGGGGGAGGTGGGGCTGGGGCGACGGCACGCGTGCCCACAGAGAGGGCTCCAAGTGCCGCCTCTGGCACGCGTGCCATAGGTTCGCCACCACTGCCCTAGCCTAAGAGGAAGATTGTTGTAAACATTGGTGATCTCTGAACACCTTATCCATTGCTGCTTAGAACCTTTAAAGTATTTAACACTTGAAACAGTACAATATATATATATAATGCATGGCATTGGTCTTGGATTTAAGTATCTAAATCTTAAAGATTATCAATAATGGAATGAATATTCCATACAGCAGTTTTGGATTGATGCCAGTAAAAATAGCTTCTTTATTTGCCAATTTAGATATCACCCATCAGGAATTTTTGTTTGCTCAAAAGTCCTATTTGTTTTTTTTTATGGTTTGGAACTTTTTAGTCTTTTTCTTTTTCCAAGCCTATTGCAACAAAACTTTAAATGAAAGATAAAAATGAAATATAAAAAACCACCTTTCTGCTGGGAAATTCTAATTTCTAAAGTTTCTACAATTTGTGGTTCAGGCCCAGCAATGCATTCCTCTAGAGGTTACTATATCAGCCATGAGCTGAATGAGCCAGAGCTCAACATGAACAGGACTTGTTGCCATAACCCATGGCAGAGGCAAGTGGAGATAGCAATAGTGCACTGATGCTTATTTGTTTCTGCTGGAGATTCAGGTGTGGCTCTGCACTGTAGCCATCCCAGTGGCAGAGTCTGGCTGCTCCTCTGTGAATTGCACTCTCATCTGCATAGTGCTATCAATTGATGCTTGTTCTTCAGAGCTGGAGATTTGTTTGGCTGGCACAGTATCTCCACGAGCCATACTTACCTGCAACAAGAATGGCAAGAAGGAAAGCTGCTCCCTCACCTGTGCCTCCAAGGCTCGCTTTCTGCCAGGTAAGTACTCAGATTCACACCCCACACACAAATCACTGTCATGTGACAGCTTTGCTGCAAGATGTTTTTAGAGCACCGTTTTGCACAAGTAGGACTCCTTTGTCATACATGTACCACCTTTTAGTTAATCGTTGACGCATATGCACCGATGTCTTCTTTGTTTTCATTTTTTTTACTGCAGTTAAAACAGTCTGTCCCATACCTTAGTTTTGAGGGCTTAATAGTTTTTGCAATAGTTTTTTGAGGTTTTCAACTGAAGTTTGGTTTATAGCAGATACAAGAAGTTGGTCTTGTATTCAATGTGTTAGCATTGAATGTAATCTATAGGTAGTGCCAGTGTCAGTATTTGTCATCCTTCAACAGTTGACAAAGTATAAAATGGCAACATGATTCATTGCTATCACTGGCAATGAAAATGGCTGAGACTGGGAGATGTCCACCATTTTCAGATTCCCACAGTATGCGCAGCAGTGCTGTGCTTATGCAGTGTTCACCTGGTACTTAGGATGAGCTGACTGGCAGTTTTCTATGTCCTGGATAAGAGAAGATCATACACGCCTATCAGTCTGTTTCCCAAAGAAAACCCAGGAATATTTTCAATGTCCTATCACTATTTTCAATCTGCAAGTATTAACTGACAGTGCAGTCCCTGAAACTCTGAAGTGTTGTGCAGAAAAGCATGAAAACTGCTTTCTGTGTATTTAGCTCAGATCCATCCTTCTCTTGGTTGGTAGGCATTGTGATCTGACTCACGAATACCCCTGACCCTAAGGCTATAAGCCCTGGGAACCTGTTCAGGTTTTAACCCCACTCTGGCACAAGCTATACTTCTTTTATGTATTTTTATTACACCAGGCTCTTTGGAGTATTGTTTAATAATGAATATAATATAGTTATGAATCCTGGGTCAAACTGGGCTATAATCATCAGTGGGCAAGATCAGGCTTGCAATGATATTTCAAAACATATGGGGTTTGGGCTAGGCTGGGCTGAGCTTGCAAGTATAGATCCATGCGACAAGTGTTTAGAAGTATCTGGCCCTAGACCTCCATGCCTCTAAAGAGTCTTTTTCTTTGCAGAATCTGACAACAGCTACACTGTGAGCTGTGGGACCCCAATTCTGCAACAGGTGCCTCCACCAAGATCCAGCAATGGTAGCCATCCCTGCATTGGTAAGCTTGGAGTCTTGAGCTCTCAGAGCTCCTCTCTGATACATTTGACTCCACAAACTTAGCATCTGCCTTTTCTTTTAGAGGCTGTTGCTGCTCCAATCAAACAAAAGGCTTCTTTTAAAATTAAAGATGCTAAATGCTACCTCCATCCACACATGAAAGGCAAGCAGGATGATACTGGCAGGAATGGTGGACTAGGTGAGGTACTCTCTCCTCTGTATGACTTGGCAGAATCTTCAATTGGAATTATTTCCAATCTTACATTTTGTGAAACCAAGAACCAGTTTTTCAGATAGATGATGTTTTCTTGCCCCTCTAAGCCAAAATTCTTAGTTAATCAGGAAAGCAATAGATTAATACATGGATCCTCCAGCCCTTATAAGAAAATAAACCATAGAAGGAGCTCTTGCAATTTATTTATTATCTGTTTATTATAATGTCTAAACTGAAGTTTTCCACTTGTGGCTTATTCTATACTTTAACTTGTTAAAATTGGCTGTCACAGTATTTGTTTCCATTTGTGAGAGGTACAAAAAGAAGTGATTTAAAAAAGTAGCAGTACTCTACTTATTTCTAATTCAGACAAAATTATTTGAATTCTGACAAAGCAATATGCATTCATGGCTAGAGTTTTGTAAAACATTGTCCCATCATGGGCTTTATGACCAGGAGACTATGCCTTCTGTGTTATAGTTAACTACATAAAGCACTAATTAAAAAGCAAAGGGAGAATGAGAGTGAGATTGAGTCTTGAGAAATCTAGATTTCTCTTGCAAAGGGTCTTGTTGAATATAATTCCAAATGCATGATTTAAGTAAAAGGTTGATGAGGGTTTCCTTCACCACAGCCAAATACTGAGCGATGTTTGCTAGAGCTCTGGGGTCCATTATCTAGAATGCCTTCATATGTCTCTTCAGTCCTTTCATGGGGGAAGGACTTAGTGTTTATAGAGGAATATGCCTGTCAAGGTTTTGAAAATATTACATGTTCCTTAAAGAATACTGACATTGGTTCTACTAGGCGGATCAGCCCCTTGCTCAGATTGCCAAGTGTCTTTTGTGAACCTAAAGTGTGATTCATCAAAGAAAGGCAAAGGACGTCGGGTTCGCAACTCTCCCAACAAAGAGGTGACTCGCATCACCCTCGAGTTTGAAGCTGAAATCAAACCTGAAGAGATCACAGGTAGAGTAAGTGACAGAAAAGACTGGGAAATGGGGTGTGGGAGTTGAAAATTCACTTGGCATCATCATCATCATCCAATAATAGTGCATCTTTACCACATTTTCTTTTTTTTTTTAAGGGCAGGAATATGTTGTGAACAGGGACAGACCAGAAGAAGGAATCTTATCACAAGATTCCCTTGTGATGAGTGGCATTTCATGACCAAGAATGAACTTTATTATATTATTAATATTAGTTCATTTTTGAAGAAGAAAACAACCTGTTCTTAGCAAACCTAAAATTATTTGCAGTCGCTATCGCTAATCATGTTGATAAAAGAACATGGAAAATGTGTGTGTGTGTGTGTGTGTATCTAAATTGCTTCAGTCAAGGCAATGCTAAGCAATATACAAAAGCAACAACCAATACAATAATAATACTAAACAAAATATTAATATTAATAGTACAGTATTGCATTATGATGTTAATATGTTATGCAATAACATAAACAGTAATCTTCATAAACAGTAATCAACAAAATTTCAAAAGTCAAAACAGCCTGGAACAAAATAACTCAAGAACTGCATAGTTTAGGAAATTATGTGTTTATATATGCATACACTTCTAATCTGGAAAAATACAAAATTTTAAACATTCATATTCAATATTATGGTTTAAAATCATATATGTGGGTGGAATTAATCAATTCAGAATTACTTAATTGATATTTGCAACTAAATGAGAGTAAAATAATGTTTGATGGAAGATATTTTTTAAAAAACTTTGCTGCTGTATTCATTTTCCAGCTAATGCTATCTCCCATATTTTGAAAAATCTATTGGTCTAAGAAAAATATTTTTTGAATTTTCCATTGTTTTTGTAAACTATACTATTAGTTCTTATCATTTAGCCACTGCAAGCCAAATTAAATAAAAAATATACCTAGCCTAGAATTAATCACAGCTTATTGTATAATTGTAAATTTCTAAAAAAAATTAAATCAAAAGAATAATTAAATGAATATTGCCACCAGATATGGTAATGCATATCCATTTGATTACAACTTTCCAAAGCAATCTACAAAGCCTCTGAAAACAATTGTTCAGAGTTTTTCATCTCCCAGAAGCGCTCGCATCTTCAAGCTGCCAAGATTGAGAAATCTTGCTATAATTAAATATTAAAAGAATGCAATAGCTTTATGAATTACTTTTATTGTAAAGTTCTTTTACAGACTTTCAAGAGAACATACTGTGTTTGATAACAAATTAAGTTCCTTAATTTTGAATTAAACAAATTTACAACACTCTTGTGCATGTTCTTGATTTGTAACATTTTAATGAGCTTTAAATGTCTTCCAACTTTTAAAACAAGAAGAACAGTGTGACAAAATGGCAAACCCCACAATGACTATTTTGAGTGGGTTCTGAGTTTCAGACAGCCCAGCCACAACCACTATGAGACATCCAGTGAGCATAATCTGATGTAAATACAGAAAAAGACCAGTAAATTGCTTCCACTATTTAGTTCAAACTGCTACAATGAAAGACAGAACCTCAATATCTTCTGAATGTTGTTGGATGGCTGTGTGCTGTTTGAAATCAACAGCAAACACCACTGAGCAGTATTGCAGGCTAATTCTGCTGACTGCAGCAATTCGATTCTCACTGGCTCAAGGTTGACTCAGCCTTCCATCCTTCCGAGGGCAATAAAACGAGGACCCAGATTTTTTGGGGTAATATGCTGACTCTGTAAACTGCTTAGAGAGGGCTGTAAGTACGGTACTAAGTACTAATACTAAGTACTATTGCTATTGCTATTGAATGCAAAATTTGACCTATTGCTTTACTATAACCCTTTCCCTGACATGAGATTGCTATTGAATGAACTGATATGAGGAGAGAATACAAAATTATCTTCCAACATGACTTTCCTCATTCCAGTGCTAAAAGATGACTTAATCTCCTTCATTTATCTTTAGCTAGCTGCAGTCTGAACTGTGTACGGCAGAAGATTGAAAAAAAGCTGAAGTTAGCTATCAAAGCCTTGAAGAAATCTATAAACCAGGAGCGATTTCTCATTCGTGTCTCAGGAATGGAATATGAGGTGGCCCGGAAGCTGAGCTTGTCTCCTGAGAGACAGGAGAGTTGTGGGCCAGGACAGCAGAGGCTGGCATCCAAGTGTGGTAAGGGAAAAAGAAAAAAGAAAACAGCTAAGGCAGTGGGGAATGAGGAAGGAAAGAATTGAAGAGCTACTTGCACATTACTTACAAGCCTTTAGTGCTACTGCTGCTTAAATATCTTTTTTCAGCTTTTAACATCTATGGCAACTGCTATTTCTTTTCTACGAGAGCTAGAGTTATTATGCTCATTCTTTTAAAAGCTTAAGCTTTATTATGGTGCACTAGGCACTGGGAAGGATAAAGTGCCTTCCCTTCAAAATAGAGAAGTGTTAACTTGAATATTGTCTTTTTACCTATATCACTAGTACATTTGCCTTTCTCTTAGTTAGCTGCCTTCCAGGAACATACTACCATGGCCAGATGGAGCAGTGTGTCCTTTGCCCTCCAGGGACATATCAGGAGAAAGAAGGCCAGCTCTCCTGTGACCTTTGCCCTGGGAGTGATGCTTTTGGGCCTACTGGAGCAACAAATATAAGCGCTTGTGCAGGTACAGACATGAGCTGCAGGAGTCCCTAAGATTAGAATTGAAGTTCAAGATCCTAATACATGGGAAAATTTGTATAACAGAAGTGCCAGGAAGAAGGGCTATTTGTGTTTCAAAAAAGATTGGCATTATCAAGATCCTAAGAGGCGTGGTGGCTCAGTGGCTTAATGATGCTGGAGATAGTCTCTGCTCCAGCAATTCAAATCTTAGCACTGTATGGCAGGGTATGCTCCTGTCACTCGCCTCAGCTTTTGTCCACCTAACTGTTCTAAAGCATGTTCTGTGCAAGTAGATAGATAGGTACCACTTTGGTGGAGAGACAAGCTCTAGGTCTGTACAGATAGTCAGATTTCTGCCAGCTCTGAATCTTCCCAGTTGTGTCACCCTTTTACAAGGTGATTCCAGGGAAGGGAGGGGGCCAAGGATGCTGCTGCAGGAAAAGCCACTTGTCTTTGTCTCTGGGGCGAAGCCAGCTCACTCTCCTGTGGCACACTTTGGGAAGTGCACGAGCATGTCCTAGAACAGAGCTGGTAAATTGGCAACCAAACAACTACTCTGCAATAGAATTGTGGTCTCCTGGCTAATGTAACACCACCATACACTAATAATAATAATAATAATCAAGATGCTCAGAAAAAGTATTGTAAGGATTCCTTCCACACTAATAACAACCTTAAACCTTTATATTATTTAAGAAATGTGTCCCAAAAGCTTAGAATAACAGCTTTTGCAATTACTCAGCATATTGGTGTTGCAAGCTTTCACAATATCTCAGTGTAACCTCAGAAGGACTCTCAAAGATAACTGTTAAATCATGCATTTTTTCCCCCAGCAAAGCGTCTTGCCCTGCAGTTGATACCGCTATGAAATACTTAATTCACAAGAGCCTATATAGCTATTAATACTTTTCCACATGGTGTCCTGATTCTCTGAAAGTGGACAGAAAAATAATTGTTGCCACTAAATGCCCCTAGAAAGAATAACAGGGAGGCAAGATGTGTTGTATGAGTCAAGCATTTTCCCTTTTATGTTTCTGCTGTTTCAGTTTCTCATCATTCTTTTCAAAAAATGAATGCATTGACAACAAAGCAATCAACAAAAGCCCTTGTGAAGCTGAGGCAGCCAAATAACTATTATCAGCTTAATAACGATTTTGTCCAAATCACATCCAGGATTTGGATAAAAAGCTCTGATAATGGCTTGTCTCCTTACAATGCCATTATCCTGATCCAGCGCTGAGACATAGTATTTCCATAGGTAATTTCTTGGATGCTGGATGGTTTCCATAGTCCTCTTTATAGTTTCATATATTATAATGCCTCTTGCATACAGCTAATTCATCACATTACAAGCCATATGTGAAAGAGAATGTACTTCATTTAGTGCAATTAATGTTTTTTTCTCCTGAATGCTCATAGGTCAGTGCCCTCCTGGACAATACTCTGTAAATGGCTTTAAACCCTGTCAATTGTGTGTGCGTGGTTCCTATCAGCCTGAAGCTGGCCGAGCGTTATGTTTCCATTGTGGTGGAGGGTTGACCACCAAGCATGATGGAGCTTTTTCCTTCCAGGATTGTGATACTAAAGGTATGCCTGTGGCAGTATCAGATTTTAGTTTAACATGTTTCTTTTTCACTTGGTATTGCTTCTAGATTCCTTCTCCAAGGTCATCTCCTTAGATCTCTGCATGGTGAATCCATGCCTCTCCTCATGTGTCTAGATAGCACACGAGTGATTGGTTACAGGAGGTTATCAATGCTTCTTGAGGGAGGAGGTTTTGGACCTGCTTTTAAGGAGGTGGTTGTGGACACTTTTTTGAAGAAGCCATTGTGGAATTCAGCTGTATTTGACTGTCTGCCTGCCTGCCTGTCTGTCTACTTTCAGTCAGTGATCTTGGAGGTAGATATGTTCAAGTCCTTGGAAACTCCAATGTGAAATCTCAGGCCTCTTCTCCATATTGTTTAGTAAATGACACCAAAGGGAGATGTCATCCATAAATTTGGCATGAGGTGTCACCAGTAGGCTGATGATATTAAATTATACATTGCCATTCTGGTTGAGCCAGTGATGGCATGAAAGCCTTAAACTGGTGTTGGAGGCTGTGAGGATCTGGTGGAGCCAAACAAGTCAAATTAAATCTTATCAATATGGAGTTGCTAATGGTCAATACACTTGGCAATTAAACCTGATAGTTATTCTAGACAAGATTGTGTTTCCCCTGATCTTCATGGAATTGTGAATCCTGCCCAAATAGCAGATGGAAATCTTGAACAAGAGGGCCATGGTGTTCCACTTATACTCCTATCTGGAGCAGAATGCCCTGAACTGTTGCAATGCACTTTACATAGGGCTACGTTTGGAGAAGACCTGGTAGAAGAAGCTAGTATAAAATGGATTAACTGCATTGGTTGCTAGTAGGTTTCTTGGCTTAATTTAAAGTGGTGGTTCTTATTTAAAGACCTTGGTGGAGCAGCACTGGCATATATTGGACAATCCTTGTTAGAATTAAAACAGCCTGTTTGGTCCCATCTTTGACCGAGGGACTATTGAAAAGTCCTCTTCTTTCTAAGGTATGTGGGCACAATGTTAGGCTTTCTCTATAGGAACCATTACATTATGGATATCTCCTATCCCCCATGCCATCTCCACCTTTCTGTAATTCCTCAAACAAGTCAAATATTTTATATCACTGTACTGGCTGACTTGTTGTGAACATCTATTTGCAGGGGTATCTTATTTTTCTGATATTAAATTTGAACTAATCGTTCATTATTATGTTTTTATTTTGTCTTTGGGATGGTGTTGTATGCTTCCCAGAGTCCTTTAGTTTTGAGGTAGTTATAAGTACTATAGAATGAAGAAAAGGAGATAAAGAGAAGGCATTCTGTTACTGTAATGTATTTACTGTTGAAAATGACTTTTTATTTAAAAATATACTTAACCAATTAATGTTTTTTCTATTCTATTTAAACTGATTTTTTAAAATTTTGTTTAATTTTCAGTTCAGTGCTCTCCAGGCCATTATTACAACACCAGTGTCCATCGCTGCATTCGTTGTGTTATAGGCACCTATCAGCCAGACTTCCGTCAAAACTATTGTATTGCATGTCCTGGGAATACTACAACAGACTTCGATGGTTCAACTTCTGTATCACAGTGCAAAAGTATGTGTTGTCTTGCAAGACTTGTATAGATTTTGGAAGAACAAAATAGAGAATTAATTTGTGTAGATATGACTATCTGAAATTATCTGTTTTCTTGACTTCCTATTTTTGTGTATGTTACACAACACACACACACACACACACACACACATTTACATTGTATTACACTCACAAGGCAGATCACCAGTTTCTCAGCTGATATTCCAGCATTTTTTTATATGTTTTCTTGCAGACCGTCAATGTGGTGGGGAACTGGGGGAGTACACTGGCTATATTGAGTCTCCCAATTACCCTGGAAACTATCCTGCAAATGTGGAATGCACTTGGAACATCAACCCACCTCCAAAGCGCAAGATTTTGATTGTGGTGCCTGAAATCTTCCTGCCTTCTGAGGATGAATGTGGGGATGTCCTGGTGATGCGGAAAAATTGTAGGTAACCCAATGCTTCCTTGGGACCATATAGAACATAGCTTTACAGGATTAGCCTTCAGCAGATCCCTGTTGAAGGTGTAGATGTAGTACCACCCTCCTTCATCTTCACTGGAGTAATGAGCAAACTAATAGCTGATTCTTCTAGCACTTCCTAAAGAGTTTAGTGTTTGGGTCTTTAGTTTCTACATTGAAACTGATGCCTTACAGTGATGACAGCCATCCAGATACTGATAGTCAGGATCTGATTTTTTTCCTGGATTGGAATACACTTATAGAGTTAAACTGGGAATACAATGACATTAAAAAATGTATTTCAGAGCAATTCATGAGTATAAGAAGATTTACTAATTATCATTGTTACTCAGAAAGCCTGCATCCTTCAAGAGGATTATTGTGGGAGGCTCTGAGTGCTCCAAGTTTTCAGACAAGAACTTTATTGTGTAGTATTTGTCCCTCATTTACATCTATAGGAAATCAACACATGAACTTTGATTTGTATTCTTCTTGTCCCCCTCCTTCCATCATTTTTTCCTCCAGAAAAACTGTTAAAATGGGAAGGACAAAGCAAGTATACCATATTGTGGTTGCATGAAGGGTAGTCTTGCTGTTGTACTAAATATATACATACCCAAATTTGAAACTTTGAGGTATTAAGATCCAGTCCTTAAAAATGTCCTCACGTGAATGGGTCTGCCCTTATTTCACATCTTTTAGAAATTTCAACTAAAGATGATACATCTTGGTTAAGATATGCTTCTTTTTAAAAAAAAAAAAAAGGGGGGGGAATTCAAACATATCCTCCCTTTCATCTCTCAAGTGTAAGGATCTTTAGCAAAAGAAAGAAAAACCTTTTATTGCTTACATATCTTCCTTCATCCCTGAAGATGTTTAAATGTTTTATGTTTAATGGTGCAATAGCTGTGTGATTCCAAAGAATGTATGAACATGATCTGTTTTCTTTTACAGCATCTCCGCCCTCCATCACAACCTATGAGACATGCCAGACTTATGAGAGGCCTATAGCATTCACTGCAAGGTCCCGAAAATTATGGATTAACTTTAAAACCAGTGAAGCTAACAGCGCCAGAGGCTTCCAAATTCCTTATGTCACATATGATGGTAAGCATGAGAAAGTTATAGAGCTATGCTATGAAGTCTGATATTTTTAGCATATAGGTACCTTGTGGACCTATGCTTCCTAGTCCTTCTTCTGATGTCATTTGGCCCCAGTCCTTGATGTTAAACATGGACATCTGAAAAACTTTCACACATACAAACATCCAAATATCTTATACATTTAATTCTTTAGCCTTTGCAGTATTCATGCAGCATACACGGATACTGGAAAGCATGGGTGGCAAAATACAATTCTCCAAATAAGATTTCTGGCAGTAAAATATTATTTCAAGTATATAAAGAAGTTGAGTACTTCTGACCAATGTATTAATGTAATTGATGAGAATGAGTGTCCTTTTAATATCTGTAGGTGGGGAGAGGGGATAGTAATCATAAAAGTAAACAATGCCAAGGTCTGTTGTCTTCCTTTTAATTTTTTAAAATTTTAGTATTTCTTTCAAAAATATAAATAAATGTCCAATAGCTATGATATAATTTTCTTGAATTGTTGTTTTCAATTTATTGAAATGTGACAGCTATATGGCAAGAGTCTTCAGTTGGTTCATATAGCAAGCAATACAATATCAAGCTTCCCTCTATTTCTAAATATCTAGTTAAACATGCATTTAGAAATAGCTATTACAAGACTGAGTTTTTTGCAAATTTTTTTAATGCTAGAAGGAGATTCTCAAGCACTTTAGGTTGCTGATCCATATGCATCAAAAATGTTAAACTGATAAAATTCTTATTATCTCTTGCTATAGTCTCAGTAAGTCTAGAATTATGTCTACAACTATTGTCTAGTTCTGCATCATTTTCCTTCATTCACCTTTCTCTCAGGAATGCTTGTCTTTGGATCTTGCAGATGAGTTTGTTAATATCACTTTCTCTTTCTGATGCTAATGATTTACCATGAAATGAGTTCCAACTCTTGCAGAGCATATGGAAGATTTTGTCCAGGTTGATATGCTTTCCATCTGGTTCTTCAGGTCTTCCAATGTGCACCTATTTCTGTTTTAATTTATTCCGTGCACTTTGCTGATTGGTTGTCTTTTATCATTCTTTCCTTTAACTTTTCCCAGCATTATAGATTTCTCAAGAGGGCCAAGTCTTCCAATAATGTATTCAAAATGTAATTTGAGCCTGGTCATTTGTCCTTGGTGAAAACTCTGGATTGATTTGTTGTTTACCTGGCCAGCGATGGTCTCCGGACTTTTTTGCAACTCCAAAGTTTAAAAGGACAATATTCTTCTTCACAGTCCAACTCATGCTTCCATAGGGAAGTGTCATAGGGAAAACCATTGCTATAATATTTCACGGCATCTGAATATCTTTTCCTCATTGCTATTCTACCAACTTCTAGTTAGAGGTTTATTTCTTTATTCCGCCTTCCCTCCATATTCCTTGAGGCAACTCATGAGATTATCAAAATCTTTTTATGATGCATGTACAGTATGTATACATTGCACTCAAAATAAATTTACTGGCTGCTTTTCTTGTATCTTTGTGACCACTTTACCCAATAATACAGAGGATTATGAACAGCTGGTGGAAGACATTGTCCGAGATGGCAGACTCTATGCATCTGAAAATCATCAGGAAATATTGAAGGTAAGGCTATTTTTTATATTACTGGATAAGGATTTGACTCACTGGTATCCTTCAGCACAGGGGTTCCCAACCCCTGGTCTGTGGACCGGTTCCTGTCCGCGGCATGCCAGAAACAGGGCCACACAAACAAGTAAAGCCCCATCCGTGGGATGCAGGCAGCATGCGAAACCACGCCCCCTCCAATCCACAGAAAATCCTTTCTCCATGGAACCAATCCCTGGTGCCCAAAAGGTTGGGGGCCGCTGCTTTAGCACACATATGCTTATGTGCATTATTTTTTTATACATCTCATATTTTAAACATATTTGAAAGCGGATCTAATGATAATTTTTTTTATTAGAGAACTTGGAGAACTCCTTGTAATGTGAGGAGAAATGGAAAATGCTAACATAAAAGCCAAAAAGCATTTCACTGAGTGTACATTTTAGAAAATGGCTTTCCGTTAGTCTCTCCCCTACCTCTTTTTTTCAGATACAACTGTAGACGTTATGAATGCAAATCCACATCAAGTTGTATGATGAGGGGCTTTAATGGTTTCCTTCCTGTTCCAGCTTTTTGAGAGAAATTGTTCCTTTCCGTTTGGGTAAATAGTAGCTTGAGGAATTGAAGAAGTTATAGAAATACCTCTGTTTTTACTTAATTTAAAATATAACAGAAGGTACACTTGTAATAATGGTATTGCACTTATGCTTAACATATGTAGCAGACTCTTTTTTTCCCCAATGGTATACTAGTGGAAAAACATAAGGTTGGGGATGTGACAATTTTTCTCCTTACACACAGTTTGAAATTGAACCATACTTTTCAAACAGAATGAAAATACTTTTCATTCAAAATGAAAATATTTTCTTTCAGAAAACCTGTCATTCAGTTATGTTTTTAAAACTTATCACCAGAGCTCAGGATTGGGGACTATATATCTGCATTTAGAATGACTTTGCAAAGCTTTCATGGAGATCAGGAAAATTAGCTAGTTAATATATAATCCAAATAATTATTCATTTTGTAGGATTTTCTCCACTCATGGATGTGGAAAAAAATAGATGTACACTGAGCAAAATTGAAAAAGGGGGGAGCAAATGAATTTTGTATTCTTGGGCCTCACAGAAACTCAAAATACCTTAGCACAAAACCAACACAATATGTGCTTCTCTAAGCTGGCTACAACTTGTAAAATATACAAGGCAGCACAGCAATTCACAAAATATGTCAAAAACCAGTCCATCACTGCCACATCAACATAATTATAAGAATGACCCCTGAATTTATTAATACTAGCAGATATAGGGACAACCTATGTGCTACACAGGAACAGATGGAGCCTATTGTCTTCCATATTTCTCCCCAATAATATGTTATTAAAGAAATATGTGCCATGGTATTATCATATAATGATTGCATATTTTTTTCTAACTACACTATTAGACATGGATTAATAGTGTTGTATTTCACTATAACATACAGTATAGGTCTGGATACATTTCATGGATTTTCTTGCTGATTGGTTTGGAATGGTTTGGTGCATATAAAATAATCTGTTGGATTAGTGATCCCACTATTGATTCCATTCTCAACCTTGCTAGTTATATAGCAAAGGTACCATAGTACTAGTTTCTAGGCTAGCTATCTGTTTGTCAAAGATTCTATAGACTATTACAAGTCTTGTGATTACATCTAAAGTTGTCATTGACTTCCCTTACAGGACAAGAAGTTAATCAAGGCTTTCTTTGACGTGTTAGCTCATCCACAAAACTACTTTAAATACACCGAAAAACATAAGGAAATGCTGCCACGCTCTTTCATCAAACTCCTCCGCTCCAAAGTTTCAAGTTTTCTTAGACCTTACAAATAGCCTCATATTTTCACCAACCTTCCGGGTTTCTCGGCTGCCAAGAAAACTTTTTTTCTTATGCTTATTGTTACTTTTCGGTGAATTTTTTCTACAAATAGAAACCCGCCATCTTCACTATGCAGATGCATCTAATAATTGGTCATTCCTTGGCTTTTCTTCAAATCAAATTTACTGATGATTTGGCCATGGAAGGAACAACTGGCCACAAGGAACTAAATCCCCTCCCTTGTGTTTCCATACTGAAGCCTCAGTCTGTTGAGATCACCCATCTCAGTAAGTGACACACTCTTCACAAAAGTCCTCTGCTGGGACCAGTATCTCCCAGTCAATTCAGCTTTCTCATATATATATATATATGCCATCACGTGTGGCTCCTTGTGCTGCCAGGCAGTTGCTAAAGATGCTGTTTGGGTACATTTCTCTGCATGACTGTTTCCAAAAAGAAGTACTTCTGCTATCGTATCATGCCTCTGCTTCTGGGACACCAATGAAATGGGAAGACTCTGAGCAACTGGAATTGATCCAGCTGAATACTTTTGTAAAGAACCGAGAGCAATGGACACCTGGAATGTGGAAGGTTCTGCCTTATTTATCAGACTGTTGTGCTTTTAATTGAAAAATGAATCAAGCAGTCTTGCAGAGAGGATCAAACAAGATACATGGGGGAGGGGATACAATGGATATAGATCATACAATAAAAAAGTGTATCACAGAAATGTGAAAAGAAATTGCCCTTGTTGGGAATGGCAAGTGTGGTGACTAGAAGAATATCATTTCATGATGGATTTTGGTGTTAAAAACCTAGCCTAGCCACCTACTCATACAGAATAATGTCTGGAAAAGGGCAGGGGGGGAGCAGAAGTTGATGAAAAGTGAGATTTTCTGATATGATTTTCCCCACAGACATTTGTGCTGAGAGATCAGACTTCTTGTAAGCTCTGCCAAAGAGTAACTCAGTGATAAGAACGCAAGTGGTGTGAAGGGCAGGAGTAAGTGAATGTGCACTAGGATGCTCTCCTTTCTACCTTTTTCATATTATTAAGTGCAATCATTTTGAGTTGTCTTTATATTATTTAGAGGGGTTTTTTTCTACTAGAAACTACAATATTTATACCTGCCTGAGAAAAGAGGATGTGTGTGTGCATATGCGAGAAAAAGAAAAGAATCCAAACATGGAATTGGGAGAATGATGACTAAATATGACTACATTTTCAGCTCTTGGAATTTTATTTTCTTCACTACAGTAAACTGCAACATAACTCCATATGTGAAATTATGCTTTGATAACAAGTGGCTCCTGAAAGTCAGTTCAATTCAAATATTATCAAAGGCATCTTTAAAGAATATATCAAGAATCATATACTGGAATCTGTCCCCGTATTAAAACTCTTTTAACACATTCAACATGCTGCTTAATCTCACTCTTTCTGACAGTTTAGCTTTGTACAAGTAGAAGAATGTTTGGTTCTAAGATATTATACAGAGATGGCTAGGTTCTTTTTCTGATGCTCCAATAAGCTGCAGGGTCTGTAAAGGGTCTGGGGTCTTTTGGGAAGTCGTACCTTTTAACTCGAAGTTTTTTCTCCCTCCTAATTCCAAAAATGTAGCTATGGATTCTTAGTGAGGAGGGAAATGTTTTCTGCACCTACTCAGAAGTGCTCTTGCTTTCTCATGCTACAAAGCTGAATCCTGTATTGAATTTGGATTTTAGAATGGCTCTTGTTGATATGAAATCATCATGAGTGTTTTTTTCCTTGTCCATTTCAAATTACATAAACTGACAAGGCAAGCTACTGTATATAAAAAAGAGAGCAAACCCCACTCCCTTCTAGCACTAAGGATGAAATGTCTGCCAGCAAACAACCAAGCTCAGAGATCATTAAGGACACCACAGTTACATAAACTGTCAGTCAAGCACTGATTCATATTCAAGTGCAAATGCTAATGTTGAAAAGCAGTCTTAAGTCTAACTTAGCAATCAGAATTATGGAAAGTGGTATGCAATTATAATCAGTTCATGTACGATACTGTCAATTTTCACCAGTATTGTGTGCTATGGATTTTCTATGCCTTATTTTTAACCTGATCCAAAATCAAGAAATAGTTGTACCAAATTCACATTTCAGCCATGAAACAGAATGTAGTGGAACCACAGGGAAAGGGGCCCTGCCAAGGGGAATAAAGAGACATTCTATCTTGTGGAGGGGGGGGGGAAGGGGAGAAGGAAACATTTGAGATCAAAGTCTTAGGTGTATCTGTCATTTTCCAAGGGAAGGCAGACAATCTGGCAAGATACTTGTAATATAGGTGATTGAATAATAAAATATCAGCTTGGGCCTATCCACAAGTGGTTCTGGTTGCTTGCACCCAACAAAGAAGTGGTTTTGATGTAAACACAGTTCTAGTGTTTTAGTCGGTGAGATTCCATTATTATAAATGCTAATTGGAGGCAGCATTTTCTTGAACTTACAAGCATTCGTTTATTTGGTGGAAGTGGACAGAGGTAGACATTCAAGTTGGTTATTTACTTTAGAGAAAAATAATAGAGACAAACCAGAAATGAGGGACAGCTTTGAAAAGAAAAACAATGTGTTGAATTTTGCTTTGAATTCTACTTGGTTTCTGTTATGAGATCTATTTTGCCTGTATCAATATGTAAAAAGTAAAAAAATTGACAAGCTGAAAAGTCCATCTCAAATAGGAAATATAACCAGATATAAACAATAAAGCTAAATTATTTATAGTTGCTGTGCCATATGTCATCATCCAGTATCCCTTGAAAAATAATGAAAAAGGGTGTAGTTCGTAAAGTTATTTGCACTTGATGAAAAAATTGTATCTGATTTGTAAAAATAAAATTTTGCATTTCATATTGCCCATTTAAATTATTAAATGGAATTTCTTGGTGTTTCATTGATCTTCCAGATTTTTTCCCATTGCTTGTAAAATGGCTAATGCATATTTATTGCTGCTTGCAGTTCTGTTTCTCCCTTCCTTTATGTTCCTTTTTCTCTTTCGAAATCAGCCAATTTTTTTTTACACTAGACAGTTTGTGGGCACCAACAATTATGGGTTCCAAAGCCTGCACATAGTATTTGTACTGTTAAATGCATATTATTGCCTGTTATGCCTTTCTGCTAAAAAATAAAAAACATAACTCCTCCAATACAAAAGCAATTAAAATTGTATAAAAATAGCACAAATGGAAAGCATGCCAATAGGATGAATGAAAATAATTATGTCTTTTCCTGTACCAGAGATGGGGATCGTTTTTAGATGTTACTAGGCTGCAACTCCCAACGTTATTCACTGTTGATAAAGGCTGGAGGTACTATGACCCACAGATGTTCAGCAATGTTTTCCAGAAAGAGAAATTAGACTTGTTGTCAGGTCTTACTGTATCCCTCAGTAGTAGCTCACAGGGACTTTACAAAGCCATTTGAAGAGAGAGGGCTGGCAAAAGGGTTGTTGGCCTGCACTGCATATTCAGAAGTCTATGAAAACTTGTTGCAGCCAACTTGCTGCGGAACAACTCACCATGGCCAATTTGCTGTGGGACAATTTGCTGTGGGACAAGAGTTACACTAATATCGAAGAAATCGTGGAATACAATCATTAAAGAAAGGATGCAGAAGGAGGGACAATGAAATGTGAATGACAAAAATTTAAACAATTTTTTATTTCAAATAATTTAATTGAATTATTAAATTATCCCACAGTGAGTTGGCTGCAGCAAGTTGGCTGTGACAAATTGTCCCATTCCGTATAGGAGGGACCCTTCAAGATGTGGGGCTGAGCCTTCAAGAGGATTGGCATACTTTAAGCACCAGAGTCAGAGATATTTTATCTGGCAGCCCTCCTTTTTTGCATAGTTCTGGCATAGCTTATCAAAATTAATATCACTTTGGGTGGGGAAAAGATGCATGCCTTTTCTTTTGACCCTTTTCTATAAATGAACATAGGAAAATATGCTGGGTAACACCAATAACGTATTTTCCTCCAGCAACCTTTTTCAAGCAGAAAGTTTTAGGAAACTAAGGAGCAGGATTGAAAGGCAATAACGTTCTTATTTCCTAGCAACTGTAATTCAGAAGTATATTATTTCTAGAAGTTGGATATAATTATGACTTGATAATTATTTGATAATACTTTTTCTCAATTAATCTGAAGTCCACAGATTACTTGAGACTATCTGATAATATGTTTAATATTGTTGATAATATTTTATAATTTTCTTTTACAACAGCATTCTGTGTTTTCCAATAACTGTAAATCGGAAGTACATTATTTCTAGAGACTGGATATAACCATGATTTGGGACTATTTGATAATGCTTTTCCTCCATTAATCTGAAATCTACACACTTGTCAAAATTACATTCATCTGGCCATCCCTTCTTTTGCAATCTCTAATCGTTGCCATCAAAGATAATTATTTTATTGTTTTCATTGCTACAGTGCAAAGGTGAAGTATTTTTAAAAGCTGAAGGATCAGTGAGTTGCAAAAATTTTCTGGCTAAATAAATGCTTGGGGACCTTATTGCTAGTATATTACTATACTTACCCCTTAGTCAAAAGTGTATAAGTTTGCTGTTCTGGCATACCAAATTGCTAAAATTTGCAGACTATTAGAATCATGTGGCAAAAGGACAGCAGAACCTGCTCTTGCTTACTAAGAAATAAAGTTTATCTAAAATGAACTGTTTGATTTCTGAAATCTTGGCTTTTGGGTATGGTTTGGAAGAGAGAAATTTCCTCCCATATTGTTATTTTTCAGATATTTGTGATTACTGATAAGTAGGGGTGCTTCTAATGTGGATAGCTTCTAATAAAAAATGGCATGAGTGTTTCACATTTCTTTCTGCTGGGGTTGTTGTTAGGGCTACGTATTTTGGTTAAAATCTGGATGAACACTAGATAGAATAAGTACTATATGGTACAGAAAGAATCAACTCTACTGCCCCTCTTATTTGCATAGATCTTTGCTGCCAAATTGTTATCACCTAATTGTGATAACAAGTTGGCAGAAGCAGGGGGTTAAAACTTAAGGAGTTTAATAAGCTGACAATCTCTTAACAAGTTTTGCATTAAGCCACAATAAATGGCTTAAAAGTTGAAAAAAGATAATAGCTTTGATATCACTACCTCCACTAAACACACAATGATTTAAAAATAAAATAATCTCATAGTTCATTTGAAGCACTTATATTAATAAGTTGCAAACTGAAGCTTGTTTCTATGGGAGGGAGCTGATTGTAGAACAGATGTTACAGTTTTAGCTCCTTTCTCCAAATATTCAAATCTCTCCATCACAACATCCCTCCTTCCTCTTTTAGAATCAAGCTTTTAAAAAGTTTTTCATTGATAAATGTCTATGGAGATTGTCATTCATCCAGGTTATAGTTGTCCCAAAAATGCTTTTTCACGAGGCAATTGGACTTTTTTCTTTGAAGACGTTTCACTTCTCATCCAAGAAGCTTCTGGATGGTAGGGAATGAAAGGATTTATACTCTTTCCAGATAGCTGGTCATTTGCATTATTTTAGAGAGTTGTTGAGGCTACCTGGGGGTTTATCTGTGTCATCAGGGTCACCTCAGTAGTGCAACAGTCTTCTTAGAACTGTTGAAAGGACTGTGTTGTAAACTGGAGATAGATGATGTTGTATCCCTCTCTTGAGAGAGGGCTGTTCAGTTTTGACATAGATGGTCTCTTTGACCCCTCTTTCAAACCAGTGACCTGTCCAAAATGTGGATTTTGCTGCCTTCAAAAGAGTGCCCTTTGTCTTTTAAATGCAGATGGCCTGCTGAATCTTGTCCTGATGGGTTTGTTCTCCTGTTGTGCCATGCGTCTATGAAGTGGTCGTTTTGTTTCCCCAATGTACAGATCTGCACATGGCTCACTGCATTGTATGGCATATTTCTGCATTTTCTGCGCCGCATGAGAAAAGCACATCTTCCTTCTCCTGATCTTATCACTTTCTACAGGGGGACAATCGAGAGCATCCTGTCATACAGCATCACAGTCTGGTTTGGAAACATCTCTGCTTCAGACAGGAAGACGGTGCAGAGTGGTGAGGATGGCCGAAAAGATCATTGGCAGTTCCCTCCCTCCCATACAGGACATAGCACAGAAACGTTGCTTGAGCAGGGTCCGTAAGATTATCTGGGACACTACACATCCTCTTCATGACCTGTTTTCCTTGTTACCTTCTGGGAGGAGGCTTCATGGTATCCGAAGCAGAACATCCAGATTCAGCCATAGTTTCATTCCATACAGCATTAAACTTGTGAATTCTCAAGCTTCCTCCTTCCGTTATATGTTCAAGATGGACAGTGTTTAATATTTATTATGTATATGTAGGGGTGTGGGTCTATACATATGTTGTATATAGTATGTTTAGGTGTGTGTCATGTATGTGTTCACTTTGAGAGCGGGCAACTAAATTTCATTTTTGATGTGTGCCGTTGTGCCCACAGTAAAAAAATGACAATAAAAGTTATCTTATATACCACATGTTTGATACTACTGCAAATGTTTATAAAGGACGGAATTCCAATAAGACCCAGCAGATGGCAGCACGTAGCTGTCTGAGGGAGATGGGCGGTTCAAAAATGTGAAAAATAATACTTGAATGAGGTTGAGTTCAAAGTTTAGAGTTGTAGGTGAGACTAGAATTCCAAAAACTTCTGAGGAGGTTCCTGGAAAATCACTTCCATATGTTGCTAAGAAAATTGCACACAGACCATGCATATGTCAGTAAATCAGCAGGCGTTAGGCTCGAGTCGAAGACTTTATTGGTATTCTTAACGGGCATGTAGTTACTTCAAGGAGGCAACACAGTCGCTGGCAAGGAGAAAACCCCTTTTAACCCCAAAAGCTTTTATAAAAATTAGCCTGGTTCTGAATGAAAACTATTTTCATTTTGTTTGAAAAGCATGACTCAATTTCAAATCGTGTGCAAGGAGATAAATTGCCACATCTCCCAACCTTCTATTTTTCCACTACGGTTGTATACCACACTCATCTCAACATAAAGTTTCAGAAACTCGGGCGGAATAGCGAGAAGCCAATTAACAAATAAGCAGGCAGAACTTTTAATTGCAAAGGAAACAAGCTGATCCGGATTGCCCACGTCTGCGAGTTGAGCTGCTGCATTGCTTGCCACCCGAGAACACTCAGGTTTTTACGCATTCGAGTCCCATGCAGGAATTACGCCAATGACAGCAAGTTATCCGTTTTTACTACAATACTCAAAAGAAAAAGAAAAAACCAGCAAGTCAAGGATTAAAAATTGCAACACAGTAAATCTCTCTGTGTTTAAACTGATTAAAAGAAAGGCGCCCAAGAAAACCATGCGGTTTACGAATTTTAGCGACGTGATACAGATGTGGAAATCCAGAAGTGGAAGCCAAACCTAATCTGACTTGTTTTTGGTTGGAAGGCAGGCTATAGTTCCGCCGAAAGTGCAAATAAAAGGGCAGACGCTTCACCTCGGTTTGTGCGCATAACAGGAAATGCTCCTGCCAAGAACAGCGGATTCTGCTTTCCTTTTCCGGAAACTTTCCGAAACCCCGGAACCTGGTTTAGAAGGCAGTGAACAGTAGAAGAAGCCGGGCTTAGAAGGTTGCATACAGGCTGCGGGGCTAACAGCTGTAGTGAGGGCCGGTGCATGGCGGTCAGGCGGCGGACTCGGCCCTCCACAGGTCGGTGCCGATAGGGAGGCGGGGATGAGGAAAGATGCTCAGCCCTAGCCGTTAGGGGGATGGATTCTTTTCCCCTTCTCCCCCGCCGACGCCTTTTGAATGTGTTCTTCTTTTTGAATTTTGGAAGAGAAAGAGGAGAGACCCTCCAGGCCCCTCTTTAGGAGCGGGTGCTTTCCGCTGCGCGACCCTTCACTTTGCGATCCTATCTTGGGTTCCCCCCCCCCTTGCATTTCAAAGCCCTGCCGAGTCCGGCTTCCCTAGCTTGCAATCGACGTGCACAAACCAGAGTGGAATTCTCTTGAGAGGGAGGGGAAGCTGCGTCGGTTGTGTTTTTGCATGTGGGAATAGTGCCTGAGGTTGCCAGAGTTGCCAGCTTTTGTCTGTTCGGTCAATACCTTCTTAACCCATCACCTCGAGCAGAAATGCAGTGGCCTAATCTTTCCACATCAGTGGCCGGTTCTCTTGAGAAAAGATTTTGCTGGTTGTATCCAGTCAGTCAGAAGAAAAAAGTTCTTCATGGAATCTTCTTAAAACTTGTTCAGGAGAGGAAACTCTTGGTAGAAACTGTCCGGTCTGATAGCATCACTTAAGCAAAGCACCTTATATACGTCTCGGTTCAAATATTAAATCTGTGTTCACAGAACATGCAAGACAAAATTTGGCTGACTTGTTCATTGTGTGAACAAGATGTTGCTAATAGTGTAGTGTGGTTTGCAATTTAATGTGTGAATTCAATCAATCATGGTTAAGGAATGCATGACTTAGGTCAGTGCTTCCCAAATAATTTCCTTCCTTATTCAAAATCACTTATCAGAAAGCTAATGTTGATAAAATAACAACTCAATTTAAATGTTTCTGTTGTAATTGGGTAGCGATAGATGAATTCATGGACCAAAGAAAAAATACTTTTACTCAATTTCAGATAATTTACACAGATTTGGGAAGCACTGGTTTAGATTGTGTGAACATCACCAAACTCTTCAACCTTAGTTCAGGTTTTTTGGACTATTTTTGGTACAAGTTATTGTACCCTATTGGCCACAGGATGGGCAGCTATCACCTCACAGGGTGCTTATTGAGAAAATAAGAGGAAGTAGTATTAGGTATGTTCATCATCTTGAGTCATTAATAAAGTAATAAAGATGGAATAAGAATCTAATAAACTTCTGTTTCAGAAGTTGAAACAGAAAAGTTGGGTCCAAATTTTCTGACTTCTAAAACTTCCCATCTCCATCTCATTCCATTCTAGAATCTTTTACATAAAAGATGCATTTATATGTTTGAAGAAGATAATACCATGCCATTTCTATTTTGGAATCCTGGAACTGGCAATAATTCTCTACCATTTTTGTTAACTATGTATACCTGCCATTATGTAATTAAATGTAATGAAAAACAGCCACAAACCTGATTTTAAAACTGAGTTTATTAATATAGTTCCTGTTGGTATCTCAAATAACAAATGATTCGGTACCAGATAAAAGCTTATTTGTAGTCTTTGTTGTATTATCTGCAAAAAAAATCCTATATATTTCTGTTAAGATAGTTTCTTTGTCTTAGATTCATATATTATTGGGCTTCAAATCAATCACCATTGCATCTCATTGATCGCACAAGGATGTGCTTCATTTTAACAAAAGTAAATGAATAATATTTAGCCAGTTCTCATAACAAGTCATATTGCTGTGGAGTAAGTAGATTTCTAAAATCTATTTTATCTTTATTAGAATTTGAGATCCACCTACTCCCACCAGCAGCAAAACCTTACATTTAGAATTAAGCAAATGGGGAGAGAGTTTATTTTATTATGATTTGTTAATCAATTTTCTAGAGTAAATTCCACCATAGTATCAATCTGTTTTCATAGTGACACAAATGAAATTTATGTTTTGTTTTAGATAATTTTTTCATTCATCTATGTTATTTCTAAAAACAGGCAGTAAAAATATAAGTTATGCCATCTTTTCCATTGATTTTAAATAGTGACGATTGGGCTTTGCTGTATAGTAAAAATAAAGATGCCCCAGCTTCTTTAGCACCCATATACCAATCTATTTCAGCTGGAGCCAATTATGGTTGGCTAATCTACAGCTCTGAACATGTAAATTTTTAACTAAATTTTGGACCTCTGCTTAGCTTATATTGCAGAAACAAATCTCTGTTTACATCACCAGAATAGATTGTGAAGAGGGGTGTCTGAAGAACTTGATATATCATTTAGGTTGGAGAAAACAAGACTAAAGGGAAATAAATATAAAAGCACTTTTCATATTCCAGGAACAACATCACACACCAAAAAGGCCTGTCTATCCCAGAAAACAAAGTAGAAGTATTAAGTCACAGGAAAAATGTTTCCAGATGAATTCCCAGTGTAGTTTGACAGTAGAACCAACTATCAATAGAAATTGTAAAATCTTTGCTGGATGTGTTTAATAGAGACCAGATAGCCATTACTTAAGGATGTTTTGATTTAGATATGTTGGTCTAATTGGCTTTTTCCAATTTTACTTTTCCATGCCAAAGACACTTTCTATAAAAAACTATTCAGACCCTGAACTTTTTTCTCCGCAGGTATAAAAAGAAATAAAGGATAGGGTTGGGACAAGCTAACTTTATGCTTGGGTTGCTTAATGTTCAGCTTGCTGATCTATGAAAATTCTTCACTTGATATAAAGCATGAAACCACTGATTAGCCATGTAAGGTAAGGTATCTTTACTTTTCTCATCTTGGTTTTGTCCAAATATCAAGTTATACCTCAGGGGAATCTGCCTAACAGAAAAAAGATTCTGGTTCCAGTTATGCATATATTTATTTTAATTTACTTTTCAAATCACTGCTTACCACGAAAAGTTATATACATTATTCTGTAATAGTAAGAATAGCTCTGTGGAACAAAAGAATGCTCATCTTCTCCAGTATCTTAACATTGGCTGCCAGTGCCTCTGAGGAATACAGCAGTGGGGCAAAAAGACAACTGTTCTTTTTGTGGTGGTGTTTGTTGCATAGTCAAGGTGCATTGCTGTTTCCATTTGGTTGATCTTGTTAATCCTTTCTAATGACTTTTGCCCATGTTTATATTTAGGCTTAATAATAAGTGGGGACAAGAAATGTGCACACAAATATACATACCTTTTTATTTTCATTATAGCTGTGTCAGTGGGAACAACTTTCAGTGTTGAATACATGACTAAGGAGCTGCTTCCAGAACAAAATGGAGAGCTTGAGTCTACAGGCAATGACCCTTTCTGATGGGACAACAGCCTATGTTCAGCAGGATGCAGGTGGTGAGTCAGTTGAAGGCTGTGGCAGCTGTGGTCAGTGAGACTGGGGCAAAGCAGAAACCCTGTGATCAAAGCATTACACACAAGAGAGAGTGAAAGGCAGTATAAATATTTGATAAATAAATATTGGATAAATATTTCATTAAATAAAATAATGCTTTAAATATATTAAATTTTAATAGTACAGGTAGTCTGCAACCTTCAAACATAATGGAGCCTACCTATTACAGTCCTAAGTGGTGACAGCCGTTAAGCGAGACAGCCTCTCTTAATAACCCCCACTCCTGCTCTCCCTTATGCACTAGCCAAATAAGTACACAGGTCATTAAGTGGAGCACAGGGTGCAGACCACATTAGGGAAATAGAATGAAGTGGTTTGCCCCTGGGCCATGCGGCGGCCTCCTCAAAGAGGCTGCAATTTTGGTGTAACTTCAATGGATTGTGGGAGCATTGAAAATGGTAGCTACTTCCTGGAGGAAGCCACGTAGCCCAGGGACAAGTGGCCTGCCCTTTTTCCCCAACATGAGGTCCTGAGATCTTCAAAGGTAAGTATGAAGAAACGTATACTCTGGTATTTCTATTATATAACATATCTGCTGCTGTGTTAAGTGTCAGGATGATGCACCATTGGTATTGTTCTGTTCAATAATTGTGCTAAAAGAACACTCTAGAATAGCTCTTTTCAGTAATTTTCACAAACCAATTTTGTAGGATAGACTTATAGGCTATATTTTGATTCACATTACTTAATACTTTGATAATTGTGTTATTGATAAAAGATGGATAAGAACGATGAAAAGAAAAAGCTATACACATGTTTTAATAAATTAGATTCCTTTAAATCATCAGTATGGTACTGTTGCAATAAGCAAAGTACTTGGCTTTGGCATTGGCAATTTAGTTAGAAATTTACTGCAGAAGTGAAAGAAAGAAAAGTATTTTGACTTTAAGCTGGAAAGTATTTTCTGTGTCAGCTCTCGTAAGAAATTTTCTAACATGTTTTCCAGTCTACTGAGGAAAAAATTTCATTCCTGTGTTTAAACTATGATTTTAACAATTGATTGCAAATGTACCTGGCATAAGAGTACATTTTTTAATATATTTTAAGTGGTATTAGGGTCTTCTTTACCTACTTCCTTATATGAAAGAAATATATTTATTAATAAAGATAAATGCAGAAAACAAGAATTCTACTAATGCTGCCTTTGGATTTAGTATTCTGGATCCCATATAGAAAGCTGATAATATGTTTCAGAAGAAATAAATAATTATAATGTATAAGATTATGTTCATGTTCCTTAATAATAAGTTTTAATGATATGTGGCTACAAATTTTAATCTTGCTTCCTAGAAAATTGACAAGTGTTTCAAAATTCATGTTTCAGAAGAGAAATTAATTGAAGGACAAGTGATTGAACTTGAAGATGGAACTACAGCTTTTTTCCAACAAGTAACTCTGCAGAAAGGTGAAGTAAAATTGCTGATATACCTCTTGTGGTCTCTTTAAAGCAAAATGAGGAACTTGTGGTCTTCCTAAAGTTGTTATACTAGTATTGCTGGAAATTGTAATTCAGCATCATCAGGAGTTCCATAAGTGCCTCGTCCCTGCTTTAATGTCCAGTGTGGTGCCTACCAGCACCTTTTTAAACACCTTGTGGAAGCTGGCAGGGAAGGTTGCAAATAGCAGTTATGTGACTATGGGATGCTGCAACTGTTATAAGGGTGAGCCAGTTGCCAAGTGCCCAGATTGCCCTCACAAGAATGTGGGAATATTGGGAGAGGCAGAACTTTGGGGACCAGCACTGTTGTTCAGTGCTGTTGTAACTTTGAACAATCACTGAATGAATGGTTGTTAAATAACCTATATAGTATAGGAATTAAAAAGTAATGTGCTTGCAATTGCCAGGTTGGGGATAGGGTATTCTCGAGTGTAAAATTCACCTGAAAAAGTGACTTCTGATTACAAACTGATGTATTTTTTGAGTGCCATCTTTGCACTAAAAAGAACAAACAGTGCCTCGCACTTGCTGGTGCTTTTGTTTCTACATCTAAACAAATTTAGAGTCAGAGAAATGTTGAATAATTTTCACTTAATTCATTTAATTTGTAGAATGAGTCGCACTTTTGCATGCATATTATTATTAAAATATTTTTTAATATACTAGGGCTGAATTGACTAAGAGGCTATTCTTCAAAAGAAGTGAACAATGATGGGGATTCTTATTCTTGCTAAGCTTTGCTTGTGTTCTGTTGCATGAAAAAGCTGGGCAAGTTGATTTATTTGAGATCATGTGTGTGCCTATGTATATTCTGATTCATTCTACAGAATCGATTACATTTGAAGATGGTCAGCCTGTTGCACTGGAAGATGGCACCATGGCTTTTATACATCACGCTCCTAAAGGTAGCTCTCAGTCTTTGACTCCTGTTTTTAATAAATAATCCATAAAAAGCCTCTAAGCAATAGGATTATAGGTGTCATTGTGTGTTGCTTTTTTTTTTAAAAAAGCACACCCCTGGATAAAACATTTATTTGTGTTGATTACTTTTACTGTAGATCTCCCGGGTAGCCTACATCAATAGTAAGATGTTTTATTGCACTCTCTCCTTCTCTGAGAATTTCTTGATCATTGAAAACCACAATTTGGTGGGTAAACCACGGTTTGAATTAACCAGGAAGTTCAGAGATGGAAGGGAGAGTGCATGACTTCTTTATTTGTTTCTGTTCTGTGCTTTGGAAGATTGGGAATATGACTATGTCATTTTTTTTCCTAATCCATTCTTTACAGCCATAAATGATAAACTACTCATCTATTGAAAAAACAAATCCACCTTTGATTGTGAACTGCAAGATTTTTGATATGTAACATTTTCTAAAGTGTAGTTAGACTTTACTATTGATGGCCTTAACCCTTAGAGTTTTATTAGCTCTAAATGGTCAAAAGATAGATACATAGTGATTAGAGCTGACATGTGGTGCTATAGTGTTTGTGGTCCACTTCAGAGGGTTTTGACCCCAGCACCCTGGAGACCATCCAGCTGGAAGATGGATCCACAGCTTTCATACACCGTCCTGTTCCCACGACAATGGGTGACAGCATCCTGGCAGTGCAAGCAGATGTGGGGCTGGAGGAATTGGCAGTAGGGAAGAAAAATGATGCTTTTGATTTAGATACTGATACCACTCTGGAGGATTACACCAGCAAGGTGAGAATATTCTGCTTTTCTATAAAGATCTAAACCATAACATGATTCAGAGAATTACATTTCTTAGGTGTATATAAGAGTGGTCCATTGCTACAAATAACCGTTGAGTTCCCCTGTGAGCTGTGGGGATAAACCCTGCCATCTGAAGTCAGGAGTTTGATAGTTAATTAGAACAATATATATTTGTACTGATGAGAACTTTTGTGCACGTATCTGTATATGTATTGACTGCTTTGTTAATTTGTACAATTGGATGCTCAAGTGCCAGTTCAGTTATGATATCATAGGTGCCATTTGGATGGGAAAGACTTATCACATCTGCTACTGCTATAAATTCAATGTTTTGTTCTGAAATCAGAAAGAGATATGCAAAAACTTTAAATATGGAATGAAATGGCATAGGTACAATAGACTAGTGAACACATGCACTAAACAATTCAAGCTATTTGGATATTTTGTGAATGTCACTACCAAGCATCACACATTTTTTTCTTTAGTCATTCAGATTACATATGTGTGTGTGGGGGGGGGGATTGTGCTTGAAACATCTATATATTAGAGCTGTGAGAAGCAGTATATTGTTTAGATTGTTTTATATTTTAGTTTGATTTTTGAATATGATTATTCATCTTCAGTCTTCAAACTTTATAGTAGAGTGAAAAATATACAATACTGCTCTTTTTTAAAAAAAATAAATCTGTTTTGTATTTGCTTTATTCTGGTATTTGAGACAACAATTCAGAAAGCTGCCATCTTGTATCTGGGAAGCAGCTGAACTATAGTATTAGATATAATTAGGCTAAATACCTGTTGACATTGTTTTAGAGTACTGGGCAGTTTATTGTACATATTGACTTGCAATTCAACAGATACTATTTATCTTTATAAGGCATAGTGTCAGTGTGTAGCTGCACAGAGTGTCAGTGTGTAGTGCACACAGGTCTTCTTGTCACTTGATATTTTTTTCTTAACCAAAGGCTATCCTTCAATCTTTTAGGTCCATTTAGGAGACTGCCTAAAGAGTGCTTCCATAATTAGGGGAAAAATGAGGATTTATTTATAAACTTTTGACTCAACATTACGGATAATATCTAAATTAGTTCCTCTCCCCCAAATCTTTACATTTGTAAGTGGCGTCTTTTAGAGCCATGTTGCCTATTATTATTTTGCTTTTATGCTTTTTAAAAATTATCTTTATTTTAATTTTTCTATTCACTGTTTTTAAATATTGTTGGCTTTATTGTGATGATTTCATTTAATTCTTCACATCTCCTTTTGAAATCATACTGGACTTATGTGGGAGGAAAATGGAATAAAAATCTAATAAAATTAAAGGAAATCTTCTTTATGAAAATGGAAATCCATTTATTTCCTGATGTTGGAACAAGTTCAAAGCAATAACAGCATAATATTATGACATACAGTTGCCTGTTAACATTACAAAATATGTAGTGTATATATTGTTATTCTAACACATGGTTTCTCAACCAGAGCAGTTGTATGGAATTCAATTCCAGTGTTCCTTAGCCAGAACAACTCCATAAGACAGCCTAATAAATTGATGAGAATGGCAAACTATGAGCCACGGATTTTGCAATAGGTAGTTTAGTTCTTTAATCATTGTATGACACTTCTCAGGCTTTCTGGCTCAACCTCAGCAAAAGCTCCCTAACATGCCTAGATAGGAATCATTATCATATAGAAGACATACACTTTTATCTGTACATGTTATTGCTTTATTTAAACCTACACTTTTTATTTTAATCTACACCCTCACTTCCCTGTATTGTATTGTATTCATTCATTTATTCAATTTCTAAAGCTGCCCAACTCGACCAAATGACTCTTTACCAACTCCATTCCAGAAGATCAGAAGACAACCTTCATTCAAAACTGTTATGTCCTTCCCCCTTTTCTTATTTTTACAGAAATGTAACCGAACTCTTTTTCTTCTTGTTGTATTCATGAATTTATGTTCTATACCATTTGTTCCTCTTGCATTTTAAGTTATAGTCTTTCATCTCCTCTGGTCATCACCAGATTGGCCCATAGATATTGATTAGGGATGTGCAGTTATTCAGATCTAAAGCAATAAAGGTACTTTGGAGAGAACATGGGCATGTTAGCTATACCCATTAATATCTCCTTACAAAAGGATCTTATGGCAGTCACGTAGTCCCAGGAAATCACAAATTTGAGTTAAAGAGCTGTAGTACCCAAACACATCCAGCTTAATGTCTACTTCTTAAGAGTAACTACTTACTCATATTAGCATGCCTTTGGAACAGTCAAAGTCTTCTTGCAATATTTTTAGCAAAATAGAGAAGATGTGCATTAGCTTACTAACCTTGGTCATACTATACCCATGCCACATGCAATTCCCTGCTAATGGAAAGAATATTTCCATTTTTAGTATCTTTATGCAGTATGCCAGTAACACAAAGCTCAATTTGACCAAAAGCATTTTCATAGTATATTATATATTTCATTTTATATAATTCACCCCTACTATTCTAGTCAGAATGGCAAACACAACACAATCTATTGTGTTCGGGGGGAAATCACAACATAAATAAGAGTCTTCATCAAGACTGAGGTGAAGAACATCCCAAACTCTATATCCTACCCTTCAGAAAATATATGACTTCATCAAAAATCAGACAGCCAACAACATTTGGGTCAGCCTTATGCATTACTTACAACATGTTTCTTTTATCTTAATTTTGATTATCAGCCTGCTTAGAAAATTATGTACAGTACACTGGTTAGCTGATAGTTGAGCAAGAATTCTGGGAGCTATATTCCCAAAAGATCTGAAGGGTATTAATGAATATTGTATATATATAACAATATTATAGTGAATATTATTGAATATTGTACATAACATGCACTAATACTAATCTATAAGTGCAGTTTGCTTTTAGGGAATCTACAAAATTACTCATTATGACTTGACATGATGTGCAGATCAAGCCACTACACTTTGTACGACAAACTATAGTTTAAAATCTTTAACAATTTACAATTATTTACAATTTTGTGTGAATGCAGCTTCCCACTTATAAAATAGCATATAGAAAGACCTACCTCAAGGCAAAGATGGAAGATAACTTTGTACACACATATATTCTAGTAAGAATAAAAAAATAAGTATGAAATGCATTTATTGAACATGTTTCTGTCTTGCCTTTCTACAAAAATGGGTTGAAATAAAAATTTAAAAACCAGGCCTACCTACTTTAGACATTGCAAGCATCATTCAGGTTTTGACTTTTTTCTTTCCCAGCAGGATTTCCAGAAGGAAGAAGTGCAGAGCACTGGAAATGGATCAGGAACTCCTGACAAAGCTTATTGTTGTAGAGTCAGTGGATGTAGCCGCCTCTTTACCACATCCCACCATTTGAAGGTGATCTCTCTTGTCTCCCCACAATTCACCCTAAATACATTATGGCACTACTAGAGAAACTTATCTAACAGGAAATCATGGGCGTCACCAATAGGACATGTAAGCCTGCAGTTTATCTGATAATATTGAGGGGAGAGACAGGAAACAAGTGGTTGAAGACAGTTATAATCTTTTGCTGAAAGCTTGCTCTTAGTTTACTTAATAGAATACAATTGCAATAAAGCATTAGTAGGATCACAAGTTATTCATCCACTTTCTACATTAGTTTTTCTTGAAAATACTTAGCCTTTTGATGTATTTATTAAATTTATTGTGTACAATTCAAGGTAATGTACTTAATGCCCTCTCCTGCTATTTTTCTCACAATAACCTTGTGAGATGGGTTGGGCTGAGAGAGAATGACTGGCCCAAAGTCACCTAGCCAGCTTCAGTATCCAAAGGAGGACTGAAACTCATGGTCTCCTAGTTCCTATCCAGCACCATAAACACTACATCAGATGGTCTCAAACTGGTTTTTTATGTATTTCAATATTTCTAATTTTAAAAACAAATGTAAACCTCACTAATTGAGCTGTCTCTCCTTGGATGTAGTGGTTAAGCCATTAGGCTAGAAATCAGGAGATCATGAGTTCTAGTCCCACCTTAGTTAGACACAAAGCCAACTGGGTGACTTGAGCCAGTCACTTTATCTCAGCCCTGGGAAGGAGGCAATGGCAAAACACTTCTGAAAAACCTTGCCAAGAAAACTGCAGGGACTTCAATCAGAGATGATTGAAAGGAAGACAAAAAAACACAACTTTTGAATTGGGAGTAAATAAAATTGATATTATGTGCAAATGCTCTTTGGCTTTTCAAAAATTTACATTATATGTAATACTGTATTTTACTCTCAGTTCAGACTGTCTGAAATATAGCTTAGCAGGCACAGGTATGAATTGATTTAGACTAGCAAATATTAAAATACACATATCTATGAATTTGTTTATAGTATGGACTCCTTAAATTCCCATCCATATTGAAACTTTAAAAGTAAGTATTCATTGATACAAGGAAAACAAAAAAGTAAAATACGTAACAGAATAGAACTGAAGAACTACTTCTGATAGTGCTGCAAAGAAAAATATGAGTGCCAGCCTCCTGTTCTCACTGGCCTAAGCCTAGACATTTTCCTTTATTTTGCTGAAGGTGCATGAGCGTGTCCATACAGGCGATCGTCCATACCAGTGTGATTTTACAAACTGTAGGAAAACTTTTGCTACAGGTAAGGTATTTGCTGTGAAACTTTCAGAAAAGCAACAATGAAAACTGTGTTGTTTCGATGGAATTACTCATGACTTGAGAATGAAGATGTAGCTTTAGAAATCCACAGACTGTTGAGCTATAGTGATAAAAAAAATATAAATTCAAGCTAAAGCTGCAGCTCTGGTTATCCTTATCTTCAGAGCTACATAATTACAGTTTTTATGTTTAATGAAGAGAAAGACTAGGGGTGACATGATAGCAGTGTTCCAATATCTCAGGAGTTGCCATTAAGAAGAGGGAGTCAAGACTTCCGGTTCCGGTCGCAGCGCCCGCGGACGTGCAGAGAACTCGTTCTCTTGGCCGTCCGGTTTCCCCCCGCCGGTAGACCCTGGATAGGGTCGAAAGTCGCCCTGTAGGGGCGACCACCGTAGAGGAGGGCACTCGTTGATCGCGGAGGGAGCGGCGGCTCCCTCTGCGGTCCTAGAAAACCACCTTTGGGCCGACGGGGAAAAGATCGGCCAGTAACATGGCCAATCACTCAGCTGCTCCAGCCGAAAGTCACAGCAACATCTAAGCGAAAAGAACCACCATGGAAGATCCGGGTGAGACCTTTCCTTCCCTCTTGTTAATTTACCTTTTTCCCTGCTAACAGCTTTAAGAACTATTTCCCTATTTTGAGAAAGCAGCGTTTGATTACTGGGGAAAACGGGCTTTGGAAAAATAATTATTGTTTTTTTTTATTATTTTATTTTGTCTACATAAGCAGTTGGAACTCGGGCATCCGGGTTATTGTGACTTTCTCTTTTGGCTTGTTTATCTTCAGTTTAGGTGAAAATCCTTAGGGAGGGGGTGGAATGTTCTTTGTTTCCCCCCCCCCTCCTGAACAGTACTGCCTAAAAAACTTTTTGCTCTCTGGGCGGATTTATGTAGATTATTTTGGATACAATGCATCCTGGGACTTGGCATGAAGCCCAGAAACAGACTGATACAATGTAACTTGCTCTTTGAACTCCCACTTCCTGATTTTGGCCTGATGCCCAGACTGGATTACAATATAACAACTGACTGCCAGTTTTTATCTCTGTGCTGGTCTTGACTATTGGTTGTTTTTTTTCCTCTATCTTTCTTTGGAAATATATTTCTGTCTGCATTTTATATTTTATAACGCTGCAATCTATTTTTTAAGCTGAACTTCTCTAAAAAAAAAAGAAGAAGATGGAATCCTATTCACAGATTAATTATGGACTTATATTAGAAAAAATCTTGGAAGCAAGACTGGAACTTAAAGAACATATTAGATCGCTTAGATTCAAGGAGGACTCAGAATTAAAAATTGAAGCTCAACCTTTGACTATGATAGACAATCAGATCTACAACTTAATGAGATGGATGGAATACATTTACAATCTATTGAATCTACTGAATTTATTGAAGAGGAAGAGGACACATCCTACATGATGGATTTCTTTGATGATCAAAGGCAGAACTCAACTAAAACATTTACAACTTTAAAAGCAACAGGATTGGACTTCCAAATACGAGGCACAAAAAATGTTGACAACATGACAGTACAGACAACACTGGATAAAAGAGAAAAAGAATATGATTGGACTCAATGGTGGGAAAAGGCCTTTAGCCAGTTACTAAGATGGGAGGACTTAGAAGCCCTGTTGTGGAAACCTACCTGGCACAAAAAGAAAGCTAGAATTAGATTTAAAAATAAGAGTTAAAATTTTAGTTGATGGGTAAAAAGGGCTTCTGGACATTGATTGAACTAATATTTTTGAGATCTTTAAGGTCACTTTGGTATGAGTCAACACTAGATTTAAATTATGGATTTGAGTATGATTTGGAATGGCAATAAGAATAATTGGAAAATTTATAATTAAAGGAGTTAGATTGAGATTGAGACTGGTGAAATATTATTGATATTTTTATTTATAAGAATTGAATGGTAATTAGTGAGATATTAAAAGGATTAAACTGAAACAATTGAGGAATCTTTTAGGGACGTGGATTGATCTATGAAAATATTGGATAGAATATATGAAATAGAATATAGTTGAGAAATATTAAGATATAATAGTTATATTACTTGTTTATGATAGAAATACTTATTGTCCTATTATTATTATTATAATGTTATTATATTACTATGTCTAATGAAATAGTTTTAAAATATATAAATTCATGTTTATTTACATAATATGTATGTGAAATATAATAAGAGATATAATTTGATTGAGAAATATAAATTGAAATTGGAATAATAGAGGTGAGAAACAATTTATATTTTAGGAATGCTCGAATTGTATACCATAAGAGGGAACTTTTAAAGTAGTAGTTTAAATTGTATATGTATGACTGTATTTTTTGTTGTGTTCCCTGGAGTGCTCTATCTCCACGATGTGTTACAAGCACTTGGCTGTAAAACAAACAAAAACTAATAAAACTTGTTATGATAAAAAAAAAAAAAAAGAAGAGGGAGTCAAGCTATTCTCCAAAGCACCTGAAAGCAGGACAAGAAGCAACGGATGGAAACTAATCAAGGAGAGAAGCAACCTAGAACTAAGGACAAATTTCCTGACAGAACAATTAATCAGTGGAACAACCTGCCTCCAGAAGTTTTTAAGAAAAGACCAGCAGCCATTTGTCTGAAATGGTATAGGGTTTCCTGCCTGAGCAGGGGGTTGGACTAGTCATTACTAAAAGCCAACATGGGTTTGTCAAAAACAGATCATGCCAGACAAATCTTATTGCATTCTTTGACCAAGTGACAAAATTAGTGGATCAGAGGAATGCTGTGGATATAATTTACTTGGACTTCAGTAAGGCATTTGATAAAGTAGATCACAACCTACTACTTGATAAGATAGAAAAATGTGGGTTAGACAGCATCACCACCAGATGGATCCGTAGCTGGCTGACCGGCCATACTCAGCGTGTGGTCCTCAATGGAACCGCATCTACATGGAGGGAAGTGTGTAGTGGGGTGCCCCAGGGCTTTGTTCTGGGCCCAGTGCTCTTCAACATCTTCATCAACGATTTGGACGAGGGGATAGATGGGGAAATCATCAAATTTGCAGACGACACCGAGCTGGCAGGAATAGCCAACACTCCAGAAGACAGGCTTAAGATACAGGAGGATCTGGAGAGACTTGAAGATTGGGCACTATCTAACAAAATGAAATTCAATGGTGAAAAAAGCAAGGTTCTACATTTAGGCAAGAAAAACCAAATGTAGTAACTGTGAGAGGGACCTCGGAGTCCTAGTGGACAATCATTTAAATATGAGCCAGCAGTGTGCTGCAGCTGCCAAAAAGGCCAACACAGTGCTAGGCTGCATTAACAGTGGGATAGAATCAAGATCACGTGAAGTATTAATACCACTTCACAATGCCTTGATAAAGCCACACTTGGAATACTGCATCCAGTTTTGGTCACCACAATGTAAAAAAGATGTTGAGACTCTAGAAAAGAGTACAGAGAAGAGCAACAAAGATGATTAGGGGACTGGAGGTTAAGCATATAAGGAACGGCTGCTGGAATTGGGTATGTCTAGTTTAATGAAGAGAAGGACGAGGGGGGACATGATAGCAGTGTTCCAATATCTCAGGGGCTGCCACAAAGAAGAGGGAGTGAAGCTATTTTCCAAGGCGCCTGAAGGCAGGACAAGAAGCAACGGATGGAAACTAATCAAGGAGAGAAGCAACCTAGAACTAAGGAGAAACTTCCTGACAGTTAGAACAATTAACCAATGGAACAACCTGCCTCCAGAAGCGGTGAATGCTCCAACACTGGAAGTTTTTAAGAAGAGACTGGACAGCCATTTGTCTGAAATGGTATAGGGTTTCCTGCCTGAGCAGGAGGTTGGACTAGATGACCTCCAAGGTCCCTTCCAACTTTATTATTATTATTAGATGACCTCCAAGGTCCCTTCCAACTCTGTTATTTTATTATTCTATATTGCTATGCTTTGCTCACTGCTTTGTGATTGTGCTTAGAACACAAGTTTTACCCTGACAGGATATAGTCTAAAGAGCCATATGAGAACCCACACTGGTGAGAAGCCATACAAGTGCCAAGAAGATTTATGCACCAAAGCCTTCAAGACTTCTGGAGATCTCCAGAAACATATTCGAACACATACTGGTATGTCCTGTGGGGGCTATTGTTTTAATTTAGGGCTAGCAGAACCTGAAGTTTTGGAAGAACAGAAGAAATGAGGCTAGAGAAAATGTGCAAATAAAGTAACTGTGTTATTATTATGTTATTTACATTGATAACATTAATTCTTTAACTCTTACATATTTTTCAAAGCATACACTTAGAATGTTCCCTGCCCTCAGTTGATTCCCAGATTTAAAGTAAATGTGTAAGGAAAAAAAATACTTAACAGAACTCTGGAAGAGGCAGATAGAGAGATGGTAGTGGCATTGCGGCTTGTCTTTAATATGTAATTGGAGAGGGAGGATATGGGAGCAAATCTTCTGGCTACAGGCTGCATACTGATGTTCTACATCAGGCATGTCAAACTGCCGGCCCGTGGGCAGTTTGACATGCCTGATGTAGAACATCAGTATGCAGCCTGTAGCCAGAAGATTTGCCCCCATATCTGCCCTCTTCAATTACGTCACATGACATTGCGAGTTTGACATGCCTGTTCTACATCATTCATTCATTCATTTACTACAGCTTTTATGCAGTTTCACTTCCAGAGATTCTGAGTGAGTGGCTGATCCCAAACAAGGTGGTACTGAGAGTAGAGAATATAAAAAATCTGTTTGCCCACTAATCACAGTCAGTCTGTAAAATAAGGCACTGGTGGGCAAATGTTCTTCAACTCTACTTTCAGTCTAGGTCAGGGGTGTCAAACTGCCGGACCACGGGCCGGACGCGTCACGTGGAAGCCGCGCCCACCCCATTGCCGGCAATGGCAAAACCGGCCCGATACGTTGCGCGACGTCACGTGACGTCACGAGTTTGACACCCCTGGTCTAGGTGGTTAGAGTAACTAGTGAGACACTGTTTGAATTATAGTTTTCTAAGAATAATACTTCGACAGTCTAAGTGGTTCAGCTAATCTATGTTTATGTGCATTTTAATATTTGGCTGTGCAAAATTAAACTAAAAATACAATGAGATCAAAGTTACTTGCCAAACAAAAAGGTATTCATACCACTTATAGGTTAGTTCTTAACTTATAACCATTAGTTTGTCAACCAAACAAAGTTACAGAGGCACTGAAAAAGGTAACTAATGACCAGTCTTCACACTTATGACATAGCATCCCCACAGTGGTCCAAATTTGGGTGCTTGGCAACTGCATGCATTTACAATGGTTACAGCGTCCTGGATGATGTGGGTCGCCATTTGTGAGGATTACATCACCCAGCCGTTTGTGACCTCAGCTGGATTCCGACAGAGAAAGTCAATGGGGGAAGCTGGATTCACTTTTCAGCCATAGCAAAAAAGATTCATAAAATTGAATGTGACTCGCTTAAAAAGTGCCTTGTTTAGGAGCAGAAATTCTGGTCACAATTGTGGTTTTAAGCCAAGGACTATCTGTAGTATGATATGCTGGAAAGGAAAAATGAAATAATCTACCGGTATCTTGAATTTTCTATGGCTTTTAATGATTAACTAAGGATTCTTCTATCTGGTCTCACAATCAAGGTGAGCGGCCCTTCCGGTGCCCTTTCGAAGGCTGTGGCCGCTCTTTCACCACTTCCAATATACGCAAGGTCCACATACGGACACACACAGGAGAGCGGCCATATATGTGCCCAGAACCCAACTGTGGAAGGGGCTTCACCAGTGCCACCAACTACAAAAATCACATGAGAATCCATACAGGTAAACTTTAAACAAAGTCTTTAACTCTCTTGATTTTTGTCTGCCTTACTTTGAATTGTATTACATATTGTTTTGTTATATTATGAGCCACTCAAGAGTTATTTGCAGATGGGTAGGGCTCATTTATAGATTCAGCACATAAAGAATGATGCTGATCTTGTTCATCCTGTGAGATGGCCCCAAAAAACAATAGATTTTTAAGTTAATAAGGTAAGGCTATTAGAGATGGGTCTGACTCCTTTTTCCTGTTTAAAGTAACTATAGCTATGTTGAAGTTCACAGGGTGAAAGGCTGAAAATCCAAACTTTCTCTCCTAAAGGGCTGCTGGCCCTGATTCTTACTTTGAAATAACAACTTGATAATTTCTGCTGCCAGTACCTTTCTTATTGAATACCTTACTCTAACCTCAGTGTGCAAGACGAGGCTCTTTCACTTTTCTACCGATTAAAAGGTCAAAATGCAAGTTTAAATAATTTCAACAGTGCCATAAGAAGATCTCAAGGAAATTCAAAGGGAAAAAGATCCTAGACAGAGCCTGAAGCACCAATAAAGGCTGAAAGCAAACCCCTAATTCTATACGTATACAGTATAGAAGATAAAGAAAATAAGACTTAAGCACAGCACTGAAAAGATAAGTCTGAAAGTTAGCTTAAATTCCCAGTTATGTGCTACATATTTCAGCAGGATTCCTGAAGCAAAGGTCCTTTGGTTCCTTTCCAGGAGTTTTCTAGTTTTTTGGTGATTTCAGATATTTTTCAGAGGCTGCAAGGAATTATGGCTAGCCCCATCCTTTTCCCATTGATTTTTCTTTTGTTCTTTAAAAGGCAAAAAGTTTTCTATATCTAGCCGAAAAAGGGGCTAGATTAATCCGACTTGTAGAGTTTGAATTATAAATCTGCAGTCTGGCATGTAGATTACATTCACAATAATCCTAAAATGCAATCTTGTGTAAGTTTACTTGGGAAGGAATCCCACTATGTAAAATTGGTATTATTCCAGCAGTAACTTCAACCTTTAGGCCATGAATCCATGAATAAAAAGTTGATTTCGCTGTGAATCCTAATTCTGTTCCAGGGGAGAAGCCATATGCATGCATGGTACCAGGCTGTGGAAAATGCTTCACAGAATATTCTAGTCTCTACAAACACCACGTAGTTCACACACATTGCAAACCATACACTTGCAACACCTGTGGCAAAACCTATCGGCAAACTTCTACTTTGGCAATGCATAAACGTACTGTGCACGGGGAGCTGGAGCCCACGGATGACAGTGAGCAAGGTCTCTATGAACATCAGATGGAAGGTGAGTAAATGCATAAGGTAGCCTTGTAATTCTTGTCACTCCAATTTGCTGGAGTACAGCTTTGTTTTCACTTTGTGTTCAATTTTCTCTGCCTACAAAGCCCTTTGAATGCTCTCCACCAATTCTTCTTTCTTTGTTCTCTCAGATACCACAGTGAATAACAGCTGGCCTCCATTGAAACGTCAATGTATTGTTTCTATGAAGACGGAAGATGAAGTGCAGGAAGATTCCATGCCATCAGCAGCAGCTCTTGTTTCTCAGGATGGTGTAGAACAAGTATGAAGGACAATGGGAGGAGGTATTCTTGGGCTAGGGGTATCCAAGGCAGATCAGTGGAAACAATTGCAATAGGGGATTATTCTCCCAGAATTTTCTAATTCTAAGTATTTTACCACCTTATCTGCCTACAACTCTCGCATAACTTTTTCTTAATCTTAGCTTTACTAGCAAGCATGTTAAGGGTTTTGTGGCATCTTAAAGGAAAACTGAGAGGAAATGATTGGATTGCAATTTTAGTATGAATTAGAGGCTTGTTAAAATATTTTGACTTACCATGAACTAAAGCTATAGTCTGGTACAAATGCTATGACTGTGGTTATCACTGTTGGAACTGGGATACATCTTATATAGAGATCTTGAAAATATTTCGCTTGGACATAGTATCAGAAAGTAATCTTTTAAATGTAGCTGCTATACCCATGTGATATTTTTCAGGTCAGAATAGTAACTTCTAGGACACCAGTATCTGAAGATTCAAAGCCTGTCTATGATCACCACTTGACAGTGCTAACAATAACTAATGGTATTCGTGATGCTGTTCAGGAAGACACATGCTATTTGGAGTTCCTATCTCAATCATGGATAGTATATCAAAAAACCCAAAAATGTAAAATACTTAAGCATTAAGCAATATAACCATAAATTGTTTTAACACCTATAACCTTTTAATAATATATTGATAATAATATAATACCTTCATAATTAAGCCACAAGTTGACTTAGTATTAGCTGCCATCTAAAATATGGATATAGCATGAATTATCCTAGAAATTTCTATTGTAATAACATTTTTACATTTCCAAGCTCAATTACAGTAATAAGCTGAGGACTACCTGTATATAAACTAGATTTGATATTGCTCTTAATATGAGGCAGATCAAGACCTGACAAACGTAAAAAATAATCAAGCAGGAGGACACATTCCATCAACTGTGTCTCCCTAGTATTTCAAGGATAAAATCTTTGTGCATGAGGGTTCCCCTCAGATCTTCCTTGCAGCACATATAAGGATTAAATGTATAATTTGGCTTGATAAAAGCAAACAGATAGTTCATTTAACTTAAACTATTTGAATAGAAAGCCATCTAGAAGGCATAATTATAATTAATTATTTGATCATTAGTACAATGATTTTGCTTCAGCTATTAATTCCTACAGAGAAATATTCTCTTATCCTTCACTTGGTGAGAAGTGAATCAACTTGATAACCCCTTTGAAGCAAACAATATAGCCACAGATCTAGGTGGCAAATTTTGGGGGCTAGCAGCATACTCCGAAAGCTGTTAAAACTATTGCTTGAGAGTTCAAATATTTACAGTTTTTAGTTGCAGTTCTAAAAACATAATATTTAAGCCATAATATTATTGCAAATGAGGCTTTAGTTTTAAGGAGGCATTATCTAGTTTCAAAAAGGACTGCAGTATTAGGAAGACAGCTTGGGATATTTAGAGGACATCTCAGGAATTTCATCTGTAAATTGGTTAGATTGTTGGAGTTTACCTGAATTCAGATTTTTAATGAAACACAAGTGGAATATGAGCTAATGGTGCAAAGCATCTGCTGAAAAGGCAAATGGCATTTTTGGAGATGCATTATCAGGAGCACAGATTTCAAATCCTAGGAAATTATTATATCCTCCTGCTCTACATTTGGAATTAGGCATCTAGTTCTGGGCACAAGACAAGGGAATTGGAGTCTCCAGATATTTATACTTTGTGGCGTAGGATGTCAGGACAACTACCAATAGATTAAAGCTTCAGAGAAGTAGATTCAGGTTAATATTATGAAGAATTTCCTGAAGATAAGACAGTAAACCATAAAGCAAGTTGCTAAAGGCATAAAGTTGGGCTGTAAGACCTTGGAGGTCCCTACAAAATCAGGATTCTATAAAATCTCCATATAGTAAAGTTCACTGGATTTACCCATATGCTAAACATGTTTGCCAACTGGGTCCGCACATTATGTTAAGCCATGATATAGTCAATAAATTACAGTTGGCTGGATATATATATATATAACACATAGCCATCCTAATTGAGAATGAGGAAATTGAGTTTCAATACACTGTAAGACATTAGAATGGGAAACCTGATTTGCATGTAGGCATGCAAAATATTATTAAAACTGAATGATATATATCTTATGTTCCTCAAATATATATTTTTATAGTATTTTCCCACTCTGCATTTTTTATATTTCCACATAATTCAGTATGTTCTTTTCTTTGCTTCCTCCTTGCCTTACTTCTACTTCTGCATGTGTTCCAATAATAACCACTAATAAACAGCAGCTCTTGTCAGTTTAAACAGTTTATATAAAGCAAAGCCAGAAACTGTTAATTTGGCATTCAATGTTTTTGCTTTAAAATAAATTTAGCACATTTGTTCTTTTTTGTCATATTCCTTTCTACCAAAACCAAGTTGCTTTCTTTCACATCCCTACTTTATCTTAGAGCCAGTTCACACCACAGACTAACACTAGGTCGGGGTGGAAGCCTACAGCTAAATTTATCCTTTTGAAGAAAATGCCAGCTCATTTGGAAAAGGCAAATGGTTCTTATTGCATTGCAGGACTGATGAAAAAAGGAGTCACTCACCACTTTCATCCTTCATTTAAAATAGTTATTTTAAAACAAACTGCAGCTGCTATATTAGGCAATCATGGCTATGTGAAGGGATTATTTGCTTCTGGTGTGTTTTCCTCTTATGCATTATATACATTCTTTGAGCAGATATATTTTACGAGAAGCCATTTGAGCAATACTTTGTATTTATCTCCTTACCACATAAAATTATATTAAATGGAATATATTTGAATATATGGATCTCAAAGTCATTTTTGCTTCACCTGTGCATCATCTGGTCTCCTCCACCTAGCAACTCCCAAATGTAGTTTTGACTACTAAAGAACGCAAAGAGATTGTTGAAAGCATTATTGGCCCATCTTTCACACTTTTCTGAGAGTAGTACAAGAGTGTTGTACAAATTACTTTGAAAATTGTGAGAGTTTTCAAAGCAAAAGTTACAGAATCAATCAGAAATAATTTTTCTTCCTTAACTCATTCCTGCTTGTATTCTTTATCACTCCTCCAACTGCAGGTTCAAATCAATTTGAATGTTTGAAAATCATGTCTTATCATTTTCTTTTCTAGTTGGAAATGTAACAGAGCCTGGAAAGTACAATCAACCTGACAACTACAGCAGTTCACCAAGAAACTGCAACTCTGAAAACCGCTACATTGAAAAATGGATGTTGAGACTTTATCTTGAACACTTGACAGGAGTGAAGAGCTATGTAGAAATAAAAGTAATTGGATACACAACAGATTCTACAGGAGCCTGCAGTTCAGGAGTCAGCTGACTGGTAACTAAGTCCCCATTGGACCTGGAGAGAATTTTTAAGAATTGTTAACTGTTAATCAGTAGATGTTGATAACTGACAAGAACAGATGATGAAGCAACATTTTTGCCTGACACTTTTTAAACAAATGGATCTGTGATAAGCTTTAAGAAATCAACTTGTCTGAGATAGCGTTTGTCTTATCATTTGGATCTTTTTCATTTCTGGTACATATTAATGGAATGACCATTTTTGGATTAGAAAACATTTAAAGTTTGACTTTTATTGGATTTCAGCAACAAGAACTTTTATCATGTCAGAATTTTATAATTTAAAAATGTTTTTACCAGTGAATGTCCAGAAAGGGATCACAGCTACTCCATTTCCTAGAGCAGTGTTTCTCAACTCAGCAACTTTAAGATGTGTGAACTTCAACTCAGAATTCTAGGAGTTGAAGTCTACATATTTTAAAGTTGTGCCAAGGCTGAGAAATACTGTCCTAGAGAAGTATCAGTATGAAAGCAATGAAGTGCCCTCTAGATAGATTATCAGTGGAAGTTCCAAGATGTGTAGCAATGGGAAAAGGCAATAGCATTATGGAAGCTTTCCTCCCCCCCCCCTAATCTACCAGGGTTACCTCTAAATCTTAGCAAGAGTCTAAACAGACAGGTAAAAATCTACACTGAACTTGGGGGTATATTAAATTGGTTCTGTGTAATGTTTTATTTTCTTTCACTCTGAAGAGATAATAGATGGTTTTGATATATATTTAATAAAAAATTGAACTTGTTTTCTATTTTCAATAATAGCTTCAGCTTTACCATTCTATTCCTCTTTTAGTCCCATATATTTAGTTCATTTGGTAAATTAAGTATAGATTCTCCTACCCCCAAGAATCCTAACAAGATCAGGAGGGGATTAATATAAAAAACATGTTTCCTTGTTGCTAATTAATAGCCAAGAAGCAGTAGTTTTTATCAAGAATTGTGGTGGTAGAGAAAGAGATTTTTCAGTATACATCCAATCCTAATGAAAATGGTCATTTCCCAATGGTAATAAGTGTTGCCATACAGTATCAGACTACAGATTGCCCACATGTCCCAGATTGCCCCATATGATGGTATTCTGCCATCAAAATGCATGTTATATAATCAGAAAAAAGAAAACAGTTGCATCCAGTAAGCTTGATGGACACAGAAGATTGTTTTAAAAGCATCATCTACATTTACAACTGATGATTTTTTGCATTATTGTCTGCTGTAACTCATGAAATAATATTGTACTCTTGTTGTTCAGTTACAAGCTTTGACATGTACAATGCTATTTGACTTTTCGGTAGGACCTCATCTACTTAGGCTTGTAACCTTGGAAATATTCCATTACACAATTGTGAAATTTTACTCAGCTGTTGCCCCTTTCTTTTGTGTTTATACTTGATCCCAGCACTTAATTCCAAAACAATAATGTTACAGTATGTGGTTAAGCTGCAACACTGAAATAGAAATTGGCTTAAGAAAAATGAGTGTTCCTCTTTGTGCTCTGATTCTGACAAATCAGAACTTTAATCCCTTTGAGAATGAGGTCAAAGAATAAAGAAAATTAATGAAGCTGCTGCCAAATCTCAAATGTTACTTTTCTCCTTTTCATTCTTTACTTATCTTGGGTAGTAGTCACAACTATCTTCACAATTTTCAGAGAAAAAAATGATAGATCCAAAATGCACACATTTTTCATCGTCTCCTGTACTTCTCACAATACCTTTCTTCTTTTCCTTTAAAGGAAGAAAAGTGAATAGGTACTGCTGCTAGGATTTTCAACACTAATTTGATTTCCCAGATAAGCATCCTGTGAACCTGGAAACTGGCACTTGGCTGCTGCAGGGTTAAGAATGGGAACCTATCCTAGATGAAATGATGCAAAGCAACAAGTGAGGCAGAGATAAATTTGCCAGCAGCGAGCAGTTGATAAATGCTCAGCAACAGACAAATCAGCTGTTGTTTTTTTCTAATGTGAAAATACAAAGATGATCTTTATATATTTAACTGACAGTAGATACCTATTAAAAACAAAGGCATGGAACTGATTAAAATGGTTAGAACACTCAATTGTGGATTATTTGGTAGATGAAAACCTTGTAGGCAAAATAATATGGTTGCACCAAGTAATATTTTAATCTCAAAGAGAATTAACTTTTCTACACATATTTCTAGACCTGAAAATGCAGAGTACAGTGCTAACCAATCTTATCTGAACAAAGTGTCAAGGAATTGAATGGAGCTTACCTATCTTTCCAAAAGTCGTGGATCACACTATACCTTGAGCTGAATTTTTGAGAAAAGAAAATTTACCCCATTCAATTGAAGTCAATGATTTCATGTATTTACAAGATCTAATTCTGATGTGATTAGAACAGACTGGACTTGCTTTTTCTTGCTATTCTGATTGCAGTGTGATTAAAATATTAGAAGTGTTATTTTCTTCTATAATTAATAACACTATTAAATATGAAAATATCTTTACAAGCATAAGTGATACATTTAGTAAAATGCTACTTAAGGAAAAAATTGGCCATTGTTAAACATTCAGAAAATATTTGCCATTTTTTGGAAAAACGGACTTACTTTAATAACGTAACTGAGACATTATCCAGAGGTTTTCTCCCAGCTTGACAAATCGTGTTTTGCTACAGTTACTGATTCAAATAAAAAATATTGTATGGGGGAACCCTTTTAAAAGGATTTGTAAGCTCTGCTATTTAAATAGTTGAGCATACTAAGAGCATCTGGATTTTTAATCTAAATAAATCCTAGTAGTGTGTTTAATAAGATTTATTCCCAATTATTAAGTAGGTAATGCAAAATTTTACAGCAACACCAATAAGCTTTTAGCGTAATCATACAGGTAGTCCTCAACTTATGACCACAACTGAACCCAAAATTTCTGTTGCTAAGCAAGACAGATGAATTTTGCCCCCGTTTTATGACCTCTCTTGCCACAGTTAAATGAATCACTGCAGTTAGGTTGGCAACATGGTTGTTAAGTGAATCTGGCAACTCCATTAATTTTGCTTGTCAGAACGTCACAAAAGGTGATCACATAACCCTGGGACAGTGCAGCCATCATAAATATATACCAGTTGCCAAATGTCTAAATTTTGATCATATGACCGTGGGGGTGCTGCCATGTTGAAAGTGTGAAAAATGGTCATAAATCACATTTTTCATTACTGTTGTAACTGAATGGTCATTAAACAAATGGTTGTAAGTCAAGGACTACCTATATAGGATTGCATTTGCCATTTCCAAACGAGCTGGTGCCATAGACCAATGAAAAGCAGCATCTTAGTGTGATCTTAATGATAATACTTTTAGCAAACAAGATTAAAATATTGTTTTTAAATTGTATTTTCATTGCCTACCTAGTTAGGAATCTATGCATTTTTCACAGAAAGACAACTGCAATCTACTGCTAAACTTCTAGGTAACACGACTGAATAACAGGAAACAGATTTCTCCCCAAAGTGTTGACTACAATTACTAATACTTCAGTCCTATCTCCAAAAACTTATTTCTGTCCTTTTTTATCCTCCCCTCCCCCGCTGTTACTCAAACACTGACCCGCTGCGGAGCATGTTTAGTCACTAGAGCTGCACCCCATTTTTTTCCTCTGTAGTTTTTTTTTTTACTGTCCCTCGTCCCATTTTCAGTACTTTTTTGGGACTGCCTGTTTCTCAGTTTTATTTGGATGGTGCCGTTTTGATTGTAGGAGCAATGGCAGGCAAAAAAGACTTCTTCGGATGCGCGTTAAATTCCGCCCAATTTATTTCCAAGCTTCGATTAACTGAGCAAGTTATATTAAAATTAGCTTAAATCCGGAGTAAGTACTCCCGCAACTCTGACATGGAAGACAGGGATGCTAGAATCTTGCCCGCTTGACCCATATCAGATACTTCCTTGGGATTTAGCGAGATGAGAAGGTGTTTTTTCCCCCCTTCCTCTTTGTATTTATTACCTCTCCAAACGACTGAAAAACAAACCAAAACGTACCCGGAGAAGGAGGCCAGCGAGGTGGCCCGAACGACCAAGGGGAGGCGCTACAGCTCCAGAGCTCGCCCCGTTGGCGGCCGTGAGCTGTTTGAACCGCGCGCCGAGAGTTTCGCGACCGCTGGAGGGAGGTTCCTCCCTGCTGAGCGAGCAGATTCTGTGCCTGGTGCCCTGCCCTGGAGGCATCATGGAGCTGCGGACGGAGCTCTTAAAATCTATTTGGTACGCCTTCACGGCCTTGGACGTCGAGAAAAGCGGCAAAGTCTCCAAATCTCAGCTGAAAGTGAGTAAAAAGACAAAAAAGTCAGCAACCCAAAAGAGCCTCTGAGGCGCGGGCGGGAGTCTTGCCAAGGCGAGGAAGGCGGCGTGCTTGTCAGAAGAACTCGCGGCCAGCTTTGGTTCTACTAGCTTTGCTCCGGGAAGCGCAATTTGTGGGGTTAGAGGCGGTCGGAGGGCAAAATCAGATTTATATATATGTATATTAATTATGTGGCTTTCCTGGAAACACCGCGGAATCCTGTCGTCTTGTAATGATTCATTGTTTTTCTTCAGTCGGGGCGAGAGATGTCAGTTGAAGATCTTCCATCCCGCTTTGCGTACTTTGCTCCCCTAAAGCCTCGGTCAGGTGTTGTTGAAAAAAAAAATCTGGTTCTAAAGCGCAAACGTTGTTATGGTTTTGTGGAAACGGGCTTTGATCAATCCCAGAGGTTGTTCCTATGCAGAGCAATCACTCTGCAAAAATTGGCCGTTCTTTCTTTCTTTTACAGGAAAGAAAGTTTCTTCCTCCCGCGGTGAGCGTGAAAAATGTTACATAGAAGTAATAACACTCTATTTTGTCTAGAGGGGAGGAGGGAAGAACCTTTCCCTCCCATATTATAACTTTTCAATAGTAGCAAAAGTGATGCTTCCATGTAAAACTGGGGGGAAGGGATGGCGAATGTCTTTTCAGGTGTGGGAGAAGAAGATGAGATGTAAATACATGCAAGAAAAGTAGGGCAAATAGAGCTCTACTTTGATGCAAATAGGGTGACACCTTGTGAAATCAGCGCTAAGGAGATGCATCTAAATGATATAAATTGGCTGTCTTTCCTTATTATTCTCTTACATAATGCAGCAGCTGAACCAATGGAAAATTGGTCATTCTGGACCATTTTCCACAGTGCCAAAAGAATGCAAGCAGTGTGCAGCTGCCCCAGTGCTTAGCACTCCAGCAAACTCCCACACAGCTGATCTTCGGAGTTACAAGAAGTTCTTGCAAGCTTTTGCACCCAAGGGACATGACATGTCAAATGTGGTTTTTCAGATGCAAATATGCTGTTTTAAAATGTCTACAGAAATTTTGTCTTGCATTAGAGTTTGAGATTGGGTTGTGCTTCTCTCCAAAGATTTTTATTGCATCTTTCTCTACTTCTTGGGCAGATCCAAGAGCAGAATCTTGAATGTGTTTTTAATATAAGTTTGTGTGTGTTGATATTGGGTTTTCAAATAGCTGTTAAGAAAAAAAATCCCTATTCAGAGCCAGCTTCAGTTTTTGTTTATTAGTCTTGCAGAGTTAAAGCAAGGCATGAAAGGGTGAGGCAAAACCACCAATTCTGAGCCATGGTTCCCATTACGTCATTGTTACTTCATGGAATAGTGCTGACAGGAATGATTTTATATGCTTGTGTTAGCTTGTGTTAGAAAGCTAGCAATTCATTAATCTGAATGCTGTAAAGTAGGTATAACCGTTTCAGATATTGTAGTTGGAAGACTTACTTGATATTTTTGAGTCTGAAGTACAAACATACTTTTTATTCCCCTCACTATGTTGTGTGACCTGATTTATTTTAGATTACATCTGTCTTTCTTACATCGTGGATCTCCTAGTAGTATGCTTTCCCAAATTATCTGTCCTCCATATGCTGAGGCCTAAATCATCAGTTGAAATAGTGACCTGGGTCCTATGTCTTCAGAAATATGGCTCGAACATTTTCGTTGTGGTTTATTTTATATAAAATGTAATAACATTGCTAGAGTTATTAACAACAGATCAAACAATCTTATTTTATTTATAGGCAATGGGATTTCTTCTTTCAGGAAATGTGCAATATATAGACCTATTTAAATTTTTATAACAGTCAATGAGATGAGCAGGAATATTTTTAATCTACTGCTGTTTTTTTATTCACTATTGAAAATATATTTTCTAAAAAATATTGTTTCATAGAACTAGAAACCAGGAGACTGTGTGTTCTAGTGCTGCCTTAGGCATGAAAGTCAGATGGATGACTTTGGGCCTGTCACTTTCTCTCTCTCTCAGCTCACAATGTCAGGCTCAGGCAACAAGCTGTTTGGTCAACTATTCCTGTCACAACCAATGGATCAACACTTGGTTGATCTGGAAAATAAAAGTGGACTTGTAGGAAAATGCTAGGAATAAAAAAAATAGGTTAAATGCAAAATCCAAGTTGTAATTAACTTTTTCAGGTGATTATCTGTAGGAAGTATGCATTTAAGTATAGAGCTCTGTAGACAAGTTGCAGTTAATATCTTCACAGTCCTCAATGCGTCTCTTTTTAAAATCAAAAGAATATAAACCGATGCTCAGTTCTGTCGTCAAAAAATATTTCTTTAAAAAACAAGAAATCACAGTATGCACGCACGCTACATACCTCAGGGCATCTTTCTGTTTCTTGTTTAGTGCTACTTTGTTTTTATGAGACCTGTACAGCAATTCAGAAGGTGCTAAAATGGGATTATTCACTATGGATAAGGCGATCAATGGTTACTAGTCATGATGTGCGCCCTTCCTGAATTTGGGGACAGTTTGCTTTTGAATACCAGCTGTTGAGGAACACAAATGGAGGTGGTGTTGCACCTGTGTTTTATTGCTAAATAAAAAAGTAATCCTAACTGCATGAGATTATGTATCTAGGTGTAGGATCTTTGTGGTATGTTCCTTCTCAACATTTTTAAAAATTATAGTGTCTCTTGAGATGCTTCCTGTGGGGATACACATGGTATTTTTAATGTCATCAGTAAGATTTTTCTTCCTCTTTTAGTTATAGAGGGCTCTTGCTGTTCTAGTAGCCAGTGCTTGCTTTTAGATTTGCATATCTGCAGAAGTTCGGGTTTTGAAGCCCATCCCCATAGACTGCTAATGAGTTTGGGAAACCAGGGATGAAAATGATCAAGGAATAAATATGGAGTTTTGTGATAGTCATAATGGAATCACTTCTGCCCCACCTCTATCTGACTGCTTTTTGCAATATTGAAAAAAATGGTTTGTATTTTTGCAGGATTCTTTTAATAATTAGAAATGGAGATAGTATTCCACAAGTGGGCATACCACAGAGTTGTACATAATATTGCCAGGTTTATTTTTTTATTCCTTTCCTCAAAATAACTGAACATGGAATTTTCGCTAGTAGTAGGAGGTAGCATATTGGGCTAAGTAGCAGCAATTAACTTCATCAGGTTGTCTGTCGATAAAAAGACATTTTGTGACTGATCATTCCCACTGTAAAAATCTTATTGTGACCTGGCAAGCTGTCTATTTGACAACTCTTTTGTGGCAGCATCCAGATATACTATCATAGTTTCAAATGTGTCCACTATCACCAGAAATTTATCTGTTTATGATACAGTAAATATGAAATTAATTATATATTCTGCCAGTATGTCATCTGCTTGCAATGACCCATATTTTTTAAAGTAACCATCCTCCCTGATTTGTGGAGATTTTTTGCTATTTCTGTAACCATCCAGAATTATTACCTGTTCCCACAATTTATGTAACTTGAGAACATTATCTCCTGATTTGTTAGCACATCTGCCATAATGTCAGATATTTGCCCACTCAGGATGAAAGAATGAGAGCTTTTCTTTGTGTGGAATTAGTGAATGTGGCTTGAAACATTTTCATGCAGACTCCAACTCAACGAATTCATTAATTTTTACAGACGTTAGACTTGTACCTCTCCTACACTGCATATTTCCAGAACCTTATTCTTCGTAATAGTTTGACCAAGAGATTAAAAGCTTTTAAGCTGAAGTTATGGGAAAATATTTAACATAAAAAGTACAACTACATTCGCAGCTATAAATTTCAATAGAAAGATGGGATTTGTAAGTGCAGAATGATTTTGTTGTCTGTATGTTTTGCATGTTGTAACAAGACAGGAGGTACTTGCTCTTCTCTTTCTCTCTTTTCTAAATCATTTTACAGTCTGTATGTTTGAAGTTTCTAATTTAATCTATTAGTGTCAGGTAAAGTATTTTACCTTGTAGCAAAATTATGATGGGAAAACGAAATATGTCTCTAAATTAATTCGTGCTCTTTTCACATGCTTTAATTGACTGAATTGGAGTTAACACTTAATCTAAAAATATAGTTCATTGTGTCTGCTGTAATTATGCTAATCTTAAAAAAGCATTTAAAGAGAGTACAGGGTCCAGTGTGCATGAAATGATAACTCAGCTCTTTAGAATTGTAGCTTAATTTGAATAAGTCAGCTGATACATGTTACCTAATTGTTTCCTGTTGCAAATAGGCCCAGCTAAGTAAAACATCCATCCATCTAAACCTTGGCTTAAGATTTTCACATGCTGGGAAAGTAATGCACTGAGAACTCTTGTTTGGATTCTCCAGTTTTAACGAACAGAGGCGTGTTTTCTTCACTAATTTGTGTGCCCATTTTCTGTAGAGGTATCATTTTAGAAGAAGCAATCTCTTCGCTATCTCAGAAGGGTGGAATAAGATGCTCCTGTTACCTGTTGTTTTAATAATACAAGAATTAAGTGCCCTACTTGATTCAAATTATTATTAAACAAAACATTCCTGCTATTAATAGATAGCTAACTTCTTAATTTTATATATTCATTTGAATTATTATTTCAGAATAATAATTATTGTATTATTTAATTAATCATATTCTGAGTGCAAAGAATATTAGAATTGAGTAGCCTAGGAGCTACAGGTAGTCCTCGACTTACAACAGTTCATTTAGTGACTGTTCAAAGTTATAACGGCACTGAAAAAAGTGGCTTATGACCGTTTTTCACAGTTACAACCTTTGCAGCATCCCCATGATCATGTGATCAGAATCCAGATGCTTGGAAACTGGTTCATACTTATGACGGTTGCCGTGTCCCGGGGTCATGTGATCACGTTTTGCAACCTACTGACAAGCAAAGCCAATGGGGAAGCCCGATTCACTTAACAACCAGGTTACTAACTTATCAACTGCAGTGATTCACTCAACAACTGTGGCAAGAAACATGGTAAAAATGGGCAGAGCTCACTTAACAACAGAAATTTTGGGCTCAATTGTGCTCATAAGTCGAGGACTACCTGTATTTGTAAAGTGCTGCAGCACAGTGGTGACTACAATAATGTCTCCATATTTCACAACCATAAAGCACTAAAAATATACTCCAATTCTGTCAGCCTTACGAGGTGGATCTGATAGGAAACACAACTCAATGAGATGATCCTATTTTATTATAACCTTACATTAACAGAAATCTGAAAGTATTTCCCTCCCCTTATCCCCAAGAAACTAGAAAGGGTCTCTTCTGAGCTTCTTATCCCATCCGTATTCCTGCTGCAGGCTATCTGACTGTTCCCTTGACTGCATCTCTCTGTCCTGTCTCTCGAGGTTATTTTTACATGCCGTTACTTAGTCTCGCTTTTTTTAAGAAATCATGGGCGAATCTGTTTTTCATTGCTTGGATTATTACAGAAGTGTGTTGCAAAAATAAGCATGCCTGAGGGATAAAATGCAAGAGGAGAACCATATATGTCCAGAACCATAATGGAGGAACTGTGGGACAAAAATAATACATCATATATACATACATAACATACATACATGTTGATCTTTCTGAGCCATGGCCATATAACACTGAGCCACATATATGTATATGATTATAATTGATTATAATTATAATTTCAGGACTGTGCAGAAGGTAGACATCTTATTGTGCAGAAAGTAAAAATCTATTAAGCTGATATAAGTCTACCAATTAAAAATAAAAGTATTGGATAATTTTACACTTGTGCTATTAACTCCATACGTTAAATGTTGGCTTGACTCGATCAATCAATACAGTTTTTGAGTAGAAGTTGAAGTAAACTGAAATTACAGAATTGCTGATAACAAAAGAAAATCTGTTTTGCCTGAACATTTCAGCTTTACTATCTAATCTCAGCCTATGCTTCCACTTGTCCATCATATCTTTTGTGTTCTTCACTCCCCCTACTCTCCAGTTTTGAGCAATAACCAATCACAAACCAGGGAGGACAATATGAAGATAGAAGCAGCATTGTTCTGGATGAGCCATCCTTTGAGAATCTCATTAACAGTATTCTTTGTTAGGTGAATGTCCACAGTTGTTAGCTTGGCTCAGTAGCTGATCGTTGTTTATGACTGCCACTGCTTGTAGCTCCCCCCCCCCCATATCTTTTTTGCTTCACTGAGAATTTAGAAGATAGGATGGTTTTTCAAAGTGTTGTGGTTCTGGCGCATTGCCTATTGTATGGTTTAGCATTCAGGAAGAGCTACCCATAACTCTCCAGATTAGGCTTCATTACATGCTGAGCTTCTCTCAAGCTCAGGAGCTTCTGCAGTTTTGCAGACAACGTGAGGGGAAGGTGTGTATGGATTGAAAATGGCCTCCCAGATCAAAAGGTCAAGGAGATCTGATCTGTCAAGTTTGCCAGCAGATTTTAGTACTCAGAGCAGAAACAGCTTTAGCTTCTTGTTTAATTTTATGCGGGAACAGACAGAGACTGCAAGACAAAAGTTTAATTCTAAAAACCTAATCTGTCTTCATTCTAACAACACCTATGTATCAGTAGTCCTTCACAAAAAAAAGAGATTTCCCCCCCCCCCCCAACTGTGGCTCAATATTGAAAGTGCTCTTCTGGCACACAAATAGGTGGTGTTATATTATTCCTTCATCTAAAATAACAATAGCAAATGACTGAAAAAGGTTTAATTTGTAGAGCTGGTAGTGGTTGTAGACTGGAAAAACTTTAGTTTTTATAAAATTATAAATGTGCTGACCTACTTTTCATTGCAAACATAACCCCAAAATATGAACTTGAAGCATTCCTACATTCTACAGGTAGTCCAATAATTTACAATAATTTTTATGGTTATTAAGTCACTTCATTATTAAGCAAATCACATAGCTGTAAGTTTAAATCCAGATTATATGATTTGCATTTTTGCTGAAAAATGGCAAAAGAGTCATAAAACACAACCATATGACCGTGGGATGCTGCAACTAATCATAAATGAGAACTGGCTGCCAAGCGCCCGAAATGCAATCATGTGACCACAGAGATGATATGGCTATCATGACTTTGAGGATGGGTTGTAAATAACTTTTTTGAGTTCATTGTGTTAAGCGACCAGGTATAAATCAAGGGCTACCTGTACTAATGTGTGGTAGGTACTCTACTGCAGATCTTAAAGTAGAAGATAGACTAACTCTAGGATTTCCCATGGAATGGAGATAAAATTAGATGGCTTGCAAAATATCTTTCAGGTGTGTAATTTATTTATTTTATTTATTTATATCCCACCTTTATTATGAAGAGGTATGCTATACCTCTTAAGAATGTGCTAGGGAAATCACCCAGTAGGTAGACAACTGTCAGCTTCTCCTGAGATCCTATTTATCTAGCCCATAGTTGTTTACTTCTCAGTCTTGAGGGAGCCACCTGTAGTCCATGAAGTGATCCATTGTCAGTCAATTTTATATTATTTATTTATTTAAAAGCCCATGATCTCTGAAGATTACTAAAACTTTCAAGATTTAGCCTTCTTTACTTTCAAGATTTCAGGCAGCACTAACATCCTGTGAGGCTTGGTTATCATGCCAAATGTCAGCCATTTTAATCTTTTTATATTATTAAATGTGGTGTTGGGGTTCCATGAGTGCCATCTGGGGCAGTTATATATCTCATGAGTGCATATGTATCTCATGGCATATGTACCTGCGACATTAGTACAGGTTAATGTAATAGCATTCCCAAATTTTTGATGATGACTTAGTGCTTTGCGAAAAGAAAAATAGGGAAACATCTGATTTATTCAGATGGAAGTGGCTGTTCAGGTCCTCATGTAAAACTCTTCCCCATTCCCTGTTACTAACTGTTCCCATTGAATGGAAATGCTATGGCATGAATTCTGCATGTTGTTATCCCTCAACAATTATTCTGCTTTCAAGCATATTTATACCCTAATCTTCCTTCAAGGAGTTCTTTGTTCTGCATGCGGTATGATCCAATTTTTCCTTACACCAACCACATGAGTTAAAATTCTTCTCATAATTTCCTTCTTTTCAACTTTGTGATAAATCTATAATGCTGGTTATTGTTGATTCTGTTTCACAGATATAGAACTCTGTTTGGGAAAGAATAGATGGCTAAACTGCACAATGTCCCTGTGGTAGTAATGGCACATACCCAGGGGTTTATGATGTTTTTATTACAATATGAATTCCTCATTTCCTACTTAGAATCCAAGCAGGGATATCTTAGTGGCAGAGGATCAAAAAAGTCAAGGTGGGGACCATGACCATGTGATTGAAGTCCAGTCCTTTTTTATGTCCATTGAACATGCAACACACGTAAAATGGCAGGACCTTGGTTGCACCATTGCAGAGGTGGTCTTGACTATTTTTACTCCTGTGGACAATCCTACATCCAGAGCTTTGAAATCCTTATCAAAATGGCAATGAAACATTTGTGAAGGGGCAATAAAATCAGTTTACATGGACTAAATCCATTGAAGATTTCTGAAGAGTGTCTTTTATCCTGGCAATAAAGTGGTAGTTCTTCCCTTTGACTTACAGAATACCCTTTATTCTTCAAAAAAAAACCCAGCAACTTGTCACATTTTAGCATTTGAGGCAAATTTCTGGGTTGAAGCCAGAAGGATTGTTCCGGACTCAGCAGTGTCTCAAAGCATTCCTGGTCATTGGGAAGAAAAGTTGCTGGCATTCTCCTCTTGCATTAAATATTCCTCCCCAATTCATGCTGGTGCCAGTTTTAGAGTCTGGTTCTGTGCCACACAAAAGCCAAATATAATTCTTCATTCAGCCTAGAGAACAAGTCCAGTATGCTAAAGATCAGGAAAGTAGCCAGAATGCTTATCTACCACCTGCCTGAAGCAATAGAATTAGATTCTTCTATCCTGCCCTTAGCACAATCAAATATGCGGAGATTCAGAATTAGCATTTTGTTTCAACACTCCTCATTCATAATGGACATTCTCAGTGATTCTATGAACCAGCTCTCTCTACATTTTCCAGTCTTGTATGACTTCTTTCAGCTGTTTTATGCTCTGGCTGGTATCGGTTTTGATGCTGTCTAGCCACCATGCTTTTTGCAGCCTTATTTCCTTTTATCACTGATTATTCCAAACACAATTGCCTTTCCAGTGGCTGAAATAAGTAAAGGGGAATGTTGTGATTTTGCCTTCCAGCAATATGTCTGGTTTTAAATTCATTCTAGAACAGGTAGTCTTTTCACCTGTGACTTCCCTTTCACCTTTCAGCTATGTCCAAATATGGATTATCTCCTTCCCTCTTCTCTTGTCATTGATTTGTGAAAAAGAACTTGTGCAGTGAAAGGCAAATCTCTTGATTAATGCAGTTTGTCACTGATGTAAAGTAGATGCTATGGTCTTAATTTGTCTCTGATAAGTGGTGGAAAAACAGGATAAAGGAAGCTGAGTGAGAAGCTGTGCACTAGGTCTGTCCCAAATGCCTGTAGATCCACAACCTGTATTTCAAAGATTTACACAATGCTAAAGGAGACCTGTAAAAGTTTTGATTGATTGTTTAATATGGTTAGAACTTTTTGTCTGATTTGAGAATTTGAAAAAATAGAATTCTGGCTGCTTGGGTGTTTTGTTAAATGTGTGTGAGTAGATACTTGCTGTAGACCAATATTGAATTCACCTAAATAAGGGTCTTCTTGTCTGCTTTTCTCTGCTTTCTTTTCTTTCAACTATATTTGCCCAAACTATTGGGTTTCCTTTTGCATCTTTTTCTATTTCCTTCCACCTTTTCCAACTTTATAGATTTCTCTAGAAAGTTATATCTTCACGTAATGTGTCCAAAATACAATAATTTGAACTGGTTAATTAAGTGAAGACTCTGGATTGATTTCTTCAGTGATCCATTTTGCTTTCCTAGCTATCCATGGTATTCCCAGGAGTTTACAAACCAAACTTCAAAAGCATCCATACTCTTCCTACCACACTTCTTCAGTATCCAACTTTTGGTTTCACAGAATGCCACAGGAAAAACCATTGCCTGCAGAATTCTGGCTTTCAAAGGCACATCTTGGCACGTGGATGTGTTTTCTTTTTTTTTTCTTTTTTAAAAATTTTTAAAATTAATTTTCTATTATTATATTTGATTAGTGCTTAATAAACATTGTGTTGTCTGGGTTAATTTGTTTGTTTAATAATATAAGTTACATTCTTAGTCTCTACCCCTTTTTTCCAGCCATTGATAAAATAAATTCCATGTTTGAAAATATTCTGTATCTTCTTTCCCTTTGATCCTCAATGTAAGTCTGTCCATTTCAGCACAGTCCAATATCTTCTTGATTATCTCTTCATCTAGTGGTGTTTCTTCATTCTTCCAGTGCTGAGCAAATACAATCCTCGCTGCTGTTAGTACATGCAATGTTAAATATACACTTCGCTTATCAAATTTTTCTGGTATTATACCTAGTAAGAAAAGTTCAGGTTTAAAATCTACATGTTTTCCTGACATCTTTTCTAACCAAATGTGTATTTTTGTCCAAAATTGGACGTGTTTTCCAAGATCTTCATGGCTTGCTCTACCAGGTGCCAGTCTGAGGTATATTTGACTGCTTATTCCTTTATAGTTGACAGTTGATCCTAAAAGGCAGAAGCTGCCTGTCTCTTCAGTATCTTTCTCTTCCATTCTAAGGCTGATTTCTCTACCTGTGGTCATTTCTGGCTTTCTCAGTTATCTGGCATGCATCAGGAATAGCGTCTCTTATTCTTTATAGTTTGAGCTTCTGGGGTCTCCTTTTCCCATGTAGGATTCTAACTTGCATTGAATTGTTTTATTAGCATGTGAAATTAAGAAACTCTGTTAAGTGTCCCTTCTTTGTATTGGTATATTGACTGACTTCTTCTGATCTGTTAGTTACTGTCATCCTCTAGGTTTGTTGGTGTTTTGTATCTGAGGGGTCATCCAAGGCAACCCCACAAAGAGTACATTTTAATAGTCCAATCATGTAGTGATGAGGGCAGAATTGATTGTTGTAGGAGCCTCCTGCTTCAAAAAGGGTTGCAGCTGGTAGAAGTAGAAGTTGAAACTGGGCAAAGGACATTCTGGCCTACTTATCAGAGTCTCAGATCTGCTTCCTCAGGGAGCATGCTTCTGCTCCGAAAGACAACACTGGAACCGATAAAGAACAACAATGAACAAACCAGCAACTCCTTTTGCTAGAGTTAAACGTCGGTATTACAGGTAGTTCTTGACTTGTGACCACAAATTAGGATTGGAATTTCTGATGTAAGTCATTGTGGTCATTAGTCGAGTTGGACCTGGTTTTATGACAATTTTTACAGAGGTTAGTTAGTGAATCACATAGTCGTTAATCAAATCCAGCTTCTCCAATGGGTGTTTTTTTGGGGAGGGAAATTGGCAAAAACGGCCACAAATTGCGATCATGTGACTGCAAGATGCTGCAAGCAGTCGTAAATGTAATCTGGTTGTCAAGCATCCAAATTGCGATCATGTGACCAGGAGGGGTCGTACAAATATCATAAGTGTGAGTACAGGTTGTAAATCACTTTTTCCGAGGCTATCCTAACTTTGAACCATCATTAAATGAACAGTTGTAAAATGAGGACTACCTATAAATCAGCAAATGCCTCAAGCTTTAAGCTTGCTTGCTGTCCACCCTAGGATGAATATTACTGTATGGAGTTCAGCCATAATCTGCAGAAGACATGAAACATGATGGGATTGTATGCCATTGAGATGAATTTTCTGTCCACCTGTTCTGTGCAGAAACCCTAGCAAACTAGTGAAAACATTGAAGCAATGTGTTTTTAGAAAAACCAGACACATCACTAGAAAAAAAAGGGAGAAAGAGAAATGAATATTTGAAAGTAACTAATTATTAAGCAGGACCCATAATCAACAAGTTTCCTACCCAGGAGGCACTGGGAGTAGCACAGCTGCAATTATGAATTAGAGCAAAGAACACTGCTCATTACAGTCCTTCCGGTGATTTCATATATGTTTGTTTATTTATTTGTCAAATTTATATAACCACTGATGTCCCCTCTTTTATAAAAAAAAAAGGAGGTGTTGTTACAATTCAGGTTACAAAACCCTGTCTGGGACTGGGAATTAAAGCAGTCGTTTAGCTAGAAGCTCAACTTAGTTTTGGAATCAGCCCATATTTGATGATACATGTTTTAGCCAAGTAAGTTTGGACATTCATTGAATATTGATTTGCCTTGAACAGAATTATTAGTATAGGAGGGGCATGCAATAGAAAGGAATGTATTGGTAGATGTAGAACCAAAATAATCCAAATACAAACATGGTTCTATTGTCTTGCTTGGGGCTTAGAGAGGAGCACATAGCCTCGGGGCTGGTTTGCTGCCTGAAGGCCTTCCCCTGCCTTTTAGTTACCTTTTAATGTTGAATTTTAACTATCTTTGCATCTTTTTAAATTTTATGTATTCAGTTTTTATGTTTTAATGTTTTATTTGTGCACTGCCCGGAGTTTCTCTGTGAGGGAAATGGGTGGTTTCTAAATTTTATAAATAAATAAACAAATAACACATAAATCTAATGTTGCTGAGTTTCCCTGCTCATATATTGCAAAATCTCAGCAAAACAACTGATATTATTCAAAAGCATAATGCAAAGGCAATATTGCTAAAGCCTTTTTGATAAATATATATCTATGCTGATGTGCATGGAGTATTCTCAAGGATATTCTAAATCTCTGCTCTAAATTCTTAATATTTGTTTTAAGAAAATCAATCCCTAATTTGTTTTTTTAAAGTTAAACAGAGTGAAAAATGTGTATGGATACAATCTGATTTGTAATTACTGCTTGAAATCTTAATTACTGGACTGTACTTTATTGGACATGTTCTTGATTTAGGTTCTACTGGATATGAATGAATGAATGAATGAATGAATGAATGAATGAATGAATGAATGAATGAATGACTTTTAATAAGAAGTGGCATGCTGCTCTGGTCCTCTTTTCTTAAATGCCTAGATAAAGCTCGTCATTTTAATCAGGAATCTCAGGATGATTGCACAGAGGAATTGATTCCACAGGAAGTCCCAATATAGTATCCAGGGCCCTAATGTGATCATATATTTTTCTATTGATTTTACTATTGGCCCAGCCTGATCTCTCTCTCTCTCTCTCTCTGTCTCTCTCTCCCTCCCTCTCTCTCTCTCTCTCACACACACACATACACACACCACACACACACGAAATAGGAAGCTGGTATGCTACAGACCATAATGCCATCATCCAACATCACCTTTCTTTCCAATAATTCCTTTTGGTCCCAAATGTCCCCTAAGTTTTCTCAGAAAATAAAAACAACAGGTGGCAGTAGCTTTATTTAGTAGTATGCTCACTAATTCAGAAAACAAAACAAAATAAAGCAAACAAGATAGTATGAAGCATCCCATGAAATGAGATGGTGATAGATAAGATGATATGTAGTATTTTGACCAATGGTTTATAACTGATCATGTCCTCTCTTTCCCCTTTAGTCCATTTTGCAAAAGCACATTGTTTCAACATTCCAGATATGCCTATTAGCTCAAAATAGCTTGGGGAAATTGTAAGGTTGTACACATGGATGTTTCAGCTGCCTTCAGGATGTTACCATCACTCAAGGGCAGTTTGGCCATGAAAGTGGAATGAAGGGTCATTGTAAGATTGCAGGACCTTGGATAGCTCCATGCACACAATTTGTTCAATAAAAATTGGAATGCACTTTGGCCTGTTATCCATCTTGACCACATTGGCGTTTGCTGCCTTCATGAAAAATTGAGAGCTTTTAAAGGGACAGTTCCCTGACCCAGAACCTACCATGTCACTGCCTTTCAGTTGATTCCCAACCTGACCTTGCCTGTGATTTTTTTTGTTAGGTAAGCTGACACATGGAATGCTATATTAGGGATTTCTGGATGCAGAGCCCTCCTGTCTGATAGACTTCAGCTCAAAATTATTGACAGATTCTTTATCTGAGTGTAGCACCTCTGTGGTTATTTTGTCACTAAAGATCTATAATGTCTTCAAGCATCATCTGCCTGCTGTCTGTCATTATACCAGTGTAGCAGTACTGAGAACAAGCTTTATGTCACCTCACTGATGACTAGAAGATACTGCAAAATGCTATAAATACCACTGAAAAAATGTCCTGCAATGACTCTTTAGCAGCCCTTTCCTCTCTTTCTCTGAGTCTTTCTTGCTGCTCAAGGTTGGCGGGGTCATGACATACTGCATGAAAGTTAAATCCTTTGCACATTCATGCCAAATGCTAGGTCTCTCCATCTAGTGTGTAAGACCTCAAGAGTCCCTCCTTTTAGGTCTTATCATGCCTCATTGCTTTAAGGTTTAGGGAAATTTCCTGTATCTTTTCTCTTTCCTACCCTGACGAATAGGAATGGCAAGTGAAGAGAAGGATTGGCTTTCTTCAAGCATTTGCCTGAAAATGCCCGAGTGGAACAGTGGGCAGCCTCTAACTTCCTACTCCCTCCAGCTGTCATCTGATTCATAGGATAGCTGTACTCACTTGAAAATGAATAAAGCTCTCTATGGAATTCAGGATCCTGCTTTATGATCCCAGGTCATTGTAGAGATGTGCTTGCATTTCAGCAAACACAGTTACAATTCCTCTTACGATCTCTCAGCTGGATGTATAGTATTTAGCTTTTGTTTGAATGCTTCCCATTCCCAGAAATTCTAGGACGTTAAACCTATGAAAAATACCACAGATTTTTACCCCAATACATAAAAATGTAGAAACAAACACCATGAATCTAGAAGCCTAATCTCCTCCTGTGCAAGGCATAGAGCAGTCAGAGAGATGGGGAGGTGGTGCTGCTTAGTATGTAACCCTATATTGTACCTATTTTCAAGTCTTTGCCTCTTCAGATGAATTTTGGAAGAGGGCTTTGCTCCTTTGGATAATTCCTTGAACACAACTAAGCCATATCGTGTATTTAAATGGACTACTCAGATCGAAAAACATGGTGGGTCGCTCTGACTATTAAATATTTTTCTTGATCCTTTGGGGATGAGACACAGTTGCAATTGTTTTGCACCTCCTTCACATGTTCCCTCAATGCTTCTTTCATCTCCCAAAAAAAAAACTTTGCACTTCTCTCACTTGGCTGCTATCTTACATAGCACATAATGTAAGTGCGTATAAATACCTCCAGCAGCAAAAGATGGCAAGACTGTTTGTGAGTTTAAAGGCCCCTTGGCTCTAGAGGTTTTCCATCTTTAACTCTGCAGGGGGTGCACTTCCCCAATCAGTTGGTACACAGTTTGGGGGTTCTTTTGGACTCTTGGGTCCTGTCAGGAGCAGACAGGAGCCATAGCTGATGTGTTTGTGTTTTGCCCAGATTCATCTTCTGCACCATTCCCAGACTGGTAGATCCTGCTTATGATGACTTCTGCCTTAGTAACTTCCTGCCTGGATTACTGTATCTTGGTCTACATGGGTCTGCCCTTGAAGAGTATTTGGGAGCTGCAGCTGGTGTAGAATGTAGTGGCATAGGCAGATTTTGGCATTTCTCATAGTACCCATATAACACAGTTGCTCCATGAACTATCTTGGCTCCAGTAGGCTTTTGAATAAAGTTGGTTATCATCTATAAAGCCCTATAAGGCATGGGATCAGGTTAATACCCCATTGTTTCTGCTTACCCCACTAAATTAGCAGAGAGGCCCTGCTCCAGGTACCTTCTATCAAACAGTGCCATCTTGTTGGACCCTGGGCTCATGTCGTCTCAATAGCAATGAGAATCTTGTGGAACAACATCTCCCTTGGATGGTCCCATTCTTGTTAGTTTTTGCAAGGTATCCCCAGGCATTTGGGCCTTATGGTAGAAGAGTTTTGCTGTTGTTGATGTGCTTTTTTTTTCATGGAGGGGTGTTATTGTTTATTCTGGAATGTTAGGGATTATCAGGTTGTGGGGTTTTCTGTGTTAGAATCCTTGTAAGCCACCCAGATCATTTCAGTGAGATGGGCAGCTATATACATTATAAAAATAAATAAAATAAACTATAATTAATGTTAACATTGCACTTTACCTTTTACTTTTTGAAGAAAGTAGATTGGTAAATATCATGACTTGGTCTTTTTTCACGCGGTTATGGCAAAATAAGAATTTTGTGGCATATTAACCCATTTTGACAACCACTGGAGTATCCACTATGTAAACTGTTTGATCTAATACGTGTTATCAAGTAAACCTTGCTTACAAAAGCTTACTATTTTTCAATGTGCCAAGACTCCTTTATGTTTAATGTTTTAAGAAAATGTTTTATTGAATCTATCAGTATTCTTATGTAATAGAGGTCATAAAATTTAATTAAATAAATTCATCATAAAGAAAACATTTATCCAACAGCTGTAAAATAGATCAGCTTTATCAAAAAATGTTTATAGCCATAAGGCAATAAACAGACCTACCATAAAAAGGGAATTGGTTTGGTGGAACAAAGAAAAATTGTGAAAATTCAGTTAGTGCCAATATTTTGAAAAGAACATTCCTCTTCACTGCTTTATATCTAGAGCAAATTATGTTTGTTGATGGTTAAACAAGCATTTGTATTAATAAAAACTACATAAAGTATAAAGTTGGATGGATGGAAGGAAGGAAGGTACAAAAATATTTTAGATCTTATTCCTTTATTTAAAAATTGGTCAGTCTAAACTTTAAACATAAATTTTAAATATAAGTTACATTTTTAATAATGTTATTTTTCCTACATATTTTACATATTTGTTAGGAGGAAAGTTACATGAACCATGGAGGAAAGCATCCAGCCATCAAAAATGTTTTTCTGGAGTTTTGATCCTGAGTGATTATTTTTTGAAATTCCATTAACTGATGCAAATGTTGACCAGATATATGGCTGTAATTAAAAACATTAGACCCTGCTGTTGATTCTTAGGAAAGGCAAAACATAATGGAATGGCCAGCGTTATCACTGATTTATATTAAGTGTGTGATCACGTTGAGTACTGAACACTATTATTTTCGAGGTGAAAAAAATGCAGAAAAAAGCAACCCAAATGATCAGATAGTGATACTTGTATATGAAGGTGAGTTTAAATATTTAGTGGGATTTTTAGCACAGAAAAAAAAGAGGGAAATGGGTATATCACAGCAGATTTATCAAATTTTATTTATTATGGCTTTTGATGTTTCCTCTTCCATGAACCTAGAAGAGTAGGCATCTACTTAAGGATATGGCATTTGCCATCCCAAGTTGTCGTGAAAGCCAGTAATTTGAGGGATTCAATACAAAAATATTGAAAAAGAAGCTATTCATTGGGGAGCACTAGGATCATGACTATTGTCATTCACGTAACTTTTGATTGTGCGTTTCTAAGAGCCAGACTGGTGTAGTGGCTTAAGGCTCTAGTCCTGCTTTGGGCTCAAAGCCAGCTGGATGACTTTGGTCCAGTCATTCTTTCTCACCCCTAGGAAGCAGGCAATGGCAGCCACTTCTGAAATCTTGCCAAACAACCTATAGGAACTGTCCAGGCACTCACCAGGAGTCAACACTTGTGCACTAACAAAAAAAAGTGCTTGAAACAGTGTGGGCTCCACCAAGAACAAAATGTCTGTGAAAGCTTCCATTTATTTTTACTGTGTTTTACAAATGTATACACTACCAACTCCCAAAGCCTTGGGCAGCTTATGATACATTGCATGCATTTAAAAACCATATAAACAACTACATTAAAATTTCTGAAGTGGGCAATTGGTAGCCTACAGAACAAAATGCCTTGTGGAATCCTTGGTGCTTTGTCTTTCTATATAAGTATCTCTAAACACATAGACCAATAGCATTCTTAGAAGATAAAATTGGTGGCTCTCCACAGCAGTGTTGGAAATATGCTCAAAACTTTGCTCAAAAAACAAGGGCACACCCAAAATAAGTGAGAATAGTACGGAATAAGACACGCTAAACAAACTTCTATTACTTGGACAATTTGTAAGTAGCCACATCTACTATCATAATAATTTTGTAAATAGATAATGCTCTTAATGGCATCCTTTTTGGAAAAGTATGCAGAACATGTTCTATACCTTAAATGTGTTTCTGGCCAAAAAAATGTTGCCTTACCTGAGATAGACTTAAGTCTGATAATTTTTTATATGCATTCTTTGAGTTTAAGCAGTTTGGGTTAAACGTCCTTTTAAATCTATTTCCCATAATTTCCAGTAGTTCTCCCAAAGCCAGATAATTATCTGAAATGTGTTTTGGGAGTTTTTGCAGTGTTTAACATATCCAATAGCCTGAAGGAGAACAATGAAAATGTGTACGGACAAGGTGAAGGAAGCCTGAAAAGTTGGGGAAGATTTTTGACAATTGTGACAAGAACAATGTAACTAGCTTGACTGATAACTCTAGGTCAGTGATGGCGAACCTTTTAGAGACCGAGTGCCCAAAAACCACCCCCGCCTGCCCCCAGCCCGCCCCCGCCCACCCGCAGGGCCACCCACTGCCTGCATGGCCCGCCGCAGATTGCCCAGGTGGCCCAGCAACACCATGGCAGCCATGCCCTCCGCCTGCACCCCGCAGCATTATCTGCGTGCGACGGGGCACAAGGGTGGAGTTTTGTCCCTGCTGCCCGGCTGCCATGTCCTTGGCTGTGCTGCTCTGCGCCGGCTGTGCTCGGGGGTGACTCTCCTCTGGGGGAGCTGCTGGTGAGGAGGGGGCCACGGGGGGAGGTGGGTCTGGGGCGACGATGGGAGCTCTGAGTGCCGCCTTTGGCACTCGTGCCATAGGTTCGCCACTACTCCTCTAGGTCAAAGTCTGTATAAAAGGGACTATATCACTTGGCCTTACTTGAATCCAGTTACCTGAATTGTTTTCAGCTCTTGTTATCTAAAGATTAAGATAAGATGCTTGCAGCACAATCCTACCTATGTTGACTCAGGAGTAGGTTCCACTGTATCAGGAAAATGTAACTAAAATTGTAGTTTTTGAGATTTATTTCATCTTTGTTATATTTTAACTAATAAAATCGTATTACATAATTCTTTTTCTTAGCTGAGAAGATTCTTTTCTTTAATCCAAAATTTAATCCAGCTTTTTAAGGTATCAAATATAACTGTATTCTGTTAGGGGGTGGATGAAAGGGTATAATGGCTACAGTTTTGCAAGATTTTGATTATTGTAGTTTGTGTTCAGTCTTTCACAAGAACACCAAAGCCACTTAGGATTGCCTCAAATCTTAAGAAGCTTCAGTCTTACCTGAAATCCTGCATGCTCTTGTGCAAGATTTAGCCATTTCAGAGATTTTTTTAAAAAAATCTTATTTTATTATTGTTTCTGTAAAACACTTTCACATTGTTCCATTTGCTGGTAAAATGAGTATATCAGTGTTTTCAGACCCTATTTTGGCAATCCTTTTTAATGAAGAAGCCCCTTATATGCATTCTGTGCAAAACACAAATACTTTCTTTGATAAGTTAACATAAACATAGGCCCTACAAATCCCAGATGAACCTGAATTGAACCTCTTTAAAGGAGTGTGTTCATCCATGTGAATTATTCCATTGTTTGGTTGCTGAGAAACCACCTTGATTTCCCTCCCCCCACACACATCTAATCATACATTTATACTGGCTGGAATTTGGAATAGGCCTGTCATCATAGAGAATGTCTAATGTCAACACTTCTGCCTGAGAGACCTTTAAAGTCTGTCAGATTGCAGTCACTTTCTTGGAGAATTAGTCCAACTATTAATTTCTGAATTCACCGTGAGCATGTTCTGTTGTAAATCAAAAAATAAATCAAAGGATACTTGATAGAGGAAATGTTAATGAAATAATATTTATTGGGTGGGAAATTTTAAAAGTTGTACTCCACTTTGGGAGAGTTTATACTCTATCTTTATATTAAATGAATAATTAAATGGATTCACGGATAATATGTCTTGTAGACTTGTGTGTAAAAGTGTTCCTTTTACTTCACAGTGCTCTAAATAGTCAGTTGAATAAGTATACAGTACGGCTTGCTTACTTTAAGCACAGAAGTGGGTTGGGTCCTTGAACTCTGAAAGCCTTCTGCATGTTGAATTGTAAATGCAACTATTACTTTGTACATATCAGTAGAGGATTTTGCAGAAGGAAACTTCCATTTGATTAGTCCTGGTCAAGTTTGATCCTGACATATTCCTTCTGGCAAAATAACATGGAAAACTATCAGAACCAAGACGCTTTTCCCTCTTCTCCTCCTCCTCCCTCCTCTTACTCCCTCCTCAGCTGGTGTTTTGGTCACTTCCCTGCTTGCATGAGCCTGCACAATTCCTGTTTCCACATAGGGTCTGCATGCTTGGGCATCCAACCCAGTGTTGAAGTTGAAGGGTTTTTGTTCGGTGTCTGCTTTTCCAAAATCATGATCTTCCGGAGAATCCCTAGTGACCTCTTGTGGAACCCTAGGGTTCCACAGAACCCTGGTTAAGAAAACCTGTACGAGGCTAAAATAGGGTTGGCTAGTTGGTGGGTTCATTGCATTTTATGAGCAGAGCCAGAAGAGAGTCTTCACACAGGCATTATAGAATGTCTTCTGTATGTAAAGATACAAACCCGTTTTAGTTGAGGGAAGGAAGTAGTACAGAGGGAAAGAGTTAAAGTACATTGTGTACATTATTTTACATTCAAGGCTGTATATTCTGTTGTTGTAAGATGTTAGTTAATGTTCTGAGAGGTTCTAAAAGTCTTGAATACTTTATTTTTGCTCAGATAGATAATTTTTAAGGGAGAAGGGACTGCAATAATTTGTTATCTAATCTGGCCTTTCCCTAGTCAATAATATTGGGGGAATGGACATATTGGCAGATATGCTTAGTTGTTCATATGTCTGTTCAGAAATAGGGCCAATTATAGTTTCCGTAAGGATGTGAGAATGACAGCCACTAAGTTCATCCTGTTTAGTATGTGAATGAGATAATAATGTAAAAAATAAACAAACAAGCATGGCGTCCCATATTGTATCTAATTCATTACTGAATACTTGTTCCCTTATTGTCCCAGGTGCTTTCTCACAACCTCTACACTGTGCTTTGTATTCCCCATGATCCTGTAGCTTTGGAGGAGCATTTCAAAGATGATGATGATGGTCCAGTATCGAGTCAGGGATATATGCCATATCTCAACAAGTATATCTTGGACAAGGTAAGCCTTTTTCTCTTTCATTCACTTTGATAGCCTGAAGTTCAGCCTCTCTGATACTTTGGATAAGCTGGTAGTTCCAGTTTTTGCTGGGAGGTTAATGTTTTCAGGAAGACTTTTTGACCAGTTTGTTTTTACAATTACTTTGCATATGCAAGAAGGAAAATGATCTCTATTCCATAAAAAGAGAACCCTTCAGATCTCTACTCCCAAAGGATAGCATGGCTACATGTTTATGTGGCTTACATAGAAGAAAAATGTTATTAATTGAATGCGCTGTTGTCTAATATCAAGACAGATTGTTATTCTGTATCACAGGAATTTTGCTGGGATCAACAATTAATTAGCACATTGTTGGAAAGCCCTCTATTCAGGAATGTGCTAAAAAAAAGTGCAGCACAGGTGTGAAACAGGACCTATAGTAGTATGCCGAACCTTGATGTGCTCACGATGTGTTGGTATATGAAATATAATGGTTTAAAGTTATGCTTACTGGAAACTATGGGGGGTATACTGTAATATAACATATTTGAGTGCAAGCAGATGGAGAAAATTAATTTACAACAATAACAGAAAAAACTGGAAAATTCTGAATACAATTTGCTTAAGAATTAGTATGTTGTCTTTATAATGTTCCTGAAACTTCTGAAAATTGATCTGGAATTACTTTGACCACAGTTCCATGACCATGATGGTGGAGTTGAAGCTGTTCAGACTTGCATCTATACATGTTTCATATCTCCTTCCTTTCTTACAGCAGAAGAACAGTCAGAATTATAATTCCAAACCTTTACGATAACACTTTTTTAAACATCAGAAAAATCCCATGATAATCAAATCTTTATCTTTTGATAATGGCAGCCATGTTAACTGCATGCTACAGGTATATATAATTATAGCGGTGTTTACAGAACTCCATGTATTCTGTTATGGTCTAAAGTTCAAAGTTATTTATAGTATGAAACTCAGAAAAATCAGTTTGGCTAGTTTATAAGCAGGTTAGCGATAGAATGTTTCCAGTATTTCTTCCTCCATCCCCAGAACTCTTTATACATTTTTTAAAAATTATCAGTTTATGACTCTTAAAGTAAGGAAGGCACCAAACAAACATTTAAATGAACAAACGGGGAGGAGGAAGAGGAAGAATAAAGCCTGCATGGTGCATAGGGAGGAAGATAGAGAGAAAGAGGGGATTAGCTGCATTGTTGTGGGAAGGCTTTATTCTCTTCAGTCAAAGGTCAAAAGTAGTGATCTTTACAACTCTCACTTTGATGATGTTCTCACATATTTGAAAACTTGGCTTTGCTCCTAGACCTAGGGGTAGGGTTTATTTATTAACCTAGCACTAAACTATTTATACTCAGCACTACTGAGGAAGAAATTTCTTTTTCTTCCCTGGAAAGGAAAAGATAGCCAAGAGTCTGCTTCTTTTCTCCCATGGAAGCACATTAAAGTACTTCCACTTTTTTATAGTTACCATAGAACACAGAACTTCTTCCCTAGAAAGAAGGAGATCATGTGGGTCCCATACTACGATTCTATAGATAGTTCCATCAGTGGAGGAGGAGCAAGAGTTAGAGTACATCGAGAGTTAGAGCTTCTCCAGGAAGAAATATTAATTATGTTAAGCGTAAGAAATACAAGGCCAAGGGAGGTTAAGTTGTGGGAAAGATGTCAAGAAGAAACTTAGAATTAAGATTATAACAGGTATAAGGAGGATCTAGGCTGTTATGCTGATAGAGAGGAATCGGCTGACTAGTGCAGCTTTATTCCCATTGCAGTAAAAATGCTTATTTATTGGTGCCATGTCTACTACCAAAATAGTTTTTTGCCTGTAATAAAGCAAGTGACAAGAAGATACCAAGGACTTGGCAGATGCTAGCAAAGGGATAGTGTATGTGTGTGGGCTAGAAATCCTGATTACATCATGAAAAATAGCTAGAAAATTGGTATAAAGCATAAATACATAGAGCTGTCCAAAGTATGAAAAAATAATTAAGCAAACAAATCCTAAGCTCAGTGAAAGAGCCAGTCAGTGATTATATACTGCTTTACTTGAAGCCAAATATTTTTGCATAGAGGAAATGAACAAAGCACACAAAGCAGAAAGCTGGTATAGCATTGTGATAAAGAGACGAAATTGTGCATCAAGAAGGCTCAAGTCTGCATCTTACCTCTAACAAGCAACCATCAGTTATAATATATAGTCACCTCCCCCATCGCCATGACATGAGAGATAATACACTGATGGCAAAAAAACAACAACACAGCACTGATTTATGTCCTTATTTATTTATTTGTCAGATTTAGGTACTGCCCATCTCTCTCTCAGAGATTAAATATTACTATATTTATAACTCATAACTCAGCCTTCATGCCCTTTGGCGAGCCAGTGGAAGAGATGCTTTTTCTGGCTTTGGAGTTGTATTAAGGAATTGGCACACATTTGACAAGCAAATGTGGCTGGTTTTGCTGCCAAATTTTGGTAACAATTGGGGGCTTGGAACTATCTGTTGGCTGGGGTTTCTCACCCCATTTTGGAGAACGATTATTTGTCTCTCAATAAAAATGAATAACTTCTGCTTTGCTTTTGCAGGTAGCAGAAGGAGCTTTTGTCAAGGAGAGTTTTGATGAACTTTGTTGGACATTGACAGCAAAGAAGAATTATAATCCAGATAGGAACGGGAACAGTGTTGTATCCCATGAAGATGCTTTCAAACTATGGTGCCTCTTTAACTTTCTCTCTGAAGACAAATACCCTCTTGTTATGGTCCCAGATGAGGTATGATTGCATTAAAGTTTTTTTTATAAAAATTGTTCTTGCTTTAATTATATTATTATGGTGATTATTTGAAACTCAGTGTTGTGGCATGGCAAGTATCTGCAGTTAACTTATCCAGATATTTATATACAGATTTGCAGATCTGTACTCTGCAATATCTTGTGATCTGATAAATTACTCTAATTTGCATTTTGTGTTTCCGGATGATAATTCTTTTGAAAAAGCCCTCCATAACTTAACATTAGATAAAAAACTTTCCTTAATTTTGTTATGGTCTTCCTCTGAAGGGATTGCCCTCACTTTTGTCTCTGTGGGCCTATATTTTTAGCTCTTTGTTTATAAATTTTGCAAATATATCACTGTACATTTGGATGCAGCTGATTTATTTTATAAATCAAAAACAGCAGTTTGGAATACAGATGGATGAGTTAGTGTATTTCCAATAACTGTCGTTTTCATTTGTAAGTCTATTATATTGCATTTTAAGAATAAGTTATACATTGTAAGGAAATCCCCCAATAGAAATAATTATTTAAAGATATATATTTAGATTCACTTTTATCTTTATCAATGGGTACATGAGTAGAGAATACATGAATATCCTAAACTATCAAACAAACTACTCAAATTGAAGAACAATTGCCAGGAAATGTGTAGTTTGAGGCTTCTGTTAAGGTTAGTCATGCATGTAGATGTCCTCTGTAATACCATGTGTGTGTATTTGGGGACAGAGATAGAAAATCACCTAGTACACACAATGACAGGATGTGGGATGTGTTTTAAATCTTTTTATTTTATGCACAGAATAGCTGCTATGGGTTGCAGCAGCCATTCTAGGCTCACTGGTGTATCTATCCAAAAACAAAATATTGTTGCATGCATGATTTCCCTTTCCTCTGGAGATTGAAACAGAGTATATGTGGAGATCAAATGAAAGATTACTTCCAGTTACCTTGTAAGGTAGATTTGCCTGAGAGAAAGAAACTGGTCCAAAATCATCTAGTGGCTTAATAGAAGCCTGACTTTGGGATTTCCCAGCTCCAGTTCAACCTCTCAACCACCATTCTAATTTGATTCTATAATCAATTAATGACTCTGTATAATTAACTCTTTAAAATGATTAATTGTAGTCAAGAAACACTGCCCAATGAAGTAGAACTACTAATAATAGTATAAACTCTAAATTCCACAGTGCTTGCTGATAAGAGGAAAGTTTTTTTATCTAAGGTATAACACCTCACTTGTTTTGGCCTGAAATCCAGCTGTACACTAGCCAGAAATGAATATATCATCTTCCTGGCTCTTGTACTTTCCCTCATATTGTCTAACATCTGCAGGTGGATGTAGTCAACTTTCTTTTCCTTCACACTCTGCTGTCTTCTAGATTGCCTCATCCCACTCCCCCCTGACTATTCTTCAGCAGAAAAAAAGCCTTGCATGAATATGAAGTCACCAACTAGGCTTCCTGTTTCCACCAATTTCCTGTTTCTTTAAATTGTAAAAAACAAAAATTCTCAGTAAGCTACAGTTGTTTGGAGTCGAGTTTCAGTTAATATTTTGTTTTGGAGAGAAAAATCAACATCTTGGAGCAGTACTTTTGTTGATATTGCAGTTCTGAGCCCAGAGAATTTAAATGCTCTTTCCTTCCCCTTCTGGGTTCAACTGGGTAGTGGTAGGCTTTCAAACTTGGGCTAGTTGGCTGTGAGATGCATAGGAGATCCAGGCCTGAGGCACTGAAAGATGCACCAAGATAGTGCTCTCCATGTGAAGAAGTTATTTGAATCTTCCCGCAATGTGGCTTCAACATAGTGTTGCACTGTTGCTCAAAAACAATGCTATCTTAGGGCAAGCTTAAGAGATATGATGGATAGACTTTCTATGGATAGACTACGTTCTATGTCCTTTTTTTTTTTTTTTTACTTTCCTTTTTCCGTGCACTTTTTACTCCTCTCTATTTTCTATTTCTATTTTCTGTTCTTTCATTAAGTTTAGTTTTGTATTTTACTATTATAATAAAAAAACTAACAAAAATGATCTACAAAAAAGTGTGCAGAAACGAGCTTAGCATGTCAAGATTGGAGAGGCCAAAGTCTTTCTTTAAGAGAAGAGGAAGGGGAAGAAACTGCCCATTGTGTTCAGTTGTGGGTACATAGTCCAGAAAGGACAGTGACTTATTTAAAGGAAGTCTATCATGATGATAAAGAGTCTGGAAAGCAAACACTATGAAGAATAGTTAAAGGGACTAGGAATAAGTAACCTACAAAAAGGAAAGCTAAAACTGTAGCATTCTTCAAATATCTTAAATATTATCACACAAAAGAGGAAATGGATTTATATTGTGTTGCCTGGAAGTTGGATCCAGAACCCGTGCTTAAAACTACAAGTTGTTAGACATTAGAAAGAATTTCCTGACTGTATGAATTGTTAGCCAGTGGAACAGACTGCCTCATGAAGTGGTGAATTGTGCTTCATTAGAGACCTTTAAACATAGCCTGTGATGGATCCTGCACTGAGCAAAGGGTCTCTATGGTTTCTTTCAGTGCTGTGATTCAGTTTTTATACTGTATATGTTTGGAAAATTGTTCTATCAGTGTTTCTCAACCTCTGCAACTTAAGATGTATGGATTCAACTCCCAGAATTCTTCAGCCAGCATGCTAGCTAGGGAGTTCTGGGAGATGAAGTCCATACATCTTAAAGTTGTTGAAATTGACAATACTGATCTACTGGATAAGGCAAGACGTTAAAGCCCAAGCAGTACAGTACTATTTGGAAAGGGAGAAAATTGTAAAGAACGTAGCTCTATGGTGCCTTTGTATGCTGTATATGGAATCATTCTCCCAATGATGGACTGGCCTGGAAAAGAAGCCCAGGCAAAAGTAAAGGGAGCTTTGTGCAATCTGTGTAGTCTGCTGTTGTAGGCTGCACCTGCCACTTCAAAGAAGGAAAAGAGAAGTAATCACATGACTTCCTTAGTGCTTGAGTAAACTCTTAAGGCCACAAGAGCAGGATTTGGATTTTTCTAGCTTTTTAGCTGTTAGCACTGGCTTCCAGTGTGCATGTGACCTTTCTAAATCAGTGGGTAGGATTAATACCAGGTAGCAAAAAAAGCCTGAACTTTAAGGCACTTCCGCATATCACTGCTTCCATTTCTCATTCCCTGCAGACTATTCTGAAGTTGACCAAGCCTATCAGTGCTTTCCTTTCAGCAACCAAAATATGTCATTCAGTCTGTGCCTTCTCCAAGATATGTACTTCAAGATACCTGAAGCAACATTATTTATTTTAGATTGGTAGCTTCCCCGCCCCACCCACATATTTCTACAACATGTCTACGTTTTTTGTCCATTTCCAAAAGTCAAACCAAACATGAGCAGTTGCAGAATAGATACTTGTGGGGGGGAGAAGGGGAGATACCAAACACACACAATTCACAGTTGCTAAGAGTGGGATTTGTGAAACTTCAAGCCACCTTCCCCTTTAATAAGAAGTTCACTGGAGATTGGAAACACAGTATAAAAAACACAGCTAACCGAATAGCAAGCATCCAAAAGCTCTGCCAAACTTTGTTTTTCCAAATGGAAAGATGACAATGGACAGCTACAGAACTGTTTGAAAAGTGAGCATTGCAAATTTAGTGTGTTTTAAAAGGCTCTGCTACTGTTGCAAACAAGATGGCTAATCCTATTGTCTCTCAGCGCTCAAATCCATGGAAGATTGCTGCCCTGCAGTGTCTTTACAAGGAGTAACTGTCCAGAGCACATGTGGGTAATCTCCTACCTTCTCCTTACCTGGGGAAGTTCCAAAGAACTGGTCTACTCATCATTCTCTGGTTTTTGCCATTAGCTTAGCTTTGCGGAGCCATCTTCAGTTCACCAATGACACCAAGACTCTCCTGCAGAACTGTTTGAGAGCATTTAAAGTGCCCAAAGTTTGAATAATAGTGTACAAAAGACAGGCACTTCTTAAAGGTGAGCTACACAAAAGCATCATGTATACACATTATTTGTATGTTATGTAGTTATCATTATAGTTCCTTCAAAACATGCATCATGATATGATCACATTCATTTGACTTCTGCACCCAGTATCCTAGAAAAAAATGTTTCATGAATTGGGGGCAGCCACTGAAAAGACTAGGGTTCCTTTTCTTCCCTCAAACGATGGCTTATTTATAAGATACCCAGCATGTCTGAATGCAAGGATAGAAACACAGACATGCACTTCGGCTAACTAGGATCTAAGCTGTGAAAAGTTTTAAAGTAATAACTAGCATTTGATGTTCAGACCAGAAATGGATCCATTGCTGATGGCATAGTATACTTGTGACATGATCATAGCTCCTAGTCTCAGTTGTCTAGGAAGTACATTCTGAAGAACTAGTTTTGGAATAAGCTTTCTTCCACTGTATATAGAAAATTCTGGTAGTCTAACTAGGAGATGTAAGCAAAGTTAGCTAGATGTTGAATAGGAGGCTTACAGTGGAAATAAATATAGGTCCATTGGAAAATAATATGGGTAAGGAAATAGGTTGTTTTTCTGAAGTAATATAGTGTGTTAGAAATAAACAGAGAAGAAACTTTGGAATGATGTATTCATTAATGTGTTAGAGTTATATCCCACTTTTAGATATTTAAGACAGTATACCTAGTACTCCTCCCATTTTTCCACACAACAAGAACTTTGTGAGGTAAATTGGCTATGGCAGAATTTTTGGGGTCTATGAGAGAAAAAGTTGATTTTCAAAGCAAGACAAAGGTCAGATGGACATTTTAGCCTTATCTTTTAGCTGAAGCATCTGTCCATCTGTTATTAGTGGATCTATGAGAAAGAGGATCGGATAGCTTACCCTGCCTTAATGTACAAGTAGTCTTTACTTATCCTCCCTAAATGGGACTGAAATTTCCATCACTAAGCAATGTGATTAGGTGAAATATTTTGCTGCTTAGCAACCACAGTTTCTGTAGTTGCTGTAGTCCTAGTTGCAGTTGTTAGGCCAGGACCTCACAGTTTTCCTGCCCTGCCATGTTCACTTCCTCTTCAATTCCCACCACTCACCTATCTCCCCCCATCTCTGTCCTTTTGGCCACCCTACACTCCATTGCCTCTGCTGTCCACCAGCTCTGCCACCCATAGCTGATCTTCACCGTCTTCTTCCTCCCTCTACTGGTGAGGTGCACCCAGCCTGGCCCTTCATGAGGCAGCTACTGGCCATGCAAGGGCTATTTGAGGCCATGTGTAGAGTGGTGGGGGAGCAGGGTGGGAGAGGTGGGGGAGCACAAGGCAGCATGGTTGGCAAAGTGCAGGGCAGCCAAAGAGGCAGAGATGGAGTGGGGGAGGGGAAATAGACAGGTGAGGAGAGTTGAAATGCATCTATGGTTGTAAATGCGAGCATGCTGCCATGCACCCAAATTTTGATCATGTTACAACAGGACTGCTGTAACAGTTGTACCTTCCAGGACCAGGTGTAAGTACCATTTGTTCAGCCCTTGTTGAATGTTCAGTCATATATTTGAATAGTTGCTGAATGAATGTTAAGTGAGGGCTATCTGTTAAGTGAGGCAAGTTCCTTGTGTGTCCAATCACACTTGTCCAATAAAGAATATTCCAATTCCAATCTGTAATCCCCCATGCCATCACTCTGCTAAACAACTAATTCCCACAACACTGTCAAACTACCTAGTAGGGCTATATTATTATTATCCTTCTCATCTTTCCTATTACCTATTTCCTTATCTTCTTATGACTATAACTTTGTTGTTTGTATCTTACAATTTATACTAATTGTTTTATTTAGTATTGTAGTATGATTTATGTTGATTGCTTATTTAGTATCCTATAACTATCACTGAGTGTTGTATCTTATGATTTATGATGAATGTATTTTGTGATGATTATGATCATGATTTATCACTTGTTGCTTGTATATACAATGAGAGTTTATGCTTTGGAGACAAATTCCTTGTGTGTGAATTTGTCTCCAATCACACTTGGCCAATAAAGAATTCTAATTCAAATTCTAAATGTAGGCTGGTATACAGATCTAATTTTCAACCCTCTGTAACTTAACCCATTTTCTTGATTTTATGCCATTAAAAAGACTCTTTGTAAATCCTCCTTTCTTGGTTACCGTATGTGCTGATAATACTGTTACTTTGGGCTTGACATCCAGTGAAGTATCTGAGAGTGGTTTTGAACCTGATTTTCCTCTTGCCAGTTCAACACCTTAACCACTATACCATTTTAGCCTGTCCCATGTCACTTTAGAAAGAGAAAGTCTACATGAATGTAAAAGGACTACATTGTTCCAGAGATGGGATGTTTGGCTGTTGTTTTACCCTGATGTCACTCATTTTTTTCAGGTGGAATACCTCTTGAAGAAGATATGTACAGCTATGAGCATTGAGCTTAATAGTGGGGAATTAGATGACTATCTTTCCCAAGAGACCCAGCAACAGAATGGTTTGATAGTTTGGCAATTTCTTGATTTGGTGAACTCTGGCCGATTACTACGTGGACTTGAGCGTGAGGCCATTAGCATGGCCATTGAAGAGGTTTACCAAGAGATCATTGGAGATGTGCTGAAACAGGTAAAGAATTATCTCTCAATTAGAAAAACTGAACAAATGGCTTTTAAAAAAATAGATTAAAAAAATAGGTAAAATGTTAAGAGTAAGGCCACTGAAGGCACTGAATCAATTATGACTATTTTATTTCCTGTGTTATGAGATTTAAAATGAGACACCAAGCTATCTCATGTCCATGTGCTTCTATTAAGCATCTGGCTTGGATTATGAAAAATTATGATCTGGTGGCAGCTCTTTTCTCTTTAGGAAAATCCTTACTGTCTTGTCAAGGAGAGCATTTGCTGGGTATTCTGGTTATCCATCGAATAACAATATCAATTGGATTAATTAGATGGAAAATATTATCTAATTTATGACAGTAGTGAGAGGAGAAAAATATTGGCAAGTGCAGATAGTCCTTGACTTACAACAGTTTGTTTAATGGTTGTTCCAAGTTACAGTGGCACTCAAAAAAGTGATTTATGACTGTTTTTCACACTTACGACTGTTGCAGCATCCCCATGATCACATGATCAACATTCAGACACTTGGCAACTGACTCATATTTATGATGTTTGCTGTGTCCTGGGTTCATGTGATCCCCTTTTGTGACCTTCTGACAAGCAAAATCAATGGGGAATCCAGATTCACTTAACAACTGTGTAACTAACTTAAAAAACACAGGGATTCACTGAACAACTGTGGCAAGCAAGGACGTAAAATAGGTGCAAAACTCACTTAACAAAGGTGTCCCTTAGCAACAGAAATTTGGGGGCTCAATTGTGGTTGTAAGTTGAGAATTACCTGTAAAAGAAAAGTGAAAACTTCTACTTGGTTAGAGATCGGTGAATCTGCCTTGATTATGTGCAGTCTCCTACATCTTATCAGCAGGAAAAAAATCACAAGGAAGAGAAGGGCAGAGCTGGCTTGCAAGAGAGCACCTCACACTCTTCCTTCGTGACCGTTATTGCATCAGAAAGCACTCTGACTGTTCAATTAGCCATATATACACTTCCCCCATTGTGCCAGTAGTTAAATGGCATGATACACCACTGTTATCTGTTCCTGTTTGGCTCACAATCAGGAAATAAAGTTTGTTCATAGCTGGGTTCTGCTTTGCATTTGTTCCTGCTCGTGTTCTCAAAAATGCTTATCTGGTGCATGTAACCGAACCCTAAGACCATCCCCAATGGTTTAAGACATCTTGAAATGAAAGGGTGTGGATTTTGAGTTTTGATTTGAGGATTTTAATTTGGGGATGATTGAGATCACCAGCCTTCCACCTTGCTGCCAGCATCTCTGCACAAAGAGGAAGGAAAGCGAGTCAGCATTCCTGACAGCCACATATCATATGAGTAGGAGCAAACCAGGGTGGAGGAGAATCAGTCTATGGCACATACAGAAGCAACAAAGACTGCAGCACAAAATCTCATGCAAGGTGGTGATATTTTGGTTTTCTCCACTTTCATTTATCACTTCAGAACTATTATAAGGCATTGATTGCCTAGATGGTTTGCTGTTCTATTCCAACATACAGTATGCTGAAATATCTTAAATATAGTTAAATAGGCTGTTCTTACTTGTACAGAAAAATAAAGTGGTGGAACAGGCTGAAACAATTTGGGCTACAAGTGGTGGATCTCTGTTCTGAATAGCCCTCTATATAAAAAGTCAGAACATAAGGAAATTAATCTAGGTGAGTAGGTGGGGGTTGGTTTTACCTTTCAGCCAACTGTGTTGATTTTCTATTCATGTAGAATGGTTAACAAAGAGGAATATTCAAATGTGGAACCAGCTCAATTCTTTGCAATCCAATTTGCCACTGAAGGATTTTGTTTCTCAATGGAATAGGACAAGCACTACTTAAGAAGCCCTGCATTGACATGTGTATCCAAATAGTTGCTTGGTAATGGGTCAAATTGCATAGTTTGCAGCCAGCCCATACTGTAGATGTGGCCTGAATGTGATTTGGCCTCTTTTTGTGACATACTTTTTTTGTTAAATGGTCTTTTGTAAAGAGCTTTTGTATAAATCTTTGATTGTGGTGTGCCTGCTTTTCCTCTTCATTCCCACTATAGGGCTATCTGTGGAAGAAAGGCCACCTAAGAAGGAACTGGTGTGAGCGATGGTTTACCCTGAAGCCCAGTGATCTCTCATATTATGTGAGTGAAGAACGTAAAGAAAAGAAAGGGAGCATTTGTTTGGACAGAAATTCATGTGTGGAGGTAATTGGATATTTTTTTGTTGCAAAAAGAGCATGTTGGCCTTTTATGAAATGGTCACTAGTATGTTGTTTTATTAAGAGATTAGTAATGTATATTAGCCTGATGCCAGTAAATAATGCCAGTAAATAATTGGTTCCTGAGGAGTGGTGCTTTTTCTTCCAGCTTTAAGCCAGGTTTAAAAATGTGATGCTCTCCATGTATTCTCAGATCTTAAAGACAGTACAATATGTAAAAGCCAAAATGTAATTTTCCACTAGTTTTACATTTCTAACAAGTACAAGATTTATATTTTCAACAGTTTAAAAAATAGAAAACATTTTGTTCCCTAAACAGCACAAACTTTCTCCCCACAACAGCTTTCTTCCACTCTACTCCAAATAGAAATTGCTTTTACTGAAAAGAAAAAATAAGTAGTGACTCCCTTTTCCCATCAGCAGAGGTACTAGTAATGACTCAAGCCCAAAATCTCATGCAGCTTGGTGGTATTTTTTTCCCTTCAGTTTGGTTTAGCTCTTCAGAACTTTTAAGGTGATCTAGATTATCAATTACATCAACATTTACAGAGTATGTAAATGTATACCAGTTGGCCATGGCTCAGTGGTTAAGATGCTGGGTTTGTCCAATTTGGCCAACCAATTTGGCTATTCCCCCCCCCAAAAAAATTCTTAAAACTATTTGCATTTCTGCATAACTCAGTTCTGAAGAAATTATTTGCTTATCAGCATTATTATTGTCTTTGTCATGTCTTTCACATATTCTGGCTAGAATTAAGAGATTGAGAAGAATTAGGATTTGAATATGGATTCGGGTCTATTTATGTAAAGGTGGAGAAGTGAGGGGCAAATTTTCCATTAGAAAAAAAAAGAGGATTCAAAGAGGAATTTGACTTGTAAGGTTTTGTAAGGTTTTCCCAATTATTCTACTCCTGTGATAGGTAAGAATATCACTTCATTCGTTGGGAGATTAATATGGTTATATTAATATGCTTAAAGTTGTCTCAATGAGCTAAAAAAAAGCTATTTATGTAGCCTGTCTGTAAAATTGTAATAGGAATGTGGTGGTTCCTAACTTGGGAGATGACATAGGAAAGGGGGCCATCTTCAACTAGGCTGGAAGCAACAGATTTTGTGCTTATTAATAATGAAGACTCCACTGTTGCACTTGAGATTATAGCTAAGTTTTAAATTTCTCTTCTTTTCTGATTCAAAGATTTTGCCTGATAAAGATGGGAAACGTTGCATGTTCTGTGTGAAAACATCTTCACGAACCTATGAAATGAGTGCCTCAGATACCAAGCAAAGGCAGGAGTGGACACTGGGTGAGTATTCTCATAGTGCTTTGCATTGCTGCATCATGGTTCTGTCTTGAGATGATCTGAGAGGAAGAAGTTGAACTGCTTAATAGCAAGTCTGTCATTTTTTAGGCAGATTTCTTTATGGACTGGCCATCTTCTTGTAGAGCATGACTGAACTAAATCAGATTGCTAGTAAAAGCATCTGTGCTTTAGATTTAATGTCAGTGTTGGAACTAGTTTCGGATTTGAATGCAGGTTCTTCTAACCATGTTCTTTTGGTGATCTTTATAGAGATCCCTGTGGAGACCCCAAATTAAACAAGTATGAAGTAGGGTTGTTGTTGTTTTTTGCCTCAATTTGAAATAAAGTTTCCTTGGGAAGGCTGTTCCACAGTAGAATGGCAAAATCATTTAAACAAAATTACAGCAATTCTATTGAAAACAGTTACAACAATAAAAAATTAATGTAAACTAAAAGAAAAGAAATGTTTCCCAAACTACACTGAGTTGTGTAAGCTTGTCTATTCACAGCTGCCACTTTTGCTGCTCTGGAATCTGTTCTGGCAAATTGCAGTATATCGATCCAACACTTGTGATTGACTGATTTTATATCCTGAGGCAAAAGGTGCGCCTTGAGCTCTCTGACTAAGAGAGCAAAGGGTTGGGGCCCTACTGACGCTTCTGTTCCCTCGGCAGCCATCCAGATGGCAATCCGTCTCCAAGCAGAAGGTAAGAGGTCTCTGCACAAGGACTTAAAGCAGAAGAGGAGGGAGCAGCGGGAGCAGCGAGAACGAAAGAAGGCTGCCAAGGAAGAGGAGATGCAACGCCTGAAGCAGCTGCAGGAAGAAAAGGAGCGCAAGCTGCAGGAACTGGAGCTGCTCAAAGAGGCTCAGAAGCAAGCAGAACTTTTACTCCACGAAGAAGAGCAACGGCGCCAGCAGCAACACGAGGAGATGCAGAAGATGTTGGAAATTCAGCTTCAGGAAGCAGAACAGGTGTGCACGCTCAAAGCAGAGCCTGGGAGAGCCAGAGCCTGTTAAAGATATTATATCAATCAATGCAATAGAAATGAGTCAAATCTGATGCCGTTTTTGAATGGTTTGCTCAGTTCCTTGGCTTCTTCTCATGTAAAACAAGTTTTGGGGGCGTTTAGAGTAAACTTTCTGGTTCAGTTAGAATCCATCTATTTGAAATGCAGAAAGTAATGCAAGTTTGCCTCACTTAACTAAAGTTGAGCATCATCATCCCATTGCCTAATAACTCTAAGCATGGTTTTCTTATGATATCCCTAAATAGCTAAGGGCAGATTAACAGATGAAGAGTAAACAAGAGGGGGGGGGGAAGTAATGGGCAAATATGTTGTATGACCACACAGAATGTGGTGAAGGAGGATATACAACCTCAGTCAGTTTCTTATGTAGGCCTAAGGAAGCAGACTAAATATTTATGGGTTATACCAGGGGTAGGCAACCTTGGCTCTTTTATGACTCGTGAACTTCAACTCCCAGAATTCATGAGCCAGCCATGCTGAGGAGAAATGGAGAGGTTTCCATGCTGAGCCATGCTGGCTCAGGAATTCTGGGAGTTGAAGTCCATGAGTCATAAAAGAGCCAAGGTTGCCTACCCCTGGGTTATACTGTACAGGTTGTAACAAGCTTCTTAATAACAAGATAAACTGCTTGCCTTCATGAATAAGTTCACTATAAATATGGACCTGCCATGAGCTTTCTACTTCCTGTTATTTGTGGCATACTCTTGACATTTTTAATGCAGACAAAACTCTAATTTTTAGTACATCAGGTACTACTCTGCCTCTGTATGAAATGAGCAGTAGCAGAAAAGAATGTTGCATTTGTAGAAGACTCTAAACAATCATGCCATCCAATTTAGGATAACAGTGACCTCTGTCTGCCAAAAAAGGTAATGCAAAAGTCTTAAATGCCAGCATAACCTAGTGGTCTAAATGTGGGACTAAGAAGTCACTTGCTCTCATTCAACCTACCACACAGGATTGTTGGTTTGGGAAACAAAAAACGGAGGAAATAATGCAATATAAGCTCTGTTGATCTTCCAGAGGAAACGTGTGCTATAAATCTAACAATTAATTAAGGTTCTTTGTTCTAGGATTGAGTGATTTACCTGTTTTGCACAAATAGGCATATAGATTCAGCTTTAACACTGGAGGTTCCAGGAACCTCAACGAATAAGAGCATTCTCCATCAGCTTTGACTGGTCTTACTATTACAGATTCTCTCTGACAAAGATAACTACCACAAGAAGTCCAAATTCAGTTACTGCAAAGGGCAATACATGGGTTTGCCTTGTGGCTTTAAAGAAGTTGCAGCTATAACAGAAATCTGTGACTCAGCAGAGTCTCTTACTGGGCACCAAAAACTGAAGATTGTGCGCTAGTAGCTGATTTGCTGCTCAATCATTTTCAAGGATGTATTGCTGTTTGTTAGGCCTAAACAGATCATGAAAATATTATATTAATTTCCATGTAGGTTTCTTAGGCCTTTTCACTGTAAGAAGAAATCCTGCTAATTGTTCTCCTGAATGCTAATATTGAATCAGTTGTCGAGTATAGGTGGCTCTTCTCTTGTAAAATAAACTTCCAATAGATTTTAAGTTTGTGCCCCACTGTGGAGTGTTTACACTCAGCTTTAGAAACCTACTTACTCACCTAAGCATTCTTATGATCTTATTAGTTGCTGTTTTTAATGGTTTGTTTGAACACTTTTACTGATTTCAATTACTTAATTGTCTTATAACTGTTCTAAAACAATTCCTGCAGAAGATGTAACTAACATAATCTTTAAGAGTTAACATGGACTTGATAGCACAATTCCTTTTTAAAATCAAAATTGTTTATAAGTCATAACATTTCAATAAGTTTTGCACCAAATGATATATTTGGAACCATGACCTGTTTATATTTTTTATATCACTAGTGACTTATATCTGCCTTCTCATCATCTCCACCCATCGTTATAATCTAATAATCTAAACTGTGGAAGGTTAATGGGGGGGGGGTCTACATATGGAAAATAATAAAATTGTTGGTGTCCAGATAAAACCAGAGACTTTACCAGCGACCAACTTCACCAGCTACTGCTGAGGACAAGGCTGCATTTAAGTAACTGCCCCCGGCTGTTAGCAGGGATATATTCTGGCTCCTCACTGCATTTACTTTACCCACCTGCAAGGCTCGGGCTTCCATGCAAGCAGAGATGGTTCTGAAGGAGGCAGAGGCGGAACGTCAGCGCAAGCGCATTGCAGAACTGGAAGACATGCAGCAACGACTCCAAGATGCCCTGCAGCAGGAGATTAAAGCTCGTCAAGACGAAGAGGCTGTGAGATATGAACAGGCCAGGTAGCATTGCTGAATGCCTAGATTTTGCTTTCCTGAATAGTTCTAAAAGCACCGATATATTATGACTTCTGGGAGGAACTGGGTTAATAAGAAAGGCGAATAAGAAAAGACAAATGATTTTAATGACATAATTCTGAATATTTATGTATTGAATCTATTTTTACAACGTTCCTACTTTGAAATATCTCAAAGGCAGTATATAATTATGTATAGTTATATACATAATTAAAGTGAAGGAAAAACATTGAAATATTAGCAAATGAAATGGTAATGAATAAAAAACATTAAGTGTAAAAGATATGTAAGAAAAACATAAGAAGAGAGTAAGCTACTTTTCACAGGAAAAGCCTGAATGAAAAGGTGGGTCCTCAGGAGTGCTAAAACATGGGCATCTCTCAAATGCTAGGGCAGTGATGGCGAACCTTTTAGAGACTGAGTGCCCAAACTGCAACCCAAAACCCACTTATGCATCGTCGAGTGCCAGGTGAGTGTGGCCCATTGGCTGGGTGTGGCCAATTGGGTGGGCATGGCCAATTGGGTGGACTTTGCTGCAGTGGTAACGGCAGACGGGTGGGACTAAAAAGTTCAATCAATCAATTCCAACTTTGCAAGATCTTTTTTTTTTCCGCAAGAAGTTGAAATTGACTGATTGAACCTTTTTTTTTTTGCACACGGCGGTGGAGGCCTAAAGTGAAAAGGTTTTATAAAACCCAGCTGAAGGCCTAGGACTGGGGCGACAGCACGCGTGCCCACAGAGAGGGCTCCGAGTTCCACCTCTGGCACCCGTGCCATAGGTTCGCCACCACTGTGCTAGGGTGTAAACATGGGTATCTACCACCACAGAGAAGCTGCTCATTTGAAATAAGCAGAATAGAAATGGCGCAAGATGATACAGAGAAAGACCAGAGAAGAGAAGAAGCAGATGTGAATTCCTTAAAATGAGAATTCTCAGCAAATTCCTTCTCCCTCACTTTATGATGCCATAAGTGACAGTTCCCAGAGAGGAGGCAATCTGTTCCTTTTGCGGAGCAGAATTACTAATTTCTTTCATAGTGTTATGGGTTGCTTATGAATCATAGGACTAATCCAAACTTTTGACGCTAAATCACTCACAGAATGAGAAGGAATTAAATCCTGTGTAATTTTGTTAGATTGCTGGCAGAGGAGGAGGAAAAACTGAAGCAGTTGATGAAATTGAAGGAAGAACAGGAAGAATATATCATCAAGGCTCAACATGAAAAACTGGCTCTCAAGCAAGAGATGGAAAACAAGAGCAAGTTTCTGGAAGAAACTAAACTGCAGCTAGAAGAAGTCAGATTTAATAGGGAAAGGATGGACCAGGATGTTATGGTAAGCACTGGAGCTGTGCCTGTTTTTTCCTCTTTTGAAGAGTTTTTATTAATGCCAAGAGTTTTTATCCTCTATTTCAGGGGTGTCAAACTCAATTTGATTGAGGGCCGCATCAGCATTGCGGTTGCCCTCAGGGGGCCGGGTGGGTGTGTCCAGGGTGGGTGCGGCCTACTGGGTGGGCGTGGATGGACTGGGCGTGGCCTACTGGGTGGGCGTGGCCAGCTCTACATCATTCGTGTCAAGGTTGCCTGTGGGGGCCTGGGCAGGAGTGGGACAGATCTGAGGGTCTCTGGCAGAAGGGGGTGGGACCAGGGCAAGTGCCAAGGCATGGTCCACTAGAGGAGCCTCACTGTTCCTCTCAGGCCATGCGGGGGGGGGGCTGGATGGTGGTGCGGGCTGCCCAGAGCCCTGGGCAGCAGAGGTCAAACGCCCAGCCTGGCCCTCGAGCACCCGCGGCACCAAGCCCAGCCCCACTTCCCCACGGGGGTGCCCAGCTGCACTTACCTCCTCCTCAAGGCTGCTGCTGCTGTGCTTGCTCTCCTTAGCCAGGTGATGGGTACAAGGGCAAAGTCAGAGGGAGGCCCATTCCCCCTCCATGGGAGGAGACCCGGCTATGTATCCAAAGCTTCCTTAGCAATAGGATGGGAGACCCCCAAGATAGGCTAGGAGGAGGGGGCAAGGGGATGGTGAAAGGGCAGCAGGGCAGGACTAAGGCAGGACTTCTCTCAGACCCTCCCTCTCTTTCTTATCTTCTTTCCTTCCTTTCTTCCTAAGTACAGAGTGGTGGGAAAATATTTGAGATGAGGGAGGGAGAAAAACAGGCAAGAAACGCAGCTGGAGAGGTGTCACCCTTTGTGAGGAATGAAGAAATGCACCATCGCCTGGAAGTGGCCAGTGCGATGGTGCATTTCTTCATTCCTCACAAAGGTGACACCTCCTCAGCATGCACCCAGGGGGCGGGGCTGATGTGGCAGGGGCTGGTTCCTCGCTGTTTCCAGGCACCTTGTGGAGCTAAGACTGAATGCGTTTCAGCATAGATGGCCACCATAAAATTGTACATTGGCTTCCGGCCAGCCTGGGCCAGGGCCAAGGCAATGGGGGCCATTCCCTCACTGTTTCCAGGATGGCTTCGCGGGCCACATGAAACCACTTTGCGGGCCACATCCAGCCCCCGGGCCTTGTGTTTGACATGTCTGCTCTATTTCATACCCTATGGCAGCAATCCCCAACCTTTTTGACACCAGGGACCGCTTTCGTTGAAGACAATTTTTCCACGGACTGGGGGAGGGGGGGAAGAGCATGCAACCTAGATCCCGCACACACACAGTCTCGCTCGCCCATAGTTCATCTCCAGCTGTGTGGCCTGGTTCCTAACAGGACACGGACCGGTACTGATCCATGACCCGGGGGATGGGGAGCCCTGCCCTATGAAACATGTTATTCCCAGCGGTGAGGCAAGCCTCAACTCTTCTGATTTTCCAGAAGAGTGTTAAGATGTAGCTTTGCCAATAAGCATGAGGGTCTAAAAGTATGATGCAGCCTTAGGGGTGGCTGGTGGCCTAAGGACACTCCCATTCCCTTGTTAACCTCCTAGACTTTTGAATTTTGTAAATTGATCTTTATCTCTGTTTTGAAGTATTAACCTCTATTTGGAAGTATTAATTCTGTTTTTAATTTGTGCTTTTATTCATGTATTTATGTGATTTTATTACATGCTGTAAGCCGTCCAGAGTCATTTAGGTGAGATGGGACGTGTAGAAAACAAACAAACAAACAAATAAAGGCAGACCTTCTATGTCATTTTATATTGCTGTAGCTAACATTTCCATTTAAAAAACTTTGCTCAATATTGAAAAAAATGAGATTACCACCAATATCAAAATACTCTTAGATTTTACACTTGTAAAGTATAAATCTGGGTGATCTTACAAATGCTGTTGCTGGTTTTATTATGCTATTAAAAGGACCAAAAGGCCCACTTAAAGCAAGATTACTTCCTCTTCTATATAATAAATAATATTTATTTTTTAAAATATTTAAATATTTTATTTTATTTTAAAATATGTTATTTTATTATTATTATTATTATTAAGCATTCATTTACTGTCAATTAATTTATGCAATCTAAGCTAAAGAGTCCCCAGGCAGAGAGCAAATACACTATAGAAAAGATGATCTCAGATGCATACCTCCACTGTAATTGAATGAACAGATAGGAATTTCAAAACCAAACTTTGTAAATAGTTGTCACATTGATTTAGTTGTCAGTCGGAATGATCCATGTTCATTCATATATTGAAAAATCTGCAATTTAAAAGTATTATTGTAGAAGTTTGAATTGATTCAGTAAGATTGATATCATTCATTGAATTGATTTAGTGAAACTATTGGAATCAATGCTTACAAATCTACTAAATGCTGCTATTTTTCTAGCCACACTTCATGGAATCCACTACTTCCTTGGTACTTTCAAGTATCAAGTACCATTACTACAAATATTTTTATTTATTTGCATAACTAAGTACTTTAAAGTACAGGGTTTTTTTGAGAGAGGCAAGGGATAAACTGAGAAGTCAGAAACAAATGTTCCAGAAAAAGATTACAGTCAAACTGCCTCCTATTATGCCAAGAAATATGCATGGATGCATTCATGTTAATCATCAGGAGTTGAGCTGTAATCATGGAAGGTGATTTTACTTTAGTCTCACTATGAATTGACAGTATTATGCCACTAGATGGCATGCACTAACCTGTTATTCTGTTTTTTAAAAAAATAAAAATAATAATATGCCAAGATCTCAGGAAATCAGAAATCTCAAAAAAAAAAAAAAATCATCCTCTTAAAACAGATTTGGCCATTTAGTCTTTAAAATTGAAAATAATTATTTAAAAGTCATTTTAATTCCAACATGTGTGTTTTAGGGCTTACAGAGCATGAAACTGGGAAATTGTGCCCATCGCTTGAAAAGATTGCATTATTTCATTCAAGAATAGTTTCAGATTTCTTTGCATTTTCAATAGGGTCTGCTGCATAGAATTAAAGAACTGTAGCTAAGCATACTTACAGATACTGTAAACATGGCTGCCAATTGAGGCAGAAGATCAGATTTTTCCTGATGCTGATCCAAAATGGGTAACCTGATCTAGTGTCAGCCCTTCGAGAGAGACCCAGATGAGACCCACACCACAGGATGATCAGAACTATACTTTATTGAAACAGGGCTATACTAAGAGAATCTTGCAAGTCTGTTGTACTTCTGCATCCCTCCATCTTCAGTGAATCAGGAAGGAGCCTTAGAGTCTCTTCTTAATACCACCAGCTTTCCCAGAATTTAAAGAATGCTTCCACCCTGTTTATTTACATAATGATTTCTGATTATTTGCTTCAAGGCTGTCTCCCTGGCTATCTACAGCTGGTTACTTATATCATCTGATCTCATCATCTTGGCTTCACTGTGTGAATAAAAAAAAACTCATCGGAGCTCAACACAACCCTACTTTTAATTTTCCTGATTTTGATTTTATTACACTTTGAGGGGCTGGTGATCAGCTTTAAAGTTTCAGTTTCGAAATTGCTTGTTCTAAATAGAATTTGCCTGCCCAAATTATGTCGGTAGAGTAGTATTTCTCAACCGTGGCAGCTTGAAAATGTATGGACTTCAACTGCCAGAATTTCCCAGCCATAGAGGGTGCTCGATGAGAATCCCATTCCTCATGAGGTTTGACCAAAGGAGACAAAGGTGAACCCTCTCTGCAGATACTCCTACCTGTGGAATGTCCGCCATTAGAAGCATAAGAAACATGCCCTCCTAACATTCCAAAAGCTTTAAAAAATTTTTTAATGCGTTTGGCAACTGAAGCAAGAATGGGTAAAGGTACCTGAGTTTGGGATGAATCCTGTTCGATGTTAGAGACATCATGAATTTATAATACTCTAATTGTTGATTGGCTATGATATTTTTTTTATATACTGATCATGTTAATTTGTTGTTTACTGTATTGTTACCTATTGCATATTGTTTGTAAGCCCTTTTAGAGTCTGGTGATTCAAGAGACATCAAACTTTTTGCTGTAAGTAAATAGTCCTTGGCTCCAACGGTCTGCCCTGCCCCTTCCCTAATCTTCCCAACACTCTCCTTTTTTTTATTTCATCCTAGCAACCAGTGTCCTTGGATTTTTCCCACTCTCCCCCTCCCTCTGAAATGCTTCTCCCAAAGTATGCATGTTTCAGAGTTGTGCCTGGATTAAACATGTCTATTCATGGACCATTCAAAATTAGCTGTTCTCTGCATGGCTTGTTTTGTACATACCTACTTAAATATCTTTGTTAAGAAAATATTTCAAAGGTTAAAAAAAAATGTGAGAAAGAAACAGAGCTCTTTGCTCTTTGCCATGATCACTTCCCTCAGGACAATTCTCCCTGTGCCTTAATGGGGCATTTTCTATCTACAAATTGCAAAACAGGGAGTCCTGCTCTTTCTCTGTTTCCCTTCTTAATAGATATTCTATATTTTTTTTATAGAAAAAAAAACCTAGAGAAGAAATAGTAAAATAACAAGAGATTACAATTAGCTGATAACTATTTGTCTCCTATGAAATTCTGTAATACAATTTTTTATAAAATCTTGTCTGAAAAAACCTGAGAATTGTATCCCAGAGTTTGTGATGATCTTTCAAGGAGGCACCCTTTTTTGATATAATGCTGGCACTTATGTTGCCTCAAGAAATTCCTACAATTTCAGCTTTTTCAGTCCTTTTCCTGTTAGCCAGAAGTGATTACAGAAAATGCTCTTAATTGATTAATTATGTCTTCATGTAACATTCTAGGCCACTTTCATTTTTCAGTAGAAGAGAATATATATAGTTCAGGGTTTTACTGTGGAATCCTTGTTGCTTTTGTTTACTTGCAGACATTTCATTACCCAACTAGGTAACATCATCAGTGTGAGTGAGTGTGGGGTTTACTCCCTGTTTATATATAGCAGCTTGCCCTGATGGTGGGGGTGTAGTTTTCTCCTTAGTAAATTCCTTGATAACAGAATTGTTTTCTGCTTAATTGCATTTTTGCTGCTCAATATAATAACTTTTTTTTCAGTAGGTGTAATGACTGCATTCAGTTGATTTATAATTCATTAGGTGTTTACCACTTTGATTACCTAGAAATTACACAGATTTTAAACAGAGATAGCACCCAAGTCTCTTTTTTTCCCTCTTCCATTGCAGATAGCCCAGCAGAAGCTCCAGCAAGCCAGCACCAATGTAAAGCACTGGAATGTTCAGATGAACCGACTGATGCATCCCATTGCTCCAGGAGGTATGAGGGCAGAAATATTCAGCTATGAAGCAAATTATACAACTGTAGCCAGATGCCTTGTTTCAGGCTTGCAAGTTAAGCACACACAAATTTATAATTATCTGGCTGCCAAGGAATAATCTTGTGCTTTTTGAATAGACATTGTGTTTGTGTTTGATCTTCCTCCAGAATTTATGACCACAATTGTTTTAAAGATTTTGTTCTTCTACAAGAGAACAGATATCCAGGTTGGCGTCCAGCAATCTGGAATATTCCATTTGTTTGTATGTTCTTTGCTGCTATTTCCTACCATTGCTAAATTCTGCTTCAAGAGAGGCAGTTTATAATTTCTAAAACACATGCATTCTGTATACTTGTGGTAACAGTGATGGGCATATGCCTAGTAATTTGTCCCTTAACTTCTGAAAATAAAAATTAATTTGCCGTGTGCTTTTCTTTTCTGGTTTATAGAAAAGCGTACTATGACTAGTGGAGGATTCCCTGGCTTTAATCCTGCAATCCTGTCGAAAAGAGAGTCATCTGTCAAATTGAAACAAAATCTGGAAAAAAAGAAATCTGATGTTGTGAAGAATGGGAGCAAAGAAAACATAAATGGAGAGACAGAGAAGCAGATGCAGATGTCAGAAAAAGATAATACTGGCTCAGAAGCCCCTTGTTTAGCTTCAGAAGAAAAATAATTCCACTGAATTGAAATTTAGGGACCAGAAAATAAGTGTCATGGCAGCTTAATGATTATTATAGTCTATAAATACTGAACATATGTAAAGATTGTATAAAGAAGAATTGTGATGTTCTCTGCAGTTAAGCCACACAGTATCCTGGCAGTTCGATTTGTATGCTAGTGTTGACCCTGAAGTTCTACACATACATATTGAAAAGAATGATTTAAATATGGGATTATGGTTTCCCCAAAGCATACTCTATTTGGTCTCAGCAGATGAAGAAGAGTTCTGGTAATGCTGTATCATATTATGGTATTAAAAGTTCTATCAGTTGGTGGCCACAATAACTACTGCTGTAATATGCCAAGAATTCTGTCATTCTCTCTAGAAAAAAAATATTGTAAAATATATTGTCTGAACAACTGAAATGTGTTATAAAAATTGAGACTTTTCTTTTTGGCAGTGTCATTAGTTAACTGTGTCATTTAACTAACCTTGTATTAGTAACTTGAAAGGAAATAACCAGAGGTTATGCAATGACTGTTGAAAATGTTATGTTCCTAATGTTAATGAGACAAATCAGCATTTAATAGAAAAGGTGACAAAGATAGAAATTTGATGTTTGGTTTCATTACGCTGCTGATGTATTGCACTATATAATATAAACTTTTAAGCTAAATATTTCAGTTGCAGTTCCAAATTAAAACATCCTAACAAGTGACTTTCCAGCCTGAAGAGGAGAGGCCACTGTTTTCCTTGATAAGTGGCTCCATCTTGTTTAAGTTTCCATAGCTAATATTGAGAAAAATGAATCTTAAGTGCCAGCTAAGAATTATTTTGAAAGAAGCAGGCAATGCAAAGCCAGATCTTATCACACTGTTACTATGTGTAAAGATAAAATTCTATTCCCATGCACGTTTTTAAAATTTCAGATTCTTCGTATTTAACTAAATCACAACAATCTGGAAAGTAAAATACAAAATAAACACAATCTTATTCCATTGTCATGTGATGGAGAAAGTTTCAGAGAGTATCTTTAACAAAGTGGTGAGGCCACTATTGCTTATAGCAAGGTATCCTCCTTTATATTGTTCCTTTATTGCTCTTATCAAGCAAGGTTTTGAAGCATGAAGAAAATATTATAAAATGTTTTGAATCAGGACAGATACTATGTATATACTATGAGTAATGATGACTTGATATACATCTATCAACTCTGAAATTGTTTCAGAGAAGTAGAAGTAATTCTACTCTGAAATTGTCACATTAGGTGGCAGCAGCTAGCTGTTTCGGGCTGATTTTACAAAGACAAGAGTGATCTGGTTAGGATTTTGATAGGAGTTCATCACCCATATAAGAAGAAAATGAAGAAAAGGGAAGTATTGTACCTCATAAATGTAGACTTAGTATCTACTACAGGTGAAATGGTAAATACTTCCCATTTTTGGGGAGAAAATCTTTCACATGGTAAATTATAGGAAAGACAATTTCTGATCTAATGTTCCCCTCAGTATATTAACTTTATAAGTGCAAGGATAACCCTACTTTAACTTGGTATAAAATAGATGGAGAAATGAGTCTGCTCATTACAGGTAATTGTGATGATGATGATGAAATGGCTGCTAGTATATCACACAACAGTCAATCAGAATTTGCAGCATTTTAGGTCTCTCTTTTTGTGTTTGTCCCTCTCAAATAATTCAAAATGTGTAGTATTTGCTGTTTAGTCTCTTCTGCTTAATTTTCCTTTCTGTATAATATCTCCATGTTACAAATACGTGGAGTCTGGCAGAAGCCTGTCCTCTTTCCTATAGCATCTTTCAATTGCAAGGTTTCTGATATTGCTTTGGTGGCTGAAATTTTGCTTGTTAAGCTTCTCGGTGGCTAGGCTAAAATGTTATTGGCTAATTCATGCTTAATGTTGTTTTGTGAATCCAGAGAATATTTACCTAAACAGTTGGGTTAATTCAGTAAATCATGTTTCGGTTAGTATGTTATGTGAATGTAGCTAATGTTATTCAAAATTTCAATAGATAAATTAAGTCAAATGTAGTGGAGAAAAAAATTATTGGAATAGAAGCTTAATTACAGATTACCATATCAAATTCTATTAACTAGGAGTGATTAACTTTTTGATGAGGCAAAATGTGTTTTGGGAGAACAAGGACTGTAGTGGGTAGAATAGTGATGTATAATGGGAGAGACGATGATACAAAGTGGGAGATAGTGCTTCATTTGACAGGAATTTTCTTCAGTTTGGGAAGGTAAGTATTTGGGGGGTTATTTTAATATGTAATTATTTCAGGAGTTAGAAAACACAAATATATGTTTTATAATTAAAAACAGGAAATTGTGTAATTGTTACTGTCTGAATAATTTTGGATTAGTCATATAGCAACTACTACACCATGCTGTAAAAGAGTCTGGGGTCCACAAAAGAGTTTGATGTGATATTGTGAAGTATTAGTACCACTTTATAAAGCCTTAGTAAGGCCACATATGGAATATTGCATCCAGTTTTGGTCACCACATTACAAAAAAGATGTTGAGACTTTGGAAAAAGTGCAAAGAGCAACTAAGATGAATAAAGGCCTGGAGACTAAAACATATGAAGAACAGTTGCAGAATTTGAGTATGGCCAGTCTAGAGAAAAGAAGGATTGGGGGGACATGATAGCAGTATTCCAGTATTTGAGGGGCTGCCACAAAGAAGAGGGGGTCAATTTATTTTCTAAAGCACCAGAAGGCAAGACAAGAAACAATGGATGGAAACTAATCAAGGAGAGAAGCAACCTGGAATTAAGGAGAAACTTCCTAACAGTGAGGACAATTAACCAGTGGAATAGCTTGCTTTCAGATGTTGTGGGTGCTTCATCACTGGAGGTTTTTAAGAAGAAACTGGACAGCCACTTGTCTCCTGCTTGATCAGGGGGCTGGACTAGAAAACCAAGGTCCCTTCCAGCTCTATTCTGATTCTGATATGCAGTCACATTACTGCAGGCTGCTCATGCGTGCTATGGTCAATATAACCTGGGTAGTAGCCAAGTGTACCTCCTATACCTACCGGTATGCAGTATTTTCTTTCAAATCCCAGTTTGTGGTTATTTAAGAAAAAATGCTGCATCCTTGCATATTAGTATAGTTTTCAAAGTGGCCAGTAAGGTGTTTAAAACAACATGCAACAAAGAGCAAAAATATTCCCATAAAGTAAAACTCAGCTCATTTTTAAAGAAACTTTTGTGCCTGTGACCAGAAAAGAAAACAAAACTGAGGACCAGGTGAATTTTCCGAAGAACTAATGTTCCATAAAGAAACTTTCTCACTAGCTACTGCTACTTCAGAATTTCAGCAGATGGGTGTGTGAAAAATATGATGACAAGCTAATTTGTGAAGGCTAATTACAGGATTTTAGTTGCTTATGTATGTGGTTAAATTGGTTTAAGTCATTTTATTTCCAAGGTTTTTAAAGGAATAATTCAGAATTTTTTTCCCTATTTGACTGGGCAGAACCTGAGAGACATAAACTGGTTTTGTAATAGAGCACAATTGCTAATCCTATTTCACATAATTGAAGTACAGTAAAACTGCATCCCAAGGAAGCTTTATTAAATCCAATTTAGGCTAACAATTCTTTTTAAATTCAGGACTGTAAACTATTATCAATCACTACCCCAGTTAGAATAATTTAAGAATATCCAGACCTTTTAGTAAGCTGGGTGACCTTGGGCCAATCACTCTCTCAGGAAGGAGACAATGGCAACCCGCTTCTGAAAATCTTGTCAAGAAAACTGCAGGGACTTGCAGCGAATGCGTGGGAAATGTCAAGTAAAACATCTACAGAGGACCCGGGTGGTGGAGGCTAAATTTAAAAAATCATGTTTTCAAAATAACTAAAAACCCATATTTACACAGCACAAGAGGAAAAAATCAATTAAGTTGAAAATGTCACTGCAACAAATTGCTATTAGTTCATCTCTTAAATCTAACAAGAGGTGATTTTTTTTTCTCCGAAATTCTAAATCTGTTTGGCTTTATCTTCCCAAATTCCTGGTGATGGGAATTGTGTAGACAACTGTATCTAGGGAACTCTAATTTCGGGATGCTTGTTATAAATTACTGCAATAAAAATGAAAAGCCGACTTGAAAAATTACTCTCTCTGCCCCGTAAATAGCTGCAGGTCCCGAAGTGCCAACTTAAATTCCGAGACTCCTTTTGCACTACTTTTAAAACAGCGGGCTCGTTGGGGACTGCCTGCTTCATTTGTCAGCGAAATTGTGCGGAACCGATTGTGCTTCAGGAAAGAACCGAGCGCATCTCTTAACCCTGGTTGAGCAATCTCTCCTCCCTCAGAGAGTCCTCTGACACCCACGCACAGGCTCAAGAACGCCGCTCTGGTGAAAGAAGAAGCCCCGGTCCCGGAGGAACATCGGGGGGGTGGCAGAGCTGACTTGATTGCGAGAAGCAATCCTTCCTCGTAGAAGGCGGGAACTGGCTTGGGCTGTCGTCGTGGCGATATGCTAATGCCGCCCTCAGCCCGCTAGCGAGCCAATGGGACTGAAGTGCGCGGTAGCGTCAGGCTCAGCATGCGTGACGTCGGGAGGAGTGAGTCTGCTGCTGCTGTTGTCGGCCCGTGGGACGGGGGAGGGCGTGAATGACAAAAGTTCTGCGGAGCGTGTGACCCGGGAGTGTGGGCGCCTCGCCGCCGGCAGGTGAGGTACGGTTTACTCGGGCAAATTCGGCGTGAAGAGAGCCGCCAAGAAGGCGGTGCTCGCTCGGTATTTCGGATTCGGCGTGGTGGGCGGCTGAGGTATCGCCGAGTGGCGTTTGCGGGCGCTTAGAAGGCCCCAGAACCTCGCACAAGACTGTGGGCGCCGGCCGCGTCCAGCCCTGCTGAGCGGAACAGTGTCAGGTTTCGGTCCGGTCACTTGGCTTTGCGTCCACAGTGTGTCGTCGGTTGCCTCCCTCCAGCCTTGAGAGGTCGCTGGCCTGATGCTCGCTGGCCGGTGAAATCGGGTACATGAGCGGCCGCGATTTCCAGCCGCCTGCCCTGTAGCTCCGGAGGGGGACCGCGGTAAGCGCAGGATCCGGGACGAGCGCTGAAGGGATCGAGCGAAGACAGAGCCTGTTTCTGCTTCTCAGAGCGGCGCGGTAAATAGAAGTGCCGGCAAGGATGCCCTGAGCGTTGGGGACCGGAGAAGACAGGCGATCCTTTTTTTTTTTTTTTTGGTTGAGGGGGGGGGGAATAGAGTTCCCTTTGCTTTGTTGACTTTCGCCGTCTCTTGGCCTGGTGGTAAAGCGGGCGGGACTCGGGCCTACAGTATTGCCTAAAAAGAGCACCGGTTGACCCAGCCGCGCTGCCCCTTCAAAGGGTTCTGCCATCTAGGCATGGCAGGCATAAAGGCGGGAATGTAAGCAACCACCTGAGTCCTCTAGGTTTCTCTGCATGCCCCCTCAGGGGAAGACAAGAACAAGGTATTTCGCTGCCTCAGGTAGAAAGGTGGATGGTTGCAAGGTCAGGCAGTTATTTAGGTACTGGAGGTGGAAACTACCATAAATATCTTCTCTCCCATTGATAATACAAAGTGCAGTGCTCATAAGAAATAAATAACATACTGGTATCTTTTCAAAGCAACCATAATTGACTTTCTGAGGCAGCTGATGATCCCAGCCCTCCCTACTGAAATTCCCAGAGAAGAGGACAAGCAAACAGAAATAAGCATCACTCTTCTCCGTTATTACTGAGCTCAGTCTTTCCCATTATGTTGTCCAGAGCAAAGAGTGTGATGCCACCTCTGCCCATATGGTTTTATACTTCATTGAGATAGGGCATGTTTTTGACAATCCACTCTCAAATTTTGAAATGATTGGGATTGGAGGAAGAGTAGGAAATGAAAAGGTAAAACATAGGTTTTCCCTTTCTGCTTTTCCCCTCTGACCCCATAAGAGAGAACACATGTTCAGTTTAAAATGGATGCCTTAACCTTCATATGTATAATTGTATATATAATTATAACTAAAGTGAATAGTATTTAGTTTTTAAAAAGGTTGTTCTACATCAAATTGGAAGAAACTATTTGGTGACATTCAGATAGCAGCTATAAACCCAAAGCATAGCATCTTTCACAATATGAAAATACACAGTTGTAGATAACTTAAATGTTTTATTTTGTTTTAAGCCTGATACAGTATTTTTTGTTTAATTAATGCCACATATCTCTGATGCTACAGAATTGACTTTGAAAAACCTTTGTTATTCTCCTTGCACAACTTTGAAGATAAATACACAGTGTACAGTAAAGTCTAATAAATACAGTGCATCTCTGTTCATATTAGTTCTAAAGAATCATTTTTGATTTTATTGAAAATACATTTTAATCCAATATTATTATGATTTGCAGTTTTTAAGTTGAGAATTATGATAAAGTTATCTCTATGATTTTTTTAATGTCAAGAACATACAATTATTAAAAAAAGTGATTAAGCTTGTTAATAGCTGTTTTGTGAAGTTCTTTGGTTGTGCAAGTGAATCACTTTGGCCATGTCTTGACATCATGGGTTTCTAAATGTTGATGAACTTCTAGGATTGTATGAATTATCTGGGTATGTATAGAGGTAATCAATACATCAGGTCTAGTGATGGACATGAAATGCATCTTGGTTATTTGCAACAATCTCAGCACTTTTAATGAATATTTTAAAGATGTGTTATGATTTGTTTTTTTCTCAACATAATAACTTGTGTTTTGTATACAAAGAATAGCAACTATAGGTTTTTAGAGAAGACAGCAGGTTCATATGATTGTTACTGAAGACTTTTTCATTTGTTGCTGCTTTCCATATGTTAATTTGTGGTCCACTCATAATTAATTGTTTGATAGATTTTTCATCAAATGTTCCACTTTGTAGACAAGAGAGTGCATTTATAGCTGTTGTTTTTCTTATGTATATCTGTTCTAATTGGTTTGTGGTTAAAGTACGTAAAACTGAAATTGCACATAAACATTTATATGAGAGCAAGTCCCATAGAGCGGGCTAACTTCTGTGAAGAAAGGCACATAAAGCCATTATCTCAGGTATGTTTCCAGATGCATTGCTGCACAGCAATACAGTAATGATTTGGGAAATATTTGAAAGTTAGATCTGAAAAATAGTTTCCCATGATTAAAAGTTGCTAACATAAAAATAATGAGGTACCTCTGGAAAAGATGTATATGTGGGAGGCGGGGAGGGCTGGAAATACAGAGATTCCAAATGTGGTTGCTGGTTTACTGAAACTTTAAATGTTAATATTTACACATCAGGACATCTGGAGGGCATTATTACATTGAAGAAAACTGGTACTGGAGCAAAATTTGTACAGGAAGGAATATGCTAAGCAAACATTTAGCTAGACATTGTAGTATTTCCTATTTCTTTTTCTTTTTTTTTTTTGGTTTAAGGAAATCTTTTGTTTCCTTTGCATTGTAGTAAAGAAAAGAGAGATAACAAAAAATCAAGTGCCAACCTAAAGAGTAATGGAGTTGTACTAGTGCATGGTGTGTGTAGGTGTGTGTGTTTGTGGTCTTAGTAGGAATCTGGATTCAAAACTAAACAGAGTTGGGCTGGTTAGTATGTGAATGAAAGGTTACCAAGGAATATCAGGACTGTAAACCAGATTGGAAAAAACAAACAAAATGATATAAAACAATGACACAGAGCTGTTAAGAAAATTATATTTTTTTGCCCAACTGGTCATCAGAATTGGAGCTTAATTTGGGGACATCTTTATCTTCTGCCTTCTCAGAGTGTATTCCAGTGCTTGAAATAACACTCTAGTCATCAAAGGTTATTAAACTATTCTCTCAAAATTATGCAGAATCTCCAAATATCCAAAAGTAGGTCACCTATTTTCATAATAGAAAAGATGCAGGAATCAGTTGAGCAAAAGTAAGTTAATGGACAGAGCTAAAGGGTTCTAGTTTCTTTCCCAGTAATACTTGCAACAGATAATTTCAGGAACTCTCCTCTGACTAAAAACCCTATGCTTCATTTTATTTATGTATTCATATAATGATCAACAGGAATAAATATGCAGTAGGTTTTCAAAGATGAATGTCTCATCTTGTGCATGATAACATGCAAAATAAAGTATTGGGACTATGATGAAGTTGAGATTCCTATTTAAAATGTAGTTCATCTTAAATGCAGGAGATGCTGATATAAAAACATAAATAGGTTTTGAGTGAGATTGGAAATATTTGTCCTGTCAATTGCCCAAAATAAAATATTCTAATAATACGGGTAAAACTTGTTTGTCATGGGTTCCAAGGCTGAAGTTTAACATTATTTTTTCTAGTCTAGTAAATGACTAGTATCTGAAAATAAAGATTTTTTTCCTCTCTTGAATTTTGTCAGCATCTTAAAGAGGAGCATTGTCTACTAATTTCTAGATTATATAGTTCAAAGGAAAGCAGTTGCACAATAAAGAGGTTTATGCAATTATAGAATGTGGATAGCAACCATGCAAGCTCATTGGGTGACTCTGAGTCAGTACTTCTGTTTCAGCTCAATCTATCCAACAAGACCATTGTTGTAGAATAAAATAGGTCTTATACTACACTTAGATGTAAATGCATATCAAATTCTTTAAAAAGTAAATATAACATTTTACCGCCCCAAAACAACCTTCAGTTTAAAGTATACATTTAAAATATTTTCCTCTTCCCATATGTGCAATGTGTCTGTTCTCTTTGTAGTTACAACCTCCAAATATTAAAGTTACCCATCCTTGCTTTGATAAACTGTTGACAAAATTTAATTAAGAATGTTTAGGAATCACTGAAGTACTCCCAATAATGCCTCCAGAGCTTGTCATCAGGGAGATTTTACTCTCCTTTGAAAGAATTGTATAGATCTCAAGTTTTAGGAGATTAGACCAAATGTTGATGTAGATTTTTTTTTGCCCCAATTTATTTCTGTTACGTTTGAAAAAGCTATAATAATTTGATCTGAAAAACTATAACTTGGGGCTAGAACAGCTTAAGGGATATTGGATACTTTTGTTTATTTATTTATTTAACATATGGCAAACATACGATATTAAACAATATTAATATACAATATTAAACAAAAATAGTTTTGTTTAATATCAGTGCTTGTGAACAAAAGTTATTTAAATCTATACATAATTTCAGCACTTAGTAGTAAAGGATGTAGTCTTGTTGGAGTGTGGAGAGGTTTATTTAATAAAAAATAAGTAATGAGGGAATGGCTATTTTAAAATTTCCCCTTGTATATCTTAGTGCAGCCTAATAATTGTTTTCAACTAGTGAACTTTATTTAATCTCTGTCTTATATTCTGTCTTAATAATGTTACCAACTACTGACCTATGGAACCTTTTACTTTTTCCTCTTTTATAGTTTCGTTGTCTTAGTCCCCATCACAACCTTCATTTTCCTTAACTTCTAAGACTGAAAAAATGTCTAGAAAAAGACTTATTTAAATTTTCTGACATTTTTCTTGATGCTAATATATTTTTGTATTGTACCTTTTAGTTTAAGACCATTTTTCTCCCTGATGAATAGGAATGCTCTTATCTGGACAGTTGTCTTACATCTATTTAAAAAGTAGCAATACAACATGCGCTCACCCCTCCCCCCCTCTGAATTGCTTATTGGTATTTTTCGGTATTTTTTTCTATTATACACACACACACACACAGTATTGTGCAAAAGTCTCAATCTTTTTGAGCTTTAGCATATCTTAGCCTTTTCACCCTGTTTCCCTTCCGCAAAAGTGGTTTCTTGATTGCTACCTTTCTGCAGAGACCATTCCTGATGAACTTTTTCGGACAGTAGAAGGGTCAACTTGGCATCCCAATAAAGCTGTCAGATTCTGACCTAGGTCTTTGCTGGACTTCCTCCGGTCTCTCAAAAAAGAAACTGAGGAACTTTTCATCAGAATTTGAAAGTTTCCTTAGCCTTCCAGTCCTATTTTTTTTTGTCCTTGACCTCTCCTGATTCTGCAAATTTCTTTATAACAGCATGAATACCACATCCTGAATATCCAGCTTGTTTGTTGATTTCCCTTTGAGAGTGGCCTTGCTGAAGCAAAAGTATGGTTTTTATCTCTGTCAAATTCTGTGATCTTTGGCATTTTGATGGGAGTGATGTGATTGAAAGTTGGTTTTATTAGCAAGCTGCCAATGAATTACTCTCATACAACATGTGACTATACTGTATGTAATGCTCAAGAAAGTCTTGCACAAACTGGTCTAAAAGACCTTTTTGCACAGCAGTCATTTTGGCATGAAATAGTAGGGTACATACAGGTGTTAGCAATAATAGTACTTAGGGTTCCATTGCATTTAGATTTATGGGAGCCAGTTATCTGCTGTTGCTCTAGCATAAGGGGAGGTCACACTACATATTTGCCACTTTAGCCTATAGAAGCTGTTTTTTCTGTTTTTTTCCGTTTTTGAATACTGCATACAAATTTCCTGTATTTTCTGGTTGTATTCTAATAAGGAGACTGAGACATAATTATATATGTTCATTATATCATTGCTACAACAGCAAATCTAATGTTAGCCTGCCCTAAGACTTTTGCACAGTACACTTTCTCTCTCTCCCTCCCTCCCTCCCTCCCTCCCTCCCTCCCTCCCTCCCTCTCTCTCTCTCTCTCTCTCTCTCTCTCTCTCTCTCTCTCTGTGTTTGTGTGTGTGTGTGTGATCATCATCATCATTTTAGCCATTATCTATCCACTGCAGGATGAAGGCCTCTTCCACATGTTTCCAACCAATACAGTCCTGAGCTTTCTTTTGCCAATTGGGCCTGCAATACTTGCTGATGTTGTCAATCCACCTTGTTTTAGGTCTCTTTCATGGATGCTTTTTATCAAGTGGAATCAATTCTATGACTGCCTTGGTCCACCTGCCATCAGTTCTTCTTGCTGTGTGACCAGCCCATTTCCATTTCAATTCTTTTACTCTCTTGATGATATCGTATACTTTTGTTTGTTCTCTAATCCATGTGCAGATCTTTCTATCTTGTCTTGTAATGCCGAGCATGTATCTTTCCATGGCTCTTTTGTGCCACTCATAGCTTTTGTATTGATTGTGAGGTTAGTATCCATGTTTCACCAACATATGTTAGAGCAGGTAGCACACACTGATTGAAAACTTTTCTCTTCAGGCATGGGGAGAGGTTGTTCTTGAAAATTATGCTTAGCTTGCCAAATGTCTGCCAACCACATTTAGCACGCAGTTCAATTTCCTTTATTGTATCACCTTCCATTGAGATCCGTTGGCCAAGATATATGTAGTGGTCTATTATGTCTAGTTCTTCTCCAGATATATATTTTTTTCTTTCTTTGGTGAAATTATTAAACATAACCTGGTTCTTTTTGAGATTTATTTGTAAGCCAAATGAGTGTCTTGCTTTGTGCAGCTCTTGTATGTGTTTTTGTAGCTCTTCTGGGTCTTGTGAGAAGAGAACAACACACACACACACACACACACACACACACACACACACACATCTTCTGTTATAGATGCCAGTGATTTACAATATCACCATTTTTCAATCCTATTATATCATGATTTTTCAGGTTTCAAGTTATACTGGAAGTTCAGATTATGTGCCACTCTAAACTTTTATCCCACACCTCATTCTAAAGTGCAAATCTGGACAGATATTTGTAAAGATGTAGTCCATTTATTGGCTAGTAGCTAATATGTTGTTGTTTTTAAGTAAGATTAACTTGAAAGATCCATGTGACAAAGTGCTGAATATTAAGTTCTGTAGAGATGTGCAGTGATCTTCATTCAGAACATAAAATGTGATTTGCAATATGTATGGCCCTGATATATCATCTCTAGCATGAACACCTACAGAAGCTGTATTTTTTTCTGGGCTTGGCTGGCTGCCCTCCACTGCTAATGCACATTTGGTTTTAAAATGTTCTGATAATATTACATAGTACTACATACTATCCTGAGTAACTTTGTCCACCAAATCCAGATCTTTGTGCAACCCTAATGTTCAGCACAATGGAAACCCCTGGCTATCACACATTTGTAGCTCTGGGATATAGTCATACTTTTTCAGAATAGATTAGTAGCTAATTTTCTCTCTGATAAGCAAGGAAATAACAGATTTGCTTGATTTTTATTTAGTCAATGGGTAATTTACCTTAATTTAAAACGTGTTATATATATTTATAACTGAAGGTGCTTTATTTAAAGGTGGGGTAAATATGGGAGGTTGAAACTGGTATGTAATCTTGAGAGAAGTTGAAAGCTTCACTGTAATATGTTGCTTCTGTGTTTTAACCCTAGTTTTTGGGGAGGGTGTTGGGTAAAATTAAAAAAAAAAACATTTACTTCCTATAAATAATTATTTAATTATTCTACTACTGTTGCAGAATGATATAAAATATTCAAACTATTCTATTTCTTGTAGCAAATATTTTTATCAATTTGTTATAAAATTAGTAACTAATGATGTGCCACAAGTAAGTTACACGGGGTTCCATATTGAGGTAATTTGTAAGGTAATTTGTTTTTCTTATAAAATAGGAACTCAGTTAATGTTCATTAATCATAGTTATAATTATTGACTTACGACTTAATATGTGTTAAACCATTAGGGCTTATTTAAAAATGTAGTTAATGAAATGTTATTATAGTAGTGGCTAAAGTATTGATATGCAAAGAGAAGATACTGTGGATTGGGGTAGGGATCAGTCAGGCTGTATTTACCTGAGAGAAAGCCCATTTAAACACAAAATCATTTTTAATAAACATATACAGTATAGGATATCACAATTGGAGCTGCAATTCTGCATAACCTTGTTGGAATAAATTTTGTTCTGTTCAGTATAAATTATATATCTTTAAAATTGCTTTGTAAATTTAATTCTTGGAATACCATATTAAAAATACACCTTTTTAAAGATCTTGAAATAAGATCACCTATGCAAAGAAGGCAGGGATCTAATACCCTTAATAATTATAGGAAAGAGTAAATATAAAAAGGCTTTTCTACAGATATAAAGATTGCTAAGCTAGTTATACTTGCTTTTTTCTACATGCTTAGTAATAGTATAGAAACACCTCTCTTAAGAGCATAGTTTCTTTCAAATAAGTTACATCTGCAAGAATACAAAGCTGACATTTACACATAGAAGGAAAGCAAATATAGCTTGATTTAATAGAATAACAAAGTTGAAAGAGACCTTGGAAGACTTCTAGTCCAACCCTCCCACTCCCCCCCCCTGCTCAAGCAGAAAACCCTATACCATTTCAGATAAATGGTTGTCCAGTCTCTTCTTAAAAACCTCCAGGGTTGGAGCACCCACAAATTCTGGAGGCAAGCTGTTCTACTGATTAACTGTTCTAACTGTCAAGAAATTTCTCCTTAGTTCTAGGTTGGTTCTCTCCTTGGTTAGTTTCCATCCATTGCTTCTTGTTCTGCCTTTGGATGCTTTGGAGAATAGGTTAACTCCCTCTTCTCTGTGGCAGCTCTTTAGATATTGGAAGACTTCTATCTTGTCACCCCTAATCCTTCTTTTCATTAAACTAGACATATCCAATTTCCGAAACCGTTCTTCATATGCTTTAGCCTCCAGTCCCCTAATCATTTTGTTGCTTTTCTCTGTACTCCTTCTAGAGTTTCAACATCTTATCCAAGTATAGCCTTATCCAGGCTTTATAAAGTGGTATTTAACACTTCACATAATCTTGATTCTGTCCTTCTTAATGCAGCCTAGGACTGGGTTGGCTTTTTTGGCAGCTGCAGCACACTGCTTGTTCACTAGGACTCCAAGATTCTTCTTAGAGTTATTAGTATTGAGCCAGGTACCATCTACCCCAGGGGTCCTGTTTGTATGTTCGTGCGTGCACATAAAATGCTTCCCCCTCCCTTTCCCTCCGGTCCGCCAACCGAGAAAGGTTGGAGACCTCTGATCTACCCTATACATGTACATTTGGTGCTGCTTTTTTTTTTTTTTTGCCTAAATGTAGAACCTTACTTTTTTCACCATTGAATTTTGTTTTGTTAGAGTTAGGGCCCAGTGTTCAAGTCTGTTGAGATCCTTTTGTATCTTGAGCCTATCATCTAGAATTTTGGCTATTCCTGCCAGCTTGGTATCATCTGCAAATCTGATGAGTTCCCCTTCTATCCCCTTGTCTAAATCATTTCTAAAGATATTGAAGAGTACTGGGCCTAAGACAGAGCCTTGAAGTACCCCACTGCATGCTTCCATTCATGTAGATTAAGGACTACACATTGTGTACAGTTGGTCAACCAGGTACGAATCTATTTGATGGTGAAGCTGTCCAACTGACATTTTCGTATCTTATCAAGTAGTAGGCTGTGGTCTACTTTATCATATGCCTTGCTGAAGTTCAAGTAAATTATATCTACCACATTTTTCTGGTCCACTAATTTTATAACATTGTCAAAGAATGCAATAAGATTTATTTGGCATGAACTGTTTTTGACAAATCCATATTGAATTCTAATTACTACTTTGCTTGCCTCTAGGTGTTTGCAGATTCGTTGCTTGATTTTTCCAGAATCTTCTCTGGTATTGATGCCAGGTTGATAGTTTCCTGGATCCAGCTTTTTTCCCCTTTTTTGAACATGGGAACCACATCAGTCCTTTTCCAGTCATTTGGTAATTCCCCGCTACTCCAGGATTTTTGAAAGATACGATTCAATGGTTCTGAGATCTCATCTGCCAGTTCCTTCAGAAACCTGGAATGTAATCCATCTGGTCCTGGTGATTTGAAGTCCTCTAGAGTGGATAGGTATTCTGTTACTATTTTCTTGCTTGTTTTGATTTGCATTCCTAATATACATTTTACAGTATTTTTTTTGGTAGGTTGGCCTGTTGTTTCCTTTAGTGTAAAGACAGATGCAAAATACGACTGAAACAGTTCTGCTTTCTCCCTGCTGGTTGTCACCTTCTTGCCATTTTCTCCATTAATGAACCAATTGTTTCTTTGACTTTTTTCTTGTTTTTACAGGTTGAAAGAAGCTTTTTTTTTTTGTTATTTTGGACCTTTGTTGCAAGCCTTAGTTCATTTTGAGCAGTTTTCCTTACTTCATCTTTTGCAGGTTCAAGCTATTTGCTGATATTTTGTCTTAGTTATTTGCCCCTCTCTCCATTTTTTATACTTGTCCTTTTTGTCTTTCAGTTTTTCAGAGAGTTCTTTATGTAGCTATGCTGCTTTCTTTTCAGACCTCTTATTTTTCTACTTCATTGGTATGTACTAGACTGGGATTTTATAATCTCACTTTTCAAAGTTTCCCAAACTTCTTGGGTTGTTTTTCCCTTGTGGATTTTCATCCATGGAATTCTTCCCAAGCGCCCTCTAAGTTTATTGAAATCAGCTCTCTTTTCAAATTTAAAAAGTCAATAACTAATGGGCAGAACTAAAGTTCCCAGCCTAATATAAACATTAGAATCCATTTAAATGTATAGCAAATATTTCATTTGTCAACCTAATAAACCAATTTTTGACAGGAATACACAAATATGCTTTACTGCTCTTCTGCATGATTGCAAGAAAAAGGTCTACAGTATTATGTTGCCCATATTCTGCAGATATGTATTTGGAACTGGCAGAGCAATCCCTTTTTTGTGTTGTGATTCTAAAATACAGGCAGGCTGATATGAATAAAAATGTTTTTTCAGCCATTATATTTCAGGCTATTTGAAGCTTTAAGCCTAAAACCCGCACACACACCCTGTCCTGTTCATGTAAGTGGCATCGCTTCCAGGTTGAAAGGATTAGTTGCTGACATTACCATTGCCTGAGGGATGCCCATGTCCCCGTCAAGGAGCTGGAACAAATGATGGGAGCTCACTCTGCCACACAGTAGCACTCGGCGCTTAAACGTGGGCTTGCTAATCTCTAACCCAGCATCCTAACCACGTGAGCCAACGTGTTCCTTAACCAGCACATGAAATACAGAAACATGTTTGAAACCAAATACAGCTGGTGTAATATAATATAATGATATAACTACTATGCTCTCAGCAGTATAAGAACAACATATTCTCCACCAGCTGAAACTTCCAAATCATTTTCTAGAATAACTTCAAATATAGTGCATCATTATAATAATCCATTTCAGCATTGTTGGTGCCTAGATAGCTAAAACAAAATCTTCCTTTGGATAGGATTACAACTGGTATACTAGTCTAATTTAGTAAGCAGTATTGCTGACTGCTACCCGAGCTTCCCATTAATGCAGAATCCAGGACAACTGCCAAGCTGCATATTTGGTCCTTCAGGGAAACTCTAAGATTAGTTGTGAGCCTTCATATACAATAACTGATTTCTTTACTCACAGTACCTCTGTTTTGTGTAATTAAATCTGAATAACTTAATTCTTCCTTCTCCTTTTGAAAATTGCTATTGCGGTATAGGTGTTTCACAGTTGGAGAAGAATGTTTTCCAGTTAGAGCATGATTTAGAAATTTTATCTCTGATTGTGGAACTATTTTTATTTTATTTCATCGTCGTCAGCCATTCAGTCGTATCCGACCCTCGGCCACTCTGCATCAGTACTCTCTATGCCCCTCTGTCTTGTATCGCCTCTTCAGATCTGCCATGGTCATGGTGTCACCATTTATAGCGTCCTACTAGGATGGCCCCTTCTCCTTTTTCCACTGATCACTCCCAGCATCATTGACTTTTCGAGTGAGTCAGCTTTCATGACATAACCGAAGTATGACAGCCTCTGTTTGGCAATCTTGGCTTCCAGTGATATTTTTGGGGGGAGGTTTGGTCTAGGACTTCTTCATTTGTTATTTTTGCAGCCTTTGCGATGCATAATAGTCACCACCAGCACCACAGTTCAAAGGCGTCCACCCTTCTCCTATCTGCCTTTTTCAGAATCCAAATTTCACAGCATAAGTAGCAATTGGAAAAATTATTGTGTTAAGTAATCTGCGTTTGGTTATGAGGCTGATGTATTTACTTTTCCAGATGTTATTCATGCCAGACATTGCAGTTCTTCCAAGGGCTATACGCCTTCTGATCTCAGGGCTGCAGTCACCACTTTGGTCAATTTTAGAACCTAGGAAGATGAATTCCTTTACTGTTTTGATGGTTTCATTGTCGATCTGCACTTTGGCCTGTGTATTCTCTAGAGTTGTCATTATCTTTGTTTTCTTGATGTTAACGTGCAGTCTAAATTTTTCACTTTCATCTTTGACTCTCAGGATTAGCCACTCCAGATCCTCCTTGCTTTCCGCAAACAATGTTGTATCATCTGCATATCGGAGGTTGTTGATATTCCTACCACCTATTTTAACTCGAATGGTATATTCCTCCAAATGTGCATTTCTCATAACTATTTCAGTTATGTTGAATAGTATAGATGCTATCGTATATATTTTATTTAATTCTTATTTATTGGATTTATATTCTATCCATCCTTCAGGAGCTTAGGGCAGTGTACAAAGCATTTCCTCCTTCCTTCTGTTACTGAAAGCGGACTAGAATCTGGGTATCCATATTGCCAGTCCAGCACTGTGTTCACTGCATTATATTGCCCTTGAATTTTTGTAATTGTTTTTAATGTAGTGCTTTTAATTTTTAAATTTGTTTTCATTTTGTATTTTTTTGTTAGAAAATTGGATATTTTTTCCAAATAGGCAGGAGGGAAAGGTAAAATAAATGTGTACATATCTGTTATTTCGCCTATTAACAATATACTTCATTGCAGAATTCTAATGTGTGGAGACAACATTTCTTTGAAACCAAAAAAAAGAGGGTTCAGCAAAATTTATGAGGTGTCAGGTATGAAAGATATATTCAGTGCTATCATATTTAATTTTATATCATTAACAGGAAAAGCTTAATTAATAGACAAATAGCTGTTAATTTTTAGTATAGTAAGAAAAGAAAAAAAAGTAAGTTTCCTCTCTCTTGGGGCTGAACATATAAACCTAGGGGCACTGCTGTAACTTTGTGTATTACACAGATACTGAAATTGCCAAAATAGAATAGCCCCAGGCTTCTTGTACATGTTAAGGACTTGTTTGGTGCCATTTATGAATTATTCTGCATAAAACTAAGTATTTTAAAAGCTGATTTTAAAAAGTACAGATTTTATTGCATAAATTGAAACTAGTTTCATGAATAAATTAGAGCGAACCAATTAATATGAACAGGATTGATGACTGCAAGGCTAAGAAATCCTCATATGGTCTTAGTTATAGAATATAACACTTTTTACTCATTCATTACTCAAAATAGAGACTTAATAAATATATACTTTTCTGGATTTGTTGCAGCATTTGTGGCACTTTAAAAATTGGCATAAGGTCTGGCTGATTATATCTAACTCATCAAATTAAGCTGATACATAAAATTCCTTTTAACATTGTCCTGTGCGGAAAACCTTTAAGAGAGCTTCAAGCACTGCACTTAGGATTCATAAAGTATACCAGCATTCTTGTCCCATAATAAATATGCCATTATGCAATATGCATATGATTGCATTTGCTATAGTGGAATATGCTGCAATGCCATGTAATAAAAATCCTTACCATACAAATAAATATATACTAGGAAGTAAGCTTTACTGAATACAGTCATATTTATGTCCTAATATGTAAGATTCAACAGTAAACTTGTTCTAGTTTTCCTGATTATTGTTATGCATAGAGTAGAAATCTGTTTTGCTCTTTTGCAGCTTCCCTCCACTTGGGATATTCCTTATGCTGATATGGTAATTTCAGAGTGGCTGTCATCATAGGTGAACAAAGGTAATAATCCCTTATTAAAGAATATAATTTACAGTTTTTAAATGTTAGTTTTGAGCTTAAGTGTATTTGCATACTGCAGACCAGGTTTTGAGTAGTCAAAGCAAAACATGCAGAGATTTACCTTGTAAAAGCCTTAGATATTAACACTGGATATATATTTAAAGTTTAATTGTGAAATACATTAATGATCAGTGGATGTGTATTCTTCTTTTCAGTCTCAAAGCAATGAATATCTAGAGTACGAGTTTAACTCTGAGTTTTTGCTAATATATTAAAATCACTACTGACTTTTGGTGCTTCATCTCTATTCTTGTACTTATTTCTATAGCAGAGGTCACCAACCTTTTTATGCTGGCGGCCCGGAGGGAAAGGGAGCAGCTGGGAAATTTGCACGTCTGAACAGGGCTGCGTACACCCGCACAGTGCTAGCGGCCCCATTTATGCATGCAGGCCGCTGCTGCTAGTCCTGCGTGCATGCACAAACTAGCCACGCAACCCACACAGTGCTAGCGGCCCTGTTTGTGCATGCATGCAGGTGCTAGCCATCGCCTCTGCTAGCCCCGTGCGCATGCGCAAACGGGCCACACAACCCACCCATGCTAGCGGCCCCATTTGCATAGGTGCTAGCCACCGCCACTGCTAGCTCCGCACACATGCACAAATGGGCTGCGCAACCCATGCGTGCTAACGGCCCCATTTGCGCATGCATGTATGCGCTAGCCACCGCCGCTGCTAGCCCTGCATGCATATGCAAACTGGCCATGCAACCCGCACGTGCTAGCAGTCCCGTTTGTGCAGGCACTAGCTACTGCCGCTGCTAGCCCTGCACGCAGGCGCAAACAGGTTTGTGGGCGCGAGCACAAATGGGGGTAAGTGTGCGCGCACATGTTTGCACACTGGCCAGCCTGTCCTGTGGCCAGTAGGCCACGGCCCGGTAGTGGGCCGCAGACCATAGGTTGGGGACTCCTGCTATAGGACTTCATGTTTTAAAATATGAATAATTAAAGAGTCAGATGAGGTTTGTTAAGGGTCATGAGCTTAATAATATTTTGTAGAAGACTAAATTAGCCTATAAATTATTCCAGACTATAATTTCATATTGTGTGATAAATATTATGCTGCAAGAAAACATTAAAATTACATTTCAAGGATTGTTATAGGTCAGTGATGGCGAACCTTTTAGTGACCGAGTGCCCAAACTGCAACCCAAAACCCACTTATGTATCGTCGGGTGCTGGGTGGGCGTGGCCCATTGGGTGGGTGTGGCCCATTGGGTGAGCGTGGTTGCGGTGGTAACGGCAGACTGGGTGGGACTAAAAAGTTCAATCAATCAATTCCAATTTTGCGAGATCTTTTTTTTCCCCACAAGAAGTTGAAATTGATTGAACCTTTTTTTTTTTTTTTGCACACGGCGGCGGAGGTCTAAAGCGAAAAGGTTTTATAAAACCCAGCTGAAGGCCTAGGACTGGGGTGACGGCACGCGTGCCTACAGAGAAGGCTCTGCGTGCCACCTGTGGCACGCGTGCCATAGGTTCGCCACCACGGTTATAGGTTGTTCTTGGAAGACTTAAGTGACTGGTGCACAAAATCTGCACCATTAGGTTGGCTGAGGTTATAATTTCTTCACAGAAAAATAAAAATATATATACTTCCTTGTCTTTATGAAATGAATTATGGTATATTATTTCACTCCTGTTGTGTATTTTTTAAAAAGAACAGCATAGAATAATAATAATAATAATAATAATAATAATAATAATAATAATAATAATAATAATAATAATAATAATAATAATAATAATAATAATAATAATAATAATAAATAATAAAGTTGGAAGGGACCTTGGAGGTCATCTAGCCCAACCCCCTGCTCAGGCAGGAAACCCTATACCATTTCGGACAAATGGCTGTCCAGTCTCTTAAAAACTTCCAGTGTTGGAGCATTCACCGCTTCTGGAGGCAGGTTGTTCCACTGGTTAATTGTTCTAACTGTCAGGAAGTTTCTCCTTAGTTCTAGGTTGCTTCTCTCTTTGATTAGTTAATATAATATGGTTAGTAGCACATGCCTACACTGCTCAACTTAAAAACAAAAATATTAAAATCTGGGTAAAAGAAGAAGGTAAGGTGTTCCCTAGAACTTTGTGTAGTCTTGTCTTAGTTATGCTGGTCTTATAGGTTTTCTGGCCTGCTAAGAGCATTAAGTGCCAGTCAGTATAATTCTGTGGCATATGAAGGTTTGTTAGCTTGAAGCAGTATATGCAAAAAATAAATAGGTATAAAACATTAATATATGTTTTTATATATGAATTTCTGCTGAACAGCTACATGATATGTAGCTTGTTGACAGAGATTAAGTTATACTATCTATATCTTTTTATTATGATTTGAATTATTACTTTTATATAAGAAATCTCTTCTAAGTTAGAATTTTAAAAAGCAAATTATCTGGGCATCTATTTGTTTTCTTTGGTAATTATAAGGGAAATCTATGATTGTTTGCAACTAAATCACCATCATTTAACTGGAACTATAAATGGATTTGACTATGTATTTGAATAGATTACATAAACATATTACTTTTGATTGAACATTGTCAGGATTGGATCAGATAATCTTCCAATATTATATGTTTTCATATATGTGTTCTGAATAATTATATATAAAAAGCTTCAATAATTATATTGTGAAATTTGAGAGACTGCTAAAATCTTCTCTCTCCTTGCATAAAGAAACAGGTTACCTTTAAAAAAAATACAAAATATATGAAATCAATCTCTGCAGTTTTAGAATTAAAATATGCTCTTTATAGAGCTAGAGTATGCGAAACGAGTAATATAATTGTCCTGTTGCACAATTAATATTTGTAGTGTTTTAAAGGATTGGTTCCATTAAGGTTTTGCTTTTATATTTGTAGAAAAGTAAATCAGTCTTCTCTATGTATTAACTAGAAGAAATCAAACACTAGTGGTGTTCTAGTCCTATTAATAACTTTGGAAATTAGGAAGCATTCAAATTTCTATAATACTTTTTTGGTATATTATATTTAATTTAAACTTATAATGTTTTGCTTCTAAAATAATTTTCTGGCGTTCTATTAATGTCAGTGTAATATTAGCAGTAGTGACATATAATATGGTAAGAAACATGAAAGATGATGCAAGGAATGTTGTTCCTCTAATAGACTTCAGATTTATGGAATACTGAAAACCAGAACAACACTCTATACTTTGCAAGAACATTTTTCCTACTGTGTAAAGGCAAAACATGCTTGAACTACTTGAAATTACATCTGCAATTTTGTTTTAAAACAATTATTGCCAATATCTATTTCTCTAAGCTATTTGAGGAAAGTCATTGGATAAACAAATTTATAGGGGAATGTATCATATCTTGCAACAATTTTCTGAATGGCCACTATGAGGGTAGATGTTAATACTGTCCTTTCAACATTTTATTTTACTATTAATCTCACTATTGTCCTGCCCATGAAAAATAAAAAACAAAAACAAATTGGATGTGTATTTAAACTCCTGTATCAGGGGTAATGTACCACATATCTGTAGCATATTCCCCAAAGCATATATTGCAATCAGCATGTTAATTTTAAGACTACAAGATTCTTTTTTTTTTCTTCTGATGCAACGGATTAATGTTGTAATTTTTCCTGGCATTTACAAGTATTTTCTAAAGAAGGCTTTATGTAGGACGTTTTAATGTCAGTTGTTATATTCAGAAAACAGGAAGAAACACATCACTCAGTTCTTTTTTTGCTATCCTAATTCTAACCCTGATTTTTACTTTTATCTTTAAAATATTTTTCAAACTCTTACTTAAAAAATCTGCATGCTTTTTTTCTTGTAAGAAAAATTCTCAGTCATAGACTGATAGAGTTGGAAAGCATCATTTAGACATTGAATCCAACCCTCTGTTCAGTGCAGGAATCTAGATCAAAGCAGTTGTGACAGATGACTGTGCACCCTTTGTCAGAATGCATCCAGTGATGAGAAACCCACTTCCTCTCTGCTCGTTTGGTGCCGCTATCAAACAGCTCTTACTTAAAAGGCATTTTTCTTTAATGGTTAACAAGAATATACTATCCTGTAATATAAAACTAATATTTTATATCTGCACACTGGATCCTTAAACAACAAATCTTGGTCTTCTTCTGGGTGAGATCTTTTCTTGAAATTTGTTTTCGAGTTCAGTATTCTTTTTTCTTCCTATAATACATGTATTAGTCATTATAATCCTACAATTTTTTTTCTTTGAAACTCTGTATGTATTCCATGGAAGTCTGCAAGTTGCATTTAGGAGCAGTTGCAAAATATTACCAAAACATCCAATATACTGATTTGCATTTTGGGCAGAAAGGACAGGATAAAAATATTACAAATGTCATGCTTTATTTACTCTTACTATGATATACCAGTATAACTATGCATAGTAAACTGCAACTTTAATTACAATTTTATATTTAGCATACAACCATCATTTTATTTGTACATCAATTTCAGTAAACACAGTCCTTTGTACTGGCAAGAGAGTGTACTGGGATAAATGAGTAAGCAATGATCATTTTAGTTTTCAGACGGACAAACAATATTACATGTCTATAGAAACATTGTATTGCAATCTTTTTTTAGTTGGTTGGAAAATGGAATAAAGTATTCATTTAGTAAACAAATCTATTTTAACATTATATATAGACAAGCCCATAGCAAAGGACTAAAGCACACATCTTTTGGTGACCATTTCTCCCCAATTTGGACATTGTTTTCCAATTCAGTAGTAGTAAATGCTTAGTGTGTGTGTCTGTCTGTCTGTCTGTCTGTCTGTCTGTGTGTGTGTGTGTGTGTGTGTGTGTGTGTGTCAATGGATACATCTAATTGAAGGTAAACTCTTTCAAATTATGCTTTTGGTAATTTCATGCACATGCCATTCAGTTTTTTTTTGCCTATAATTATGGAATTCCCAAGCAATCCTCAATCCGGGTAGTAACCAGGACTTTGTGGTGCTTAGCTTCTGAAATTGGTATGTGCTGCTATCTGCTAATTATATATATTTTAAACTATGGGAAAGAACCTGTTACACACTCCCTTTTATTTGTAGTTTTCCTTTGAGACCTTTAATGGTGCATATTGAAGAAAGCATGATGGATGGATTTGTGGTTTTTGTTTTTGTGTACAAATAAGTAATGTGATAGATTAAAAATCTCTTTATTTAAATTCATAGTATATTTACGTATCGCCAAATAGTTGTATTTGACAGATTTAGATTTTCTTTTTCATTCAGAAGGTCAAGGCAAGATACATTGCATTCCCTCTCTCAGTTGTCCCTAAGCAAAAAAGGTAGGTTGCACTAAGAGATAGTGACTAGCTAAAAGTCATAAAGGGAATTTCTGTCAGAGGTGGACTTAAACCTGGGTCTTCCCAATCTAAGTTCAGTATCCTTTCCAGTACACTATATTGTTTTTCCCATGGAACTCTAAGCATACTTTTTCTTGGTTGCAGTATTATAAGGGTATGTAAATTGTTCATGCGTTTATTCACTCATCTTTGCTTTATACACTGAAACATGATGGTGCTGATATGGTTGGTTAAGGAAGTAAATAATTGCTTTGATAATTCAGTAAGTCTTAATAATTTGTAGAAGGGCAAAAAGCTTGGTAAAGATTTACTGCTGGAAGAGATATGCTTTTAAAAAAGAAGATGGAGTAAAGCAAGGAATAGCTACTACTGGTACAACGCTGTAAGGCAGACAGAGATACAATAGATAAAGGTTGTTAGATTAATATAGGGACGGACAAAACTGTGTTGGTTTAGCGCAGGGGTGTCAAACAACGTCACGTGACATATCGTGATGTATCACGACTTTTTCTCCATTGCCGGCAATGGGGTGGGCGCGGTTTTGGCATGACACATCCAGCCTGCGGGTCGGTAGTTTGACACCCCTGGTTTAGCATAAGGTTGCTGCCTCCCAATTCAAATACCCTTAGTGTTATGATAACACCCTCTGTGACTTTATACTGGATATGTATACTAATAATATCATGAATATTTAATTGGTAGAACTGTGGGAAATAAATGTTTTAGTTCTTAGGCTGTCTGTACAACCTCAGGCAAGATTTTGGGGGGACAAGGAAGAATTTTTTTTTTAGTCTTGTCAGGTCTTTTTATTTCCTGAACCACATGCCCTTTTTCTCATCTTTCCAAGTTAACCTTGTACCATTGAAAAAAGCCTGGAAAATTGATAAGACTACTTCTGAGTGATCCTCCAGCAGGAAAGCCAATAGTAATGAAAGTAATGAAAAACAGAAATAAAGGCAAACCATGGACTGAAACTGTTTGAACATGGACTAGATCCTGATTAAAGACTTAGGATTTGTTTCAGCAGGTGGTAGGATCTGGCTGGCTGTGGGCTCATTCCTACAATTTCCTTATCCTGGTTTGGCGATGATTCACATATTGGTTGTTCAGGACCATTCCTCACAATGAAATCTCCATCTCATTGCCAGCTTTCTTCTGTGGTAGGCTGAAGCCAAATCAGGAAGATAATATTTTCCACTAATAAAACAGTAAAACATTGTGTGTCACATAGAGAAAACCTCACAAATATCAACAATCTGCAGGGTGCCCTCTACACATTCCACATTTTCCATTGTGGGAATTGTGAAGAATGTGTACTACTCATATGCTTTCCAAATCCCTTTGGTGCTCTGCTTTCTCTCAGAAGCTGGTCCCAGGTTGGCTCTGGCCTTTCTCACTAGTGGGAAGGTAGAGAATACATGCAAGTGAAATTAATGACAAGAATAGCAATGGCAGCAGGCTTTGGGGCAGAGAGAGAGAAGGATGGATAACCACAACTTTGGTGAACAGAAGTTGCAGTAGCATGGCATGGCATCAGCTGATGTGTCCAGTATCCACTCTTGTACAGTAGCATTGGATTAGGCTCTCGTGCTTTACTGTTCTTGGGAGGCATCAGGTGTTGCAGTGAAAGTATAGTATGCTGCTAAGAGAGTAACTGCTAGCTGCAAGAAGGGAGAAGGATGCCTAGGAGCATATCACTTTAGGAATAGAAAGCTGTTGGAAGCAAGATTTTTCACTCCCAGTGGACCCCATTCTATATCCTAAAGATGTAGAGATAAGAAAACAAAGCTCAAGATTGGTTCTTTGTGCTGGGAAAAAGCAATATGCAACATTATCTCTTGCTGCAAACACTGTTTCTTCCTAGCCCAGATGAACCAGTTACCAAATAGGAAATGTGCTTTTCTCCAGCATGAAGATGGATAATCCACAGATGGGTTATAGACCGTACTTCCTGCCCAGAGACTAAGTCAATTAGAATAGCCACGCCTCCTGCTATCCTGACCCAGATACGACTTAGTCTTCAGCCCAGTGAAGTCGCATGGCATTGGTTCTCCTAGGCAGGTTGTAGATTTCTTTCCCATCTGTGGATTTTTCTTTCTGGTTGTAGAGGGTGGGAGTGCTAAGATTATCCCCCCCCCCTCATTCCTTGTAATTTTGCTTGTGCAGTTGCTGTTTTGGGATCATTTAGAGATCCTTCCTGGCCTTGTTTTAAGGCCGCCATTTTGAGTGCCATGAGGATCCCTGCGCAGTTTCATTTTGAGCCAGATTCAAGCCTGGCTTTCTAATTTTGGGGGAGTTTGAGGCTTTTTGCCTTTTTTTTCTGATTAGCGTGTGTTAATTAGAGCACTTGAGAGTGGCCCTTTATTTGTTGGCCTTGTTATTTGGATCAAATCTCTCTCAGGCTCTCCATCCGCCATTTTGTGGTCAGTTTCTAACACACTTTACAGTGGCAGCCATTTTTCTCCACTGTGCAGGCTTACCTTAGCCTTTGATATTTATTGTGCTTCACTACCAGGCGTGCTTAGCGCGCAGAGGTTCTGGCTCAGCCAATTGTGGCCTGTAGGCATTGATTCCTCCACGGTCTGATTCAGGCCTGTGTATTACTTTGATTGACTTTTACCTGTCCTGGGTTCCGGCGCCCCTCTCTGAGATTGCCGAAGTTGCTGAGAAAAAGCAGACAGGAGCGCGCGTGGGCTGACACCCACCAATTCAGACGTGCCACCTGCAGGCACTTAGTGTGCTTAGCGCGCAGAGGTTCTGGCTCAGCCAATTGTGGTCTGTAGCCATTGATTCCTTCACAGTCTGATTCAGGCCTGTGTATTACTTTGATTGACTTTTACCTGTCCTGGGTTCCGGCGCCCCTCTCTGAGATTGCCGAAGTTGCTGAGAAAAAGCAGACAGGAGCGCGCGTGGGCTGACACCCACCAATTCAGACGTGCCACCTGCAGGCACTTACATAGCACACCTGGTTCCCTAGACAGATTACCTGTCTCTTGGGACAAGCGGGCGCTGGCACCAGCCACCTGAAGCCTGCCGCACGTTTAATCCGTTTAAACCTTTTTCTCATTACAATGGCAGATAAGGAGGTTCCAGAAACCTCTCTTGGTGCCCAATCTATTCCAGAGACGGACAAATCTGCTCCATCAAGAGCAGCAGGGAGCCTGAAGGTTAAGGAGGTCCCACCCAGCTCCTTAACACCTAGAGCTTGGTCTCCTGTGGGCAACCCAGGTCAGCGCATAGCTTCTCCAATTGTTCAACTGCAGGGATCGCAATGGATCTCCCCTGCAACTCCATCCATGTCAGTCCCTGAGGCCACATTTACCCCCACTGCAGCCGGGCTTTGCCCTCCAGAACTAGGGATGCGTCCAGATCAGCTTCAAGCCTTGATTGCCCAGGCCTTTGCTCAGGGCATGGCTTCGTCCTTTCAGCACACGCCCAGGCCGGAGTCATTAGCTCCCAGGGCTGAGCCTAGTTGGCACCGGGTCTCCCCTCAATATCCGGAGTCAGTTTACTCGGCCCCTTCGCCCAGGACCAGAGACTCTCGCTCTGAGGAGTATGAGGCTCCGGACATACAGTTGTCTGAGGATGAGGAAACCGCCCCGGATCCGTCTCCCTTTGTTGGTCCTTTTGATCCGGGCTTGTTCAAGTCCTTACTGATGAAGGCCACTGCCTCGGCCAATATTGACCCAGGTCAGGAACCTCAAACAGAGCCCTCTACTAGCAGGGAGCCTAAGCCTCTCTTCTCTGAGCCTCAGGTGGATGAGAGACACATCCCCTGTCCCCCCTTTTTCCTGGATACCATCAGGAAACAATGGGGAGCCCCAGCTACTTTACCTTCCCCTGGGAGTTTAGATAAAAAGTTATTTTGTGTAGCTCCTTCCCTAGCGGATCTCCTAGAGGTCCCAACTGTAGATGAGGCCATGGCCCCTATCCTCTCTTCATCTACGGCCCCGGCTGACATGGTAGAGGTCCTGAAAGCGGAGGATAAAAAATCTGAATTTTCCCTACGCAGGTCTCATCAGGCTTTGGCTTGGTCGATCAGAGCCTCAACCTCAGCCTCCTTTTTCGCTAGGACCTCTATCATTTGGCTCCGGGAGCTCCAGGCCACGATCCCTCCAGATCAGATTTGGCCTTACCAAACGCTAGGCAAGTTATTAGCTACTTCAGAATATCTAGCTGACGCTTCGCTCCACGTGGCTCGTTTTTCAGCTAGAGCCTTGGCCTTCAACGTAACTACCCGCAGGGTGTTTTGGCTCAAGAAGAGCCCCATTCCAAACGGCCCTTTTGGGGCGCAGAAGGCCGTCCTTTTAGAAGGCACAAGTGACTCTCGAAGGTCCCTTCCGATTGGGGGCAGGCTCCCCCTTTTTCTTCCCGAATGGGAAGCAGTCACTTCAGATGTGTGGGTACTCAACACCATCAGGGACGGTCTCCCCCTCGAATTTCTATCCCTCCCTCAGGAGCGTTTCGTCTCTTGCCCAGTTTCCAGGGACCCGAGCAAGACCCGACTCATGTCCGAGGCTATCCAGCATCTCTTAGAGATCAGAGCCATAGAGCCGTGCCAGCTGGTCAGATCTGTCAATGTTTTTACTCCATTCTCTTTGTAGTCCCAAAAGACGTCAGGAGGATGGAGGGCGATCCTCAATCTGAAGGGTCTCAACAGGCATCTGGTTTACAAAAAATTCAAGATGCAGACTCTTCGATCCATTCTGGCCAGCATCAGACAGCACGATTTCCTGGCCTCCATAGACCTCACGGAGGCATACCTGCATATTCCAATCCTTCCCAGTCATCGCAGGTACCTCAAGTTTTGTTACAACCATCACCATTACCAATACCGAGCTCTCCCATTCGGTCTCTCATCCGCCCCACGGGCATTCACAAAGATTTTAACTGCTCTGGCTGCACATCTGAGGTTGGTCTCAGTAAGAGTCCAGTGTTATCTGGACGACATCCTCATTCAGTCCACCTCCTTAAGGAAGGCCCGGTCCGATTTGGCCTTGTCGATCAGAACCCTCCAGAACCTGGGGGTTTTCTGTAAATTTTCAGAAAAGCCAGACGGCTCCATCCACCCATCTGCTCCATCTGGGCGCGATCATAGATACCCGCCTTTGCATGGTGTATCTTTCACGGGACCATCAGGAGAGCATTCGGGCCCTAATCAGGCAATTGCAAGGAAGGCCAGTGACCACCCTGGCGGTTCTCTCCCAGCTTCTGGGAAAGATGATTTCCTGTCTGGGAATAGTACCATGGGCCGGATTCCATTCCAGAGCTCTACAGTGGTTCCTGCTGCCATTCCAGAGGCTGGGCACAGGTTCCTCTCATCAGAGGGTGCGGATCCCTCGCCCAGTATTGTTCTCCCTTCGGTGGTGGGTGTCCGCAGCCTTGTACAAGGGTTCCCTGTTCAAGGAACCGGTCAGGATGACCCTGACAACCGATGCCAGCCTTTTTGGCTGGGGGCCGCACTTCGGACCCCAACTAGCTCAGGGTCGCTGGTCTCTATCGGACCTCAAACACAATATCAACTGGCTGGAGCTCTGTGCCATTTACCTTGCCCTCCTCCACTTCAAGGAGACAGTGTTGGGTCAGCACATTCTGGTGCTGACCGACAATGTGACGGCAGAGGCCCACATAAATCGGCAAGGGGGCACTCGGTCCAAGTCCCTGATGACCGAAGCCCAGTTGCTGATATCTTGGGCAGAAGGCCATCTGGCCTCCTTGAGGGTGGAACATATTTCGGGGGAAGCCAATCAACAGGCGGACTCCTTAAGCCGAGCCACTTTGGATCCCTCCGAGTGGAGCCTGCTTCCCAGCCTATTCAGGGAGATCTCAGAGAGGTTCGCACCTCCGATTCTGGACCTGTTCGCATCACCTGCGAACGACCAGCTTCCAAGGTTTTTCTCCCGGTTCCCCTCTCGAGGGGCAGAACGGGCGGATGCCCTAAGGAGTCAGTGGCCCAAGGGTCTGCTACGCCTTCCCTCCGCTTCCCCTTCTTCCAGCCGTAATCAGGAAGATTTTACAAGAACAAGCAGAGGTTCTGTTGGTTGCTCCACACTGGCCGGGACGTCCGTGGTTTGCCGACCTCGTGAGCCTTTCCATCTCCCCATGTTGGAGGATTCCTCCGGAGCGCATGGCGCTCATTCAGGGCACCCTTCGCCACCCGGATCCTCAATGGCTCCATTTGGCCGTTTGGCACTTGAGAGGCGTCTCCTAACATGAGAGTCCTGTTCGGCAGGGGTCATTTCCATGATACAGGCCTCCAGACGTCCTTCCACCAATCGAATCTACGATTCCTCCTGGAGGAATTTTTGTCGATGGTGTACGGCCAATAACCTTGCCTTGTCTGCTATTACAATTCCAAACATACTGGACTATTTATTAGAGGGGCTTCTCAAGGGCTTGTCTCCAAGCACTATCCGTAGACAGGTGGCTGCTCTCTCTACGGTTTTGACTTGCGATAATGCAGTGCCATTGGCACACCACCCTATGGTACGCTCCATCAAAGGGGCAACTAATGTCAGACCACCTGTGGTACACCGTTATCCCTCTTGGGACTTGCCTCGGGTCTTACAGGCCCTTACCTTACCACCTTTTGAGCCCATCAAGCACTGTTCCTTACAGTTTTTATCCATGAAATTGGCTTTTCTTATTGCTGTTACTTCGGCCAGACGCATCTCGGAGTTGGCTGCTCTTTCTGTCAGAGACGACCTGTGCATTTTTCATGCTGACAGAGTGGTCCTTCGCCTTGATCCATCATTCGTTCCCAAGGTGAATTCCTTGTTTCATAGGTCACAGGAGCTTGTCCTCCCGGATTTTTGTCCCAATCCAATGCACTCATCGGAGCATCAGTAGCATAAGCTGGACGTTCGAAGGGCGTTGCGTTGTTATATTAAGAGGACCTCGGCCTTCCGTAAATCGGAGGCTCTCTTTGTCTCTTTCCAGCCTTCTGCCATGGGACAAAGAGTTTCTTCATCCACCATAGGCAGGTGGATTAAGGCCTGTATTGCAAAGGCATATCAATCTCATTCGCTGTCGGTGCCAGGCTGCCTCACCGCTCATTCCACGCGAAGTGCAGCGACTTCTGCGGCATGGGCGACGCAGGCGTCCATTGAGGATATCTGCAGGGCGGCGACCTGGTCGTCGCCTGCTCCTTTTGTGGGGCACTACAGGATAGATAAGTTTGCCTCCGCGGAAGCTTCCTTTGGGAGGAGAGTGCTCCAGCAGGTGATTTCAGCTAGCGGGACACAGGCCCAGACTAGTTCCCTCCCTTAGGGACAGGACAGCTTGGGTATGTCTCATCTGTGGATTATCCATCTTCATGCTGGAGAAGGGGCGTTGTCTTACCTGAACGCCTTTTCTCAGCATGATGATGGATAATCCACTCCCGCCCCTTGTGGTTAGTCAGGCCCTGTGTCAGGGGTAGGAGAACCAACATGCGGGACGTTCGTCCGTAGCTTCGCCTTCGTCGTATCTGGGTCAGGATAGCAGGAGGCGTGGCTATTCTAATTGACTTAGTCTCTGGGCAGGAAGTACGGTCTATAACCCATCTGTGGATTCTCCATCATCATGCTGAGAAAAGGCGTTCAGGTAAGACAATGCCCCTTTTGTATGCAGGGAGCAGTTTTTTTAATTTTGCTGCATAATTGTGGCAACAATATAAATATTGGGGCAAAGATATGGGAAGTGATATACAGTATTTTTTGTCTTAGGCGTAGGAGGAAAGCAAATCCATAAGGATGTGTGCATAAGCACCTTATCTGGTCTTGGAAGCTAAAGAAGGTCAAGGTTGGTTAGGATATGGATGGGTTAATAAAGCAACTTGAAAGAAAACAATAGAAAATCACTTGTATATTGTTACATGTATGTGTCCAACTCATATGAAATAAAACTTTATTAACCTACATGATAATGAAGGGAAGCATCTAATGGAATTTTTGAGCTGATAAAAAGTTTTGCATATTTGGTTCTATAAGAAGAAAGTGTAGATTGAGAGCCCATTGGTTAATTTGCACAGTCCTTTACAAGAAGTATCACTCATATGTCTGGTGATTTTTGTGGTTCAGATTTAATAGATGTAAAGTTGGCCTCTGATTGTCCAATTATAATAGATATTTTTGAGTAGTGTAGCCTGAATAGAGATAAGGTCTAACAAATGTAATTAGATGGGCTCCTTCTCCTTAAGGCAGATAGAACTTTTTTAAAAAATGCAGGTAGTCCTCTAGTTACCAGAATTTCTGTCACTAATTGATGCAGTTGTAAAGAAGAAATTAATACTCTGGCCTAAAGGCAGCAAGAACATATAAAATACTTTCTCAAGTAAGTACTGTACATCCAGACAACAGGGGCTTTGGAGATTCTTTTTGTGTTTCTCTCTCTCAGATGCTTTCGAAGATGTTGTCTTTGCTGCTGTGCCTGTGGAATGGATGGATGCTTGTTTCTGCAACCCAGAATGTGTCTACCATCCCCGTGAAACTGTGGGCTTGTTTTCCAAAAGGAGGAGTATCTGAAATAAAGTTGATATGTCGCATGCATGGATTATATGCCAACAGTTCCAATCCCGGAGTGTTCCAGAACTTGTACATATTCCATGCTGCTTCAGACTCAGTCAACTGCCATTGGAGAGATTTGGCTAATTGTACTGTCAAGGCCAGTGGAGAAATTGGACATTTTTGTTATGACATGCAAATGGACAGTTCAAATTTTCATATTCCTGTTTCATGCCGACCTTTGCCAACACATTTGGACTCTCACAGAACTGGAAATAGCGTAACCCAGGACAATTCATGTGACATTGCCCTAATTTCTGCTGCTTTATGGAAATATGGTGCACCATTGCATCTGAGAACTATTGTTGGATCCCAACATGATAAATTTCTTAAAAATCATTTGCAGCTATCCTTAATTTCACCTTCTGGAAAAAAAACCACCCAAATGATTGTTAATTGGGAATCACATGACTGGGGATTAAAGGGAACAGACTTAATTAGACAGGGACCACCAGATTGGGTAGTTCCAATTAAAGGAACACATTGTGATCAAAGAGCATCCTTTGTTAAGTTTAAATTCTATGGTCATATTTCCATAACAGAAAAAAATAGTGAACAAGGATTGTATCAGCTAGAACTAGGCTTTCAAAACAAAACAGTTCTTCAATTTAACCCACTGATTAAAGACCTTCTTTCGCTGCGTCATATGAAAAATCCAATTATTGGATCTCATGTATTAAAATTAGATCAGCCTGAGCAAATTGTTAGGAGCCCACAGACCTCTCTGAAGGAGGTACAGATTAATTTTGAAGGTTTGAATGTATCACAGAAAGTGCCCCAGTGTTCTCCCTTTCTTGATATTAGCCACAGAGGTTGGATAGAATGGGTTAAAATGTGGGAAGGAGTATACCATAGAGAAAGAATAAAGAGGGGATTGTTGGATTGGATTGGCCCCCTGGGGGCAGGAGTTTCTTTTATAGATGCAGCCAACATAGAAGTATTAGCTAATAAACTTTCATATTCCACAAAACAAATAGGAAAACTTACTGCCCCATTAACCAAATCTTTCTCACAACTCACAAAACAACCACAAGCGATCAGTAAAGTGCTTCCAGTCTGGGAAACAATTTTAGAAAATGATAACATACTGATAGTCTCTGGGATTCAGTCTCTCCAAAATAATGTTTCATTGGCTTTAGCATGTGAACAGGCCCAGGTAATCACCCAAAATGTAATCATGGATATGATTCGAGAAGCTAGGGCAGGAAAAATTCCCATGGAGGTAAGCAATTTAATTCGACCAGAACTCACACCAGGTGAAATTGCTTTAGAAGCTTGGTGGAGACTACTAAATTCATCTTATGACTCGACTCAAAATATACTGCGATTATTCTTAATAACGGTGGAGGCTGCTCAGATTATTCCTATCTATCCAATAGTGCCCCTGGGATTCCAGATTGACAGAGACTTGGTCATGTATTCCAGAGACTCTAATAAATGGGCACACTTGAAGGATGGTGAGTGGCAAAGTGTTAACGTGCAGGGCTGTGTTAAAAAAGAGAATTTAGGCTTTGTATGTGATGATAACAGCTTAGAAGAGCACCATGAATGCTTTTCTCCTCAGCTTATAAATAACTCTCATTGTTCTTTTGATGTAGTCCAAGAAGAAATGTCTACTGTTGTATATACTGGCAAGGGCTGTATTTGTGTTAGAACTCCATGTGAATTTATAATCATTAATAGTATCATCATCCAACCTATGCTGCCATATATCAATCGTTGCTTTTGCAATATTAGCATGATTGTAGGATGTGATTTCCAATTTCGTGTACCTGTTTGGACTGTGCAACATATGAAAGCCTATCCCTCTTTATATAAAGAAATATTTCCTATTTCACTTGGACTTGGCCTTTCTACTCTTAAAAATCTGCTTTCTCACCCCTCTCTCAAGCAAGAATTATTGAAACTCAGAGATATGGGTGAAAATGCTGCTCTTGAGATTCACCACAACAATCAGGAAATTGCCCAGATTGTAGCAAAGGTTACATCAGCTGGAGACCATGCCTGGTGGGAGGTGCTCCTGGGATGGTCACCAAGTTCAAATGGAGTACTAAATATTGCTCTACACCCTATTGTGATGATTTTAATCTTTCAAGTAGCACTGGTGATTTGCTTATTGGCCTTGGTTGGGTGGATGAAATGGCAAGCAAGTAGATTGCATTATCTACAGAAGCAGATAGTTTCTACCAAAACAAAAGTGTGATGGAAATACTTGCCAGGCCACCTCCCATGAAAAGGGAGACATTGCTGTGTCATGTCCTTTTGAAGACTTTACTTATGTTCTTAGTTTTTGTTTCTACTTACTAAATGTTCAATTGCTAAATGTCCATCACTTATAGAAAAGAATATTTATTTGCAAGGATTGTGTGCTAGCTTTTGTTGTTGTTGTTAAGGAAAAGTGAGTATCTTAGTGCCCAAATCTCTGGGGTGCACAAAACCAAAGATTCCTTGTATCCCAATGCAGACAGGATTGCTATTTACAGCTTTATAATTGATAACATTATATATGTTTCAGTCACTGTTCTATTGGTAAATACCCCAATTAAATATTTAGTGCTCTTCTTTTCTGGAAATAGCGTGGGCATTTCTACTTTTCTATTTGTCATAGAAAACCTTGATATCCTTCTTGGTAGAGAGATGGTTCTGCTGCTTGAAAGCACCAAAATCCAGTATTCTATTTCTTTTTACTTCAGATGATGCCTTAACACAGTCTGAAAAAAACTGACTTAATCCTACCATTGGAGATCCTTCCTTATGCATATGTTAACTCTCAATGGACACTGCCTGACAGCTTTAGCTCACAGCAGCTCATTCTCTTTTAATATCTGCCTTACTTCAGAGATATTTTGGTTGTGATTTTATCTATTACTGTTTTTAATAAAAATGTTGTTTTGTTCCAGTGTCTACTTTGTTTTAATTCATGAGAATGCAAGGATGCCCTATTGAATACACACAAGTGATCAATATTTAGATTCTGATTATTAAAATTGATTAGCACCTTGCTCCTTTTGGTTCATGAGCAGGCACAGTAAGAAAGGTAATTAACTTCTCAGCTTTCTTAGAGGTTCACAAATGTTTTGAGGGTGATAAGCAACTTTAAGGGAAATCTCAGCAATTTTTACTCACTTTATGCTCACATAAAGATGATTGGCTGACTTGGGCAGTTATTTGGTTGCTTTGGCTAATTATTCTTGATGCTGTGATGAAATTTGGTTCTAGTGATTTTTTAATGCATTGAAACTTGGTCCTTTTAAAATATTAGATATCTGAGAAACCTAAGGTGAAAAACAGGTTTACATGTTTTTGATTAAAATAAAAACACTCTGGGTATATATCTCAAGCTGTGATGGAGTGGCTAGTGAAAGTACAACTGAACTTTTCAGATAATAGTGACAAAATTATAACCATACGCTTTAATATATCTTTAATATCTAAAATCATAAGAGTACGTCTGATTTATTTTGGCCATGTCATGTGTGCAAATTTATTGAAGGCAATGATGCTAGGAATGGTTTGTGGAACAAGAAGAAGGGGAAGCAAAGAACATGCTGGCTTGATAATATCAAATCTGATACAAAGTTGAACATGCAACAATTGAAAGAAGCTGTGCTTGATAGAGTAGAATGGAGAGAACTTGCCTATAAAGTCACCAAGAGTCAGACACAATCAAATGCTTAAAACAGCAACAACTTTATCTCACTGTTGAAACAGTAATCTAGTGATTGTCTGGTCATATTTTAATAATATAAATCCAGATTATATCATTATATGTAAAAGTCCTAATACAATAGTGACCAGTTTTCTCTTAAGAAAAAAAAACCATTTTCAGATAAATAGCTTCTGTGTTATCTTACTTTATTGCACATATTTGCTAGGAGTAATTTATCCAATAAATAACTATTCATCCAGGGTCTTTAATTCTTTCACATAGTGCAGAATTGCATGTGATAAAAAAGCTGTGTTCTTAGAATGTAAGTTGTAATTCCATAACAGTGGCCAGTGTTTTGTGAATGTAATTGGTACCATTTAGCAGTAACATGCTTCTGCCATTAAGATGTTATTTTGTGACCTGATGTCCTTGGGAAGTTTTCCAGAGGTTCTGCCTATCTCTAGCAATAATACTGGTACATAGCAGCATTTCCTGTTTTGCAAGTCTGTTCAGCCAATTAGATGCAGTCTGTCATTGGATATGATCTAGGATAGCAGTAAGACCATGGTGGCAACTACTATCATTTATAAATAGGAAAATAATGTACTTTGTGGGAAAATTTGTTTTTCTTTTTAGAGATTCAAGTACACAAAGCAGATACCTATTGATAACTTCTTTTAAAATGAGTTCTGGGAATAGGTTGCTGATTGATGCTTATGTAAACACAATAGGTACAATGTACTACTTTATTTCCACTGGTGTGAGTGAAAATAGGAATACATGTCCTAGAATTGTGTTTGTTCTCTGGACGTTTAGAAATCTGACTGAGGTCACTCCATATGAGGATTCTGCCCTAGTTTGAAAGCAGCTTCAGATCCCTGTGATCTTATAACACTGATATTGTTAAGAGCAGAACCTATTTATTTCTGGTTCAGAGACAACATATGAAAATTGCAGTAAAATAAAAAAAATTATTTTATTTTGAGTACTTGATGCATGCTTTATATACTAATATCCTATTCTGAACATCTTTGAAACATGAATACCTCAATCACTCCATCTCCTGAAGTCAAAACAATTATTACTACCTTTTTCTTCAACTACATGTTCTATAGAGGTTTGGTTGAATTTACGAGGAAGTTAAGAAATTTGTGGATGGTTTGCAGCCCCACAGACTCAATTCTGGGTTGCAGATAGTATTCTTGCCAAGTTCTCATTTCACTTTTTCAAGGTTGTTGTATGCTCAGGAGGAGTTATAAGGATCTGTAAAGAATTTACAAAATATGAATCAATCCTGGCTGCATTTTCCTATTCCTGCCATTGCAGCAACACTATTGGAGCTGCTGCAAAATAGTTGATATCTGCATTTTTGTTTCCCAATTTATAGTAACATTTTCACAGAAATGGAAGGATTAATACTTTTGCAGCTGGGTAGGTTCCCTTGTATCCAGATTTTTTTCCCCCCATGATAAAATGAGAGCCAGGCAAACACATGCCACATGTATTAAAATGTACATTGGGATAGAATTTCTAATAATTCATTTTTAATGTATGTGGCGAGGATGAAGGTTTCTGTTACTTCAGAAGCAGGGCATTGACTAAATCTCTCTTTCTCTCTCCCCCCTCCCCCCCTCTCTTTGTGTCTTTCTCTTTCTGAATTCTTAAGTCACTGGGAAAGAGCACAAATTAGTTCATGATTCACTCCAGCTCTTGTTCTCTGTGGTGAATTTAAATTTAAATTTAAATTAATACTGTTTTGTTTTTGTTTGTTTTTTAAAAAAAAACATATTTCTTGCTAAAGCAAGAAAAGTGCACAATACCTTTCCCTCGACATGTGCTTTTTAAACAAAGTTTAACATTTATTGTACATACTTGGATGTTTTTTTAAAAAACATATATAGTTTATTGTTTTTTAATAGCTGAATTCTAAAAATCAGAGTGAGCATCTTTAAAAATATTTTCATTTTTTATTTTTCTCTATTTATCATATATAAAGTTATATATTTTCTAAAATAAAAATAAATATATCAGGATAGAAACTGGGAGACCATGAATTCTAGTTCTGCCGTGGTAAGCCACTTCTGAAAATCTTGCCAAGAAAACTACAGGGACTAGTCCAGGAAGTTACTAGAAGTCAATACTGATTCAAAGGCACAAAAACAAACAAATCCTATTCCAATTATTTTTGTGATGTGTTCACTGTTGCTTCATCTGTTTGTTTTAGTTATTAAAGAAAATATATTATGAACTATAGGTAGGCCACCTGCATATGTACAATACTGTTAGAAATCAAGAAATTGTTAAAAATTCAGCATCACAGTATTCAGAAGTTGCTTATCTGGCTAGTACAGCTATTGGAGGTAGACCAAACATGTGGCAATCATTTAGGATAAGAACACCTGCAGTTTATTTTTTGCTATTGGCACATGAGATAACTATCCTGTTTAATATTATGTGTTCCTTTCTGCTTTAGATTTTATATTTGTCAGAAACATTTAAAGGGGGAGAGGTGGGAAACTAAAGATCCAGATAGCTGAAACGGAACATTCTCAGCTTTATTGCTCTTAAATTACATCTTGTTCGCTAATCATAATGTTGCTGCTATAGATAAAAAATTCAAAAGCTTGAATGAATCTCTCTTGAGCATTTTAACTATTGTTATCCCAGGATTGTTAGCTGACAGTAGCAGAAACCTTTCCTAGCCTGCTGACTTTTTAAAGTCAATTTTTTTTAATTTCATGTTGCAAACCACCAAAATGCCTTGCAGCACAATGTTCATTTGTGTCTGCTTTATTTTCTGCTTCAGTTGCTCTTTTTAATTACTTATAATTGTTAACAGCTGCTTTCTTATATGTTGAGTTAGCTAGATGTCTGGTCTTATATTTATCTGAAATAGATAAAGGTTTTAAATGAGTGTTAATTTCACAGGAACAAACCCCTTTGCCATCTTGGGAAGTGAGAAGTGTTAACCCCACTCATGACTGTGGAATTCTGTGTTCCTTTGTGACAATAGCTATATGGGTGCGGTATCCTGTCCCAAAAAAATCCTGATTAGAGATAATTCTTTTAGAAAAAATGTGAAATAAATCTTATTGATGTGGTCTGATAATTTCAGTAGAGACCTGTCTTCAATTTGAACATGAGTCTGGAATATTTTACAACTTTACCTTTACAATGGATCAGATTATAGGTACTGTGTCATACATGTAGCTGCATCTGTATTTTTGACCATGAGAGATGCAATATCCAGTTCAGTCATGTGTATGTAGACTTTTAGCCACTCTGTTAGAACAGAATGTTGGCCAGGGTATAACATTATGGAGATAGTCTACACTTCATACCCCTTCATAATTATAACATCTATCTTATTGTGATTTTGTGGCACCATATTATGGTGATTTTATCATGGTTTTATCTTACTATTTTATCTTGTATATTGTATATGCACATATATACATATGCACACACACACATACACACTGAGTTTTCCCGAAAATAAGACCGGGTCTTATTATTATTATTTTTTTGCCTTCAAAAGAGGGGCCAGGTCTTATTTTCGGGGGATGTCTTTCATACTCACCTCCGGCACTGACAGCCCTGCCCAGCCGGTCCACTTCTTCTGTGGCTGAAGGAACAGCTGCATTTTGCAGCTGCATTCCAGCCTGCATTTTGCAGTCAGGCCTTTCTGGAAGGCCATTGCAGCCGAGTACCGAGCTATGGATTCAATCCATAGCTCGGTTCTCGGCTGCAGTGGCCTTCCGCAAAGGACTGTGACTGAGAAGTACAGGCCTGGCTGCAGAAGACGCCGCAAAAGAAGTGGGCCCAGCGAGGAGAGGTCTGGCTGCAAGGTAAGCACGTGCGGGGTGTGTGGGGCAGCTCCACCCCCCATCCCCGCCCTAGCTTGATTTTAGGTGTGTGCCTCGCCCCAAAACTAGGGCTTATTTTGGGGGTAGGGCTTATATTAGGCCTACCCCCAAAAGTCAAGCTAGGGCTTATTTTCGGGGTAGGCCTTCCTTTCGGGGAAGCACGGTATATATGCTGATGTTTTATTAAAACTTACATTTGTGTTTCCATGTATAATGTGTTTTATTATTATTGGATATCAGTGATTGCATGACCTCTGTAGATGCTATGTGCTAAATAAATATACATGTAGCATTATGCTGATTAGATGAATACATTTCCCAAGTTTAATATGGCCCTGTTGAGTTGAATTAAAGTGCCTATAACCTATAATCAGTCCCATAGTAGCATTAATATCACATTTCTTAGTAACCAGTTGTCATTTGGAGACTTATTAGATTGTGTACAGTTATGATGAGTATTCTGAAGAAGTTGATTAGTTTGTTATACAGATTGTGTTAGAATTTCAGAATGGGATTGATTGTGTGCTACTAGAATAATTTGCAGTTAGCAATCTTTAATTTTATTTTCTATTTGCTAAAAGAAATAGATTACTCATTATAGAAACATTCTAAGGAATGTCCTGGAATCATATTAAGCTGGGAACATATAGTATGTAAATTCTTTCCAAAATACAAGTTTTATTGCTTTGATGGAATTTAAAAATGAAAATAGTCTTAATAGGAGATTAAGTAGTTCTTATATAATATTGATATTTTAATATGTATTTTTTTCTAGTTTCATCTCAATCCACCTTAATATGTATTAAATGCTCATCCTGAAGATATTGCGTTCATTTTATATAGCCTTTTTTAATCAAGCAATTGTTTCTAAATCATGATGAATAGTTTCTCTTTTATATGTGATATTTCCTGCAGTGCAAGTGTGCGAGGTGAAGCCAAAAATAACACTGTATGTGAATGGACCTTACTATCCATTACAAGGCACCAAAGAATGCTCTGAATTTTTCTCTCTTTTTCCATAATAAAAGAAAATTAAAATAATTGTCTGAGGCAAAGATTGCAGCAGTACCATTTTTGATCTCTAAAGTAAAAATTTACAAAGCTGCAATAAGAGAAATAGTAAATTTGTATTGGTTGTTCAGATAAACTGTATATGTGTATCATTTGTCAAAAGAAATTGATAGAATACAAGAATAAAAAAAAATCAGTTTAAAAGAGGAAATTTAAAAAAAACCTGAAGAAGTAAATAAAAAAAAAGTAAGATTATAAACACCAGAAAACAATAATGATCAAAAAAACTACCAAGGAAAAAACAATTTCCACCAAAACTGGCAAGGCAACTTACTAAACATAAACAGGGAGCAAACACCGCACTCATTTTCACTGATGATATCATCTAGTTGGGTAATTAAACATCTGCAAGCAAACAGCCAAGCTCAGAGAACACCAAGAACTCCACAATAGCAAGAATATGTCATTGTTGTGGTTGGAAATAGCACTGTTTTAGCAATTAGAATATTTGGTAGCCATATGTCTAATTATTCTCTTTTATATATTACTTGTAGTCTGTTTTCAGGAAGATCTACTCACATGTGCTCCCCACCATCTGTAGAAAGTTAAGAATAGTGGCAGGTGATAGCCTCCCACCCTCTAGTCTAAAGTCTTAGTTTCTATTTAGGGGGCATATTTTTGTGAATGAGTGCACAGACAGAGTTTAAAAGTGTCTTCCATAGCTTGCTGTTTTTCTTTTTCAGTATCAAATCATTATGGTCCACAGGCCCTTCTTTGTATTTGAAACACTAAGATAATTTGCATTGGGGATAGAATTTATATATTTTTCACATATAAATTATATAGATTCTTATATATCTGGGGTAATTGGCCATGAATTGCTAAGAAAGCATCATAGCAGCATTTTTTTAAAAAAACTTTTAATGCCCTTCTATGTGTTTTTCTTCTTTTTCATGAAGGTTAGCCGGAACAGCCTGGTAGGGGCCCATTTCCAGAGAGACGTGGATGATGCCAGAACTATGACAGGGACTGCAGTCTTGGCATTGAAGGGAGGTGATCAGTTATGGAACAGTCAAAGGAGGAAGTACCTGAAGTCAGGAAAGAAGAGGAGGAAAAGGAAGAGACAATGATGGCAATAAGTGGAACCTCAGAGCCAAATGAAGGTCTAGATAATTCGGCACCATCTGCCAGGTATACAGGTAGGTTGGAAAAAGATATTAATGCCTTAGAGACACTTAAAGGAGCAATGGACATGTGTTGAATACTTTTTTCCAGTAATTTGTTCTCAGTGGGATGACATTTTCCTTATGATTCTAACAAATTTATTACAGACTATATATTAATTCCTAGCTTTCAAATATATTAAGAAACTTTCCTTTATTTTTGGTTTGCACACTTAGTGTGCTTTGGGTCCCTTAGATTTAGGACCCTGGAACCATGCCTTCTCTTTAGCCACACCTGCCCTCCGGAATGAGGCTGCCTCTGAGATTTGGATGCTCCCCACCCTGTTGTTATTCAGAAGGGCCTTGAAGACCTGGCTCTTTGCCCAGGACCTTTGTGAGGGAGAATTAGGACCTTCATCCTTCTCCTATCTGTCATTATTGAGAATGCTAACGGCACTACTCTGACAACTGAAAATGTAAACGATCTGCAAGCTTTAGTAATAAAAATCAAGGACAATAGTGAAAAGAAGCAGGGCTAAAATATAAAGAAGTTTAAAATAATGACAACAGGTAAAATAACCTGCCTTGGAATTGATAATGAATTTATTGAAGTGATAAATAATTTCTTTTTTTAGGATTGACTATTAATAGTAAAGGGACCATCAATAAAGAAATAGATTATAGACTAGCATTTAATAGAGTAGTAATGAAGGCCTTGGAAAAGACATTGTATGCTGAGATGTGTGTATAACTAGAAATATCAGAATTGTGAAGGTGATGATCTTCTCAACACTCTGTGGAAGAGAAAGTTGGACTTTAAAGAAGCAGGATAGAAAGCATGTTGATGCTTTTGAAATTTGTTATTGGAGAATAGCATGGATAGCCAAGAAAGCAAATAAATAAATAAATAAATACCATGAATAATGAAGAAAAATACCTTAATTTTCTCTTGCAACAGTGATTGAAATTCTTGCAGTTTGATCACAACACATAAACCATCTTAAAAGATAGATAGATAGATAGATAGATAGATAGATAGATAGATAGATAGATAGATAGATAGATAGATAGATAGATAGATAGATAGATAGATAGATGGATAGATGGATAGATAGATGATAGATAGATAGATAGATAGATAGATAGATAGATAGATAGATAGATAGATAGATAGATAGATAGATAGATAGATAGATAGATAGATAAGTGAACCAGTACAGATTGTTAGTATATAGACATTGTCTTTTACCTTTATAGTCGAAATTGAAAAAAATACTGGATGAAGTTCATATTATAAAATTATTTGCTTGTACTTAAAAACAATCTGAATTTATTATGCTACATTAACATGTACCATTGTGCATTAGGATTTGAACATACAGTATATGGGTCAAAATATACATAACAGCAGGCTTTCAACAAAAGTTGAAAAGAATATGATAGAGTAAATATGATTCTGAAAAAAATAAATATTTTAGGCTAATGTCTGCCAAGCTTTGTTGCAAACCCATGTTCAAATTGCTGGACACAAAGATCGGGATTTTTTCCTATGAGATAGTTGCTTCCAGATTTTGCATTATAGTGTTTGCCATATAGTACCGGTAGTCATCAACTTACAACCACAGTTGAGCTTGGAATTTCGGTTATAAGTTGAGTCATCATGGACATTAAGTGAGCATAGTTATTAAGCAAATTGCATGGCCATACATCTAAATACAGCTTATCCAATGGGGCAGTTTTTGCTGGAAAGCAGCAAAACATGATTATGTAATTGTGGGAAAAAGCAGTGGGAGTGACATGTGACCTCCTGCCAGCTTCCCATTGATTTTGCTTGTGGAAAGCTGGCAGGAAAGGTTTCAAATGATGATCAAGTGATTGCAGGATGCTGCAACCTTTATAAATGTGAGCTAGTTGCTAAGTGCCCAAATTGCAATCATGAGACCACAGGGATGCTGCAGTGGTTGCAACTTAGAGGGCTGGTCATAAATCCCCTTGTTCAGCACTATTATAATTTTGAATGATCACTGAATGAATGAACATAATCAGATTTAGTAATTACAAATGCAAGGTAAATAAGCAAAGCAAAAAGGCCACAGATTTGTACCAGATTGTACTTTATTGCAAAATTACAATGTAATACCTTCTCCATTCTGTTTCCGGATAGATCTTTCCCAGAGTTCGTCTCCTTCTCTGTTGGACCAACTCCAGATGGGCTGTGATGAAGCAAATTCAGGAAGTCTAAACATGGAATGCAGAGTCTGTGGTGACAAGGCATCAGGGTTTCATTATGGGGTACATGCATGTGAAGGCTGCAAGGTAAGGATAACACAAATATTAGATATAACCTTATGAGAGGTAGACTGTGGGGTCCTTGGTGCTCTCTAAGTTTGGAGGTCTTCTTGCAGATGTTTCATTACCAAATTAGATAATATCATCAGTGCTAAAAGGAAGTGAGGTTTACTCTTATTTTTATATACTAGTGGTTGCCCTGCCAGTGTTGTGAGAGTGTGGTGGGGTTCCTTGATCAAGCTGTTGTCTACTGTTAGCTTGTTCGTGTTGGTCATTCCTTGATTGGGGTATTGTTTATTTCTAGTGTTAATCTTGGTGTTAATCTCTGTTCATATGGGTGTTGATTGTTGGGGAGGTGGTGTTTTGGGCTTTTTGATTGTCTCTTTTGAGTGGTATGTAGATGTTGTTTAACTCTTATCTGCCCGTTGATGGCCAATTTATCTGAGTACCAAGCCTCCAGGAATTCTGTGGCATTTTTGATCTAGGATTCGTCACAATTTTCCAGTTGAAACTATGGTTGACTCTGTTCATGTGTTGTGAAATAAAGGAGTTTTCATCATATCTTCTGTCTGCTAGTTGGTGTTCACAGATATGCTGTGCCGATCTTCTACCTGTTTGTCCTACATAGTGGCTGTTACAGTCCTTACCCTGTAGGTTGTAGATGACTCCTGTTTTTTCCTGCTGGGTGTGCTGGGTCTTTTGATTTACTTAGGATGTTTTGGAGGGTTTAGCTGGTTTGTGTGCTACGATGATGCCATATGGTCATAATAGTCTGTTGTGATTTCTGATATGTTTTTGCTGCATGGCAATGTTGTGCTTTATGCTTTTCGTAGCCTGTGTTGGTTGAGTTATGGTGCCTTGAATGGTCAGACACTTTTTGATAAAGCTACATGGATATCCATTTTGTTGGACGACATTGTATAGTTTCCTTTTTTCCAACGTTCAAGGTTGCTGCAGTGTGTTTGTGCTCATCTAAATAGACGAGCTTTTCTTGTGGGAGATTGAATTGTTACTTTGAAAGTGGAGCACCTGGGTTGTGTGGGAAGTTTTTCAATAGACTTGTGTTTCTATTTTATCATCACTGCCTCTGCTTATGAGGATATCAAGGAAAGGGGGTGTGTTGTTGTTTTCTTCTTGTGAATTTTATTCCTTTGAAGATGTTGTTGATAGTTTTGTGTGTTTTCTCTAGTTGGGTCTTTTTTATTATTCGCATTGATGATGTTATCTAATTCGGTAATGAAACATCTGCAAGAAAACAACCGAGATAAGAGAGCACCAAGGAGGCCACAGTTCAACTCTGAGCAAGAAATATTCTCTAGGGAGGGAAAGATGGAACTAGAAAATGTGGAAGTCCTTTTTTTGTTGCTGCTGTTACTTTTCATTGAATTTCTCCTCTCCCAGAATATAGAGATCTCTTTTAGAAATTAGACTGGCTGTATGTGATAACTGAAGCGAGACCTTTGTGTGCACAGAGATGGGAAGACTCACAGATTCTCACAATGGAAGAATAATGGGTGGTGCAGTTAATGGAAGTAGCTGAGATGGCAAAATTAACTACCTTGATTAAAGAAAAGATTTTGTCTAGCTTTGTTTCTACATGGAAACCACATTTGGAGTTTTTCATAGAAACCAAACAAATGCTATACTAATTTTGGGATTTGACAACTAGAGTTTATGAGTATAGAAATATAATATTGAATTTTAGATCAAACAGTTAATGTATTGTATATTTGTAACTGAATCAAAGAAAGTTGGAGTTCTCTTCTTTCTGTTTTCATTCTCCTTATTCCTTTGCACCTTCCTCTTCCATATTTGTTTTTCCTTCTTAATTCTTTTTTTTTCTTGTTTATTTATTTTAATTCTTTAGAGGATTTAGAGGATTTATATGGCTGCCCACTCTGGGCAGCTTACAAGCAATAAAAACCCAATATAAAAAGAATAAAAACAATAACCTCCCACCTACCCCCACCCCAGGAATAACAAGCAATCAAACGAGCCATTTGGTGGGTTCCAACCCACTCTGGGCTGCCCAGGACCACTGGCAGAACCAGATCTTCAGAGCCTTGTGAAAGAGTGTCAAAGTGGGGATCAGTCTAATCTCTGCAGGGATGATGTTCCAAAGAGAGGGAGCCACCATGGAGAAGGCCATTATTCTGGGTCCCACTAGACATACCTCCTTAGGAGACTGAATCCGCAACATTCCATGCCTCTCTAGTGGGTTGAGTGGATGTAATCGGGAAGAGCAGTCCTTCAGATAACCTGGTTCCAAGCCACAAAGGGCTTTAAAGGTGACAGTCAGCAGCTTGAATTGCACTCGGAAACAAATCTGCAGCCAATGCAATTCCCGCAGGAGAGGTGACACTTATGCACACCTGGGTCTGCACAAAACCATACAGGCTGCTGCATTCTGAACCGAATCGGAGCTTCTGGAAGCTTTTCAAGGGCACCCCCATGTAGAACATGTTGCAATAGTCAAGATGGGAGGTGAGATGGGCATGAGTTTATATTTTATTTTTTGTAGAAATGTAATGAAGTATTTTTCTTCAAAGAAGACGGCTGCAGGGCACCTATTAACAGATTTTGTTCCTCATGGTGCCCAGGGTAAATACTAATAGTATCTACTGGTAAATAATAACAAAAAAGATGAGACAGCAAGGATGTTGAGAAGTTGGGATTTGTTGATTACAAGTAAAGTCCATCTGGTGGTCACTTGTGAAACTGCATGCCTGCTTCTTTATTTTATATATTAAACATATTTATTTAGGCTTCCCCACCCCCACCCCCCATCATTATTTTCTTCATGCATATTTTCATCTTAAAAGGTTTTTTTGTAATATGTTTAAGGTATCTACTTATTGCTGAAAATATTGTCCTAAGATCTAAGGTGATAGTAAACCTGGCACTTCTGAAAGGGCTATTAATATCAGAATGAAACATCTTTTTGTTTCCAACATCTGTCTTATCACATACCAACAGGGATTCTTTCGTCGAACGATCCGCATGAAGCTAGAGTATGAGAAATGTGAGCGGAACTGTAAAATTCAGAAGAAGAACCGAAACAAGTGCCAGTACTGCCGCTTTCAGAAATGCCTTTCACTAGGCATGTCACACAATGGTGAGATCTCCCTCCTCTTGCTCTGGGTTAGGAGTGATGCATAGAGTTATAGTGAAATTATACATTTACTATAAGATAAAATTTAGTAAAGGGAATAAATTTGAGGAATACCTCAGTGGGTAGACTTCTGCTTTGAAAAAATATATATTTAAGGTATGTGAACCCTGCATACTATTTTAAAATATTTTTTAAAAAATTATAGTAGCTAATAAATCAATATCAAACAAAATGAGTGGTAAAAAATATCATTTGAGCCTAAAATAAAAATATGGTTTGTGCATCCCAAAATATTAGCCTTTGAATTAGTACATTTGCATTTCCAGAACAAAAATAAAATTGGTTTCCCTATGAAATCTATATAAAATTATTCTAAATAATTGTATTGTATGTCTTTGTTTCTTTTCTTAAAGCATTTTGAGAGCGTTCAGTATGTTTCTATGTGTTGATGCCTATGTTGCATAAAAAAAATAAAAACTAAATAAAAAATCCTAGGGTATATGAAGGCACACAGTGATTTTAATGCAGGCTCGTTACACCAAGCAAAGTTTGTATAGTCAGTGTCCGATTGGACAACTGTATGGGAATTCGGTGAATGCTGGCCCTTGTTCAAGGTTAGATGGCACTGCAGTAAATGCTCGGCTTTTGACTATGAAATGGTTAATCCTACAATAATTTACAGTATGTCCAAACTGTTGATACTGAATTGAAGACACATGAACTAACATTTGATCACCTGATCCCAACTGGTATATGGCCTGACCAGAGGCAGAATGATTGCATTTGCTTTTAGAGCAGTAGGTAGTAGTTTTCCTCCCAAGCTTGCCTGTGTGTAGCAATATGTTTGTACTGCTGTGCCATAAATTTGAAAATGCCTACTAACTCAGCCTTTCAGTGAGCACAAAAGCACCCATCCAGAAGAATGGAAAGTTTCTTTCCACCAAAAAGACATGCCTTTACTTGCCTGGAGAAGGATATACTACCTTGCACTCCTCATCGGCATTGTACTTGGGGAGGTAATTATCATTAACTGTGTCACCCTGCATGCGTTTACTTTTTTGTAGAATGCCCTTAGAAAGATATTGCTATTTTTTGGATTAAAATGAATTCATTTAAAATGAAGCTTTGTCTGGGAGCAGGTGTGGGCATAGTAACTTGAACAGTAGATTAGAACCAGATGACCTCAGTTCAAATCCCACTCAACCTATAATGTTCATTTATGACCTTGAGCTAAAGTCTGTCTCTCACAGCTGTTATGGTGATAAAATGAGGAACATTGTATATATTTTTTTCTGAACTCTTTGAAGAAAAGGTGGAACATAAACTGAATAAAAACAGATTTATATTTTTCTATAAGAAAAACAAAAACAAAAAGTTTTAAAAGATATAATGGCAAGTTAATAAAAATAACTGTTCTTAACCTTTTTAGCTCAAGGTTTTTAAGCCTCCTGCTTTGTTTTGTTTCTTTAGCCATTCGTTTTGGCCGCATGCCAGAAGCTGAAAAAAGGAAGTTAGTGGCAGGACTGACAGCTACTGAAATCAGCTGCCAGAACCAGCAGGTGGCTGATCTGAAAGTCTTTTCCAAGCACATCTACAATGCCTACCTGAAAAATTTCAACATGACCAAAAAGAAAGCACGAGGCATCTTAACTGGAAAAGCCAGTAGCACCCCTGTAAGTACCTCAGTTCCAGAGGTTTACATAGTGTATTAAGCAAGAAAGATATTCTTCCAAAAAAAATAGTATATACCCATATTTAACATTTTTTTTTAAAACGATGAGTATTATTTAAAAGATTTAGGTGAGATTGGTGTGCTATATTTATAGATAATTAAATGAACTTCCAGCAATTTACTTTCCAGTAAAAGCTATATATTAAACCTGCAATTAAAACTTTATCAATAGAAATGGCCAACAAATATAACCCAACTTAATAGAAATCATATTTAGGTTTCAAAAGCTCCACCAAAAAACTTCAGAGTCCTATGAAAAATCCCAAGATACATGCTAATCAGACCTCTCATGGGAGGCTTTTCCACAGGGCAGAACATCCCATAAAGGCACTTCTGGGGCCCCAGTCTTCTTACCTCCTGCCTATGGAAAATCCTAAGTATTCCCACCTGGGATGACTGCACAGGATAGACTGATTTTACTGTTGTCTTTTTTGAGCTTTAATAAAGACACAAATTGTATCTTAGTATTATTATATTTATATAATTCCATATTTTCATATACAATAAAAAATAATGCTGTATTTCAACCTGGTTTGACTAAGCTACACTTAACTGAAGAATCTGGTTCTCTGTACATTGTATTCTGTTGATTAGCACAAAAAGGGGAGGCTTTAGTGATCAGTATGTAAATAATAAGCATTGTCACACTCTGCCTCTATGGCAAGGTTTCTCATTACCAAATCCTAACTTTATATGTTGTTCTTCATAGCCTTTTGTGATTCATGACATGGATACCCTGTGGCAAGCTGAAAAGGGTCTGGTGTGGAAACAACTGATAAATGGGATGCCGCCATACAAGGAGATTGGTGTTCATGTTTTTTACCGCTGCCAGTGTACATCAGTCGAGACCGTGCGGGAGCTCACCGAATTTGCCAAAAGCATTCCTAGCTTCATCAGCCTTTACCTTAATGATCAAGTAACTCTCTTGAAATATGGAGTGCATGAGGCCATCTTTGCTATGCTTGCCTCTATTATGAATAAGGATGGACTCCTGGTGGCCAATGGCAATGCTTTTGTGACACGTGAGTTCTTGCGCAGCTTGCGCAAGCCTTTCAGTGAAATCATGGAGCCCAAATTTGAATTTGCTGTGAAGTTCAATGCCCTGGAGCTAGATGACAGTGACTTGTCTCTGTTTGTAGCTGCCATCATCTTGTGTGGAGGTGAGAGATTAGAAAAACATTGAGCAAGGGGGAGAGGTAATTCATTTTTAGCAAGAGATCAGATTCAGAGCACTTGATAAATCATTCCCCTGTCAGTTTATGTCACAATATTGGGTAACAGTTTCACAGTGTATAATTTTAATTAATGTCAAAAATCTATTAGATACCTTTCAAACCTTTCCTGCTATTAATAAAGAGAGTAATATATGTGTGGATATAAAATCAATTTAATATCAATGATATTAAAATTAACTGTATAATAAGATGAGTAAAAATATTATCAAACAATTTCAATACTAATCAAATCTTTATTACAGTCATAGACCAGCATATATTTACTACTACATTTATTTGTTAGATCCTGCACTTCCTCCAGAATTTCAAAGCATCATATATAGCATTTTCTCCTCAAGTTTTTCCATACAATAACATCCTAGCACAATTGGCTGAGATGGTCCAAATAGCCAACTGAATTTTCATCACTGAGAATGAATCTAGGACTTCCTACTCCTAATAAGTACTTTAATCACCACACATTCTGACAGTATGTTAATGTTATATTTTAAAGATTAGTAGTAAAAGTTAAGACTCAGTTGAAAAGCAAGAAGGCATGTATTGCTACTGAGTGAAATTAATATAGTGTAATCCAGTCATTTAATTCTTGTAAATTTGGGCTGTTATTCTATTGCAGAATCTTAATTGTGCTATAACCAGACTGCAATAACTGAACTAAGGCTCCTTAAGCTTCTCTGTCGCTATTTTGTGAATTAATAAAATTAGAAAAAAAACCCATAATTTCACTGGTGTTCTTATATATAATGAATTGGTATAATTTGGAAAAGTTTGTTAATTGTAAGAATGAGTATAGCTATAACTATAGAGGAAAATTATCTTTTAGAGGGGGGAAAACTCTGTTCCCATCATCTTCAATCAGTTAAGCCAGTAGTAAGAAATAATGAGAACTGAAGTCTAAAAATTTGAAAGGTGTCAGATTGCTGATCTTTAAAGGAAATGATAGTCTTGGATGCTCTTGTTTATAGGAAAAGAAAAAGAATTTTACTGTCAAGCAACTTGTTTGTAATATTGATAAAAATAATCTTAAAAGAGAAACTTCCATACAAGAAGGCAAGCCTAAGATGATTTTTTTAAAAATTCAAAATATTTATTCCTCCCTGAAGAAATAATGGGTGGAGCACACAGTCATGCTTTTGTGTTTTGTTATTTTGCTTGAAATTGGTTTTGTTCTCAAATCTTGCTGGTTTTCCTAATTTTTCTGCCATCTTTCTGCAGCATTATGATTTGGCCCTGAGGTTATAGATATGTTAAAGTCTAGGAGAGGAAGTTTAATATCAGTTAATGTTCTTCTATAAAAAAACCTCCCTAAGCATGATACTGTGGAACAAGCTGCCTGACATTTATTTTGTAAATATTCCTGAGAAAATTAAATGTAGAAATTTTGAAAAAACTAAATTACAAAGTCAAATGTTTTATAAATAACTTGGTGTATTTCTTTTCTTGTAGATCGCCCTGGCCTAATGAATGTTAAACAAGTGGAGGCGATACAAGACAATATTCTCCAAGCTCTTGAGTTCCATCTACAAGCTAATCACCCAGACATTCAATACCTCTTTCCTAAGTTGCTGCAAAAAATGGCTGACTTGAGACAGTTAGTGACTGAGCATGCACAGTTGGTGCAGAAGATCAAAAAGACAGAGACAGAGACTTCTCTGCACCCTCTCTTACAGGAAATCTACAAGGACATGTACTGAGGAACTTATATTTATCAAATAGGTGAAAGCCATGGAATCCAGCAAATGCTTGTATATTAGCAAAGAAATCTCTGCGTCTTCCATTTCTTTACTAGAATTTCTTTACTAGATGATTGGTCTATGCTGTATACGGTGGCTTACAGTAGAAAATTGGAAATTTAGCACTTGGTATAGACCAGAGGGCTTCCGTTAACATACACTAAATGAAACTTAATTTGTTGCTACAGTTCAGCTCTTAGCCCTATTCTAGAGCTGCTGAGGTATTTACACACACCCTGTAAATGTACTTGAATTGTTATATTAGATAACATGAATTGTGCCCAAATTATTATAGCAAGTAGTACCTTTAATTGACAGGTACAAAAATAGCACTTCATAACAATCCTTACATATTATTTTTATATTTCAACAATTTTGGCCGGCCCTAAGTGTAAATTATAGGATATTACAAGGAAATTATATGAATACAGGTAGTCCTCAACTTACAATAATTCATTTAATGAATGTTCAAAGTTAAAGTGGCATTGAAAAAAGTGACCTATGGCCCTTTTTCACAGTTACAACCTATCCAGCATCCCCGTGATCATGTGATCAAAATTTAGGCGCTTTTGGTTCATACTGATGAGCACTGCTGTGTCCCAGGGTCATGTGATCACCTTTTATGACCTTCTGACAAGCAAAGTCAATCGGGAAGCCCAATTCACTTAACAACCGGGTTACTAACTTATCAACTGCAGTGATTCACTTAACAGCTGTGGCAAGAAAGGTCGTAAAATGGGGCAAAACTCACTTAACAAATGTCTCACTTAACAACAGAAATTGTGGGCTCAATTGTGTTATAGGTCGAGGACTAACTATATAAATTTCCCAAAGAAATATCCAAGGGTAGCATGCAGAGCATGGACACTCCTTGCAGAAATTCTTTTAATTGGAAAGGCCTTTGGTTTTCAGCCTCAGTGCACAAAAATAGACATGTGTTCTGGCTGAAAGGCTTGTCCCTCCACATGGGTTTTTACATGCCTCTGCTCATTCTTTACTGCAGGTTGTTGAAGCTCTTCATGAATTAATATAGTGCTTGCTTATTTACATAGAAAAGTAGGCTTCCCTCTCCCTCTGTTCAGATACTCGACCAGTAATGAGCTGGATGATAGCTGCCAAAACACATTTGCATCCTTCATTTCAGCTAAAGTAGCTTTAATGTTGTCTAAAGTTTGAGAAAAAAGAATCATCCTGATCACCTGAATATTTCACTTTTGGGGAGGGGAGAATACAATGTAAGAAAAGATTTTAAAAGGCAGCAGACAGATTCCTGTGAAATCAGGGTGATTTACGGATGGTAAATAGAGTCAATAGTATTTTATTTTGTGATCTGTGATGCAGCTTCTTACCATGTCCTTTCCAGGAGGAGGATTCCTAATAATAGCAGTAGTGTCTTTCCCACAAGCACAAACACCATCCTACCTTTCATAACCAGTAATTAGGAATACAGGTAATCCTTGACTTACAGTCACAATTGGGACCAGAATTTCCATTGCTAAGTAAGGCAATTGTTAAGTGAGTCGTTAAGTGATTTTATGACCTTTTTGTCATATCATTGTAGTCAGTAAGTGAATCATGCAGTCATTAAATGAATCTGGCTTCACTCATTGATTTTGTTTGTTGGAAGCTGGCTGGGAAGGTTGTAAATGGCTATCACATGGCCCTGGCACGATGCCACTATTATAAATGCATGCTGGTTGCCAATGGCCCAAATTTTGATCATGTGACCATGGGGATGCTGTAACCGTCATAACTGCAAGGCCTGGTCATAAGTTATTTCTTCAGTGCCATTTTAACTTAAAATGGTCACTAAAGGAATGATTGTAAGTCAAGGACAACTTAATTGTTTTATGGTAAGTTTTCCATATTCAGAAAACATTTAACAATTCAATGGTCTTATCAAAGATTCACAACAATTTAATATTTCCCAAGCATTTGAATTGGGTTACAATTTTGGCTCCTTTATGATTGTTCCTGCTTTATTCCATAGGTGTGCCAGACAATTTTTGTTAATATAAATTATCAGCATAGGTCTTCTTTACTACAGAAGATTCTTGAGTGTAAGGACTTTATTGTCATATTGATGTGCCAGTAATATGGAGTAATTATGCCTATACCATGTTGATGTAATGTGGAGTTTGTTAGACTTCTTCCTTTGGTAACTTCCAATGTGTCCTGAGTGCAAAATAGATCAACGTGGTGGTTGAATGTAGCATTAAGAGCATTGTCATGCAATTATGGCAATGTTTTTCTTGCTACATTGTTAAGTGGATTCTTAACTTTCAGAGAAGAAAAACTACTAAAAAAAGAACCGGGAATACCAAAAATAGTATATCTACACATATATACAGCAACAGAATTTTAGATGATGCAAAAATTACTTAAATTGGCTGGTTGTCCTGACATTTCAGCTCAAATCATGTAGATTTTCTGCTTGTTCTACATAATACTTCAGTTTTTCATTTCTAGATTTAGGTATAGAAATTGACAAAGAACTTTTAAGTCTTAATTCATGACACTAATAACTAACAATATTTTCAAACTGACTTTTTTAAAAGTACCACCATTTTGGGGGGGAGGGGGAAATGAAGCAGTGTTTAGCAGGAGCTTTACATGGAGGAAGCCTCCAATTCACAAAACCAGTTAAAAGAACCATGAGGCGAGTGATAAGAAAGTTTCCTCCTATGCCACTGCCACTGGGTGTGTGGGTGTGTGTACATTAGTCAAAAAACAGTTTGACCTTGTACAAATTAGCTTTCTATGCTTTCTTTTATGCTCTTAGCTATCCAAGAAGGAAAATACTAAACAATTGGTCTGTCTTTCTGAGACACAAATAGCAGAAAGAAAAAGATACACCTTAGGCAACCTGTACTCTTGCTTTAGCAAAATACCATTTTTAGGCTAGAACAACATAAGGTTACCATTTAGAGATGAGGACTAATTTGCAAATAAGCATGCACTTTAAGTGAAGGAATCTCAGATTCTGTTTACAGGTAGGACTTGGAGAGACATCTGAAATCCTGGAATATTACTATCAGTAATCACTGTAAACAGTACTGAGATAGGGCAACTTTCTATTTTGCCTCATTAGTTTTATATTTACCTGTCTTAGCCAATTAATATTCCATTGTGACTCATAATATATAATTTGGTAGACCCAGAGCTTGGGTATCTTTTTTAAAGAAATAAATGCTTATTTTTTTTAAAAAAAATGATCTACAAACAGAAATAATTGAATGGAAATTTGAATTGGACAGCCATGTTGCTTAAATTTTATTATAATCTAGGTAATTTACTACCAACTTTTAAACAAAAACCAGAATGAATTTTGCAAGCTGTAGATACTCTTGCAGCCAAAGCATATTTTTTGGCATTAGACTTATGTTTGACAACTTGCCTAATAGATGCATCCAGTTAGGATTTATGAGTAGGTTGATGAAGCTATTGAAAAATGGATCAATAATTTTCTCTGCTTCTTTATGTCTGTGATTGCAGAAAGTCTTCTCCTTCGTTGCTAGAAATCCATTTTTTAAAATATTGATCCTTTCTTTGCCAGCCACCTTAAAAATCCAGACAACTAGACTTGTAGGAGACAGGTAAAACATCTTTTACTGGTGATAATGCTTTAAAATACTTAAGGGACCGTATACACATCCTTGCAGAAATAAATTATTTGGAGATTGTTTTGCAGCCATAATATTCCTCAGTTACCTTTTCTGCTTCAAACATTTTTTCCATGTGTTCCAATTTCAGACTGCCAATACTATAGTTGCAAATCCTGTACTGTTTTTCTATAGTAGTTGAACCCATAATAGTTAAATAATCTTTTGTGATCTTCATGCATAGGCTAGTTTCATTAATCATTTTGACATGATAGCTACCATGTATAACTAGCCAGAATGTTGTTTTTCTTGCTAACTTAGAGGAAGCAAGGTGTTTGTCCCTTCTTCCAACTCAGCACAGATGTACAGCATGTGCTTTTGCTGTATCTCTATTTCCAGAATGAAATAAGTGGGAAGTTCTACCTCTACCTTGCAGGAGTGATGTGAAATGTGTTTTATTATGAGAATTCATGCTTTAGGAGCCACCGGTGAGGAAATCACTAAAAAAATGGCTTGTGATTTTTATATTTCAGTATCTGCCTTAGACCTTCATTTTAGCCACTATTACTGAAGGCCTGTTTGCCCACATCTTGCTGTTCCTCAGGAGATGCTGGACAAATATTTGCAGCACTAGAAGAGTCTGCACTTTTCTTTTCTTTTTGCTGAGAGTGTAATGTCAGAACAATGTAGCAATCCTCAAACTGAAATGTATATTTTTGCTAGAAGTTCAAATTTCAGATGTTTTAAAACAAATAGGGACTGACAACATAAAAGATAGAAATAAATATTTAAGAAATAATTACAATGTAGCTCTTCTTTTACCTATTCTATCCTTAGCTTCCCTGAGGACCTAGATTTAATTTTTCTGTTAACAAATTTCACAAAAATGCTGAACAATATCTCTTAGTCACAATGTATTATGCAATTTTTTTTGAGTAATGGTAAAATCTTTTTAGGGCAAAATAGATTTCTGGTCCTTGGGTTCTTCAGTTTCTTTTACTCTGAATGTGAATCTTTTTTAAAAATAATTACTGTATTTAAACTGAAATAGAAGCATACTGAAACACAAAAGCCAATTTAAGATATACTTTTGGAAGTACAAATATAAAAATGATTAATTTTGTCTCTAGCATCAATTTAGACTTTCAGGTATAAAATAGATCACATAATGTTTTCCTATATGCAGATACTATGAAATGCCATTAGTTTCAGAGTCTTGTGTTTATACACATAGATCAATTTGCATATATAAACCCATAAGAGACTGTCAGTGTGACATGCTGTTAATCCAAACAACATTTAATTACTCTGTTTGTGTGGACTTTGTTCATTTCAGTATATATAGCCTTAGGCCAAACTGACTACAATTTGAGTTTAGACATAAGAGCTGATAGGTAGGATGCTGACACAAAATTCCAAAAAAGTACTTGTACAAATGATATCTCATTGAGCATAGTAGGTTATACTTCTGAGAAAAGATATATGGGATTTCAGTACATGTTTCTACATAGTTGTGCAGGTTATTTCATGTTGAAGCCTTTAAAAATAGTGCTTCATACATGTGAAATACTTAAGTTTTCATTTTAGTAAGACTAACTTGGCAGCGGATCTTTATCTAACTGGATAAATGGCCTTATGGTAACTATTCAATCCCCTTCTAGCTTAAGCAGTTGTTAGAGATTGCTTTATGAAATCCATTGCTCCCAATGCATGAAAATGCTTGTTACATAAGTTAAATTGCTAAGAATGTCCAGGACTCCTGTGTTGTTGTTTAACTATGCTCCTTTTTAAATTTTGAATTTGGATTCAAGCTTACAGTGCTTGTAGCTGTTTTGTCAGGACGTCCTCCTCGGTGCTCCAACAAAAAGAGCCAGCAGGCAGGTACGGATGGCAAACAAACAGTGTTTATTCCGTGCTGGAAAAAGTCAGTGCTGGGAGTGAACTGCTCCCAGCGCTTTACATAGCGTTTCAACCCATAGCCCTGCCCCCCACCCGGCAAGCCAACATCCGGCGCGTTGCATACATAGGCGGCCAATCAGGCGTTCGCCTCCTTTCCCTCCGGACACGCAGCGGGCTGCCTGCCGGAGCAAACCCCAGGTCTGTGTTTGCTGTCGTTCTTCCTGCAACGCCAGTGTCCGGGTGGGTATTGCCAGGGGGTCTGTTTCCCCCTTGCTGTTCTGTCCCTGCCCCACCCCCGCGCCCCGCCGCCTCCCGCGGCACCAAGCCGTCCGTCCCTGCTCCGTGGCTGCTGCAGAGTGTCCCCCTCCTCTGGCCCTGCAGGGATTCCCTCTGCGGCTTCTGCGGGGACTCCCTTCTGCAGCTTGCTGGGGGGGGAGTCCCTTCCTCAGCGCTCCCGACGCCCACAGCAAACGACATCCCGACGCCGGTCCCAGCGGCGCCCGGCCCGAACTGGCCCGCCGGCATCCCCGGCAGCTGCTCCGGCCGGTGAATACAGTTGGTGGGCGGCCACGGTGCCGACGAGCTCCAGCGCCGAACAGCTGACGGCCTCCCAGCTGGCTGCAGGTTCGGACGGTGAGGAAGAGCGACGGGAGGCGGCAGTTTGGCGAGCGAGGTCCCGCCCGCCTGTGAATGTCAGCCCCACAGGGCCCGACATGTTTCACATAATATCAAAAAGACATACATAATATTGCTACCTCATTTTCCCACATTGTATAATCTGATGTTGAAATATACAGTGATCTATTTGTACATACTATGAACTGGAAATATGCCTTGGCTCTATGGGAGCTGTTCGCAGGTTCTGAAACATGAGGAAAATATTTAAAGAAGCATGAGGAGGAGAAAAACCTAACAAATGGAGAAAGGTAATATTTTAGCTTATTGGTGAGTAAGGAAAGGAAGAGTCCGTGCAGATTTTACTCCGCTAGGCATTGCCAACAATAGGGGGCGGTGCTCATCTCCATTTTAAGGCCATGCTGTCCAAAGACATGTCTATGGTCATACAACCAGCATGATGTCAGGGAAAGCTGTTTCCTCCCTACCAAAGCAGTACTTCTCTATCAACTTGAATTTGCATGCTTTCAAACTGGACAGGAGTCAGGCGAAGACGGGTGCTCACACCTGTCATGCAACTCAAGTCCTGAACCCAGGCTGTCGGCCTGCCAGGCAAAAAGCCTAGCATCTTAACCACCGAGCCATTGCGCTGCCTTTTTGGTGAATAGAGTAACCCGTATCCAGTTAAAATAGACTTTTATGCAAAGAACCCAAACACATTCTGATTTAATAGGGGATATAATGTATTAAGATATATATTAATAAGAAACTGCATGGTTACTTTCCTACATTCCCACTCATCTCATAATGAATTATTCAAAACAGTGCCTATAAAGTCTGTGAAAAGTAATGGTAGCAAGAGAAAAAAATGATATGACCAAATGTTTCCATTAAGTTCACGTGTATCCACCTATTGGTATGAATGCCTTTCATTATTTTTCAGTAGGCTGGGGAAGAATGATATAGTATGTGTGGTCTACTACTATGCGCAATCTAAGGAACAAGCTGACTGATTTTCAGTGGAGCAACTCAATCTGATGAGCAACGTTTGCACTTTTCTGTTGATTGGCTAGAACTGACTGGTTGATGCTGTTTCTTGTTTTCATCAGAGTTGTCAGAAATGAAGGACATCTGTATGACTAGTTTGCTTTGAAGTAATTTGGGAAGGGAAACAGTACCATATAGAAGTGTGCTAATTATTCAGGATGTGTTCTCTTCTTAAAGATGGTTCTTTTATTTATGAACCATTGAAGATATAAATAGTAATTACAGAAATGAGTAAACACTACTGACTAGTTGCTAAAAATGGCATTTCTATAAGTTCTTACCTAGACAGTGTCCTTATATTTTTAAAGATCCTGATATTGAAACATGTCATAGATTTGCTTCAGCAACTTTAACAACAGCTGAATAAGATCAATATTATTATTCCCGTAGCAGAAAGAAGTTGGAAGGATGCAGTTAGTGACTAGTTAGATTTGAATCTGACAAATATGCTATGAATTAATCACATTGTCCAAGTTATGTATGCATGTTTCTATACCCAAACATTTACATGCTTCTATACCCCAAAATTAACATGATTACCTTCCAGACATGTTTGTAGCAAGAGAATGTATGAAGCATTTTGAATACAAAAAAGTGCCTTAAGAATGCTAAATGTTATGATATGAAAGTTTTGAACTGGAGGTTTCTAATTCATGTTCTTGGCTTTACCACATGTGTGCCGATAAATTTACATCATACAGCTGAGATCTCATATATTTTGAATTTGACTATTTAAAATATATGATTGCTCTGCTTTCCCCTGCCATATATTTAGCAGTTTAACATCCTAAGTTCATTTGTTTCTGGCAAGAGAGCACTGAATCCATGTAATGTTTGATTACTTATAAGTGTGCAAGCAGATGCATAATAGAAAGATATTCTTAAAAAGCATCATTGCAGGATATACCTACAGGGAATGATCTAATCTAGTTTCAAGTATTCATTCAAACTGCCTCTCTCAAAAACATTTACTTTTTGCCAATCAAATCAGAGAAAATCAGAGAAAACCAGAGAAACAGTCTTATTTATGCTAATCAAGATAACGTGAAACATTGAAAGATTTGGAAACATTGAAAGTACAAAATGCTGTTACTGCAGAACTATATAAATAGGAATAAAATTTCATATCTATAGTAAGTCAATCGCTTATTTGGAATCAACTTAAAATACATGAAAAATGTGTCCAACCTTTCAAGACCCACCCTCTTATAAGAAAGTCTGGGGGGGGGAGTCACCTCCTTTTACTACAAAAAACTCAGTAATTATACTAGCATCTAGTGATGGATTGAAATGATGTCAGAAAAATAGCATTTCTATCAACATTGGAATTTAGGTAGAATCTAAGTAGTTTGTGGTTCATTTGGAAGCTTTGCAAAGGGCTTCTAGTGTCTTTAAAAAGTAATTTTAAAACAAAAGTTTCTATGAGAGAGAGAGAGAGAGAGACTGAATAATTTTTTTAAGATCCTTAAACAGATATGGTATTTATGTTGCATCCACCCTATGGAAATCTACTGGAAGTACAAACTGGATTACTTTATCTTGGAATCTTCTTGTGTTTCCACATTTTGTTCTTCATTTTCCTCTTTCTCATCCCCGCCCCAGAGTTGTGGAGGAAAAGGTGGCAGTGTAGCATTATATCTCTTGACTTATAGGGCTAAGAGTCATTACCTAAAAGCTCTTGTATATTTTAATAAAACAAAAGAGATATTTTGGAACGTTTTAAAGACTCATTTATTCTAGCCTTATACTTCATTCCTATTCAGTTTTATTATCCACTGCGACCATTGTGAGTCAACATTAAAGATACTTTTTTCCAAGATACATTTCAGTTATAAAAATACAAGTTTCATGGTTGATTAAAATAGGCATATTAAGGTTTATGCCATAATTCAGGGGTGTCAAACTCTCAATGTCACGTGACGTGTCGCGACGTATCGCAACTTTTTTTCCATTGCTGGCAATGGGGTGGGCGTGGTTTTGGCATGACGCATCCTGCCCGTGGGCCGGCAGTTTGACACCCCTGCCATAATTCTTTTTGAGTATCAAAGGAAACATTTCAGATACTGGATACTTATATTCAGTCTTATTTTTACATACTTAAAACAGTCTACTGGGTTTTCTTGGGTCTTCATTTATCTTCCTTTGCCAACCTTCCTGCTTTGCCAACCTTCATAGACTTGCTCAGCCCTGTTTTTCTTTCCACCAACCTCATATTTTCAAAATTGAAGATTAGCTATATTTTCTTTGTGATAGATTTAATCTAATACTTAAAACTTGTACTTACTTAGAGTCCTTCAAGTTGGGTTGACTCCTAGTGATTACATAGACAAATTGCTCCATTCACCTTATATGCTGTTTCCATCTAGTTTGCACAAGATTAAAGGGGCTTTTTCATTGTCTCCCTATAATTGATACATGCCAACAATGCGCCTCTATATTTTATGTAAAACAAATGGTGCAAACTTTGTGCAAAAGATTAATACCAATTTGCCAAAAGGTCTCAGAACAAAGACAGAGTAATATAGTATTTCTCCCAGGACGCTGTTTCAGACCTTAAAGTAATCATTTTGGAAAAAATGAGACTTTAATACCATCACTGATTGGGAGGTTGCTGAACTTAAAATACTTCAAAATGTTTCAATCTCAAAGGTCTCAACAAGCACAATGATGCTTTAACACATTACATTTTTTTATTGAGAAGCTACTTGTAATCCATCTCACTTGTAACTCCTACCTACTAACCAACTTGTCTTCCCCTCCCCCTCCCTTTGCAATTCACTCCAGTTTAAATCCTCCATCAGTCTAGCCCAGACATGACAAACTCGCAATGTCACGTGACGTCGCAAGACATATCGGGACAGTTTTGCCATTGCTGGCAATGGGGTGGGCGCGGCTTCTGGATGACACGTCCGGCTTGCGGGCCAGCAGTTTAACACCCCTGGTCTAGCCATTCCATGCAAACAATGAATTGCAGTTCACAAAAGCTTATGACTTCTAATAAAATTAGGAAAGATGCTACCAAAACCTTAATGGATTTTTGCCACCACAAACTAATACAACTGTCCTACAGTGTGTATTATTATTACCATACCTCATTCATTCATTTTGAATGGCTGCCCATCTCAAATTCATGATTCTGGGCAACTAACATTTAAAATACTTAAAAAACAAAAATACATAAAAAAACAAAACTATAACACTGAAATAATAGAAAATACTTGTAGCTCAGGTTTTAGATTTTGGCTGTGGTTTGTTCTCCAAGCTTGTTTCAATATAATTTCTGAATCTTTCATTACCAAACTAGGTAACATAATCAGCAGGATTTTCTTGTCCTATTCTCCTTAGCTTATAAATTCTTATAAATGCATCCAGAGCCCTTTCAAAAGAGCCAAAACACACTGCAGGACTAAATTATTAAGAAAAGCAGAAGAGAAACATCTTTTTGATGTTTTCCTCCGCAATGGCTATCCCAAAAATTTCATAATACGATGCTTATCGTCCAAACGCTGACAAAATACACAGCCAACCACAACACAAAAACAAGTCCTGCCATACATTAAAGGAACAACAGAATTGGCAGCCAGAATACTGCAACCCCTAGGAATAATGATAGCTCACAAACCCACATTTACACACAGAAAAGAGCTATCTAAAGTCAAAGACAAAATACAGAAAGAAGACAACAGCAACATAGTATACAAAAATCAATTGTAACAATTGTAACCAGTTCTATGTGGGACAAACAGGAAGGCAATTGAAAACAAGGGTTCATGAACATCAACTAGCAATTAAACGGCATGACCAAAAATCCCTGATTTTATTGAGGCCTGGTATTCCACCAGAGGAGCAATTAACAAGCATATTGATCTAGATCCAACATATAAATATGTAAGAAACCAGACCAAAGTGCCAATCAACAAGAGTACCAATCAGCTGCTCAAAATTCAAATATAGCTCCAAACAAACAACCAATCCCATGACCAACTGACCACACTGGCACACAAGACATTTATAAGCTAAGGAGAATAACAAGAAAATCCTGCTGATGATGTTACCTAGTTTGGTAACAAAGTGTTCAGAAATTATATTGAAACAAGCTTGGAGAACAAACCACAGCCAAAAACTATACCATATATAGCACTTCAGAAAAACCAAACACAACCACGATATGGGCTTAATCACACATCTGGGGGATTGATGACAAATACCAGTTTTTCAAGGCCTTCAAAAAAGCCAACAGTGTTGTGGTAAGTCTGATTGCCAGAGGGCAGATGACACAACCAAAAAGTCTCTTTCTAGGATTCTGCCACATGACACTCCCTGATGGACAGGATTTGGAGCAAGCTGGGCCTGTTGGGTCTAACAGGTAGATATTGTACAATCATAGGCAGATAGTCACACAAATAACTTGATTATGTAGGGCTTTAAAGGCAACAACTAGTACCTTGATTGAATTTGGAAGTATACTGGTGATCAATGCAGTTCACCAAATGTACTGGGATTAGGAAGGAGGTACTCTAAAGTTTTTGAAGTGGTGGTTAGCTGCAAAATATTTGGCAGATTCAACTTTTACAGAGGTTCACACTTGTGTTTTTCTTCCATTCTCTGCCATCTCACTGATGAGACTGATCAAGCAGCTCGATTAACTATTCTTTGGATAAACAACTATGCCTTGATTTTCTAGCTTGGCTAGAGACTGTCTTGTCTATATGATCTTCTATTTCCTCTCACTGGTCCCTTTTATACTCCTGGTTATACTATACTAGTATTGCCTTAAAAGTAACTATTTTTGAAAGAAATCCATTACTACTGTATTTTGTTTTACCTAATCCTACATAAAATAGTGACAATATTTTTCTTAGAAAACAAACCTGTTTGCGACCCGTTTTATTGTAATGTGGATTTTGCTTGGTAAAGCAAACTACTACTCTACTAAACTTTATTTAAGTAAGTAGGGCTTAAGAACAACAGAAGTTCAGGATGGATGAACCCCACTCGTAAATACAATGCATCCCCATATGCCTCCTATGCAAAAACACGTCTGGAGTACCTACTGAAGGATTTATCTCCCCTGCTCGAGTATCTCTTGCTCACTGAGATGCCGCGAAAATAACCTTTTCAAAAAAGAGGCGAGCCACCATTCGACCGTTTAAAATAAGCGGGGTGTGTCCACCCTCCCTTCTCCAATGGGCTCTTCTTGCTAAACCCCTCCTCTGTCATAAAGTGCCTCTGGGAAGAGGGAAAGGCCAAATAGATTTGGGAGTTTCTGCGTGTGGCTGGAAACGCGATGGAGTCTTGGCGGGCTGTAGGTGGAGGCGCTCGCCAGGCCAGCAAGAGGCCTGGATCCAGTAGGATCCCATGCAGGTAGGGCGTTTTTGTAGAGAGATCTTGAGCGCCGTCGTCTTTCCTCTCGGCTAGATCGCCTGGAAAGCGGGGAGTGTCTCGTGCAATGCGCTTTCTGAGAGTATTGCTTTGCAGTTTTCTAGTTGCTGTAGTCTGGCTTGGTGGGCAACCTTGCAGACGCCAGAGAGATTGAGGCTTAGGCGCTACTGAGCAACTGGCTGTACTGAAAATGACTCCGCAACAGTATTACTGTATTGTATCGGGCCCCGCAGTTGAAAGCAAACTTTCTGGCTTTTGTTTCTGCTTGCATCATTTCCCGCCGAGCATCGCTCTTGGGGTATGCGCGCGCAGTCCGCAGTTCGAACGGGTTGCTTCCACGGCCTCGCGATTCTGCTTGCATAGATGGGATGAGAAAGGGAAATTCTTGCTACTTTCTTAGGATCTCTGAATTGAAGTCATTTTCAGGGCGCGGCCTTGTTTTTAAAAACAAGGTCCCGAGCAGTAAGGACACGCGTTTGATTCCAGGAAGCGCCCACACAAAAATGGAGGGCCTCTTCCTGTATTTCTTGTACTTGAAATGGAAAGCGTATAGCTAAAGCCACACTTGAGTTTAACTAAAGTTAGGCGGGAATCGTCCATTTTTATGGATGCGTATGTTGGTGGCTGCTGTGTTAGTAACTTGTTAGTGATGGTGGCCTCTTAGCTTTGAGAGTTTGGGAAATACCAACTAGGCTTGCCAGTATTTACTCACCCTACCCCCACGGAACAGCAGGAACAAAGAGTTGGAATTTCACTCAAGTGCCAAGCAACGTCCATTGCTCCTCCTTACTTTACCTCGGATCAACATTCCTACCGATTGGTAAATTTAGTTTCTAGGGTTAAGCGGGTTCTTAAAAGGGGAAACTTTGCTAGATTATGAAAGTTCTTACAAAACCACCATTATCCTTAAGTGCTGATTTCAGTTACAACCACATATCTTCAATACATATCAACATTAACTACAAACAAAAAAGTATTTCCTAACCTAGAGGAAGGAGGGGGGAACCACTACTGTTATTCATATCAGGCATAGTTAATAACACAATTGATTAATTTACACTTGTAATGCCTGCAATTATATGTTGGTATCTTTGTGTAAAGTTCATCATGCCCATCGAGCACCGTCATGGTGCTTTTGGTATCTTTATGTAAGTGATACGATTTTGTCTCCCAACTGTTTTTTTTTTTTTAATTTCTTGCTAATTCACTGTCTTTCATTGCTCCCCTCTTCCTCTTTTTTGTCCTATGACAATACAGTAGCCAGGTTTGGGAGAGCCTTTTCAGCTTGACAGATCCAGTGGGAACAGTTTCCTCTTTCCTTTTGCTAATTTCCTTAGAACATAGAGAAGAAATGGGAGTAATTAAGATGATGGCCATGTAATATATTAAAGAGCAGGAATAATTTGGTCCATGTGCTGCAAGCCATTCTTGGAGCCAAATCTGTACCCTGAACCCAAAAGAACTCGGCTGTCATTATTCAGCCAATAAAAAGGCATGGGAAAAGAATTTTGAGTCCCATATGAACAAACGTGGGATATAAATTTAATAACTAGTGTTCAGCTAAAGCAGTTAGGAAGATTTTTGTCTAGCAAGGATAAACACATTTCAGACGTGACCAAATGACTGGTGGAATGAGAATTTGAAATTAAGTTTGTATTTGCTTAACTGCATGGCCACCACCTCTAGATTAAAATATTGACAATTGATTAGAGCCCAAAACTCTGCAGATGGAGGTTTCTGCTTCCTAGGCCTTTCCTTTAAGCACCCATTTTTCCAAGCCTTTTGCTCATTCAAACAATGACAAGAAGTGGTACATTTTCTTTCTTTGATCCTCTACCACAATGTCGTTGCTTGGAATCATAGGAATGGAAGAAACCTGAATTCTGTCATTTGGTTTATGTAATCCAGCCTTTTCAGTGCAGGAAACAAAAAGATCTGTGGCAAATATATTACCCACACTTTGAAGAAATGCCAGTCAAGTGAACGCCACATCTTAGTGTAATCAGCTTTACTGTGGAACTGTTCCTATCATTAGGAAGCTTTTCAAAGCATTCTGTCAGCCCCTCCAGATAAACTAGACAGAACACAACCATATGATCTAATTCTACTTCACTGTAAAGCTAAATTAACAGAATCTTGCAAGTCTGAAAGTAGAAATCTCCCACCATTTTTTAAAATAGCCTGATTAATTTAGGCAGATACTTGCTAAATTCTTTTTCTGACTGATAAGCAGCTGTGGGCATTTCTCCCCCTTTTTATTGGTTCCTAAGCAGTATATCTTACCCTTTCCCTTCAAGGTCATTCCACGTAGTAGTAAATGTTCAAACAGAATCTAGCTTCTGTAATGTGTAATACCTTTCAGATGACAGAAAATAAGTTAGGGATTTTTTTGTGTGTGACACCCTTTAGGTACTTAAAGTGTGTTGCTCTTTATTTATAATGAAGCTTCTGGATGGGATATCGCAAAACCCTCAAATGCATTCAAGCATATATACATAATTAAATTAACAATAAAAACTTAGATTATACAGTTGGCACTTGTTGTACAAAGGCCAAATACTTGTTGGAACATTGTTGATTTAGCCTGTCATTTCATTGTTTGTGATTAGCTCTTAGTTTAGTTAACGAGTATTAAAATGTATTTTTGGTGCAGTAATTTTGATTCTGAACCAGCAAATCCATATATGTTAAAATATTACCTCTCTTTTATCGCAGATAACTAATTTTCTTTCAACACACTCTTAAGAATTGGAGTGAGCTGCTTTGCTGTGTTTGTCAAATCTATCAAGTATAAATAGCAATATCCTTTGAATGGATGCTTTTGTGAAATCATCTCTTAGCAATCAAAAGTTTGATCTTGCTGGCTATTCCTATTACAATATATACCCTTTCTTGGAACATGAGCTTAAAAATGGCATGTTCCCATATCCTTTTTAAAATTCCAAGTATAACATTGAAAGATCCTTCATAGGCCTATCTTTGGAATCTGGTTTAATCAGGAATTTTATTTATTCTCCATTTATCTGAGAATATTCTTCATTTATTGTTTATCACTCCATTTTTTTCTGTTTTCATTTTAACAAACTTATTAGAAAAATGGTGTTTGTAGTAAGGATTACAGATAACTGAAAATGGAATAAAGAGTTGCTCTTCTTCCTCCTTCTAGAATGGAAAGTAGAGGGGAAACAAGGTGTGTGATCTGCAGCAAATTGGAAACTTTTTGCCTTCTCCACTTCTTACTGAATAGGCCATATGTTAATGATGCACATTCCTTCCTGACTTAGATAAGAGTTGATAGCTATCTGAGGTCTGATCTAAATGGGTAGCAATGGGATAAGCATAATTTTCCATATTGATATTATTATTATATATTAAGAAATATATCCATGTGGGACCTGATAAATTCAAAGTTAAATTAGGATGGAAATGCATGTAAATTTAACACTGGTTGTAATATTTTTACTAAGATACTGGCATCCCCAGATGGCCCTCTTAAGAATAGAATTCTGATTCCTTCTACACATTTTCTTATTATTCTGCTTCTAGGAACTTCGCCCGTGGAACATGTAGATGGGGTCAGAATTGTCGATTTTCCCATGATAGGAAATCTACCCAGATCTGCAGGTATTTCCAGAATGGATTCTGTGGCTATGGAGACTGTTGCAGGTAAACATTTTTGAAAATATATAATGTGCCTCTTATCAATTAGATATGGAGTATTAGTGGTGCAGAGGATGAAAAAAAAAAAGAAATTTGCTTTAAATATAGAACAAACCACCAGGTTCTGGAAATTCTGCCAAATCCTGTTAGGTCAGTCCTAGTTCACCAGGACTGAAATCTGATTCTTTTGGTTTTCCTTGTTTTGACCAAAACAAACCCAGGAAGACAAGTAGAGCAAGGCTGATATATGTTACTGCCTTCTCTTTTCCTCATAGTAGCTCTCTGCATTCATATCCTTCACTTCCCTCCCCTCAGCAACTGTAGGTGCCATATCTTTCTACCTCTCACCTTTTCTCCTTGTATTTTCCTGCATCTTACTTTCATACGTGTTTCAGAATACTTTCTCCATTTCTTTTAGGCAACAAGAAAACTCAAAAAGGCTTAGCCTATATTCCACCTCAGCCACAAACTTCTGAAACAGCCTTCTAACACCTGGTGCTTTCTAGGTGCTTAGATTACTGCTCCCACCTGACAATGAACTATAGAAATATTCCCCAATTTAGCCATCAGTAAATCTCCAGACGTGTCAATTCTAGATAGGAAATAAAAGAGTTGCAAAGCCTTAGTGCTAAATGCTTAATACCTGACACATGAAGGACAGAAAAAGTAGTAAGTCTCCATGAAAATATTGGAAATATGTCCAATATTTGTTAGATCTGTGATGCAAGTTCTGATATAGCATTCCTTTTTTTGGCTTTGCTTTTAGTGAACGATTTCAATTTAGGTTAACTTTCCAGGATTTTACAATATGTTACTGGCTTGAATTTTTCTCTGTTGGTTAATGCTTGACATATTGAGCATTTTTAGATGTTGCATAGCAGCAGGAAAGTGCTGTTTAAGAAAGATTTTAATATACTTTACTTTAGAAAATTTGAGGGTGGGGGTGGGGTAGAGAAAGGTTTCATACTACTCCATATTGCAGATAGCCAGTTAAGATTATAATGGCTTGAAGGTCAAAATAAAAACTTCAAACTTTCCCACTTAGTCAACATATTATGGGTTAGAAATCAGATTTTCTTCTGGCTACTTGTATTAAGGATTCACATATGCTAAGCGTCGGTTTATTGAGCAAGCTAGAATGACCTACTTTGCAGATAATACTAAGCCATAAGCCATGGCTGGGTGACACATCTTGTTAAGCACAAATCATACCAAGCTTATTTTAAAGTATGAACGTGGCTTTTGTAGTCCTTTTTCAAAATGCATGTTAAAGATATATGCTAAAATATTAAAATGAAGTGGTACTCAGAATTCCTGTTCTGATTTACTTTGTGAATTAGGCAAACAAACAGCCTTTTTAAAGGGAGTTGTAGTCTTACACATAGGTTTAGCATATCATTTATCCCTTGTGCTGAATATTTTGATTATCAGAAGGCACAGGGTTAGATCCCAATTGTCCAATCCATGCATGAAAACAGCATGAATTCACAGAAAGCACTAAGATCCAAATGGGGGTAGAAAGAGTCAAGAAGCCCCTTTCAAATTTGTGCTTCTTCCCCTTCTGTCATCTTTCTTGCTGCTTTAGCTCTTCTAGTACTCGGAGCAACTTTGAGAAAGCACTGAAGTTGTTTGGGAAAGGGGCAATAGGAAGGCATGTTTTCTGACCCCTTCTCTAGCAGGAGCATTCGAAGTACCATTTGGCAATCATTTTGTAGAGTTATAATGATTCCTGTCTTGTTGGTTATACTCTCATTTCCCTGAGAGAATGATCATTTGGAAACTTTATTTAGCATATGATGAGACAATGGCAGAGGAGAAGTAAACATATACACACAATTCACGTAATTATATACAAAACCTATATGGGGGCATGGCAATAGCCTCATAACTGGATGTTCAATTCAACTATCCAGATGATTGTCTCTGGCATTGCTTTGTGCAAATCTTCTAGGTCAGAGGTCCATAACCTTTTGGGCACCAGGGAAAGGTTCTGTGGAGAGAAGTTTTTCCGCAAACAGGAGGGTGCGTGGTTTTGTGTGCTGCCTGCATCCCGTGGATGGGACTTTGCTTATTTGTGCAGACTGGTTGCTGGCATGCCGTGGCCCAGTACTGGTTCACGGACTGGGGGTGGGGATCCCTGTTCTAGGGAACCAGAGAATGCACATCATGGGCAATCTTGCACACTATGTTTAATAGTTTGCGTATCAGCACCATAATTGCAGCAAGGAGAATTTGAAAACCAAAGTGCAAGGAGAGATATGTTTCATATGCTCTCAGTGAAATACTTCCATCGCTCCACCTCACTTGCTATTCAATATTTTATTAGCTACCAGCATATCTCAGAAGCCCCAGTCTTCAGCAGGTGTGGTACAGAGTCTGCCTACCATGGACTGGAAGGAACTGGATTGTCGGGGAACCGCCGAGGGTCAGAGCCAGCCATCTTGCCAGAGGCTTCAGTCAGGAGCCGGGGAAGATCCCGGCGTGAGTCTGAGCCAGCAGTCTTGGGCACGGGGCAGCTGCAAAGAAACTTTGAAAGCATGAGCATGTCATTTGATGAGGAGGATGAAGACAAAGAAAAAGCCTTTATCCCTAAGCGTCCATCAAACTGGGCTCTCAGCAAAGAATTTGTCCCTAGGGAGACCAATGCAGGTAGGTTTCCAACAGAACTAATGGAATAAAGTTGTGTGTATTATATATTTCATTGGAGTATTCACAGAACACATCAAATTCCAATACCATTTGCAGCTTAGCATGTGTAGAAGCATAGTACTCAGTGAGATGTTGCATATTTTGGGCTCATCATTTCAGGTCTTGTAATTCTCTCTGCATTTTCCAGATCTTTATTATTTGACTGCTAATATACACTTTTCTCTGTCAAAGTATCTTCTCAATATCATCATCATCTCTAACTCAAGATTCCATTGTTTATGTTCCATTTGAACCATGAAAGCACTTCATAGCCATGTTTTGTTTGAAGATCTTCCAAGAAAACCAAGTTATATTGAAACTACTTTTCTGAGTGGCTCTTGTGTTGTAAGAGTCCATTTAAAAGTGACCACGTAATCGAGTAACTTTAATAAATATTTATTTAATATGCATATCTTGCTGAAGTGAAAAGCTCTATATTTTGCATTAAAATAAAAGAGGTAGAGGCTAAGATCCTATCTAAACCACCCATATGAATGGCCATTTAGTCTTTCCACCACCATCACTGTGGCAACTGCAAGAAGTTCTGCTCTTCTTTCTGGTTTGTCCTTCCAGAGATACATCCTGCTACTGTACTTCTTCTTGAAGTTAATAAGACTTCTGGGGGTGTGATATTTGTGATTTAGACTCATTTATAATATTACATAGAATGGATTAATGGGCTCGCTATATTCTTTCTGCTTAGTTTCTAGCTCCCAGGAACTGAAAATTGGTACCACATCCCTGAAGTCAGAAAGTGAATCCATCAAGGAGACTGCTTCTGCTTCTCTCCCCTCAGAAGAATCAAAGGTAGGTGGGAGAGCTGAAGATCAGAGAGAACAATAGATATTACCATCTAAAAGCATGCTGTGTTGTTTGAGTATCCTAGGACAACAATTTCATTATATATCAGTTGCATATGGAATACACAGACTATTATGTTGGGGGGGGGGATAAATGAAGAGCTATTGCTCCCATGTATTGAGATCTTAAAACATACTTCTTTGAAAATTCATTCTAGAGTGCACTCTGTTGATGGAAATAATGTCTCTAGAAACTACTAAACTGAACTTCTTAGCCAGCATGGTGGCTGATGGTTGGAATTACTAGAACAACATTTGCAGGAACCAGCCTTGCCTTACACACATCCTGTTTCTCTCCTTCCCTCTGCATTTGCCTTAAAATCAGGTTCTACAGGCTATGAACAAGTTGGATTAGGCAATCTTAAGAAAGGGAGAAAAATGGAATGGGTAAGGAATAGATCAAAGTGAGGGAAAGAAAAAGGACAAAGGAGTGATTAAATAGGAAACAGAGGAAATAAGTGATATGAAAAATTCCCGAGAGGCAAATGATGGTGATAATGCAGTACAAAATATCTTGGTTTTGGGTTTTTTAAAATTATTCCACATTTCTTTGTGTTAAAATACATTTATCAAAACAAAGCCTAATTATTGTGGAACTTTCCTTCCTTGATAACTTTTGGTTGAAATTTATGAAAATTGCAACTGAATACAATGAGGGGCAACAGTTTGCAGAAATGAATTCATCCTATTGAAGGGTACTGTTCTCTTGTTGCTACTAAATTCTTGGGCATTTAAATATTAACATCTAACTCTGCCTAATGTTTTTGAAGTAGCAGGCTTTCTTTCTGTGGGCCAGGAAGAGCTGCCAGTTAAGACAAAGATGGGTATGACAGCATGAGTCTTGCCCCAATCATCTTCCTACCACTCATAGCTTTCCTTTTATCTAAAGCTCCAATAGATTATATAGGGAAAATGTTCTAAATTTAAACTTGTGAAAAAGCAATACAAAAAAAAAAAAAAGGATCGATAGAGTGAACAGCCAAGATCTGTTTTGTCTTATTTTACTCTTAAACATTCTGATGATCTTTTTTAGGCAGCTGGTAGTTCAGCAGCAGCAATAGAAACTGCAGTGGAAAGGAGCAAGGATGTGGTATGTGGTATCTGCATGGACAAAATCTCTCAGAAAATCTTGCCTGAGGAACGTCTGTTTGGCATTCTTCCCAACTGTACCCATGCTTATTGTGTGAGCTGTATCCGGAAGTGGCGGAAAAGCAGAGACTTTCACAGTACAGTGATAAAGTAAGTTTTGCATAGTAATTGCAGGCCTCCTGCTTATATAAATGGAATCTTTATGGAGGTTAATATTTATTCTTGTTCCTGGCCAGTGCTGTGTACCCTTTAAGCTTGCATTTCCATTGTCTATCATGCTTGGATGAGAAGCTTTTAAATCACCATACTGTACATTCCTTTTCCTACTGCACTGAGTGACTCGGACATTTTGAAAAGCCTTTGGCCTGTACACTGGCAAAATAAAACCACAACAGCCCAGAAACAAGTGCTAGAAGGAAAAGGACAGCTTTGCAGTAGTCCAAACTTGAGATTACCAGAGTACGAGTGATTGAGCAGAGAGCCTCCCTGTCCGGGAAAAGGCATAACTGGTGCACAACGTGAAGCTGAGCAAAGGCCCTCCTAGCCACTGCTGCACCTGCTCTTCAGGAGCAGGAGGCATGAGTCCAGGAGGAGCCCCAGGTTATGCATTGGATCTGTCTCGGGTAGGGCAAGCTCGTCAAAGAGAGGGCCCACCCACAGCCATTCCATCTGTTCAGCCCAAGTCTGTTGCTCCTCTTCCAGGCTCCCACAGCCTGCTGGCACAGTGAAAGAACATCCATTGCATCACTCACTTTACCAGGGATTGGGATATATTGTATAACTCGGTATCATCAGTGTACTGGTGATACCTATCCTATGATAAATAAATTTGCTTCTGCTTCACTGTCGATGATATTAATACAAATTGAAATTCTGAAGACACCTGCTCTTGTTTAAAATCTCCAAGGTTTTTAATACTCACGGTTGGATCATACTGATAGATGAATTGTCTACTGCATCTTTATCATTGTATTCAACTTCCAGAGGTTGCCCAGAGTGCAGAGTCACATCAACTTACTTTATTCCCAATAAATATTGGGTTTCTGATGCAGAAGAGAAGGAAAAACTGATTGAGAAATTCAAGGCTCGGACTAGGTAAGTAGCTACCTCTCTGATGAGTTACATGATGTTGATGCTTGAGGTTCATATAGTTAATTGGAGGACTTGTGATTTTGAATTATTGTTTGGCTTTTCATTTCAGCTGTCCTTTCAATCTTTTATGCTGTTTTGATAGTCATGTTGATTTTGTTAGCTGTCTAGAGCAGTGATGGCAAACCTATGACTGGCCATCTAAAAGCCCAAGGCTTACTTTAGATAAGTGAAAGGGGATGGAGTTCCTCCTGAATTTCCCTAAAATGGTTACTATAGAGGAGGTTTTATGTACTGCATATGCATGCATGTAATGTTCCTGTCACTGTTAAAAGGATGCCCTATGGCAGTGACCCCAATTCTGCCTGTTTTCTTTCCTGACAACCAGTTTGGTCTGTTGCAGTGATTAAGATGCTGGATTAGAAGCAGGGAAACCTGAGTTTTATTCTTGCCCTAGGCACAAAAGCCAGTTGCATAACCTTGAGCCAATGACTCCCTCTCAGCCCTAGGAAGAAAATAATGGCTAAATGCTTAGAAAATTGCAGAGACTTGTCAGTGTATTTTCCAGGAATTGGGTCTGGCTCAAAGGCGAAAACTTTTCTTATACAAAAATTATTTGATTTATTTAAAACCCTAGGACAACAGTCAGCTTAAAAAATCTGTGATTCAATTGTTAAGTTGCTGGACTAGAATTATAAAGACTCGGGGCCAAATTCATAGTCAGCTCTGGAATCTTATTAGATAGCTTTGGGTCAATCACTATCATTTAACCCCACCCCCCACCCCCCAGGATTGGCATTTGTATAAAATTGTGGGAGGAAGTACTATGTAGAGCATCCTCGGTTTCTGAAGGAGAAGCAAGATATGAATAGTTAGATAGTTCAGGTAGTCCTCGACTTACGAACACAATTGAGCCCAGAATTTATGTTGCTAAGTGAGAAATTTGTTAAGTGAGTTTTGCCCTATTTTACAACTTTTTTTGCCACATTTGTTAAGTGAATCACTGCAGTTGCTAAATTAATAACATGCTTGTTAAGTGAATCTGGCTTCTCCATTGACTTTGCTTGTCAGAAGGTTGCAATATGACACCGGGACACTGCAACCGTCATAAATACGAACCAGTTGCAAACAACTGAATTCAAACTGATCACATAACCATGGGGATAAGTCTGAAAAATGGTCATGTCCCGTTGTATCTTCGAATGGTCACTAAATGAACTGTTATAAGTCGAGGACTACCTGTATTCCCAGCTATCACATGTTTGTAGGCTACAGGTTGAGGGAAGTTCAATTACAAATTTAAATCAATTCGTGATCTCTCTTTAATAATTGGGAAGAAATTGTTGATAGCATTATTTTGTAATTAAGAGTTTAACTCGGTGATTTAGCTGATAATGAGTTGTGATATATCATTTTTGTACCTTATCTACAAATTAAAAAATATATATACCTGCTGCTATTGTTCTAATAATTACTTCGTTTCTCTTAGCAAAATACGATGCAAATTCTTTGTCCGAAGCAATGGTCACTGTCCCTTTAAATCAGAATGCATCTATCTGCATGAACTTCCTAGTGGCCAGCTTCCTGCTGCAAGGTTGCGACAGAGACCTCACCGGCGGAATCGGTCACCCTTTGTAAGTGAAACTACATTCATATGGTTGAGATAAGGTGAAGCATTTCAGCTATTTGCTGAGCAATAACATCCATTTCAGAGCTGACTCCAGGCAGTTCTACTATGTAGCCTAGCTCAGTTTGGTATTTTCATAATTCTCAATCTCATTCCAGGCTGGGAATTCTGGAAATTTCAAAGACATCAAGTTGGACAAGGATGCATCATGGAAATACATTATTTTGAGTTCCATAATGTCGTAATCAGCCTTGGGCCAATCTTTGGTTATTCCACATATGTTTTGTTTCCCTAAAAGTTGCAGATGAAGTTGGTGCTACTTACTTGAAAAACATCATTGCCTTAATTTGTATTTTCAATCCTAAACCATTTTCTGACAGACTGGTGGAGAGATTTTATGTCAGTGTGTTATTTATTTTTTTTCTGTCGTGTCTTCCATATCGCAGGCCTACAATCCATCTCCATCTGACAGCTCTGAAGAGGAGGATGAGGATGTGGATGTGTGCCTTATTCAGTGGGCTCTTACCTTTGCGCTGTTGCACAAAGATACAAACTTTGACTTTTCAGACTTTCTCTGGGATTCAAGTGATTCTTCTGATTAGATGATGGTGTCCTCTTCAGAGGCCATGTGTAACAGGCTCCAGGAACAATGTTAATGAAATGTAAAGTGGTGCCTTGGAGGATGGGTGCGGGATGAAAGATGTCTTTATTAGTAATAAGCTTAATGGCTTTTAGTTTTCTGTCTGATGTATTTTGACTGGAACCCATAAGCTGAGAGAGAACACAATGCAAGGATTCATTCTATATTGGGAAAGGCCTTCTAATCCACCAGGCAAGATAATTGCTATCATCACTGTCGGCACATGATGTACATCTCACCAATTGCACTGCTGTGGCCCTAACCTTTCCTTGCCTTAATTGTTGCATTTTCTGCATTCCCTCCCACCCTTATAGCTGATCATGTATTGGATTTCCCAATGTGTCATGTATTACAGCCTTACAAGTGTCCTATGGAAGGATGCTGGGATCTTCTGATTTTGCATGTATTCTGGAGAAGTCATGTGATCACCTGTAGTCATGCTGCTGCTTATTTGTTTCCTCAGGAAAACTGGTTTGCTGAGCAATGCTATTTACAGTAGGCAGTATCTGCAACTCACTATTATATGGCAGTGCTGCTAAGTATCTATATAGTAGGCCTAATTGTGGGGGGTGGGTGGGCATGGGAGAAAGTATAAATCTTGAATTTTTAGTATTGGTGCAGTGATCAATTATCAGTGGAGGCTTAGAATTGTAGTTTAAACCCTTATGATAAGGGATTAGTAAGCCCCTACGTATTTTTTAATTCCAGAAATATCTGGAGATCATGAAATAAAAAGAAATATGCAAACATTATTTGTTATAGTGATTTTTTTTATATCGCATCAAATGATATCACATCAAACTTCTGTACAAAACATTGTCTTTTAATGTCTCCCCCCCCCCCCCCAGTGTTTACTGTATTTTGTCTTTTTTCTATTTTAATACTGAAATACACTGTTGAAGAGATGACAAAAAGTAACATTTCATAGTTCTAAAGAGTAGAGCTTAGGCAAGCTCTGAAAATTATTTGGAGGAAATACACAACTTTGTTCATTAAAGTAGCCTAATTTTTGGTCTGGCTTCCATAGAAACCTGAAAAATGTAGTTGCTTTAGGGAGATGATTTACTAAAGATAAGTAAAATGATTCTTAAAGCAGCAGCATTTTTTTCAGATTCGTAATGAAAAGCAGAGAGGTTCCTATGCTTCTTTAGGTCTGAAATAGTTCTTCCAAGTCATTTTGAAGCAAAGAAAGCAGCACAATTGGATATGCCTGCAAAAAAACAAACAGTTGAATATATAAAGATGCATTATTCAAGTAATATTCCTAAGTATGAAGTCTTCTGATTAAGGAGTCATTCTTAGAAGCTATATAGAAAAATGTTCACTAATGAAATAATTGTTATAACTCATCTTTCCCCTTATATTTTTGGATAGCTTCAAAGAATGTTCTGTAATTTAATTTCTTAAATTGGGGTTAGTTTGTTTCTTCCATTACATATAAATAGATACTGCTGTTCATTATCTTTCCTTGAACCAATACAGTATGGCTTTAAATTCTTCTAAAATGGAATTTCCAGTCTTCAGTCTAGATCACGGGTGTCAAACTCGCCGTGTCACGTGACTTTTTGCATTGCCGGAGCTGAGGTGGGCGCAGCCTCCGCATGATGCGACAGGCCGGCAGTTTGATACCCCTGGTCTAGATTTTCAGTATCCACAATTCCCAGTAGTGTTTAAATTTGATCACTATTGACCTATAGTGCTTGATAGATTGCCATCAAGGGATGTTGATGGAACAATACTTTCATTGCTGTAAACAAGGGCATGAATAGTGAGCATGTACAAACGAGGGACGAGTGCAAAACAATTCCAGTGGAACTAGTGTAATTTTTTAATAACCTACTTGAGAAATCCTTTACAATGAAATCTGCATTATAATTTCATTTCTAGCCAAAAGCTATTACAAATACAAAATACTAAAAAATTACAAATGTGCTTATATATATTTTTAATACAGGTTTTCAAACGTGGCAATTTTAAGATGTGTTGTGCTCCCAGAATTCCCTAGTCAGCAAATCCACGCCTGTTAAAGTTGCCACATTTGAAAAAATGCTTTTATAAGAACAAATTTGGGGGGATTGTTGGGTTTGTGTGCAGATACTTGTCCATGATTGGTTTTCCACTTGAATACAAAGAATTTTATGTCACATTATTTGATTTCCGTTTTAAAGGTTTCTTCTCAACGTTAAAAGGTGTTGTTTCTCCATTTACTCCAAAGCAGTGTTTCTCACCCTGGTAACTTGACTTCAACTCCCAGAATTCCCTGTCCAGAATTCCTTTTTTAAAATCTGGTCTCCTGATTTCCAATAATTTTCTCTCCAGGAACGAATAGGAGAGCGCATTCTTTCGGTGGGACCTGGAAGTCGCTTGCCCCTAAAGCAGAGGTGGGGAGCCATGGCCACTTTATGACTTGTGGACTTCAAAAAAATTTGGTCACCATATCACAAAAAAGATGTTGAGAGTTTGGAAAAAATTCAGAGAACAGCAACTAAGATGATTAAAGGCCTGGAGACTAAAACACACAAAGAACAGCTGCAGGACTTGGGTTTGGCTAGTGACTAGTCTAAAGAAAAGAAGAAATAGGGGTGACATGATAGCAGTATTTGAGGGGCTGCCACCAAGAAGAAGGGGTCAACATTATTCACCAAAGCACCAGGGGGCAGGACAAGAAACAATGGTTGGAAACTGATCAAAGAGGGAAGCAACCTGGAATTAAGGAGAAACTTCCTGACAATGAGGACAATTAACCAGTGGAACAGCTTGCCTCTAGAAATCGTGGGTGCTCCATCACTGGAGATTTTTAAGAAGAGGCTAGACACTTGTCTGAGATGGTATAGGTCCTGCTTGAGCAGGGGGCTGGACTAGAAGACTTCCAAGGTCCCTTCCAGCTCTATTCTATTCTAACTCCCAGAATTCCTGAGCCAGCCATACTGGTTCAGGAATTCTGGGAGTTGAAGTCCACAAGTCATAAAAGGGCCATAGTTCCCCATCTCTGTCCTAAAGGAGGTCGACCTCCCACTTCAGGGCTTAGTTTCACGCCAAAGGTTGGTGCGTCCCTGACTCTGCCTCTTAAAGAGACCTTTCGGATGCTTATTAAAGAGGAAGTTCGGATGTCTTTCCTGGTCGATAGCCACGCCGTGCTTTTAAATGTAATATTCAAACACGAGTTGCAAAAAGTAAGCGACCGCTTTTGTATTTTTCTCTGAAAAGTCCATTTTTGTCACTGAGTGATGTCAGCAACTTTTCACTTCCATGTCGAAGAAAACTGGTTGGAATCGGAACCAAGCACATCTAGCGCTAAAAGCAATAGTATCATGGATCCCCTTAACTACATAACATAGCGCAGCTCACAGCATATTAATATATAGCTTATTAGCATGTAAGCATATAGCGTAGACTATACAGTATAAATTTGGCAAATAAATTATGAATATAAAAACTACACGCCTGCACTACGTGCCTTCGGAACAGTTCCCTTCCTCACATATTGACCGATCTGATGCGTATGCTAGGGGAAACTGAAATTCACCTCAACTCTTCAAAAAAAGAAATGAAATAAACTATATTAACGAGATATAATTCCATGGAAGAAAGCGTCCCCTTCTGCAACGGTAATAAAATGAGGAAGGGATCCGTCTTTATTTGGTTTTCTCTTCGAGGAGCAATAAATGTGGATCTACGAAGTCTCATCTCTTGTTTTGGTGGAGAGGGGTGTACTCTTAACTTTTTATATCTCTGAGGACATCGCTGCTCCGCCTCCCGCCAATCGCATTGGAGCGTCTCCCTTGCGGAACTGGAGCGCGGGAAGGAAAAAGACCAGGGCTGAAGACGTTGTGGGGCTGGGAGCAGGTAACGGTGGGGCTGGGAGCAAGGTAACGGTGGGGCTCGGGGTGGGGTGGGTGGTGGATCGCCAAATAAACGCTGCTGCTGCTACTAATTATTATTATGGATCGTCGCGCAGTCGGCCAGATGTTTAGTCTGGATTTGGCATTTTTATTTACCTACTGAGTCCTTCCCAAGGACCTGGGTTAGGCAGATGTTTAATAATAATAATAATAATAATAATAATATAATGTTGGAAGGGACCTTGGAGGTCATCGAGTCCAACCCCCTGCTCAGGCAGGAAACCCTATACCATTTCGGACATGTGGCTGTCCAGTCTCTTTTTAAAAACTTCCAGTGTTGGAGCATTCACCGCTTCTGGAGGCAGGTTGTTCCACTGGTTAATTGTTCTAACTGTCAGGAAGTTTCTCCTCAGTTCCAGGTTGCTTCTCTCCTTGACTAGTTTCCATCCATTACTTCTTGTCCTGGCCTCAGGCGCCTTGGAGAATAGCTTGACTCCCTCTTCTTTGTGGCAACCCCTGAATTTAAAAAATAAAGTATTTTAAAAATACTAAAGGTATCAGTGCAGTATGTAAGCTGCTGTAAATAAAAACTACCATTTGCAATTGGCTGAGGGTGATTTTGTCCGTGAGGATGGTGTTCAAGCAGATGTTTTTGGGATTGCTCTCAAGGCCCCTATCACTAATGGTACTATTTTTGCTTTCTTTTGCCACAGTCGACCTACTTGTATTTGTAGGTCTTTCTATTTTGTGATTTTCTCCAGGTTTTTCTCTTTTGCTGTCTCCAGGCACTGCCAAGTCCACTATCTATAGAGGTTTTTTTGTGTGTCTTTCTTATCAATAATTGTTATGTTTGGGATGTTATGTTGCTGGTGCTTTGTGTTTGTTATTATTATTATGATTGTGACTGTAGTATGACTGAATTTGGCATTTTTATCCATCTATGTAGTCCTTTCCAAGGATCTGGGATAGACAGATGTTGTTTGATGTTGTTAAAGGTATCACTGCAGGATGTAAGGTGTTCCAAACAAAGCTGCCTTTTGCAATTGACTCGAGATTTTGTCATGCCAATGGTGTTCAAGTGGTGCTCCAGTTATTTTGGGATTGCCTCCAAGCCACCTATTACTATTGATACTACTGTTGCTTTCTTTTGCCATAATCATTCTATTTCTATTTGCAGGTCTTTGTATTTTGTTATCTTCTCCAATTCTTTGTCTTCTCTTCTGTCTCCAGATACTCCATGTCCACTATCCAGACCTTTTTTTTTAATCTTTCTTATCAACAGTTGTCTGGGTGTTATGTCTGTTTGAATTCTAAAGTCCCAGAGCACTTTAACTTCTTCATTTACCATGTGGTTGTTTGTAGTCAGTCGGTGATCTTGCAGCAGCTAACCAAGTGATCCACTGTTTCTTCAGCTTCTTTGCACTTGCTACCTGTTGCTGTCTTCTCAATTCTGGTTTTGTATGCATTTGTTCTTAAGGCTTATTATCATTATTGCTCACTGAGGAATTCTGGTAGTTGAAGTCCCACATTTTAAAGTTGCCAAGGTTGAGGAACACTGGTATAAACTGTTCTGATACATTTGATTTCAACACATTGCTTATTTTTCTAGGCTTATTTCATGCCAATCATGTCAAAGTTGGAATGCTTACGGACCTCAGGACAGTAATAAGACCAGAAGACAAATGTAACAATATAAAGACACAAACATAATAAATAACAACCATAGAATAATCCCATCCAGAAAAGACTAAGGCAACTTCCAGAGGTCTGTTGAAACAGCCAGATCTTATGGTTTTACAAAAGATAAGCAGAATCGAGGCCAGTCTGATATGGGACTCTTGCTCCAGAGAACTGAGAGTGGCCAAGAATGTCCAGCTCTGGTTTTCTTGCTGATGATGTTCTGTTCTGTAAGGGTTGGCAGCAGAGGGAGCCTTCTCTTCCAGATTCCATAATATGGGCAGAAACATAGGGGGAAGGTATCCTGCAGATTTAACCTTTGGGGCAGAATAAACATGCTTCAGATGAATGTAATTCCCTGGATTCGTTATATCTTGCATGGAATCCCTATATTAATATTTAGAAAATATTTTTGTAAAACTCGCTACATATTTTCATACATATCTATTGGGCTCTAAAGATATCTTTGAAAATGCTATTGTTAGCGATGGTGGTTTTGGTTTTCCAAATTCTGAATTGTACCATTATGCATTTGACTAGTACTAAATTCTAAGGGTCTTAAGTGTAAATTCTTCTTTCTGGGCCCATATGGAGTGTTCATATGTAACCCTGTTTTGGTTCAAAATATGATAAATATGCTGTATCTCATGTTACTATCATCAATTTGAAAACTCTGGTACCGGTAGTCTTGACTTAACAAGTCATTTAGTGATCATTTGAAGTTACAACGGCACTGAAAAAAGTGACTTATGACTACTTTTCACATGACTCTTGCAGCATCCCCATGGGTCAAATGATCAAAATTCAGATGCTAGGCAACTGATTCATATTTACCATATTTATGAGACAGTCATGTACTCACCTTTTGGGACCTTCTGATAAGCAGAGTCAATGGGGAAGCCAGATTCACTTACCAACCTTTTTATTAACTTAACTGCAGTGATTCACTTACAATTATGGCAAGAAAAGTCATAAAATGGGGCAAAAGTCACCTAACAACGATCTCACTTAGCAACAGAAATTTTGGGCTCAATTGTGGTCATAAGTCGAGGACTACTTATATATTTTTTTCTGGAAAAATACATTTGATTTGCAGAATCCAAATCTCCAACTAAGGTTATGGAAGAACTAGATGCATGGTGGGATTTTTAAATTAAATCAACAAGTGGATGATAACAATGAGTTTTTATCATTTTCTTTCTTAAAAAATGCTAAATGCCATTTGTTAAATGCCACATTTGCAGTTACAACATTTATTGACCTTTCAATTTGGACCAATGTATTTTTGCTTTGGAGTCATTTTAGATAATTTTATGGCCTCAATTACTTAAGTGTTATGAATTAGTTGTCTATAAACAGTAATGGATGATTACAATGAAATATGATTATGTTTTATTGAAACTATGTGGTGGCACAGTGGTTAGAAGGCAGGATTACAGGCTAACTCTGCCCATAGCCAGGAGTTTGATCCTGATTGGCTCAAAATTTACTCAGCCTTCCATCTTTCCGAAATCGGTAAAATGAGGACCCAGATTGTTGGGGGCAATATGCTGACATTTGTAAACCACTCAGAGAGTGCTGTAAAGCACTGTAGGGTGGTATATAAATCTAAGTGCTGTATACGCATAAGAAGTCCTTATATATACAGTTTATAGTTATTGTATTTTCCTCTTCTTCTTGCATTTTTTCATATCTATTTTTGCTCTTTTTTTTCTTTTTTATTAAATAAATAAAAAGGTGGCCCTGCAGATATCCAAGTTCTGAGCCGTATATTTTAAAACAGATCTGTAAAATCATATTGCTTCACTATCACTGTTGTCAAAAGAGTTTTCCCCCCAAAGTTTATATGTGTGTCTATTTGTGTGTATTTTTATAATTATATATACTTATATGCTATCTATGTGTGTGTGTGTCTGTGTGTGTACATACATGTGTGCATGTATGTATATACATACAGTATTTGAATTTGATCAACAGGTCTATCAATATGGCTATCCCTATGGCTTCTTTGCTGCAGCGATTTGATAATTCTTCTCGACTTCTTCTCTGCACACTGATGTCTGGACAAGGGGGGGCCATGGCTGCCTTTCGAACTCTTCAGCAGTCACTCCCTGTAGAAAAAGGAAGACAACATTTCAACTGGCAGATCTTCACGGAGAAACTGTGCTCTCAAGAACCAGTGCTTGAAGAGCCCAACAAGACTCTTACCACGTGAGTTAGGCTTGTTTCTCATTAGAAAGGTGAGGGGCCTATTTAGGGATTCTGAAATGTAATTTTCCTCTCAAGAACCAGTGAAGATAAAGATTAATATGGCAGTTCTATACCCCTTCTCTTTCTTGCCCTCCTTGCTTTCTAAGGAAAAGAAGTTTTTTTATAATGTGGAATCCTAGAAAAATCAGGTTCCTACTTTACAGATCCTAGATGCATTTCAGTTATGGGTCTATGCTATGTTAAAATCACATAGGGGGCTTGGTTTGTAAGATTCTCAGTTCTTTATGCATCTGCAAGACATTTAAGTAGTTCAGCAATAGATAACTTGTGGCACTCCAAATACTGTTGAATTATAATTTCCAGCAGCTCCAGACAATGCAGCCAGTGATGAAGGATGTAGTTTAATAACAAGAAAGGATCTGGAATGCGGTAGAGTGTCTATACCTGTCAATAGTATAAGATGGTGGAAAATGGCTGTTCAGCACATGGTAATGATCCATGTGATAAACCCAAACAGTTCCCTGAAGCCAAGATTCTCAACAGAGCCTCATTAGAAAGATATATTGAAAGGAAAAGGAGTCAACTCTTGGGAACTGGATATATATGCTTTAGCACCTTATTTATCAATTATGTTAAGGCAGAGCCTCTTTGATTCTTTTTTCTAACTGGGTAGATGTTATTCCATGTTTGCCTGGTGATAAAGAAGGTGAACACTAATATTTATGACCTGCAATTTTTTGCAAGTCTCCATTACCATTCCTAGATTCAGAGAGAATTCCATTATAGCTGGTGTGGTGGTTAAATCTTGGGTTGGAATCTGGTACACCCAGATTCAAATCTTCCCTCCATCTTGAAACTTATTATGCATCTTACTAACTCAATCATCTGTGATCCTCAATCTGCACCTCACAGGATAGATGTTATAAGAATGAAATGAGAGGATACCTTGATGTGCATTGCCTTGCGCTTCTAAAGGAAATAAGGGCTGTTGGGGTAATAGTAAAATAAAAATATTGCCTGTAGTGTGCTGTACAGTGAATTGCACTATCTGTGTTACATAATGAACATTTTAGTCTTATACTAATTGAAGAAATGTGTTTCTGCTTTCTATCTTCCACATAATTATTTCAGGAAACCAATATTGATGCTGCTTCCAGTGTTGTGCCAAAGAAATCTCTTTTCCTTGTTGCTTATAGTACAATCTACAGTGCCAAAGGACTGCCTCAGCTGTCTGCTTCAGGCCTCTAGGAAAGATCCCAATCCAGATTTATGGGTACAGAGATTAAGGGATTTACTACAAGTGGGGATGGAAGAGAGGAGCTTTTTGACCCCTATCGTGCTGTCCAGTACATGCCAACAACAACTGAAATGTTTATGCCAGAAGATTATGACCCATAGTAGCAGCAATGCTAATTTAGAAAGAAAATTAAACTGGTTTGTTGAACTGGAAAAGCCTTGCTTGGTGCCAGCCGGAAATAATTTTCAGTCTGGATTGCAGATTGGGAAAAAAAGAAAAGCGTCTGAAGAATCTCTAAATCCTGAAGAGGAGAATCAGAGGAAGAGGTCCCAACTGGAAATTAAGTTGGATACAGAAATTTCTCAACCACAATCTGAACTGCAGGATGTTGGAACAGAAAGCACAGAGAAAGAACTGGACACTTTTGGAAATGAAGATGTTCACTGCCTAAGTAGTGTCAATCAGTTTTTTTTCAAAGAAGATGAAGTAGAAAAGAGAATTGTCAGCCAGAGTTCCAAGCATGACACTGTAACAGAGGTTCCTGATCATATGAAAGTATGTAAACTCTTCTAAATTCTTATACTCTTTTGCTTTGTTGATGACTTATGGGTACAAACATATTTCCAGTGAGGCTTTGCATCCATCTTTTCTGTCAATGACAACTAGAACAAGCCATATATTTTTAAGGAAGTGAAAGAAGGCAAAAATAACCTTTTTGTTTTAGTTTATGAAAATAGACATCAGGATTGACACATATTTTTATGCAGGTGTACAGTTTGAACCAGGAGCTTCTGTCTCTTTTTCAACTGCTGCTTCTTATCCTAGAACTTCAGTAGTATATATTTTTAAAACTTTTAAACTTGCATTAATAAATAGCTTAAGTTAGAATACTCTGAGGCTTTAACCCTGGTATCAAGAGTGATTCATCTGACATTTTTCTTCTGTTTTTAGAACCATATATCAAAACTTAAAGAATTGCTAGAAATGCAGTTTGATGTAAGTATTTTTCACTGAATTTGCTATTGGGCTAGATAGCCTGTATTCTTCGCAAACTCTTTTTTTTTTTCCTTTCAGTGTTCTAATGGAACTGCCCCTTCCGAGCTACAGATTTTGAATGAGTGTACTCCAGGTCAGGTTAGTTGGGTGAAAAATTATGCTTTATTTGAAGATTCATAAATGGGCTTCCAAATGAAGAGTATTTGGTTAGACTTCAGGTCTTTATTGAAACCAAACAGCTGATCTTGAATCCCATTTGTAACTGATCCAAATACAAGTGATTTGGGCCAATGGATTACTTGAACAATATTATCTCTTTTCCTTTAGCTAGAAGATTTATGTTCACTGCTCAAACTTTCAGAATGCCCAGAGAATGAGCTTCTGCAGTTCTGCTGCTGGATAGTAGCACTTTCACCTGAACTTGGCTACAAGAAGGCAGCAATACTTGCTGAAAAGCTTTTCTTATCTCGGGTATGTATTGAGAATCTGAAACAGGTAAAGAAGAAAAGCCTTTGTTTAAAAAAATCAGTCATTTATGGATTTTACATTTATCTCTGGCATTTTCATGGTTAAAATATCCAGAACTCCTATAATTGAGAAAGCTTTGTAAGAAAAGTAAGTCCTTGAATGCTCACTTATCTTGACTTTCTGCATAAACAGTGATTATATATTGTGTTAGGTTATTGTTCATATATTTGGATCTCATCCTAAATGATACTGATAAAAATTATTTGAAAAAAGTCTGAATAAAAGCCAAAACAAATAGTTTGGATCGTGGTCTGCATAAAAACAGCCAAGCTCAGAGAGCATGGAGGGACCCTTACTTCAATCCTGAGCTACAAATAGAGTCCTTTAATTGGTGGAGGTATAGGGAGAGTATAGAGTGAAGGAGAAGCAAAGATACGGTATTTTTAATCCAAATAGTTTCTGTCTTATCTCCACCTGCTTCTTTGTATACATGGGAAAAGATATATATATATATATCTCGGTAGCTTCTCAAGCTGTTTCTCAATTAAGCAACAAAGCAAAAATATCAAGCAAGTATTATGTCCATCTGCTGATATTGTCTAGCCTAGTAATACAGCCTTTAGAAGTCACATGCTCTCTGTGCACCTAGGTCTCGTGTACATTTAAATTTTAAATATTCTTGGTTTTGGAGACATAAATTAACATATCCTTGGATAGATTAGTAAGTGGGAAATGGGAAAAAGCGAGAGATATAACAGGAAAAGAATACTGGAACATGCACAGAATTTAGACCAAACTACAGAAACTTGTGCAAATCAATTGGGATAACAAAATTCAGGAAAAAGAGAAATTAAACAAAGACAATTAGTCTGGTAGATGAAGATATTCTCCCTGTATGTTGCCATAGGGTGCTTTCCCTCCCCTCTGCATATTATATGTTGGAGGACTATTGCTTAATAAGTAAATAGACAGGTTTTCTAGTTTGTCCATAAGTGACAAACACTACACTCTCATTTGAAAAACATATACATAAATTAATTACTGTCAGTTCTAAAAACATTTACAAAATGCCTTCATTGTCCTGAACAAGCAACAATCTAACTGGCATGTGTATGGCAACATTTATGTGCATGCCAATATCCCCTTCTCGTTTTCCCAATTCAGGGGAATGCCTCTTTATGTCTAGTAAGTTATTACCATATTGACTTCTGCCACCAAGCAAAACAATCTGAAGGGGTTTTTCTTCCTTTCAGCATCTCTTATTTCTTGGTTGATACTTTGTGCTAAGGCATGGTTTATGAATAAGCCATGGTGGCTTAGTTAGCATAATCATAAGCATATAACACTAAACCAGAAACAAAATAGGTGGATTCATCAACAGTAACTAAATAGTAGCTTAATGCAGTATGTAAACCTAGCCAGTGTTGATTATCTAGGCAGTATTTATTTCCTTTCTGTCTTCTTGATCTGTAGATTCTTTCGCTGATTGAGACAGCTTCCTGGCCTCTTACAACTGCCCTGATGATGTTCTGCTCCAAATATCCTCGCCCAGTCTGTTGCGCCTTAATTTCTTCTATTGTGCAAGTTCCAGGACAAGGTGAACTTACAACTCTACTTTAAATAAGGTCTGCTCGGTTTTGTCTAAGGCTTAATTTATTCTGAGAAGTGAAGTATTGTTTCCAATAATAAACTCAGTGTTTGCATGCTGAAGGATTGGAATCAGAATAAAGTTTCACTTGGATGAGTTTTGCAACATTCAGAAATATAAAATGTGAGATTATAAAGGGGGGGATACTGGCCCAGTGCGGATGGATCTTGGCCTCCTGTACTGCATTGAGTGTAAGCCTAGGGGTATCCAGTGTCGGCATGTTTAAGATTTGTGGACTTCAACTTCCAGAATTCCCAAGCCAGCATGGCTGGCTGGAGTATTCTGGATTTTGAAGTCCAGAAGTCTTAAAATTGTCAACATTGGACACTCCTCGTGTAAACTGTAAAAAAAATAATGGAAAGCAAGTATGTAGGAAGCAGGGAAATAGAAATGTTTTTCTTGAGACTATCTAAATTGAAATTTTCCTGAAGGTCTTGAGTCTGCCAAAGTGTCCAAGTCAGATACATCTCTGGTAGGATATTTTTAGAATCTGTAATCTGATTTTACACTTTTGCTACAACATGTGCAGGAAAGAGAAAAAAATTACAACCACAGAAATGGCTATTAAAGAACTTCATAAGAAAGCTAATAGGATGGATAGAAACAAAGGTAAATTCATACCGAGCAATATTGTGTGAAAAATAAAAAAATCAAGAGTGCAAACTTCAAAACAGGAATGATGAAATACAAACAAATAAAATGGGCTAATTAACAAATGAAATTATTACAAAGCAATTTAAATGTTTTAGGCTCTTACTATTCCTATTTTTACATCTAGTTCCAAAGCTTGTAATAGATTAACTGTATCAGTACCTTTCTGAAAACAAAATTATTATGAATTCTTCACCTGCAGTTCTTATTTTGTCTGTTCCAAGGACTAGGTTTTCTCACTGATAATACCCTAGCAGCAAAAACAAATACTATTTATTTGCACAGAACTTATGATTTTGTCTTCTATTGTGGCTTCTCCATTGTGACTCCTTGATTGTGTGCTTAATGTGGGGGCTTTTCGAGCACAAACAGACCAGCTGGGATAGAGATGCACTGCAATTTATTTTTGAATAAATTGAATCTTTTTTAAAAATCCTTTGTCCATAAGTTTTTAACTAAATCAGTTTTCAGCATTAGGAACTTTTGCAATTGTTTAAAGCACTGGGCAAATTAAAATGGCAAAATATTTATTGCACTGTACTCCCTGTCATATCTTTTAGAATACTTTTAGGCAATTTCCAAATCAGATACTTACATCATCTTGTAAAGTCATCCACCCATTATTGTGCCAATAAAGAATGCTGTTACATCAATAATAGCTGGATTAATAATTGGCAAATGCAAATGGCAACTAGTAGGTCCTAGCCAGACTTGCCTGATCTTGGAAACTAAGTAAGATTGATCCTGGCTAGTACTTAGATGGGAAATCAACTCAGGATTTGGGGGTTATTGGTAAATCTGGGAAGCTGAAATAAATCCCAGATGGATGCAGTTGGAAATCATTTCCTGAATGTTAGCCAAAAAACCGTAGCTGCAGTCTTTAGAATCAAGTTTGACTCAAACGCATCTTTGCATTTTGTGATTCTTGAATGATATAAAGTGGATTTCTGAAATCTTGGTTTTTGCAGGCCTTGAGCAATTGAGATTGGTATGCAAGCTAATTGAGGAGTGTTTGGAACCAGAATGTATGAGGCTGGTGTTCAGGTAAGTAGAAACACAAATGTAGTACAGATAGTCCTCAGCTTACGACTAGAATTGGGACTAGAATTGCAGTTGTGACCAGACCTGATTTTGTGATATATATTTTTTTTTGGCAATTATTAAGTAAATCATGCAATGGTAGTCTGAATCTCTCAGTTGTAATTAGGAACCTGTTATCCTGAATGTGCAGGTTTTGCCAGAAACCAGCAAAAAGGACATAAGTTATGGTCACGTGACCGTGGAGTACTGCAGCCAGTCGAAAATGTGAGCCAGTTGCCAAGGCAACATTTTCCGATGGCTGGAAGTGTTCTGAGGCAGTCATATCTCTGAATGGTCATTAAATGACCGGCCGTAAGTTGAGGACTACCTGTATTGAGACTGTAATCAAAGACACTCTGGCTATTGTCTGATGCTCCAGAATATTCAGTTGCTACTATATGACATATGCAATTGCATTGAAAAGTTTGTTACATTTTTATATGAATACAAACTGCAGACATATCTATAAACCATCCTCACTCTTCTTGACCTCTTGTCAGCTTTCGGTACCATTGACCTTCCTCTCTTTTTGGATTGGCTCCAGGAGTTGCGGGTTGGAAACACGGTTTTGTGCTGGTTCTCCTCCTTTCTCAGAGGCCAGTCCCACTTAGTGTTGATAAGGAATGAGAGCTCCTGCCTGCAGCCCCTGTGTTGCGGAGTGCCGCAGGACTTGGTGATCTCACTCCTTTTAACATCTACATGAAGCCCCTGGGTGACATCATCCTTCACCATGGGATGAGATATCATCAGCATACATCTCCCTCCTGGGCGAACTAAATGATGCTGTGGATGTTCTTTCCTGATGCTTGGAGGCTATAGGGGATGGGGAACAACAGGCTTCAACTGAACCCTGATAAGACAGAGTGGTTGTGGGGAGGAGCTTCTCTGTGTCTGGTGATTCACCATCTTTGGTCTTAGATGGGGTTGAACTATGGAATCAATGTATAATCTGGACATCTGCTCCATGGCAGTTGTGCATGGGGGGGCCTTTGTTCAACTTGGTATAATGTGCCAGTTGCACCCCCTTCCTGAGCAAATATTCCATGGATGAAACTTCCCTTTTGTAGTTAAAGCAAAAACTATTTTGAATTGATTTAAAAGTTTTTAATAGTATGAAACTTATAATTCTAGTGCATCCTCTGTAGCCAATTTCATATGTGAAGTTGAATCGGTGTGGGTTAACAAGACACCATGCTTAAATGTGACTTCCAAATTAGTTTTCTGATTTGTGTAAATTGAGGAGCACCTACATAATACTGAAGGGTATTATACCATTTTCTACCAAGCTAGCTAATATTGTTAATAACCATTTTTTAATAATTAACATAGTCATAAATCTTGGTGACTGGCACATCCATCTTTAAGTATGTCTTTCCTTTTTTTTGATCCCCCCATCTCTTTTCAGTCATATTATAAAAGTGCCATGGACAGAAAACCTTCTCACAGTTGTGCATTCTTTGCTAGAAAAACAGGTGATTGTATGCATTTAAATCTTAAATTTAAGTAATTGAATAAATTGTATCCAGGGAGTAGCTAAAAGATTATCCTCTCAAATCTAGTATGCTGTAGTTCTCTAACAAATACCAAATGCAAGAAGTCCAACATGTAAATATATGCAGTAATGCAAAAAGTCACTTGATAATGAGATGGACAGCATATAGCATTTAGTAATAGCATTTAGGCTTATATATCTCCCTGTAGCGCTTTATAGAACTCTCTGGACAATTTACAGTGTAGAAGCATTATTTGCATATTTCCCCCAACAATCTGGGTCCTCATTTTACTGACCTTGGAAGGATGGAAGGCTGAGTTAACCTTGAGCCCCATAAAGATCAAACTTCAGACTATGGCAGAGTTTGCCTGCAATATTACACTTTAACCACTGCGCCACCAGGGGTCTTATATAAATGTAATAAATAAATAAACCAAGGTCTGGATTAGTTTAACATCCAAAGAACCTTCCCTGGATCAAACATGTACTGGCCTGGTGAGAATTCAACCATATAGATTGGTCTGATATTCTCCAAGCAATTGAAACTTACGTTAGGCTACTTAATACTTGTTTTACCCCTCAATTTCTATCATCTCTTTTCAGGTAGAATTGTCTAGTGAGCTCTTCAATGTGTTGGTCCTTAATCTTTGTCAGATGGCTCAAACATTTGAAAGTTCAGTACATTACGCAAAGCTGATCCTGACTCTTTTGACCAAATATCAAAATGATGTGAGTAATTACCCCAAAACATGGATCACCCCAACTGTTGCATATTCTGGTATAATTGGTGTAATGAATTACTTTTAGTAATTTATATATAAGCATATAGAATAGTGCACTTGTTTCATTTACTATTTAACATTAGTTTTCATCTCTCTTGAAAAAGAGGCCCTAGTTATCATCAGTACTGCAGAATTGCAATTCCTCATGGAATGTGATTTTTAGCAGAAAAAAATCTGGCTACTCCTACTGTTCAGGAACTGGAATGCAGGAAAATGGCAGAGTTAATCTCAACAAAGGTAATGAAGGATTTATGATCTACACTGTTATGAATTAGCTTGTATTTTGTTTCCCCTCTCTAGATCACATTGGGCCACCAGCGCTATTTATCAGGTGCACTGGACCTTAACAAAACCATCTTAAAGAAATCTCTTCAGGCTGCATTAAGGAGAGTGACTTCCAGGTGAAAAATGTAAGGAGGCTTTCTTTCTCCTGAAGTGGCTATGAAATCAAATATGCCTTAAGACTTTGGGACAATTCTGCTTCTTTCTTTTGATCAATTTGCTCAATGCAACTCACTAAGTTAAAATTTAAGTATATACAAGATTCAAAATAGATATGTGCATTGCCTTGGATTGATATAAGTTAGATATAAGGTAAGATATGCAGCCTATACATTTTGTAAATTAAAATTTTTTTTCCTATGCACATTTTTTTCATTTTTAATGAACATATACACAGTGAATACCTCAGGTTGTCATTCCATTGCTGTGGCTAGTGATCTATCTGCCTCATGGGTGACTCTAAGGAACCACCTTGATTTGCCTCCAGGATAAGATAAGATAACTTTTATTGTCATTTTTTTACTGTGGGCACAACGGCACACATCAAAAATGAAATTTAGTTGCCCGCTCTCAAAGTGAAACGCATACATGACACACACCTAAACATACTATATACAACATATGTGTAGAAACCGTAGTAATCCGAGGGCATGCAGACTCTCCCTAACAGTTTTCTCCACCGTTCCTTTCACGCTGAATTTCTTCATATCCAATATGGACTGACATTAGGAGAAGTTAATAGTGTTGAAAGAGTAAGAAAGGGGTAGATATTGTATGGTGCATAAAAGAAAAAGCTGAGGAACACAAGAGTTTCAAACTCTCTGCAACTAAGTTCTTTTTGTTCACTCAACATTCCCTTTATTCCCACGAATGTTTCACTTCCATTATATATCACTCTTATACTTAACAGTCTTAAATTCCATATTCACATAAAACCTCTATTACTCAGGCATATTAACATGCTTTCTCTAACTCAATAGACATACAATAAACTTATTTTCTCATATTCAGCTTTTCTCACAAGTTTGAATATGGCAAGGGACTAGGATTAAGACAGAGGCAACTGGTCTGAAAATTCAAATGAAATATATTTTGGAAAAGTGTGTTAACTACACATAGTGACCCTTATGGTATTTAAAATGTGGCTTGTGATGTTTCTCAAACCATATTCATCTTGGTAACAATCCAAAAACCATGACAGTCTTATAGCGCACCAAATTCTCATTTAGTTTCTTCCCCAGCTTTTCCTCTCCTGGTCCAGCATCCAGTTGGCTCTAGTCTGTTCCTCTTGCGAGATTAGGTGCCTCATTTCTTGTGAGAATTGAATTCCTCTTCCCTTTCCTAGTGACTAAAAAAAGCCAAGATGAAGTAATTTCCCCCTTCCCCTTGCCACCTCCCCAGCAATGTGGCAGCATTTGTGTTTCATGCTCAGCTAGGCTTCCTTTCTGAGCTACAGCAGAGGAACAGGGCAGGTTTTATAGGAAGTAGGTCGGCTTCTAATAGGGGCCAAGTGTGGCATTGCCCTTGTGGTTTTGGAAAATGGAACCCTTCTGTAAAATGACTGGAGAATTGAGCCATTGTTGGCTCAGTAAAAAAGATAGGAAGCATGTCTTTATTTTTTTCACTCATGCCAGCTCTTGAAGTTTATTGTATTTTTTCTTAACCTGCTCCTCTAGCTATATCATACTACAACTGGGGATACAGTGGCGCAGAGGCTTAATGATGCTGGTTGTGCCAAGCAATTGCCAGTGCGCCGATAGCTTCACAGGATGGAGTGTGCTCCTGTCTCTTGTCTCTAGCTCCTGCCCACCTAGCAGTTTGAAAGCATTGTTTGCAAGTAGACAGATAGATAGGTACTGCCATTTTGGTGGTGGGAAAATGCTGTACTTTCTCATCTCCTGTTTCACATCTATAGGAAGATGCTGTGTGGCTATTTCTGACAGTTTGGGGTAATCTATTATCGGTATGCAGATGATGCATAGCTTTGTATCTCCATCCTGGGTGATCCTGTCTCAGTGTCTGGAGGCTGTGGAAGTCTATGGTAGCTGGGAAAAACGGGGTTCGACTCTTCCCTAGTAGGATTGAGTGCCTCTGGGTTTTAGTGCTCCCAGAGGTTCTGATGACTTTCCATTGCTAGCTTTGGGTGGGGTCTACTCGAGAGTCCTCCTGATCTTGGGGCTCCTACTTGAAGAGCAGGCGGGAGCCATAACCAGAAGGGCCTTTGCACAACTAGGGTTTGTGCGCCAATTGTGCCTGTTCCTGGAAAGGAGAGTGGGATCTGGTCACCTCCCAGTTTTACAACAGCAATGTGCTCTGTGTGGGGATGCACTGGAAGAGTATTTGGAGCTTCAACTGGTGTAGAATGCAGGACATGAGTAATTAGAGGTACATGTCTGTACATGTGACAGCTCTACTCCGCCAGCTGCATGGGTGGTCAGTATGCTTCAGGATTCACTTTAAGGTACTTAGAGACTGGAATTACAAATCAATTTGAAAAATTACAACCACAAAAAGACACATTTTTTTGACACAGTCAGGTTTGCCATCATTCTGATAAAACTCTATCCAATTCATTTGTTAATACCTAAATTGTCATCAGATTCTCAGTATTCTAAATTGTTTGTTCAGATGTTCCCATTAAAAATGAATGTAGTGACTCATTTCCTTACCCAGGGGTTATGAAACACATGGGAAGTGCAATGCAGATTTCAGTGAATATTTTAAGAAGCCAGATTAGACATGGTTATTAAGTGTGCTGTATAATAAATATATTTGTATTGCTGTAGCTGCTTAATATGTGTATTCTCTTGTTCTCTATCTCTGATCCAAATCAGCTCTACAATCTAAAGCCTCAAATTTCTGTATCGGTGGATCAACAGCACTGTGATGAGAACAGAACACTTGATATATAGGCTTTGAAGACACTTAGGGGGGGGGGAATAAGGCAACAGGCTAGAAACCAGGAGTCTGTGAGTTCTAGTCCCACCTTAGGCACAAAACTAGCAATGGCAAACCACTTCTGAAAACATTGCTAACAAAACTGCAGGAAGTTGCCCAGGAAGTCACTAGGAGATACACTGACTCAAAAGCACCAAAAAAGTGGTGGTGGTGGGGAAATCCTAGGTGAAAACATTTGTATTTGTGTACATTGCTTGAAAAGGATGAAGATGTTTAGAGAATATTTGAATATGTTAGTAATTATTGCAGTAAAATAACCTTGCTAAAAGCAAGTCCTATTGAATAGAATAAGACTTAACTTGAAGAAAACATGCCCTGTAACAAATTAATTCTTTACATGCGTACTCAGATGTATTACTAGTTCAGACTATATCTGCAATTGATAACATCTGTTTCATAATGAATATATAAATAAGTGGGTGCCTTTCCATCTGTTACTTAAGAACAAAGCTTTCTATGAACATCAGTAAGTATGAAAACCTGCGGTGCCAGAATTGACAGAATAACAGACTTGGAAGGGATCTTGGAGGTCTTCTAGTCCAACCCCCTGCTCAAGCAGGAAGCCCTATACCATTTCAGACAAATGGTTATTCAACCTCTTCTTAAAAACCTACAGTGTTGGAGCACCCACAGCTTTTGGAGGCAACAAAGCTGGGAATTGTCCTTCATGATTAGAGAAGGGTGGCCAAAGGTAATAAAGTTAACTTTATATCATTTTTGAAATGAAAAAAAAAATAAAAACATTCACATCTATCAAGATTCTTTTGCTGGTATGTGTGCTGAGAAGTCTTATAATCTTCCCTCTTTGTTGAGGGGAGTATGTACTTAGACAAGTACAGGTAGTGCTTGGGTTACAACCACTCGCTCAGCAACCATTAAAATTTACAACGGTGCTGAATGAAGGGTACTTAGAACCAGACCTCAGAGTTTTAGGTGTTGCTTGGTATCTGGCTTGCAGTTCCGATGTTGCAGTGAACCATGGTCATGTGGTTATTATTTCCCACATTCTGTATTGGCTTCCAACAAGGAAAGTCAATAGGAAATTCAGCAGGAAGTCAGACGTTGCTTGTGCTCCTGCTGCTTTTTCACCTGTCCATGCTCTGTTGTGCCTGCCTATACCTTCTACCTGTGCTCTGTAGCGTCTATGATAATCCCTTGCAATACCCACTACCTGCCTGTACTTTTTTAGTGCCTGCCTATGGCAGCTTTGCTCATTTGCCCATGCTCTGTAGTGCCTGCCTATGGCAACACCTACCCACCTGCCTGCCTTATGTAGCATCAGTCTGTGCACCCCACCACAGTACCCATGCTGGCTTGCCTGGGTTGAAGGATAAAGAGCCTTCCCTTTCTCTGCCAGCTGCCTTATCCCTGTGTCCTTGTTCAAATAGTTTTTGCATACCCAAATACATTTCTTGTATCAGAACTCAGCTGAGGAGACTACTACATAAGTAAAAAAAAAAAGATGTTCGCTTCTTATTTATACCCCTCATTTGATCCCTCCTATTTGGCCCTAGCTCACATTCTATCTCAATACATGCCGTAATTAAAGGGACACCATTTCAGAAAAGAATACTTTTCTTGAAACACATACAGGTTTAATTATGCAGTCAAGTGTTACATAAAATAGTCCCATGTTCCTTCCCAAGCATAAATTTTGCTCATACAAGGAAGAACACTTGCATAAACATAAATAATTTTAACAGCAGTTTAAATATATATTGTGTGTGTGTTAAAATTTACATTTATGAAGATACTAAAACATCCATAGAATGGATGAAATTTGAAGCTTTAAAAAAAGGACCAAAAGAACCTCAGCCTATGTGATTTATTCATAATGTAGTTTATCTGTATGCACTCTAGTTCATTCCAAATGTCTATTTTTGGTTGGTTGGTGTTTCTTTTGATTTTTATACTATTTTAAGACCTAAACTAGGTTTTGTCTCTCTTACCTCAAAATATCGATAAAACAAACCATTAATTCTGTTCAATAGTATAAGCACACAAACAAAAAAGACTCATATGAAGAATTGGGACTCAGTTGTCCATATCTAAGTGGTGGCAAGGTTGTGTATCTTCACAGAGCAGCACCTGATTGTGAACTGGTGCAGATATTTCGGATAATGGCACTACAGGACTTAGAATATCAACTCTTAAAATGATAATTAGTCCAACACTGAGAAAGAAGTATCTAGATGAGATCCTAATTCTAAAATAAATGAAATTCTCACTATTGGAATCCAGGTGTGCAGAGTGAGAACCAACAAAGTTTATTTTATTTTTAGACCCCAAAAAGTGTAATGTGATTAAAAGAAGATGCTTGCATATTCCACAGATCCTGAAGGAGAAAGTGCACCAATTGACTCACTGGAATGTTTGCAGATATTTGATCTTAATGGAAATGTTCTGTTGACATCTATGCTTGATCTGGGCATCTTCACTATGGAATATATTGTATTCATTTCTTTGGGCAAACTGTTGGCAGTGTTGTTTTCATGAATCTGAACAGTCACAAGAAAAGAAAAACATCCTTTTAAAATTAATCTCTTAATTGACCACATTCCATTTTAAGCACTGTACAAGGAAATATGCATATGCATTTTTATTTGTTATGGACTTGTAATTTAATGTGTGCATATGTTTTGTAGCCAAACTAACATGTTTTTAAAAATAAGTTACTTGAAATGCTGTCCTGAGTCTTGCTGGGCCAGGACAGAAATCAAAGTGGGAGCAACTTTTTGCCTTCCTCTTCCCATTATTCTATAAAATTACATTTCTTAATTAAGAATGAGAGCAATTGTTTTTTCTCACAATGAAGCCAAATATATGTGTCTCAAGATAATGTTGCAGGATCCAATCTAGGTTTTGTCTTCCGAGCTTTTGGACTCGTGCTGGAGCCCATCTTCAGGGAACTTCTCTCCAGCAGAGTGTGAGCTGTTCTCTGTGTGGTATTTATAATGCCTGTTGTATATGGCTTTTTAGATGCCGATTGGAGTGTGTTGATGGTTGGCTTTTAAGTCCTTAGCTGTCTTTTGCTTGTGCTGCCCAGCCCTCGCCTTCTAAGTACTTGATAGGCTGGTGGTAAATCAGCACTCCTGGTGACTGACAAGGGGCCTGTTTCCCAGGCTCCAATCACTTTCCTGGCTGTTTTTGTACCCCCCACGTCCAACAATCTTAGTCGTTGCAAAGCTATTGCAGCTTTTGCTGCTAATAAGATAGTTGCACGAGCAGGCACAAAACCAGAGGTTTTGGCCATAACTTATATTGCTTAAAAGAATAAACAAAAGAAACAATTACAACTACAGTTGAAAGAAGAACTTAATAAATTAGAATCTGAATTACAAATTGACCCACAAAAAAAGATTCTGAAGACACAAATGAAATTGATAAAACATAAATTAAACCTAACTGAGATGGACATAATGGCACAGCAGATTAAACGATCTAAACAGAACTTTTTTGAAAATGCTAATAAACCGGGAAGATGGTTAGCATATAGACTGAAGAAAGAAAAAGAAAAAAGAATGATAAATAAGATACAAGACTCAAAAGGCGAGTTACACTTCCACAATGACACAATGAAAAAAATTACCAAGGCTTATTACGAGACACTTTATAAGGCAGAGGTGGTTTCCAAAGAGGGAATACAGGATTATTTGAAAGGAACTGACCTTCCAAAAGTCCCAGAGAACATTCGAAATATATTAAACGAGAAAATATCAATGATGGAGATTACAGAAGCTATAAAAAGGCAAAAGAAGGATAAGACCCCGGGTCCTGATGGATTTCCTGCAGAATTTTATGTAGCGCTACAAGATACAATAAGTCCGATTTTGAAGGAATTGTGCAATGACATTTTCTCAGAGATAAAAATACCAAACTTGTGGACTAAAGCTAATATCACTTGATACCTAAAGAAGATACTGATTCCACACAAATAAAAAATTATAGACCACTATCGTTATTAAATGTGGACTATAAAATCTTTGCTTCAATAATGGCAGAAAGAATGAAGAAATTTCTGACTGAATTTATTCATACAGATCAAAATGGCTTTTTGCCTAAAAGACAGATAAAGAACAATTTAAGGATCATTTTAAATGTTTTGGAATACTATGAAAAGCACCCAGGGAAACAGATGGCACTGATATTTCTTGATGCACAAAAAGCTTTTGATAACTTAAATTGGCAATTTATGTTCCAACAGTTGACGGAAATGGACTTCGGCGAACATTTTATAAATGCAATCCAAGCAATCTATAATAAACAAACAGCAAGGATACTTTTAAATGGAGACTACACAGAAAGCTTTGACATTAAAAAAGGCACAAGACAGGGATGTCCACTGTCTCCCCTGTTATTTATCCTCACATTGGAAGTTCTGGCTAGAAATATTAGGAAATCAAAGGATTGGAGATAAAAGACCAGAAATACAAATTACAAGCTTTTGCAGACGACCTGGTTTTCATTTTGGAGGAGCCACTAGAAACATCTACTAAACCTCTGCAGAAAATAGAGAAATGTGCAGAAATGGATAGATTAACCTTAGAGATTAAAGAGAAAGAAGACTCAGTTTATTTCAAAACATGGGAAATTTTTTTATCAATGGTTAGCAACACGATCTAGTGAGAAAGAACTATGAAATTTAAGCGGATGAATGATATCTACTGACTAGTTATTATTTTTTATGATTATTCCTATTGTTATTGATTATAGTTATTTACCATTACATTAATTACTGTTATTTAATATCTGTATCCGGATGACAGTCTGCTTGCTAAAGCGTGGAATTATTGTTGGGGGTAACCCCATTTTTGTACCTACCCTTACCCCAACCCCACTCCTGAACCCTACCCTATCTAATACCCATACTGTTCCCATCCTTTCCTTACCTTTGTCAAACTTAATAAAATATTTATATAAAAAAAACAACAGTCAGGGAAGTCCCGGTGACTGAACCAGCTTGGATCCTGCATTATTTTTCCTGTTCTAAACCTGAGGAACTTCATTGTGCTGCTGTAAACTTAAGTAAACAAAAACGATGCTATTTTCATTGCTCTCTGTGAAAACAGGTTGAGTGAGAATGTGTCTGTTATTAAGGAATTCACATAAAAGACAATTTACCAGCATTCCAACAGCAATGAGTTAACTATATTTCCTGTAGTTTACATTAAATGCTGAGTAATGAGACATAGGACTGTCTGATACTATTTTTCAGGAATTTTGAACACAACGGTAAAGTTTAGTATCTATTTGAAGCTTAATTCTGTACAATGAAAATTGTTCAGGTTTCAGTAATTATGACACAGACATAATTAATGGATTTGTTCTTATTTTCTTGAAAGAATTATTGCTTTAATCCAAATCAAAGCCTAGAATCTTTGTATAATCATTTACAAAAATATGAGTTGAATAGGATGGTAGCAAAGGAAATAATTATAAAAATTGTAGTATTTGAACAATGAATTTTCTGCAAGGAAGAAACTGTTCATGATCAAAATTTCTCCTAACTTGTTGAAGGGGATATCTTACCTGTAAGGTTATTACTCTACAGTTTGGGTTATCACCAAAATTCAGGTCATCTGCCACTATTAAGAAGAGAGTCTCATTTTAGTATATATCCTATAAGTGTTCCTGCCTTTGGGCCAATTTACATGCTAACGTTTTAGCTGAGCTTCTAAACACCATGTATACAACTAAAATTAAAATGGGAAGCATATCTATTTTATGGATACATTGGTCAGATATCCATGATGGTATGTAACTCCTCACTGAATATACATCTATTAGCAAACGTGGTCCTGCTTGTGTTTGCAGTTTGCTGAAGGTGACACACTTTAATGTTTGATTCAAACTCGGCATATCACCTTTTTTCTGCATTGTGGATTTCAAGTTTGAAAGTCATCTCGGGAACTGTGAAGAATAAAAAAAAAAATGCTAACCTCCTGATCTTGCAGTAGATGCTTGCAGTAGATTGATATTCAGCATTAATAAAGATGTTAATAGACCATATTTATGTTTTGCAGGATAACTGAAAATTAGCATCCACTTCTGCAACAAGTCGTACTGATGGTGATGGTGCCGTATGTTTTACATCCATATGAATTTCTGGACGTATATCTATATGCAGTCGATACATGGAGATCCTAATCTAGGAAGAAAAACAGCCTATGGAAGAAGTATGGGGCTTTTCCTAGATCTGTATTGTAGTATGTTCTATGGTATTGTTGCGTATTTCAGAAACTGGATTAAAGATGGGTATTGGTTCACAGATACTTTGCTAAGCGTAGATTGCGTGAAAAAGTTAATGAAGAGGGACAAGAAAAACATGTTTTTCTCTTTCCATTAGAGATGTGAAACTTGTAGCCTCTTTCAAATGTTGCTGACCTACAATACTCAGCAGATCAATTTCTAGCCTAGTTAATGATGTGGGATGTGGATGTTGTTGTTCAGCAACATCTGGAAGAGGCTACAATTTCATCTTCTTTATTGACAGGTATGTATCTAGCCCAAGCTGAACAGCTGTTAACAGTTTTCCTGTACTCCATCTCACCTGAAGCCAGGAAGCATCCAGCACAAAAGCAACATGCTATGGCAAGATTCCTGCTGGAAAAATTCATATAGGACGTGCTCAGAGATACATAGCATTTTTTCAAGGTCAACTCCTTTCCATGTTTTCATTGTTGGAGCAATTCATATTTATATTAAGTGAATCCAAAACTATGAAAGAACATGACTTTAGATATTCTCTTCTCCCCTGTTTATGTTGTGAGAGATATACCTTGTGCATATTCTGCAGGTCATAGGATCTTGGCAGCAAATTCTGTAGCTCTTTGTTCTACTAATAGTGTATAAGATAATATAATGTCTATGGGTGCTAATGTATTGATGGATACAGGTAGTCCTTGACTTACAACAGTTCATTTAGTGACCATTCAAAGTTACAACGGCACTGAAAAAACTGACTAACCATTGCAGCATCCCCATGATCAAAATTCAGAAGCTTGGCAAGAGATTCATATTTACGACAATCGCAATGTCCCGGGGTCATGTGATCAGCTTTTGCAACCTTCTGACAAGCCAAGTGAATGGGGAAGCCCGGTTCATGTAACAACCACGTTACTAACTTAACAACTGCAGTGATTTACTTAACAACTGTGGCAAGATAGATCATAAAATGGGGCAAAACTTACTTAACAAATGTTTCACTTAGCAACATAAATTTTGGGCTCATTGGTAGTCATCCTTCGAGGACCACCTGTACCCTCTTGGTACTTAAAAAAATTTACCTATTGCATTCGACTATTCTGTAAGGATTCTTTTACCTAAGGTATATGCTATATTAGAAACTAGCGTACTGTAGTGCAAAGAAAAAAATACCAGACTCTAGTATTGTCTTTATTTTCAAAATAGTCGGATTTATTTATGCGAAAGTCTTCTAGAAGGTCTATTCTTCCATGTCTATAAAATAGAGTAAGTGTAACTGATCGATCAGCGGGATATAGAGAGGTTTTGGCAAGAGACAGAAGGCCTGGATTTCTACCTGCCAAGCTACACTGCATGCTTACTTTTTTTTAATAGATGGAATAATGTAGAACTCAGTTGATACACAACAGCCTCTCTTGGGACAAAAAGCCCCAGATCTTGCTATTTCAGCCTCACAAAGGCTTTTTCTATATTCACAAGTGACAATACAGTTTAAACAATGTAAAATGAATATGAAACCTCAAAGTCTGTCCAGATAATTTCATGTTGGAATGCAGTTCTCATACTTTCCTAATATCATATGCTACAGTATATTTGCATATGCATAAGCTACATTCATATTCATTAGATGATATGCTATAAAACATGCATGAGAATCTGAGCTGTAGGAAGACAAAAGAAGCTTGAAACATACCTCTCCTCTTTCTCCTGATGAGCACCATGACAACTAATGTGAAGGCAGCAAAAATTGTTACACCGACAGCAATGGAAACCAGAACCCAGACAACTTGGTAAACTCTGCAATAATCAGAGTTGCATCAATTAAAACAAGTTAACGGTCAATTTGGCAGATTACCTTTGTACCTGAAGTACAAAGTTACGTTTTATGAGGCTTTCAGAGGGAAACAGAAAAATGAAAACGGCTTGAACTTGGTAGCACACTGCTAGAGTGAAAGAAAGACAAAGATCCCCTACAGACAACTATGCTAAATACTCTACCATGAATCAGAACTCTTCCAAGCCATAAAAAAGAAGCCTGGGAATGATCTAAAATATAATAATCTCTCAAGTGGAAGAGGCAAGATCTACAAATGTATCTTTGCTTTGATAATGGATTGAAACTAACCGCAGTGTCTCAAAGAGTGAATAAGTAAATAGATCCCACAGCAAGCACAGTTGCTTGATTAATCTTTTCAAATAGCAATTTAAATGGTCGATACCTTTGTTCATCTTCACTGGTTGCAGTCACAATATCTTTCTTTTGCTGTTCTGGAAATAAAATTATAACAAAAAAAGAAACTGAGGTATTTGGCATTATTATTGCTGCTCTTCATAGATAAGTTTTAGCTTTTCCTTAAAAAATTGTTTACACCGCACAATATCTATTTCTTTTTCTAAAACTCCTCCTTTTTTGCCCAGCAAGGTCTTAACATGAACACAACTATTCATAGTTTAAAGTAGACGATGTGCAAGTTGCTGTATCTTGATCTCAGAAGCTTCCTGGTATGTGAAGGCACTGTCCCTCCCCCCCAAATTTTCTGTTAGTGCTCACCTTTTTGAACAATCACCCTGATGTTTCTTAAAGGGATTATATTGGGGCCATCAAGAACCCCAAACCAATATATCCCTGTATCTTCTGACTGAAGAGCTGACATGAAGATATAAATACATCCATTTCCCAAATCATTTAGAATGAGGCGTTGATTTGGTTGTGCAGTGAGACCTTTCCACCCTGATCTGGAAAAGCTTATGGGCTTTTCAAGATTGCATTCTTTCGGCAGCTCTTCTTTGCACCAGACTTTCTCTGCTTGCGCATGTTGCTGGGAACAAAAAGCCTTGACACTGAGAGATTCTCCTTGTATCTTGATTACCTCTTGTATCTTCATTCCTGATATGGTAGAAGTAAATAGCATCCTAGATGTTGGAGGTGAGGAAGTTTTACTAGGCAAGAAATGACCTAGGAAAAGAACAGTTTAAGAAAGGGATAAGTTTGGTCTTTCAAATGTAGGAGTCTTATGTTTTACTTCTTACAGCAATAAGTGTGCAAAGCATTGAAAATAGGGGCTTCGCAATAAAGGAGAATGAAGCCTCTGAATCATTAAAGAAATTGTGACTTTTGTGAGGTTCACATGGCTCTTTAGACACTGTTTCCACATGTATGTGCAGGTATAGCTGTTTTGAACAAAACAAGATTACTTAGGATACTCCATTCAACAGCATCTCATTAATTGATGTTAGCTGGCTTAGTAAGTCATTCAGGGTCTTCAGAAAAATACTATGATAAAGGGCATTTGGCTAGGTTTGACATCAGAGGCATTCAAGTGGTAAAATAGGTCAAGATGATGACCATGCAATAAACTGCCCCTTTTTAAATGTGTGTTGCACATATAGCACATCTGTAAAAAGGATGGGGCTTCAATTGTACAGTCATGACCATCATCTTGATTTTTTTCCCAAATCCCCTTTCTCTTAAAGATAAAAATGATAATGGATAATGCAGGTTCTGTTTGTGTATTTTAACCAAAAATAGCATTCTGATTCACACAAAAGTAGAAAATAGGATACAACAACACAGCTACAACCACACATGTGCCTTCTGGAGCAAAACAAATGTGGAGGGAGGGGAAGGGACAGAGACGATCTTCCTGAACTATGAATATATTTTAAAATATGCCAATTTAACTGAGGCTCAAGGTGAACCAAGGTAATACATGACAGATTCCACTCATATAGCTTCTCAGTCTCCGCAACACTAGAGAAAATATGGCACCAGCATCAGTATCAGATCCCTATATTCTGAAAGTCCTTTTATCTGAGAAATGGTTACTCCCCACTTATCCACCAATGCTCACCATGATGAACTACCACTTTGATTGAGTTTACAGAAACCATCTTCATACCAGTTAGAAGTCCAAACCAATATCTCCCTGAATCTTCAACTTGGAGATTCTTCATGAGTAAAGAAATGCAACCATTTACTACACCTTCAAGCATGACTTTTTGGTTTGCTTCAGTAGTCAGATATCGCCATCCTAGTTCTGTGAAGTTTCTTGAATTTTGGAATTTGCATTCTTTGTATTGTTTTTCTTTACACCAAATGGTGTTCCCTTGAAAATATTGATAGGCACAGAAAACTCTTATTCTGAGGGAAGTTCCTTGAGTTAGTACCAGCTCTTTTGGACTCTTTCCTGTGTTTTGTAAACTTGCAGTAGAAGGACTTGGTAATAAGTAAGATGTACAGGATGCAAAAAGACCTGGAACAAAAACCATATTGATAAAGTTGACAGATTAAATCATCACAACACATCACAACACAACACAAGTTGGCAATACAAGTTCTTGGGAGGCACAAAACTTCCCCAGCCTCAACAGGATTGAACAAATGTATATTTGGAATTCTCTGGAAAAGGCCAGCCTCACAGAATTATGCCCTAAAAGAGGAAGAATATACATCCAATCTATATCTCTTTTGTATATGCTTTGCAGGTGATGGAGCTTGCCTGTCACAGGCAAGTTCAGATGGCCTGAAACTTTTTGCTATATGTGAGTTCAGCAATGGCTTGCTCAATTGTGGTGTTAAAGTAAGCAACTGAGTGTCAGATTGCTGAACACCAAAAGGTATTCTCAAAAGGCTACTTCAAAAAGCCTTAACAACCCCAATGGGTTTTTAATGCATTATGAATCTTAATTCAGAATCTATTTGTAATCTATCTCACATGTAACCTACATGTACGCAAAACCAACCTGTCTTTCCCTCCCTGCATTTCATCCCAATTTAAACTCCACATCAGTGTAGTCACTAAACTTTATGTATCTGGTGAACAGTGGCCTTTTAATAAAATGTGTCAGACTTTGACTACCTGATTTCTGACTATTGCCTAGTCATTGTTGGCCATCTATTAATAGCACTGTGGTGACTTTTTTGACAAAGGAATATCTATCTTTAAGAAAAGAGTATTTATTGATAGCACTAAATCTTTTATCTGGTTTGAAAGTACATTTAGCTAAACAGTTTTTGACCTCTTAGAAAAGTGGCACAAAAAGTATGACAACCCTTTTGTTACCTCAAGATCCCTGGATTTGATGGGGCAAAAAAAAAAAATGTCCCTGCTTTGTTTAAAAGGAGAAGTTGGTATCTTAAGCCTATAGATGCTTAAGGCAACAATCTTGTCACTTAAAACTTCTGAAATCCTCTCGCAAATCATTCATGGCTCTTCATATGCTGTATGGATTCAGGAGTAGCCCCTAAAGCCAAAAGAAGTTGCTCACCTATTTTATCTCCGTAAAAATCCCTAATCTTATTAGTGAAGTGTAAGAGGAAAATCCATACACCACACACGTATTAAATATTAATGAAGCCTGAGTACGAATATGTAGAATTGTGTATTTTTCCATTCTTTCTGAAACAACATAGGTACAAAACTTAATACTCATTTGCATCAGTTAAGAGAAAATGGATAAGCAGAGCCTCACAATATCGTTGAACCTCTATATTGACCAAGAAAAGGCAGAATTCAGTATCATACCTGTGAGTATTAACAGTAACTGGAGGCCCGGGAAACCTTCCATCTTGTAGCTGAATAGAGCAGAGGCAGCTTTGAGTAAATGTGCCCTTGCAGGAAGGAAACAAATTCTCTTTGTCATTGTTTGTCACTATTAGTCTGGAGCTGTGTGCAGATGCTCTAAAATGTCAATAATTTTAATGTTGGTAAGTTGTCTGACTTGGATTGCACTCAGATATATCTTAACAGACCAGACACCAACATGAATAATTACTGATCACATGAGTTCTGCTAGAAGCAAAGCCTGTTTTGGCATGTTCTATGCAGGGTTGTGTATGCATGTATGTGTGATTTTTGAACAGTGGAGTAGTGATGGAAGTATTCATCATTTTGAGATACTCTTTTAACAAATGAGGCTGTATGCAAATAATGGTGACTGCCTATACTCTTAGAGTAGATCTTCATTCATTCATTCATTCATTCATTCATTCATTCATTCATTCATTCATTCATTCATTCATTCATTCATTCATTTTGTATGACTGCCCATCTCATTCAGTATATGTCTTTGAGCTGCTAAAAAGAATAAAAATATCATAAAAATAGAGGAGCCAAGATGAAACCAACCAACATGGTTGACATAATCAAGATAGATGTTCAACTATACAACCTGACCCCAGGCTTGGCAGCAAAGCCAAATTTTTAAGGTCTCACAGAAAGCCAGTAAGATCAGAGCAAGTCTAATCTCTGGTGAAATTAAGTCCCAGAGGGCAGATGCCACAACAGAAAAAAACTTTCCTCAACTTTCCTGCAGGTGCACTTCCCAATAGACAGGACCTGGGGCATGCCCCCACCCTAATGGATCTCACAGGATAGGTAGATACAACTGGGGACAGATGGTCCTGCAAGTAACCTGACCCCATCTCATGTTGGTGGCTGTGCTCCAGAAAATATTACAGTTAGAGTTCATTTTTATATTTAATTAAATATAAAGGTAATATAATTCTTCTACAGTTGTGTATTAAATAATTTCCTGCCTCTTTCATATTCAAAATTACAGTTTTGTGACCAGTTTCAGATGTCTCTGGGTGTGCATCCCGGGGCTTTAGAGGCTACTGAATGCTCTTCTGGGACTTCCAATTCTACATCTCTATATTAGAGAAAGATGCTTTTTCTATTTGCCTTCTTAGGCATAAGACTAATGATGTAATTTGTCCTATTAATCATTCCATGTTACCCATACTGGCGCACTCAAAAATATTACAGGGAGGGCACCATAGGGGCCTGTGATATTTGAGTGTGTGTTTTTTGTAGTATTTGCTTAGACAGGCAACAAAAATACATTTTTGGCCATTATAAGGCCAGATCAGAATCCAGCCTTAGCATTCATAACAGTCTGTAACACACATCATCCAGATGGTTTTTCCTTCTGTTATTTCGCTGTATCAGGAGAAAAGGTACTCGGCACTCGATTCTTAACCTTATCAGAGAAAATGAAGTTTGTTTTGTTCCTGTGCTGCCAATGAATAAACTAAGCAAAAGGATACTTAAGACAGCAGGGGAAGCATAAACCACAACCACAAAGGAGACGAAAGGGGGTTGTCCTATTTTTATAACAAGCCTATTGTGCAACTAGGAAACAGGCCTAGGACACTGGAAATGAGATTGGACTTCCATGTGCTCAGGCAGACGTTTCAGTTAATTATATTCCCTGCCACCCTGCAGCAATTTCTTAGCAGCCAGTTCAGTGGAAGGGGTTCATGCCACACAGTCACAAGAACCTTTCCTAGCTACTAGGGACATTTTGTTCTAGGATGAGTTATTGAGCCATGGTGGGCAGTGGTTAGAATGCAGTATTGCAGGCTAATTCTGCTGACTGCCAGCAGCCCGATCCTGACTGGCTCAAGACTGACTCAGTCTGCCATCCTTCCAAGGTTTGGTAAAATGGGAACCCAGATTGTTGGGGGCAATATGCCAACTCTGTAAACAGCTCAGAGAAGGCTGTAAAGCACTATAAATCGGTATATAAGTCTAAGTGTTATTGCTATTGCTATTGACCCCTAACAAATCGCCACCTAGAATTGGCATTTGGAGGACTTGTTATTAAGATATGGACTGATAGAATGAGTCTTCTCCATAGATCATCACCCTTCACAGGTTTCCTGGCAGAGCCATTGCTGGCTGCTGATTATTGGGGGTCAGCATGATGGAAGTTGCAGTCCAATAACTTAGATTTAGGATGTAAACTTTCAAAGATAACAGTGAATGTCACCCATATTTTCCTAGGAATAAGCATCACTGAACATAATAGCACCTATTTTGAATAAGAATTAGAACTGCAAGGTAAATGGGGATGAAGATACAGAGTGTCAGAAGAATAATTTAGGATTCCAACTCGAGCTGGGATTGCACAAGAATAAATAAAAATGAGATCCAGACAGCTGTGAGGAAAGAAGAAATATTTATTCTTAAAAGCAAATAGTTTGCTTTTAGGGGCAGCTGCAGAGAAATGGGGTACAACAGCAGATGTTTATAGGGGCAGCTTGTCCAAGATGTGGAAATGGCTATGTGCTGATTCCACGGTGAGGTGTGTGTCTGTGTGTGTCTCTCTGTGTCAGTGTCTGTGTCTGTGTTTGTATGTATTCTTGTGAACATGCCGGAAGACTTAATTTAATTAACTCTATTTGTGTTTGCAGATCTTATTCTTTGATATGTGGATTAGGTCTGGATAACGTATTTGGGAGTTTGAGGAAGTTTGGGTAAAAGATTTTCCCCCATTTGCTTTCTTTACTTGATTAATTTAGTTTCAGCTTAACCGTCAATTAACTAGTGGAGACACTGTTTCTCAAACCATTGTGGATTCTGTTAATGTTTTAAGGGAAGATAGAAACAATATAAAGAATAAAATATATTTGGATATAAAACTTCTCACAAGAGCTAATACATGAAGCTGAAGCTGTCATGGAATCATCTTTCAAACTACAGTTACTGAGATTTGAGATGCATAATCTTTTAGTGAGATCTCAGAATTTCTGCCCTATGCTAGACTGGTTGGAATAAAAGGAAGATGTGTCTCTTCTTCCTTTGTGTACCTGCTGTCCAGCTGAGTGGCACACCTGGAGGCTTGCTTCCAGAACAAGGAAGGAAGGAAGGTGGCAGACAGCATGAGCAAGAAGACAGAGGGGAATCCAAACTACCTGTTCTGTCCACTTAAATTGCAAACCTCCTGACACAAGGTGTGAATTAAAAGCATTTGTATGAGATAAATGAGATGAGATAAGATGATGAGATATAGATATTTTCTAATGGTTGCCTTGTGCTGTTTTCTAGGACAATCACCTCTATTTGTGTTAAAATTCCTAAGATTTTAATAGCTCCAATTACAGGAGCTAATAATTAAAGATGTGGGAGTAATATATTAGGAAGAGAAAGACAATTCAATGCTTGTCCTCATGACTTGCTAATTGCAGCAAGAAGATTCCCTGCCAAACAAGTTCAAATACAATGTATAAATGTTGTTGCCTTTGTCTCATTCCCAGTCCATTGTGAAAGCTGTTCTGATTTTACAATAATGTTTTCCCCCTTCCTCCAGCACAAATCTTGCCATACATCCTATGAAATTTAATTGATAGTGGTGATGACTCAGGGGGTCATTTTGGCTTCTTCAGGCTGTTGAAGACATGAAGACATGTCTGTTCCTCTCCAGTAGGTGGACATTTTCTACCATGGCCATTTTAGCTTGCGCTCTAACAAGATGACTAGATATCTGACTTCTGCTAAGTGGCTCCTTGCGTAATGCCTGACTGGTGTTTTGGAAAGCACTGATGGGCTCTCTATATGCATAGGCACTAGATCTGTGTTTAAAAATCAGAGATGGTGCTCTCTGAAAAGAGTGCAAATCCAAGTAAGAGAGCCTGATTCTATCTTTTCTGTGTTGCTCTTCCTGTCACAAATGAACACATTATAGCAGGGGTCTTCAAACTTGGCCCTTTTATGACTTGTGGACTTCAACTCCCAGAATTCCTCAGCCAGCGTGCCTGGCTGAGGAATTCTGGGATTTGAAGTCCACAAGTCATAAAAGGGCCAAGTTTGAAGACCCCTGCATTATAGCATCTCTGCTGCTTCTGCTGAGAAATAAGCTTTACTTTCCCCAACTTTCCTATAAATGAAGGTTGGAAATTCCTCTTGCATTTTCCAGGATTCCATATTTACCCCAAGAGTAGCAGGAAGGTTACTTTACTCAAAGTCTGCAGGGTGTCTGGAGGGGGCACTGTCTCAAAAAAAACCAAATGGTAGTTCCAATGGGGCAGACAAACTTTGATCTCATTGTCATAGCTGCCATTTTGATTTTTTTCACCAAACTCTGCAGACACTCCCGGAAATCTGGGTTGCTCTTGCTTGCTCTGTTTTATGGGGCCTGACAATATGGAGTTGGGATGGAAACTGACAAGAGTTCTCTCTGGCTTTTTTTCAGCCTAACAAGTGACAAACATAGTGGAGGGACATAAACCAAAGTGGGAGAAAATCACTTGATGACCCACACAAGTGGGTCCTTGTGTTCAGCCTGTTAACCAAGCTGTTTTTTTGGGATAGAAATTTAGCATTTTTCCAGAAGAGTGGCGGAGTTGCATTCAGAAATAGCCTGAAAAAGCCAAAATGCATGGAACACATCCATGCTGGCAATCTTTCTCAGGTACCTTGAAAGGGGGCTAAGCACATTCCATCCTAGGCCCTTCTACTCTCATCTAATCCTATCACCACATCACCAGGTTAAGTTTAGCAATTGGTGGTTGCCCCTCCCCCCCAGCTGAATATGATTGGTGGGGAGAGAAATGAATCTGGTCACTTTTCTTTACCAGCCTCCTTACTGAGGCCCATTAGATCTTGGTCAGTGGAGCAGCACAACACATATTTTTCTTCTGACTCAAGTGTTATAGGAAGAATGCATATTAACGTGGCCATGAGGAGCAACTCATATGGTAGTAAATGTGTGAATAGTTGCAAAAATATTTAGAATAATTCTGCAAAATAACAGACTTTGACATTAAAAGGGAACATCAGATTTTTTTAAAACCAAGAAATTGTTGTGCTTGCCTTCTCAGTTCACAGGTTAGCCTATGTGCTCTATTTGATTATTTTTTTGAATCCAGCTATTGTAATTTGCAACCAAGTCTTAATGTGTAAACCTAGTTTCAAACTAAACATTGTCTGCATTACAACCTGAAAACACAAAGCCCTGCCATGCCACAATCTGTAAACCTCCTCTGTCAGGAAATTGACATTGTACTATGATCACAAAAAGAGTGCTATGACAAGAATGGAATAATATCATACTGTCGAATTTACATTTGTCTGAAGATTTTTTTCTACCTTTAAACAATCATCTTGGCAGGAGATCCCTTAGACCTTTTTTTTTATTGATTATGTGCCATGAAAACATGTTTTACTCCTAGCAACCACATAGATAGGTCTTCTCTATGACAATCTCTCCTTAATCTGATCTTTCAGGTCTTCCAACAATGTACCCATCACTATTACTGAGTTCATCCACCTTCCTGCTGATCGTCCTTTTCTTCTCCTTCCACCTTTCCTAGTATTAGAGCCTTCTCCAGAATGCTGGGTCTTTGTCCAATGGTCCATTAGACATTAGATCTGCTTATATTACTTTATATATTTAATCTGCCATTTGAATGTCTCCATCTGTTTTACGTTAGTTCACTTGAATTTATATTAAATAATTATATAGTATGGGGTATGTGATTAATTGCATTGTCTGTGAGTGATAAATACTTTGTAAATATTTTCTTTTTATCTTTTTGGTTTTTTTTGGTAAGCTATAAAAACAACTAGACACTTTCTCCATATGGATGTTGTCAAGTGTAGTTTTCAGCCTGCATTCTGAAGCTCACAGAGGCACAGGATGTGTGTTAGGAAGTCAGACTACTGTATCTCAAAGAAATAGGGGCTTGACAGGCAATGGACATCTATGACAACAAAATAATTTGGGGTCCTCTTCCAAATTCTCTCTCTCTCTCTCTCTCTCTCTCTCTTTCTCTCTCTCTCTCTCTCTCCCTCCTTCTTTCCCTCCGTCCCTCCCTCCCTCTCTCTTTCTCTCTCTGACAAAAAAAAGAATTTGCTTTGGGGGACCTTTTTTTTTTTTAAACAGAAAAGTAGTGCTATTTTGATTCTTTGTCTGCCCAAGCGATGACTTTTTGTTACTGAAGCAATTATAATTCTTGTGACACCCTGTAAGAAACATATTCTTAATTTAATTATTACTGCTTCTGGGTTGGAGACAGTTTGCTCTATATACCCAGAAAAAGAATGATTCAGAGACCAGAATTGGAAATTCCATTTTTATTTTTTTGTGCTGAATTCTTGGTAATATGTACGTTCTGTTGCAACCTCTTATTTTTCTATGCCATCCTTTGTTATGAGAGTAAGAGTGGAGAGAAAGAGAAAGGCTATATTTATTCTTACATGTGCAGTTTGCTCATCAAGATATGGTGTGATTAAGGGGGACTCCAAGCACCTGATTTGGACTCTTTCTCATCCTGCCTTTGGACTTCACCCTTGGGGACTGATCTATGAATTTTTACTTCTTCTCCTTCTATCAAATTCACTCATGCTGGTTCTTTCCTGTTACATTGGAAACAGGAACAGGCAGGAGAGTAATAAAATGAAATGAGCAGAGGGACACATAAAGCCAATGGCTTATAGGAGTTATTTAAAAAAAAAAACACAGCAAAAATATGTTAATATACTGAAACTGCTTTTAAAACAATAGTTTTAATTTTACCACAGACATTTAGAAAAAAGATTGAAAAAAGAAATATTGTAAAAATTCAGAATCCAAAAGCAACACCGGCCAATGAGTCATTTGAAGAACTCGTGACCTGCAGTTGGATGCATGGTTTTAAAGTCCTGACTCATTGCTTCAGGGTCTGCATTAAAAATGGCACAGAAATTTCATCTAGAATGGCAAGAGCTTCTGAAACAAGTTCTCAAGATCTGTTCAGTTCTTCTTGCTTCTGGTAATAATTAAGATGACAATAGGAGCCAGTAAGTTCTCTATTTCTGAGAACTTCTGAGGTACCTAGAAGAAACAGTAAATTTGAGTTGGAGCTGGCTTCAAAACATAAGCAAAGTAAGTGCTCAGTCATGGAGTCACAGTAGAGGCAGTCCTTTGCAAAACTGTGAGATCTTTTATTCTTTCCAGGGTGATCACTTTTCTAGAGTAACTGAAAATGGGCTCTAGAATTCTAGGATGTTACTGGAAATATGAAAATTGTTCAACTCTACAGCAGGGGTCCCCAACCCCCAGTCCGTGGACCGGTACCGGGCCGCGGCATGCCAGCAACTGGTCTGCACAAACAAGCAAAGCCCCATCCATGGGATGAAGGCAGCACACAAAACTACACACTCTCCAGTCCATGGAAAAACCTTTCTCCATGGAACCGGTCCCTGGTGCTCAAAAGGTTGGGGACCTCTGCTCTACAGGATCACTTGGCAGTGGAACTCAAGAAACCTCTGTTTTGCAAGCATCAAATGCCTATTTGGGCACTTCTTCTCTCATAATGTTCAGCCTTGAATATAAAATGAATATATTGTGATGTGGAAGCATATACAGCTATCCATACTCATTAATTTTTCTACATAAGGTATCTTGTTTGCTATAACCGGCTTTCAATTTCTCATATTCAGAAGTACTACTTCACATTGCATAGATGTAGGTGATGGAACTCATACCACAAGATGGCTTTAATGGTTATTAGGCAAATTTAGAAGAAATTAAGGGTATCAGTGAGTGATGAGTGCCATGCATTGCCTAAATCAGAGATAGATGACAGTAGGAAAATGTTATTGATTTCCTGTATTGCCTGTGGGATTTCTAAAAGCCTCTGGTTGCCTGTTAGGCTAGATAAGGTTTGGTTTAATCCCGTAGAACACTTTTTATGTCCTTATGCTATCACCTGTGATGATTGGGAGGTGAAAATGCTGGTTTTCTCCTCTGTTCTCATTCCCAGTAGTTCTCTTCTTCTTGCTTCTGGCAACAATTAGGATAATAATAGCAACCAGTAGTTTGAAACCAAGAAAGCCAGCCGCCAGGAAAGTGAGATTAATTCCAGCATTTGAAGGAGAGCTTTGAGAAAGCACAAATAAAATATATATGAATTAGGTAATGTAGAATGAAAATGTTTATTTTAAAAGGGGGACTTTGGGTATTGTTTGATGAAGGCCATAGCTCAGTCACAGAGCACTTGCTATCCAAGAAGAAATCCTAGGTTCAATTTCTAAGTTATCCAGATAAAAGTCAGAAATGGAAGTCCCAGCGAATCCTTGCTGATCAAAAAAGACAACCTGAAGCATCGGATGTTACTGAACTCAGAACATTTTCCACTAACTTTAAGCAGTGCTTTCTAGGAAATCTGGTAGTAACAGTTATCGGCATGAGGGAGTGGACTATGTGGGCTTGTTATTTTGCATTCCAAACTGTTTTTTGTCACTTTTCCCATCTTCACTCCTCGTTTTTGTCTACATTGCATCTTTTTCTTGTTTTTAACATTTTTATTTGTAATTGCCCAGAGTATTTTGAAATTGGGCTGTTTATATATTTAAAATATTAATATGAGTAATAATAGTTCTCCAACATTTTCTTTTCTTTCTCTGAAATTTCTGGTTCCACATTAATCAGATATGCAGAAATTGGCAATGTGGGTTGGGATGGGTTGTGAATGTGCAGGAGAACCTGGTTTTCAATTTAGCCTTTACACTCCCCATACAGTAAGATAACTCCACAAATCTAAACTGTACAGTATAATGTTTGTCCCATTTGATCAAACAGTTCTGGCTTATATTCAGAATTATGAAGCTCAGTTGAGTGGGGATTGCTGCTCTATCAAAGGTGAGATTACTTATAAATTCCCTCAATGATATCTTCTCATTCTCTGCAGGGCATCTCTGGGGCTGGGTGTCAACAAAATTAAAAGGGCAGCTGTGACCATATAATTGAAGCCTCATCCCTTATTGCGTGTAAAAACGAGGCAACTCTCTGATCATGTAATCTGGACTACTTTACTGTCTTATCCTTTTTTTGATCCTTCTGCAGATGTTCCTGCCCTGTCCTATATATTTCAGAACATGCATGCAATTAATGCTAAGAATACTCAAAGCTAGAGAATGCGCTATCATTTGTACTTTGGAGATGTGCATCTCTATTTTTATTTTAGATTTATCCTCAATCTGGCTGGGGAATTCTGGGAGTTGAAGTCCACACATCTTAAAGTTGCCAAGGCTGAGAAACACAGGTTTAGAGTTATGAGGCACTTTCTTCTTCCTTGATTGTGATGTGTACCAAAGTCTGCCTTATCAATTTTTCTTTGTTTAATGTTATTTCTGGCTGAAATTTTAAAAAAAGAACCCTTCCTTGTCAAGAGTTTGGATTTTCAAATGGCTGAAAATCTACCTTTATGGGTTGGAAACATACAGCCTGAGGACCAGATGAGACAGGATGTCATCAGACCAGAAAGTTATGATTGGATTCCTCCCAGTCAAGTTTGATCTCAGAGAGAGTAAAAAAATATGATAGCAGTCTCTGTGCAATCAAAGCCACATTCCTTTTAACGTGGGTGGGTGTGGTATGCACAACTTAAATAAAAAGGGGCTTTGACTGAATGGTCATGACTGCTACCCGCCATTTCTTTCTTTCTTTCTTGCCAAAATTCCTGTGACAGTTTCCAATAATGTGGAGCAGTGGGGGCAAAAACCCAAATTGCCCCATGCTCGCTGCATATATATCACAATATTTTTAAAAGCTCTCTTTCTTGCAGATAGGGCTTCACAGCAGGAACTAATTCCCACTGGGAAAAAAATAGCTTCAAAAAAGAGACTGAAGCAAAAGGCACCATCCAGCCTCTGCTTCAAAAGCTATAACAAAGCAAGAACCTCACTTTCTGTGTCACTCTGATCTACTGTAATGCAAATCAGACCACTGTGAAATTCTTTCTAATATTTAGTTAAATCCCTCCTTTCTCTAATCCAAGCCTATTAATGTTGAATTGCACACTCTAGTGCAGAATGAAAAAAAAGTGAACATATAGTCTTACCCGGAGATGCTGTGAAGGATTCTGAGTGTCTCTTGTACATCTATATCTGGTGGCAAAAATGCAGCAATGCATATTTAAGTCAGTAAGAATAAATATAATAAACAGATCGAACAAGATTAATTGTTCTAAATAGTGGGTACAGTTCAACTGAAAGGGAAGATGTGCTTAAAGAAGAAATTCCCCATGCCTCCCACCTCCATTTTCTTGGGCACAGGGCTTCCCCTTTGACTCTACTTCTCCATCCTGAAATATACACAAAGACTCACAAAATTCCCACTCCATTCTTCTACCACTCTAGTTTTTTCTTTCTCTTTTCATTCCTATCTTTGCATAACACGAGTGGGGAACTATGGCCCTTTTATAACTTGTGGACTTCAACTCCCAGAATTCCTGAGCCAGCCATGCCACCTCTGGCATAACAGTTTAAATCTTAATTGAAATCAGAGTTTTATAACCACAAATCTAATTATTTGATGATAGGACTAAAGACTTACTTGTCAGAACATTCACCTTGACCTTCTGCAAGGTCGTCACAGTCCCCAAGAAGTGTGTCATACATTGATACCAACCAGCATCCTGTTTCTGGAGTGGGTTGATGGTTACCATGAGCAACCCTTCCTGGATATTGTCAGCAATGGCAGTGGTGCCATTTCTTCTCTTGAGGAAGGGCAGCCAAAAACGTCGGGCACTGACAACATGCTGGCACGTTGCCTCACTGATGTGCTTACACCAACTTTTCTCTCTCCACTGGTTCTTCTGAGGACTATAGGAGCAATTGATGGAAATGGGTTCCCCTTCAACACCGAAAACCTCTGTAATTTTCTCAGCTGTATACTCTTCTTGAAAAAGAAAGATAGCATAGTTTGGTTCCAATCTTCTATTTTTGTCCAGAGGGGCAATTAGCCTGCAATTCTTGAATCACATCATTCACAGCCTCATATAGATCCATACATCTAGAACAGTAATGTGTTCAAGTTTTTTCCACAGTCAACAATCACTACACTGAATTTCTTTCTGATCTCCCCTTTTACTAATCCCTCCCTTTCCCCCTCCTTTTGAATATTCTTCTTTCTCCTAACAATATTCTATGCATCTGACCAAGTCTTCTGTGGTCCATGAAATCTGATGGCAAAATAAGTTTTCAATTTAATATTAATATGTAGAGAAAAAGCATTGAAAGTGATTCCTTCTATTCTGCCCTTACATGATTCACATCTTAATCATCTTTCCATAACTTTATCACTTATATTCAAAATTAAAAAAAAAATTAAGTCTGCCCAGCTAGAGGAACTTGTTAATCACTTAATATAACGCTTACTGAGTTGAGACATAATATAATAATTAAAAAAAACTGTTTAAAAAGTGTCATGAGCAGAAAGCCCTTCCAGTATTTACTGGACTCATTCATACAATGAATTGAACAATAATGTATAGCCAGCTAACCACATTTCCAACCAATACCGAAAGGCAATTTCCTACCTGACAAGAAGACCAGGAAGATGAGATACAAAAGCTTGTTCATGTTTCCCTGGAAAATCAAGAGGTGCTAATTAAAACAGAAAAGAGAGACTTGTACCAGACAAATAGTTTGCTTTACTAGGCACAAGGGTTGCAGAAGAGGAACTTATGTTGCTCCCTGTTGTGGATTAAGCAATGCACCACCCAAAAAAAGTCTGGCATTTGCTAAAAATGTGAACATCAGCAGTGATGAGGGACTGCTATATCAGGGAAAGAAATCATGATGATCATCAAGGGTGACGGTCAACTACAAACCATTCATGCCCAAATCTGGAGTCTCCCTGATTAATCTGTAAGTACTAATAAGTATACAGCTTGCCACTAGAAATATTAATGGGCAGTCAAATGTGACACACACGAGCACTAGAATCCAGAGATTTACAACATAATCCTACATTTGAAACATAATTTTTGTGATATCAGGTCACTAAGAAGTCTCCAGTGTCTTGCTGGCTACTGGCCGGCACAGTCTATATGAAGCCAAAAGAGATATTTGCATTTCCTTGTCATTTTTCTTAAAAACAAACAAACAATAAATTTTTCCTACTATGTCCAATGAGTGGGAACTCCTTTGGATCAGCTCTGGAATTGGTTTAACTGTATTTTGGATTTAGGATCCAGTGAAGGGCTGGAAGTATTGAGGAACAGAAAGATCCCCAGTGCCTACTCAATCTTGACCTAATGCCAGCCCTGGATAAAATATTAGCAATTCTATGTATTATGCTGAGTTCTCATGTTAAATCAGTGTTATGTACACTTTGATTGGAAATAAGCAGAATTAAAAGAGATCACACATTTTACATAATATTTTACTAAACAAATGTACTCAACTAAATTCACTGCCAGGAGTTTGATTCTGACCAGCTCAAGGTTGACTCAACCTTCCATCCTTCTGAGGTCAATAAAATAAGGAGCCAGATTGTTGGGGGCAATATGTTGGCTCTTTACAGCTTAGAAAGGGCTGTAAAGTACTATGAAGCAGTATATAAGTGTTATTGCTATTGTTTACATAGTTTCAAATAAGTAAGTGATCCTGTAGTATGGACTGTATAATCTAATGGTGTTGTATAAGGCTACCACTGTTGCAACCAAAATCTTAAAAATAATCCGATCTGCATACTTTTAGATATTTTAGATAGGAATGGTCATTGTCTGTTCTTTTTATACTGCATTTTTTTCTGACTTTATGCTTGTAATTCCTCCTCCATGTGTGTATCTATATGACAGAGGGGATAGACCTTCATTCCTCGGATGAAATGGACATCTGTTCACAAAACCTATGCTATAAGTTTATGTCACAGACTACACCACAACTACTGTTTTGCAAATTAGTAAGCTAAATAGACATTTGAGTGCTTTCTTTAATTTTGCTATGGTGGCTAAGCCTGGGAATTGGGTTATTGAAAATGAATCCAATTACTTCAGAACTTTGACAGAACTCCAGATTCAGGCTAGATTCATTTCATTGCTTGGCTTCTTTAAGGCAAAACAAATCTCATTATAGGAAATATCCCAAATCATCCATAATACCTGTGACCTTAGCAACAGTCAGTTCCTATGTATATTTTGGTCTGTTTCCTTGGTGAGTAGGCTGTAGTCTTAGTTCCTCTTCTTTTATTCTCAAATCCTTACCTTCTATTTGCATGTTTAGTAGCTTCTCCTGTCTGCTTCTAGTTGCAAGTTATTTTTATTCCTATACTCCTTATGTTTTTTTTTCTTATTTTCCACTTGCCATATCTTATACCTAGTTGAGATATGTTTCAGGAGAAAGTCCTATATTCGCCAGTTCTTCAAAGAACATAAACTGAGAACATGCTTTATTATGGAAAATTATTCTGTACAACTTCCATTTAAAGATAAAAAAGCAAAGCAGAACCATGTCTGAAACTTGCCATCCACAGCTTGGATGCAAATTCAGCAGGCACAGATTCTAGGGCACAATCTTCCTGATACCCTGTAATGTCTGTATTTCAGCTTGAACTGCAATGATACTTTCTATCTCTGTATAAATTAATATGTCACAATAGTATACAAGTCTATATTTTCTTTTGTCTTCTTTTTTATTACCCATTTTCTCTTGGGGAGGATAATGCTTACATAATTATCATTAACAGTGTCTATCATCCGGGATTTAGGGCATCAATATTGGAGGAACCATTAAGATCCCCATATAGCCAGTATATTGCCAATACTTGACTTAGACAGATCTTCAGTTCTAGCTGTACATCTTTTACTCTCTGAGAGGAGAAGATTTCATTTTATAACTTCTGATGGTGAAGAGTCTTCCCATTCTGCCTCTTTATGTCCTTTTAAAGATATTCAATGATCACAAGTTTTTATCTTTTTACGTCAGAGAAAAAGATCCCATCGCACGTGGAAATTGATTATCATGTAAATTGTTCATTGCTTTCCCTTATTTTTTTTTCTTTCAATTTTGCAATATTATTTTAGGATTGTTGTCCTCGGTGTATTTTCAGTGAATAAACTGCCCCATAAATGAAAAGATGCCTTTGATTTGGATGTATTGAGTTTGAGCTAGAAAAGTTTATTTCTGACCTGTTGACTGGAGAGTCCCTCAGGTGGCATGACTGGACACAGTGATTTTTTCCTGATTCCATTTCCCTCCTTGCAGCCTCCAGCATCACCTTCCAGGTTGTTCTGGAGTATTCTTCAACCCTGCTGTGTAAATTGCCAAGGACAAAGAGGCTGCTTGGGAACTGGACATTGATAGATTGTCTTCTTTCCTTGTACCCCAAGAGGGAGCTTGGTTTGCATAATTCTGGAAACAGCCCTTTTTCTCATTTGGGTAATTTCATATCCCTTTCCAAATAATTTATATCAATACAGCTGTCTTTTTTCACAGGAACAGCACTGTGAGATGATTGGGTGGAAAATCACTCCAAGAGAGCAATCAACCAACCGTGGAGGCACAAAATATTGAACTGAAATTTAACCAGCTCTGAAATATAAGGCAGCCTTATTAATATTAGCAGATCAGAAAATAATTCTCACAAAATTAAGACTAACAATGGAACAAAGAATAGTGTTATATCTATCATTTCTGTCAGTATTAAAAGAAGCAATTTTGGAGTCTAAGGTTTGAGCCTAAATTTTAAAAAGTCTCATCAAGTTAAGCTGAAGCTCTGCTGACCTTTTATTTTATTATCATTTGTCGCATGGTCAGCCAGATATTTAGACTGGATTTGGCATTTTTATCCATCTATTAAGTTTTTCCCAAGGACCTGGGATAGACAGACATTGTTGTTTGATGCTGTTAAAAGTATTGTTGCAGGATATAAGCTGTTCCAAATAAAGCTGCCTTTTGCAACTGACTGGTGATTTTGTCAATGCCAATGGTGTTCAAGTGGTGCTCCGGATGTTTTGGGATTGTACCCAAGGTACCTATTAACGTTGATTCTATCTTTGCTTTCTTTTGTCACAGTCATTCCACTTCTATTTGCAGGTCTTTGTACTTTGTGATTTTCTCCAGTTCTTTTTCTTCTATTCTGCTGTCTCCAATATCCACTATTCAGACTTTTTGCCTTTCTTATCAATACTTCTTAAGTCTGGGGTGATATGTGGCAAGTGCTTTGTTTGAATTATAAAGTCCCAGTGCATGTTAACTTTTTTGTTTTCTATTACTTTGCCTATATTGTGATCCCACCTGTTCTTGCTTGCAGGCAAATGGTATTTCTTTAAGATTTTCAAATTCACCATTGTTGCTACTTTTTCATGCCATTGTTTGTAGTCAGTCTGTGTGATTGTTTTGCAGCAGCTAACTAGGTGGTCCCCTGTTTGTTTAACTTCTTTGAAGATTCTGCCTCTGCAAAGAAGCTGAAGAAATAGAGGAGTATTTAGTTAGGTGCTACAAGATGATTGTGCAAACTGAGCACAAACAACGGCATGAAAAGGTAGCAACAATGGTACATTGGAAGATTTGCAAGGAATACCGTGAGCAAGAACTGATAGGATATTATTATTATTACAATATTTTATTTATTTATCATATTTATATAGTTACCCATTTCACAAAAAAGCAATTCTAGGTGGTGCACAATAAAAACAATTGCAAAATCAAAATATTAAAAAAAACAATTACAGATAAGATAGTAGAGAAAAATTGATACTAAAGCAGTGCAGCCATCTTATTTAGATCACCATTTCCTTGAGCCTGCTGACACAGCCATGTTTTGAGGAACTTTCAGAAAATTTGGTTTTCTGTTTGAAAATTGGTGGGTGAGAAGATTTCTCCCATAATATGCTTTTTGGAGGCTTCTTGTATGACTTTTGGAGGCAATAGGATCATTGTGTGCTTCCAGATGTTGTATATTGTTCTCTAGCAGTATTACAACTGACTGATAAGAGCTTCTTTGAAGTTTTGCAACATTTTCCTTTCGCCTTTCTGTTTGACCAGGGCCAGGAGGAAAGTACTTCCAGATAGAACATTTTGTAGTCACCGCCTTCTTTTTCTGTTTTGAAATTTCTGGTCAGCAATTACCCCTTCACAGGTTAATCTTCAATAATCTTCGGTGCCCATTTACACTTATTTTAAAAAGTTGCACAGCCGTGCAGCTGCATATCCATCCATTAGATATATTTAAAGGAACATGAAACATGATCTTCCAGTTGAAACATACAAACGAACAAACACTGGTTATAGACGAGTAAGTGGAAAGTAAGCAGATTTCTCCTTCTACCACAGCAATGCATTTGTAGCTTATGGAATGTGTTTCGATGATTCAGAAGTGATAAGCCATTTTCCAAACACTGCCTGATTTACCTGAAATTATAACAACTATGGGTGGGTGGGTGGGTTTGGTAGAGAAGAGTGGTTGCACAGAACTGTATTATAAATACAAGGAACACTGGCATTGTGTTGATTATGGCCACAAAGCAACAATTAAGGGTGGAAATATTAGTATAACACTGATGTTTATTTAATTTACCTTTGAAAATTAAAAAGCCTTTGCAAAACTTACAATTGTCAGATGAAAAAGTAGGAAAAGTTTGCGGGGTCAATTTAAGAACAGAGGCACAGACTCTAGAGGGCAGACAAAGATTGGAAATCAGTTAACAGCTGGCAATGATCAAGGATTGACTTAAGGTTACAAATGGTGGCAGATGATATGAAGACAGATAGAAGATATGTTTTCCTGCTGTTTTTAAGCAAGTTCCTTCATGTCCATTAGCGATATTTATTTAGTGCCACAGGTTAGATTAAAAAGATAAATTTTCAGAACTGTACTACACAGTTGAGAGATACGAATGCTATGGAGTTCTGTTCATTGTGAGAGGCCTACAATTCCACCAATACCCGCTAGATGGCAGTATGTGACCATAGTATTAGCAAGCTCTAGCACTAAAAAACTGAAAACTAAAAAAAAATGCATGTCTTATCGCTTTGCTCCTAATCACCTCATATTCCACCTCCTTGACTTATAGTTGTTGTGTGATTGAATGGACTTTAAACACAGATAGTCTTACAGTGTTTCTCCAGTGATGGCTTCCACTTCAGGACAAAAACAGCTGGGTAAGAAAATATTGATACTTTTACACAGAAACTTTCCAAATAAGAGGCATGAGGGAAGAATATTCTTTAGATGCATTACTAAAGGAACAAAATAAAACATGTTTAATTAAGCTACATAAGGTTAGTGGGCAATTGACAGAGTTTGTGTAATTTCCATGGGTTATCAAAATTAACATTAATTGTAAGGAGAGAACGCGCTAAATAAAATTTCCTGGAAGCATAATAGGGCATTCACCTAATTGGGTGGGTGACAGGAAGTGTCCCAGGTTCAGTGGGAAATTCCTCATTTGTGCCTGGAAGTTGCACTTTAGGTTGGCTGGCTTGAAAGAAATCCCCCCTGGATTTCTATAGGAGAGGATTTGCGAGCTCTGCTAAAATGGTCTCTGCTTTTCTCCAGTAAAGCTCTGTGTAAAATTCCTCATTTATTTTTGAAAGATACATTGAAAGAAGAATATGCTCATCTGAAGTTTGCTTACAAAAAAGGGCTATTTGATTTTATTCTATTCTTCAATTTATATGGCCTCCCAATGCAAAACAACCCAGGACAGCATACAACATACTTAAAATAAAAACAAAAACATCAGACCTCAGAAACAAACAACTAGTAACTGGGGATCATCATTCAATCCAGAAAACATCTCTTAAAAACATATCTCACAGTCGGACTCAACAGCTAGGCTCAATGCCTGTGGGAACAGCCAGAAGTTCAGTGGTTTTGAAAAGGCCAATCAGGTTGGGACAGTCTGAATTCAACAGGTCAGTCATCATGACTGAAAAGGCAGGTAAGTCCCTAGAACCCCCAGCTTTGGTGCAGTGGTTAAGGTGTCACTTGCTACATCATTGGGCCTTCCTGCTGTAAAGGACGATCAAAGAATAAGGTGAGTTCCTTTGCACCTGACACCATACCCAGGAATTTGGTCTCGATGAAGCTCTTACAAAGGAAGCCCGCAAAAGTTTAAAATAGAAACCCTTTTGAAAATTCCATCTTAGCTTAGTCAGAACTGAAGGTGGGGCTGAGATGACTGACCATCACACCTTGCAGGCCATTTTGAAAATTTAGATCAAGTACCTTGAAGTTGTCCTTGTGTGTCCAGACAGAAAAAGTACAAATGTTGAGCATACAGCTATATCAAGAGGATCAAAGGATTTGGGTGGGAAATTGGTAGCCGTCCTGACTTGGTGCATGCATTATACATAATTCTAACAAATATGCTTGTGTGTACATTAGCCTAGCACAGGGTGGGATACTATCTGTAGAATTTCTAAGCCATGTTTCTTTCTCAGGCTGGCTTCACACATCACCATGAACCAAAACCAACTTGTCTTTGTGTAGAAAAATTCTGTATTTTTTCCTGTAAATTCTCTTTCAGTATGATGACAGAAAGGTTGCTTGTGTTTTAAAAGAGAAAAAAATGTTGATGAAATGTCACTGTGTAAAGTGTGCTATTCTTGGTCTTACTGAATTATAAAGCTGGCCAAAAATATATGTGTCTTATCTTTCATAGTATACTCCTCTCTCCAGCAGGGCGGAATCATCAGAAAATTTATCTGCCCCCTCTGGACTATTTTTGTTGGGAAAGGGGAGGGGGGCGGCGGCAGCCATGTGGTCTTCAGGACTGTAGGGAAAAAAAGCAGAACCAAGGGTAGCACTTTCTATCCTCTCTAACAGTGAAACTCACCACCATGAGAAAGTCAAAATATCTGAGTCCCCTGTGAAGAAGGCAGAAAAACAGAAGCCTCTTTCACAGGGGAGTAAAACTTTTTGGAGGAACTGCAAGACGGCTGAAGGAAACGGTTGAGATGGCATGCTGGGGGGAGGGGGAAGAAGCGGGTGGATGCTCCCAGGATGGCTGTGAATCAAGGATGAAATCATTTAGCAAGGATCCTTCAGGACGGAGGGGTTAAAAGTACCTGGGGAGGGGGGTATGGTGGTAGATAGAAGATGCGGCATCCCAGGCCAAGCAAACGGTGGAGTTCTGGGTACACCGGGAAGTGTCAGCCTGCAGAGATATGAGCACAGTGGGCCTGGCTGTATTGTAAAGCCAGAGAGGCCCCACAGCAGCCGGCAGCAGCTTAGTAAGAGGCCTGGTGTTTGGTCTGTTCCACATCAATGGGGCGTCCAGCTGTGGCTGAGGATGAAAGAGAAAGAGAGGATTAAAGGCTCCCAGGGCCGTTTCTAACCCGCCTAAGACTTACTGACGGGGCAGTGTGTAGCTTCAAGAAGCCCTTCTTCATATGGAAAATATTAGGAAGCAAGCGAAAAAGAGTTTCTATCCAAACAGGGGAGATGTTTGTTCTGAAGAGCCCTAGAAACTCAGTATCAGTTGGATCCAAGTCAAAAAGGCAGATGCCGAGACCAATTCCCACTGCAGCCCAAGAGAAGGATTACATATTCAGTGAATTTATGTTCACATTTATTAGGGAGTAAAGGTGGATTTGCAGCCTGAGGCTTAAATCAGCATTTCCTTCAGAATGATCTGTAGCGTGAATTATAACATCAAGATGGAATCAAGATTCATTATTTATTTTTCAAGATTCTCGCCCACATGAACAACATCACCCGTGTCATGGAAATCCCTCGAGAGACACCGAAAGTCATCTTTTATATCTTATATGGAAAAGATCTGCGTCTCAATGCTTCCTCCGTGCCTTGTTTCCAAAGATGCATGCCGGGATCACAGCCTTTGAAATGTCACAGGAATAGCATGATTTGTGTGAAAATATGACCAGGAAACCTGATGTGGAGGTAGAAGAGAGCAGAAAGACAAAAAGCCTGTCTGATAATGAATGGCAGAGAAGGACTACCATACCTAGGCAGGATGAGCGGCTGGGTGGGAAACGAATATAAATAGGGAACCAGTGAAAGGATCAGGGAATGAGGGAAAGAGAGGTGGAAGGCAGGGGCTGGAGTAGCAAGGGAAGAGCTGCCTGCTTCGCAGTTGTGTTATTAAGGAGGTCACTAGGTGAGAGGGTCAGGCCTGTAGGAATTGAGGCCCATGCTGCTGCAGGATGTTTGTTATTGGCAACAAATTGCTAACAGAAGTGAGAATCATTGTGCTCCGGGGAAGGGAGGAGGCGGCTGTCTCTTGCAAAGCAGGTTTGAAGGGCACAGAGCAGATCCACCCCCCCCCCAAGGAGCCAATATGCAGCCCATAGGTTAAAGTTGAGGATAAATAATCTACAAAGCTAGGATTTCCTATCTCCTGTTTTGGCTGCAGCAGTCTGGCTCCTCTCCCTCTCCCTCCTCCTCTCCTCTCCTCTCCCTCTCCCTCTCCCTCTCCCTCCTCCTCCCTCTCCTCTCCTCTCCTCTCCCCTCTCCAGACGTTGTGGATGCTCCAACACTTGAGGTTTTAAAGAAAAGTTGGGACAGCCATTTATCTGAAATGGTGTAGGTTTCCTCCCTAAGCAGGGAGTTGGACTAGAAGACCTCCAAGGTGCCTTCCAACTCTGTTATTCTGTTATTCCCCTTTCCCCTCTCCTCTCACCACTCATTTTGTTCCAGGCCCTCCTTTATTTTTTCCTCTCCCTCTCCCTTAATTTTATTTTGCCATCATAGTATTCTCTCCGTCTTAAACATCCATGTTTATGAACTGATGCAGAAGTCTTCACATATTTGTTGCCTGATCCCGCAACTGTGGACTCTCTGGCTGCCTCTACAAGATAAGCCCAAACAACCAAAACACACTCGAGCCCTATGGTTTACCTTTTTCTTATATTGGAGAGATCTCTGTACCACAGCATTCGGCACCTGGAAGGCACATCAGGAGATTTATTAGCACACCTATTCTACTTGACCTGCTACATAGCAGCATCTAAGTATCCTTGGCTGATCAGACAAACAAACAAGAAATTCAGATCTAGTTAGTACTTGGAAGAAAGATGGCCAAAACATTCCATGGTTGTCAGTTAAACTTGAACATTTAATAAACATCCCTGAAAGCTGTGACAAATTGCTGTACTTTACTTTTAGATCCTGCTGGTGGATAAAAGAAAAGAATTGATATTCAAGCAAATATATGAAAGCAGTCTGAAATGGTGCCTGCTTTGGGAAACTTGTAAGTAAAGTCAAGGACAACTAAAGCACGACATTTTATGATAGTAAGAATACAAGCATTTCAGTTGTGATACAATATTTGTTGCCAATAAATTAGAGATTGAACTTTAATTTAACAATCCCTCAATTAGATCTGACCTTGCTGGGAGACAATAGGCTATTCTAATTTCAATCTCAGCCTTCCAACTGGGGAAAAATACTGCAGAAAGTTATTGCAAAGTTCGCTGAGATAATGTGCAATCTTAGAGATGTTTATTCAGGAATAAATCCCATGGATTTTAATGTAACTTAATCCCCAAAGTCTATGTACTTCTGGATAGACATATAACTTGTTTGTGAATGTGCATAGGGTGAATGTTCAAGGTGACTAAATATTAAGTATTTAGTGAGATAAATAAACTGGGTAGATTCACCTGGATACTCATACAAGAACAAGCAATACAATTGGAAGAGGGTTTATTGAGACGCATATGATTTATGAAATAGTCTCACAATGATTTATCTTTTCTCCTAATTTTACACACAGTAATTTAAGAATAAAATAAGGAAGCAAACTAAAAGTCATAGGCTCTACACAAGCAGTAGGGGAACACTGCAGTTCTCTTAAATTAACCAGTGGAACTCCTTGCCATCACTTGTTAAGAAAGTTCTTAGCAATGATTAAGCTTCCCAATAACATTCTCACATTAGGTCTGCTGTTACACTACAGAGGTGCAGAGTGTTCTTTCATCTACCTCTTCTGAAAGTTTCTTAATCAAGGTTTTGCCCCTATCCCTGAGGCAGCTGTATAGACATCTCTTTGTGACCCCATCTTGGAAATCTGCCTCTCTTCTAATCCACTCCCTGGGTAGTCGATGTGGATGAAGGTCTGCTGAGCTGCTGTCTGAGTTGCTTAGTTAAGAACAATAAACAAATGCCTAAATGGAAGATTATTCTTTTAAACCTGACTTCTGCTGCCTGCTAGGGAAATGCAAACAGTCCTGAAGCGCCCACCTCCTGTCCCGCTGCAGCCCCTGGCTTCATGCCTCGCTTGAAATCTGATCTCCTTTGCTTTGGAACAGCCACGTTGTTTGGCCTCTGCGTGCACCTTAGCCCCTGACCCTGTCTAGGCCCTCCTGTCCTTTTTCTGACACATGCCAGGGCAAATATTCACCCAAATGCACTTACTACTTGCACATTCTCCAGTAAACTTGCTTAGTCACATTACATTCACCCACACTTAGCGGAGTTTGGATTTTGCTTCTTGGACCTGAATCCCTAAGAAAGGCAAGTCTGCCCGCCGTTAGTATGCACGTTGACTGCTTAGGAAGATGCAAATGTGCTTCCTAATGTGCATCTCTGTTCAGTCTCTACCACTGCTTTATTTATTTATTTGGAGGATTTTTAATCCTGCCTTGAAGACCGTAGTTCTTTTCCAAATGACTAGGGTCAATTAAAAAAAGACAAACAAGTCTGTAAAACTTGGAAGAGATAAGAGACCAGTCCTTTAATGCCAGAAGGATGCTGTAAAGAATAAGCCTGACATTTACTCTGCTTCTGGCTGGGTTGATCTCTTGCTGAAATTGGGAGCTCTGATCTTTTGGCCAAAGGGTGAGTTGACAGTGTGCTCAACTCTTGGCAGGATATGTTTGTTTTTCAGGGCGGACGCAACTATTAGCTTCTGGTCAGCATAAGGAACAAAAATGATCACCTCTTTCTTTTAATGTTCCTCCTAAGAGGATGGAGATCCTGTTTCTCAGTGTTCTTTGGTTGCTGGCTGATGGATGAGGCCAGAATGTGCTTCCCTTCAGCACTCTTGTGTCACATATCAAATCCTTGAATTCCCTGCTAATTATCACATCCAGAGTCTATTTGCATCATTTGTTGTGCCATCCAGCAGCATCCATTGAAAAGAATGAGACCCAGGAACAGCTTAAGTGAGCATAGTGCAATATTGTCCCTTTGTAAATAGGAAACTGAAATAATCTTTCCCAGGTGCTTGTCTGGCTCTTGTATTCCGATATCCCAACAGGCCATAAAGAACCAAAACATAAAATAATGAGCCAGGTGGTATATGATGTTATGCATATATAGGCATCATGACTACTCTTGGCCAGTGATTCCATGTGTTGAAAATGATGGTCAGATGCAGTACACATGTGGCCATAGCAATCTTTTTAATCCCCAAGGGCAAGCAGCAAATGAAACAGGATGGCTTTCTTTTGGGATGTGAATAAGAGAGATAAACGCTTACCCCCAAAATCTGATTTCTTCCACTAATCAGTGAAAATCCTATTCATGTTTTCATTCATATTTTTATCCTTCGTGCTGTTATGCCAGAAGACTAGTGCTTGAAAATGGCTACAAGTAGCCGGCTATGCTGTGGGTCTCAAATTTGAAGCTATTCATTTATTTTCAAGATGGATCCTAACATTTCTACCATATGCTGACTTCATTTACTTTGAAGACAATTGTGTGCTTCACAGCTGACTTTTGGATGCTCCTAGGAATCTTTTCCCTGTCCCTTTTTAGAAATGTAAAATACTGAAAATGGTTGGGTAGTAAAACAAAAGGACCACTCAGTCTTTCCCCTTCACTTCTGCAGTAACACAGATAGTTCTGATTCTTATAATGATTCCAGCAAAAGGCATTTGCACATCTGAAAACACTTGATAAGTCTGAGTTAAAATGCTATCCATCAGTCCTTGATCCAGCAGGAAACTGTACCTGCATAGCATTTGTTGTCCCCACTGCTGATCACTCTCCTGGCGTGTTGCCACTGCTTTTATTTATACTTCATATATGTTAAGGAGAGTGACTGATGGATTTCCCCAACTTTTTTTCCCTTCACTTTCACCCATGTCTCCTACTGGTGGAAAAGGACCCACTAATCACCTGTTTTTACTTGGTAACATATCCTACATGAGACGTGGCACTCAAGGCTTTGTCTGTCTCCCACTAAAAGCAGCATTAATTGAAGTGCAGCAAAGAACTGAAGGTGAGGGTATCACATCACACACCTTTTTTTACTACATGCTCGGAAAGGCATAGAAAGGGAAATCACACATTTGTTGCTCCATGTACTCAAGCAACTGAATCACTTAAGTGCCTAAAGACATAGGAAAGAACATGAGAAACTGCCTCCTACTGTTAAAATACTTTCTGATAAAGATTCAGTTCTACTTCCAATGTTATTGGGGGAGAGGGCGGGAGACTAGAAGTCGTCTTCCATTTCAACCCTCTCTCGTGGATTTCCATCAATACTTTCAGTTTTGTTCTAAGGAAAGTTTCAGAAACGTTCTAAGAAAAAAGTGTCTGAATAACATCCACTAAATAGCAATAATTTCAGCAGCAGAGGTAGCAGCTCTCTGGAATTATGCACATTTAATTTTTTAAAAAAATTACTGGCCATGCTGGCTGACAACTCTGGGAATTAAACTTTTAGAATATGGAGTGCACCAGCACTGGTCTATGTATTAACACAGGAATTGGCCATACTAATTCTTTGAGTGGATGCTCCTTCAAAATGCTCAGGACTATGATACAGAAAGAGGATGGTGGGGATTCACTCCAAAGATTCTGAGGGCCTGCATGTGGCCATGGACCCTCCAGATACATGGTCCTCCAAGTCATAACAAGAGAGGCTACTTGTTGAACCCTCCGCTGCTCTTCTCCTTGCTCTTCTTCCCTGCCTGCTGTTGGGCACAGTCCAATTCTGCAGCAGGAGTTGGGGAAGAGAGTGGATTAAAGGATTGACAGAGGAATGTCAATGATTCAGCATCTCTCTGGCAGGGCAGACTTTGGGGAAAGCCATAACATCATGTTTAACAATTAGCATGCTACTGAGCAGAGAGGATGGCAGATTTTACAACTGGTTGCATGAAGCCCAGACCAATCTAATTTTGTGCATCCTAATCAGTACTTTTCATACACTGCATAAAGATTTCTTAAAAGTTTATCTGCAGATTTGCGCAGAAGGATCAGAGAAGCAACTTTTGCATTAAATACACACAAAAGTAATGTCTAACGTAGTTATATGTTGCATAGGTGCACAGTAGAGTAGAAAAATATGCAGAAATGGATTTAAGTTAATGAAGATGCCAAATTTTGAGGGAAAAAAAAATCAGCATCAGTTGTGAACTTCTATCTTGAAAAGCAACCGAAATCAGCATTACTAGGCAAGGGAAAGCATGCAAATCAATCCAGTCTGCACTTAACAGACATTGTGTTTTCACCTGGTGTGGTTTTGGTTTTTACATCCTGATTCACGCGGGCAATAAAATGGGGCTAACTGGATAAATTGCCACAGAATGCCCTAGTACCCCAAAGGTGTATGATGAGTTGGCCACAACAATCCGAAATGCCGCTGTACATGCCCTGAAGTGACATAGAAAAAAAAAATCAAATCAGGCTGTTAGAAGTTTTGCTCCTGCCGGCCGTTTAGCAGGAGCCATATTATTGGAAGGTGGAAGAAGAAAAAGCTCGTGGAAAAAAGAACAAGCCCAGCTTACTCCTTAGGAACGCCCTGCCTGATTATTTCACTCTTTATTTTGTGTTCCCGGGATTTTCTGTTATTCCCCCCCTCTCCTCCCCTCCCCCCAAATCCCGGCGCAAAACTGTTCAAGGAGTCAGTCACCTAATCAAACTAAAACAAAATCAGATCATTCTCGTCCCGGTCCTGACTCAGATGTAGAAAAACGCCAAGGCCTCCGAAGTCCCAGAAGGGCTGCGTGCTAAAGAGGACTTTTCCACCCGGTCGGGGACGCAGACAATAGCGGTGCCTTCCGCACTTTAGCGCTTGGATTCCCACCGATCCGCTTTCGCGCCCGCCTTTCTCTCTCTCTCTCCCTCCTCGCCCTTCGGGCTTAGTGCAATGAATTTGCCCTTTCGCTGGCTCTCGGACTGAAGGGAGAGGGTTTATTTTTCTTCTTCGGCTGAAAGAAGGGAAGGAAAGAGAAAGCGAGAAGGAAAGAGTATTTGGAAAGCGCCCGTCCTCTTTCTACACCGCTTTAAGCAGATCGTCCCCGCTTCCCCTTTTGCCGTTTGAAATGTTTTCCACAAAAAAAAGACAGACACAGACCCACAGGGATCATTTGTGCGGGTGTGTGTGTGTGTGGTGGTGGTGGTGGTGGTGGTCCGGGAAATATTGGAGGGATGGAGGGGGGGGGGAGAAAAACCATTTCGGGACGACCCCACCTGCCGGAGCTGGCAGCTGACAAGGGTCTCGCTTCCAGCTCTTCGGTCCGTACGGCGTTTGGCCGGAGCGTCTCTCCCGGTTCCCTGTTCGCTCTTATTGCATATGCTGATAATGAAAACGTTATTCCCGTGTCTTTCAGTATCTTCTTCCCCTGAAAAGTCTCCCCCCCCTCACTATTTAGAAACGCGGAATTAATGCAATTCTACCGTCTTTCTTTCTTTCTTTCTTTCTTTCTTTCTTTCTTTCTTTCTTTCTTTCTTTCTTTCTTTCTTTCTTTCTTTCTTTCTTTCTTTCTTTCTTTCTTTCTTTTTTTTCTCTTGCTCTTTCTTTCTTTTTCTCTTGCTCTTTCTTTCTTTCTTTCTTTCTTTTTTTTCTCTTGCTCTTTCTTTCTTTTTCTCTTGCTCTTTCTTTCTTTCTTTCTTTCTTTCTTTCTTTCTTTCTTTCTTTCTTTCTTTCTTTCTTTCTTTCTTTCTTTCTTTCTTTCTTTCTTTCTTTCTTTCTTTCTTTCTTTCTTATCTTTAGGGGGGTAAATTGTACATGGGTGATCCTTAATTCCAGACCCGTTCTCTCTCTCGCTTTTTAATTGTTTTGAAACGCTTCCGCGAGAGGGAAAGAAATTGTCCTACTTCTTTTGGCACATCTTTAACCTTTCAGTGTCGCCTAAAAAAAAAAATATCTAAAATATATTATACATTTTTAAACAGGGAGGTTTTGACAGGTCAGTTGCAAACCCTCCAACCCTCTCCCCCCCCCCTCCCCAATCATTTTCTTATGCGGTATTGGAATAAGACAATTTTGCCGCTTGGATTTTTTTGACAGTTAAATTGCAATGTAGGCAGAGAACGGAATAGGGATCCTGTCTCTTTAACTCCGTAACTAGACAAAGACTTTTTCCCCTTTGAGAGCTGAGCCCGGGATCAGAACTGTCAGATGATCTTCCAGCACTTGGGAGAGTTTGCAGAGTCATAATTATATCTTTTAACCTGTCTTGCTCTTTGCAAAAGAAAGGTCCTATTATATTGAAATGAGATTATTAGCCATCAAATACTTTCTTTCTTGGGATTCTTCTCTATTTTTTTAAAATTCAAATACCTTAACTACTTTGCAATTGAATTTTTATAAGATTTACTTTATACTAAATAAATGTTCTATTGTGGTGATTTAAAAATGTTTTAAATGGGTATTTTCAATATGCTAAAAAAAAAACACCAGGAATGCTTGAAATGCTATCCATATAATTAAAAAAAAAGGTAAGTTTTCAGAGCACAAGTTATGTGGTGTTTTTTCTTTTTCTTTTCTTGCAATAAAACCATGGCAAAATGTTTTGCTTCCTGGGATCTCCTAAAAATCTGCTTTGCCATATGGTGTTCATCTTCCCTCCTCCTTTTCTGTTTTAGTTTCAGCCAAAATACAACATTATTAAAAGAAAACCAAATTAACTTAGGTGATAGGAAAAAAGGAAAATACACAAAATTAAAATAAATACAAATTACAAATTTAAATGCGGGTCTTATGAGGATGACACATGGAAGACATCCTACAAAAAGGAATATTAATAGTATTAATAATATTCATATTACTGAAAATAATGGCTGACTTAGGTCAATGAATTTGGGACTAGAACACTGAATTTTGTTTTTCCTGAACAGGATTGGTTTTGTTACTTTAATGAACATCTTGTCTATAGTCCCTGTTGTTTTAAGCACTGGGCCTCCTCAAGAAGGAACCTAAACAGTCTTATAGTTATCCAGTTGAATCCAGTTGATCCTATTGTTAAAAAGCATAGTGTGCCTGGTTTTGGGAAGAAGGGGAAGATTTCCAACTGTTCCAACTGATTTCCAATTTATTACAAGAATAAACTGTCAGTTTTCATTACATTGTGGCTAAATCATATCCCTGCCCAGTCTCTGTAATATCTATTCTAGAGTCCCAAGGATCTATCTACTCTGTTATCTTGGGGGTGAGAGGAAGTATAGGACCCATGTCCCTTCCCTTCTATTTCCCTTCCCCAAGGCTCATAAACATGCGTGTTGCCAATGACACTCTATCAGTCATACGTAACATCTCATGATCTCCACTGTATGTCAGAATTCAGAGCAGCACAAGATCCAGAGAGCCGAGAAGGGAGCAATTTGCTGATCTATATTCTGGCAGAAGTTGCATGACGGAAAGATTGGTTAGCAGATGTTTTTAATTATTAGCTGCTCTGATGGAAATCCTTTCAAGCTTGAACAGAGGGTTATAAGTAAGTATGCAAAGAAGGAATTATTCTAGATTTAGTCTGAGGATCATAGACATAAAATCTTGCTTAAAGTCAATTAAAATGATTTCATCCTTTCGTCTTCAGCTCAGAGACAGGACTTGGGTTGGAGGGGCCCAGTGTAAAATACGCTGCTGGGTAAAAACTTCAGGGTGCTCCAATTTCTACTTCCACCCACCAATTTGTCCCTCCCTTCTGGTACTTTTCCTCACTTGCCAGGCAGTACCACTGGTACTTCTGTCACTTTCATTAGCCTTCAAGAAAGTTTGGTTAGAGGGAAAATGAGCAGTCATCCCTAACATCTTCATTTTGTCACATGGCCACTGTAGAAAAGAGCAAGGGGTCGCAGATGAGCAGAAATCTTTTAGTTTTTTTTTTCTTAAATATATATGATGCCTAACTTGGGGGTGCTTTGGGCTAAAGGGCCTTGGTCTCATGCTTGTCAATCAAACCCAATCTCATTATTGTTTTAACTGATGGATTAGATTTTACGCTGATTTCAAATGGCCCCTATAAACATTTTCATTACCTATGTTTGTTTAGATTATTTAAGGGAAAGGAAAAGAAATGGAATGAGGAGAGAAACTGAGAATAATCAGATGGAAAAGAGGGCATTCTTTATTTTCAATAGTTAGAAAAGTTGCATATGCATTTTTGTTTCCTTATCTGAGCAATCAAATCAGCTTTGCTATGCAGCTATTAACATTCAGAAGAATCTCCTCCTTTGCATTAGGTTACTCTGAGAAAAAATGGTTCCCATGTTACAGGTTGGAGCTGAAGTTAGATCCCACATAATCCACTAAGCATTCCTTTCTTCCTTCTTTTTTCACACGACATAGTTGATTATCTTAATGAAATGATTTTCTGGTTTTATATGTTGTACCTGTTAAATATTTATTCAATAGGGCAGGCTCAAATATAGGTTCTGTATGTCTTTATGTTCATTATTCCTTATGTTCCATTGAAATCCTCCATGCATTTTTAAGGAATGATGAATGGAAATTACTTAATTTGCCATTAAACATTTTGTAGAAGTTGTATCTATGAAATGTACAGTATTTGCCTTCCATTCTATATCGACATGGAGCTGCAGAATATTGACTTTTATCAATGAAATGCCTGAGGTGTTAAATACAATGTAAAATAAGTTTGACTTTTTATTGTCTTGGAAGAATTCTATTGTCATAATTGGGCTGATATGAATGTCTGGGAAATATTTGTGTAATAAAGCTTGTGAACTAATATTTTGGCCAAGTAACTGAGGTTCAGACCACAACTATTTTGATTATACTGCAATCACTAGTCTAAAAACCAGCATCGATGCATATGTGCATAATTTTGTAGTTGAAATGAATAAAATAATTCTTGGGTGTATACATTAATATAAATGACATCATAAGTTGAGATATCAAATGATTTCCCTTTAAATATATCCATATTTAATTGTACCATAATTTAGGTGGTCTTTGTGTAATATAGATATAATCCACTCCTTTCCGGAGCCGTGCACAAACATTTTGCACTTGCCACAATCTTCATGAAATGGATTATGAAATATTTTTTTTGCTGAAATAGGTTCTGAAATTTGATCCATTCCTGGGGTGCAATGGTAATAAAGAACAAGGGGAGGAATATACTTATTTTCTTCATGTTTTCTCTTAGCACATATCCTCATGATTCCAATTTCGTAGCAGTTATCATAACACAACCTTATGATTTCTTAGATTTTTAAAAAGAGAACTATACTAAAGGTTACTGTACATCCGGGGCGGGGAGAATAGACTCAGATTTGCTTCTTATCCAATTAGCATTTGGCATCCTTAGACAACCTGTAGGACAGGTGACAACCTCCATTGGCACCACTTGGCTACCTGACTTACCTAATTCTAATGTTTATTTTAGATTACAGTATTTCAATTAAAAATAAATGAATTGAAAGCTATCATCATACTTCAAAACAAAGTACCAGCCTTCACAATCATATTTATTTGCAGGAATGTCTCTGATGCCCAGATAGATCATGTAGGCATTCTCAGTGGGTGGTCTTGTGCTTTGCTGAGGAGTTAACTCACCTTCCCAGAAGAAGAGAAAAAATTGCTGGTGAAGTAGCAAACATCCCAGGGAGGCAGAGGCAGTAACAGATAAGAACCTTAACATTTTGCCTTTTGATTAGTGGTTTCTGACAGAGCATGTCCACAGTGGTAGCCATCTTAGGAGATCAACTGTGACATGTTCTAAACCATTCAATCAGACCACATAGGTGGCATACTTTTATTACAGGACTTATTTGCCCCAGCTGAACCCACATTTGTTTTGATGCCTGTCCAATCTCTTCAGGGCTTTGTGAGAAATGAAAATGATGCAGCCAATTCACCCAGTTGATAACAACTTTGGAACCTATCACCATCAGGACCTGTTAACTACTGGAGCTCATGCTTCCCCCCCCTTCTACCATATATCTATACCACTATATTGTCTTATTTCAGAGAAAGAAAGATAGACCTGGTACATATTTTTTTTCCTTATGGATAGAACAGCAGTTAAAGAAGTGCAGTTGAGTGGAGAAATTATGAGAAAAGAAAGGGCTAAACAGACATGCTGCTTATTTTAAAAAAATATAATCAAGAAAAAAGTGAAAAATATAAAGAATTCGTAGAATATATATCTATTATATCAAAATGACTGGAAAGATGGATTCTGCGTTTTAGGCAAGTGATTTTTCAGGTTCATAGAAGATCCATTTAAAGTCTTCAGATTTCAAAAAAAATATTTGCAACGCAATTAAAAGATAGTCTAAACCATTTCTCTTGAAAAATCAATGTAACAGGTACGATGGTGCTCTTCATTTTTAGCAGTGGAATAGGAATATTTCTGTTAAGAAGTAGTATCTTAATCCTTCCTTGACCTAAAATCTAAATCTTCTTCCTATCCCTTTTTACTTCCCAGGTTTGACTCATATTCTTCATTCTCATTTCCTGGTTTAATAACTTTTTCATAGTAGTGCTATTTTATTTAAGTAAATTCTAATTATTCCTCATATACACCAATATTATTGCAATGATAATTTGGATCAGAATCTTGCATTTCTAATTTTATTATTTTGTCTGCTTCCAAAGCAGGGCTTTTATCAAGTTATTGCCTTGTCTCAGTTGTAGATTTTCATAAACAGTCTATCGTCTTTGGTCAAAAAAATCAAAATGGCCTCAAATGCATAAGGAAAGCTACACCACCCACCAATTTGTCCCATGATGCACAGAGAAAAGAGGTGGGGCTTCAATCATGCAGTCACAACTACCGTCTTGACTTTTTTGCCCCCACCAATACCTTTATTCTACTTCATTTATTTCCCTAGCACTTCTATATTTTTCCTTCCCATGTAGCACCCATTCAGCAGAAGACTGAACAGCAGAACAATGTTCTTTGATAGATAACATAGGGAACCATTTGTCACCATCCATATTATTAGCAGTCCATTGAAGTACAGTGGCGCCATCAAGACAGGACTCTGGAGCAAAATTTCAGACCCCAATGCAAAATTAATTGGGGGAAGGGGATTGCCAAACATAGTGAGTTATCCTTCCAAAAAGCACTTAACAAAGCTAGTGAAATGAATTATTTCTATTTCTACTACTACCAATGCTCCTCCCCATTCCCCAGTACTATTATTAAATCTAGAGTCTAAAATTACCTAACTGCAGCATTTGTGCCAGGATTTGTTCTCACTTTTTCTGGAATGAATCTGAATTACTGTTCCTAGGTCGAATACAAAGCAAGATTTGATCCATAGAGTCAAATCTCATGATTTATTGACACGTTTGCAGCACTGACTGTTAGCTATCCAAGTGATTCCACTTCATTTCAGATTAGGCAATTTTACTTCTATTCCAGCCTCACCATGAAATTTCAATTCTGCACAGTAAACTTCACTTCTATTTATGTATAATGAATACTGCTGAACAACTGCCAGAGTTGGCTATATTCCAGACATGGGTGAAATGATTCAGTACATGATTTGAAAAGTCCTTACCTTACATGGCTCATGGAAGTGTAACTAAGCTACTTGATGTAATTACTATTTTGCCTGAGCAAGGTTTGTAAAGATGAAGTGAAATTTTGCAGAAAACCAAGCTGAGAGAGTTGAGGTATGACTTAAAACATCTTTTTATATCTCATTTTTAATGTTTGTCTCAGAGACATCCTTATCTTTTACTGATAAATTTTAACGTTATAAATAATTAATTTACTACTCGCTCCCTGATCCTCCAACATTCAAAACTGACAATATTGAAAATCAAAACAGAATATGTTTCAAGGAATTTCTTTTCCGAACTAAGGAATTGAGGCTCTTATGAATAACAGGAGATCAAACCTGGTTTCATTCCACTTATGATCCTGAAAGAAATCACTAGTCTCTCTTGCTAATTTCTGAATCAGTCCCTACATCTATGATTTTAACACTAGCATGATCTGCAGACATCAATAAGTGAATGTTTATTTTCATGCTGCAAAATTTTTCACCTCCGAATCTCTGCATATTAAAAATTGTTCTTAAGGCAGTTGGCTGCTTTTGGGGGGGGGGGAGGAGATCAATTGCTAAACCTATAAATGTGGACTGTTTTTGTTTTAAAAATATTTGATCTGTGTCAATTGTAATTGTGACCCAAGATGGTTTTCACCAAATTAAGAATTAATTTTGACTTTCTTTTGAATGGTTACTCATCTGATGACAGTTAAGAGATGCATTGATGCTGACAGCTTACTTGGTTACTCTGGCAGCAGCATAGAGCTGAGGGACACCTGCAGCTACTCCTTGAAGTCAGAGACATTTGCAGGTGTTTACACCTTCTATTGAAGAAAGGAAAGAGAGAGCGAGAGAGCGTGTGTGCTGAGGAAACAGTCTCTCCATGATTAAAAGGAGCAAACTTAGTTTTGACAGATTCCAGCTATAACCTTGGATGGCTGTAGCCAATCTGAGTCTTTTATAGCTGTAGCCAACTTGAGTCAGATCCTTTGAATATTAAACATGAAAAAGTTTACTTCAGCTCTAACTTTCACATTGCACATGGCTTGACATTTGAATACAAAGGTGGGGGAAACTCAGAATCTTTCTGCTTTGGCTAAAAATAACATCTGGACCCCACCTATTTTGAAAGTATGTTTTCACACCTGCGGTCAAACCTACTGTTGAATGAAAAATCTTCATCAGGGTCCAGTCCAAGCCAGTAATAAACAAAATGGAGACTGCTTTAGAAAGAAGGTTGTAGATTATTGAAAAGCAGAATCACAAGACATGAGGCTCTGGAGCAGCTGACCACATGTTGCTGGAAGTGGTGGGTTTTTTATACCTTCTTGGGCTTTTGTGTTTGGAGTTGTTCTTCATGTTCCTGTGGCATGAACTTTGACCTGAGGTTTTGAGCATGTCCTTTTTGGTATTGGTGGGTTAATCCTATTATGTCCTTTCTTTTGAATGGTTACTCATCTGATGACAGTTAAGACAAGGTCATGTCTTTAGAGTTTGGGTGGGGTATGTAGATTTTAGGGGTCTTTGTCTTCCTAATCTCATCAGCTCCAAGCTTCCTGGCTCAAGTCTTCCTGAATGAATCACCAAATCTGCATTTCTAAAAGCCGGCCTGTTTGGTTTCTGCTTGTGGGAGGGAGACTTGGGGCTGTCTTTGCCTAAGATTTTTCATTATTCCTTTGGGGAAATATAATATTATGCTTTTTAATATTCCCCAAAATATTTCTTTCTGGGTGTGTGTGTGTGTGCTGTCCTCCTACACTGCCCTGTGCTAAAGTACTGACTTTAGGAACCCACTTTAAAGGCAGATCTGGCTGAGGATTGAGTTTCAGGCATCCTCCTCCTTATGTGACATTCACTGGTTTTAACTGGCTAAGTCTCCCTACATAAGAGAGATCTTCAGTCTTGTCACTTTTTCTGTCTTAAAATTAAATTCTTACATCTAAGACTTTTTAAGATTGGTGAAGATGCAGCCAAAAAGAGAAACTAATGTCATTACAATCAACAGGAAAGATGAGAGTGAAAAAGTCCAGAAGGAAAGTTGGTCATGACCACCGTCCTTCGAAGTGAAACTGTAGTTCAAACTTCTGCCATGACGGATTTTTATTCTTTTTAGGGTCCAGTTTATCTTTTAATACAGTTATCCTGTACCTCCCCAAATGCTCACTCTTTCTCTCCCCCTCAACCCTCGTTCCCATTTCTTGTAATAGCAGATGGGATATTTCCTGTGGAATAAATGTTTGGAATGTGCCTGGGTGTTTACAATATTGGCTGACAGTGAAAGGCGAGCGAGCGTGGCCAGCCTCAGCAGCAGCAGCAGCACCTGATACTGAAAATGAAAATGTTTTCCATCACCTCACATGGGCCTAGCACAGACAGCACAACAGTGAGGTCAGGCATGAGGGATAAGTAGCAAAGTCTGCCTTGGGTCAGCTTGGAAAAAGTCACACTAACAATGGGAGAAAAAAAGCAAATAACATTTTTGTTTCATTCTCCCCAGGAACTTGTTATTGTAGCAGAAATTGGAAAACAATGACGACATTAGCAGCATTAAAAGCAAGCAAAGTGTAGAAAGAACTCTTCAGTTTTCAAGTTGGAGGTGTGTGTGTGTGTGTGTGTGTGTGTGTGTCTGATTACAACAGGGAGGGCGAAAAGGATCTTTCTGGCCTTTCTTGTCTGAAGTGGTCATCTGTGGAAACTCGGTTTATATGGGGATTTGTATGTTGTTACGCCACAGAAGAGCAGCTTAGAATGCACAAAACCCTTAAAAGGCTGATGTTGTTACAATAATGTGTATTTTTAAGAGAAAATATTTAGCCTCATTAGAAATTATTTCCAGTTACAGTTATCTATGAAAAGTATTTCATATTAAGTAAGAGGGTTTTTATAGCATTGTTTCTTCTCTTTTTCGTAAGATCCCATTTAAGTATTTCAGTTGAGTAATAGCATTGGAAAATAGGATATTATGAGATAAATTCTAGTTCAGAGGAATTGATATCAGTACATCTGTGTTCACATTCACAATTATTTCTGTTTTATAACAAGAGTTAGTTCAAACATATAAGTACATATAAGAAATATTTTCTGAAACAACAAGAATGACTAAATGGCCTAACATGCATGTTCATGTAAAATATAGGGATGGTCAAAAACCTCCTCTTATATCCCAGACACTAAGGTATCCTTTGTACATAACCTAAGCATTAAATGTCTTTATATTCACAATTCCTGCTTGTATGGAGGAATTATTATAGTTATATTACATACGTATGTACTTTATATACACATATGCATATATACATACATGCATGCTTGCATGGCATTCAGACTAGTACCAGATGAAAAAATGTCCAGGGACATGTGGAAGCCCCACTATCATGCACTGAAGATAGTGAGTAAGATTTAGGGGATATGGAATGGATTGTGTAAACCCTGCTCATGTGATTGTTCACTACCTGAGCTATTTCCAGGTTTTATATGTATGTACAGTGCATGCACAAAAAGGGGGAAGAGCCAGATACTCTGATTCTATAACCTACACTGATTACTTAGAATGCTTACCCTCAGAAGTGTATGCAGTTGCAGGACTAAGCTCTTACATTGAACACCATGAATTCTGTTAGGTTTGGAAATTATTAAACTCAGGTTAAAATGGGGTCTGCCTAGACTAAACGTAAACATGTAAAAAAAATTGCAATATTAGAGTGTCTAATAAAATTTCACCAGAAATCATTGTTTTTAAATGAAAAATGCATTGCAGTGATTTCCAGTAATGTATTTTTTTCTATATATTTTTATATCGATGCTCTATATACTCTGACTCATCAGGCAACATATGCGAAGATGAACAATCTTGTGTGCATCTACTGAGTCTGATACTTTACGTCTTATTACTTCTGGGCCATGTGTCAGTTTCTGTTAAGATTTTGCTCAAGATAAATAAAAATGGCAGACCTATATGGCTCCACCTGTTGGTTAAACATATGTTTTATTCCAGTCAAAATGATAAGTTAGTAAAATCAAATTCTTAATGACTTCAGGGTATTTAAATTAAAATCATATTATGGACATCATTATATCCATATTGTTATTACTACATCCATATTATTATGAACAAAGGAACAGAGCCCTCTCAATCATTTTGCCAGTATAAAATCAGGACTCTTGGCAGAGCAAGCATGGAAGTTGTGTATTAATTGGAGGTTGGATGGCCAGCTTTCTGGCCACAAGACCAGTTGCTGTGGATGTCAGATGTGACTGACATTGGTTTTAGCACTGGCAATGCATAGAGCTAGTATTCCATTATCTAACTTTTTGATTGACAGACTAACAGAAATGTGATTAGGATAGGAAGGAATGGGCAGGGAGAGAATAATCGAAACCATGCCTTAGTTAGTTTTTCAAACCATTGTTTGATGGAGTAGCAGAAGCACATTGTATTGAGGAAGGCAACTGGATGAGTAAACAATATGGGAAGAACTTCTTGGAAATCACGGATTCTACATTAACATTTTCCAAAGGTTCCACGCAGTCAACGGATTTCTCATATGTCATGTGATATACAACAGCGTGTTAGAAGAAGCATTGTGTGTGTAAGTGTGCATGAGAGAGAGAGAGAGAAATAGCCCTACTCTTGCTTTTGTAACAACTATTCTAAAAACTTCCACAAGTAAATAAATAATTGTTTTTTTATTGCAGTTTCCTTGTTTATTCAAGCTATATGCTGAACATATATTGTGGAAGGCTAGACTGGAAGAAAATGAGCAAGTTTTTAAAACTGAAGGAAGAAACATCAATAAGTAGTCCTTATTTAGCAATCACAATTGGGGCTGGCAACTCTTGAAGTTTTATCCTTCCAAAAAGCACTTACAACCTGGCTTTCCCCTCAAGGCTGGGATAGTGTGAGGTTGATCAGACGAACTAGTTGTAGACTGCATGTGAAAATTTAGCTATGGAACTTGGTTGTCTTCAGTTTTGGTTTTGGTTTTAATACTTGTGATTTTAATATTGTACATAGATGTCATTTTATCTTTTGGTTGTGACATGCTCAGAGTTTGGTGCAAGATGGGCAGCTATCTCAATGTTTTAAATAAAATAATAAAAAATAAGCTTAGTTGTTAAGCAAAGCAGAAGCTAACTGTGACTGTTCTAATGATCTTAACTTCAGATTTCCTTTGCTTTACAGACCTGTGAAGGTTATAAATGTGAAGATTGGTTGTAAAGTTACTTTTTTTATCACATTGTAACTGCAAACAGTTGCTAAACGAGGACTATGTGCATGTAGTACTGTATTATTATTATATCTGCAAATGCAAATGACCTGCAGGCGCTAGTCATGAAAGTCATAAAGCACAATGGAAAATCGAATTAAGATTAAATATAAAGAAGACTAAACTAATAACAATAGTTACAGCAACCAACTATAGAATTAACAATAAAGACACTGAAGTGGTGATAGTTTCTACTTCTAAAGTCTGACCATCAGCAGTAAAGGATTCACTAATCAGTAAATAATCTGCATACGGAAAGGCAGCAATAAAGTCCCTGAAAAAGATAATCAGATGTTATGAGATGTCTACAGTTGCAAAGTTCTATCAGAACTTTGATGGAAATGGTTTTCCCCGTGACTCCTGTAGAAGCAAAAAGTTTGCCTTTGAGGAAGCAGGGTATAATCTTTACTGTTAATGAAGACTCATGAGAATACAATAGATACAAGAAAAAACAAACAATCATAGAACAAATCAACTGAGAGTTTTATTCTCTTTTGGGCACATTAGCTCTCTTGAAAAATCTCTAATGCTTGGAAAGGTGGAAGAAAAGAGAGGAAGAGGATGACCGCAGCAACCCTAAATCAAACTCATTTACAGTGGTGATGAGTGTGCTGTTGGAAGATCTGAAGAGCCAGATTGGGGACAGATCATCCTGGAGAATCTATATGGTCAGTGCTGATTTGGTGGCATGTAATCAATAATCAATTATTGCAGTTGGCAATAATACTGTATAAAGAGTTTTGAAGATTTTGAATAGGGACAAGCCTGTGTCATTTCATTTAAAATCAGATAGTGGAGAAGAAACACATGCTCATCTGAATATGGATTATAACTTGACTCTAGCAGAAATTTGTATGGAGACAGGCAGTTGACCATTACTTTAAAATGATTCCTAAAATGCAATGTATAAATATATTTTGGATAAAGGCATGCAATCTTTCTCTCTTTCCTTACATACAAAAATGTTTGTCTTTTTGGCTCCTGAAAAGGTTGACATTGGTTAGGGTTGGGAAGGAAATATGTCATTTAATTATAAGCAAACAAGTGCCAAATGAATTAATATGTTGCACTGTTGGTTATTATAGGCTGCACACCCAGCATATTTCCTGCCTTTTTGTTGGTAAGGCCTTTGGGCAAACATCAAAATGAGTTAAAAGGTGAAGTTTAATTCCAAAATTGCACAGAGCTTTTTCTTTCAGATGTCAAGCAAATGCCAGAGAAATAGGCAATGTCAGAAAAACAGAAAGCAGAGAATCCAACTATCCAACTATCCAATCCAATTTAATTGCTCTATTAAAAAACAAAATAAAACTCTTGTCATTGTAAAATCTTGTGCTTTTACTGAGTTAAAGCAGCCTTTGTCCAATTGGTGCCTTCCAGCTCTATTGGACAACTCTAATCATTTCAGCCAATTGGGAATGATGGGAGTTGGAAACATTACTTTTTCAGCAAATATTCTGGCTGAGAATTATGGGAGGGAACTGCTGTCAAACACATTCATCCCAGATGACACGGAGGGAACTGATGTCAAATGAATTTATTCTCAGCTAACTTGTTGGCTGGGTATTTATAAGCATTGTAATCCCTCACTTCTGGAAGGTGCCCCATTGATGAAAGCTGTCTTAATAGCTTATCCTTTCTTCTGGATAGAAGAGTAATACAGGTAGTCCTCAACATACAACAGTTCATTTAGTGACCATTCAAAGTTACAATGGCACTGAAAAAAGTGGCTTATGAACATTTTTCACGCTTACGACCTTTGTAGCATTCCCATGATCATGTGATCAAAATTCAGATCCTTGGCAACTGGTTCATACTACTGACTGTTGCTGTGTCACAAGGTCCATGTGATCACCTTCTGCGACCTTCCGACAAGCAAAGTCAATGGGGAAGCCAGGTTCACTTAACAATCGTGTTACTAACAGTGACTCACTTAAAAACGGTGGCAAGGAAGGTCATAAAATGGGGCAAAACGTACTTAACAAATGTCTCACTTAACAACAGAAATTTTGGGCTCAACTGTGGTCGTAAGTCAAGGACTACCTGTACAGATTTAGATCAACAGACCTTTTTTAAGAAAATATCTTTCCACTACAATGCTTTGATAGCATTCCCGTTTGTATAAACTTTCATAGAACCACAGTGTCCTAGAGGTAGAGGTGGAGGGGGGGAACTTTGGATCCCTGCTCTGTGCAGAGGTCCAAATGAAATCATCCCTGAAAGGCAGCAATCCTGTCTCTGTTTGAATAGATTCCCTGAACAATAATTCAACCCCTTTTGGCACCCTTGGGTTTCACTGGCCATTCTTTGCCTTAGGAACAACTCAGTCTAAAGACCCAGAATTTGCAACTGGAAATGCTTGCAGCCAAATATTGCTTTGCTTTATACCACATTGTTTTAATACATTGATTATATTTTAGCTACTTATAATTAATTATTAACTGTCACAGTGCTAGAAATACTGAAGGTTTAGATATTTTTTTTAACAAACAAGGAGACAGACGAAATTATTTGTTAATCGTTTGTTAATTATTTTTGATACACATATAATCTTTCTATTACAGAGACTGATATAATATTGCATTGTTGGAATTCTCTGAGCTTGGTTTTTGAGTTGCAAACCTGTCATTATTGTGCTAGTTATCAGCGAAGTGGTTTTGGAAAAATGAGGTTCATTGACAGGAGTTAGATATACTATAATATTCTACAATATATAATAAGTGAAATAGACACTGTTATCAAACATCATGTAGCAAATCTCTCCTGCTACCTGTTTCCAAATACACCCAGTTCTAAAACCACAGTTCTGCTAATAAAATCTGGTCTTAATTTGTAATAAAGCTTATTATATTGAATCTGCTCTCTTGTTATATCATACAATCAAAGAAAGCCTAACTGCAAGAAGGTACAAAACCCAGCAATCTCCAGATTCTTCAATTTCATTTTAAAATGAGAAGTCTGCATGAACAAAAAGTTCTTTCTTCATGCCAAAAGTTCACAAAGTTGGTGCTAAGCAAACTTCCCAAAGAAGATCAATGTGCCATTGCTGAAAAATCTCCATCCTTACTTGAGGAAGTCCTTCAGAACACCTTCTGATTGTACAGTATGCATAGGCAGATATGAAAGAAGGCAACCTTTCAGATCAACTGGATCTAACAATGTCCTGGGAATTGTCACAGCTGACAAAGCATAGTAATACATAATCAATTCCAAATGCAATTATGCCAGTTATTTATTTTATAGTTCCTGAACCATTTTTAAGAGCAACCATTGCAGTGGTCTAATGATTGGCCATCAGAATGGAATGCAAGTCATGTCGCTTTTGTTCATGTATTATGACATCATATGCTCACCTGCAGGTAGTCTTTGTTTAGCAACTTAATCATCATTTGCAGTTACAGCAGTGAAAAAAAGTAACTTTGAGACCAATCCTCAGTTTATAATTTTTGCAATTGCTCTGCTTAACAACCAGTTGCTGGTCCCAACTGTGATTGCTGAGCAAGAATTACCTGTATCTCAGAACTTTAAAAAAAAAGGGCAAAGTTTCAGCAAAAATGATCTCAAAAATTACAAAAACTTTCCAACATTTACAAATTAAAAATATTGTTTCATCTACATAATCATGAAAGGCCCTCTATACCCAGACTTTCAATCTGCTGATTCATTTTGGTACAGGAAAGCTGACTTGTAATGGTCATGTTTTGGGTAGTTACATTTGAGATGGTCATGCATTGGAACAAATATATTGGGTTGTGGATATGCACACATATATGAAGGTGACTGTTTTATAAGGACTGATTATAGCATGTGCACAAAATAAAATGATGGAGCTGGTGCCATGCATATAAATATTAGTGGGAGTTTGGTTTAACAATGGAAATAAAGCAAAAACAATATAATATAGGAAAAACTGTGCCTGTTTTTAAAGCAGCTCTAAAGTGGGATATTCCTCTGAGTTTGATTGGAAAAATGCAGCTGGTGAGGTAGGTGTTTAATGTAAGGAAATAAAAAGAATCCTACTGGTTATGATTGCAGATTGATCTAGTTCACGGATGTCAAACTCGATCGCATCATGTGACGTATTGTGATGTATCACGACGTTTTTTGCCTTAGGGGAGCCAGGGTGGACGTGGCCTGCATGTGACGCATCCAGCCCGCGGGCTGCCAGTTTGACACCCCTGATCTAGTTGATCCAACCAGCATTCTGCTTCCTCATCTGACAAACCAGATGTCCATGAAAAATCAGTGGATCAGAGGAATGCTGTGGATATAATTTACTTGATCTTCAGTAAGGCATTTGATAAAGTAGATCACAACCTACTACTTGATAAGATAGAAAAATGTGGGTTAGACAGCATCACCACCAGATGGATCCGTAGCTGGCTGACCGGCCGTACTCAGCGTGTGATCCTCAATGGAACCGCATCTACATGGAGGGAAGTGTGTAGTGGGGTGCCCCAGGGCTCTGTTCTGGACCCAGTGCTCTTCAACATCTTCATCAACGATTTGGACGAGGGGATAGATGGGGAAATCATCAAATTTGCAGATGACACAAGCTGGCAGGAATAGCCAAACTCCAGAAGACAGGCTTAAGATACAGGAGGATCTGGACAGACTTGAACACTGGGCACTATCTAACAAAATGAAATTCAATGGTGAAAAAAGCAAGGTTCTACATTTAGGCAAGAAAAACCAATATACAGGTATAGTATAGGGGTACCTTGCTCAATAGCAGTAACTGTGAGAGGGACCTCGGAGTCCTAGTGGACAATCACTTAAATATGAGCCAGCAGTGTGCTGCAGCTGCCAAAAAGGCCAACACAGTGCTAGGCTGCATTAACAAGGGATAGAATCAAGATCACGTGAAGTATTAATACCACTTTACAATGCCTTTGGTAAGGTCACACTTGGAATACTGCATCCAGATTTGGTCACCACGATGTAAAAAAGACATTGAGACTCTAGAAAGAGTACAGAGAAGAGCAACAAAGATGATTAGGGGACTAAATGCTAAAGCATATAAGGAACGGTTGCTGGAATGGGTATGTCTAGTTTAATGAAGAGAAGGATGAGGGGGACATGATAGCAGTGTTCCAATATCTCAGGGGCTGCCACAAAGAAGAGGGAGTGAAGCTATTTTCCAAGGCGCCTGAAGGCAGGACAAGAAGCAACGGATGGAAACTAATCAAGGAGAGAAGCAACCTAGAACTAAGGAGAACTTCCTGACAGTTAGAACAATTAACCAGTGGAACAACCTGCCTCCAGAAGCGGTGAATGCTCCAACACTGGAAGTTTTTAAGAAGAGACTGGACAGCCATTTGTCTGAAATGGTATAGGGTTTCCTGCCTGAGCAGGGGGTTGGACTAGATGACCTCCAAGGTCCCTTCCAACTTTATTATTATTATTATTATTATTATTATTATTATTATTATTATTATTATTATTATTATTATTATTATTATTATTATTATTATTATTATTATTATTATTATTATTATTATCATTATCATTATCATCAATGAATGAGACACCAGCACTTTTCCTGGTTATTCCTCACTAAATGGTATTGAAAATCATATTTCTTCTGATATTAGCAATAATATTGCAACTAATAGCCACCAATCTCTTTTGATATTAGCAATAATATATAACTCCTGTTACTAATGGCCACTGATATTTTCCATATACCTGTATATTGGTTGGATACTCTCTTAATATAGTCTACATTGGAAGTCATCACTACCACTTGTGGAAACAAATGCCGTAATTGTTTATGTACTGTGGGAAGAAGTACTTTTTAAAAATCTGTCTCAAAATTTCTGCCATTCTGTTTCACTGGAGAGCTACAGGTTCTAATATTAAGAGGAAGGAAAAGAATTTTATTCTGTTTTCTGTATACCGGGTAAATTTTATCCATTTTTCCTGTAAGCTAAAAGTCTCCAAACACTGTCCCTAGATCATTTAGTTTGATCTTTCTTGCATATCCCATTGTATTAATAATTGTAATTTCCACTTGAAAGCCTATCTGAGGAAAAAAAGGAGCAAACCTACATTGTTTCTTTTAAAAAAATAAACAAGCTAACTAAAATGCTAAACTGGGTGAGAATAGTGCAATTCTTAATAATATTACTATTACTATATTGTATTATTAAAGCAAATCAGACTCTCTGATTTTTAAATCGCTTCTTTTTATTAAAAAAGGAAGTAATTTTCATCAACATATCTATTTTGGCTCTTAAAATATTTGTAGATTATGACTTTTCCATGTCAGATATGAAGGGTACATGTTTGGCCACGACATGCAATTGCATATGTAAATGATTCTTGTGTGGGAAATTAAATCTGGCAATGTCATGTGTTGGCTGTGGTGGTGCAAAGACTGTGTAAAAAAGCTGTGATGAAGATATTTTTCTTTAGTTATGGGCAAGGAAAGAGGTGTGTGTTTGTGTGTGTGTGTGTGTGTGTGTGTGTGCGCACGCACATGCATGCTTTCATTTGTGCGGTGGTCTTGGAAGGTGCTGCTGGCATATGTGATTCTGTATCAACTTTTCTTTTCAGCTCTCTGAAGGAATGAAAATCTGGAGAGATGGTGCTGAAGTAGCAGCCAAAGGCTGTAAAATCTGAGGTCAAAATGCAAAGGAAAAAGTGACAAGGGAAAAGTGAGGTCTACTCCATCTTGCAGGGACTCTTCTGGAATGTGTTTGCCTGCCAGGATATGCATTGCTGAAGAGTGTGTCTTAGCAGCAGTGTTGAGTTAGTAATATGAACCCTATACAAATACCTTCGGGGCAGACAGGTCCATTTCAGGCTGTGTTTATTTAATAAAGAGCCAGTGAAGTAACTGCAATTTCATTGTCAATTTACTAATGCGTTACAGTTATGTTTCTTAACCTCATTGTTTGGGCTCAGAAGCCAGTGATACCCAGCCAGTTGCCCCCTCCACCCTCCTCCTTGGAGCGTAAAACACATTTTATTATGACTAGAGAGCCTTTTGTTTATTAAAAGCTGGAATTAAAGACCCTCACCATCTTTCCTCTGTGCACATATCCAGTTAGGCAATTGATTGGCTTATTAACCTATGCAAAACCTCTTGCTTCCATTTTTTATCTGCATGTGTGTGCATGCATGTGTGTATACGTATGTATATATATGTATGCATGGGGGGTATATTTATGTGTGTTTATATGCACACACAAAAAAGACACATTTACACACACATCCATGGTACATTTGTTGAACTACCTCCTTGTTTTCATCACAGATTCACATTTCAAAATTTAATCTGAGAAGAATGGAAATGAAACATCACCCCAATGACCAGAGAACAACTATATTGATGTTTGAAGAAGTTAGTTACATCTTTTGAACAAAAATCCAGGAAATTGAAACAGTATCCAGAAACTGCAATGCATTCCTGACAGTTAGAACAATTAACCAGTGGAACAACATGCCTCCAGAAGCGGTGAATGCTCCAACACTGGAAGTTTTTAAGAAGAGACTGGACAGCCATTTGTCCAAAATGGTATAGGGTTTCCTGCCTGAGCAGGGGGTTGGACTCGATGACCTCCAAGGTCCCTTCCAACTTTATTATTATTATTATTATTCATATATATAAATCCATCTATGTTACACACAATTTTGCACATGGCTATTTTTCTATGGATCTTGTAACATTTGTATACTGTAATGTCAGCAAACCCTACACACTCCAAGGAAAGAAAACAATACAACTTCAGACAGGAAATAAAAGAAAGGACTAGACACACCTCTAGTTTCTCTAGGAATGTCAGTGGCATTTGTCAATCACAATGAAGCATGTGGATGAGGGCATTCTGTCTATTCAAGAATCTCCTGCTTTTATTTTCTTTTTAATATTTTAATTTGTTCTATGAAAGTTGTTTATCATTGCTTCCAATTGAGGGAATACATTAACTACTTTTTATACGTGTTCCACTGGCAGGAAAACTATTGGAAAAACCCTGGTATCTTAATTGTCTTCTACATAGACGGAGGCAGAAGCTCCAAGGTTCAGTGACAGGCGTTCTTATCTTTTCAGAAGCAGATTTAATATATCATTTACTGTTTTTATTGCTTTAAAATATTTTTAGTGGCTTAATTGTAATCTACTGTACACTGTAATATACTGACTGTATATTGTAATATACAGTATACTGTAAAATACTGATTGAGATGGAAGGCTATAGAAACTGAATGAAAGAATGAATGAATGAATGAATGAATGAATGAATGAATGAATGAATGAATGAATGAATGAATGAATGATCGATCTGATTTAAGAGGCAAGGAGGAAAAAAACCTGTATTTTATATTTTTCAGTTTTGTATAGGAATCCTTGTACCATATTAAAGTTTGCCAATATTCCATAAATGTAAATTGGGCTTCTTCCTGCTATTAATAGAAGCAATGCTAATTTTGCCTTCTAAAACTGGGATGAAAAGTTTAAGTACTCTTTAATTTGAGTAAAGAATTGAAATATACTTTAAAGAGAACCCTGATTTTAAGTTCATAGAAGCAGTACATAGAAGCTCAATATGACTAGCAAAATATTTTCTCCATTTCACTTCCTATTAGTTCTTTAGCAGAATTTATAAAATAAAATTTTCAACATTCAATATATGAGTCATCCCTGATTATGACATTTTGTTTCACATCACTTTTTCATCCACATTTCATGATAAACATTATCTGAATACAGATATCTGAATCTGTGTACAAAATCTTAAAATACAATTTTGCTCTAGGAAACACTTATTAAGAGGAGCTAAGCCATTGATATAAGGATGAAATGATGAATAAGGAGGAATGAACAGATAGTATTCTTTGATAGCACAATCCTATACATGCCTATTCAGAAATACTGAATTTAGTGGGGCTACTCAAAAGTAAGAGGGAAAAAAAGGCTTACAGTGTCAGACAAATTTATGAGGATGGGAAAAACTTCATTTTTTTCGAACAATTATTTCATTTCAGGTGAAGGAGGCTAAGAGAACAAAGGCAATAAGGCTGGTCTTTGGAACAATGGTGTTTTTCTCCCCATCAGAAAAAGCAGGTAAAAGTAAAGATAATCATGGTTTTGCAGTGCTTGTGGCATTTATATTGTTAAACTGACTTCTTAGGCTCATTGATAAAACTAAGCCCAAGAAAACAAAGAGATTCCTGCTGTAGAGAAGTAGGATCAACACCTTCACACTTTTAGCATTTTTTACTGGAAAAATGAAGAAAACTATATACCAAGTTTGAAACTTTTTTTTAATCAATCCCATTGCAAATGTTATGTGTTCTGTTACTTCTACGTAGAGGAACATTCCTTAAATAATCCCAAAGGTGCTTTTTCACGAGGCAACTGGACTTTCTTATTTTTTCTTTGAAGATGTTTTGCTTCTCATGCAAGAAGCTTCTTCAGCTCTTCTTCAGCTTGTTGGGTGAGAAGCGAAACATCTTCAAAGAAAAAACAAGAAGGTTCAGTTGCCTCGTGAAAAAGCACCTTTGGGATAACTATTACCTGGATGACTGATAATCTCCATAGAGTAATAGTAATAATAATAAAGTTGGAAGGGACCTTGGAGGTCATCGAGTCCAACCCCCTGCTCAGGCAGGAAACCCTACACCATTTCGGACAAATGACTGTCCAGTCTCTTCTTAAAAATTTCCAGTGTTGGAGCATTCACCGCTTCTGGAGACAGGTTGTTCCACTGGTTAATTGTTCTAACTGTCAGGAAGTTTCTCCTTAGTTCTAGGTTGCTTCTCTCCTTGATTAGTTTCCATCCGTTGCTTCTTGTCCTGCCTTCAGGCGCTTTGGAGAATAGCTTGACTCCCTCTTCTTTTTCCTTAAATAAGCATTGTTACATTTTTTTTTCAAATGTGTATTTGTATTCCTTGAAGTGCTAATTCAGTTTTCTAGAAAATTATCCAGTGTTGCTAGGTATGATATTTAAAAGACAAACATCAGATGATATCTTTTTGCTGATATTCATTTGGCTTTCTCCTTTTATTTAGGAGTTACCTGGCTGGAAGCTGTTGCTGAACTATTTTTTGTTAGACAATATAATCTTCATGTCATAAATTTTAGTGCTACTCCAAAGTAAAGTTGTATGAGAGGGAGATACAATTCCCCCCCCCCCAAATGAGGTCCTACTTGGCCAGAGAAGCATAAGGGGGCTGTACTGTAAAAAGCAATGGGAAGAGCCAAGACAAAAATCTAAATTTGATTTAATTTCATTCAGAATCGAATTAAATACAGTTAATATGACTCTCTTCTCCAGTCATGGAATAATTTCCCCTATCGATCAGATTAAAATTTCCACATCTGTCAGATTAAAAAAATGCACTGTTTGGCAAATCTTTGGGAAACATTCCCAAGAGGCTCTGTTTTTGTTCTAGGGCCTCATCCTATGGCCCTTTGAGGTAGAGGATTGCCATATGGGATTAATTAGGGTGGAAAAGAGGAGGGCAGATGAAATCAGACTCTGATTTGTTTTTTGATCTAGTATTTGTTCAAAATAATGGGGAGGGGTTTTTGAGGTCAGTCTTATACACTGTAGATTTAACTATACAGGTCTTTTTATTTCCCCCCCTCTATTATACATGTTTGCATGTAAGCTTTCTGGATCTGAAGTAGTAACCTCTCAGGCATGGAACAAAACTGTTTTACTAAAATAACTCTCCCCTCTGGGAATGCACAGAAGGCAGCATCTAGTGCAGACAGTTATCAACCCTTTTCTTACTCCATTCTTTCATTAACCCATATTCTCTCCCATGAAAAGGTAGAATTTGGGCTTACTAACAGAATACTTCTGCAGCACAAGGTGGCATGAACATATTTCATTGGATGACTGGAGATCTGAGGATTGATGCAGTTTAACTCACCCAAAGATGTAAAAGCCGGACAAGAACCAGACTCCTTCAACATGACAGTGATGGTTGTCTCTCTGTGGAGTAATCTAAAGGAAGCAAACCTGGTTGTGTGGGTCAGGTTTATCCTCCGGTTAGGAAGGAGATTCCAGTAATCTCTTTCTAAATGAGGACTAATTGTGAGTGTAAAAACCTGTTAGCATCTTGTTAACAATTCTTTGGACGCTTTGGTCGGTGGCAGAAAGATCTGCAGCTGAATATCTTTTTAGGATGGGAATATATAGGTAAATGTCAAATGTTACTAAGACCATATATGTTCATAATACACAGCTTAAATAAGGGGGAAAATGCAGCAGTAATACTGGTGGCAAGGGGATATTTAATATTGAATTTGCTTCCCTCCCCCCCCCCAAACGTGGAAACTTTTAGATACAATCCCGGCTCTGTGTTTAAGTCATTAAAACATCTTTAAACACTTTCTGGTTTTAGTTTTCTTAGCAGCAGTCCTTTTCCTGGAACGTATTTTATTTTTCTTTTAAGTCTGTGATTTTTTCTTTCTTTTTTCTTTGTAAAGCTCTTTGCATTTCCAAGTTGTTTTTTTTTAAGTAGAGGGAAGCGATAGGGTGGGGAAAGCGAGAGAACAGGACCCTTTTTGTGTTTTATTTCTAATCCACAGGAATCCATTTTAGCCTTTTATGGCCGCTGCACTTGCTGAGAGGAATTACATCCTCCGTATGTTATCTGTAACATCGCAAGCCGTGGTTTCGTACCTGGGCTCGGAAACACATCAGTGCTTCTGAGAGAATTTTGTTTGGGAAGGAGGTGGATGGTTAGTGTGAGGAACTCCAGGCAGTGGCAGAGGAAGAAAAAAAAACACATAAGGAAAAGTAAGGAGAAAAGGTAAAGAAAAGGCGTATTTTGGAGAAGCTCAAGTGTGCAAAATTCATCGCCCAGACAAAGTGATCTTCAAATGAACCAAAGAGAGAATTACAAATATCTTTGATTCTAGCAGTGTAGTACACACCTACAATAGAGATCAATTTGTGTAAAGAAAAATAAGATTGTCCTGTTCTGAATCTTAGCTTTGAACTGCATTTTGGGGTGCTTTATTTCTGCATTAGTGAAGCTTCAGTTACAGAAAGGATGATCAGATAATACATATTTCAACAAGCAATGTGTCATATCTAAAACATCATAGCTTGATTAGATGTGAGCACATATTCCTTCCCTAGAATATGGGTGTTGCTTGTTTTAGGTAAAAGAATTTAGTCTTTGGTTTTGGATACCATTAATAATTCAGCGGTTAGATCTTGGACTTACTCTAGATTTTGCAGGATAAGTTTCATTACTCTTTACAATACTGTAAATAAAAGCAGATTGTCATTGCTTGGGAGATTTGTTTGCTGTCATGTTTGGATGGGTGAAAGGTGATAATTTGGGAGGCAGCACTAATTTTGATTTATCTGAAACATTTATACTTTGCATGAGCACAAATATTGGTCTTTTAAGGCAGATTATAATAAAACTGTCTGTTCAAATAAAAGCACCTCAAAATAAGTAGTCATTCATGAGGTAAAATGTTGCACTAATTAACAACCAACAGTTGTTTTTTTTAAAAGGGAAGTTGTGGAGAGGAGATTGAAATGTATATACTTCAGCATCCCTTACTTTTTCAATTTTTCTATGTGTTCATCTGAATGTACACAAAGATTGGCAACACAGGTCATCCACAGATGAATGATTTGTGAAATCCCTAGCTGGCATCATAGATTTTTAATTTACTTTGCATTTGTGAATTGAGATATGTCTGTGTGGTGTTGTTAATCAACCAGATTATGCATTTAAAATGGGCAAATATATTCTCTACATTAAGAAAATAAATTCAGAACTTAAATAATGATGACTTTAAAAACATAAACGGACAAAATCAGATTTAAAACATTTTTTTTTAAAAAAATGGCACGTTTTCAGTATTCTTGCATGAGAACTTGCAGGATTGCTGAAATCTATGAAATTTCAGCTTATTTTTGATGTTTATCAAGTTGACGACAGCAATGCTATGTCATTAGGAACCTCATTGAACAAAATTCGTAGTCTTGACTATTTCCTAGACTATTTCTGTTTTGTTCTTCTAATGAAGACATTGAGACGAGGCTGGTTCACAACAAGGATCTCTTTATTGAAACACATTCACAGAACAGAAACAAGAACAACAATGGCCACTGGCCTTTTATATCCCCTTGCAAGGGGATGCACATCCAATCATTGCAGGCCGTTCTCCCACCTTGCGCATGCGCGCAAGGCCGGAGACAGCCGGTCTGGGTCCCGGGCAGACACGTGGTCTGTCCGGGTCTCTGTAGCCTTCCTGCAGCCATCCTGAGCCTTGCTGAATCACTCAGCAAGGCCCAGGACATAACACCCCTCCCCTCTTGGATTAAACATATTGTTTAACACTTTACACACAAACACTCATAGCAGGCCAGTTGGCAAATTATACATTCAACCTTTACTCTTGCAACCCATTACCTTCAGTTCTCTGCTATACACACGGACCTTCACCTTTTGACAATATTAACATTGCAGCACTACAAGTGTTTTCCTCAGATGGCGAGGACTAGTAAACCTCCTGTATAGTAAACAGGGACCTTACATAGTCCTTTAAATGCTTAGGAGGACCCTTAACCCGCTCTGATCTCCGTGGAGCCAGATTAGGTGCAGGTGTAGTTGTAGGTGTAGAGGTAGGTGTTGAATTAGGAATAGGTGCCTGGAGTGCCTGCTTCCGGGTTGCGCAAAACAAACCAGGACTTTGTCACCCAGAAGACTCAGGGGTTCCCCCTGACTGCTGACTGGCTGGATCCACCAAACCCAAACCAGAGTTCCTTGGTGGGGTTGAGTTCCCTGAGTCCATTGGTGGGGTGGAGTTCCCCAAAATTCCATTGGACTCCTCTTGGGAGCACTGTCCCTCGAGCCCAAGACCAGCAACAGGAGTAGACTGAGTAGCCGATTTACGGCCATTTGCCCCTAGCCAGGGACCTCTGCCAGAGTCAGGAGCTGCCTCCATGGCAAGACCCCCAGAGTCTATGCCAGAGTCAGGAGCCACCTCCATGGCAAGACCCCCACCATAAACATGTGGAGGAACATTTGGATAAGCACCCTCGTGGAGAGACTGTGGTCCACAATCGTAATTGGGGTCCCCCTCCCCCCGAGAGCAGAGCCAGGAGTGGACACATAGCCAGGAAGCCTCCAGCGCAATTGGTCAATGTGGCGTCTAAGCACATGACCATCCTCCAAGGCCACTTCGTAGGACAGTGGTCCAGAGACCTTGCATACCACATCAGTTACCCAGAGATGTCCATGCCCATAGTTTCTGGCCCATACTGGATCACCCACTTTGAGTCTCCTAGGGACTCAGCAAGGCCCAGGACATAACAATTTCCATTTCCCCATTGGCCACTAATGGGCTCTTTTAGTGTCACCCAAACATTATTGAAGTGATATAAATCCTGTGCTCATTGTTGTAGAAGATATTATAATCCTCTAGAGCAGACATGTCAAACTCGCGACATCACGTAATGTCGCGCAACGTATCAGGACTGTTTTTCCATTGCCGGCAATGGGGTGGGCGTGGCTTCCGCGTGATGCGTCTGGCCTATGGGCCGGCAGTTTGACACCCCTGCTCTAAATCAGGGGTGTCAAACTTGCAACGTCACGTGATGTGTCGTGATGTATTGCAATTTTTTCCCCATTGCCGGCAATGGGGTGGGCGTGGTTTTGCCATGACTCATCCGGCCTGTGGGCTGGCAGTTTGACACCCCTGCTCTAGACGGAAAGTGGCCCAAAGTGATCCAGTCAAACCTGGCTACAGCAATACAGCAGATAATCTCCTACACAAGGAAGTTGGAGATCTATGGAGACCACAGCATCTGTTCTTATCTGCTCTCCATGTATTATTTCTGGAAATACCTGAAGAAGTCTTAGAATTACCTAAAATACAATACAAATAGTCTAATGAATATTTCTGGGAATAGATATCAAAAGGCCATCTCGTCGAATACTATTTTTTTTTGTAACCAGTCACAATGTGGTTACGCACACTGAATATAAAGGAGACTCTTGAAGGTGGGATTCAACAACGCAAGTAACATATAGGTAGTCCTCACTTACCAACTGCAATAGGAGCCAGCAGTGAAGTTTGCAAACGGCAATCATGTGACCATGGAATGCTGCAACTGTTGTAAATGCACACTAGCTGCAAAGTGCCTGAATTGCGATCACACAATTGTAGGGACATGCAATGGCTGCAACTTGGAGGATTGGTTGTAAGTTTCCTTTTTTAGCACTGTTGTAACTTCAAACAGTCACTGTATAAATGGTCAATAAACAAGGACTATCTGTACTGGCATGCTTGTATAAATAGGACCCTAATTGCCTGAGGGTAGGATCATAGTATGGTCAACTTAAAAGTTGCAAAAGTCCCAGATCAATCCCTGAGGCAAATTATTCTAGTCTGAAATCTAAGAGATTGATTGAAAGTCAGTATGAACTGGGAGATGGTTTATATTATGGGCCTATTTAATGAATCAGACTTTGAATTGGAGGAACAGGCCTGGACAGGTTTGTCCAACTCAGGAGCTACTGGGTGCTCAGATATCTTCAGAAGAGGCTCACAAAGAGCAGGATCTGTTCAAAGAAGACCCTGAAGGTCTGGAATAGTCAGGTAAACAGTTACCTACTGCAGAAGCACAACAGGCCATGTCACGTGACCTGGAAAAGATCCTCACCCTCCACACAAAGAACAAGTGAGTAGAACAAAGAGGTCCAATGAAGCTCTTCAAAAGAAAGAGACACAGTTCAGAAAATATACGCTTGTCAGATTTCTGTTGGCAAATAATATTCCAACCACCAACCTGACTTCCTGAACATGTGCTGCTTCTGATTTTCTGCCTGAACTTTCAATGGATAAAATACTACACTCAGGCCTAACTCCTGATACTAGATTTGTCTGCACAGAACATTGGCTTCTGAAGTTAGCTTTATTTTTCCTATGCCCTTGCATTCCTGCTTTGGGAGATTTATAGCTGCTATGAAGAACTCTGATCTGTCTGACCTCTTGCACATGTAACTGCTGGCATAGGACAGATCATCTGTCTGACCCAATAATGTAGCTTGCTGAGGGACAGTTAACTAAAAGAATTGTATTCAACCATTCTAATAAAGCTGAACTTTATCAGAAGCCCACCTCAATTTCCATCCTTTGAGGTGAAGTGAGTAGTGGTAATAGAAACATCATTTCCTGCCTGGGGTTCTCTGGATATTGAAACTGCAGCTCTCAGAATTCCAGTCCAGCATTACTTTGGTTTTATTTGCAAATACTGAAATTTTCCTGTTTTATTCTCAACATTAATAAAGGCATTGCTTCAGTATTATTTGGCATTGCCTTAATATCAATAATCTATTAAACACTTTATGTAGTGCCTTGATATTAGGCTGTTGGACCAATGGAGGTCTTATAGGACAGTGGTCCCCAACCTTTTTGCTTCTGCAGACCGACAGTGGCAGCTTTGGCAATTTCTGCGATAGGGGGAATGGTTTTGTGCGCGCAACCTAAATCCTGAGCATGCGCAAATGAAGCTTCATGTGCTCACCTGCTGCTTTGGCGGCCCGATTCCCAATGGTCCACAGACTGGTAGAGAACATCTACTTGGCAACAATTGGCACATTACACATACGGTTCTGGAACTGTAATGTTTTATCTATTTTCATGGGGCATCCCCATGATGTGGTCATTTCAGTGTTGTGAGATATTTTCCCTGAACTTCTAAAGGGAATGCAATCTCAGCAAATGTTGAGGACCTCTGTTCTAGGAGGCCTTGTATTTGCAATTAAAATAAATAATAAATCTTCAGTTAAGCCACTTTAGGAAGTGCCTATATAATACAGGTAGTCCTCTACGTATGACCACGATTGAGCCCAAAATTTCTGTTGCTAAGCGAGATGGTTGTTAAGTGAGTTTTGCCCCATTTTATGATCTTCCTTGCCACAGTTGTTAAGTGAATCACTGCAGTTGTTAAGTTAGCAACACAGCTGTGAACTAAATCTGGCTTCCCCATTGACTTTGCTTGTCAGAAGGTCACAAAAGGTGATCACATGACCCTGTGATGCTGCAGCCATCATAAATATTAGTCAGTTGCCCAGAGTCCAAATTTTGATCATGTGATCATGGAGATGCTGGCAACGGTTGTAAGTGTGAAAGTGTGAAAATGGTCATAAGTCAGTTTTTTCAGTGCCATTGTAACTTCAAATGGTCATTAAATGAACGTTAAAAGTGGTAAATATAAATACTTATATCAAGATGCTATTATTCTTTTCTTAAAAAAACATGGTAAGATAATGCTAAAAGATCTACACTTGTTGAGATTGCTGTCCCTTTAGAACAGGGGTGTCAAACTGCTGGCCTGCGGGCCGGACACATCATCTGGAAGCTGCGCCCACCCCATTGCCGGCAATGGCAAAACTGTCCCGATACGTCTTGTGATGTCACGTGACGTCGCAAGTTTGACATGTCTGCTTTAGAATTTCAGGGAAAATATCTCATAACACTGAAATGATCACATCATGGGAATGCCCCATGAAAATAGATAAAACATGACAGTTCCAGAACCACATGTGTAATATGCCAATTGTTGCTAAGTAGATGTTTTGAGTGGCAATAATTCAGTGGGAAGAGATCTGAATATGAGTGCACACAATCTTACTATATCTTACATGTCATATTTTCTATTTATTAGTACAGTCTAAGATATTTTGCTGTTAGGGGAACAGCAAGTTGTTTTGGCATCTAAAGCAGAATATTTTATAAGCTCTCCTCTGTAAAAATATAATGGATAGGATCAAGCAGGACTTAAGCTAGTCACCTATGCTTAGAGCAGATCCACTGTAATCAAGAGTCTATTCAAAAATGACTACATCTGGTTCCAATCAAATAATATAAGCTCCATTCTTTGAAAGCAAGGTGGGTAAGAATCCAACAAAGAAACAATAAATAAGCAAACAATTTATTGCCTTTTTATTATACCAAAAATATGCTAAGTGGCTATCTCACTCTGTTTAATGGCAGGTCCAACCCTGATTTTAAATATGTGATATAGTATTTTCCTACATACTGTATTTTCTCTCTTCAAGCTTATTTAAAGTACACAACTACACATTGTCATGGTGTATTTATAGATTTTAGGCACACTTTATGGGCTGGTGGCCAACTGGATTTTGGGGGAAAATGTGAGGAATGCTTTCACAAAAGCTTCTAAAGTCAGTAAACTGAAAGTAAGCTGCGCAGGTGGGTATATTCCTGAGAAAGTAATTAGACATAATTTGCGTTTCCTAAAAGGAGGAAATAATCAGACCTTGTAAATTCTTGCAGATTGTTTTAAAAAAACAAAAAGAAACCAAGGTGCTAAACGAGCATCAAGGCCATTGATGCTCAGAGGCACCAGCTGGCTTCGCTGATATATTCTGTGGCTAGGTTTTGCAACATGTTTAACCAGGTCAGGGAAAGGCTAACATTTGCATAGCATACAATACTTGACTAGGATTTTTTTTTTGTTATGGATAAGAATGTACATTTCCCCGAATCAGTTAATTAAGAAACCATGTTAAGGATACTGAGTGGAGTAAACCAAATCACTATGTATTAGTCTGCATAAACTAGCATGCCATGTAGCTAACTTTTGGAGGCATATTTTGAATGTGAAACTCTGCCCAGTGAATGTAAAACACATATGCATGTGTTATGTATTACAAACATTGGCCCCACTCTTTAAATTAACTTTTTGTTCCTTTCTGATTACACCCTGTTTTCCCAAAACCCAACTGGAATCTTGTCTCCACAGCCACTCTGTGTCTCTTATTCAACTGATGATGGACGCAGGGGAGAAAGCACATTGGACAGACATTCTCTACTAAAGCCTTTGTTTGAAGGTCTCCTAATAAATCAGCTGGGATGCAAGCAGACCTACCACACCCTCTTTGCATAGTGTAAATTCTGGCTGGGTTTCTGCCTCCTGTCATCTTTCGCTGGTGTCAGATTACTCTCTCCCTCTCTGTGAGTGAAGAAACCCACCTGTGACTGAGGGGCCTGCTTTGGATTCCTGGGAAACTTTAACCTCTATTAATACCTCTAAATTATTTGTTCATATGGTAAAGCACTTATGTAAACTGATCCTTCATGCCCTTCCCCCCTCTCCCTACTGCTCAGAGAGGTAGAGCCCTTGTACAGATGACTCTACCTGCACTCAACTCCTCCAAATTCTTCAGTACTGTTCTGTGGTTGTTTTGTTTTGAGCAAAACCAGGTCTCTGAGACTGGAGGGAATAAAGCAGAACACTAATACATTTTCTAAGGGCAATAGATTGCTTATCTTCAGATTTCCTGAATTACCTGGACAGTTATCAATGTCGACTAGTGAACCCAGTTTCATTATTACCCAGAAAAAATATTTTTAAAAATCTCCCATTAATTCCTGCCTCTAGAGCAGAGTTTAGTGGTAGCTCCCCTTTATATATTTTTTTAAACAAGACATCTACGTACAATTCAATCTTAGCACCTATAGTACCTTTACCATGAACTGAGACAAATGGGCCATTGATGATATGGCAAAAATCTGTTCTGAATTATAGCTGAAGAAAGTAGGGGGCTTGGTTTGCCCTGTAGCTTTCTTCAGATTTTTTTTTTAAAGCTGCTCTTGTTTGGGGAACCTGAAGAAAAAGATGTAGTTAATGGGTCAGCCTCTCTCCCAATAGTTCCATGTGTCTCCTGTCTCCTCTCCAGATCAGTTCTTTATAAAGAATATAATTTTTTAAAAAGGAGAGGCATTTCCATCTGCTATAATAAACTCTAGCATTCTTCCCTGTTACTAAAGAACAGAAAATACTTCACCACCTATTCAGAATGATGATTACTAATCAGTCGAACAAACAGAGTGCACACGCCATCTTTGCCTCTCAAGATGGCCCATAGTTAAAATAATCAAACATTTCAAATCAACCACTAAATGTTAAAACCAAGTAGCTGCTCAAACAATTTAAATTAGTTCCATAGAAACCATAAACAGAAAAAAAGACATTAATTCTTAATTCATTATCATTTCAATAAAAAGTGAACTGAAATTAAGTGCTCTTTAAAACTTAGTTAAAAAGCAGGCTGGGTGAGAATGAGCAAAGAATTCCATAAATTCTTAAAAGACTTGAAATGGCAGAGAGAGGAGCCAAGCTTAGCAATTATAGGATAAATCCTCAACCTCACACTCATTGCCCCATTTTCAGAAGTTGATTGCTTAATGTTTATTGTACAAAAAAATATTGAGAGACTTCTCTGGGCAGACCTATTACAATTTTCATCCACTCCATTGTGGTTCTGATTGACAATTCTGCAAGATGAGAATCCAACATATCCAGGGGTTAAACTAGCCTAAGATTGGCTTGTATAAATTGTCAGATTCTTTGTAATAGAATGGGATAAATTATTTTTCCAATTAATTTGGATTTGAGATTTTGAAGTTTTCTGCAATCTTGTATTGAATCCTGGATAATCCATAGAGAGGCAAAGGAGTGGCTGTGTGTGTGATACAAATGATATATGATATCAATATACAGGTGACAGAAGTTATAATTTCATGTTACAGTGCATGTCACTTCAATGTGTCTTGCACCATTAAGGTTTTGGATAGGCAGGACAAGGTTTAATTTTAAATCTGAATTTGGAAAGGGGCAGAACCCACTAAATACCAAGTATCGTGGTGGCACAGTGGTTAGAATGCAGTATTGTAGGCTAACTCTGCTGACTGACAGCAGTTCGATTCTCACCGGCTCAAGGTTGACTCAGGCTTCCATCCTTCTGAGGTCGGTAAAATGAGGACCCAGATTGTTGGGGGCAATATACTGACTCTCTAAACTGCTTAGAGAGGGCTGTAAAGCACTATGAAGCAGTATATAAATCTAAGTGCTATTGCCATTGCTATCTATATTAATGCTAAAGAAGTTATCCAGGATGGTGAATACAAGTATATTTCTGTAGATATTAAATTCAATATTCTTACTCTGTTATTTTTACTTTGCTAGAAAAAAACCCTACATACATCTCTTCCTAAAAGAAATGTCAGATATGGAAAATACACTAAGGTACAAGATGCATCAAGAGGTATAAGGAATTGGGGTCTCTAATGCAAATTTATTATATATAAATAAGGTTGTGAAGAATGCTTGAGTCTCCTAACTAGCCTCTATTCTCCCCACCTTTCCTCTAGCTGCCTTGAACCTCCAATCAAGGGCTGCCTGGGAGCAATTTGGTGTTTGAAATTGTTGCCACACGAACAGCTGAAGGCTGGCAGGGTCACCTGCCCCTTGTGTCACACTCTGTCATTTTAGATTAAGATATGCAAAGGCGACATGGCTGCGAACTTTTGCTTTGCTGCTGTGGCAATGGCCATCTCCTCGGCTTTAATGAGAGGAAGGCATAATTGGAGTCAACTGCTTGATTATGATAATTGCTACTGTCTGGGGAAAACACATTCAAAGCCTGTAGCTTGATCAATAGTGCATTTTTAGGGTGACTGCTGTCGTTGCACAAGCAGATGGGTCTGGAGGGAAGTGGCACTCCCTGGCCCCATATTGGCCTTTGACCTTAGACTGACCACTTGTTCACTACAGATTTTCAGTGGGCTGGGGAAGGGGTCAATAGGTTTGTGGTTGTTCCCTGGTGTTCTTGGCAATTTGTCCTGAAGGATTTATCTCTTTAGAGGGAAAGGGTCTTAGAATTTATCCCTTTGCTACAAGCACAGAGCAAGATGTCATATATTTCCCTTTGGGAAACCAACTTTTTAATTGTATTTTTTAGTAAAGCACTGACAAGACTTGGTGGGAAAAATATCTTCCCTTTTATGAGTCCAGTTGAGTGAAGAATTTCTGGGTAACATCAAGACAGAAGAAATAGAGGGTTGAAGTCCAAATGTTGTCAATGATCTTCAGTATTTCTTTGTGCTGTGCATTTAGTCTCTCTTGGCTATAACCACTTCTGAAATCTTGCCAAGAAAACTGCAGCGACTGGTCCAGGCAGGCAGTCACCAGGAGACTTGAAGGCACACACACACAAAAAGGTCAAACTAAAGGTCTGTTTCCAGTATGACACAGATTAAATTATTGTGATGGGTTACAGTATACGAATGCCTGCTTTCAAAGACTTGCTGCAAAGAATCTGATCAACTAAATTTACAGAACAAGTCTTCAAACATCTTCACCAGTTGCGAGAGTTCAGCAGTTTGGAGACTCTTCACTATTTAGGTCCTGCAAGCTTCAAGTCTACCTTTTCTTGTATGTAACTGTCCTGTGCTTTGATTCTCATGATGCTTTTTGAGGTGGTGTTGCTGTCAATTCATTTTTAGTTGTACGGCAACCTGGAAAGCAGCCTTTCACGTGCACAACACTTGCTGGGTATCCAATAAAAAAAAAATACCATGTAGATGCTCCCCCTCTTCTCTTTAATAAAAGGAATGACAAAACATAAAGTTACAAGTAAAAGGTAATGTTGTCAGCACCCTCTCCCCTCCCCATAAAATTTATGTGAATAAAGACAGGGTGATTGCACTAGGGTGGAAATACCTTGTCTTTTCAACACCAAGCTATTTGCTCAGGGTTTTTTCTTTCTGAAATTGCTTATTGTTGCACTGCATTTAGATCTTCAGTATTTAATAAATTTTCTTTCTGTGGACTTCTGAAATTTACTAGGTCCCCTTATGATTTTTATGTTTATAGAGCATAAAACTTTCTGTAAATAAATTAGTAACATGTCCATCTGAAAGATCATACCAGTTTATCTTATCTGAAGACATTTTCCCCAGTGTTTTGTTGCAGCATAGAAGACAACCGCACCTCTTTCTAGCTGGGCCAGGTTATTTCGTAACAGTTGTGTGAAGCAGCATGTTATTCATTCATTACAAATGTTTTGTTTTGATTATAAATCCTTGCGATTTGGATTTAAAACACTTTTTTAAATGTATGCTTAGATTCCCTTGGGATGTTGTCCCATGATAAGCATGTTGTTTATTTAATAAGAACATCTTAAATGAATAGAATAACATAGTCTTTATGGTAGCACTTATTTCTAGGAGGATGGTAGATTTTGGAATTTATACTCATAAATGGTTCTAATCCCAGGACATAAAAATTATACATTGCATGCTAATACCTGTAATGATGTAGGAATATTGCATTTGTGAATGCAACTTCGTAAAAAATACATTTTTTAATAAAAGACAGAATAAGGTGATCAGTTTGATGCTTTCCTTGCTGATATCCATTTTCCTCTTCTTTCTTCAGGTAGCCTGCCTCAAGCACTTTGTCGAGTAGGGGATATTTGACTTTTTGGACCATGGGCACATGTGGAATTTGAGAGATATTAAATATATTTTCATCAAATGTTTGCCATATAATAGAAAACAGTGTATTCCTCCCTCCTGCAATCCTACTACAGTGCATCCAACTTGTCCTCACAAAAGTATCCAGAAGTTGTGCATTATGCAACAAATGGCATCTAGATTACTAACTAGTACAAGAGGATTTATGATAATTATACTGAAAGAACATCTGATTGCTTATTTGGCACCATTTAAGGTTTTGCTATTGACCTGTAAAGCCTTATATGGCTTTTCCCCTAGTATCTAATGGATTGTCTCTCATATGGAGTAATGAATCTGTCGAGCTGTTAAGATCTGCAGGTGGGACTCTTGAAAACGCCCCCCTGTCTGGGGCACATGGGAAAGGACCTCTTGCTGCATTCTTCTCAGGGTATGAAATATATTTCTTTTGGAGTTGCATTAGGCCCCCATTCTCTTGGTGTCAGTTCCATCAGGTTTTTAATTGTTAAATAATTTTAGCATCCACTATAATTTTAGTCTCTCTCTCTCTCTCTTTCTGTCTGTATATGTATATAGCTTTTAAATTTTATTAGCCACCCTGACTACTTGCCAGAGCAGAATAAGTACTCTGCTGGGTATATATCAAATAACTAAATAGGTTTTCTAAGAATGCCTTTGGGATCTATGTGGTACTCAGATACCATTTTGGAAATATGGGTTATCTTCAGGCTAGGCATTTGTTCTGCGGCAAACTGCTTTCCAATTATTTAATTAGAAGACTCTAAAAAATAGCATTAGATAGGTCAGGGAGTTTGGAGGGCACCAAGGAACATGCTGTCAGGCCAATTGTCAGTCCTCAGTACTGAATTGAAGACACAGACCCTAGAGATATAATGTGAGCCAAATAACATCTTGACTTGTATTGGAAAATGGTTTTCCATTAATAGGGTCTTTTATTTTGTTAAACCTATGTAGGATAATACTAAGGCAGCATCAAGTAGCAAACAAAATCAATGCCCTCACCCCACAAACCTTTCAACAAGAAGAGAGCAAAAAGATGTCTTCCTTTTATCTTCCACCTCAACAACCCCCCCCCCCCCTTTGTAGGTTAGCTTTAGCCAGGATGTGTTCCACTTGCAGTCTCAGGCAGTTTTCATAGCCATGGACTTTTGGAGAGAGAGTTGGCACTACTATCTTCTCTGCTCACTAATGGATAATACAATGACATTGTTTGTATCTGATATTGCTCCAAAAGGCTCTAGGTCAGCCTGTCCAGCCCCTGGAACAACTTTGGAAACCAAAGGATTTCTCTTTCTTTTGTCTCTTGGTGCTCAAATTTGTCAAAGGCATGTGATAATACACAGCCATCTTAGAAAGCAACTGAGTCCAGCAGGAGATGATTCATTAGGCAAGAGGGGAATTGCCCCATCAAATATATCTGCCCAGCCAATCTATCCTTCCTCTCTCCTTATTTATAATTAATCCATGTCAAGGTATTAGCTGCCAGCCTCTCCCTTAGTCTCTCAGGCTTGTATAACATTTGTAGCATTCCGGAAAGAGTGAAAAAGGGTATGGAAGCAGCAGCAATTACTTTCATGCTGTTCCCATTATAGCTCATAAGAGAGTTTAGTATCTTCTGCTCTAGTTGAGAACTTTACTTTCACTGTTGCCAACAATGAAATTATTGTTCACTACTGGCTCATGTTTATATATAGGCTGTAGTAATCTGGTCTCAATTCTCTAGTTTGTGAAATGAGGGGAACCCTTTCCTTCACTTCAGTTAGTGAAATGTCTTGGGCCTACTTTAAACATATCTCAACCATCCCTTAATCTTAATATTTCTTCTTGGCAACAGTGGTACTCTCAGAGTTCCTGAAAGCCTTCCACACAAATACTAACCAGGTCTATGAGAGCAAATGATAGCAAAAGGTCAGAAAAGTAGGGGAGAACATTCTTGTGAATATTGTAGAACTTGTGTGACTGAGTGGAATAACTCTAAAGTGGGAATGAAACTCATCTTGACACCATAAAACTTTTAAAAATAATGCTGAGGTCTTCCTGCAGAGAATTGTATGAGATTTGAACAAAAAAAAATCTTACAGGGTCATTGAAGAGAAACAAAAGAGAAGGTGTGGATTGCCAACTGGGGAAAACTGGTAGAACCAGCTTAAGGAGAAAACTTCCACCATATTTTGATGGTTTTTGGTCCAATTATCCTCAAAACCTTATGACTAGCTTCCCTATACAGAGTATATAAACTGACTGTTCTTTTCAGATGCCTATGGAATGGTGGCTCTCCTTAACAATTCCAATATTTAAGAAGGGTTACAAAATCACTCTATTCAATTTTGGGCCTTTTGTGTATTATCCACTACTATATGCCAGTAATCTACTTGCATCATTAGAGGGAAATATTCTAGCTATCCATACATTGTTCTTTCTTCTTCATAAGTTTGAAGTTGGCTTTTGATTCACTATCTAGAAAAAGATTATGGGGTATATAGACATTACAGCTATACTTTGGCATTCATTTTCACTTATGGAAATATTGAATAAAAGCAAGCATATCCAGGTAAGAGGGGTTATCTTTAGAAGTGTTTTTGCTTCTATTCCCATGTCAAAAGGATTAAATAAGAGTGCATAACTGCTCCCTTTCTTTTTATTTTTTTAAAATTTCAACTAGATTATTTATATAAAACTGAGTTTCACTATTATTTTTTTCTCCTTTGTATTGATCATGTAATCATTCAATCCATGACATAACTCACCTTTCAGCTGAGCTGTCAACACCTGGTATCATTTGCTAGTGTAGGCAGCCGTCGACTTACAACCACAATGGAGCCCAACATTTCTGCTATTAAGTGAGACATTTGTTAATTGAGTTTTGCCCCATTCTACGACCTTTTTTTGCCACAGTTGTTAAGTGAATCATTGGAGTTGATAGGTTAGTAACCCAGCTGTTAGGTGAATCTGGCTTCCCCATTGACTTTGCTTGTCAGAAGGTCACAAAAGGGGATCACATGGACCTTGGGGCACAGCAGCAGTCATAAATATGAACCAGTTGCCAAGCATCTGAATTTTGATCCCATGATTATAGGGATGCTGTACAGGTTGTAACTGTGAAAAACGGTCATAAGTCACTTTTTTCAGACTGTTCAGTAAAACAAAAATAGTCTTATTTACTAACAACATTATCATTACCTTCACAACTGGAAAATGCATAGTGTCCAAGGACTTCAAATATCTAGGAGGTTCATCCAAGCATTCGCTTTTAGGGAGAAACACTCAAAAGAAACAGCCCTCAGTGGGCTTCCAGTAATTTGATTTTTTTAGTCACAATGGCATCAACTATGGCTATATAACCTTAGTTCTTATGCCACATGCTGTGTGTTCCTCAGTGTGTGTGTGTAATGCTCTTCTTCAATTGGAACTAGGTTTGGTCTCCACAGAGGCTTATATGTGATTCTGCTGATTAAAGTATTGGCTAAAATTAGCCTCTTTGGATGGTTCTTTAGCCCAGATAATACTAGCTGTAAGTTTATTTCCTTTTGAAAGAAAAGCGTAGGTTGGACTTGAATTATTTTGGCCCTTTGTCTCATTTTTTAATTAAATCAAGGCCCATGAGGGCTTTGCTATAGGCCATAAAAGTGAATTCTGGATCTGGACCTGCAGAGATAGGAGCAAAACCCCTGACTGCCTCAGTAGTGGCTCTGTGGTAGAACTTTTCTCTTTCCTTAATTATTTTTATAATATCCTATCTGCCCAAAGCTCCACACAGAAGAGGGTTTTCATTATCCAGACTCAACGTGTTGCCATGGTCTTAATAATGCGCTCTGAACAGATGGGATGATCAAGACAGTTTTGCATGTACTTTTTCACTGTCCTTTTTATCAACCATGGAACACTGAATTATTTATGTTCCTATTAACCTCTCACTTGGTCTGGTCTGGTGAGGAGAACACTTTATTTTGTTACCAGTCGAGTCTATAGAAACACCAATAAGGGTCACCACTTTTTTCTGTGACAATTGCTGTGAGAAAGTTCTGGATTCAATATTGGAAATGACTCTGATTTTTATTTTTGCCGTCATGGATTCTAATTTCTAACTTCTCATACACAGTTCTTGTTTTTATCAGACTGTTTTGTGATATGTTTGATCATTTCACCATTGACTTTCCTGCTGCAGCATCTCCTGAGAATTCCATACTGCTGATGGTATTAAAAAATCATTGAAAAATTGGCTTTGCTCCCAGGTCTGGGGGTAGGGTAGCTGTTGAGCTCCTGTTGGTTTGCCCTTGACAGTGTTTTTCAAGGTGTTTTGTATAGTCCTTTGGGGTGTTTGAGAATTTTCATGATTTTCAAGTGTTATTTTTTATCATATAAGTCACTCAACAGTCACCAAACAACTAACAAACTTTAACTGAAAGAAACATATTTGCTCAAATGAGTGTCAACTTTGAAAATGAGCATGGCTGCGGCCCTCTTCCTTATTCATTTTTGCTTGACACATTGAAGGAGGGAGGGGGGATTGCCAGGTGTTTTGCTAGTCTAAATTAACCTTTGTCCCGTGGGAGCCAAGGTCATCGGCTGCTCCCAAGACTGCAGGCTGGGCGTTTCGTGAAAAACCCACCAAGCAGATGTATTGGGGAACGTAGTTGTTTGCATAGCTTTAGGGGTGGGATTTCTTAACTTTGTATTGGGGAATTGTTACATGTGTCTTCAGACTTGGTTTCATTTTTGATGTGCCGATACCTTGTAACTAATAAACATGTTCTTTGAGGAATTTCCAACTCTCGGAGTTCTGCTTTATTTGTCTCTGTCTGTCGGAACCATGACATTAAATGAAGTCTGATTAAAACTTTGTTTTCTCGGAATGCTGGGCTCCGACCGCCTACCCACTCACTTTTGGGAGAGCGGTAAAGACTTGGCAAGGACTTGAGATGGAGGAGAAAATTGAAACTGCTGCTAGCTGCAACGGGACTCAGGCTGTCGGAGCACAGGCTGGCGCTCCAGCCATTGAGGAGGCATCACTGGCAGTGGTCAGCCGAAAACCAGGTTGATTCAACCTGGGAAACTGGTACCACAGGAAGGAACTACAGACTTAGCAGACCTCTTCCAAGCTGAGGCTGCCCCTCAGTGCAGAAGCATTCCTGTAACCGCTGGAGAGGAGCTCTTATTGCTGCCATCCCAGGGTTCTTCATCTGCGGATGGCAAGAAAGGAAAGGGGTCGATGGGATGGGACGACTCCGGCAAGTGGAGATTTCAGTCCACAGTCCCTCACTTGAACAGCTGAAGGAGAAGTTTGGCCGGCTGGAGGTGGGTGTCATGGAGGGAAATGCCAAGAACTACCCATCTCTTCCCCCCCTCGCTGGAGCTCCAGCCCAACTGCCAGAGTCCATGCTGCTTCGCCCATCCCCCAACCAGCTGTGATACCAAGCCCTGTGTCCCAGCCAAGTTTGTTGCTATGACCTCGGGATGCCAGTCCCGGAGTCCAGCCAAGAGAAGTCCGGAGAGTGGTTCAGAGACTAGCAAGCCGCCCAAGCCCAGCAAGCTGCCCAAGCCCAGCAACAGGTGCAGGCGGCTCCACCGAGGTTCATTACTCACCTGTGTCATGTGAACAGGGCCATTGGAGAGAATAGCAAACTCTACATGACCAACATTTGTACTGTAACTACCTGAATTTCAACTGCTTTTTAAAAAAAGAAATGCAGTGATGCAGACATTTTCTAACTGAAAAGAGGACCAATGGAGAGGGGAAGAATCCTTAGCATTTTCTCTTCGTATAGTATCTCTCTTCAAAATTCCCTCATCCCAACAGCCTCCATCTAAAAACAGCATTTCCATCTGTGGGAGTAAAGATTTGATTTTGAGAGGGAAAACTGCCAAGAGAGAAGCAGGCCATCCCCTCACCATTTCTCTGCCCAGATTGACAGCCTCCTGCAGATCTTTTTGCACTGGTAAAACGGTTGAGAGACGTTACGCCTATGTTAGAAAATGTGCAATTTAGCCTTGAAATCCTTAAACTTCTCATGGAGCCATCCTCCTGGGTAGCCGTTTAGATCTCAAAGTCAGCTGAGAGTTCCAAAGTTGAGAGATGGCAATAGCAGATGAGGGGAAAACAGGCTTGATAGATGATAAGACCATGAGGAAAAAGCCATTGTAATATTCTTCAACTCCTCTTCTAAAATCTCTTTCACCGGTGTTTTCCAGTAGCAGCCAGTTACAAGTGAGCCACTGGGTATCTCTTTCCTTCCTTTCATTTTCTACACGGACTCTTCTATCATATGGAAGAGATGTTCTAAGGTGGAAAGGTCAAATGCCTTTCAACAACCAGATTAAAAAGAAAAGAATTTTAAAAGAGAGAGACAAAGAGTCGTTTAAAAATATGAAAGAAAAGAGGGAAAGAAACAAACATCAAATAATAATATAAAACTCAGTCTTTTTCTTCTCTATCCTGAATGTATGCTGGTGTGGTGCTTAGGGGATTAATCTCTTAAAAAATAAGTGCCATGTGAGTAGACAGGCAGTGATTAAGGTTTTAACTGATCAGTCTGCATCTGACAGTGAACCAGCTATTATCTTAACGGAATCAAACGAACATTCAGAGCCTCTCCTCAGCCCCAAACATGAAAGGAGATGTCATCCGCTGGCAGTTGGCAAGCCGCAAAGGGAGGGGAAAAGGGAGAGAGAAAGGAAGAGAGGGAAGGTAAAACTGGGATGAGGAAAAAAAATGAACGAGTGGGAAAGGTAAATGATCAGAGGTAGATCAGGTCTGGAGGACCAAAAAGGACAGGTAGAATTTTGGGGTTGGAATGAGGGGGTCAAAACAGCATACAGATTCCCCTTCTGCTCATTGCTGCCATTTTAGACTCTTGATAAAATGAGTCTTAAGGCAGAGGATGGCTTACAATGTTATTGGGAGGTGAATTAGAGGAATTCCAAATGCTGAACCAAATCAGACTATTTCACAGTGACCTTAGTTCTCCAAGGCAGGCTGGGTTATATTTTTTATTTCATTTCCATGTATGTATGCATATATGTATACATACATACATACATACATAGATACATAGATACATACATACACCTGCTCTGTTTATATGCAACCAGTCTGGGGATCATGAATGACATATTTTTCTATGTTTCAAAATAGTTACCTGTATTTCACTGTTAAAAAGCAAATTCCGCAGTGGGAAACACTTCTTTTGAAGCAATCAGTACTAAACCTGGATTCAGCACATCCACAGAATTCCATTCCTTTCTAGTTCACCTACTTACTTGCTAAATAAATTCAGTTTTAAACAGTTCTTCACCTTCCTATTCCTATATAAAGACAATGCCAAGGTAAAAAAGAGAGAAAAGATTGGAATGATGACTTTCCATACAGTCCTTTAGAAGAGAAATGTTGAACTGTCTATAATTCTTTGTTATATACTTCTTGGTGTTCAGTTATTATTGCCATTATATATCCTATCTTTCTATTCAAAAGGCACTTAAGAGCACCCAGAGAGCACTCTATTTATTTGAGCAGCAATGTTTAAAAAGCCTTGAGAGAATAAGCATGAAATAAATTATTTGTAGATGGTGCATCTTCCTGATCTTGGAGATTCCCAGTTTGTTTCTTAGTGTTATTTTTAATCCATGCTCTGTTCTTTCCTTCATATGTAGTTTTATTTATTTGTATTGTTCATTAGCTTGTCCTATGTCTTATTAGACTTCAGTTGCATTTGCAATGTCTCCTCCCTTCCACATTACCGTTATTATATTTTTGTCTGAATTAAAAAAATAGCTCACATTTCTAATTGGATTTTGCGTTCATTCATTGGTACCTTTGTGCATGTATTGTTTTAATGTTAATATTCTTATTGCTCTATCTCACTGTATTTTGTTCATAATTTGTAGGTCATTTATTTTGTTACATGAGTTGTGCTTTAATTTTATTTTACATGTACATTTCCATGAGATGCCAAACTAGGCTAGTGGAGACTAACCTGGGGACTAGTAATCACATCCACATCATATGCATGCAATTGTTCCTAATATGAGTGAAACTACTTAGAAACAATATTTGTTTATAGCTTACTATGTCATACAAATGTAGTGTGATAAGGAGGTCTAGACCTATCTTTTAATTTGTAAGGCTTCATACCTAAGGACAACTCTAAATTTTGTATTGTATATAGATACAGTAGTTCAAGAAACAATAACATTTCAACTATTCTAAAGTTCTAAAACTTTTTGTTGCATAACATTCCATACATTTACCTATCTGTCTCTTAGCAGGTTTTTATGCTATTGAAGGGGCAAATTTGCCTATGCTATTATCATTTTTTTTTTAAAAAAAGTATAGGCACTTTCCTTTTAAGTGGCATCACCATTTAAAGGTGTACTAAAATCTCTACAATTATTTATTTGAAATTTGGTTGGCTTTATAACATCACCATTCTCTGGAAAAGTAAAAAAGTACTGTAACAGCTATTCATGAAATTACACTGATAATCACATTTCTCTTTGCTTTTGAATGTGATTAAGTACTGTGGTTCTCAAATCAACTTGAATCTGCAGTATTTGTTCTGTTTTCCATATTGCCAAATCAGAGTTTGAACATTTTGTAGTTGATACTTGCCTCTAGTATTACTTACAAAATGCTAGAGTTCTGTGAATTGAGGATCTTCTTATTTCCCAGCCAATATTATCCAAATGAAATGAAAATATTTTGTGGTTTAGCACCAGTTTATCATTTTTGCTTTTATCACTTACATATTTCCCAAATTAATTATATCTGGAAGGAGAACAAGAGCTTCCTTCCTTCCTTCCTTCCTTCCTTCCTTCCTTCCTTCCTTCCTTCCTTCCTTCCTTCCTTCCTCCCTCCCTCCCCTCCCTCCCTCCCTCCCTCCCCCTCCCTCCCTCCCTCCCTCCCTCCTCCCTCCCTCCCTTCTTTTCTTCATTCTTTTAAAATTGGAGCACTGAATACTATGTAAGATGAACATCTGTATTTTGATAGTCTTGATTTACTGGAATAACATCTGTCTGTCTTTCCAATCAATACTCATACATATAGTATCATAGATTATCAAATGGTTATAAGATTAAAAGAAGAACAATACATTTCTGTTGAATTATTCTGTTTACTTTTTTTTGCTTTTTTTACTCCTTATGATTTACTATTTGCTTCTGAAAAGCTGTGGACATCTCTGCCTCCTTGGCCTTTCCCACACTCACAGGACCTCCTGCTGCCAGAGTCTCCTTTAAACCAGGGAGGTCTGGCACTCTTGAACCTGAGGTCGAAGATGAGAAAGAAGGAAAGAATGGCCTTCAGGCCAGGATAAGAAACCAGGGCAACAGACTCTTAAAAGTGATAAAGGGGCTTTATCTAGAAGCACTTAAACAAAACCCACAAGAGCCAAGAGCGGAGTCTCTGTCAAGTACCAGCCATGGCCATAGGGGAAACCACAAATCCTTGACACAATAAAAGATACTTCCTTTATATTGAGCAGTTGGTGGAAACAGAACAGTCCACTGTAGGTCAGGCAGGCCCTGGCAAGCTATCCCTGGCTTTCTTACCTTGGCTGTGAGCTTCTAATTCAATGAGCCACTTAGCAAGAGCACAGTCTGGAGGGCAAGAGTCAATGGGCATTGTTAGTAAGCTGCGGATGTGCAGCAGAATAGTAAGGGATGATGCAAGATGGTTATTACTTTTTTGTTTCCTTAGCTCCTTGTTCACTGCCTGTACCCACTTGTGGTCATATCTTGCCTTTTATCTTAACAGCAAGCTCTTCTGTGCAACAACTATTTTTCTTCTGTGCCTGGGGCCAATAAAGAGATAATCTCCTGGTACAGAATGCTGAAAAGTACAAGGGAATTGGTTAGGAGTACCTGGCTTGTTAGAAATGAAGAAAGTAAAATCCTGTTTCTAGGAATGACCTTTTACCTCTATCACTTGTAAATGATGTTCAATAGGATTTTATATGGTAATCATCCCTCCAATCCACCAGGATCTACATTAGTTTATAGCCACTGTTTTTGAAAAAGTAAATACTGTATATAGACGTTCTTAATGTATTATTTTTGGAGGACAATTGTGCACTTTGGTCCATATGAAATTCAATGCACTTCTGAACATTTGAAATGCCTTTTTACTAACTCTATGTGAAGGCAATATTGCAAGCCTTTACTTAAAAGACACTGCCCCTTATCTATGGGAATTTCTGGATTGATTCTGATGTAATGCCTGATACAATGCCTGGTATGTTCTATACCAGGGGTAGGCAATCTTGGCTCTTTTATGACTCGTGGACTTCAACTCCCAGGAGCCAAGGTTGCCTACCCCTGTTCTATACCAACCACTGTGATTTTGGAAGAGGATTTTATTTCTCCCGATGCATTTTTTAAAATTAATTTCCCCCCCAAGTTGTTATTTATTGCAGGTTGTTCGCCTCCCCTTAAAATGTGTTGTGAATTAAGCTATTTGCAGTAAACAAATAATACCACTATGGGTAAGAAGAGTAATTTCTGACTGGGAAATGAGTACATAGGAAAAGGATTACATATCATCTCCTATGTAATAATCCTAATCTGGTTGCGGATAGGATAGTTGAGTTTTCTTAACAAAGAAGAATGACAGATTAGCAGCTGGTGAATACCTAGTAGTCTACATCATTCAATCTAAATCTCCTCCATCCCAAAAATGTGGCTGCAATTTGTCAGAAATCTCATATATTTTAGAAATCAATAATTCAAATATGCAGTAAATATATATTTAAATTTGGGCCTAACCTAACATGTAGTTTGGGACACATACTGTCTCAATCTATGGTCTCTGTGGTTGAGTAATGTGTAAACCTCCAAAGACAGAGTAATATTCAAAGTATTGGTACCAAATCACAGTTTGTCCATTCTGCATTTTGCAGACCAGTCTCAAACTGGCTTCAGCTTCCAGTTTCGTAGCTTGCCATCATTCAGCATGGTAAGCCTATATTGTGCTTCAAATATTATGTGTGCCTCATAGCATTCCTTGACATATGTTCATAAATCAGCAGAGGTATCTACAGAATCCATGAGCTTCACCAGAAAGACAAAATCAGTACTGAAGCACTGTGATGCAAGCTCCGCCTTTATGTAGATACTATAATATTGTGACACATATATAAAATTGGCACAGCTTGTATAGGTAGCACTTATTTAGTGACCACAATTGGGGCCGGCAATTTGTCAGTAAGTGAAGTGGTCACTAAATGAAACTATGATTGTGCTTATGATCTCATTTCAGCTTTCCTTTGCTTTACTGACCTGCCCAGGTTGTAAATGTGAGGATGGATGCAAGGTTACTTTTTCATTATCATTGCAACTGTGAAAAATCACTACATCAGGGGTGTCAAACTCAATTTCACTGAGGGCCGCATCAGCATTGCGGTTGCCCTCGGGGGGGCCGGGGGTGGGTGGCCAGGGTGGGTGCGGCCTACTGGGTGGGCATGGATGGAGTGGGTGTGGCCTACTGGGTGGGCTTGGCCAGCTCTACATCGTTCGTGTCAAGGGTGCCTGTGGGGGCCTGGGCAGGAGTGGGACAGATCTGAGGGTATCTGGCAGAAGGGGGTGGGATCAGGGCAAGTGCCAAGGCATGGCCCACTGGAGGAGCTTCCCCAGCATGCACCCAGGGGGTGGGGCCAACGCAGTAGGGGCTGGTTCCTCGCTGTTTCCAGACGGCCTTGTGGAGCTAAGACTGAATGTGTTTCAGCATAGATGGCCACCATCAAATTGTACATTGGCTCCCGGCCAGCCTGGGCCAGGGCCAAGGCAACAGGGGCTGTTCCCTCACTGTTTCCAGGATGGCTTCGCAGGCCACATGAAATCACTTCGCGGGCCGCATCTGGCCCCCGGGCCTTGTGTTTGACATGTCTGCACTACATGAATCAGTCTCTTAATGCGGACTACCTGCATTGTGATCCTCATTCATTATTTGCTTCCCTTGTCCTTCTCAAACATTTACTTCTCAAAGGAGGTAAATTTTGCATTTGCAAATTATGCTTATAGGCTTCCATACCTTACTTTTTGGGGTTTTCAATTGCATGCAGATGGGAGCAGGCAAATAAGTGAAAGGACAACATAGGCATATAAAACCGAGCAGGCAACTTGCTCTAGAAAGCCCCTTCCTCTATGGCTAGCCTAGGAATCAGCTTACTGACCAATTGCAGGCTTGTTAACCTTATTATAAAGGGTTATTTATAAGTATCCGTTGAATCTTTCTGTTAAAAGCAATAGGTGATCATGTGTAAGAACACTGAGGATGGTACAATTGAGCTTTAATTCCACCATTGTATCTGATCAAATGTGTTTTGCAGGTTTCCTAAATAGTACAGGATGTGCAAAACTGGAAATAGTTGTGAGACTTACAGGCATACATTCAAACATAGCTTATCGTGGCATTTTGATTTCCAACCTCAATTCCCTTCTGCAGTCCCTGAAAATCATATCCTATACATTTCCCTAACCTTGGGTTGATTACATTTGTCATCCTAATTGGATGGACAACAAAACTTTCATTGCAACTACCTTGAATTAAACATGTTCCCAAGAGCAAGGATTAATACACGGGTTGAAGATATTTAATAGATGTATAGATGTAAATTTTGATTCTGTATAGAGAGGAGTTTCTGAGCTGTTATTCCTACTCACTCTCCTTCTTGATTCTCTTGGCCCAATGCTACTTTGCCAGGAGGGTCCTCGGGACTGCCAGGGTCATGACTGCCCATTATGGGGCAAGATTTATCATTGGCAGGTGTGCTGGAGGATGGTATATTATCCAGGATTATGAACTGTAACAGGATAATCTCTCTAATGTAATTCAAGCTCTTGACATGGCTTATGGCTCCTTAATGTACCTCAGACTGAAGAATTGCAAGAACATTCTTCCCCCTCCCTATCTTGTCAGCTCTTAAATGATTTAGACAATTGCCTGAAGCCAGATCTTGGCCTCCAGTCATAACTCAGTACCATTCAGTAAATATGATGGCGAAAGAGTTTTCTCTGCCTTGTTCTTTCCCCACTGTATTTGCACCTTGTCTACCTTAAGGGGGAGACAGCATCTTGATTAACCTGCTTTGCTGTAGGTTTTGGTCTACTTTTATATGTCCTTGACTTTTCACAATTCACAGGGGTGTCACTCAAGATTTTTATATGAATGTCAAATTGTGCTTAGAGATCTTGGCACTTATGCATCATCATCAAGCAGGAGCAGCATGCAAAAGTAAGTTGGGGACTAGGTGTTTGTCCCATAGGCCTTGTGCCAATTAGCTGCTGGATATTTTAGGTGCCTTGCCATTTCATCTAATGGAACAAATTAAAGAGGTCTGTGTCATAAATTTAGAGAGCTATACAAAACATAAGAATTAACATTTTAGGCAATGTCTGGGGACTCTGCAGCTAGTCTAGTTTCCCCCAATTTTGCTTATATTTCCCATTCCTCAAATTATGTGTCATTGGCTGAGGGTAATAAAAGTTGTAGGTCAACATATCAGGAAGGCCAGTGGTTGGAGAAAGTTGGCTTAGGAAAATTACAGGTCTTGGCATTTAAAATCAACTCCTCGTTATCTTTATTGATAAGGTTTTTTTTTTTAAAAAATAATATATTATTTTGTGATAAGTGTGCTTAATGGTACAATTTTATGTTTAATAGATATTACTAGTAATATTGTGCGTTGTTATAGGTCCACTCTTATTCCAAATAGTTTTTTTATAATTCTATGAAATGGTTTATTTAAAAAAAAAAATTCAATGAGTGTATTTGATCTTGCAAGCTTACATATCCCAGTTCTGTCTGTCTGCCTATAGTCTGATAATAAATATGAATCTTAGGACCAGTCTACCTGCTAGATCATTCTAATTGTTTGTTATTTTGTACAGGTACAATGACAATCATGCAACTATGCAATTATGGGGTAACTAGGATTATTTCATAATTGCTGCAGAAGTCTCCAGATATTTTGGACTGGTGGAAACATTTGAAATGTTGAAAAAGGGCCATGAAAAAAAGGCCCTCATTACATAGAAAAGCAACTAGATTGATAGCTGCATGATTATCATTATATCTGAGTCTAGTCATAATGAATAACCTGTTGATTACAGAATTTCATGACTTTTGAAATTCACTACCCCACTGTTCATGCAGGGTATCCTCATTGGTTGGATGTTACTGTGAGAATTCATAATGACTTTAGTCATCTACTTGACATGCTGGTTCCCTTTTCCTATATTTTAGTGAAGAGATAATTGAGGTGGATGAGTGCATTAAATTTGTATTCCTGAATGAAAAAAAAAAAACCTCTCTAGCATAATTTCCTTTTAAATCCACTCTTGTTCCGCACCAAAATAAAAGAGAAGGAAAGGCAGTTGAATCTGAAGTTTCTTCTCTTAACTTTTACTACAGTTTTCAACTAGTTGGTTAGGGCCAATCTAGTTTATGATGGGTTATACTTATCTGTACTACTGTACTATTGCACATTAATATGTTAAGAAATGTGTTCCTGGTTGCATGTTTGAACTCTCAGTATGAAAAAATGGGAAATGTTGTAAATATATGCTGTAGGCTGTGGTGAACATAATTATATAATTTTCAATATTAATTCTTGGCTCTACAGGAATTCAGCTCCAGTCTTTTTCCTATACAAGCTGAGGATAAGACAAAAGTTCTACACATATAAAAGCGGTAACTTTATACAGTAGCTGTATACTACCATCTCCCTGCCTTCTCTAAAATATAAATTCCTTTAATTTGAGAATGAATGGTAGGTAGTTGATCAAAGAAAAATGCAAAAAGGAACATAAGAACGAGAGTAAGCAGACATTTTAGACATGAGTCAGTATTATCATAAGTCAAAATACAAAATCAAGTAGAAAAAGGAGATGGATCTGTTTATGAATAACAGGATAGGATAGGATAAAACAGATAAGATTTGCTATTACACTGGTTTAAGTAACAATTAAATTGTTCCAATGGATAACAGACAATCATCTGGTAGACTGATATTATTTGAATGGTTCTTGGTTAAAGACAGAAAGTTGTTTTTTGAAGTTTTGCTTTGCAAATGGTTGATTGTTAGAAAAGTTTACAATTTTCATGGTAGTTTATGTTGAGCCATAAACTAACTGAACTGGTTTTTATGATATAAACTTAACCAACATTAACACAAACTGAACTTAGCATTGATATAGATCTATTTCTGAGCTCTTTACTCGAGCTGGTTAAGAATTTTAAAAAATATAGCCATGAATAACTGAGTTGAGAGAGGGCTGAGGATTGCTGGATCTGAATTCTTAGGCAAGGGAGTTTATATGTTACTGATCTTTGAAAGAAAAATGAAAGAAAAGAGGAGGCAGGCAGGCAGGCAGGTAGGTAGGTAGGTAGGTTGAAGAGCAGTGACAGAGATGTGGATCTTATCATGAAAACTAGTTCAAACAGATTCAAAACAGAAAAGGAAAGGGGGGGGGAAAAATTGCCATGCCCTGACCATTGCTTAAAAGAGAAAACAGACTCGGGGACACAAGGCATGTATGAATGTCTGCGTAAGAAGGAGGGTCCTCTTGAAATCTAGGTGATTTGCAAGTCTCGTTGAAGCATGACGCCCTCTCTGATCCCTGGACTGCAGGCCAGCACACCATCCAGTGAAATTTAGGCAGCTGTATTTACTGTTGCTATTTGTTGTTGCCCTGGCAGCTCCCTCCAGTGTGAATTTTCTGTGTCACTGGCTGAGAGGATTCTGAGCAGGTTTTCTGATTATGTGTGTTTTTGTAAAACAAAGAGTGTGTCTGTTGGGGAAGGGTGTGGGAGGGAGCTTCTTGCTGGTGCCCTTAACTCCTTAGCTGCTGGACTGCTGAGGATGGAATTATAATGCAAGTAAAATGGACTAATCACTCCTTTATTCCTGATTCAGTGAGGCATTATAATAATGTTACAATAAAGACAAAGGTTTATGGACTTTGGAGCCTTGGGTATTTGATAAAAAAATAACCTGCCATCTTAGTAGTTCTGTAAAACTGTGCTTAAGATTCTTAGTGTCAATGTTATATTGACTTGCATATATATGTATGTGTATGTATGTATAATGTGTATGTATATGTATATGTGTATGTGTATGTGTTCTGAATCTCATAACTTAAAGCAGATCACTTTACCACTGAATAGTCATAATGGGAATAGGATAGTACTAAACAGGCAGGTATCACTAGTAATAAAAAGAATGGATTCAGTATTAAAGATACAGAATTCACTAGGAACACAAGCCACTCTGTTATTAAACTGGATGAAATGACTTCTCTCGTGATATGAATTTATGTTAAATAGGCTAGAAAAGTAAAGAAAGAAGGTGACAAGAGCACACTGCTTCCAGGAGCGTTGCTAGAAAAACTACATGGTTATAGTCAGAGCTGAGTATGACTGAAGGTTGTTTTGATATTTTAAAAGATAACAAGTTCCCTAACATTGTGGTAATGCTTGCAGCCTTAATAGTAATTATCTATATTTCTGTCATAAGCATTAGAAGGTCTTGGGCCATATTAAAAAAAATAGCATGGAATAACTGAGAACAGCCAACTATCTGGATTGTCTTGTGCCAGTCAGAGGTCCAATAGGCTTCCAGGAACTACCATTGCCTTTTCTCTTTCTTTCAAATAAGCTGTATTTCTCCGCAAAACTCCAATCCAATCTACCATTCTTCTTATGGTTCAGCTAAAACGTGTCCTGTCATTGTAAATTGCATGCATGTTGTGGGCAGTTTCAGAAATAGTTACCAGGGAGATGGGTGATTAAGAAATATGAAATATAAATAAATAAACAAACAAACAATGTTAAGATTTACTACAACTATTGCCATTACTATTAAAATCTGATGTTCTAGGGTTGAAAGAATATGACCAGTCCAACATTACCTAATGAGTTCTGTCGCAAGTCAAGGCTTAAATTTGGATCTTCCCAGTCCAACTGTGTGATACTACAGCATGCTGTTTTTCAACAGATTTTGAACAGTACAGATGTATGAAATAAAAGAGAATTTCCCTCAATATCTTCAGACAAGGGAAATGTACCTCTTTCAAATCCCTGGAGTATTAAATTACAAGTCTCTAGTAGTTTTCTCCACATTACGTTTATAACAATTTCAAAAGGGTATTGCTAATTAGGTTTATGGTATTGGTTATTGGTTAATTTTGATGATAATTCTCCCTAAAAGTTGCAGTATTGCTGCTTAACAGATCTTAATTCCTTCCTTCACGTTCTTGTTAAAGAAGCTGGTTTAGAAAACCCAGACACCTCCATGTCTAGGCCAATACTGCTAAACTTTTGTGGTGGTGCTACAATGTCTCTTCTCAATGAAATAGAGACTGCCCATCGATATAACTATATGAACCTTCCCTGACAGGTAATAATAACCCTATTACTTGTCTTTAACTATGAGTTCACTCCATTAACTTCTCATAGCTCATCACTACCCCAGCAATTCCCCTTCATGCACTCATTCCACCTCTTTCAAGAGGATAGCTCTTTTAAAGCTCAATGCATCACATGATATAATTGCCAGTTCAGGCTTTTTAAAACCATTGCATGGGACGCCACAAGTAGCCCACTATTCACAAATTATTTGCTGAAGAGCATAATTTGAATTGAATGCCTACATTTGTATTACTCTCTCACACCTTGATATATAACCAAAGTGTAATTTATTGGAGATGACACCAAGATTATAGTATTGTATTTCAAAGCACTACAATTGAACAGTGTACAGAAAGATGAGCTATCAATCAACAGATAATACGAATGGCAGCAATAGTCACAAATAAGCAGCGTACAGATTACATGTGGTGTCAATAGCCAAAAGGGCATGGCCAGAAATTGCCATCATAAAAACATTTTTCCAGCCAAGCAGAATATGTTAAAAGGAAGATGAAAATTACATCTGGAAAAATTAAATTAAAGAAAAATCCTGTCTCAGGTTATTTAACTAAAATAACAGCTCAGATAAAATGCCTACCACATGTTAGAAATGGCACAGGAAAATTTAGAAGGTCTACATAAATAGTAGGAAAGGAGGCTATGGAAATCAAGAAAATGTTGAGAAGAAAATAAGGAAGAGAACCCAAAGTCTGGAATATCTAAATTGACAATAGGACATGTTAAGAAATAAGCTGAAGGTCAAAGTGCCCAAGTGACAAAATGTCAAAGTCTCTAATCTCTTTGTGACCATGCCAGAAGATATTTAAAATGCAAAAACTCAAATCTTGCTCACAGAGAACTAAAGGATATTTTGGTATTTGATACAGCCAGTAGAGTTTTATCAAGTCACATCTGAAAACTTTCTAATACTTCAAGTAAGGTAACTAAAACAATAACAACCAGTTACTACAGGATAACAAGGAAAAGGAAGTACTGATTTTGAGGATCATTCAACAGGGAAGTATCCATAAGGTTTTTCCTAATTTGCCTCTACTCATGGAATAAATATGAACTGATAAATATTTTTTCCACCATGTCCTCAGGATATTCCATCCTGATGTTGTCTAATTCATAGCTGAGGCAGATTAAAGTCATTGTAAGCTGTTTTACTTTGAAAGTAGTGGTTTTGCTTTTCTCCTGACCTAACACAATTTTTTGCCATGGATACAATCTGGCATTAGCCAATTGTTTATTTGTTTAATAGATTTATATTCTGTCTTTCTTTTGATTGCTGATAAGCCCAGGGATCTCCCTAGTATCTATTGGCTACTGTACTCCCTGCCCAACCTCAGTATATGTTCTGTAACATGTACACATAGACAAGTATGGGAATATAGAAACACTTGGCACTCCATATGTAGCCCTAAAATATACTGGCAAACATATAATAATATGGCAAAAGGAAATGCACACAACCATAAAAAAGAATGCTTCTGGCTTGCATAGTAGTAGAAAGGCAATCCTACATACAACAAGTGCACCAGATAATATAGAATGGATAAACTCACTAGTCTAGCTCCATTTTACCATTGTGGAGAGGGATGCAGTATTTCACCCTGACCTCTCCTTTATGACAACATCAATTCAGGATACATCAATACTTGCATTTTTTACTGTTTCTCTGCAGGTGCACCTGGTATTCCAGAATGGGTGGCATTGTTCTGGCCTCCAGAATGGGTGGCATTGCTGTATATGAGAAAAAGAAACATATCCCTCCTAGACTACATAGTTAAAAATATTGCAAGACATTCAGGTTTTTACATGAATTTGAGAGATGATTTATGGGACCACCTATAAGTCTGCTGGGAGATCTCCAAGATTGCCAAGAACTGAATGCATGTTCTTGATCAAATGCTGAAGGACTTGGCACGGTTGTGTGCTATGCCTTCCCTGCTTGTGGAATGACAACCCAAGTGGTAATTATCACCTACCAATAGTTTGGGTTGTGTGGGACAATCATTCTTATGTTTGGAGAGCAGACTCATGAGCAATACCCAGAATAAGCATTTCATTCATGAGTTTAATCATGTCAAGCATAGAACCTCACTCACAACATAGGCAGAATCACAAAGCCCAAGAATCTTATGTCAACCACGAAGAGAGACAGAATGTTGCTTAAGTACAGCATGCCTTAGCAATGACAATCTCCTACAGCCATATGTGCTGGCAAAGTCCAAGGATTGCATTCACACTAGGAGATTCTACTGGAACAGGACTAGGCCAGGAGAAAGAAGATGCACATTTCTTGGAACAAGTGTGACATAAACCAGTTTTTGGGACAGCCAACTGCCACTAAAAAGGGCTTGGACTGTTCTATAGGCAAGACTCAAAGCAGACCCAAGGTAACTTACTTAGGGATAAAACAAGGATAAGGCATCCATGGAGATAGCATGGGTATATTCTCTGAAATTGGTTCTGATCACATAGCAGCTTGGCTGATAGGTCACAGCTAAGGAGGATTGTTTACAAGAAATATTGGGGTGCTCCCTTTTGCTTTATCCCCCATATTCCTTGTTCATCTTGACAAGTTACTAAACTGACATTCTAAGGATCCATCTACAGTGAATCCATCCCACTTTACCCTGCCTCATACTAGGGGGAGTGAATTGCAGTTTTTTTTTTTTTTTTTGCTGACTAGTAATGCCTGGTGGGAGGAGGAATGAAGACAAATCCCTTTCCTTAACATGGCCTGAAATTTCATATGTAACAAGGCTGTTTGCCAGAATAGAGAGTGGCAACGGGGGTGGCACAGTTTATACCAACATATTCTTCTGAAGATTGATGGATTACACTTTTGCATGGCCATAAGTCTCCTTAGCTTAATGCCTTTCAGTGATTAGGACTGCAGCTCTCATCATTTGAACAGGGTGTGAGCTTCAGTCTAATACTTCTTTGTACCTCCAGGAAGTACTCCAAGATTGTTACTTCTGGTGGTAGATTAGGCATGGCTAATCTAAAATAAAGTTTTATTTTCACATAAATAAATTTATAGTCAGAACAAATGTCCTTTGCTTTTAAGAAAAGAAGATATTTGCCAGCTCAGAGGAAACACTTCCTCCCTCCCTCCCTTCCTCTCTCCCTGTTTGGAAAGGTAGGAGTCTGGAAGAAACTTTTTACTAAGTGAGATCACAGGTAAAGCCTCTTCCTAGAAAGTTAATTATTTTGAATTATTGACTTTTGAACTGTTCAGCTTTGTTGTACACCATCCAGAGTCACTTGTTTGATGAGATGGGCAGCTATATAAATTAGACAAATAAATAAATAAAGAATTATTTTAGCTAGCAATAACAAACGAAAAATAAACTGAGAAAAGCTAACTTAATAGATTAATTCTTTACTAATAAAACTATGTCAAAAATCTTCCTTCTCTTTTTTCATTTGTATGTCTGCATGAAATTAAGAGGTTTCCTGCTATATAGAAAAATGTGACGGACACATTGCAGTTGCGAATCTTCATGCTAATTTTTGAATACATATATTCAAATATTGGAAGACAAAAAGGATAAAAAATGGTTGTGTAGAAGTCAATTTCAAAGGGAACAAAAAACTGGAGGAGCCTTATTTTCTTTTAATAGGCATTCTGTGGATATTATGTAATTTGTATTGGAAAAACCTGACTTCATAAACTTCATGCATAACTTTTTCTCAGCTTAAGGTCTACAGTTGAACAGAGTACAAGAGGGTGGGCTCCAAAACATAGGGAAGATCATAAAAAAGTTGATATGGACCAAAATGAAATTAATGCTGTAAGCTCAGGGTAACTTGCGCAAATGTATTTATGATTAAATTAAAAGCAACTTTTATGAACATCCCCTATTTATTTATTTTTCTTTTATCACATTACAATTTTTGTAGGACTCTGAGATAGGACCTGGACTGCAAAAATATGGATGACCACTAGAGGTCAACAAAAAATTAGAATTTCCTATATCTCTTTGCTGCCCTCCAGATCGTTTGACCCTCAGATCTGGGTGCGAACCCAAGGTTTTTCACTCTGGGTCCTCAGGTGGTGTACCTAAGGAAATACCTCAGGTTCTGTACTAAGGAAATAGCACACCCATTTGTTTTCTAAATAACAAATAACAAAATAACAAATGCTAAACTACTGCTTATAGCATTACAGTATCATGTGCAAAAGCTGAACATATTGTGCTAAGCATGCTGTATTAAATTGTGGTTTGTATAATCAGTGTTTATTATGCAAGCCATAATTGATATGATTTTCTTACAAATACTGTAGTGCTGATCCACAAACTATGGTTTATAAAGCACAGTAGCTGGATTAACACAGCATGCCAAGATGAACCAAGCAAATCACATTATGGCATGAAGGAGGCTAAAGATTTCACAAGTACCAAGCCTGCTTAACAGTTTAGTCACCTCATTTTTCAAATGCTTTTCAAGGGAAGCCACACACACAGTGCATTAAAGGAACAGTGTTAGGTTACAGGTATGACAGAGTTATCTCAAAATGTTTCAGATAGGATTGATTTATCCTGTTATATCCCAACTCTTTCCCCTGCAATTTAGTGGCAATATTTTCAGTTTGGCTGGTTGAACAAAATGCTTTACATAGGAAAAAGACTAGGAATGGGAACAATTATGCTATTCTTGGCGGGAGAAGAAGACTGGAAAAAGGAAAGCAGGGATGAACAGTTTGAGAAACTGAATGAAAAGTAGGATCAAATGGTGCTTGAATCATAAGAACTCCCTCCTCCTCAAAAGCAGGAAAAAGTCTGAGAAATGGGAAGCAAAAAGATGGAGCAGAGGAATCCGAGTCTTATGGCAAATTAAAAACAGGAACAGAAGAAGTCAATGAAAAAGAAAGCAGTGAAAAAAACCTTCACAGAGTTTGGGTGTGTGCATATGTTGTTTCATGCAAATGGCATGAAAAAAAATTGATGAGAAAAATTGCTCTGGAGCGGTTGGCAAACTCTGGGCCAGAAAATCAATTGAGCACAGAGGCCAGTTTGAGAGTGGCTAGATTTCAAATGAAGCAGCCAGATCCTTGGCTATGGGCATCTCCAGTAAAGCTTCAGATTAACTCCACATTGCAAAGCTGCGCATTTAAAGGTGATGGGATCTCCCATTGATTCTTCTTTCAAACAGGACATGGCAGATTTGGTGTACAGGTCCAGGTTGTAAGTCCTCAAATTACAACCACAACTGAGCCCAAAATTTCTATTGTTAAGTGAACCATTTGTTAAGTGAGTTTTGTCCCATTTTACAAACTTTCTTGCCACAGTTGTTAAGTGAAGCACTGCAGTTGTCAAGTTAGTAACACAGTTGTTAAGTGAATCTGGTTTCCCCATTGACTTTGCTAGTCAGAAAGTCGCAAAAAGGGATCACATGACCTCGGGACACTGCAACCATCATAAGTATGAGTCAGTTGCCAAGCATCTGAATTTTGATCACATGACCATGGGGATGCTGCAACGGTCGTAAGTGTGAAAAAACAGTCATAAGTCACTTTTTTTAGTACTGTTGTAACTTTGAATAGTCACTAAGTCGAGGACTACCTATATTACCAACCTGTGAATCTCCTCCGCTCAGGTTGTGGTAGTATTTGCCAGGGTTTGACTCTGCTTGTCTCTCTTGAGCAACCAGATGGATACTCTGCCTCATTCCCGGGATGCCATTCAGCATGCAGCTCTTCCACATTTTGTTAGAAGGTTAGAAAATGTGAGAAATTCTCCTCTGTTTTCTTTCCGCTGACACTAACATTTCTTAGGTAAGAAGTTCCCTCTGCTCTAATGAATTCTAGCGGAGAGGGGCTGAAAGACATGGTTTAAGATGGACCATGAAGCTGCCAGTAAGCTGGAGGGAGTGCACGAAATCTGAGGGAGGCATGAGACGAATTATTAACTTAGCCACAAAGAAATCAAGAGCAACCTGAAAAGCAGCAGGTTGAAGAGGATTGGCAGTAGGGCCTGTGAGAGAGTCTGCAGTCCCCAAAGAGGCTGCGCATGGAGTTCATCTCTCCGGAGATCTGGGTTTCTTCTTTCTCAACACTTCCACTCATTTCCTTGAGCTGCAGTCAGCTATTTATTTAACCTTGCAAGTGAACTGCATTGAGAATGCCAAGTACTGGAACTGCAAGTGCTCTTGCTGATGCTGTGTTTACATATGCAGGCCTACATTTGTAACTGTCTCTCATATGTGTTCTGATACATACACACATGGAGATATTCCATTCACAGTTACTTGCAGACTAACTGTGTGGGCCCTAAGACATTGCACGAGGATAGATTCTGGATCCTGTCAAGGGTCATGAGAAACTGATCATGCCCATGACATACAGGTACATATATGCAATAATCACAGCGCTTAGGCCAATACGTTTAATATTTGTAAGGAAGTAATGGCTTTAGAATGAAAAGTATTTATATACTGTTATTATTCCGGTGTTCTTCTTATTCAACTCTAAACGAAAAGCCTTAATATAAAAAATACAGTCCTCTGAAAGCTTTATGAAAGTTCTTTGGCTTACTTTTTCTTCTGGGTAAGAAGACACTGAAGGAAAAATGTGCTTTTTACATATTTTCAAATTTTACTTAAATATACAGTTTTGCAGATCATTCAAAGCAAAAACTGGGCTTCTTTTGTTTGTTATTTATTATTAATATTTGTTGATTGCCTTTTGATGGAAGGGGAAAATGCACACATAGATACAGAGAGTATTTAACAACTCTATGCCCATCACAGCAAAAAATTCAACAGAGCTGGGAAATTTATGTAGGAGTGGACTTTCACAGCTATAAAGTGCTATCACATGGAGAGAAAACCATGAGCTGCCCCAGAAGATCCTGCGCTCCTGCAGGGAATCAAGTGACAACTCACTGCAGGGAGCTTAACAGTCTAGAGCAGGGGTGTCAAACTGCCGGCCCGGATGCATCACAGCAAAACTGTGCCCACCCCATTGCCGGCAATGGCAAAAAAGTCGTGATATGTCACGAAACATCACGTGACGTTGCGAGTTTGACACCCCTGGTCTAGAGTATACTACAACTGCAAGAATATTTTTCTTCCTCGATGCAGAAGGATTCACATTGTACTTGTCTCCCACTCTTCATATTCTGACTGGAAAGAAAGCCTCATGGGAAGACTGGCTACACCCCTGCACCCTAGCTTCCGAATTCCTGGCAAGCACACAGCAAGAGGTGAACATCCCATTTTGGATCAGCAGCCTGATTTACCCTCCATTGAGGACAGCTGGCATCCCCATTATTGTGCGGGTCAGGACTCAACTATTTGTGTGCTCCCCCATTTGAAATTAAGCAATAGGCAATCTGTGGGCCATTAGCCATTCTGGGTGATAATTCTGGCATTTGGAATTCCTTCCCGCTTAGAGCAGAAATCTTGGGTAGCATACCGACTTTGGAAAACCTCCTTTATGGGATTGAATCAGCACTGCATCACATCAGAAGGTACTCCCCCCGCCCTCTACAAAATCACAGCAATAGCAACCTGTTGTTGACCCCGAATAGTTTTTACTTGCAAAAGCCAAAAACAAATAATTGAGACTTACCAGACAGAAGCTATCAGAACATTCTCCACCCTGTCTGATGGACTTAAAAAAAACAACCACACTTTTCCTCAAGAGCCAGAAACAAACAGCCAGCTGTAAACAGAGACTACTAACAACTAGAGAGCAGAGTTAGCTTAACAGAAGCTGGTCAAAACTCTTTCAACAGCTGGACAAGGATAGCGCTTGCAGTAGTGGCGAATATCTGTAGCTCGGGTGTAAGATGAGGGTGAAGGTTCGTTCTCCGAGCTTGTGGGTTGGTTTCTGAACATTTCATTACCAGGCTAGGTAACATCTTCAGCAGAGTTCAGGGGATGTCAGTGTCAGCGTTCTTCTGTGGATAGTGTTGCCTGATGGCTTCTAATTCAGTTTCAGTACCTATTTCACTATTCTAGATATACAATGATACATATATACAATGAAATGTGAGCGCCATCATGCCATTGTGGATATTTTGGACTTGGTCAGGGGAGACTTGCTTTCAAATGACTTTGCAACATAGAAGCTCACTATCAGAGTCATGCTTTGTCCTAAGCTATACTGTATATTTTATTGTAATGCAGTATATAAACTCGGCTATTGAGATTTTATGACATAGGAAGTTGTTTGAACCTTGCCAATTGTAGCTTATTCAGCTAATATGTAATCTCAGTTTGAATAGTCTTGGATCAGTCATTAAACATGTTAATGCAGCATATTAATGCAAGTCTTTCACTAACATGAGTAAACACAAAGGATGCTACACAAGATGACAGACTAGTAACAGCCATGGTTCATCCAATTTGGTTGTCTGCAGTAGTGGGACACCTAACACATTGTTTTTACATTTTTATCAATAGAAAAAAAAAGGATAGAAAAGTTAAATCTGTAGTGGCCCAATCCCTCATGAGCTTCCCTTATTGCAATTTGCACCAGCCTGCAAGAAATGAAAAAAAGAAGCATGAAGGCTCTGCAGACGGAGTGGCCTTTTTCCAAAGCTCCTCTAGCTTCCTCTTGGGTAACTGAGGCATGGTTCAGGCATGTTACTCTAGCACAGACCATGGGTACAAATGACAATTCAGAGATTCTGCCTTAGCCGCAATTTAACCCACAGTATGAGTCCAGACATTATACTGTATAGTGCCTTAGTATATAGTGAGAATTAGGTCGCTGTTACCCTCAGTCTAAGCAATTGCACAATATTTTTTTTCAAAGACAGATAAAGGTGGGGAAATCATGAGTGCCACATTAAGCCCTTTGGAAATATATGAATTAAACAGAATGATATAATGGGACCTTCTGCAAAGATTATAATGGAAAAGACATCATTTTTATTTAAAAAATGAAAGTAATGCTAAACAGATTTATATGCCTTTCATTCTTATGAAAAAAACTCAAGATGTTTTAGGGGTCTGAAAAAATGGAATGCAGGAGAAATATAGGATGAGAGTGATTAGCTGATCTCTCTCATGTGCAACATGGCAACTCCATTCTGAGCATTGTGTAACAATTGCTCCTGGTGAAGTTGCTGCTCAGCAATTGCCAACAACTTTCATATTACAAGCAAAGAGAAGGAGTCAGATTTTTTTTACTATCAAATATTATAACAGTGCTTCTAAAGTAAATGAAACTTTAGATCAGACACTATTTTTTTAAAAATGAGTGAAATAACATTAATATATGGAATTGAAATAAACAAAATGCTATCCAGATGTTACATGTTTATTTAATAGGGAAAGGTTGTTTTGCTTTGGTCATAGAAAAACAATAGTGCTTTTATTTTAACCTTTTTGGTACCAAACTGTGGATTTTTGTTTTTTCTTTTAAAAATGCAGTGAGACTGTGTAACAGTTTTTTCCTTCTGCTTTTGAATCAGTTTTTGAATCTTGATGACCGCCTGGACTAGTTTCTGTAGTTTTTTGGCAAGGTTTTTGGGAAGTGGTTTGCCATTGCCTGCTTTCTAGGGCTGGAAGACAGGAACTGGCCCAAGATCCCCCAGCCAGCTTCATGCCTAGGCAGGACTACTGTAGATAAAATACAAGCATCCACATGTAAAGATTGCCAGACTAGAAATGAACATTTCTTCAGAATGCAGAGTTATTTCAACTCTGAACTCAACTATTCTGGGCTTACCCAGAGATACCCAATTCTATCACTTCCTGACATTGGAATAACAATTAACAATAATGAATATATTTATTGTTTTGTATTTTTGCCAGCTGGAACCTGTTTGATCACATAGCAGAATAATAAAGAACAAAGAGTGGCATTTTTCTGCTTGTTTGCCTGTGGCCCCTCGCAAAGATTCATGGTCATCCCTAATCCTAAATGTAGCCAGAGCTGCAGGTCTTCCCAAGGGAGCACTGCAGCCTCCACTCTCCACAGTTGGTGATGTTTTCACTAGTGTGATCCTTTAGAGAAAAGACTGACATCAGTAGACTGCTTTCTTGAATTCTATAACATACCCATCCCTGAGGGACTCTTTGCAGGGCATAATAAATACACTCTTCTATCTAATAATACACTAGACTGTCTTTCAAAAAAAACAAACACCACTGCTTTCCAGATTCAGCATTTTTGGGAATGTGGTCCCCATAACAGCAGACAGTAGAGACTTGTTCATCAGTCATTGCTCCGGGATGCTAATCCTTTCATTGCCAATACTGCTGTTTTTTAAGCAACCTATGAACATCTCTCAGTAGCTCACAAAAGGAAAATGTAGTGTTCCCCAGGAAGGCATTATTCTACGGAGGGAAGGAGGGACCCAACCATCCGAGGGCACAGAAAACCAGTTCTGCTTTCTCTATACACAGACCTTGTGGATTAAGCTATCAGCCAAAGGAACTGCACTCTAAGGTCAACAAAAGCAGCACCTGCCCACAGACATACGGGTGCAGCAGCACAATAAAAGTCTTGTTTCTTTCATAAGTGCTGTTGGAGCAGGATGCCCAGGCCCTGAGCCAACTTGCTGATCGCATAAAATATTATTTGTGTTTAAGAATCCCAGTAATTGACTATGCACAGATTTTTTCCAAGCCTTCTGCCAACAGCAGTAAAATCAAAATCCATCCCAGATTACTTTCATCATGCAAATTCTCATTTTTGTAAACAGGAGCGAAAGGCAGACCCACTGTTTTTCACAGCCAGAACATCCACTGCCAAGCCCACACCCACTGCACAGCAAAGAATTCTCCAGATCATTTATAAGAGTGGTGCAAATGGGCATAATAGAGAATGATGCTCCTGGAGTGGGAAGGAGAATTAGAAGAGTGGGGATCTGTCTCTCGAGTTTCTCTATAACATCTAAAACATCACACTGTTTTATTGTACACGATATGGCTAGAAAGAGTGGCTTTTATTTGATTTCTACACTTATGTTCTGATTTTTTTAAAAAATACTCAAGATGAAATTTAATAATTCAATAAAGGTAAATGTCCAGTCATGTCTGACTCTGGGGGCCAGTGCTCATCTCTGTTTCTTAGCCAAGGGAGCCAGGAGGAAGCCAGCGTTGTCCAAAGACTTCTTTGATCATGTGGTCAGCATGACTATATGTCGAGGTGCACAGAATACTGTTATCTTCTCACCAAAATGGTATCTATTTACTTGCATTTGCATGCTTTTGAACTGCCTGGTGGGCAGGAGTTGGGGGAAGTAATGGGAGCTCACTCCATTGCATAGTATGTGGGTCTTTAACCCAGGCTGTCCAGCTGACAAACTCAGCATCTTTAATTGCTGAGCCACCACATCCCCTAATGATGCAATATAAAATATTAAAAGATCAATCTTGTCAACAAAAACTCACCTGAAGATCCTTTGTCACGTATAGTAGTGATTTTTTTTTTTTACATATAATAGTAATTAGCTAAAAGTTTATTCTGAATTGCTACAGATTTGAATCTTACATCTACAAGTGGATTTACACATCTTGCTAAGTCTTGGTTAAAACACATCAAAAGAAGCTATACAGTCTGGATTTTCACATCGCATTAAGGCAAACCCATGCAAGCCACAATGTGTCTCATGGACTCAGCCTGTTTCCATAGAATTGGTACTGTCAGTTCAGTATAAAGAGTGAGGAATACATAGAATCAAAGGATTTTACCCCAGCTCCTTCCTCAGTGCAAGTTCTATTAACACATTTCAGACAGATGGTTATCCAACCTCTGTTTAACAATCTCCATTTGATAATCTCAGGTGAAGGGGAACATATCACTTCATGAGGCGAACGATTCCATAAGCTGAGAACTTCATCAGGAAATTCCACCTAATATCTCACATTTTTAGTACATTGTTTCTAGTTCTGTCATCTGGGACAATGAGAATATCCTCTTTCTCCTCTATCTTACAACCCTTTAGATAACTGAAATGGAGGAGCAATATAGAAGAATCAGAACAATGGATTTCAAAAGGCAGATTTTAATGAACTCAGGCAGAAGGAAGGTCTGATCCAATGGCTTGAAATCTCAAAGAAGGAAACTGGGAAGAATGGAAAATCCTGCAATTTCTCCCAAGTTTCCTATCATTTTTGTTTGTCCATCCAGTTCCTTGCGGTTGGTATAGATTAGGTGCAGGATTACGGACTGCTTGTTCCTTCTTACATTTTTTGACAAATGAAACTGTCAGTAAGAGAGGACAGGAATTGGTTGCAACGCTGACTCTTGGTGGAGTTAGATTTCCAGTCAGTGTCAGAGTAATGGAAATCTCCTATTGTAGCTCACCTGTGCTTTTTTTGAAAGTTTAGTCATTTGACACAGAAAGGCCTTATCCATATCTTCTGCCTGTTCTGGATGCCTACAATACACTCCTGCGATGATATCACTTGTGTTTTTCTCTCCTTTTATCCTTACTCAAATGTTTCTGGCAGAATTTCCGTGCTGATTTATGAATTTCTATAGAGTCATATGCTTTCTTTCTGTACAGTGCCACACCCCCACCCCTTTCTGTTGACTCCATTTTTTTGAAAAAAAATGTTGCCATCCAAGACTACGTTCTAATCATCTGGGTTATCCCACCACATTTTAGTTATTATTTGTTTGTTTGTTTATTAAATTTATATGCTGCCCATCTCATTAAGGCGACTCTAGGTGCTTACAATCATTCAATAAAAATGCTTTGTAGAACATTAAAACAATAAATAGAGATCTTAAATTTACAATTCAATTAAAATTAAATTGATAAAGATGGAGAGGAAGGGAGGAAAGTACGCATGGGGTTCCGACTGATGAACCCCACCAAGCAAATACCTTTGAGACATTCCAATCTCTTAATGTAAAACTTTATTGAGTTCATCATTTTGGCACATATGAAAGCAAAACCAGCTCTAACAAATCACAACCCAAAACCCGATAGTAAAAGAATAGAATTTCCCCTCCCATCCATGAACAAGTCACATTGCCCGATTAGGTGCGATTATATTGTTTTGAGAAAATGTCTCTGAGTCGGGTCAGGCACTTAGTGATTCGTCCTTGATTCTCATGGTCTGCCTTCGTTATCTTTGTAGCCTGCATTCCAATTCCCCATCCTCCCCCCAAGTTTGCTGGCGAGCTAAGAAGCAATAATTGTTGCACTAGCAAAGTGAGCTTCAAGCTTGACAGTGTTATCTAATCCATTAGCCACTTCCAGAGGGCCATACACCCCCGTTGGGGCCCCAGGCTAGTTTCTATGTTCAATTTCTATGATATCATACTTGTTCTTCTATGAAGGATTTTAAAACCTTTCTCTTGTTTTCAGCTCTCTATGGATTCATGTAAAAATATCTGAGATGGTGAGTGTAATTCCCTATTGGTTTTACTGTTCTAGTTTTCTGCCAATCTTTAAGTTGTCCCATCACATTATTTTTATTTCTTCTATTTGTTCCCAGTCTTTGGCAGTAAATTCTGTTCTGGATTTTTGCCTCCCTTCACTTTTGCTTTAGATTAGCATTTTCTTGATGAGATTGACAAGATGCCTGCTGAGCACATCCTTCCCAGTCTTTATCAGATGTAGCCCATCTGTTTCCAGGAATTCCTCCTGGTAGATCATACAGCCCATGATTAAGGACCATCTTGAGGGTGTGGAGGGACTCATCATGTTTTGTTGATTTGTTTGTTTAGTTTTCTAAATGTTTTTGTAGTCTTTTATCTGGTTCAGTTCAGTTTTATTTCTCATGTATGGGTCCATGTCTTGGTATGTTGGTATGGATTGGCAGCGCTTACCTGTAACTCTACTGTGGCAGGGAGTTCTATGTAGCTTTGTGGTGCTGCAAAAACACTCCTGTGTTCCCACTGGTGAATACGTGTTTGCAGAACAGAATCTGTCTCCTCCGGTTCTTTTATTTTCTTCTCCAATAACAATATTAGCTTACATTTCCATCAGATGTAATTTGGGTTTCCTTCAGGAAAAGGACAGATATTGGACATATTTTGCAGATCAGGAGAAAGTTACCCATGTTGCTTGCTCTGTACACTCCCTTTGCCAAATTCACGTATCAAAATCCCATTTGACTGCCTGTTTATGAGCTCTGGTCAGAGTTCCTAAAAGCCTAGAAAGTCTTCTGGAAGAGTTTTAGTACTTTGATATTAACATATGTATTTATATATGTTGCCATATGTATTAATATACACGTCACTCTTTCTTCCATGAAATCAGGGTAATGAATATTCTACCTTCCCCTTAATTTATCATAAAAGCAAACTTATTTAGTAGGCTAAGCTGAAAGACTGAGATTTCATGTCATACAAAGCTGAGTTTTGATGATGCTTTGTTAGATAAACCATAATGGCTAGGTTTACACATAGTGCTAAGCATATCACAATGGTCAACTCCATATAGCATGATATGAATTCAATCAGAAAAGATTACCCAGTGAAAACATCATGGCTGGATTTTAACATGGGTTTCTCCAGTCCAAGACTAACATTCTAATCATGATTTTACTATACCAATAAAAGATTTCTGTAAGTCTAATTATTGCATAGAAGAGAGCATTTGAAAAGGTGTAATTGTGTTAGAAAAACTCATCCACTGAAATTCCACCTTGTCTAAATTTCTTGTACATAAAGGTATAACTATTAAAGTTAAGGATCCAGTGTTGTGTTAAGTATGATAAGGCTACATAAAATATTTGCAAGAAATCCAGATGAATCAGCATTAAAACAGAAAAACAAGGTAGGCTTGTGGTCTCAGCTTTGGCAGATATACTTAGGTGGAATTGCTCTTTCAATTCATATTTCCAGTGGAGTGGAATGTGGGACAGCAAATGAAGGTGTAATTAAGGACAAAAGATAGTAGAACAGCAATAATTTAATCCCCATTTAAGATGAAGTATAGAAGAGAATTCATATGAAAATAGATCTCCACAGCTTTGGAAAGACGGAACACATATATTGACATCTTATGGTTTTAAATTAGCCCTTTCAAATATGTTTGTTCACAATTTACGGCATGCTAGCTGGGAATTATGACAATTATAGCTTGGCCATCTGAAGGAGAAAAGATAGAGGAGGGCAGATATCTTTCTGATCTTGGGTTATGAATTGATTTGGGGGCACAGAGCTGGTTCCAAGTTTTAGTGGCCTATGGGAAAATGTGACCGATGGGGAAATGTTTTGTGGTTGGCTTTCCCTCTACATTTCTGAACCTCCTCCTGCTTCATGACAGTAACACTGAAAATTGGGTTAGGACAATCTATTTGAACTTCTTATTATATCTCTTTGCCACCATCTAGTGGTCAACTGGGCTTTTACAATCCAGAGATGAGATAGCCCTGTATTAGATTAAAACAATTTCTTCAAGGGGAAAACAAGGAATTATAGTGATGAGGTCTCAGATAATAGCAATAGGATGCTATGTGTGGTGCTGGGTTTAGGCTTAGGCTTACTTAAAAGCAGCAAGTGGCATCCCAGAGTTTCTACTATCAATCATTTATAGGAACGTTTGGACCTTCCTCTGATAGTTTCTGCTACTGGTGTGACAAATCCTACATGATGTGTGGTTTTCACACACGTAGCAATCTTATCTTCTTAATTGGAAGGAAGGAGCAGAAAGTCTCACTCAAAGGACCCATCTGTAATATCAGAAACAAGTCAGGAGAAAGCTCCACATATAGTGAATTAGTATGGTTTTCATTCAGGTTTATTATGTAAAAGGTATAGTGTGCACAAATTTAAAATATATTAGGCTATATAATCATAGATACTTTAAGGCTCCTTTTCATTTCAATGTGATTTACAAGCTTCAAACTTCATATATGCACACAGATCTCTATGCTTACCACCAAACTGCAGCTATTTCTGGGTTGGGGCTTGCCCCCTTTTAACACTGCCATACAATAACATAAAAATGCTGTATCTGGAGAATTTGATTCTTTAGAATTATTGGGGATGGATTTTTGCCAGATATTAGATGGATCTTCTGGAAGATCAGTCAAAATATGAAGTAGACCTTACACCAGGAAGGAGAAGAGAGTGAGATAAGATTAAGAAAAGAGGTTAAAATGAGCATTGTCTATATTTTCTTGTTGTTTGCAGGTCTTTGAGACCCAATCCCCTTGTCTCTTCTTCAACCTTCTGGAAAATGAAATAGTTAGCAAGTTCCCTGAATGATTTTTTTTTTGGGGGGGGGAGCAGTTTTGATTCTTGCCTTCCATTCTGTAACACAGTTTGACACAAAAGTATGGTTGTTGCTTTCTTTCCTTGTAATTTTACCCAAATACTTTTGGACCGAACCCTCATCTGCAGATTTCTGGAACTCTACACTAATGTGGACTTCCTTCATGTACAATGCCGTTTCTCTTGTCTGGTCTACTCCTTTTGAGTACGTTATGCCCTCTAATAATTTCATTCCCCTTATGAGGTTTTTTCTCTCTCACTAGGTTTCAGTAATGCTTACTTAATCATATTCACCTTTCTTCATTAAGATTCCAAGTTCTTCCTGTTCATTCCCAATACTCTGAGCACTTTTACAGAGACACTGGAATCTTTGGGTTATGTAACGTAACTTATTCCATTCTGTATTTACATGCTCATTTTTATATACTGTTACATTCTGTGTACCCATTCCATACTATTTTCAGTTTTGGCATTGCACTGTTTTCCAGGTTCACTCTCACACCAAATTAATTTAAAGCTGTCCTGAATCAGGTTTTAAGGTTTCTTCCTGGCTTTTTGTCTCTAACTTATGACATGAAGGGTTGAAAGGAAAATTCCCCAAATAAGGTACTGGGAAATGAAATGGCATTAAAATATCAGAGTAGAAAAGTGATGAACACTGGAAAACAAAAGTTAACCTCCAAAGATATGATGTTACTATGGCTTCCTCCTGGAAAAGTTAGACTGGTGTTCTGCCATTCAAAAGCAAATCTATGTTTAATCCTAAACTTAGGAGTCTTGGGTAGATGCTACATTTAGAGTCTTATGATATTTTACAAATGATTCAAACTAAATGTTCCATGTAATTTTGACAAAAAAAAAAGATTTTTAAATTTTATTCTGCCAACATCTGGAAGATAGCATTCTATTTGTGGAAGATGACTAGTGTTTCTATATGTAAGAGAGATGACTTGGTAGGGTCTGTTGAATAAGTTGTATATGTTTGTCAAAGGAAGATTATAGGTTTTATAAAAGTGTAATTGTCATCTGTGAGTGATGTTTTCTGGGGAGGTCATAGCAAGCAAGAATCATTAGCCCTTTCCTTTCCAATATCAACAACTCATGAAAATGCCTCTCTACATAATTAATGGGGTTTTTAAAAACCTTAGAAAATGCAAATTGAGGCCGTTAAATTGCTAAATTGTGATATGGGGGAGAGATGAAATGCAAAGAAGAGGCTATGGGCCAGATGGGAAGGTGCTACTGGCCACATTCAGCTTCTATGTTCAGCTTATCAACCCAGGGTTTCCCACTTCTGCTACAGCATTTTCCATACAAGGAAAAGATATGAGAGACAAAAGAAATTGCCAAAAATGGAAATTATAAAATGTTTAGAAACATGAATCATATCAGAAAAATGATGACCACTGTTTGTCTTGTCAAACAAGAATATGTATTTGTTTGTGGAATCTTGTTCTGAATTTCTTCATGATTACCATGTTGCAGCCTGGAGAATTTGGTCCTATCTTTAAATCTCTATGTATACCACAAGATGAAACGACAGTAGCATTTCTCACCTAGACATTCCTTGCTATACCCCTGCTAGAAGGGTATACTTGTTATGTTGATCACTATATTATAGGAGCAAAGAGAAAGAATCTTTGCAGTTAATTTCAAGCTGCAGTGCAATTTTTCAGAACTTACTTGAGCAAAATCAAAGAGTTTTAATTTCTGTAGGTAGGTCTTGCTATAGCTAACTTCTTTTTCAGAGAATGAAATGTTGAGCTATCTGGCCTTGTTATTCAGTCTGAATTATAGTGCCAGAATGATAGATCAAATCCCTAAGACAGTTGCCTCACACTCTGTTTTGTATAGTTTTAGGTATCAGTAGAACAGATTTTTGTTTACAGAAGCTTTCAAAAGTTTTATTTGCATTCTGTTTATTTTAACTAGTCAGTTCAATGTCTCTCTGTTGTATATTGTTAAAGTGTAGAATGTACTGCATAATCCATGGGGTACAAGATAGTAGAAATCCACTTTATAAATGTTAAAATAAATTATGTTGTATATAATGTGTTGAATTTAGAGAACTAACAAAAAACCATATGTTCTCTTTGGAGGTAAGATTCCCAGAAGCTCTGGAAAGGACTTTACTTGAATCATCACTGTTTCAGAAGAGTTCCAGAAGATGGAGGTTTGATGCTTACATTTCATTAGAATGTAAGAATAGTTCTGTTGGATCAGGACAGACTAAGTAGTCCATCCTCCAGTTCCTATAATGATCAATCAGATCATTATACATAAGTCTCCTTCATTCCCCCGTGGAACTCGTCTGATTCAGCCTTGAACTTTCAGACAAAGAACTTCCAATGCTACAAATCAGAGACGCATTGTAGAGCTTCCTTCCTTCCTTCCTTCCTTCCTTCCTTCCTTCCTTCCTTCCTTCCTTCCTTCCTTCCTTCCTTCCTTCCTTTCTTTCTTTCTTTCTTTCTTTCTTTCTTTCTTTCTTTCTTTCTTTCTTTCTTTCTTTCTTTCTTTCTTTCTTTCTTTCTTTCTTTCTACCTTTCTAATATGGTTTTGGTAAAAATGGTATGAGTTTGCTAAAAATCAAAGATGTTGACATCTGGATGCCCCATAATATATGCAGAATAAAAACTTGCCTGAAAACAGACTATGAAAGCTTCCATATATGGTGTTTGTGCTGCTTCATGGTTAGCTTTGTATTGATCTCTCAGTTTTATCCCTACTCAGCAACTGAACCAATTTATCAAACCACCCAGAAACTAGTTTGTTTTGATATCCTGCAATTCTGTGAAGCTTGTGAGTGAAACATTTTTTTTGTTTGTGAAAACTCTTGCTTTCAATGATTCCTAAATTGTATCTGTATAAAAAGGACTTCCAAGGAGAAAGATGGCTTGATAGCTTGAGTCAAGCTAGCATGAGCCTAGGAATTGTTTAGATGGCCCTTAGAAAGCTGAAACAACACATTTCACTTTGCAGGTTGATCCCAGACTGTTATGAAGAGGTGATTCTTATCAATACTAGCAGTCCTCTATGACTGTTTGGAAGTGTGCGCTGGCAGATTTGTTTCATCTTCATGAATGAGCATAAAACAGATGGGTATGAATCAGACATTGTAAAGCAGGGGTGTCAAACTCGATTTCATTGAGGGACGCATCAGGGTTGTGGTTGACCTTGGGGGGCATGGCCGGGGTGGGCATGGCTGGGGTGAGCGTAGTGGGGGTGGGGGTGGCCGGGGTGGGGGTGGCCACCTCAATGTTGCTCATGTCAGGGAGGCGCCTGTGATGGCCCGGGAGGGGCGGGGGGGGATCCATGGTTTCCAGCCGAGGAAGGCAAGATCAAGGTGAGCACTATACCATTGTCCACCAGAGGAGCCTTGCTGTCCTCTCAGGTCATGCAGAGGACCCCCAGTGATGCAGGCTGCCTGGAGCCCTAGGCAGTGGAGGGCAAGCGCTCAGTCCAGCCTTTCCCAAGGGGGCGCCCAGCTGCGCTTACCTTCTCCTCAAGGCTGCTGCTGATTGGCTCGCTCTCCTTGGCCAAGTTGCTCATGGTGTGTGCGGGAGGGCAAAATGTGTGGGTCAGAGGGAGGCCCACTCCCTCTTCCTGCAAGGAGACCCGGCTTTGTAACCAAAGCATCCTCAGCGATAGAATGGGAGACCACCAGGAGAAGTCAGGAGGAGAGGAAAAGGGGATGGCAAAAGGGCAGCAGGGCTGGTCGTGGCCAAGTGCTAAGGCAGGACTTCCCTCAGGCCCTTCCTCCCTCTCATTATAATCTTCCTTCCTTCCTTCCTTCCTTCCTTCCTTCCTTCCTTCCTTCCTTCCTTCCTTCCTTCCTTCCTTCCTTCCTTCCTTCCTTCCTTCCTTCCTTCCTTCCTTCCTTCCCCTTCCTTCCTTCCTTCCTTCCTTTTCCTTCTTCTTCCTTCCTTCCTTCCTTTTCTTCTTCTTCCTTCCCCTCTTTCCTTCTTTTTGTTTCTTTCCTCTTTCCCTTTCTCCTTTCCTGTCCCTTCTTGCATGCTCAAATGCAAAAGGGGAAACATTTCTTGATGCCTCCCTGCCTTGTGATCAAATGACACTTTTGCTAGTAGTCTGTGGCCACTTAAAAGACTGAGAACAAACCAGGCTCAGTTTATCCCATGCTTGCATTTAGTGGGGGCGTCCACAGACAACAGTACAGCAAAACTGTCAAAATGGTGGCTGTGATAGTTGATCAGAGCTCCTCTGTTTTTTATGTTCAACAGCTTTAGCATTTAGGAACAGAGGTAAGTTAGTTGCTTTTCTATTAATACATAATCCTTAAAAGAGCTCTCCTGTAGGGACCCTGCCATGGTCTAATTCAGAATGGAAATATAGCAAAGGAAAATATTTTCCCCACTCTGCTTTGTCCTGTTTTCCCCACTGGAAATGGCTGTTTGCAACACACAAGGAGGGGATACTTTCCTAAGAGTTCACAATTCAAGAATACCAATGTTAACTTGGATTGCCAATAAAGTCCTGTCTGTGACAAAAGAGAACACAAAATTGCTTTCTCCTTTGAGCCCAAGTCTCAATGGATCCACAGAACTGGAACTGGCATCTCCAACCAAGGTGTCTTTCCTTCCTTCCTTCCTTCCTTCCTTCCTTCCTTCCTTCCTTCCTTCCTTCCTTCCTTCCTTCCTTCCTTCCTTCCTTCCTTCCTTCCTTCCTTCCTTCCTTCCTCCCTCCCTCCCTGCCTCCCTCCCTTTTTTCTGTCCCTCCCTCCCTCCCTTCTTTCCTTCTTTCCTTCCTTCCTCCCTCCCTTTTTTACCTACTACCATCCATTCCTCCCTCCCTCCTTTCCTCCCTCCCACCCTCCCATCCTTCCTTCCTCTCTTCCTCTCTTCCTCTCTTCCTTCCCTTCCTTCTTTCCTCCCTCCCTCCCTCCCTTCCTTCCTTCCTTTCTTCCTCCCTCCCTCCTTTTTTCCCCTAACCATCCTTCCTCCCTTCCCTCCCTCCCTCCTTTTTCCCCCTCTCTCCCACCTCCCCGTCCCTTCCTTCTTCCCCTTCCTTCCTCCTCCTTCCTTCCTTCCTTCCTTTCCTTCCTTCCTTCCCTTCCCCTTCCTTCTCCTCCCTCCCCCCTCCCTCCCTCCCTCCCTTCCTTCCTTCCTTCCTTCCTTCCTTCCTTCCTTCTCCTTCTCATCTTTTTCCTTCCTCCACTTCTCATCTTTTTCCTTCCTCCTCCTCAGGAAGGGGTGATGGGAGGGGGAGAGATTGCCCGCACTGCCGGTGTCCATGCTGCCATTGGCCATCGCTATCCCACATGGGTGGGGCCGGTCCCGGTGAAAGGGATGCCTCATGGCTGCGAGGCTAGGTCAGCAAGCGGGTCATGGAGCTGCTGGTGGGAGACGGGGGTGGCACTGATTAACAACCTGGTTGCGTCCATCAAAGCCAGAATGCGCTCAGTCTTAGATCCACGGGGCAGCCCTGGAATCAGCGAGGAGCCGCTCTGCCACCTCTGTCCCACCCCCTAGGTGTGCGCACAGGAGATGGCCAGTGCTGGCGTCCTGGGTGAAATCAGCCTGCAGGGCAAGACAGCTAGCAGGGATGCCAGATTCCGCTTGCGCACGCGCCCAAGGCACAGATTCCAGGTCTGCTCCGTGGATCTAAGGCTGAGTGTGTTCTGGCTTTGATGGCTGGCACCAGGTTGTAGATCAGTGCCTGGTCGGCCTGAGTTGGGCCGAGGTGCCGTGGGCCGGTCCTTCGCTGTTTCCAGAGCAGGTCCCCGGGCCAGACGGAACCACATGGAGGGCCGAATCCAGCCCGTGGGCCTTGTGTTTGACATGTCTCCTGTAAAGTATACAATCAATGAATGGATGGACAATGTGCTATATAGTACATTACATACAACTCCTTTTTATTTAAGACAAGTAGGTCATGAAAATGAAAATCTGTAGTTTTGCTCAGGGATGAACTGTGAGCAGTCCACACTTGTAAAAAGGGAATTGGGCTTTTTCAATGAATGATTAAAGTGCTACTCGCATATTGTCAAAGTGAACTGTGCTAATCTAATCACAATCTATCTAGTAGTGCCACATCTGTCCAACACCTCCACCTCTTCATTTCCAATCATCCTTAAATAGTATGTAATTATTAATATCTACCAGCCTGTCAGCTAGAGCAGCAGATTTCACTGTCTTTTTATATTAAAGATATAGTGCACATCTGATTTGGTAGACAGTATTGGAATATGTAACAGCATCAACCAGATTTCATTGCTACTGGCCACAGAGAATGTCTGGCCAGTATTAAATATAAACAGTTATACTCAGTCACGGAAACAGGTAAGCAAAATCAAGAGGAAGGAATAAACACAGGCCATGCATTTTGGTAATGACAGTCAGACAGATTCTGAGGGTAGCTTGAAAATAGTGTGAAACTATCCTACCTCATTTCATGAATTTTATAAAATTTTAACCATCAATCATCTTTTTCATCTTTGACTTGCTAGAATTTCCTGACATTCTTTTTCTTATCAAAAGAACTTTGTTATGGAGACAAAAAGAGAAAAATTGCATAATATCATTTGATTGCTATTGTTATTTATATAGAATCACTCATTAACTGGCCACTGTTGCATTATTATAATATTATTTGGTTTAGTGCTAGAGCAGGCATTAAATACAATTATTTTTTTATCTTGAGAAATTCCAGATAAGAAAAGGCCATCTGAGCCCTGGAGATGTGCTGTTAATAAATGGAAACAGTGTTGAACTAGGTATAAAATACTGTAATTTCTTATACCTAGAGTAAGTTTGTAGGTATTTTCTTTGCTTTTTAGACATGTTACACACAAAGGCAATAAACTGTATATGTAGTATCTTCCTTCAGATATATACTATTCTGTATATAAATTGCAATAAGAAAAAGAGGGCTATTTTAAGTATTATGTCTGGCCACTCTGAAGTACATAGGAGCTTCCTATAAAGATGGTAACAATGCTAAATGAGTCTCATTGCTTGCATTGGTGTAATTGTATGCAATACCTATCATACTTAAAACATAATTGGGTGGCCTAGATATTGACATGTGTTCAAATATGACTTTGACAGAGTTAATCACATTTCAATAGCTTTCATAGAGTTATTGTGATTTTTAAATCAGACTTGGGAATACTGTTTCAGATGTTAGTCAAAAAGTAGGCACTGGAACTAAACCTTCCATCCAATTCAAGGAATTGAGGGATCATGGGAACCTTTCAAACTTAATCCTGTTTTTTTCTCAGTCAAGCCTGTGAATTTTTGACTCACCTGACTCTTTTAGCAAAATTGTACTAGCACAAGAAGGAGAGTCCTAAAGGTTCTTAATGGAAAGGAAGGAAGGAAGAAAGGAAGGAAGGAAGGAAGGAAGGAAGGAAGGAAGGAAGGAAGGAAGGGAGGAAGGAAGGGAGGGAGGGAGGGAGGGAGGGGGGGGGGGGGGGGGGGGGGGGGGGGGGGGGGGAGGGGAGCCATACTGATCAGATAGGAAATGCCTCATGAAAGTTGAATGGATTGCCTCTGGATGTTTAAATAATAGCATCTTGGGGATAGCTTGTGAACTCTTGAAATAAATATTCAGTATGGATGTATGTGTATATACATGTGTGTGTATACACATACTGTACATATACACAAAGCCCATCTATGCTTTGCAGGTGACCAGGATTTAGATGGATTTGGGATTGAAAGATGGCTTGTTGCATTTCACAGTTCATTCGCAAATAAATCCTACTGCTGTTTCATTTTTTTCTGGCAGCCTTTCTTCTTATAGAAATATGCTCAGCACGCCCAGGAAGAGAGAAATTCACACCATCCTAGGCATTTAAAACAGGGAAACTGAAAGCAAGTGTGCTAGAAGGGAGTGAAGCAACAAAACCTGACCTTTTATATTGTTTTCCCATAACTTCTACCTTGTATTATAAATTAAATGTACCAAAGATACCCATAAGGTAAAGTGAGCTATAAGTTAAGGAGAAGTAAGAATTTGGCATGAGATTATCTTCATATTCTTATATGGTATGTATATGTGCCTGTTCTCAGAAGAAAAAAAAAATGCTTCTATCACATATGGTCTCATTTTGGGGGTATTCTGAAATATTTCTGTTGCTCCAGTTTATAATCTGAGCTTGAATAATTCAAGGCCTTGAAAAGAAGCTTCTTCCCTTTTTTCTCAAAAAACAAAATATGGAGCATAATGCAGAGATAATACACCTTTCTTTCTGGTCTCTCTTCAGATGTATTACAAGCCTAATGAATGGCCCTGAGGGCTTTGTGAATTCTCCGTTAGCACAAAGAGGCTTTACTTTGTTAAGGAGAAGATAGTTTTCTCCTCAAGCCTGTCAGGAAACCATACTGGGGTGGAAGACCTGTGCAATTTCTTTTTTTATGTGAAGTGGAACAAATATTTGATGGAATGAATAATTTTAGGGGACCTATAACCTCCTGAGCCAAAGAATATTGTGGGCTCTTCCCTTCAAGTGTTCTTGATGGACAGTGGAAAGCTACTGCTATTTGCCCTTCATCATCAGGGCTCCAATAAATGTAAGGACACTGGGGTTTATGAGCTTAGATTTTCTGGATTCAAAGCCCACACACTATCCTAACATAGCTGGGGTAGAACTATATACCAGCAGCTCTGGAACTTGTACAATCATTTCCTTTCTTTCTAGGGAACAAGGGAAAAGAAAGATCATCCCGAGATGACAACAAGATAAATGGAAGTGCTAAAGCACTGAACAACCTAGGATTTCTCTCTGTGTCTAGCTATCATTTCAGCACTTTAACAAGACAAGGCTAAGTCTTCAAAGACAGCCAGAAAATTGTTCTGCAAACAAAAGGTTTGCCTGCTTCCTCTGATTTAAGCCTGCAGTTATACCCATAGAGATGGAGCTTGGAGACTTGAAAATGGCATCCCTTCTTACTATTTCAGAATAAGGCTGGATTTCAGTTGGATTTGGGCTGGTTGTTGTAGCTGGTTTTATTATCAGTTGGGTATGCACATGCTTTCTAGAGAGTCTTAGCACATTTTAAACTTATATGTGAAGACTACGAAGCAAAGTGTTTGCCGGCTTTTTGATTACTAATCAAGCAAAGTTAGAAAGCCCCCCTGCTGCAACTGAAGTTTTGATTGGGAGGGGGGAAAAAGAAACCCTAATTGATGAAATCCAGAAGTGGATTTTCAACTCTGGGCAAGATCTGAAAAAATAAACATGGTATTTGAGCATCTTTTTCTAAAAGTGTTTCATTTTGTTCCCTTTTCTGAAAGTTTTGCTTTGCATCTTGCTGTGGAAATATGCAAAAGTAGGATAATATGAAATGTCACAAATCTATGAAGGTATGTTTGAATATACAAATGTATATTTAAAAATATGAAAAAGTAGGAATATATGAAAGAGGAACAGAGATCCTTGTTTATAGAGACAAACCCTTAGTTTTTGGTAATGCACAGCAAAGCCCCTAAAGCTTCTGATAATTTGACCCCAAGCTGGGAGGCCTAAATAGAAGGAATCCAGCTTTTGTTTCCTCCAAACGCCTCTTCCAATGCAACCCCATTTTATACAATGGCATAACTGGTGAAAACTAGAATGTGCCTTTCTAATTTCACCAAGGGTCAGGAGGAAGGAAGGTTTAGCCACAAGAAAACAGGGCTGTGCATACTTCAGAGAAAAGGATTTGGAAGAATAGCTGCTACTTTTAAGAGTCACATTAACTTTATTTTTTTATATAATTTTATTAAAGATTTTTTTTTTTAAAAAGGAAGATAAAAACTAAAACAAAGCAATATAAGACAAAGAAGAGAAAAAGAAAGAGGTAGATCAGAAAGCTAATAGTGAAAGAAAGGAAAATAAAAATAGAAAAGAAAGAAAAACAATACAAAAAAGTAGCTTCCAATCTTCTTTAAAAATAAATGCAATTATAAATTTATCTCTTACTCTACAATTGCAACATAACTCTTTTCTTTCTATAATCTATCATCAAAACCATAAACCATAATTTCATGTTATTCTGTTTCATGCAGAATAATGTAAGGGATTTCCAGGAAGAATACATGAAGAAATGGTCTTTTCTTTGATCAAAGAAGTCAGCCACCTGAGTAAGTTGCATTATCTTCACCACCATTCCTCCATAGGGCAGAATCCTTCCATCTTTGTGCATACAACAATTTTGGTGCAATTTTCATGTACAAAAGCAAAGTTCCAACACTTTTTCTGAAGAAGAGCCACATTAATGTTATTGAATTAATTCTTTTAAGCGTTCACACTTTTTTCAGTTGGTACAGAAGGTCCACGTCTTTTGGATCGTTTTTGAATTGTGTGGGCCTCTTAGATTTGCTGGCTAGAATAAAGACATTATAGATGGAATATTCTTTGTAAAGCAACAATCGGTTTTCTTAAAGAATCCAGTTCTTGTTTATCCCCAGTTTGTTAAAAAATAAAGATTAAAGGAGGAGGAGCATCTATCAACATCCAAGGAGGAGGCCCAAGATGATGTCTTCCCATTTATACTCTCTGTAATGAATTTTGAACATGTGCTGAAATCTGAGATTATATTCAATAAAGTGATATGTAATTAGTTTAGATAAGCTGATTATATGGATGTTCCTCAGATATCCATATAGTTGTTGCCTTCTCTTGTTTCCCCCCCCTCTTTATTTCTCTTTTCCCAGTATATTCTGTTTGGCTTCATTGGTTTAATATGGAATACCTCATTAAAGTCTTCCACACATGCAAGTCTGCATAATTCTAGAACTAAAACATGCCTTTTAGAGTTGGCAAAAGTTTATTAAGTTCTGTAATTCTGGATTTTGAGCAAAAAAAAAAAAGCAGCAAAACACTTTCTATTTCCTAGAACTGAGCTTAAAAGAAAGCCATGGATAGAATGGCTAAGAACTACTCAACTAGATGGACTAAGGAGTAATAAGAGGTTCAGCCTTATGGGTGGCAACCTATCTTTTATTGGATAAGGGGTTTTAAATGATTTTTCTTTCTGATCTGTAAAGGCTTTTGGATCACAGCCCAAAGGAGAAGGACTGCTTCTGGAGTCAAAAAGTAAGAACTCTTATATGTAAACGTTGAAAAGCCTGATAGGAGACGATAAGACTGTATTCCTCTGAAAGAGCAGCTTTACCCCCTGGAAGTTGTTCTTGATTCCGCACTTATTCCTGAGTGCCCAAGTGAACCCAGTGGCAAGGGCTACCCTCTTTCAGCTGCAGTTGGTTTACCAATTTTGTCCCTTTATGGTTTCTATGGTCCATGTCCTGGTTACCTTTGAAATGGATTATTATAATGTGCTTTATGTGAAGATGCCTTTAAAGGAAATCTACAAACTGCTGTGGCTCCAAAATGGGATGGCTGAACTTCTGTGCAGGATTTTGTTTTTAATTGTAAGTTGCCCACTTTGCAAAGTGAGATTTGCAAATTTAATTTAATAAATAAATAAGTGATACAGCTCCTCTCTCGGTTGCATTGGCTTCCTGTTGTTTTCCAAGACAGATTCAAATGGCTTCTTTTGACCCATGGATCATTTTATGGTTTGGATTCTGCCCACCCAATACAATGACTTTCCCATTATGTCATTAACTGGGAGTTCTATTCATCCTTTAAGGGTTTATTGCAAGTGTTGCACAGAAACGAGGGCTGTCTTGAAGCTTCTAAGATCAGTGCCTGTTCAGTGGTGGCACCAACATTGTAGTATTCGCTCCTCCTGAGGCATGGCTTTCATCCTCACTTGCTGATTTGGGGATAACCATGAAAATCTACTTTTATGAACAATCTTCCTTTCCTGCACTTTATTTCTATGTTTTATGGATGATACTTGTTTTCAACTTTTTTGTGTGGTGATCTTTGTGTATGAAGTTCAGATTTTTGTTTGATGTTTTATGCATTATTGATTGATTTAAGTATCAATATTCTATGTTATACTGATGTTTTAAGACTGATGTAGCTGCTACTAAACCTATTTCAGTGCTGTATGTAAACCACCTGGGTATGGCATATCAGAATGAGGGTATAGGTTTGACAATCAATAAATCAAACAAGAGCACTGTAGGGTCTTTCAATGCAATCCATAAATTATGGAAGAAGGTTATGGTTAACTTAGGATATTTTGCTAACTCAGGCAAAAGTGAAGTGGCTTCCTTTGCAAAGGTCACATAGATAAGTTGATTGGTTTGGCACCCAAATCTTACTCCAGCATTGACAATAGTAAAGTAGTGCTAAAGTAGTGCCTTGGGTCCAGAGTCAATAAGCCATGGTGTAGCCCAGCTCTGCCTTTGGTGTAGCCCAGCTTTGCCTTTGGATACAAGGAATAGCCAGTCAGTTCAGGAAGGTTGGTGTACTACTCACTGAAATCTTGTTTTATTCAACCTAATGATAGAGTGGGAAAGCAAAAGGCATTGCCTTGCCTTCTATTTCTACTAAGCAACAAGAAAATTCTTATAGATAGCATAGAATATTACCAACTGGCAGACAAGACCTCCAGGGTCCCTTCCAGCTCTATTCTGATTGATTGATTGATTGATTGAGAAAGAAGGATTGGGTCAGACAGGACAGAAACTCAAATACTTATCAGTGGCTAAAGTTTACTACACGGGCATGCTATAGTTTGAAACTTCTGATCTGTTTGGTTGCAAAACTAATAAATAACCGAGCCTCTCCATCTGGCTGGTTTCCATTCATCGGTTGGAGTTAATCTTCAGTTTCAGATTAGCAAAGTTTTCTTTCAGACATTTCTTAGGGGGCTATGCCTAGCTCCTTTTATTTTTGATCAAAGCAATAATTTTGGTGATTTTTAAAAAAAAGAATAGATAAGAATAACAATGCTAGTCTTTTGTGACAAGACTTTATCTGCCAGTAGTTCATTGCTTGAAAGGATTACATTGAAGACCACTGCTAATTATGTGGAAATGCTTGCAGATTTCCATGGATATTCTCAGAAACATGGTGTTTCGCAGAACCTCATAGATTTACCATCTTTGTGAAAAAAAACTTTTGTAGATCACTGCAAGATCAGTGTGCCATTTCCATATTTTCCAGGACAGCTTTTTTGTTTGACTCAGTGAAACTATGAAAATATTGGAATTTGCTTTATTCTTTCAATCTTGTATTATACCCACATTTTTTTGTAGAAATAAAACACAAGATCTACCACAACACTTTATCTGTAATACTGCTATACTTTCTTACAGCCAGGTAGAATTGCTTTCTTCCTCAATATTCTGTTCCACTCCCCATCCAACCAATTTTTGGTACCCTCAATTAAGAGCTTGAACATATTCGGTGTCCCTGCACACATACTACTCAGCTTGGGGGATGTTCCCCCAACTGAGGCTTTTGTTCCTAAGTAAAATTGTACTTCTGAAAAGATTGGACTTTTCTTAATTCTGCAGATACTTGTAATGCATGGGTACTTTTGTCTTGCCTACAGAAACGCTTGTTTTGGCTGTGTCAACATTGGCACTCACACTAGAACATTGGAAACAGAAGGAATTGTTATGTAGCCATCTGTTTCCTGCAAAATACCCATTGGTAAACAAAGGTAATTAGGATGAGACCATACGTCACCTCCCGTCTGCAGAATTATTGCCAGCTTCTTATTGTCAAATCTATTCATATGTATTCCAATTTCTCGATCTCTTTTAAAATTACTAGTTGGATGGGTTGTCACTATTACCACTAGGGGGCATATTACAGCTTGCATATCATGTGGCAGCCTAGCTGTAAGTTAACAAGAGTAACATAACCTTTCCATTTTTGGGTTTTTTTTTCTTTTCTCCTTTTATTGTATGGGATCATCTCTGGACACCGCTTGTGCTTTGATCGCTCCAAAGTTTGGCATCATTCCTACAAAAGGAGAGAAATTGCGAGTGAGAGAAAAGAGGTCTTTGTTCTCCACAGCTGCTGTCATTCTGTAGAAAAATCTCAGCACAGGTATTAAACACTCATTATTGATCGGTCAGCCGGTGGTCCAGTTTTATCTTCTCATACCTGTTGGAGTGAGGTTATTTGCACTACAAATAATTTGGTTCCTGAGGTCTTGCTAAAGTTAAAAGCACAGGGTAGGCTGGAACGCTGATGAAAAAATGTTGGAGGACCTGCAATGATGGCTCCTATCCAATAAAGCAAGCCCGTACTCCCAGTGGCAGGCTATTAATGCAATTCCACAGGCTGCAACAATAGCACCATGCTCCTGAATAGTCATATTTTCATGTAAAGCAGGGTCTGTACGAGATGACCACACTCCTGGGGCAAGCAATGATGCAATTACTTGAAACACTACTGGAAGAGACTTCATGATTCTGTTGCAGCCAAGTTCTTTCTTTCTTTTTTATTAAAAACATCACCGCACACATTATCTCTGTGCTTTTCTTATAACAATATTCTGCTGTCCCTATGGTGTATGCCAAAACTTACAGATTCCTCCTTGGCAGGTTGTTAATATAGCACTGTACTATCACAACTTGGATGCACATCTACTCCTTTGATATAATGCTAATAATAATGGCCATGTATAGGTGTACCACTTTTCCCAGTGGGGAGACCTTCAGTTATGTTGGGACTATGTTCCAGACTAGCTATGGGTCATGCTGCTTAGAATTTCTGGTCCCAAACAGCTGGAAGACATCAGATTAGAGAAGGCTGACATATACTTCAAAGTAATAGCCTTGTGTGTGTTCTTACCATATTTCTAATTCATGACAATATTTTTTCCATTGGCAAGCAGGTTTTTTTATATTCCCCCTTTCTGAGGGCCCTCCTCCATTGGCACCTAATCATAGTAGAAGAATTCTCTGGTTATGTCTCCTTTCTTCTGTGTCCTGTGATATAATCTTCATTCCATGGGAGAGATAGACTGAAGTCATCGTTTAGTTGTACCAGTATAGATATTGTACCACTTCGGTTAACATCTATCAACACTTGCAGGTTGTGTTAATTCTGTTATGCTTCACTATTTGTTTCGTCAGAGGAAGTCGGGTGATCAGCAGCAAGCAAGTGGGATCACAAACATGTTTACTGACCATTTCAGGCTTATGTGGGCACACCTATTCCATTCAGTCCCTTCTAGTATTGTGTCCCCACATTCTGCTATTATCATTGTTAAGGGCTGGATACAGTGACACATTAAACCACAACTAACTTGGGCACGAAATGATATGAAGTGCCTCACCAGCCTAACCAGCTGAAATAGTGTAACAATCACAGTTGAGCCCAAAATTTATGTTGCTAAGTGAGAAATTTGTTAAGTGATTCCCCCCCCACATTTTACAACTTTTCTCGCCACATTTGTTAAGTGAATCACTGTAGTTGTTAGTAAGTTGGTAACACAGTTGTTAAATGAATCTGGCTTCCCCATTGTTTTTGCTTGTCAGAAGGTCGTAAAAGGGGATCACATGACTACAATGGTCATAAATGTGAACCAGTTGTCAAGCATCCAAATGTAAATCACATGACTATGGGGATGCTGCAACAGTCATAAATGTCATAAGTCACTTTTTTCAGTGCCGTTATAAATTTGAATGGTCACTAAACAAACTGTTATAAGTTAAGGACTACCTATACTTTCTCTGCACTCACTCCCCAATCAGTAGGGAGGAATCTGGAGGTTGGCATTTGCTGCATACCTAAAGAAAAGAGAGGAAGAGAACTCTACGCCAAGGTGTTGCTTGCGACTGTGCTCCTTTTGTGACTCCAGTCTGATATTTTTTTATTTTATTTATTTTATTTTATTTTATTTTATTTTATTTTATTTTATTTATTTTATTTTATTTTATTTTATTTTATTTTATTTTATTTTATTTTATTTTATTTTATTTTATTTTATTTTATTTTATTTTATTTTATTTTATTTTATTTTATTTTATTTATTTATTTATTTTATTTTATTTTATTTTATTTTATTTTATTTTATTATTTTATTTATTTTATTTTATTTTATTTTATTTTATTTTATTTTATTTTATTTTATTTTATTTATTTTATTTTATTTTATTTTATTTATTTTATTTTATTTTATTTTATTTTATTTTATTTTATTTTATTTTATTTTATTTTATTTTATTTTATTCATCTCAGGTTATGACAGAATGAGATACAGATACAGAAGAAGCACTGGGTGGAGCCTTGAGCTGGCAGGCAGTCTTGCAGCCATTCCTACTGTAGTGCAGAGATTGACACATTGAGTCATTTTTGAGTGAGCAGCCATAAAAAAATATAATGACAGAATGAATGAATAGTTGTATGTTTTTCTGCCGGTTGGTAATATGCAGAACGAGGAGGACAGCAAAACCACAGGAACCAATCACTTTCCTACAGTATGCTACACTGATCAAGACAGCACTAGTCAACACTAGTTGAATCGGAACAGGGATTATTTCATGTCTAGGATGATTTTCTGCTGACCGAAGGAAGAGTGGATAGCACTTTAATTCAGCAAGTGAGGAAAAGTCCTGGATTAGCTTCTGCTTTTGACTGTGACATGCATTTATGATAGCACTGGAATTCATTGGATCCTCTCATATACCAAAGTAGCATCAAGAAACATCATAATACTGTTAATTGTGTTCAAACCATCATGGAAAAAGGAAGTGGCAAACCGTTTCTGTGCTGTTGCCAAGAAATGCATGGATAGGTCCATAGAGTCACCCAAAGATGAGGTATTCTCCAAGAAGACTTTATCTTAACCTAAAACATAATTATTTCCACATCTATTTACATTGGTGGATGACTTTTTAATATTTGTAACACTTTTACTTCTGCCCTAGCAAATCTCTTTGTGGTCCCTTGCCCACTTTTACAACAATTTCACACATTCCTTTTTCTGACAGAGAGCTGAATCATTTTGCTGGGGAAAGGATATAGACCAAAACATAAGAATGATTTTCTAAATGTCTCCATTTGCAAGGTTTCCCAGATTTCTGATGTCACTGAATAAGCTGTTCTGCTTGCAGATGTTATGAATATTCTGCATAATAATCCTGTTAAATTGTTAAGAACAGTAGGATTCTCCATATGAGCATGTGGAGGGAGATATGCTAAAGGTTATAATAAGACCATAGTTAATACAAATGTATTACAATTTCATAACATCTGATCATCTGACAGAAAATAATAAATACTAATAAGAACATAATTCAATCTTTCTGAACCTAATTTATTGTGACTACCTTGCTAGAAAATTGTTACAGCGAATATCTAGACATTCCTGGCCATTTCATGAAGACTATCTTTCTTCATGAAAAGAGAATTTGTTCAGTTGATGCGGTTTCCAGGAACTGTATTACTTTCATGAAATGTATTAAAGTGATGTCTAGTTACTTAATAAAATATGTTATATTAAATGGCTTCATCATATCATGAAACTGACAGACTTCTTTTAACTCCATTTAAAGTGGTTTACATATGAAAACATTGCCTTGATTTACTATTTAGTATTGTGTGAATCCAGAAATTTGTATAGTGTGTACTGTAGTGCAAGCAAAGCCAGTTGTTATTTATTTTAGAAAATATGGATAAACAACCATGGCTTAGCCTATTTTGTGAATCGAGTCAAAATCTGCAGTATATCAAATACAAGGATTACTATCTTAAGTATATAAAAGGACACTATACAAATGAATAGCTCCCAATCCACTTATTTACTTGATAAATATATTACAATACAGTTAATGGACTAGTTGCAAATAGGAATTATTGTTATTTCCAAGCATCCATTAAATTTTGACTATATCACGTGTGTCTGAGACTATATCACTTGTGTCAATTCAAGTCATTTGGGTAAAATTGTATAGAAATGGACACAAATCATATAAGTTACATCATTTGCAAATGACATCATTATGCAAGGTGATTAATTTGCATTAACAACATTATATAAATGTTGTAAACTATCATGGAAGTTGTAAAATTAAGACCTAATTGATATATATTTAATTGTCTGGCTAGACTATTTCAGATACAATAAACTTGTCTGGAATTTGGAGGGATGTCTAGATAGAAATTTGTCCATTGCAACTAAAATCTGCTGAATTGGAGTCACTGTATTAACCTGGGTCAGATCAGCAGGTCCAGCATTCTATTCCTATCAACCAAATATTTGTTGGGTCCTTCATCAAGGTGTGAGAGCAGTAGTCTCCTCCTGAGACTTAAAATAAGTAGCCATCATGGTTAGCAGCCACTGATTTAATCATCAAGCACTATCTAATGTAAAGCTAAACAGGCTAATGTCTATCATTAAGTCCTGTGTTTATATGCTACGTTCAGAAGTTCCTCTTTTTATCTGTTTTTAAATTTAATTATGAAGATTTCAGGATCTAGCATTATAATGTAATATTTCCTGTCCCCTTATTGTATTGTTATTTTCTCATCTTCCAGTGCAGTGACCAGAACATTATTCTAAGCTAAGTTCATATCATAGGTTTGTGGAGAGTTTTTATGATATTGACCTTTTTATTTTCAAGGCTGTTCCTGATGATCCCCAATTTGGAATCTGACTTTTTAAAACTACAGTAACTCAATCAATACTTTCATTGAATCAGTACGGCATAATCTATGATTAGTGACAATGGTGATGCAACTCCCCTTCTGTAAGCAGGAAACACATTATAGGAAGCTAAAGGAATTCACTTGCTCCGAATAGGATTTTGGTAAGTTTGCATTTTTAGAGATATTTAACTTTCTAGGATACATTGGTACTCTTCTTCACATATTTTACTTAAGAGATTGAAACTGAAAAATAAAGGTTTATCTAAGGCTGCCTAGCAGAGGGGAAACATGACCTTTGCTGAGCAGAAACCATAAGTAGTTTTTTAAAAAACCTCCTCCTGCTCCCAGGTATATGCCTTGAACCTCACACTTGCCCCATTATCCACAGCTGGATGGGAGCAACACCCATTCAAAGGATGGCAAATGGGTGTTGCTTTTTGAGAAAAATGTGTGCTTCGTTATCAGATAGTTGAATGTGGAGTCCTCAGCCAGAGCCAGTAAATAAAGCGTGGAAGGTACAGAAGCAGCAATGGAGGAGATTTCAGCAGGGTCTGGCTCCCACATGTGCCGAGATTGTTAGAATGATTTATAGGAAAGAATGCCACTCTCTCCCTGCCTCCCCCCCCCCTTTGGCTTTATAATAATACATTAGGCTTTTAACCTTTGACCAAAAGAGGTGGAAAGGAAGATTCGAAAAACACCATGGTGCTCAGCTCACAGCCTAGCCTGACCTGGGAAACTGCCTCCTTTCCCTGCCTCCCTGCCTCCCCCCCCCCAATTGGCCTTGGCTCTTTGAGCCACAAAGGGAAGGTTGCTTCCACAGCACATGAGGGGTTAAGCCAGGCTTTGGAATGCAAGAGTTTAGAGAGAGGCGTCGGCTGCCTTGAGGTCACCTGTGAGGGATTAGCCAGGACTTGCAGACAGTTGTTGTTTGAGGACTGTCTGAGGCCTTAGAAAGGGGGTAGTGGGGGGGGGATGGAGAAGGGGGGAAGAATGGCCCGGCGGGAGGGATCTTCCTGTCCTGCTGGGATTATACAACTATCAGATGCATTTGTGAAAGCTGAACTGTAAACTCTCTGTCTTTTTTGTTAAGGAAATAAATCCATCACCAGCTTCAGGGAGAAAGCAGAGGAAAAAAATGAAGCGCTCTTCTCAGCGTGTTTCAAGGCAAAGGTGGAAGTGACCCGGCAGGGATAGTGCCTTGCACATGCTGGCTAACTCTTTAGACACGGAGGAAGCCTTTGTGGTCCCAGGCAGTGGGGATCCCTTGTCTTCTCCGGATGAAACTGGCCAAGCAGGATTGCCTGGCCCCTCCTTCTCTGGAGGGGCTTTCTGTAGGGGAGACAAGGATTACTCAGAGACTAAGAAGAAGAGGGGGTCCAGAAAGACCATTTTCTCTAGTGGGAGGGAGAAGCTTCTTTCTGGCACACTTCAGATCTTCTCAAATGGTGCTTGGGGTATCCCAGAGGAAGTGGGGCTCATGCTCTAAAACACAGTGCCAAAGGAAACCCACTGAGAGCTCCATTATCCATTCCTTTATCTAAGAGGCTCTGGGACTGCCTTCTAAACACCTCGTTTAAAGTAATGAGAAGAAAAATAAGGCATGTGTTAGTTAGACGTACCAAAGAAGGGTTTATATCTTTCCTAACTTATTTTAGTAGGACCATGTTGCATTTCCCTTTCTTTTGTCTTTTTTTTTTTTAGTCAGGAGAGTGAGGGAAAAAGCATAAGCTCAGGGTGAGTTTATCCTCTCCAAATCTATAAAAACCTGCAACTGTTATTCCCTCTGGCAATTCTCCTGTTAGATTATTGCAATGTATTATAGATCAGGTTGCCTTTGCAAATGGTCTGGAAACTTCAGTGTGTTCTGACCAGAGTCACTGAGACTGGCTGAACCTCCAATGCTAGTACTTCACCATCTGCACTGGATATCAGTCTGTTCAGAGACCCAATTCAAAATCCTGATTTTGATTTTTCAAGCCCACAACAATTAGGACCAGGGAACCTAAAGGAGTACCTTCTCCCCTATGTACCTACCTGGATCTTAAGATAATCAAATAATGCCCTCCTCCAGATTCCCTCACCAAGGGAGTGAGATGGGCCTTTCGAGGTGTGGAGCTTTTTCCGTGGTGCACCACATTTGTGGAACACCCTCCCCCGAGAAGTTCAATTGATGTTATTTTGGCAACAGATAAAGTCCTTTCCATTTTCCCAGGTTTTTAAACTGGCTTTTAATTGTATTTTAATATATACTGTTTTAGTTTGTAAATGTGTGCCTTGCTGCTACCTAGTATATATAGTGTTTTTAGTTTGTATTTTTAAAATTGTATGCATTTTATTGTATTTGTATTGTGTTTGATTGTAAACTACTTTGGCTATTGCATATAAGGAGTCCTGAGGATTTTATTCTACTAGTTGTTGCTGACTATAGGGGTTGTGCTCATCTCCATTTCAAGGACAATTGAGCCAGCACTGTCCAAAGACATTTCCATGGTCATGTGGCCAGTATGATATCATGGAGCACCGTTAGATTTTCACGAAAGTGGTACCTATTTATCTACTGGCATTTGCATGGTTTTGAACTGCTAGGTTGGCAGGAGCTAGGGTGAGGACGGGAGCTCACCCCATCATGCAACGCTTGGGTCTCAAACCTGGGTTGTCATCTGGAAAGCCAACAAGCCCAACATCTTAACTGCTGAGCCATTATGCCTCTATAGCCAAATAAATAATAAACTCAGGTCATATATGTGAAATATTAATAGAAACAGTACACATGCCACAAAGGACAATGGAGATTGTTCAACCTGAAGTTCTTCAGAGCCTCTTAATAACTACAGAGTTGACTTCTTAATGATTGCAAGGTTAGACTCTGGCCCATCTATCTTAGAACAGAGTAAAACAGCTTTAAAAAGTTAGGGTTAGGTTTCTGCTTTCATTGTTGTACCATACAATTGTCCTAATGTAGATTGGAGTCAAAGAAGTTAGTACTCTGATTATATGTCTATGCAGAGCCATTTGCAGGGATTTAATAATGCCAAAATGGCAGGCACACAGGTCAATTCTTTTAAACGTGTGTTTCAGGCATTGCTTCTGTAGATAGGTGGGCTTCAATTGTGCCTGCCATTTTGAAGCTGTGGGCCTCTTTGTAGATGCCCTTGTGCCTATGAATACCATCTGTAGGAACTCTCTATGTCATGGAGCTATAGAATTAAAATCCCTCTCCATGTTTCAATATAGTTCTGAAAACCAGTTATTCTGGAAACAAATATCACTGATTATGAATATGTGCTATCCAGTTGGTGTCAACATTTAGCAACAATATAGATAGACCTTTCTGAGGATGTTCTGTCCTAAACCTGGTCCTTTAGGTCTTCCAAAGTGTTATTACTGTAACTGAGTCTATTCACCTGGCTGTTGGTCTTCCTCTTTCCTTTCACCTTTTCCAGCATTATAGATTACTCAAGGGAGGTCTTTAACGTGTCCAAAATATGATCATTAGTAATTGTGCCTCAAATGAAAAAATCTGCATTGATTTCTTTTGTGATTCATGTATTCGTTTTCTTGGCTATCGAAGGTATTCTTAGGTGTCTTTTCCAATAGGAAATTTCAAAAATATCAATACTCTTTCTATACTTCTTTCTTCAAAGCTGAACTTTCACTTTATAAGTGTCATAGGGAAAACCAAGGCCTGCATGATTCTGATCTTTCTTTGCAGACATATATAATTCAGAAGAGAAGAATTATAAATCATTGTAAATCTAGAATGATTAATTTTAGTAGCAACATGTTAACTAAATATAGCACAGTTTGCCTAAATGTGTTCATAATCATTCAGGAACTCTTATCAGATATGCAGCAGCCCTAAGAAGCAATTAAATTTAAAGGTATTTACTTGACTAAAAATGAGTTCATACATGCCGGTTATTTACTGGGATCTGTTATAATCTTCCAAAGTGTTTAATAATAAGTAGGCTTACTATACTCGTGCTGCAAAGATCTAGAGGACCACCACATAGTAGAGTTAAGATCGTCCTGCATTTCTTCTTATACATATAACTTACTGCAAATTCCAAAGCATTTTGAAAACAACCTTCTTTTCCAGGGGGTTGTGAAGGATAGAAATGGCTTCTTTACAGGCTTGTTTCTTGTTTGTTTTTATATCTTTGCTACCATCTAGTCAGTGGTGGGATTCAAATATGTGAACAACCGGTTCTCTGTGTCGATGCCGCTTCGAAAGTCCGTTCTGGGCCTGGGCAACAAAAAATTAGCTACCAGTTCTACCGAACTGGTGCAAACTGGCTGAATCCCACCACTACATCTAGTGGTCATCTGGATTTTTGTAATTTAGACATGGCTTGCTAATAGCAGCTATGGATTAGGAACCAAGGAGGATTTTTTACGTTTTCTACTTTTTTTTTTGTTCCCTGATTCAGATTGTCATACTTATAAAGAATATTGGCCATCTCTCTTTCTTTTTCTTTTTTGTAATGTCAAGTATCCCTTTTTTATAATCTGGTAGAAGCAGGATTGAAGCAATTGATGGGCACCTCCACCGTTCCCTCTCTTTCTGATAGTCTTAGTCTATGCTTCTCTCTTGCACTGCAGGCTATCATAGATGGATAAAAGACATTCATCTTTATTTTGAAATTATGATGAAGAACTCATGAATTTAGTCCAAGGGCTACTTATAGTTATTGGTGTAATGCCAAATAAGCTTTTGCTCCATAAAGTAAATAGGCACTCCAGGTCAAGAACAATTTTAAGAGAAATTTAACAGCATGAGAGAAAGATCCTTCCATGTTAATTGGGATTACTGCTATTAATATTTTTTTTGAAAAGAAATCCACAGAAGATCTTGAATGCTGATGTCCTGCATAACATCTCGTTTGGCCTGTAACTGTAATATTTATACCTGTAAAATACTGTAGACTAAACACAGATAGCCTTTATTTTATTATTTGATATGATTTAACTGCTTTTCGGCAGAATCACTTGTGAAAAATCACTACCAAATCTAAATTCTCCTCTGCAGTGCTATCAGTTGGCTGAGGATTGGGGGAGAGAAGAAGGGAGGGGGGGGGAAGGGAAAAACTACGAGTTTGTACTTAACAGCTTCAAGAAAAAAAAAGTAGGTGAAAGTTTTCATATTAATGGAGCTAAACTGCTTTAAAGGGTACAATGTCTAATCCCAAAAGACCAAGACATAGGAGATGACACATTTTATGAAATAAAGTTGAGGTAGATGATGTCATTAGGAGAACCTTGAATATTGTCCAATTTATCATCAAAAAATAAAAATATTGGTCTCTGTTTGGTTGCAACCTTTTGGTGGGCTAATGATTGCTTTCAATGGTGGCAAAAAAAATATCTGATAAATATTTTGACAGTCTATCCAGCGGTAGGCAACCTTGGCTCTTTTATGACTCGTGGACTTCAACTTCAACTGAGCATAGCTGGCTCAGGAATTCTGGGAGTTGAGGTCCACGAGTCATAAAAGAGCCAAGGTTGCCTACCCCTGGTCTATACAAAGAATGTGAATCTTGTTGCAAGTTATTCTGAAATGGTTCCCTTCAGAGGTGGAGCTTATGGATCTGGACCACAAATCCCAGTTAACATGGGAAGGCAGCAAAGAGATGCAAAATCTCTTTTACCTTACCTCCCTTCTTTGTTGCTAAGTGGCTGTCTGGATTTTTGCAGTCCAGATCTGATAGAAAGATTTTATTTCTTTTTCATTTTTAACATTTTATTACACTTATATCCTGACTTTTGTTAAGAACTCGAGATGGCGTAGGTGGGGCTGCTTCTTAGTTTTATCCAGAAGAACAACCACATGGATTAGGTTGGGCTAGAGAAGGACTAGCCCAAAGTCATCCAGAGACCTTTGGTGACTCAAAATGGACCTGAACCTGGGTCTCCTCAAAACCATCCTTGTACATTTTCAGAGCTTCTGTGAGAGGAAATGATATTATTTATATCTTTGTCCTGATCCAGTAAACTGGATCCTATGTTCTTTTATTCATTGATTGATTACAGGTAGTCCTCAACTTATAACCATTCATTTAGTGACCGTTTGAAGTGACCTATGACCATTTTTCACACTTACAACCATTGCAGCATCCCCATGGTCATGTGATCAAAATTCAGTGGCTTGGCAATTGGTTCATATTTATGACAATTTCAATATCCTGGGGCCATGTAATCATCTTTTGTAACCTTCTGACAAGCAAAGGCAATAGGGAAGCCAGATTCACTTAATAACTGTGTTATTAACTTAACAATTGCAGTGATTCACTTAACAACTGTGGCAAGAAAGATCATAAAATGGGGCAAAACTTACTTAACAAATGTCTTAGCAACAGAAATTTTGGGCTCGATTGTGGTCATAGGTTGAGGGCTACCTGTGTATGCCATCAAGCTGGTATTGATTCTTATCAACAACATAGATTTTCTCCAGGACGATCTACCTTTACTGGATCTTTCAAGACCTACCAACAGTGCACTCATTGCCACTGCAACTGAGTCCATCCACCTTGCTGCTGGTCATCCATTTTTCCCTTCCCAGCATGAGAGCCTTTTCCAGAGAGACAGGTCTTTGCCTAATGTGTCCAAAGTAGGATAGTTTGAGCCTAGTCATTTGTGTCTCAAGTGAAGCTCAGGGCTGACTTATTTGATGATTCATTAGTTTATTTTCTTGGAGGTTCATAGTATTCTCAGGAGCCTTCTCCAACACCAAAGTTCACAAGCATCAATACTCTTCCTCTCCTGCTTATTCAAAGTCCATATGTTCTTAGAAAGGCAAAAATATACAGAGCAGTTTTGCTTTGTTGGCTCATCAGTCTATACAAGCAAAAGAGGAATACTCTCTACTGTGTTCCTTTGCCTGGAAAATGTGAAAAATGAATCTACCACAAGTGTTCTCTCAGTGGTCTCTCTTGGCACTCTCTTCATGGTGGAATAGTAAATAAATCATGCTGCTGTGCTGCATTATTCACTTATTATTTTTGATCAAATGTATTGGAATATTGCTTAGTCTTGAATACTATTTTCTCATCTTTAGCTATAATGTGAAAATAATTGCTTTGGATAATTGATGTGTAATTCCAATGATTAACTCTTATTCCTAAAGGTATGGCCAAACAATGGTTTCCAATGCTACTTACAGATGTCATTATATTGCTGTTCCATCCTTTTCTCCTGCTTTTGGAAATTAAAAAGGCAGAAAAAAAATGGGAAAAGGCAGGGGGATTAATACCATCTGGGCCTCTTGTAAAATTCTCTGAATAAATTATACATTAAAAGCCTAAATATCCACAACAACAATTCCCTCTCATTTATTGAGACAAAACTAGGACTTTTTAAAATTGTCCATCTCATATGCATCTGTGGATGGGCAAAACCCTAAATCCCAAAAAGGTTCTAGGTTCTTTCAATTAAATAACATCATCTGTTGAAACCCTCAAAGTACCCCTTCTCTATAGAAGCATCTGCCCTCTGGAACCTTGTTTCCCCTGAGATCCAGATGACCTCCCACCTTGCTGTTGTTGTGAAGACAAGCCTTTGGCAAAGGAGATTGAGACTTCATTCCACCTGATTTCTCATGCTTGCCGTATTGGTTTTATTGTAATTTATTTGATCGTTGTGAGCCTCTCAGAGTCATTGGGAGCTGGGTAGCAAATTTAATGATATACATACAAACAAACTTATTTAAATGTGGCTTCCATATAGGAAGCAGAAACGTGATGATGTAATAAAATGAATAGATTTAAAAACGAATAAATTGAGTTTATTACTATAATAATAAAATATATTTTATTAATTCTATCCTAAAAGGGTGTTATTATTTAGGCATAGACATTATTATCTATAATCCCACTGTGGATGAGTCCAATTTAGACAACAATGTTTAGATTATTAAATGAAGTTCCTGTGGAAAAAATCTAGCAACAAAAACTTTCAGACTGTTAGATGAACTTTGATTTGTCCAATAAATATATTATTGCTTTTTAGTTTTCAGGCATGAGGCTATAGTAATTCATCATCCCAAATAACATAAGACCCAGCATGGGAGATCGAAGCAAAACTGGTATGATTATCTTCATGGCCTAAATTTCAAACAATCAGTTTATAATTTTACAAGGTTTTTTTTTAAAAAATGATGTAATCCAATGGGGCAAGACAACTGTATTATGCAAGGATATTCTACTTAGTCTAAAGAATTTCACTCAACTGTTCTTGTATTAGAATTTGTAAATTTTTAATTTAAACCAAAGGGTTCCTTTAAGGAAGAGACAAGTCGTCTTACATTTTCAAGGTGGACAGCTTGTTCAGCGCCTGCAAGTAACATCCTAAATGTGTCATGCTTCAGTGCTTCCTGGCTAATTGACATCTTTTTTTTATTTACACATAATTAATATAATTTGCAAAAGGAAGTGCATGGATATGGTAGATACTGAGCAACAACAGCTGGTGGACGTTGTTGCACTTGTTGGGTGATGCTATGATTTATGCAGATTCTGATGTGAGACTAGAAGTGGCAGTTCTCAGCTGAGAGCTTAATTTACACTTATTAAAATTCAATGACAAAAATATTCACTCACAAATGTAAAGGCTGCCAGACAGAATGGTTAGCCTACATGTATGTTCTAATGCATGCAAATCTGGTGAGATCCTAATACCTGTTGCCTTTCTATAGCAAAACAACAACAACAACAACAACAACCTAGAAACAAAACAAAGAACAAAAGCCCAGCGCTCATTCATGAATATAACTTTGAGGCAGTTCAAACAAGTGTAGACATTGCTCTTATTTTTTGTAATTATTCTATCACTTTTCCAAGATTCAAATATAGTAATTGTTCTTATAGCACTAATCTGCATGGCAGTTTACTCAGTATAAGTAAAAAAAATTAGAATCTATAATCTAGTACTGGAGAGATCATCTAAGAAAGGGAGTATAAAGATAAGTAGGGCCACACATATAGATTATTTCAATAGATGTACAAGTAAAACCAGGATATATACATATTCCAAATACAATATCCAAGTTAAAAAAATGTGAAGAATAAAGTAGAATTAAATTGGGCATCATTGAATAAAGCAGAACTTGCTCTTCTAACTTCCTTGATTTGTATGCATAATGTGTGTAGTATATTTTATCAATATGTGATAATTGTTATTCTTTTATTTATTATATTGATTTATATGGTATGTATTTTTATACCATGTTATTTCACTCGAAAGATATAAATGCACTAAATACATAAATCTGTAGGGCAGACAGAGTTGTTCTAAGGACTTCATAAACACAGAGAAGCAATACAGGCATTAAGAATCCCAGTGGTTGAAAAGCTACCATTTTAATGTATATTAACATCCAAGATCACGAAATCAATTAGCAGGAAAAATAAAAGGAATATTGTTGCATTCTGCTGCATATAAAAAAAAACATATTCATTTGCCCGGTACAACAATACATATTGTCCAGCTTGTAGTTACAGGCCTACTTTTCATTGCATAGAATGTAAATATGGGATCAGAGTAAATATTAGATGTAATTGTGGAATCAGAGTATATACTTGTAAATGTATACTACTATGTAATAAAAAAAATCTGGGGTGTTCAGCAAGTAACAAGTAGGCATTTTCTCACTAGCCATCTTCACAATCTTCATCATCAAATTGCTGCTATTGTGATATAAAGCCTCTTCATATTTTGGCACAGTGATAGCTGCCTGTTGATAGAAGATCTTTTAAGTTGGTAATGAATTATCACAGAGAATTAAGTTTGCAGCCATGGACAAAGGATTCGGGCTGGGTCAGTGCTTGGAGGTCATAAGGGCCTGGATGGGGGCGAGAAACTAGCTGTGACTCAAAGGCAGAGTCCTCGTAGATCTTTGGCCTTCCGGGGTTAGGAGAGTTGACATCTTTGACTCTGGAAAGGGTAACAGTCTCCTGGATGGATCTGATACACAATTTGGATTCTTTTGGAATTCACAGTTCCTGCTAGATGAGCAGATGACAGCCGTGGTGGTGGGCATTTCCAAAATTCAACTTGTGTGCCAATTGCACACATTTCTGGATTGAGAAACCTGACTCATAGTCAGTCACTCATGCCTTAGTCACCTTCTGTTTGGAATACGGCAACACACTGTATATAGGGCTGCCCTTAAGGCCTTCTGGAAACCACAATTGGTCCAGAATGCAGTAGCATCCACATTTTTGGGTTTCATCATTCAGCCAAGTTATACTACTTCTGCATGAGCTGCAGCAACTTCTAGTTGCTTTCCAAGTTCAATTCAAGGTGATGGTCATTACCTGAAAATCCATACATGGCATAGGGTTATTTGTGGCACTGCCTCTCCAAGAGGGCATCTGCCCTTCCTACTAAATTAGACACACTCCAGGTGAGACCTTAGAGGCACACCTCAGTGGCTGCCCCAGACCTGTGGAATAGCCTCCCACCTGAGATCTGAGGGATCCCTACCCTTTTTGCCTTTGGAAAACCATAAAAATCTGCCTCTTTCCCCAAAGCAATGAGCTAGAATAGGGGTTAGGTCTGGCACCTGGGGGGGGGGAACAGGCTACTTTTTGTGTTTATTTTTGTTTGTATGGATTGTTATGTGCCACTTAGAATCATTATATGAGATAGGTGGCCATATAACTCCTGTAAATAAATCTCATTCATATCCTTCATATCCCATATTATTTGAAGTCAGATAGGTGGAATGTTAAAAAAAGGTAAGTTATGATATAATCTTGCCTCAGAAGCTCACTTGACATGAATTGAACAAGACGTTCTCTCTCCTGCCCCCTCTCTCTTTTGCCTAGGCTTTTAAGTATTTTTCTTTGAAGATAGCTTTATTTTTCATAGTTGTTTTGCATGCTAGGTGAAGTTTTATTTTATTTGTTTTATGATTACATTACTCAGAATGCCATCCTTGGAATATTTTTTTTTAAAGGACAGTTGCTTAATTTACCAAGTCAATAAAATATACATAAAGCATTTTGCTGGTTCTTAGGAGTTTGCATTCAAGGTTATATACCTTATACGAGAAAGAAATCTTATTTCTCCCCTCTGAGGTCATGGCCCTTCTTTTGTACTATCTTTCACTGTGGTCACCAGCAAATCTTTCACATCCAGTTTGATTACTATGGCTTGCAACCCAATATATTTTAGGTAACATAACCATAGTTTGGATTGCAAAGATGATTTGTTTCAACAAACACAATTAAGGTTAATCACAGTTTTAAAAATAATTAAAATTTGTGGTTATGCTCTTTAAGCTCCTGTTTTATGATTTGCTGCTGGCTTCCATGACGATCTGCTGATTTGTGGAGGATTACTTTTGCAACCAGCAGTCGAATAGTCATGCAAATTATTGCCAATTAGAAGCGGTTTTCTGGCCAGGCAAAGTGTCCTTTTTATCATTGCCAGGTTCTTGTTAGCTGGTGATAGACATGAAAATAAAACAGGACAACAAATAACATGTAAGAAAACTGACTCACACTTGGAAAAACAGAAACAATGAAAAGTGATAAATCTAAAGCAGAGCCAAGAAGGAACAATGATTTATTAAAAATATGCTTTTGCTCCCACTTCCAATGTCTTGCTGCCTCTTATTTCAAAGGTAGACAAACACAACACTGTTCTGTAGGGCCTCACTTGCTTTAAATCTCCCTGTCTTCAAGTTCTTGTAATGTGAGTCAGCAATACAGAATCTAACCCATTCTGAAAACCTGTGTGTGGGGTGGAAAATGAGAACCTTGCCATATTCTGGATTTCTGTTTATATTTTTTGGGCTGAATTTGCAAACTGATGTCAAAAGATGGCTAAATGAATTTGTGGTTGGGAAAATGAGAAACCAAGTGAAACAGAAATTGGCAGATACATCTAGTCCCATGCAAGAGGTCTAGGAATAAGACCAGTGAGAATTAACATAGGACAGTGATGTCATAAAAACAGTGTACTTAGGAAAACATTGAAGTTTCCTTAAAGACCTGGAGGGTTTTATGGGCAACTCTGCAACATGATTATCGGTTTATAAGTCCAAAACTAAAAATGGAAGGAGGCAACAGAGCCCAAATGCGGCTGAAATAGAAAATAGAAGCAGAGGTACATTGTGACAGTGTTCTCCAGAATCTGGAGGTTTCACTCATTGTTTTCCTACATACATGTTTTACAAGGACATCTTCAAGAGAAATTTAATAAATTGTGCTGAAGAAACTGAGGCATTCTGGGGAAATAAAAGTCTAGATTTGAATGAGTGAGATGTAAGTGAATTTTTCACTTCACTGCTTTTCTATGCCAGCTTTTTGAACCCAATCCATGATACTTCACTTTGGGATTGGACCATAGGAAAAAGTTTTCCTGCGATTAGAGCTAATTTGCCCTAAAATTCCTTATAATAACTGAATAGATATTGCAAAGAACATTGCATTTACTCACAAATCATTACATTCTTTTTAAGAACAAATGGTTGGTGCAGCTTCTCACAGTACTGAACTGAGGCTGACAGTCTGCTGGAAACGTATTGCTTACTATCTTCTTACCATACAGCTGCACCCTATCATCTAGTTGTACACACCTATTGTAAGGAAGAATGGTGAACATGAGAAAAATCAGCAAGCACTCTGTAAAACTGCAGAGGGAGAGGCGAGAAATTTCCACTGTTTAACCTTGGAAATAGTTTCACCAGGATGGGAGCCTCACCTTCAAGGCTTCTGGCCTCCTCATAAAAGCTATTCTCTGTAAACTGCCCTTCCATTTAGCCCGTGGTTCTGCTGCTCCTTGTTTATTTGGTTTCTACTCAAACATGGCAGCTTGAAAGCTTGGGTCTCCCAAGTAATTTATCTCGAGTCAAATAAGATATGCTCAAAGTTTCAAGTGTATTTGCAAACTGAAGAATACCTTAGAATTTCTAGGCATATACCAAAGGCCCCAATGTAATTTCCCACTCTCTCTTTCTCTTTTTGATGTGTGTTTATCTAAGTATTGCTGTTGCTTTCCTATTTGAGAAATTCAGAAAACAGCACCTTTTGCTTAAAATAATTGCAAAAATTGAAAGAATACCAACATGTGGGAATTTCTTGATTCAATCCACAAAATAAAGTTTAATTTTATCCTTCTTTTCTCTCTCAGTTGGCTATCTGTGAAATAATGGGTCTGGTCATCGAAAGATGAAAACGAAGGAATAAAAAAAGTAAAGTTAAAATCTATGTATTTAATGCCCTTGTACCATGAGAATCCCCATCTAGGATTCACAGTCCAGGAGACACAGCATGAAAGAAAACAGAAATGGAGAGGATGAGGAAAAATGTAAATGGCAATTATTACTTTCTAAATTACAAAGTTCAGAATACAGCAGGTATTTAGTAGATGATAGAAGATCAATTCTTTTCTCTTTCATGCTTAAATAATAGCAGAAGGCAAATGGAGAGAGGGAAACCATAACTACTAAAAGCAATGAAGATCTAAAAAATGGCCCCAAATCTCACTACTCAAATTCTGATATTTGATTGCTGAATTTCAGTAGCAGAATTTCAGGGTGCCATGGGATGTCCATGCAAACTTTATACTTGACTCAAGCATTCTTTAAGTCTGAGCATACATTCAGATATTCACTTTTGCCTTCATGTATTTCTTCTATTTCTATCCACCACTCATGAGCAAAATTTCAGCCAGTTGTATGGAAGAGATACCCCTATGTTTTACACCTCAAGATGTGACACCTTGGATTAATAGTGGGGTCAGGTGAATAGCTGTCAACCTTGTAAGGTACTCCAGACAAAGCACCTCCTGATAAGCTGTTTCAACTTTATTGTTACATTAACAGAATATTGCAAGTCTAAAAGTACATTCACCACCACCCCGTCACCTTTATAGTCCAAGAAACAAGAGAGAGTCCCTTCTGAGGTCTTTGCCATGTTCACATTACTGCTGGTGGTTAAGCTACTTCTTATTCAATTGCTCCCTTAGCTGCGGCTCTTTCCTGGATCTCCCAAGGTCACTCCCACAAACATTACAACAGTGAGAAGTTGATGGTAGAATTAATAAGATAGCAACAGGATGCCATAAAGCAATGATAACCTTCTTGCATTTAACTGCAATAGGATCTGCATTTTCTTCTTTGGCATGTAGTGTTGTTCCACTGAGTTGTAGTAGAAATGAAATAAGATGCACCCGTGCACCAATGCCCTTAAGCAGACATTCCTTTGGTTTACTTAGCAACCTTATTTTGTTCCCTATATTTACTCAAAGGTTAAAGACCAAGTCCTTGGTAATATTTTTTTTCTTTTTCTTTCTACCTATCAAAGGGTTAATATTACCCCCCTTTTTCTTCTTCTTCAGATTCTGATGCAGTTAATTGGAGCTCCTTGAAAGTCTGCATTAACAGAGGAAACACTAAGAAGACATCTTGGCAGAAAAATATCATTATCAGTTTTGAGTTGCAGCCCCAAATCCTCTTGTGGTCAAAACACAATTCTTTTAACTAAACAATCAAGGACTTGAACACGTGTTTCTGCCATGAATTATCAGGACTAAGGAGGGGCTTCCCTTTGGCAGTGTCAGAAAATGTTAACAGTCTGCATTTTGGTTATCCAAAAGAAACAAGTTGAAAATGTTGGTGGGGGAGAGGCACAGAAACCCAGAAGTTCTCCTGCAAAATCTCTTGAATTCTACATCCATTTTTCCTCCCACAGTGGGGCTTGCATGGATGAAATCCCTAGCTGAATGTCTGATGGCAGAATTCATTGGAGAGGTCATTATTTAATACCAGACATACAAGCAAGAGATACTAATATCAATTCAGATATTTTCATGGTTTCATTCTCTAGAATAAGAGATATAGTCGACTGCAAAGCATGCAAATATTGGAGCAGTATTGTGACAGGTAAAATAAAAAACAGTTTTTAATCCTCCTATGTTTTGTGCCAAATGCCATTTTTAAAGGGGTGAGCCATTGCAGCAATTGGTACATTTTAAATTCCTGCAGCACAGCTTCCACTATGCCTAAGTTAATTTAATGTAAATGTCCTTGAAATAGATTTAATTGTTATCCAGTGTTTTTCAACCTTGGCAATTTTAAGATGTATGGACTTCAATTCCCAAAATTTCCCAGCCAGCATGCTGGCTGGAGAATTTTAGAAGCTGAATGTCATATAAGTATGAAGCTTAAAACACTGTTAATCTATAGAGGGAAAACTTAGCTGCCCTGACAACTTATTCCTAAATCTGAATAATTCAAAGTTAAAATTATTAAAATATTTCCTAAAGTTTGTTAAGCCCAAAAGATAGAGACAATTCACCTGCAGTGTTGATTTATTCTGAATTTGTTTCACTTTTAGCAATACACAAGCCAGAACCAATAGAATCACTGCAAAGACAGCTTTCAGGGATGAAGAGTGGAGCTTCAGGGTAGGCAATTTCCCTCTGGGGACATATATGCATGCATGTATATGTATACGCATGTATGCATGTATATTTGTACAAAATGCATGTATGTATATGTGTATATACTGTATATATATATATATATATGTATTTAGAAAATTTACGGGGCTATCTATTCACAAACAATAATTTGGATAGATCACGTACAGCTAAAAACATGAAAACTAAAAATCAAGAGAAAATAACAATAACTTCATCTTAGCATAACCAATCACAACATATTCCAACACAAAATCATTTCAGAGTACATTCATCCAACGTTGTGAGTCAATGCCCCAGAGAGAAAAAAATCCCAATGTTCATAGACCTATAGAAAGCCAACAAATTCAGGACTATCCACTATCCTCAGGGGGAAAGTTGTTCCTCAGGGCAGGTGCTGAAAAAGAGAAAGCACACTTCTTAAGTCCTGCTAGGTGATGTTGTTTCAAGGAAGGGATATGAAGCATGCCCAGCGGAGATGAGCAGAGACAATTGCAGACAAGCAATCCCACAAATAGTCTGGCCCCATGCCAGGAAGAGCTTTATGGGTGATGAGCAGCACCTCGCATTGCGCCTGGAAGCCTAAAGGGAGCCAATAGAGCTCACAAAGCATACATGTTACGTGGGAATTTTATTTCCTGGGCTTCTCCCATTCAGAGAGGAGATTAAGTCACCAAAATATCACACTACAGTATTTTTTTATACTTGCCTTGTAAATTGAGCAGAAGTGAGAATGGTCAGCTGTAATCATCTCATATGGTAGTCTTGGTGTATCAAGGTCCTTGGCTGTGAAGATAATTTTAGGAAGATTTAGGTTCATTTTTTGGAGATTTGGTAAGTAAAAATGGTGGCAGTATGAAAATGCCTAAGCCAGCCATAGGAAGATAGAAAGGAAAGAAGATTTTAGCATTTTATCTTCTATTTTTCAGTAACATCAAGGGAAAGAATGGCAAGAGGAAGCTTTGAATTTTTCCTTGAATCATCCAAAAACTGCAATGGAGCTTCCTGGAACATGGATTGTCAGTAATTTGATTCATATAATATTTAAATCCTAGCACTGAATAATGTTGTTTGCAATCTTATCTGGAGTACTTGATATTGTGTTAATTCAAAGTGCTATTGGTACATACTAGAATGAGGGAAAAGTACTTTCACATAAAAAAAAAAATCTTGACTGATTTCCAGATTGTTTCTGCTATTACTTTTGTTAAGACAATATTCTAGCACAATTTAGATTTATTTGGTATATCCTGATCTACTTTTAGCCCATTCCTGATGAACAATATTCTCAATTTGGAATGGATGGATTTCACAAATTGTAGCTTTGCTCAAGGTCTCCAAGGCATCAAATATGATCAGCTGATTGGAATGTCTAATGCAATCTTTACTATCCCCAGTCTCTGTCTCCAGTCCCCAAAAGGCATGCAAATCGGTCTGCAGTTTGTCCTTGAAGCCATCATCTTTAGCTGAAGTTCAGAAGCTCAGGTATTTAGCTTTACAATTACCTTAACTCAATCCCCAAGGTGAGGGAAGACCCACAACTATCCTTCTGACAGCTACAAAGAAGCTTCTCATACATTTATAGATTAAAATATGGCCAGAACCTACCCACACTTATGGTCTTCAATGACTACTCCATTGTAGCCTCTGAAATAATGTCTGCAGGTGAACAACAGCCAGGAAAGTATTGACTAGGAATGAAAAGGTAACAAGAGGGACAGATGCTTTGCAGCAGAAGGGTTAACACTGGAGAAAGAAAGAGAGAGAGAAAGAGAGAGAGAGAGAAAGAGAGAGAGAGAGAGAGATAGAGAGAGAGAGAGAGAGAGAGAGAGAGTGGATGCTTTTAATTGTCATGGGGTACAAGAAGGAGGAAAGGATTTTAAAGAGATGCAGAAATATTCCAGGGTAATAAAATATCCCCTTTTTTCAGTGTCAAAGTTAATGTTCCAGGCCTCAGGTGAAATCGGCTTCTTATCAGAGAGTGGTTTCCCCTTGAGAGGCCTGGCAACGCCATTGCTGAGTGCTGCCACTTCCCCATTATATTCTCAGGAGAGGCAGCTCCATACTTCATTTCGGAGACGCTGATTATATTGAAAGGTGGAGAGGTACACTTAGAAGTGAGGGGAAAAGTCGGTTCGTGTAAATAATATGAATGAGAAGGATGCTGTTAACCCAGCCAAGGCTGATTTCACTCCGCTCTTTCTCCAGGTGTTCCTTGGCTGCTTCTTCTCCAGTCTGACTTTATGGCTTCCTACTAAATCTCAGGATAATAAGGGAATAGTTCCAATGGTATCTCCATCCCTTCCTCACTGGTTACACACATGTATTTATAGTAGTTGTGTTCATATAACCTTCAGGAAGGTTATCTCAGCAGCTTAAGGAAAGAAGTTCAGTTTTGTGATGTAGGAATTTCCCTAATGTGATCCAGCAAGCTCCACACTTCAAGAGATTTGAAATTGGTTTTCCTATCCTTAAACTAAACTCTATAGCTCTTTTCTGCACTGCATTGGATCCCTCTATTTATTATCCTGTCTTTTGAAAAAAAAAAAAAAAAGGTATAGGAGGTAAAACAGGGGAAGGTGGAAAAAGTAGTAGGAGATGACTATGTTTCCTTTTCAAATGTGGCCAGACTTACATTCCAAAATGGGCTCCATTTTGCTCTCACCGTTTTTCAGTCAAGGCAGTTTTTCAGCCAAGGCAGGAGGGAAGCTGCAGAAGAAAACTTGGGCCAATTTTCTGGGTGCATGAATGGAACCAGCTTTGAATCTAGTCACTAATTAGGTTCATACATCATGCTAAGCCACAGTATGGTTCATTTTGTCTTGACTTACATGCTATTCAAACCCAGCCATTGTATTTAATTGTTGTGTGCAACTGAAGGAGAAAAAACTGTTAGTATGGTGTGCGAACCTGGCTAATTCAATACACCAATACACATGGCATAGTGGAACATGCAAAACCAGCCTTTCTTTTCCCCCCCAACAAATGGTACATATCCTGTGCAAAGTGAGGTTATGCCATAATCTGTTTTACGAAAGGACCAATACTTTATGGATATGGCCCACTTGCCCCAATACAGATGTAGAAAAGGCAAACTGGAAGAGTGAAAGCATTAAACATTTGAAACTATACTGAGTAAATTGGAACTCTTATAGTAAATGAAGAGAATTATAAATCCACGTTACTTTTATTTTTCTCTGAAATTAAAATTATAGGTTGTATAATCCTTTGGGGGATATAGACAATACTTGTGCTATCAAAACTGATATAAGTTTTACATGGACAGGTATCATACTACTAGGAACAAGAGGATCATACTGTTGCTATCATATTTTCTTTTCTGGAATGGAATGTATCCACAATCAGTCTTTTTCCTAAAGTAACAGTCTTCTCACTGGGTCTCAGATGGTACCATGTGCCTTAAAATTTATTCTTTTGAAAGTACAGGAACAATGCATATCCCCAAATAAAAGACTAAAGAATGGATTGGTATATTTGAAAGTTAATATATCGAGTATGTTTTACTATTTCTTTTCACCTCAATTAAATCTTGCCTTTCAGAATAATGCTTTCCCCATGGTATGTGTATCATGTTGTTTCTTTCAGATAAGCAATGCTATGCAAAGCATCAGAATTAAGTTAGGATCTGTAAGGAAAATAAGATAAAGATATGAGAGAGAAAAAAACAATTATAACTAAACTTTACATCAACACAATACCTCTCTATCCCTTTCTATATTTATCACCATCAGCATCTGTAGGAAAGAAAGATGACTTTAGAGTGACAATGCATGCCTGATGCCCTCACGAAAAAACCATGATTAAATATTTAAATCATGTTATCATTCCCTCTCTCCCACCCCACCTCTGGAAGGATATGGATGCTTGCTTGTCGTCCTTGCTTGTAACATTGCTATACATTATTTCATAGATTGCTTTTTGTTCTTTAAATTGTTGACATCTCTCTTTTTTGAGGATCTTATCAACTTCATGCAACACTATTTTCTTGGTCTTCCCCTTCCTCTCAAGCCATTCATTCTTCCTTCATATTTTTATGAGAGTTAATGCACACTCATTCACTTTAGGCGACCATAATAGTAGTCTGATGCTTCTTTCATACTAGTCACTTACTTTTGTATTGAATCCCCATTCATTCAGAACTCATTCATTGTTGACCTTGTTTTGAAGTATCCCATTCATGCTGAATTATATTATTTTCCTGACTTATTCAATTCATACTTGCATATGACAAAATGGCAGAAACACACAAAGATTTTTTTTACATTCAATGCATTACTCATTTGTCTACTGGTATTTAAATGTGTTAGAATTTCTCCATTTATATAAACAAGTATAAATAAAAAATCAATATATTCTTATTTTTTTACAAAGATGTTTCTGGGCAGTTTGGGTAATAATCTTTTGAATGAGGACTCTGGTGTTATCATTGCCCATCTTTGTCAATCTCTCTTTAGGAATCCTTCCTATGGTCAGTTATTGGTAATCACCATCCTTATCAGCTAGTTTTCATTATGCTTTCCATTCTGCATAATTAACAATTAGTGAAATCCTTAATACTAATGCCTCTGAACATTGGCTGAATAATTATCCTCATAATTGGTTAACTACAACCAAAGCCTTTAAATTTAGAATTATACCCTTTACGTTATTTGAATTTTAGGTTAGCATGCCCCTGGCCCTTACAGTTATCAAAGGAAACACCTTAATTTCAATGTACAATTTTTTATTATAGAAATGGCCTTTTGTAACTCCTTACTCATGCAAGCATCTCTAACATCTTGTACCTATTTATTTTCTTTGGAATGCTTATCATCACCCTTGCTCCTGCAGTATTGGAGGACTCTAAACAATAGAGTAATACACAGTATAAAAATACTATAGTCATAAAACTCAAAAATTAAATATAGAGAATGCCCAGAAAATCATCAGGAAACTCCCCAAGTGTTCTGTGGTCTCCAGACTATTAAGCACTTGAGGCAAACCATTCTAATTGGTATTTGGCAGAAATTTACGGTGTGATCCAAAGCTTGATGAGAAAGTAATTTAACATGACAAAGTACTGAATATGTCTTTCATATTCATGCTTGTCTGTTCCAAAGTAAAGAGTAAAGTCAAGTGTATGTGAGTTTGGGCCGAGAATACTTGCTATAAATTCATGGTTGCCATGGAAACCATTGACTCATAAGCTTCACCACAATCATATTCCAGGACATGGAGGTCAAAGCCTCCTGGAGCCAACCTTGAGGTGAAATCCAGGAGCTTGTGGAGGGTCATGGTGGGATAGCTTCAGGTTGGTATATCAACAGGGCGAGACTGGCCCAAATTTCATGTGCAGACATTTATATCAAGTTATCTCTGGATGGTGTTTCCCCTGATTTCCTAGATGTTGCATGAAATACCCCAATAAGGAAACAATTCCAGCTGACACTGCTCAAAGATGTAAATCAGTTTTTCAATCTTGACAACTTTAAGATGTGTAGACTTCTTCTGCATGCCGGCTGGGGAATTCTGAGGTCTGAAGTCACACATCTTAAGATTGCCAAGTTTGAAAAACACTGATTTTCTATCAAGTAACAAGATCTGAAATAACTGAAGGAAATTCTTTAAATTGACCTTCCCCAACTGGATCCTCTCAGAAGGTGTTGGAAATGCAACTCCAGTATAATTGAAAGGATCACAAGGAATCAAGTTGGGGGCATCTCAAGACCCCTTAGTTTGTGAAGGCTGTAGCAGGGTAAGGCCTAGCTCCATTTTTAACCTTTGTACAGATTAGAGAGATTTTTGGTATAGCAACAACAAAATGTGCTTAAATCTTAATAAAGGGATAAGCTAAAGTACCTAGCCAGTATAACATGGATGGTAATTAGCCGCTGCAGTCTTTTTTGTTCAGCAAATTTAAACCGAAGCCACCCAAAACATCTAATCCTTCGACCTCTTGAATGCACTACATCAAAAGAATTGGCTTCTGTCAATAGGCTTACTTTTTCTGACAAAAATCTTTTAAACAGCCTCTCAGCATTTCCATTCTAACTATGTGACCTGCTCAGTGAATTTGCCAAGTTGTTATAATGCTGCAGGTAATTGACCAGTGAGATATCAAAGCAAAGTTTGATAAATTTTAATAAATTTCATACAAGAATCTGAACTGTCAGGGGCTCTTTTGAAGTAAACCTCTGAACTTGTTGAGGCTTTTCACATGATAGCACATGCATACATATACACAGAAAAACAACTCTGCTGCTCCCCCCAACTCATGCCACCCCCCCACCCCCCACCTCATGGTATGCAGAGCAGCTGGCTGCATTGCAAATAGAAGAGACAGCCTGGCTTAGATATATCAAAGGTTATATTTCACTTTGTAATGCAAGTTCAGGATTGTAAAAGGGCAGGTTATGGCTTGTAGCAGTTTCATTTATACTAGGCAATTGTATTTCGGGGGAGGGAATTGGTGCAAACATAATGAGGGGGAAAAAGCCAGGATGTAACAACGAGGAAATTTATGATCTGTTTTCCATAATGTTTAGATGAAATTATTTTGAAAAGTTCAAATGTGGCCTCTCCACACTTCAGTGAGAACACAAGTCAGAAAGGGCAATTTCCTGCTATTTTGAAGAGGTACACTCCATTCAAAAGCAACAGAGTTTAGCTTAGCACTGCCTCTAAGTGCCTTTAAGAAAACTGTGTATCCCCTGGTGGTAGTTTACGTTAAAAATCTGTACTGCTACAAGAACTGCATTACCCATATTGGCAGCAGAATTCATACAGGGCTGTTCTGGGTGGAAGTGAGGTCACAGCTAGTTAAGAACACACTCCAGATTTCCCATTTCTGTTCCAAAGGTTTTCTGCACCACATATTAGCAGATCATGTCATGACTGTGCCAACATTTGCATCCTCTAATCTCAGCATATCTTGCTATGGTACTCTTTAAAAATTGGCAACACACATTTGGAAACCTATTTTTGTTATGGTTCCAGGTTTGAGAAAGTCTTGGGCAAAGTGACCAAAGTGGCAATGAAGATATAAGTTTTCTTCCACTTTCTTTTTTTTTCTTCCTTTCCTTTTTCTTTCCAACTGGGGCCTCAGTGATGTGGAACTGCAGCTCTGATATGGTTAGGACATGAATGCATTTGTAAATGTAGTAGCCATATTAAAATTATATGGAATTCAGAAGGCTTATATCTGATTAAACACGCATATAATTAATTTAAGGTAATTTAATTCAAAGAAGGGATTGCGACATCTCTACGGGGACTTGCCACTACAGGACCCTCACTGATGTCTATGGTTACACCCTTTTATTAAGTAAATGGAAGTATGGTCTCCAGAATACATGCACAATTCATGGAAGTCACTTCTGAGGCAGAAGATGAAGCAGCACATTGAACTCAAAGCCATATGTTGTAACATACATGGGTAAGGCTTTAGCCCTTAGCATACAATTTTGACCCAACTAGGTTTGCTGATTCCAGACTTTGAAAGATACATCTTGAAAAACCCCATGATGGAAAGGAAACTTGGTAGGGCACCTTTTTTCTGCAGTCCAGCTCAACAAACATATATCTATCACATAGAACTTTTAAGGTACGTAAGCCACCCAGAGTCGCTTTGAGACAAGATTAAATAAATCATAAAAATAGAATTTTAAAAAATAAGATAAAGAAGCCATCTTTAAGACAGGTGCGGTGTTCAAGCAAGCCCCTACAAAGCCATGACTGAAATTCTGGTAGTCAAGACTGACACAAAACAAAAATATAGGCAGCTCCCACTGATGATGTAGAGCAGGGTTTTTCAACCTTGGCAGCTTAAAGATGTGTCGACTTCAGTTCCCAGAATTCTCCAACCAGCATGGCTGGTTGGGGAATTCTGGAAGCTGAAGTCCACACATCTTCAAGCTGCCAAGGTTGAGAAACACTGATATATAGAATTATTAACAGAACAAAGGTTATTAGAGTACAAGTAGGTTATTTTGAATACTACAAAAGCTCATTTTCTTTCTTCTTTCTTGGGGAAGGAGAGAATCTCTGTGGTACTTGCTCAACCTTTAAGCCACATGCAAACCATGACGAATTTTTCAGAATGTGATTTGCTCAAGAGAAATACTCATGTTGCCACAATGAAATCAACAGTTATGTTCTATATCCTGTTTTAGTTCTGAAACTATGCAGATGTATCCTCCATATTTTTCTTTATTTGCTTACTGCACTTTTTTTTTTCTTCCAAAAAGAGATATCATGTTCATCCAAACTGGCTTCAGGCTGAGGTTAAAACAATCTTTCTGATATGTATGGAAGAAACATCTAGGACAGAATGTGTGTGTGTGTGCCTGTCTGTGTGAATGTGTAAAACTATAATGTTACTAAGCTTCTGTATTACCTTCTGGGTTTATTTGTGTAAATCTCCTTGTGTCTGCAGCTGTCATTCTTGTTTTGCATACTCATTTTCATAGACTTTAACATAAGCATATCTTCATCTGGGGGGACAGCAATCCTTAAAACCTCCTTAGGCTATAATCTTTAATTTTATACTGTGGCACCTTGGAGATATAAGCTAAGGATGAAAACATTAATCAGTGCAATTAATAAATAAATTCATTATCCGCAGATTAATGATGGGCACTTTTTCACTGGTGTTTTGGCCCCTAAAAGACCCCATTGTGGTGGCCACTATTGTCAATATTTTTTGCATGTTTCTTGATTGCAGCTGTGTGCTTAAGCTGATCTTCAAAACAACAAATGATTCCCTGCAAATTTTGCTGAGGAAAACAGCTATCTTAATTAAATATCCTCAAAATGCCACTTGGATTGAGATTATGCAATGCTTATTTTAATTGGTTAACTGATTGATTCATCAGTAGGAAGAAAAGCCTCCAGGCAATTAACTGACAGACTGTGCTGCTGCTTTAGCTACCACATAGAAGAAATTGGAGCCACACTTACATTTTAAAAGCAATGGTCTCTGCTTCCCTTCCTCAAAATATTGCTCCCTTAAATCTTTTTCTCCACTACTACTAAAGACTGATTTAATTGCTGAGTTACTATTGAAATGACATGTGATGCAAGAGATTGTTTATGGCCCTGACATCTCCTCTCACCTGCTCCATTTCCACTTTCCAATCATTTCTTACACAACATTGTTCTTGGTTTCTCTTGAACCCATGAAGGGCAGAATTTAGGTTCCATCGCAAACACCAATTTGAGAAGATCACTTTGTTTGGATGTCAACATTGGGATTCCAACTGATTTTTTTTAGTCCCAATATTTATTTTCTATCATATTCTGCTATTTACACGCACCATTCTGGGAGATAAAGATAAAATATGAACACATTATTTTACTGTAGTAAAAGAAAAGCTGATAAAATGTTACTTTGTGAATATAACAGCTCCAACAGGAACAGGTAAAATTTGTTCATCCAATAAAACAAATAACAAAATAAGAATTTTACGATTCTGCAAAAGGAACTAAGGAGAAATTTCCTAACTGTGAGAGCAATCAACCAATGGAATAGCTTGCCTTCAGAAGTTGTGGGTGCTCCATTACTGGAGGCTTTCAAAAAGAGACTGGACAACCATTTGTCTGAAATGGCATAGGGTCTCCTACTTGAGTAGGGGGCTAGACTACTTCCTTTCCAACTCTAATATTCTATGTTCTAGTCTCCTAGGGCTGGTAGGAAGGTCATTTCTCATGAGCCCCACTAACATCCTCCACTATAGCTAAATGCTGCACTTTAAAAAACACAAGGCATTCAACAACTAGTTCTAGTTTTCTTAATTTAAGTTTCTCATATATAAGATCTGGCATCCTGCATCTTTGGGTAATGGTGCCCCCAGAGGACAATCCAGAAGATGAGAGGAGAAAGACTATCATTATAAGGCCCAACGTGGTAAAATGGAACCGATCACAGTTGTTGCAACTCAGTTATTCTTTTTTCTGCCTTTAAAAAAAAAAAAATCTTTATTAGGAGATAGCTGGTTGAGGATTTTACTTTATAAAAAGCATCAATTTCAACCAAAATAATGGTGCTTATTCTTAAATAAATGTATTTAGTATCAGATGAGAAGTAAATTTCATTTTGTTTTGGTAGTCATGATGGTATTTTGATTTAAATATGCTGAAAATGTGTGCATGCCAAGATTATTCCTTCCATCTTTCCCCCATAAATCTATTTATAAAGAGGAATTTTCTTTTCTTTCATTCATTTTTTTGGCTCTTATTAGGTAAGTACAAGACGTTTTAAAGCACAGAATTGCAATATCAAAGAGTAAGAAAATGTGATCGGATGCCATGTAAAGTGCCTCTCTCCTTTCTCACCATTATGTCTTGGATCTAAAAAAATTTTGGCTGCTCCATTGCCTTCAGCAGAGCCTAACATAAGCTCAGGCTGTCCCCCAAATAATAGGTTTGTAGAATTCAGTGGCTAAGTCAGTAGAACCATAGAGAATGGTGATTCTGTGCATTTATTTTTTCAGTATTAGGAATTAGAAATGTAATCATCCTCCTAACTTCCCGAACTCACAGTTACTGATAAATAATTTGCCCAATTAATTTTAGTCAGATTATGGCCCTTCCTATTTGCATTTCCAGACTTCGCCCATCCATGACCTTCCCATAAAGTGAACTTCCAAATCCCTTGTTTAAACAACTCTGCAAGTTTTAAGGCTAGTGTGCAGGATAGAAAATAAATCCCCAAAAGCAATCTTTTGAGAGATTTAGAGCACTTCTGCTCAGTGTCTTGTTTGGACATCTCACATTTTATGGCGCCTGCCAACCATCTAAACAAACAAACAAGCAAGCAAGCAAATCCTTGTATTAAATTCAGTAACTGGCACTGGTTGCTGAGGCTCCTTACAGTATTTCCTGGGGAGTCCACATATTGCCACCTGTTGCTATGGTGAAGTCTCTTTTATCATAAACACTGAATAAACAGCTGCTGCCAGAGAGCCTCTTTTTTCCTTCCCTGGGTTTATTTGGAGAAAGTCATTGCGGAAAAATAAACATTCCATGTTCTTGGGTCTATAGATCCTTGCAACTCAGACCCAAATGTAGCCCTTCAGGCTTTCAGGGCAGTTCAGTTCAGTTCTGGCTGTTTCCCAGAAGTTAGGACTTCAACCAGAACATAGCATGTGATTTTTGCAAGTTCTCAAGAGAACAAAGAAACAAGAATAATTGTAAAGTAGGCATCATTAAAATAGTATCTTCCAACTGGCCTCTTCACATAACCTCACGTTGCATAGTCACAATGGGGAGAAAAATCCTCTTCAGGGTCCTGCTTCTGCCGTCTTACAGTTAAGTAGTACTATTGGCTTTCTTGCAAACACGTCTTTTCTTATTAATTTTGTTCTGAAAATGGAATTGATCATACTGTATGAAATTGTGGGGACTCTTTTTCAGGTTTTCAATTAGCTGCAGCTCTTGAAACCCTGATCATTGTTCTCTTTGGGATGTTTGGGAGTTCCTGTTTTTATTTTCATAATGATTTGCTCTCTTGAGTCTGTTGATACCTCTCCCTTGCACATTTTGCTTAACAAACTCCGTAATGTAAAAACTAGAAATGGGAAGAACGAATGTGGTTTTGCAACCAAATTAACATATCTCTAATATATAACATTTACCTGAACTTGGAGCTGAAAGGGTTAAAAATAAATAAATAAAGCAACAAGCACAGGACTCTCTACTCTAATTTTAGTCTAAAGCACTTGTTTCCCAAACTGGGCAACTCTGAAATGTGTGGACTTCAACTCCCAGAATACTTAACAACAGCTAAGCAACAGCTATGCTGGCTGGGGAAGATCATGAGGATCCATGGCTATGCTGTTGCGGGAAAATCTCAAGGATGTATCCTAGTAGTGACCAAGAGTCAAGTTCAGTTTGGTGACTTTTCAAAAGAACAGCACGTTTGCATTCAAATGGAGCATGTTCATCTCAAAGGTCTGTGTTCTTTCTATCAAAGATTGGACAGCCATAATTCTATTATCAATTATATACTTGATAGCCCTGAAACGGATTATTCCAAGGACAGGGCAGTGGATGAGTAAATTGGACCAATCTCGCATTTTTCCAAGGGCCCAAAGACTGAACATCTCCACTTTGCTTGGTATAATCTCCTGCCAAACTGATTTCTGTGACTAAAATTCCAACTACCAAAAAAAAAAAAAAAAAAAAAAAAATTCTGCAACCTGAAAAGCCACATAAAGCTGTCATCATTTAATCAAGCTGAGCCAACAAAACTTAGAAAGTGATAAACAATTCAGAACACTGCTCTTCTCCATTGAGAAGATAAGTCTCAGAGGGAGGACAGCCACAGTCCTATCTACACATCAGAATAAATATGATGTATAAGGTGCTCCACATTCCTGTTGGCAATAGGGGAGAATAGATGGAAATATAAAGGAACAACAGCTTTTATAATCGTAAGTTTTCCAAATATATATGTTCTGTTCGCACAAGCAGACATTTGAGACGAGGCAGTTCACAACAAATGATGTCCTTTATTGGTACAATCACAGAACAGAAGCAAACGAACAAATGGCAACAAGCCCTTTTATACTCCCCGTGCACGGGGATGCACAGCCAATGATTGCAGGCTATTCTCCCGCCTCGCGCATGCGCGCAAGGCTGGAGACAGCCTGTCTGGGTCCCGGGCAGACACGTGGTCTGTCCGGGTCTCTGCAACCTTTCTGCAGACTTCCTGAGCCTTGCTGAATGACTCAGCAAGGCCCAGGACACAACAATATCCCTTTCCCCTTTCCTCTTTCCCCTTTCCCCTTTCCCCTTCCCTTCTTTCAGTGGCATACTTTTTTGGATATAACTTTCACAAACTCTCTCTCTCTCTCTCTCTCTCTCTCTCTCTCTCTGTGTGTGTGTGTGTGTGTGTATGCACCAGTATGTATATGCAGATTCACAGAATCTGTTCTCTGTGAGCTTGCAAAACCATGGCAGAGTTCTTTTACATCTCTTTTTGAGGGATAGTATTACATTATCCAAGTAACAGGGGAGGTGAAGGATTTGGGCACCAATACATTCAGACAGAAGTGAGAGATGAGATGTAACCAAGGGACACCACAAAGAAGAACATTTTATTTGTCAAAGTGAGAAATAAACAGAGCATGAACTAGGGTTTTAGTTGAACGGACAAAGAAAAAGGGCAAATTATTGCTGTGTTTTGCAAAAGGCAATGATGTGACTTGATTTGTGAGAATGCTGAATCAAGCTGAGAACCGAATTTTGCACATGATTGTGGTTGCACCTGATTGACTGGCTCAAGGCTGCAATGAGCATACAGTGGACCTTCTTGTGGTTGCCACCCACCTCATGGCTATGTGAAAAGCTTCTCACAGTGAGACTAATCTGTAAGAAATACAAGTTTGGGAACCTATATTTTGGGTGAGGGGAAGGAAAGATTTTAATTGCCAAGTTTGATCCAGATTTATTCAAAACCCGAAACCAGCTGTGGAATTTGGGAGTACATCTGGCTTTAAATCTCTTTCCGAAAACCACTTGTTTTTCTTGTTTCCAGATTATAGTGATAGCTTTCATATGGTTGGATGACATGTGTGGTATCTTTCAGCTTGTTCAGAAAGCACTTTCATAAAAAAGATATTGGGTTTTTAATTCCCTAAAGAGAAAGTTTTGGTTTGTAATATGTGAATATAACAGGTTAGAAAGTAGGGGTTAGGACTAAGGTTAGAAATTAGAGGTGTGCATGAGATTCAACTAATTCCTGAGTTGAACTGAGCCCCTTTGGACCAATTGTGTGCATCTATGAGATAAAGTAGGATCTCCTTGAAATGGAGGCGAACAGAAATTGGGCTCTTATGAGGATTTGTAAGTAATCTCAACTGAGACAAAGACGAGGTTCTAACTGTGTTAAAAAGAGATTGTGAAAAGCATGGAGGAAATGAAGCCTCCAGAACAGCTGGAACTCAACCGAAAAAGCTTAGCACAAACATGGAATCCGTGGAAACCCCAATTCAGTCTGTATGCAGATCCAGAACTAACACTGCACTTCCTTGCATTGCTAGGGAGTCACTATAAAAGACCATTAATCAGAGACAGGAATGTTGTATATATGAAACTCAGAGTTCAAGCAGAGATTATTAAGAGAGGTAAATTAAACTCTTACAAACACCAGCAAAATTGCAATGATAGACAAATTATCTAAACAAAGATTCAGATGATTACCAGAGAACAAAAATTAGTCAGGGAAATCTACAAATGCTAGACACAATGCAGTCCTGATAGCCTAGATCAGGGGTCTGCAATCTTGACAACTTTAAGACTTGTGGACTTCAGCTCCCAGAATTCCTCAGCCAGTATAGCTGGCTGAGGAATTCTGAGAACTGAAGTCCACAAGTCTTAAAGTTGTCAAGGTTGCAGACCCCTGGCCTAGATAGCCTAGTTCATTCTGTTGGGTGCTTGCTGCCTATCTTTGGTGCACCATGGAGGGCAAACTAGTTTTACACCAGCTAACTAGTGGCACTCAAGTTTCTGGCTCTTCCAGGCTCCTTGCTTCACCTCATGTTGCATTGTCTTGCATCCAGCCAGGTCCAGCGCCAGCTTCTTGCACACATGAACGCAGCTAGGTTTTCCCCCACCAAAGTGGTACCTATTTATCTACTTGCAATATTGCAAACTTCTGAACTGCTAGGTGGGCAGAAGCTGAGGAATGATTGACAGGATCTCATTCCATCTTGCGGAGCTGGGCTTAAATTGCCAAAATGCAGACCATTTCTGGCTGGCAGTTTCAGCATTATTAAGCCACTGTGCCACCATGCCAAATAGCAGCAGCAAATAACAGCTATAACCAAGAAGATCAGCGGATATGAAGATCAAATTGCACATTATAGGCAGAATCCCCAATCTATTAGTGGAGAGATTGTAGTCAACCAGTAAACCAAAGAAGAAACAGTGCACTTCTGGGTGCAGCTATGGGACAAGCCAAATACGAAAAGAATGCAGCTTGAATAAAGAAGGTGAATAAGAATAAAAAAGAAGCTGAAATGAAAGAACTTATACTAATAGCAGAAATAGTACAAAAAAGGACAAAGAAGATCAACCAGGTAAAAATAAAGTGCATGGTTTTTGGTTGAAATATCTGACTAGACTACAGCCACTCATTGCCAAGCAATTTAACAACATACTGCAAAAGATGTGAAACTGAACATTGGTTAACATCTGGAAAAACCTACCTGATAATGAAAAATGCAGCAAAGGGGGCTGCACTAGGCAACTACAGTCCAATTACCTGCTTACCAACAACTTTTAAATTGCTAACTGGTGTAGTAGTTCATGCAATCTAACAACATCTAGCTGAAAGCAAGCTCTTTTCACCTGAGCAGAAAGGAAACTGCCCAAAGAGCAGAGGAACAAAAGATCAGCTCGTAATTGACAAGATAATTTTGGAAAAGTGAAGTCAAGTGCCTAGAAATAATAAGAATCAGTAGAAACATCATAAGCTGTGTGCAAAGCTCAATAGCACAATGGAAAGCACAGTTGCTGGTCAATGGCAATAGATTGGGAGAGGTTAATAACAAGAGAGGAATCCCAAAGGTGTTTTTCAAATTGACTTTCTTGGGTTTTTTCTTGAAAATGTTTTGCTTCTCATCCAACAAGCTTGTTCAGAAGTGAAGAAGCTTCTTGGTTGAGAAACAAAATGTTTTGTTGCCTTTTGAAAAGCACCTTTGGGACAACCATGACCTGGATGATTTAGAATCTCCACAGACATCAAGAGAGGAATCTTTCAAAGAGATTCACTATCATTACTACTGTTTATGATTACACTGATTCCTCTATCAGGAATCAACAATACTAAGCAAGTGAGGGCATGGTTATCAAACATCAAAAACACCTCCCTGGCTATCCCCCCTCTTTTATACAGATGATTTTAAGCTATATGGAAAAACACTATCTGAAATAGAATTGCTGTTCAACATTGTCCATATATATAGCCAAGATATTGCAATAGCGTTTGGAGTGGACAAATGGTGCCAACCTCATCATCAACAGGGGGAAAATAATGAAAACTGAAGGAATCAAAATGCCCTATAACATCAAGAGTCTGGATGAAGACAATTATAAATAACTGGACATCCTTCAAGATGACAACATCAAACACACTGAAGTCAAGAAGACGTGTGAATGCATCATGAGAGTGAAGAAGACCTTAAAGTCTAAATTCAGTGGAGGAAATACCATCAAGGTAATTAACACCTGGGCAATTCCAGATAGGCAGATGGAATAGTGGACCAGATTCAAGCAGAACTAAAAGCTCTGGATAGGAAGACCAGAAACAATAACAATGAAACATGCCTTTCATTCACACACAGATATTGACAGACTCTACTTACCAAGGAAAATAGGTGGTTGTGTAATGTTGCAGGTATACCAGGCAGTTGACCTTGAGGGATGACAGAAAAAGATACTGCCTAGGGAACAATCAGATTAAAGGGGGAGGAGTCTGCAACTGCTTAAGGGCAAAGAAAGACATATAAAAAGGATCTCCCTAATGTATCGGACTGTTAAAAGTGATGGCAGGAGATTTGTATTTTCAGACTTGCAAGATTCTATTAATGTTGCTTGACAATAAAGTGGAATTAGTTCATCAGGCTGTGTTTCCTGTGTGGTTTATCTGGGAGGGCTGACAGGAAGGGAAAGGAAAGGAAGGAAGTTTCAGAAGTAAAAGGTAAAAGGGAAATAAAATTAAAGAGTTGGCAGAAAGATAAAAAGGGAGAATCTCCTGTAATCTCTGGCTTCTGCTATGCTCCAGCAATTTACCTCCTGCCTTTAGCAGAAGCAAGGTTCCCTATTACTGCCCTATCATTTTTTGGCTAGTAGCAGTGATGTATAGCATAATCTCATGAATCAGAGAGCTATGAAAACAGTATTAGTTTATGGCTCCTTATCACGTGTAGGAACCTTTTTTGGTGTCTTTCATCCTGAAGCAGGAAATGTATCAATGGGTACATTAAACATATCACCTACAATTCAGGTTTCTGCAAGGATGTGACTGAGTCATTCATTTCTAACTGCAACAGGAAGATTTCTGATTTCTCAAGACTCTTTTCTTTCATAACTTTGCCAAGGTTGTGATTTCTAATTAGTCCCTAGAAGCCATAGATAAAAATCTGTCTCTAATACCAGCCTAGGTTGATATATAGTTTCTTTTCCAATGTAGACTTATACTGGGGAGATCAGTGAAACTCCCCAGAACCAGATTCAAACAAGAACTCTGAGCATTTAAGTTTCTGTGCAATGTGAAAAAAACAACAGCAATATCAGTATTACTTCTGTTGCTTGACCATCTGCAGAGCTTTGGTGCCCAGCTTTTTAAAAAACTATTGTAGTAGTTCAAAGAAAAAAAAATTAAAGTAAGTTGTCTGCTTGCTTTTGTTTGCCCTATAGAAACACCACAGCTTTTTAAGTGAATCTTTCCCCTCCCACAGACATTTCTCAGAGGTGAAGGAGAGGTATAGCAGACAGGATCCCCCATTGAGATGAGATGTATAGAACAGGAGCTTGAAATTAACACATACAGACTGTAATTACAACTTCAGACTGGTGACATCTCCAGAAGTGTATTTTTTAAAACTAACTAAATTGATGGCTTACAGGACTTCAATTTTTTTCCCGTGAGATGATTATAGGTGTTGTGAGAGATTGGTGGTGGTCAGATAGATATATAGACTTTTGGGAAACTTCCCTTCCCTTCCCTTCCCTTCCCCCTTTTGTTCTCTTATACCTGGTATTGTCTACCCACACCTAGTCAATGATAGTTCTGCTCATGAATTCTTTGCCACGCAAAAATGGAAGAACATTTACCAAGAAAACATGAGGCCAATGTGTATATGTGTAGACATTATGACAAGAAGAATGATTTTGACATTGAAGGATCTGAGCCGACTAGCTGGAATTTGGGCTATGGGAACCACTGAATGGAAAACTAAGGCCTCAAAATTCAGATCTGTATTAATATTTTCCACACTCAGACTTCCAGGTGCAATGGGATCTCGGACCATCTCTAGAATAATTTTCTTCCCAGTTACTGCTGTCCCTATTGCAAACGAGGACATTAGTGCCGAGACGGGGAAAAATTTGATTTTAATGCAAGTCCCAGTAATCAGCTATTTGTGATAGAATTTTCTCTGTCCTGGTCTCCAAGGGATGAGAAGCAAGCAGAGAGGGAAGCAGGGTCAGAAATTAGTATGCAGAAATATCTGATCAGCCAAAGTAATTTTCTTTAATAATCGTATTCATACTGGCTGCTCTTCGCTCACTAGAAGAATTAAGTATTTAATAGTAATATATTTCATCTGGCAGCAGTTCCGTTTCGTTAGGAGCTGTGATGCCTCGTTGGGGTGGAGGGAGGGAGGAAGGGAGGGAGGGAGAATGGGTAGGTGGATGGCTGGATAGGTGGGGTGAGGAAGAGAGAAACCGGAATGAGAAGAACTAACCTGAGAACAAAGCTGTTGTTAATAAGAGTAGAATATCTACCAGTATACTAAATAGTCACAAAATCTATTTCTGACCAAATGCAGAAAGGTTTGTATTATTCTTTAACTGGAAATATATGTGCTTGGTTCAGACTATCTGCTTTAGCATCCTGCTTCTTAAAATTCTTAAAGAACTTTGGTTGAATATTTTAATATTTTAAAAATGGGTACTGGGATAATAATTGAAATGTAGTTTTGACCTCTCAGTATGAAAATGTAGCTGCTGGGTATTAAAAAAAACTCAAGTTGAGCTTGATTTCATGGTCATGTCTATGCAATTTTCTTGGCAATAATTCTAGTGGTTTTCCATTGCCTTCTTTCAGAATGTTTTTCTGACTCTCTAATCTGGCCTACAACCTAAGGATTTCTTTAGTCTCCAGTGGATCCCACTGCGCAATTTTTCAGAAACAGCCGAGCTGACCTGCAGGCTGCTGGAATTTAGAGAATGCATAAGTTATGGTTAATATTTCCCAAAATGTTTAGCATCACATGCCATGGAAATGTGACATTCGTTGGACTTATTGTTGCCATGCCAGGTTCACAGAGTAGGCTTACCCAGGAAACTCCTAAGATATACACACTACAATATGTCAATGATGCATTATCACTGGTTTGATGCTTTGGTTGTTCCTGACATTACAAGAACATTTAAGCTTTAAGGGAAAAGACCTCAACTGTAGCTATTTTCTCTTGGTAATTGTTGAAGGTCATAAACACCTCCCTGCTCAAAGCCTTCTTCAAATTGAGCTTGACTCCTGGTGATTTCCTGGCCATGACTCCTTGGAATTTTTGGCAGGATTGTGGAAGTGATTTGGCACTGCCTTTTTCTAGGATAGCTTTTCAAATTCTCAATCAAGTTTATAACCCCAATATTTCAGGTCTCCCATTCAAATATAGGTAGTCATCAACTTACAACTTACAGTTTGCTTAGTGACTCTTCAAAGTTACATCAGCACTGAAAAAAGTGAATTATGACTATTTTTCACATTTACGACCATTGCAGCATCCCTATGATCATGTGATCAAAATTCAGATGCTTGGCAATTGACTCATATTTATCACGATTGCAGTGTCCTGGGAATTATGTGATCACCTTTTACGACCTTCTGACAAGCAAAATTAATGGGGAAGACAGATTCAATTAACAATACCATTTTACTAACTAACTTAACAACAGCAGTGATTCACTTAATCAGTGTGGCAAGAAAGATCATAAAATGGGGCAAAATTCACTTAACAAATGTCTCACTTAGCAACATAAATTTGGGGCTTGTAAGTTGAGGACTACCTATATTACCAGGTTAGGACCTCCCTTAACTTCCAAGCAAGCCCAGGTAAGGTCAGCCAGTCACTATCATCTGCTGAGGTATGTACAGATACTTGGTCATAATTAATTTCCAAGTAAACTTATTTAAGGCTTTGCAAATTGGTTAAAGGCATTAAACTTTTTTTCCTCCTGATATGGAATGTAATATAAAAATTAGAAATTTATGGAAAACAAAGGGAGTACTTCATCAAAAACAACAAAAATGATTTTGTGCATGTATTTTGATGAATGGTCCAGTGTTTAATCTGTATAATACAAATTAATTCTCATAAATGTACACTTTCAACTTCTACACTGTATCTTAGGTATTATATTCAGCCTGGAAAAATGAAAAAAAAAAATTCAACTACATGAGGACAGTAACAAAATGTTTGATCCTTGGTTCTATATAAACATAACGCAGGACTTCTTGGCTTACAAAGCAGCAAACCTGATTGAAGAAATGCACATTTTTAATGCATCTATCAAACATTCTGAGATTTTTTTTTCTTGCTTTATCTTATGTGTGTCCACTGATGGTTTCTTGAGAGATGTTTTTTAATGGCACTGAGGTGTCAATTTTATAACAACAGCAACAAAATTTTAAGAACAGCCAAACCAATTGTCATCATTTCCTGGTCTATTTTCTTTCAGATGTGATGGGAATGAAAGGAATAGGGAACATCAAACTAGTATCCGAGTTCTGCCTGGACACAAACAATTGAAAATAAGTGGAAGAAATGTTTTACTCAGCTACCAGAATCTGTCCCTAGTATTTTATTAAATGAAGTGAGATTCAAGACCACTAAAACTCACTGTTACCACATGAGCAGACAACATCAATGCAGTTTTAAAGACTACTACTCCAGCCATCAGTGACTACTAAACATGATAGGTAAGTACTTACTTATTCAAAGTATTTGAGCCTCAGCTTCGGTATCTGTCCTTCCAAAGAACAGTCAGGGTTAGTTTCCTTTAGGATTGACTGATTTCATCTCCTTGCAGTCCAAGGGACTCTCAGAAATCTTCCTCAGCACCACAATTAGAAAGCATCAATTCTCTGGCATTCAGCCTTCCTTATGGTCCAACTCTCACAGCCATACATTAATACTGGGAAAACCATAGCTTTGACTATATGGACTCTTGTCGGCAAGGTGATGTTTCTGCTTTTTAATATGCTGTCTAAGGTTTGCCGTTAGCTTTCCTCCCAAAGAGCAAGCAAATTTCATGGCTGCAGTTATCATGTGCAGTGATCTTGAAGCCCAAGAAAATAAGATCTGTCAGCATGATCTTAAGTTTTTTTTAATGTTGAGTTTCAACATGTTGGTATACAGGTATTCTTTGGCTTACGACCACAATTGAGCCCAAAATTTCTGCTGCTAAGTGAGACATTTGGCTTACGACCACAATTGAGCCCAAAATTTCTGCTGCTAAGTGAGACAAAAGTGAGTTTTCTGCAATTGTTAAATTAGTAACACAGTTGTTAAGTGAATCTGGCTTCCCCATTGACTTTGCTTGTCAGAAGGTCAAAAAAGGTGATACACATGACCCTGGGATACTGCAACCATCATAAATATGAGTCAGTTGCCAAGCGTCTGAATTTTGATCACGTGACCATGGGGATGCTGCAACAGTTATAAGTGTGAAAAACAGTCATAAGTCACTTTTTTCAGTGCCATTGTAACTTTGGAGAGTCACTAAATGAACTGTTGTAAATTGAGGACTACCTGTATTGTATTATAAATGGGCTGCAGTAATTGTAATAATTGCTTGAGGGCAGCAAAATGTTTTAGGCATCTCTCTGCTGCCAACTAGTGGTTATCTGAATTTTTATATCCCAAATTCTCCAGATATCCCAGATACAGTGTGTGAAAGTTTTCAGACTTTGAATGTTGTATGAATGGCTTGGTGAGAGTTATTTGTCACTCTGAGTCATTGCAAATGCTTGAACAAGGTGTATCTGCAAACTGCTTGACCGGAGATGGGTGGAATGAAGATATAACTGAGTTGACTTCTGCAGCCAATCAAGAAGGCGTGTTTTGTTAAAGGGAGGTTTTTTTTCCAGCTACCCTATAGCTTCAGCTTTTTTTCTTGGAGGACTGGCTAGGTCAAGCTGAGCAATTACTTCAGTTCTATTATCTGAGTTCACATTATATGGCCACTGTTCCTCTAAACAAACCAAGAGTGTTTAGAGTTCAAACTACCCATCCCTAACTGCCCGGCTGACTGGGTGTTTGCACAACTCGCTGCCCCCACCCATGACCCACTTAGACATATAATGCAATCACAGACATACTGTAATATTTATATTCAGGATTGCAATTTTTGGCTAGACTGAAGACTGAATTGTGTACTGGTGTAGGCTGAAAAGCCCACTATAAAGTAGCTCGCTCTGTTTCTGAGGATGCCAGGTACACCTGCTAGCAAAGCATCAGGACTCCAGAAAACTAGTCTGTGGCCTTTCAGCCCAAAAGCTCATCCACTATTTGGAAGACCAAATTAATTTGTGCGTGGCTGAGTAGTAAGGCACTCACAGAAGCAGGAAAACACTGCTTTTGTGGGTAAACAAGACTCAAACTTCAAATCTGCCTCAATCATGTCGTTTAGAACTGCTAAAAACCCCATTGTAAATTGGCAGATACAGTAACTACTCATATTTATTTTGGAGTTTTTCACATTCTACTGTTTTAATGACTTTTTTCTACTTTGCCCAATTACAAAATGGATTTCCTAATTTCTCTCCTAGTTTTACAATTAATACTCATTATATGAAGTGAGAATTTAATCCACTAGGAGCTAATAATTGTTTTTGAATTAATGTCTCTGAACTATGCATCTGCCCTAATTTCTCTGTGTTCATGCCCTAAGTCTCAATTTTGATGGAAAGTCCTTGATATTAATAATTAGTTTCAAAATTCTGAAGAAAATAACCAATGAATGGTTATTCAGCGTCATAAGTATTTTGTTATGTAAATAGCTGTTATGCAAAAATGTTTTTGCAAAGGAGGTCAGGTTGCTTTCTGCCTGTCAGTGTTAAGTAGTGGTAAGGGTTGGGGGCAGTGAAGAGGGGGGGGGAATTCTTTCACCAAAGCTGCTGTTTGCATTTCAAAGAAAACTGCCATTGGTACCCAGGGAGGCTACTCTTGAAATGCAAATAGGAGTGGGAAACCTTTTCAGGATTATGGTGGAAAAGGAAACATTGCAGTCTTCACCCTAACCACATATACCTGAATCTACCCATATTTTACTGGAGCTGTAGATGCTATATATCAAACAACAGCAATATGCATGCATATTTAATTGCATTCGCCCTATTAATGTCACATCTAATTTGGCCCTAAGGGCTTGCTGATAGATATTTCTCTCAGAGATATTAATTCATTTGATTTCTATCTGATCGCTCTGCTAAGATGTTCAGGGTGACAATATGAGATGCCTCATTTTTCCCCCCACCTTATAGCAATTCCAATGAGGAAGGTTAGACACAAGATCACCCAGTCTGGCTGATACCTTAACGTTACCCTGCATTTGCAAAGATGTCGAATCATAACCCATTCCAAAGCCTTGTTGGAAGCATCTAGAGAACCTTCTAAAAAGGGAGAGAGCATATTTGTTTGTTATACAACTTATTACACTGATTTCTCTGTCTTTACACTAAACATTTTGTTTAAGGTAGTTAGAACTGTAGCTAATATAACCCACAGGGGTTTACCAACAAAGTAGGTTTACAGGTGAGATGACAACCCTTAGTCTTCTGTTCAATGCAGAAAAATGCATCATTCTCCTTTATTTCTGACTTTCTCCTTCACTTTCTCCTAAAAAATGCCTCCTGGAATATCTGCAAGAGATTACTTTCCTTCCGTTAGTATTTAAAATTCTCCATAAGATCTTTTCCCACAAAGCTTTTGTTTAAGCACTTATTCCTCATTTGTTGTTGTTACTCAAGACTCTGTACACACCACACACACACACACTGTATATATAAATCACACCATATTTTTCTAGAATGCATCATCACAGTACAGTACCTCCTTTTCCTGAATTGGCAGTCTTTAGATATATTGGAGGTACAAGTCTCAGAATTCTCAGCCAACATAATTCCCATTGTGAGTTATCTGAAGAGTACCAGGGTGGAGAAAGTTTGGTTTGAGATTAGTTGGGTAGGAGTTTGGAACAGCCTACAAAGACCATGTGTCGAATTACTTGAATATGGATACAGATATGCTCTGTGCCTGTGTCCTATTTGTTGGGCTATTTCTTAGCATAGTTCTATCGTTCTTCTGAAAGAGCACTGTATCCAAAATTAATCCAGCAGATTGCAGGGACAATATCACAGGGAAAAGGCATAAAAAGTGAAGCAGAAGAGAGCAAATAATAACAAACAAGTTACATCCATAATTACTGCTACAAGGGAATGGCAGAGCCGACAGCAATTCCATTTCTGTCCTTTTAGCCAGCAACACCTGGAAGTAGCTTGGGTATGGTGAGAAGATGGAATCAAGTTGGCTGTCTTCCCATCAGAGTAATAAAACAGGAAAAATATAGCCATATGTACTGTTGGCAGAAGCAGAAGAAAACTTATAATATACCCAGTGGTGACAGCTGGCAGATCCCAGCTTTGGGCAGATCCCAAAGGACTAATGCTCTCTCTAAAGATGGAGTTTCAAAATGAGATTAAAAATGAGACTCACCTTACCATACTCTATCTGTTTATAAGAGCCCCTATTAGGCCTGCCAAATACTTCAGAAAGCAGCAGTTAGGTATTATGAGGACAGATAGCTCAGCAGAAGCTAAGTATCTAGAGTCTCCTGGAACTGAAGCCAAAAATGCCATGAAGGATAGTGCCCAGCAACTGGATGGTAGGGAACAGGCCCAAAGCAGTCCAAAGTCACCAACAACTACAGGATAGATCCCACTCTGACTGCATCCACAGCTATGCTGTAAATGAAACATAATGGATTCTATCCATGACAAAAAAAGAATGGAACAGCTACAGGGGTAATTGTAAGTTATTTCTGCTATAGACTGCAATGAAATAAAAGCAAGATCATGAGGGCATGTCATAAGGAATGGATATTTGGGCTTCTACATACAGGAGTAGGAGGAGGTGAGGATGAGACTTAAGATAATTTTGAACTTCTGCAGATTTGAGGTTTCCAAAACCTTTCTATGAATGCCTGTTTTTTTATACTGCTGATATTCTAGCTACATAGAAGTAGCATTTAGGGAACTGAGTTGTCTATTAATCTCTTTTAACTTTCCCCAACCTGTGTTTAGACGGCACTTGCTAGAATTTTAAGATGGCCACACAAGCTTGGAATTCTGGGATTGTGATATCAATGGATTGGGGAGGGAAGGTGATTGTAAAAAATTGTTTTCCTTGACTAAATACTGTGCAATTTGCAACAAGAAGCTATGGTTAAGTGCTTTTGGGCGTGATTCTAAACTTACCCCATTCCCTTTGTCCTCCGGTTTGATTTTTCTCCCCCAACTGTTAATTTCCTGTCCTCATATATAATGCCCCAAAGCTTGCTAATGCCTCCTTCTTAAATGTGGATGGATAATTTAAAGACTAGTCCTCTGAGTGACTAGCAGTGTATATGGGCAAGATAAAAAAAAACCTTTTAATTTGCATAATTTATACAAATTAAATAAAGAATCTCTTTAATGAACAGTACTGCTGAAATAATTTAAAAAATATTTATTACATTCAATAAATGTATTACGTTCAATAAACAAATCTCTGTTCAAAATTTATAGTATGGCTGCATGCTAGGAATTGTCACAGAGGTCACATGGTATTGTTTGCCTCTCCTGATTGGACATCTACTCTAGTAGTATTTTGTCTCCACCTGGTGGTTACTTTTTCTGTCTAATGTGACAGCAACCTGGTCAAAATCAGTAGAAAATCATACACTACCATAATGTACAATTATAGGGGGATAGAAGAAAAAGCTAGGAACAGCCACCAAAAAGGAGAGTTACTCTTGAAGTGTTCCTCAAAACAGAGTTTGGGCAGAAGTTTATATCATTCATAATACTGATGAATCTGTGCTTTGATTTTATTAAAGAACATTTTCATTTTCACCAAACATGAACAACACCAGTGACATCATTGCCAGAATTCAAAAGTCCTTGGGCAACATAGACTTTTGGATACTCTACTGCCAAGATTTTTTCCCCTTCTAGTTCCTCATTGGAATCTTTCTTTGAAAGTCATCATGGCAAAGATGAATATTCAGGATGGGTGGGATTGCATCAAAAATATGTTTCCCAAAGTTTTCCAGAAGTATTTCCCCCCAGTATTTTGGGAAAGGTATTTTTTTTTCTTCCCCCCCCCCACTTTAAAAAAAACTGGAATGAGAACTATATTAAGATTTAGTTTATATAAAAAGTGTTTCTCAAACGGTGGAGAGTAGAGAAAGCAGCTGTCCCTTCCTGATTTTTTTTTTTATGTGCAACGCTGAATCTGGGGGTCTTACATCTGTGCCGATTAGTCTAGACTTCATAATAGCACTGAATGAAGCTATATTCATTTCTACTCTTATCATAGATTCTCCTAGACAACTGTTTATTGTGAAATCACTATTTTTTTCATCCATTCATTCAGATTCAAAGGTGTCAAGATAGTGTTATTCTTTATATGTATTTCTCCCTTTCCCCTCACTTGTTATTTTTTCTAAATATATATATATGTTCAAAATGAAAACACAGCAGCTTTCCACCTGGTAGCACCCCTAATCCCATAACCTTGTACTTTATGGTTATATAAATGCCAATAATTTTATCTGAACATAATTTGGTAGAGTATAAGCTTTAGGACTATAGACCCCATAATGCAATGTTATTAAGGAAGACAGGCAGCTCCTGACACTAATATTTCACTGTTGTTTGGCTATACAATTGATTTTCTAATTGTTGATGACATTGTATTTTCATATGTTCATCCTATTATTTTCTCTACATTTGTGGACATGACATAGCTAGTGCTGGTGGCAAATGGTTCTCAAATTTGTTTGAAGGCTTTGGGGAGAATGAGTCTGATTGATTATTTATTTAACTTTTAAACACTTAAATATTTTTCATTATTGTAAATGTAAAAAAAAATATTTTGGATTAAACGCTTAGTCAAGAAATCTTTAATTAGAAGAAAAACACATTGTTAAAATGGTAGTGACCAGAAAGTTTTCTTTCTATTTAATTAGCAGTTAAGAGCAAGCGATGTAACACTGTCATAAACACATATTTAAGCCTTCCCCAACTTGGTATCCTTTGGGTGTACAGAATTTCAACTTTATAATTCTAGTCAATAAAAAAAGCCATAAAAGTGGTGGATTATGGGAACTGAAGTCCAATATAACAGGAAAATTCCAGAGAGGGGAAATCTAGATTAAGAGCATTGCGATATTTCATTGGTATCTGACACTGAGAGACAGAAAGACAGCACACCAAATACGGTATAGAGTAGTGGTTAGGATGCTGGATTAAGAACAGGTAGACTCACATAGAAGCTGACTTTGGGCCAGCCACTCTCTTACAACCCTTGACCAGCAAGTTTGGAAACATCAGTCTAACAACCTGTACTGGATCAGTGTGATAGATTATTCTCTGCATGTGTATGTGTGTGCAAGTGTATATGGATGTTCATATACACTTTTTGCATGTTTTACAAATAGATGGCACCATTTGATTTCTTCTCATTAGGATACTTCCACACCATCATCTTCACATGCCAATCTTTCTAAAGCAGTTTGAAACTGAGCCTTCACCAATGGAAAGATCACCAACAGTTGATCCGTGCTTCCTCCAACTGACAAATAAGAATGCTCAAAGATTGTTATGTCAATCAATGGCCCATTCTTTATGCTCACACAGGCCCTGGAGAAACAAAAGCCACACATACCATGTGAAAAATAAAACTAATTCTTGCTATCGCCTTGTGTATCCATGTCATAATTATGGTAAAATTGAAAACTTTCTCTTTTCTCTTCTGCTCCATTATTAGTTCTCACAGAAGTCCAGGATTGCAAGAGAAAAGGACAAATTTATTCTGATTTCCAGTAATCCATCATAGATTATATTGAGTTACTGGAAAAGTAATCCAAAAAAGATTAGAAAAGGCTGATTTAGCTCTGGAAAGGAACCAACATCATCTGATCAGAGAAGTCCAGAGATTATTTTGAAGTGGCACAATGGCCTTATGAAACATTGTATATCAAAGAAAGTTGTATGCATCTCCTTATTTTATATGGTTCCAAAGCATGTGGAATAACCCTGTGATAATACTGTCAGCTCCACAAAAAACTTCAAAGTTTTCTACACTGTTCATTTAAAAAAATAATAATCCCAATTGTCTGCAAGAAACAACTTTAATTTTGTTTTATCAAGCTTTAACGTTCCAATTTCAATTCCTTAACAGCCTTCTTAAAGTTTTTGTCAAGCAATTCTTTTTACAATATGCCAAACATCTGGCAATGCAATTCAATACATTGGCTGAAATTATGCATGATAACATGAATAAATTGAATCATAAGATTGGGAAATAGAAAACCCACATTTCATCGCCATCATAGCCACTCTTCTGGACATCTGATCTTGGTCTTGGCCAATCCACATCCTTTTCTTCTGTCCATTTTTTTATTCCATAAAATGGGATACACTGATACTACAGATGTCTTATTTTATTACTATTATTTGACTGTATCTTCAAAGGGCATAGGTGAGACTTCATTTTTATAAAGCTATGCTGAACTTTACTTCTTCTTCACTGCTGCTCTTGTCAATATGCACACCTGTGTATGGACACAGTGTTTAAGAGAAGGAGGCCCCAAGAATTTGCTGCTCCTAAGGTTTTCAGAGGTAAAATCTAGTTGTGTGCCAGGGACCTGTTTTCTCTCCATGGCAAACCAGGGTCTGCACCCACCAGTGTCTGCTTTTCTCCCATCTTAACTTCCTCAGAGCGCTGCTGCTGCATGCGTGTTTGTGAGCTCACAGGGAATGGTGGGACACGGGCCTTTCTCTCGTCTCTAATGAAACCCTTTAATCATATTCAAATAGGTTACTGTTCAGGGGGAAAATAGAAATATGGATTTGATAGCAATAAATTTCCCTGGCTGGCTAAGCCCAGTTCTTAATTGTCCTGTCCCAGGGCTCGCACATTTCATTGTTCGTTAGGTGCTTAAGTCCCTGCTCTCATTTTGTGGCGGTGACATTACCGCTGATGGCTCTAATACTCTCATAATTTGAAAGGGGATTTGCATGATAGAACGCAGAGTATTAAAAGAAAAAGAAAAAAGGAGAGTTAAAAAAGGAGGGGGTGTAGCGCAAATGGGGGGAGCTAGTATGGGAGGACCAGATCCAGCTTTCACTTTAAAAAAAGTCACTTTCTTCAAAGTCAAATCATTGTTTTCATTAAAGTGAGGAAAAAAGAGGTTTCTTTAGAATGAGCTTGTCCGGCCACTGGTATTATCCTTATTATGGCTAATGGTTATTAATTATTATTATCCTCTTGCACAGTGTGCTGCGGACGTGATGTCCTCAATGTCCTTGGGACAAAGAAAAAGAAAGGGTGCTGGAATGGGGTTGGGAGGGGAAGAAAAGGCCTTTGCCAGCAGCAACTTGAATGGTAATGGTGTCTTTAGAAACCTATACAGTCCTTCCTGATCTTGAAGTCTTGTAGTTATCAGTAATATGATTGAGATTTCTTTGGTGGTTTCATTTTAAAATGGATCCATCCTCCTATTTTGGAGGCACTTATCAATAGTAGGACTGTAATCATACTGTATTTGCAAATTGATGGAGATTAATCAACCATAGACATCAAATTGATTGATTGCCCTGGTTGATTCATCTCTTGCACCAATGGTTTTGAGGCTTGAACTATGAACTATGAACTTCTAAGGCAGGGGTGTCAAACTGGCGGCGGATGTGTCACACCTCAGCTCCGCAAAGGCAAAAAAATCATGATACATCACGATACATCATATGATGTGATTGAGTTTGATACCCATGTTCTAAGGTGAACAATACTCTTATCTTTAAAAAACAACAACAACAAACCTACAATATTGTATTTTTAATGTCTAATTATGTGAATAGAAATATAACACTGGATTTGGGATCCTATATATAGTACCTGGTTTCTGGAGCTGACAAACTGAACTTCAGCATTTTTCAGATTTTGACTGGATCCTAATGTGGCATCATAAAAACAAAAAAGAGGAGATGAAGAAAATTATGGTTAATGGAGTAGTGCCAATTTTTCTTTTCCAAATTATTGCTGGAGTAAAATTACAAGATGGCTGCCAGATATGAAAGACCAGATCCACACATGAAGGTTCAATTAACCTGATTTATTGCTAAAAGCCTATGCACAGGAATCTTCTCAGCTAATGGTTGGCGCCTGCTTAGAGTTAAATAAGAGTCAATGCATTCAAGGGGGATTGGACTTAGTTCTCTTGTGGTTACTTATGGGTTTTACACTGATCCCCCTTTTCTCTCTGCCCTCAGTTTCTGTTATCCTTTCTCTTACAATGGCATTCATATTGGCAAGTTCCTGTATTTAAGGTATTTTCATGTGTTATATTCAGAGCAATAACCTATGTATAATATTTCAGTTTGTTATGCTTATAAGAGACAAGTTATATTTTTTCTGGTATGAAATCACATTACTTATTTAACACACTAAGTAGTTCCAAGATTATTTCCTAAATCTTCAATGAATATTTCTTAAATCTTTTGTTTCTTCTGTTTTTTCCCCTCAAGGATTTGTACAGAAAAGTTCAATGGTTAAACCTCCAGTTGCAAATCAACACACCTCCATTTTAATCACTTGATACTTGAGGATTTACATACTCAGGTTTGGATACAATCCAACAAGTACTAGTGCCCACTGAATTTAATTGAAGTTGGTGTTTGATTTCTGAGCAAGCTTTTAAAAAAACGAATAAAGAATGTCTGATTGTGACCTGTTGTAGACTCCTCTGAAAGTTTTCTCTGAATGTGAAAAGTTATTTTACACGTTAACACAATGCTGAATTACTTTGCATTTCTCCACACAAAGGTATATCATGGTCAGTCCTAAGATGCAAAGTGAACACAACTTTGCACATATTAGCAATGTAAAATGTTGTTTGTAAACCTACAATCCAAGCAATTTCTTAAGGAATCCTATAAAACTGCATGGATTTTCCAAAGGTTTACTTCCAAGATAGGCAATCTTCCCTACCAAGTGGTCTACTGATAAGCTGGATGTTATGCATACCCCACCCCGAAAACAACAAAAATCCCAAAACTAGAGAGATCTTTGACTGCACCATTGTGGCTGCCATCTTGATTTAATTTACCATTCTCTGTGGATACCTATGAGGCCCAGAAACATTTTCTTGTGATGACCTTTCTTTTATGGAATATTCTTTGGCAAGAGGGTAGATTGACATCCATTCCAATTGCATTTCAGAAACTGATGAAAACTGAACTGCTCCAGAGACCACTCGTATTGATGTTGTCTTGCTTTGTTATTGTTGGCTAATTGTTTTTAATTGCTATATTGATATGAGTTTTTATGTTTTTCTTCTCTTTCTTCTATATTTTAAGTTTTTATTACAGTAAATGCCAGCAGTTTGTGCTGATTAGGTGATGCACATAATATAACTAAAAATAACTGTAGTTCTTCCACAGTTCTATGAAAAAATAAAATCACAGTGGGAATGAAGATAATATGATATGATAATAATATGATTATCATGCTATAAATTACAACAGTATTGAAAAGTGTGTCTCACTGATTTATAAAAACAGATAAGCCTCATTGTAAGCACACTTCTACAGAGAGCTTTAGCATCATTCTTGATCAGGGCAGGATTGGAACAGGTTCATAGGGTGAATATAATTCTTCTCTGCCTGCCACATTTTTGAAGGAAATCTTGTTCTTGAGCATGGCATTTCCATTGAAAGGAGATTTCTATTGGTATTCAATATGAACTGAACATAGTGACCAATAATTAGGGATGGCTATCTCATATCCTCTACAAGCAGAACATTTTTAATCCTGGCAATAGTCCCTTCTAACTTCTGACTTGCTGCTTGCATAAAAAAGTTGTTTCATGCAGCTTTTCCCAAACCAAGTACAAATTTGGCACCACAATATGAGTATACAAATAAATTCCAAACGCGTGACATGTTAAAATGTTTACATATCAGGTTGATCTGAGAGAGAGAATGACTGGCCCAAGGTCACCCAGCTGGTTTTCATGGCTAAAGCAGGACTAGAATTCACAGTCTCCCAGTTTCTAGCTTGATGCCTTCACCACCACACCAGTCAGGCTCTATATGCTGTATACTGTACATGCTTACAGATGATAATCACTTGTCAATGATAATTACAACCAATATTTTGTAAGCATTTGCAATTGCATCTTTTATTAATTTGATATTGTAATGAAAGAAACATTTTAAAATGAAAGAAAAGCATTAGAGAAAAAGTCTTTTGATAGCCAACTCTTTCATTTTTTCCCTTCATTTTACCTTGTTCCTTAGATGTGTTCTGAACATTTAAAAATGTTAATTATTATTAATTAAAAAACGGAAATGTTTTAAAGTTAACAACAATCATGGACCCTGTACAGCTTAAAACTCAACAAATAGTAATGAAAAGGTTCTTGGAGGGAGAACCAAGCGGGGAGTGTCGGGAACCACTTCTGAGTACAGAGCAAAGCCGGTGTGTGGTTCCTTCATGGTCAGGAGGCTCTGGGGATGTGCCTGTCTCTAACTGGGCCTAATTTGGAGCAGGTCAGCTGCAACTGATCTGTCTGCTACCCCAGGCGAAAGAAGCCTCCCACAGGAGCTCTTGCTCAGTCTGTACCACTGAATGATCCTCATCTCAGCATTCAAGCTTACCTAGATGCAGAGTTTGTTCAGGGCTCCTCCTGAAACCTATTGTATCTGAATTTATTATTATTATTATTTTGGGAGAATATAATTTTGTGTGTCCTCAGCTTTTCACTGGGTGTGCATGCACATGTGGATACCTTAGAGGGAACATGGGAGGAAGGAATGATTTTAATCCTTTGTCTTTTCAAACATTTTGTGGAAGAGAGATGCAACCAGGCTTTGACAAATGGAAGAGGTCCAAGCCAAAAGTTGGTTGTGTACCATAAGGATCGCCACTGTTGTTTTCAGATGATGGATAAGATAGTTTCCTAGCTATAAATTCTAAAGTGCAATCTGTTCTCTCTGCATTTGAGTAGATACTGATCACGTCACTTATGCATCGAACTATTTTTTTAGATCTATTTTTTAAAAAGATGGGACAGCAAACTACCATGTTTGTTGAACATATTGATTTTCTGGGATCCCCTTTGGACCTAATAAAAAGGGCATTAGGAAGTTTTGGTGATGTGGGATAGAGGGCATCTTGAAATAGACTATATCCTCTAGAAAAAGTCATAAACCTAGAAATTAGAGCATATCAAGAATCCAGAATCACATCTTTATGGTTTCAGCTGCATAACTGATCCCCTGCATTTTTGCTGGTAATAGCAAATTCAAACAGCACCATTTCTCCTGCCAGACCTACTATGCAATGACTTGCTCCTTGATTGCATCATCTTGCATAAAAGGGGATTATTCAGGCTTTAGTTTCAGCTAAAACAATACTGCAAATTAGCTAAATGTGTGTTTGGGGCGCCTTGATCTCCCCCTCCTGCATTTCCCATCTCTTAAGGAACAACAACTATGCAGTGCAGATGGGAAAGGCAGCCTAGGGAAGTTGAATTAAACCCACTCAAAGAGGCAAAGGATTAAATCACTGTCCAATGGGGGGGGGGTTTGAAACAGTGTGCATACTTTGAGAACAAAACTTGCCATAAGAAACTATCTTAGCAGTTGGTAAATTGCCGAATCCCCATTATCTTTATCTCATTCTTTAGCAACTTTCCATATGGCAATACTCTGCTTCATTTACCATAGATGTCCTCCAGTGTTCCCAACAGTAGAAGCCACACTCTGTGTCCACGAGCCTTTTGTTAACCTGAATGTCCAGTCTGTTTCACCATTCAAAACAGCACAGTGCATCTTCTGCCCATCTGACTGTAATGCACTGATATGCACAGGGGCAACCCAAAGTTCTCAATCTCACTGTATGATGGCTCAATATTCTTTTGCAGAAGATCAAGTTTGTCAATCTACACCTCAACAAAGGCATTTTCCAGGAATGTGCTAGAATTGGAATAATCTTAAATATTTTCATTCATGCCAGTCACATGGGAATTGGTGTGTGTGCATGGGGGGGGGGTAGAGAATAAGGAGAAGAAAGGGGGGCAACATAAGGGGTTTAATAGGCTTCAGTGACAGCACAGTATCCACATTGGGAGAAGATTAATGACAAAAATTAATCGCATGACCTTTCTTTCGAGGAGCTGGAGGTGAGGCGAGCCATTAAAGCCTCTTATGTTGTAATTAACGTTTGAGGGGAGAAAAGACTGGCTTCAGAATGGATGTGATCATTTAATTAGGGTTATGCGTCAGTGCCACAACAGGTTCAGAGAAGTCATAATTTAACTATAGCTTTAAATTACACAGTCAGAATGCGGATGGCAGGGTTTAATGGCAGGAGAGCCCTACCACAGCAAAGTAAGAAAAACAGTTAAATAAACATCTGAGACAGAGAGAGAGAGAGAGAGAGAGAGAGAGAGAGAGAGAGAGAGAGAGAGAGAGAGAGAGAGAGAGAGAGAGAGAGAATGCAAGACCGAGTGGTGAAGAAGATAATCTGGGCAGAGAGATCTGGAAAGTGTCATTCTCTGTCTTTAAGGGGGTTTCTAACAATAAATTTGGAGCAAGCAAGCCAAATCTTAGAATCAGTCTGGTGCTATTCCTCTGTATAAACGTTCCATGAAATATTATCTCAGGTGTAAATTGACAGCAGTTTCACTGGAATTTAATCTATCTCCCACTAACATAGGAAGGTTATACCAGTGGAAGGCAATACAATTATATTGTGAGGCCTATGTAGAAAAAGGAGTTGAATCATCGAAGGAGGATTATTCCCAAGCAAAGGTATATTGAGCCAGAGCCTCCTTCCATATTATCAACCATCTAGATCCTGCTAACAATTCCAGTTTGTCAGAATATAGACAAATGCGTCTAGTCAAGAGGCCTAGCTCATTGTCATTCCGCTGTACTATAATGTCCTTCTGCAGGACACTTGCTGTTTGTTTATATCATCTCATGTGGAATGACTAGGAAGGTTAATAAGAATATTGTCATTTTACCATACTGGGAGGGAGGCATTTGGCTCTCCCTAGGCAAACCCTATAGACTGTTGTGGGTTTTTTTCAACATTCATCTAAAACTGTTCTGTCCATTCTAGTCCCTTATTTTTGTTGTAAAGATCGAGCCCAAGATTCAGTTCATAATGATAACAAATGATCGATGACATGAACAACAGAGTTGTACAATGGTTGGTCAAAATATGTCAAAATGGTCACAATGTCATCTCACTCAAGCAGGCTCACGGCCTTTTTGCACAAAGGCTTTGCATCATTCCAAAAAATGTTCTATGCCTGTGCAATTCCATGGGGTCATTGGTATTTAGCAACTAATCTGATTTATTTCTGGCCCAGCTATGGCATAGTCTTCATCAAGGCAGAAAGGCAGACAGACAAACAGACAAATCGTGATATTTCTGTTTGCAGTGCTATTGGTCTAATGAGCTTGAGGATGGTTTCGTTCTCTCTCCTTTGGTGTAAACTCTTGCCTCAGCTCTAGACCCTGAACAACTATATTCTTTTTCGCATCACTACTCCCTTAGGTTTTCAATCTATTGTTCTTGGGATCTATTGTTTTTCTAAATGGTGTGTTTCTCTTCCTTTTCTCTGCAGTCCAACCATAATAGCAATATGCAAGGATATTGGGAAACTGCAGGGTTGAAAAAAAAGCAAGCATGATATGATTTTATGATCACAGTTTGTGACAGTTTTTTTAGTGCAACAGAGGAATGGCGTTTCTACTGCCAGGAAGTCATCCTCGTATTGATTGCACAGGTGTTTTTGGGGGAAACAACTAGATAAGGACATAAATGTGTGTGTGTGTGTATGTTAAAATAGCTATTTTATTTCTGGTTTGTGTGGAATAGATATTAGAGTCAATCTGAAATGGCTGAGGAGTCATGTAATTCAGTACATTTTTTTTAGTCATTTATTGGAAAAGTGATTAGCTCATAGTGTTCCATATATTCTTAGTGTTTCACGATCAGTAACAATAAGGATAATTGAAACTTCTTTTTAAAGGATTGGCAAATGGAAGTAAAATGTTTGTAGATGCGTCCTTAGGATGCACCCTTGGGGGGGAGGCATGGCACTTTTTATCTGCGGTCCATCTTCACAGGCTGTAAGTGGGATAATAATTTTGTCATCTTTTACAAAGTTGCCCGAAAGATCACTAAAATGGTCTACATAAACCTCTTTGAATAAATGCTGCATTATTGTTTAGTATTCTTCTAATTATACTCAGTCTTGGGCTTAATTCCAGATTTTCCAAATGATTTGGACTAAATTCAGCCTGCTGATTTAAATCATGAAGTAGGGAGCTCTGCATTTCCTAATCAAGCACTATGCAATAAATCTCTTTGTGTGTGTGTGTGTGTGTGTGTGTGTGTGTGTGAGAGAGAGAGAGAGAGAGAGAGAGAGAGAGCTAAACAAAAACAGACATACAGTAACAAATATAAATTAAATATAAATTTGGAAATAAACATAATCTAATTGCTAATATACTACATGTCACTTCAGAGGAAAAAACCTGTGACAACCAGCCAACCTGTGGGTTTCCTCTGACTGCTGTGCAAGCAGGATGTGTTGATGGGTGTTTTCCTTACTGTTATTCCTTTGTAGCTTTATATCTTTAAAGTGAACCTACTCTGTTCTCTGAAAAAGATGTCCCACTATCCACTATAGAAAAAAATATGAGTTTCTTCTCCATTCAGACAAAATCTGTTGAGATATATGTGTGGGCTATTGGCCCCTATTTATATTTACATATTCTGAGTGTTGCCTGTGGTTTCTTAAGTACAAGCTGTATGAGCTTTTCCCAAGCTTCTTGATTCTTGATTCCTTGTCTTTACATATTGCCCATCCTTATCCCAGATACATCTGCAATAATATCCATAATGTATTTTCCGATCTCTTGTGAAATCTTCCAATAAAAAATCAGTTCCTGAAGCCCTCATTATTTTCTGCTGATGACTGGCCAATAAACCCAATCTCTTATTTTTTATATATATAAAAAATAAAAATAATAAAAAGGGCCCTTTTCCTCCTGGAGCTCTTGAGTCCTTAATACTTAATAGAGTTTCAAATGCTGCAATGCAAGAGGAGATTTTTACATGACAAGGGATAATATTATTAAGATGTGCTATTATTTGAATTCCAGCATTTCACAAATTCTGGCGGGATGGTGAGCTATAGGTGGGAGGAGAGAGAAAACAATAAAATCTTTTGCCTATGAATTACATCTTTCTATCTGGTGATTTGTGCTGGATCCCAGAGCACTCTGGCTAAGTTGGGCCTAGCCTATCAAAATGGCATTATAGGTCAATGCTGCTGAACGATTTCCTAAAACAGATGTACCGGGGCCTGGTGGGAGGTTCAGCCCCAGGCGAGTTTGAAGCATGACAGGTTCAGATGAGAAAGTTGAGTAAATAGCCCAGTGACTAATGACCAACAATTTAAAGCTTATGATGGAGTGGGGACCAGATGGAGGGGGAGGGTAGAGATCTTCCCCCAGTGGGGCAATAGAAGGAATTAGCAGAGAAATGGATGGCTTCTTTCGATATTCTTTTCCATGTAATTTCAGTGAAGTTATTCAAGAGAAAGTGTGTCAAGTTTAGTTTTAGTATACTTGCCAACCAAACTGCAAATGCCTATTTGCATATTTACATTAATGTAAAGGCAAGTCACTAGTTTATAAAAGATTATGGAAGAAGAAGATAAAAATACAGTTCAGATTTACAACTAACCAATTGTGCTGGAGAAAAATGAATGCAGACATAAAGTATGAGTTTTGCCCACAGTACCAATGCCAGTTCAAGACACCTGTACAAGACATATTATCTGGATTGTCTGCATGGAAACTCTTAGCAAATGATTTTTACTAAAAAAAAAAAAAAAAAGGGGCTTTATTTATTTATGGTAATTTATTCTGCTTACTCCACAAAGTGGCTCACTTAGTAATTTCCTTATTTCTGCTGGTCATGCAGCAAAAATGTGCCTGGCCTGAAATCTGAACTAAATATGCTGTTGTTGTCTTTGGGTGACATGATTGAATGCAACCACAAAAGATCAACATATTTTTATTATGCCATAGAACTAGCTTTCCTCAACTTGATGCCCTCCAGATGCTTTAGGACTACAACTCCCAGAGTTTCCAGACAACATTGTCTGACACAGAAAGAGGCAGAAGTCAGAAGATCCTTTAAGCAGGACAAAGTTGCCTGGCTGTTAGATGTTTGCCTTGATCCAGGCAAAACTTAAGCACAGTACACAACATCTTTTAGCTACCATCTGTTGAATTATGTGACCTCACAGAGACTTTCAGTCTGTGGCTGGTAACTCTTCTTTTTCTGGAACAGACATGGCCATTTTAGTTAGTATCTCCATATCCTGTTTCATTTTTAATTTTTGCCATCATAGTTCAACAATGTTTGACATGTTTATCTTTGCCTCTTATTATAATGCAAACATAACTACATATGGCTTAAGGTGAGATTTTGGGGGTCCCTTCCCAGATTATTTTTAAAATTGCCCCAAAGAATATACACAGGGATCTTCTACAGGTTATTACTGGAGATCTTCCCACTAAACTATATTGCCAAATTCAATATGGCGGAAATAAAAACCTCCCTCCATTTTTCTTTTACTGTCTTGCTCTCTTTGTATTCTCTAAAAAAAACATGGAATTCTCTGTGCTTTCTCTTCCTTTTCATTTTCTACATTTACTAACCTCCCTATTTTGTTCCTTTCTCTGTCTCTTGGATTCAAGGACCCTGCTGGGAAGAATTTTGGAGGTGGGCCATTACACAATATTCACCCTGTGTGGGCAACACCAAACAAACAGACTGCAAATAAAGTCCGTGCTCTCCCCCATGCGCATGCACAGAGGCACATCTTTTCTCCATTACCTTTGCTAATACCATCTTTCTCCCATCTTGAGCTCAGTGTGTTGTTGTTGTTTTTTGTCTCTTTCAACTCCCCTCCCTTTCCCCTACCCCTCAATTTATTCCAGCTGTGAAAACCTTTTGCCATCTCCTCTGTCACACGGGCAGAGAGGTGAGTGGCAGGGAGAAAAGCTGCTGCAAGCCATGGTGGATAATCTATTCCACATGTGTGCCCTGGCAAGAGCCCCACCACCAGCACTTGACTGGACGGAATGGCTCCTGCTGAAAGCAGCTTGCGTGGCCATGGATCTGTTTTGGCTCTCGTGCTCTGCTTTGCACATAAAATACGCATGGGGGCATTGGCAACAACAACATTTGGGGGGCTTAATTATAGCATTTATTGGTTTTGTAGATGAAATCTGAACATTTGGGGAGAAGGAAGGGCAATCTGAGAGCGAGGCAGGAAAAGCAGATGAAATGTAAGTTTTGAAATTAGACATTTGCAGATTCAGGGAATTGCATCTCTGGCCATAGATATGCACTCATGTCTGCATGTACACATAGACACACTAACATGGACCAAACTTTTAATAATACAGCTGAATTAGGTAACTGCTTATGGGGCAGATGCTAGCTACTTTTACTCTTGAACTTAATGTCCCATTTAACGTTAAGGCTGCATATGAAAAATGGCCTAGGTCATTGTCCCCAACTCATCTGTTGCTTCCTGAGCAATGGACAATACTATTCCATTCACTGGCAATCAACCTGACTTATGTATATGGCAGACAGGACCACATGTGAGACAGGACCACAGTTGGCCCCTGAAAGGCTTGTGTGTGGTCCCAGCTACCTCATAAACTAACTACCAAATAGTATATAATGTGACTGAAGTGGAAAACTCCAGGGGTTAGAGTCTAAACTCTACTTGGTTTTAGTTAAGTGCAAAGACAAATCAAATCCGGGGCTGTTTTTGTCTTGGCCCCCTCCCTCTACTTTCTAGAGTATGGGTCTCCTCATACCACTCAAAAACTAGTGCAGCACTGAGACAAAAAGGGCCGTGTGCACTGAAAGATGGAATAGGGGGAGGAAGTGCCATGTAGTCCTTTGTCTCAGCAACACAACTCTTGTCCTAGCCCTGGGACAAAGAATATGATACTTCCCAAGCCTACTCCAATATGACCCTGTTCTTTCCATATGTGACTCAGAAATACTTCCAGCAGAAATTATCTTGTACATAGCAGCTATACTGGGAAACAGAAGAGATGATACAATTATTTTAGGCTTACCCAACAGATTAGCGAGAGGGGCACCTGCCACAGCAAGACCAGGGTAAAAAAGTCCTTGTTTTGCTCAGGTTTTGTTCTTAATAATTTTCTGTGTTTATGTAACATTGCGCAACATTGTTCACATTGTGCAACAGGAAAAGCACAAGGGGTATGCATATATGATTTACTTATTTAAGTTCAGTAGCATAATGGGGGACACAAACACATGGTCAGATCTGAATATAGGAGGAAGAGGAGGGTTGCAAATGACAATCAAAGGTGAAGAGTGTTTCTGGAAGGAGAAGATATGTAAGAGAGTTGTCGTGTTTATATTCTCGGTATTCTCTAAAACTTTACGGGGAGAGCCCTTGAACCACTCCCACCCCCCAAAGAAAAGCTTAATCTCTTTGAATTTACCACAGATGTGTGATGGGTTCACATGATTGATGGCATCTGTTTTCTGCTTTATTAAACTTGTTCAGCATGGGATTTGCAAGTGGATTAATAAGCATTAGACAGGAATCTCTGGCAGGCCAGTGTTTTTAGAGAATAACTAAACCAATGGTCCAAAGTGTCCTGCATAATGAGATATGGCTCTCCTCCCTTGTAATGCTGAATACCACTCTTAATGGATAATGCATGAAATGGAAATCCATAGTAAATTTTTATTTAAAACAAGGTCCTTGATCTACAAAGCCCAGATGTTTCTCAGTTGTCCTGAACTGGTACTTCCAGAGGTAGTGAGACTGTAATTTGGGATGGGAGGGGGGAGAATTGCCTGATTTAAGTGATACATTATTTGACTAATGGATTCTAAATAAATACTAAAAGTTATGAAACACATGTGTATGACCCGAAGAAACTGAAGAATTTTTAAAAATGTATGTTTCCCCGTAAATATATTACAGCATCTTAGGGGGAAACTCCACACATGCACAATTCATGACACCATTAAGCCCCAAAACATCTGTGTTTCTTTTGCTATGTGAACTCAGACAAGGAGCCAGCAACTGGATAAGATTTCCTGACAAAGCAGACACACATGTGTTCTTCACATATGCTGGAATACACAATTTTTACAAGCTTTTTCTTACACTCAATTAACATTTGAGCAAGGCAGCTGTCGTATGAGCTTTGTGGCCATTGTGGAATGAGACTAAAGGAACATTTACTTGCTTGGTGATATGAAGAAACTTTGCTTAAAGAAACTATGATTTACTGTAGATAAAAATTAGTTTCAGAGAAGCCCCAGAGACAGAAGGAGAAGGTAAGAAATGCCAGTCAAGTTGGGCCTGAGAAGGAGGCATCCCTCCCCAAGAAAGAGCAGTTTGTGGAGAAAGCCACCACTGTTATTTCCCTTCCCTTCTCTTCCGTCCCCTCTCCCAAAAGATCTGCTGATCTATCTGGGTTTGTTTGTGGTAGTTTGTTTTTTTTATTTTCTATTCTATTAACTATATATTTGAATCAAAAGTGTGGGATATAAATCATGCATTTAGATAAACAAAATGGTATGAGTCTTTTTGGGGGCGAGAGAATATTTCTTATCATGAATTATGTCATAAGCAATAAGAAGCAATAATACCCTGGGGCCACTCTAATGCAGCCAATTATGCATCATGACATAAAGAAATGCATCATCCCCAAAGAGATCAAGAAGTATTCATCTGCATACAATTTGCATTTGTGGATTTACATGTGTAGCTGCAATTTTAAAAATAATCACTGTAAGCTAAAGAGAAATGCAGTATATCTCAGTGTGATAGAAACTGTAATGAGATGATCTTTGTATCTTCTGATTCTATTGTCCACATGTTAATTGTAAAGAGGCAACCTGAAGACTCCTGAACACCAATCTTACAATTAGGTTTCTTTAATAAAGATTTTTTTAAAGCATCCCATCAAAAATGTCCCCAATGCATTGTCTTCTGCAAAATACAGAATTGAACCATCCATATATCAGTCTTTTTGGACTGGAAGGTGAAGCGAGGAACATTTCCTTTTCTCCCTCGTTGCTATTTTCTGTTTCTTTGTAGTGCATCTGGAATCATGATTCATGAAATCCCATAAAAAACAGAAAGGGAAAGGGAACTCATGGTTGTAAGATGCTTTTTACTGAGCCATACTTCTTTAGTCTATCTAATTCAATTCTGCACATCTAATTCAATATGATGATATGATGCAAATGATGCATGTACATGCATCAGACATCATGATGACAGTACACAACACATGTGTAATGAAATAATGGCACATATATTTGCTAATTTGACATCATCATTGCTTATTATAGAGGCTGTTGCACTGCTAGATAGACCTCTGAAGTTTCAGATAGTAGATTTTCCCGGTCTTTCCTGATTATAACATATATATATATATATACCTATATGCACTACATCCTAACATTTTTTCAGTTACACCATCTACACTTATGGTCTTAGGTGAGAATTGACATTCTCACAGCATTTATTATTTCCTTTTCATTCACTGCTTTCTTGGACAGTAGACTTGATAATATTAGTTTCAATTTAACACTTCAGCATATTACTATCATTTGCATACACCTCTATAAAATGATTTGTCCAGTATTCCTTCACTTCAGTTTCATCCCAAATCATTGATTGCTGTCATTGTAATAGAGGTTCCTTTTTTTAGCCCTCTTTACCTAAGCAAGTTTTTTTCTTTCCCTCAAAACTACCCTGCATTTTCTCTGCCTTTCTTTGTCTATTCACAACATCCCATCAACTTGGTGTCCTTCATCAGTTTTAAAAGTTTCATCAAATCAGTTCTGCTTTATATTTATATTCATTCATTCTATTGTCATGTGCACAGATGCTTAAACCAAGTAATCATGGCAAACAGACCTTTTTGGCAATCACCATTTTCACTTGTTTGGCTATCTGAGTGACCCATTGACTTTTTCTGTACTCTCTTGCCAGTTTCCACCTATTCATTCATGTCATCTAACAGAACTTCTTTTTCCCTATTGAACATATTTATTCAGAACGTTGTACCATTTTTATCAAAATCCATCTCTGATTTTTCTATTATCAACATTTTTCTATTATCAACATAATCCGCAACTACCACTAACTGATAGGTTCCTACTTTCTTATGCCCCTTACCTAGACAACAGAAGTTCATACTTTCAGAGACATATTTTAGCCCTTTGATTCATAATTAAATCTATTCCTGTACATATTCATAAACTCTGGGACTATCTGGGATACTACACATCCTCTTCACGACCTGTTTTCCTTGTTACCTTCTGGGAGGAGGCTTCGTGGTATCCGTAGCAGAACATCCAGATTCAGCCATAGTTTCATTCCATACAGCATTAACCTTGCGAACTCTCAAACTTCCTCCTTGTGTTATATATTCAAAATGGACAGTATTTAATATTTATTTACTATGTATATGTAGGGATGTGGGTCTATATATATGTTGTACATAGTATGTTTAGGTGTGTGTCATGTATGTGTTTCACTTTGAGAGTGGGCAACTAAATTTCATTTTTGATGTGTGCCATTGTGCCCACAATATAAAAATGACAATAAAGGTTATCTTATCTTATCCATTGCAAAAATCAAACCACCTTTTTAAAAATTAGTTACATCCTTTCCTTTCTCTAAGGACACTCTAGGTAGTGTTCCCTGGCTTCTTCTGGAATAAGCATACCATTCAATTTCTCTGAACATATGAGACAAGGTTAGCAATGGGGATTTATTCTGCTCTTATTGGCCAGCTGAGGCGGTTGTGGGCAGGCCTGCCGTCTGGTTCCTGGCCATTGGTTTTTAGGGCTATTTGCCTTTTGGCATCAGAAGATTTTCACTGTGCACAAAACCAACTTCTACATTTTGAGAATTTAATTTTGTGTATATAAATTTAATTTAACTTTGCATATGTACATATTTATATGAATGGTATACATAGGAATACATATAAAAGTATATTTGTCCAGGAAGACCTGCCTGCTAGAAGGGAGGTTAACAGCAACTGTTTTCCTGGAAGAGAAAGATGGGAGGGTGCAGTAATGCAGGAATTGTCCAATAGAAGGATGTAGCAGCCTGCAGTTCATATGGAATAGCTTGCAAGCTATTGCCAGGGCATCTCAGCAGGATTTTCTTAAGTTGGTTTAGAGTTGAGAGTGTATGTACACATCCCACCAATGTACAACATGCACACTCAGGATACTAGATATTTAAATAGGGGCTTTTTTGTATTCTACACTTAATACTTAATATTCCTTGCTGTTGTAGTATTTGATTAGTTCCCTACATAAGCATGATTCCTTTTAATAATAAGTACAATTAATGGCAACAAAACAAAAGAAAAAAATTAAGGTATTTTGGAGAATGACGAGTTTTTTAGAAATACAAAACAAACAAACAAACCAAGAAAACCCCAGTGGGACATAAAACAAACAAAAAAAAAAAACAACCAATTTGAAGGCTGAGCATCTAAGCATGTTTAAAAACCACAAATGGTTGGACAGCAAGTATAAAATGGAAAATAAAATTGGAAAAATGGGATTGCAATTTTAGTATCAGTATTTTTATTTGGCATGCACTCATACCTAATGGAGGTTTGGTAATAGCTATGAATGACTGGATGAAACAATAAACACTGTTATTTATTTAAACAATCATATACTGCCCATTCCTTTTTCACAGTTCTAAGCAGCTTACAAACATTTCTATGTAATAAAATCCAAAGAAGCCATTACAATCCAGTTTAAGAAGCTCTTTAGAAAAAGCCTCTAATAGACTTGGAGTTCTACAATCCTTTCTGAACTGTAATAAGAAAGGACCCAGTTTCCACAAGTTGTTCCTTGGTGTAGCACCACCATAGCAAAAACAAAGTTAGCTATTGATAATAGATTTTGGAATTTATAGTACATCCTTCACTTGTTGCAGACCCCACTTTATTAAACCTTGATACAATGGTGGTAAAGTTAGAGCCTGAGGTACAAGTGCTAATGTTATTTGGTGACATGAAGCCAATAGTTACCCTTCTCCCCTAATAGTTTTTACTGCCTTGCTGCTAGTTGGCCCATTCTTGTAATCCAGAGAATTTTTTGGATTGCTGTGAATGTGAGAAAAAGAAATGATTGCATGGAAGCATCCTAAGTTCCTGTCACCCATGTGTCAGTCCATGGTATGTAGGGAAGATAATCCTCCGTCTAGGAAAATTACATTAGTCTGTAAACTATTCTGAACCTTTCTTTTGTCATTTTCTTATTTTGTGTTATTTTGCTGTATCACTGCTTTGCTTCATCCATGCTGAATTTTAATTAAAAATATTAAGAGAGGCATTGTTCTGCTCATAATAATTCATGATAAACAATTCATGTCACCTTTATTGCAGATAGTTCTATCTTCCTTGAATTGATGTTACAGTACACAGGATCTGCATGAGTCTCATATATGTCCATTCAACAGCTGTATTTTTTTCTTCTTAAGCCAATTTCTTTGCTTTGTTTTTTTTTTACTTCATTAACATCATGATTACTGTGGCTTCCTCTTCCTCTTTGGTCCCCCCCCCAACTTTGGTAACTCTTGTTTCATTAACTTTCTACAAGTCCCTCTTTGCTGCTCCTAAAGTTTCCTGCCTTGTCAAACTTAGCTCAGCTATTGCAGGGGCAGAAAATGCTTATTTCAAATTGCTGCTAATTCAGAGAATCGGGCTGGAGGTTGAGTGGCGGTGGGTGGGTGGGGGAGCAGGGAAGAAGGAGGTCTTCCTGGCTGCTGCCTGAAAAGACCCAGAACAATAATACCCCTTTTGTTCTAAGTCAGTGGGTGGGGGTTAGGCGGCAGGAATGAAAGATGAGGGATATTAAAGAAGCAGGTGAAAGACGTGTGTCTTCAGCGGCCTGAGATAAGAACCTGCCCCTTCTAATCTGACTGAAGCTTATTATCTTTCTGCCACAGTCATTACTATTTTAATATTAGATGCCAGAAAAGAAAACTGCATGAGACAACAACCTTAAGAAGCTAGTTTAATGCAGTAGCATATTCAAAAGTAAAGCTGACAAGTCACTGGCGTCAACAAGCCCACTGGTTTCCCCTGGGTTTCCGAAAGAGGAATTTGGTCCTTCAGCCACATCAGTTGAAATGTTTATAGCTCATAATATGCCTGGGGCAGAGGTAGTGTTCTATGGTGCATAACACGGGTGGAGCTTCCCTTGTAAATTAATTTCTTTGACACTGGTCTATTGTAAGACAGGATAAAAAAAAAGTACTGGAAGCAGAATGCAAGAGATAGCAAGAAAGCAGGAATGCTGAGAGAGGGGATGAGGGATCTTGTTATTCAAAGGAAGCCTTGCTGTATCTGTAAGAAAGTCACTGGGCCTTAAAAATCAGCCACAGGAACCTGGCTTACAGACTTGTCTGTAGATTTCATGAGACTGATGGGAGTGCTTGCCCTGCTTCTGTTTCCTGGAATCAGGAACAGTGGTGTCCATGCTTGGGTTAAGAAGTTCAAATGCACATATACTCAAGGGAATACTTGTGTGTGTTTGTAGGTGAGAGAGACGGGGGGGGGGGGGAGAGAGAAGTGGGAAATGGACCTGTGAGATACTAAGTTACTGGACAGCAACTGAGAACTGATTGGCTAACAGTTTTCTTTACTCAGCTATACAGTATGCTAAATATGGAATATACTGATGGGAAGGATGCTTAAGCAATAATATGTTCTACATTTCCATGACATGCATCCTATGTTGAAAACAGTTAATTAATCTCAGGTATGTTTTATACCAGGGGTCTTCAAACGTGGCCCTTTTATGACTTGTGGACTTCAACTCCCAGAATTCCTCAGCCAGGCACGCTGGCTGAGGAATTCTGGGAGTTGAAGTCCACAAGTCATAAAAGAGCCAAGTTTGAAGACCCCTGTTTTATACTATAGCCAGAAGGGTTGTAGAATGGAAAGTCTAGTTTCTGGAAGAGCTTATACTCAAAACAATTTCAGATGAGCTGGGGGCAAAGTTTTACAAAAATCTTATATTGTTTGAAGCCTTGGCACCTAGCTTGTTTGAGAGCAGTGGGTGAAGCCAGTATATAAATGCATCAACTGTATTATGACCCATGCAGTAAGCTGTAAAAGCTCCATGACATTTCTATTTGTACCTGTGTTAATTTTTTCCCCCTGATGATTATTTTAGAAGCTACATTCGTTTTTCTAGTTAAGCCGTTCAAAACAAAGGTTACTCAGAGTGCAGCATTTGTTAGCCTCCGTTCATCTCCCTTTTTTCTAGGAGCTTAAGAACCATCAAGCAGAACACTCAAACAATGACTAGAAAGGGAATAAAGCAACTCATTTTTGTTCATTGACAGACCACGTGCCTGGAATGTGAGTTGTAGCAAATGTTTACATTATAGTAAAACAATTTTCTCCAACCTGGTGCTCTCCAGATGTGGCCAATTCTATAATCCATCCAAATGGCCAGTTCCCATAACTCATCCTGACTATGGACAATTCGAGTTTTTGAGTTGTTCCTAGAGATGGGAGACTCTTGGAAAAGGGCTAAACTTTATAGTCTAAGGTACATCAGTATCCTCTACATTGAAATTGGGAGAAAGGCCACCTAGTGAATTCATGGCTGAGGTGAGACTTGAACAGAATTTCCTGGCATTCAGGTCACATTCTCTGTGGCTACACTGAGGACTGTATGCATGGAAAGCATGTAGACTAACAATCGGTTACTGAAAAATGAAATGCTTGGTTAAAAATAAATAACAGGGTTTGATTGCAGCTTTGCCTCAAATTTTCATGCCTTTTGGGGGGGGGGGGGAATAAACAGTTTTTTAGACAAAATTATGGAAAGTGTGTTTTCTTATTTCTTGCCAGTGGAAATAAATGTAGAAACTAATAGAGAAATTTTTGTTTCTACATCATCCCTAGAGCCACATATATTTTTGCAGCAAACTAATCTTGAGCTGCCATTTTTGGTCCTTAGCCCCCTCCCCCCATCCCTCCTTCTTAAAATGGGATAAAAGTTGATTAATTATGCATGGTGCAGTCAAAGGGACAAGGTTTGCTTGCATCATCAAAGTTTTCTGGGATGAGGTGCTTGGTTTTTGGTCAGATCTGGCAAATGCCTTTCCTTATCTGCCCACTCCCTGCCTTCCTCCACAATAGCAGGAAAGTGCTGAATAATTAGTATGCATGTAACACAATGACACAAGATTGTACTTCAGGCACACAATTTAAGCCAGCTATCTCTTTTTCAAAAGTAGTTCATCAATAATTCCAGAAATCTGTTAAATTGTGTCAAAATTCTCCAGGGAAGAGAACAGGCATTCAAAGACAGGCCCAGTTTCTAGAAATGTACTGTTGGACAAAACACAATATTTCCAATGGATATTGTAAATTAATAAATAAGATTAAGGTTCAAACAAATTAGAAATTATTCATCATTAACACAAATAATTATCACAGCCACAAATAATATTGTTGATCCACTTGATATTTAATTATTATGAAAAAATAATCGAAGTTTCTTTGATGTTCTATGAAAATGAATGTGGTATTTGGAAGGAAAGGGCTGTTGTGTTTCTTTGCTGACTACTATTGATAAGTGAGTGCATTTCTCTGCCTTCTCCTGCTGGGAAGCATTTGTTATTAGCCTGCTTAAAGACTAATAGGATTTAGTAATTTTATGACTTCGTATAGAAAGGATATCTATATTTGCAGGCAAATATTTAAGCTGTCAGTCCATTCTTATCCAAAGTAAACTAAAGTTAGTTTACAACCAGTTGGTGAGGTTGGGAATTTGTCACTGAATTTTATTCATTCAATTTGCATTTCCTCCTTACTTTTAGCCATCGAACATTTAGGAAAATCTGACACATAGCTTTACATTTAAATGTATTTTGTAAGCTGACATTTATATAAGTAGAGAAAAAAGGGGTAACCTTAAAACAGTAGGAGTTCTAGTTTTTAAATTTCAGCTTCCTGCAAACTAATGTTTATTAATTAGCATTGGTGTTAATTTATCACATTAATATTAGAGGTTCAAACAATAATCCAGATAATTATCTGTCTTACTTAAAAGGTTATAGTATATATAGTAGTCATTAAGCTGCACTTTGAGAGATGACACCATTTAGTTTAAATCTGATATATGCTTTGGTAAAATTATAGCTCAGTCCAACCATCAGGACTACACAGGCACAATAGATTATTATTAAGTAACACCTCCCTCGGCAACTGTATTAGTGCAAATCATTATTAGTACTGATTTCTCTATGACTTCAACATGCAAGTGCTATTATGATCCTTATTGCATTTATTGTTGCAATAATAAATATGAATAGCCCTATCAGTAGCTATTAGCTATGATTGCTAAAATAAAGCCATCATAGTCAGCGAGTATATATCCTTGATAACTAGTGGCAAGGTAGGGCAAACATGCTCTGCTTATGACTGTCAAATGTCAGAAAGAGGATAATGGATTGGATATGACCTTGGCACGACCTGCCAGGTTCTTTTGGGCTTCACAGATGCTTCATAACACATAAGAACATGCACGACAACAAAACACCTATTTTTAAATAATTAAAATCCCAACATTGTTTGCAAAGCACGTGTACAGGCAGTCCTTGAGTTACGACAGTTCATTTAGTGACCGTTCAAAGTTGCAAAGACACTGAAAAAAGTGACTTATGACCATTTTTCACACTTATGTCCACTGTAGCATTCCCATAGTTACATGATCAAAATTCAGATGCTTGGCAACTGACTCATACTTATGACGATTGCAGTGTCCCAGGGTCATGTGATCACCTTTTGCGACATTCTGACAAGCAAAGTCAATGGGGAAGCCAGATTCACTTAACAACCGTGTTACTAACTTACCAATTGCAGTGATTCACTTAACAACTGCGGCAAGAAAAGTTGTAAAATGGGGCAAAACTCACATAAAAGCTCTTTCATTTAGCAGTAGGAATTTTGGGCTCAGTTGTGGTCATAGGTTGAGGACTACCTGTGGTTGCTTTAAGAGGACCCTGTTTTTTATGTGTGTCCTCAGCTGCGTCCTTTGCTTCCTTATTAGTGCTGCTTTAACAGCTGAAAGAGAGATGCTTGATAAACTTTTTTTTCTAATGCTTTACATTGACCTAAAGTTTGGAATGCTTTGAAATGAGCTAGGCTTGAGGGCATTACCAGACACAGCTTCATGTCTGCATGAGAAGTGAACTGAGCCATTCTTCTTTCCATGCATCTCTGCTGATCAGTTAATGGTCTCACTTCTGTTGCCCTCTGCCTTAGAATCAATTCTTCTGTGTTAGTAGAGAAGAATTACCACCTGTTGGATAAAGCTTCCCTTTTGCCCAGGGAAAGGGCCTGAACTTTTTTGGACAGGGCTCAGTCTGAGAAAGATTCTCTTTCTTTCTGAACAGTTTCACAGAACAACAGAATAACATCTACCTCCCCTGAGAATTAGATAGAAGGAGTTTGCTTCCATGATTATATTCTCAAGAACCTTCCCTCACCAAGAGTAGAGCAATATGTTGCCTGATTCTGATTGCTGTTTTGCTGGCTAATGAAATATTTCCACACACACACCCCCCTAAGTAGGGAGAGAGAATATTTGGGAAATATCAGTAGGCTGATGAATAGCCAATGGTAAAAGTGTCCCCCTCCTCTTGAAAGATGTGGGGACCTTCTCCAGGAATCTGCCAGTAACGAATCAAGACTGATAAAATTTAAACAGTTTGGCTCTTGTCAGATTAAGCAGCAAAAATAAATTATTTTCTGCAACTTGAAAGTTCAGCATAAGGTTATTTAAAATATGGTTTGAGGAGAAGATAAGGACAGTGTTGTGTGAACAAGGGTGACACTGTGGTTGTCAGGCCATTATTTTACTAATGCTAACTAAAAGCGAAGAAAAGGCCTATATGATCACCCCATCTCTCCACACCAAAAGATAAATTATTTGGGGAAAATCTTATACCACCTCTTGGTAAGAGATTTGCAACAGTTCAGAATTAATTTCCCAATCTATCCAATTTCATATCATTGGCTGGTTTGGAGAGATGAGTTGACACTTCTGGACCTGTGCCATTTAAACAGAAAAATCAGAGCGAGTCTAGTGTTTCCTTTTTTACTGTTATAGCTCTGCAGTGCTTATGGGCGGGCCAATTTCCAATGGCAGAAACACTTCCCTCATTCTGTCTCCTAGTTCTGAGATTCTAGACACCCATTACCCATCCTAACTATAAGGTTAAATATTATAAACATTCCTATCAGTAGGCATTATTTAGGATGTATTTCTTACCTTTCCATTCAAGCAGCTACAGCACTATATAATTATGATGACAATTTACCATGATGTCTCTTGCCCCACTAATCCTGTTAGATTTGGCGGGAGATACTCCACATCCCATACATCAAGAAGTACTGTCTAATGCAGGGGTGTCAAACTGCTGGCCCGCGGGCTGGACGTGTCACAAGGAAACCGCGCTCACCCCATTGCCGGCAATGGGGAAAAAGTTCCGATACGTCGCGCGACGTCACGTGACATTGCAAGTTTGACATGTCTGGTCTAGTGGGACCCAGAAAGAGAGCCTTTTTGGTCAGGACCCCTCCCTCTTGAACATAGTTCCCACTAAGACTTCCCTTGACCCTGCTGGCTATTCATAAGCCTGGAAGATCTGGTTTTATTAACCAGCCTGGGGATCTGGAGGAGTGGGGCTGTTGATGGTTGGATTTTTTTCCTGGCTGCCATTTCTAATTTTGTTACATTGTTTTTTTTGGTTTTTGTTAGGTGCACAGAGTCATGTATTTGAGATAGGCAACCATAAATAAATTGGAAAAGCTCTTGACATTTCACCATCATAGTTTAAAGCTTTCCCTCATAGCCTCTACTCAATCAGCCACTCAATGCAATTAACCCAACAAATGCAGACATGTATTGAAATTAGGTTGTGTGTGTGTGTTTGTGTGCATGCACTAACAATTCATTTCTCTTTTGACTGAAGTGGAGCTGAAGGATTTTCTGTTGTTCTGGGATAGGGGCAGGGGATTCTTTTTCTCACTTTTCTGTTGATCAGCTGCAAAAAATCTAATTGATTCATTGACTGCATGTTTTCATTATATTGAGGTGAGCAGAAGTAAAGATGATTGCAAGTTGGAAGCAGAAAGGTTAAGGTGTAGAAGTGCCCTAACTTTCAATTCAGGTGTATTTTATTTGTTTGTTAGTTACAAATAACTCAAGGTGGCGAACATATCCAACACATCTTCCTCTATTTTTCTTACAACAATCACCTGTAAATTAGGTTGAACTGAGATAGGGTTGAGTGAATGACTAGAGGGCTGAGTGACTAGAAATCACAGTCTCCCAGTTTCTAGCCTGGTGCCTTAACTACTAGACCAAACTGGCTCCCATTTTAGGAGGAAAAGCCACAGAGAAAATGCATCATACCTTTCCCTGCCTTTAAATAAGTCTATCCTCCTTCAAAAGGCAAATACTGTTGCCATCACCACCACCACTGATAAAAAGGATGATGTAGAGTATGTGGGTCTGTTGAGTGAAGAAGGGGAGAGTGGAAGAAAAGTATGGTTGTGGCATGAAAAGGCTGCAGAAAAGAGGTAGGGAACGAGAAGTAGAGAAAGGAAAGGAAAAACCTGTAGCTTATGGGAAGAAAGAAAGGAGTCCCTGCAGATTTTACTCCACTAGTCATAACTGACTATAGGGCACAGTGCTCCTTTCCATGTCAAGGTCCATTGAGCCAGCACTGTCCGAGGATGTTTCTGCAGTCATGTGGCCAGCATGACATCATGGAGCACTGTTTCCTCCCCACTGAAGTGCAACAGTAAGCAATACAATCTTCTAACCAAAAGTGCCCAATTCCAGGCCATTCCAAGTTGCTGATGCCTAAAATGTCAATGTGCAGTTGGTTGATTTCATCTTTCGCTTTTGTGGAGCTTGTTCATGTTCACGCTTCTTATGTTCCAAGTTCCCAATGTAATTCTTTCTTTGAATTTTGGATTTTCTTTTCCTGCATGACATTAGCAACTAAATGTTCTGAAGGCTTTAATTTAGACATGTCATAAACATCATTACTATTTTAAAATATTCTCAGCTCTTCCTCAGTAGCATACTGAATGCCATCCAACCCGAGGGGGTCCATCATTTGGCACTGAATTATCAAAAGTTTTCTGTTGTCTCCCTGTGTAGTTTTCTTAGAAAAATCCAAGATAGGTTTAACATTGTCTTTTCTTCACAATATGAAATGATGTCTTGCTATTATCATTAAGATGGTCATCCACCTCCAACAACTTTCTATACTGTTGCTACCCCATAGGTCCCTGCTTGTTTTTGCTGGGCAGCTGGGATGACTTTTACATGTTGGCTGACCCTACTAGGAGTACATCCTCTTGACATACATTCCTAAAGTTTTTCATTCATCCTTTTCAGGAACAATCCGCTTCACTCACTGAGGCAGCATGGCAGGACCTGAAGGGGAAATACAGGTAATCCTTGGCTTATGACCACAATTGAGCCCCAAATTTTTGTTCTTAAGAGAGACATTTGTTAAGTGAGTTTTGCTCTATTTTACAACTTTTCTTGCCACAGTTGTTAAGTGAATCACTGCAGTTGATAAGTTAGTAACACGGTTGTTAAGTGAATCTGGCTTCCCCATTGACTCTGCTAGTCAGAAGGTCGCAAAAGGGGATCACATGACCCCCAGGACATGGCAAAAGTCATAAATATGAACCAGTTGCCAAGCATCTGAATTTTGATCACATGACCATGGGGATGCTGCAAAGGTCATAACTATGAAAAACATTCATAAATCACATTTTTAGTGCCGTTGTAACTTTGAACGGTCACTAAATAAACTGTTGTAAAGTCGAGGACTACTTGTAATTCATAAATACATAAAATAATTTATAATCCGTAAATAAAGTAGATATCATTAATAGGTAAACGTTAATAAGAATAGGCTATAGGATTATAGCTGTAGATTATAAATATTGTTTTAATAGTAGAAAGACAAAAATTATTGGTAGAAAAAATAGATTTATGGAAGCAAAAATTCATTTTACAAAGAAAACCTATTTTTGAGGTTGCAACCTGTCCTGTATATGTGATGCTATCCTGAAAATAACCCATGCCAATGGAAATTAAGTAGTTTGCTGGTCATCATATCATCTGCCATTCAGGTTCTCAGGTCAGTGTATTAAGGTGTTGCAAAGTGCTTGTTTCAGTGTTCTTCATGTGAAAAACAGAGAAAAAAAATCTTGATCAGATTGTCATGGGGGCAAACTTACATGCTGTACCACAATGCTGTGATTAATATTTCTAATATTTCTTTTAAAAAGAGCTGTAGGCTAATTGAGATTAGGGCCAAAGTCAAGATTTTTATCTTTTTGTGTAGATATAAAGCTCTCACCCAAAATATTTTATTAACCATGGAGAAAATATATAGTGTTTTTGCCCAGTTACCTTTCTCTGTCATCTCAACATCACACACAAACTTCCCCACTATATAAACAAAAGAGTTGGGCATACAGCCCAAGACACACACCCCTCCAATCTATATTATTTCTCTTTCCCCACAGCTGTGTTTGGAAGATAATGACTTTGGGAGCTACTTATTTTTCAAAAGGCAATATTGTCCTAAAACAGAGAGGGTACTGATATCCCTTCCAGAAACTAGTCCCCAGACTATGTGATTGTCACTATCTCTCCTCTGTGCCTCTTCTGCAGAGACAGACCAAGTGGAGGGTTGCCTAGACCATATAAAGGAAAGCCAATTGACCTCTGGCTGAATTAGACCTAGGAGTTTTCTGAGCTGGACACAACTTCCATAAAAAACTCTTTTCATCTAAGTATTTTAGAAGCAACTATCTAGAAGATACAGAGCTAAAGTAGCATCTTAGTAGTAATCCTGTTCTCATTACTTTCAGCCCAGATTCCTGTGAGACTATATCTATAGGTCTGGGTTCCCCAACATTGACCCTTGCCTCATTCTGCTTCTTAATGTTTAAACAACCTTTATTTTGAACAAAATGTAGGAAAAAGCTAGCTGGATGCAAAGCAAACATGAGCCTTAAAGGATCTCACTTAAGTCTTATAGGTGTTCTTAGAAATTAAAGTACAAGTTGTTGCAGAATTTTAATGTGTATCCACAAACCTAAAAAAAGAGAAAAGTAAGTTCACAGTTGGTAAATATTCTAGGGGCCTGGGGAAAGTGGCTGGGAGCACCCTCATTAATTTCTTCTAATGCTTTAGAACCAGAAACATCCATTGAGGCAACCCATCTCATTCCTACAAAGGAGTCTCTTTAATGCCATATACAATACATAGGATTTACTAGGTTTAAGCCTTCCTTTAACCCAACTCAGGAAGCCAGGATGGAGAAGGTCAGACAATTGCCCCCAACCTGCTAAACTGAAGAGAGAGTATATAAAAAGTGCTATGCCATGGTAACAGCTAACTCCAGGTCCAAGAAGCCAGATCTGGTTTACAGAGCAGAAATCAAAGCAGCCAGTCACTGAAGCACCAAAGATGAAAGCACTGTCTATAGTGATTTCAAGTTGCGACATTTATTTTAGAAGTTACACCTCCACACAGCAAGGTTGTTCAGCATGCAGATATTCTGGAACAATAATGCTTGAGTAAACTTTTAACTCTCATTGCAGGCATACACTTTGTGCCTGACTTCTTTCTGGACTGTCTATCCAAATACATAGTTTTAAAAATGATTTTGAAATATCCTTATCAAAGTTTGAGGAAGGCCCACACTCATAAGAGTTAAACTGTTCTCTGCCTTTCTGCCTGCCTGCTGTGCTGAGCCTGGACTAGGGACATTTATTGGTTTTGAGACCCTTCTCAGACTGTGTTCATATTTTGATGCAGCCATTTTGTGAATCAACAATATTCATGCAAACCGTGTTACTTTCACATTCATATATCCAATGATTCCAAAAATTTATAGCAAAGCTAAAATATCTGGACTTCCAAAATCTGAACAGCCATTAGATGCCAGCAAGGAGATACAGAAAATTCTAACATTGTGCCATCTAGTGGTCATCTGGACTTTGGTAGCTTAATGCTATTTTGCTTTTGTGGGGAGCATCTAAGTCTGGAAAGCTGTTTTTCAAATTAAAATTACTGTCAAGGGAGAACTTTGGAGTATAGGTCCATGACCCGCTTTTGAAGTGAAACAATAGGCAGACCAGGCTTCTTACATTTTAAGAAAATTGAAGCAATACGTGTTATCATCCCAAAGGAGATCCTTATAAGAGCATTTAGTTCAGAATTTAAAATAAAGTAACAATTTCACCACTGCTCAATCTTCAAAACACTCTTAAAGTTGTAGGAGAACACAATTTTTTAAAGAAGGCAATTCCATGTAGATTGAAAACGTTCAGCATCCATGACTATGGTTTAGAACTAAGAAAGTAACAAAAAATGAAAAATAGGGAGAGAGGAGAAATGGAGTATCTTGAAGGTGACTATTGTAGTTGGAATGTTTCCCTGCTTTTATAGGAAAGTGAGGGTTCTGAAACATTTAACATTCCCTGGGGTCCCTCTTGTTACCTCTATTCACAAGTATTTTGTCTCACTGACAAGTTCATAATCTGTATTCCCGTGGATAGTAGATGACGATCAGGAATTATTTTTAGGTAGCTTTCAGCACGGATGTCAAAAAAGTTAAGATGAATGTCAATCTAGATTCCTGTACAAGCCTTCACTGATGAAAACCTGGAGTCCTGACCATTCAGAACTACACACAGAGGCTAGAACTGCTATTTTATTGGGTACAACAGTTCTTCTATAAAATAAGCTGAAAAGTTAAGTGTGTTATACTGGGGCTATAACTCAGATAAAGCATCTAAAACATTTAACACTGTTCTGTGAGGCATCTATTTTTGGCACCTCTAAAAACATGTTTGTAAACATGCCAACCTACAGACAGATATACTGACATAGTTAAGATAGTGTGGCGAGTCAGCCAAGAATAAAGCAGATTTCCCAGAATTTCTTAAGAAATCTCTCAAACATTGTCATTCCTGCAGTAGATCTGTAAAGAAATGAGGAAATTATAGATAGCAGCTGAAATTGCAGGCTATATTTCTAAGCACAGTATATTTTTTAATTGATATACTGCTTGTTTTGAGAGAACTTAGAAAATAGTAATCCCAATGTATGTTTATAAATACGTTTTACATTGAAGAGGTAAGGAGATCCAACATGAAGTTTCAATCTCCTCATATTTGATTCAAAGAAGCTTTTATGAATGATTAAATAAAATATTTTCTAGACTGGCAATGTAGCATGAATGGATCCTCAAGGAAACCCATAGTAAAAATGTGCTTGTTACTGTCTTATTGATTTGAACAAATTACTAAATTATTCTTATCTACAATCCAGATATCAAACTTTATAATTAGAAAGTAGTGTACTGATGTAAAAATAAACATGTGACCAAGTGACCAAAGCCCTTCCAATTTGAATGTGCGTGCAATACCGTAAATATGAATAATTATAACATTAACAGTGGCATTAATCCATGGAGGAGCAGAAGGAATAAAGGGAATTGTGCTCTATACGGGGCTGTTCTTGAAGAGTAGCTGGAAACTTCAGGGGGTGCAAAATGCAGCAGCCCATTCAATTATTTGTTTTTCTTGCCAAACACAAGTTACACCTCTGCTTCATGAGCTGCAATAGTTACCCAGTTTGTTTTTCGGTCCAATTGAAGGTGCTAGTAATGACCTTTAAAGCCCTTCATGGCATGAGACCAGGTTATTTGAAGGACTGCCTTTCCCCAGTTTCATCTTCCTGTCCCACCAGATTCAACAGAGAGGGCATATTTGTGTCATAGTTAGGTGCCAGTTAAGTCCCCTGTATTAATCTATATTATTTATCTATTTTCAAGACATTATTCCTATGATTTCACTAAAAGAAAATTCAAAATAGGATACCTTACCTGAATAGAATACTTTATTGGCCAAGTGTAATTGGACACACAAGGAATCACACAAGGAATTTGTCTCCAGTGCATTAGCTCTCACTATACATACAAGCAACAAAGTAATATAATCATAAGATACAAAATAAGAGAAGGTAGTAGAAAAGATGAGAAGGATAATAATAATACAGCCATACTACCTGCAACACATATTTGCTTTAATGTCTAATCCATCCAATGTCCAACCAAAATTTAAATAAATTACAAACTCTAACAAATCAAAGAACTTTAAACTGGCAGAATGGAAGCCAATGAATACAGGGCAAAACCCCAAGAAATAAAAGAAAAGAAAGAAGAAAAGAAAAGCTGCAACAAGCAACAGGTGAGATGGATCTCCTGAGGCAAGATATTCTGTCTAATATCAGCTTCTCTGAATGAGCAGGACTCTGCAGCAGGAGGAAATGTATAGAGTAACCTCCGATTCCAAGCAATCTGGAGATTTTAAGCAGGCTAACTGCCAGTGATTTTGATAAAGAAGTGGAATAATTTGTGCCAATCTATAATATTGCATTTTGAACAGTCAAAATTTAAGGCAGCCTCTCACAGAACACATCACAATGAACAACTGATAGGTTCTCAAGATATTTCAAGAAGATTGATCAGGAATCTTTATTAAAAATCACACAACTTTTCTTTTTATAGACTTCTTTATAACATTACCTGCATTCACTCCAGTTTGCATAATATTGCAGTCCAACTACAATAAACCGTGTGTGTGACAATGTCCAGTCCTGCCTTAGCCAGAGACAGGTGCATTAGGAATACTTGACCAATGAAGTAAAGGAGGCCATCAGTTTTAGATGTATTAATTAGCCAGCTATTTTGGGATACTGGGTGTGCCCCTTTATTTTCAGCAGCCTCTAATCAATTGTAGCCAAAAGAAAGGTGGGGTGAGATGGGGGAATGGAAACTTCAGTAGAGATATATAAAAAGGTATTTTTTTTACAACAACTTACAGTTAACTTTAGTGAAAACTGAAAGTGGCCTCACAAAATTACACCTAATTCAGAGCTTTTACATGCACTTTTCCATTTCGGAAGCATGGAAGTGCCTAAATTAGCAAAACAGGAGTAAACTGTTGACTGCTTCATTGCAGGATTAAGTGTGATAAATGGAGGTTTTGTTCAGCCTGTGTCCAGATGTTGTGTCTATACTGTATATGTGTGTGTACTATTTTTTTAAAACATTCTTGGCATACAGCCCATATATATTTTGGATACTGCAGGGAGTATATAATATTACTGGAAAATGATGTGGTCTGGTAACCTTTTAAATAACATTTCCTCCCTCCTCTCTTTTCTAATAGTTTGTTTTTCTTTCCATGTTTTCCTTTATTGGGAGATTTTGAAAAAAGTAATGAATGTAAGGCTTTAAAAAAGGAGTGATTACTTTCCTCCTTTTCATTAAAAAAATAAGAGTAAAGGGACTTGTAAGGATGCAAACATAGCTCAAATGTGGAACCATTTTCTTTAGAATATATTCCATATTATTCTTTAACTTTCTTAGCCAACTTGGCTTGAAGAGTAAAGTTGGGATTTGGCAAAAGCTAATTCCCCTTCCATACACCTTTTACCTTCCCTCTATTTATTCTAAAGTTTCATCCAAGGTGCCGCTTTTTTTTTAGGAAGTACCTGCCACTCTTGCATGCTTTGCCTGAAAAAAGGTGGTTGACTTGCCTTTCCTGAGTTTAAAAATACGGTATCCACCAGGAATTTGGACCTCCCAGTTTTAAGGAAAACAAACAAAGAAAAGATTGTCAGGCAGGCCTCAAAGTGCCGGCATGCCGCCATACAAGTTGCCCTTTGCATGCCTTTGAGTCTGGGCCTCTTCTGCTTTGGAGAATGCCCATCTAATTTGCAGTAATAGCATCCAGCATCTTTTCCATTCAGGGAAGCCTGTCTGAACGTTCTTTTTTCCAGACTTTCTCTTTCTCCAAGCTCTACTGGGCCAGGTGCTACAAAGTTTTTTCCTTTGCAATCAGCCATGTGAAATGATGCACACTTCCAGTTTGCTAAGAAACACAGAACAGCTTCAATCAAACACTTTAAATGCACATGCTTTTCTGCAGTAACTCATTCTTTTAATACTTTTAAACTTTGAACAACTCATTTCAACTTCATAAAAAATACCTTTTGATTTTTTTTTCTCATTCTGTGGAACCCAGAATGGCTCTTGTTTCTTTTTTGCCTGCCACTAGTAATAAAATCTTGTGTCCAAAATTTTTTCACCTGTCAGCAAATAAATTCACAGAGACAAACTTTATTTTATTTATTTTATTCCCCCCTTCATTATTTTTATAAACAACTAATGCTCCTTTCTCATCTATTTCCTTCCCCCCAACAACAACCCTGTGAAGTGAGTTGGGCTGATTGCAAACTTTTATTAATCAACCCCTCACTTACATGAACGTTGTACAGATAGATCACGGAGCAAGCATTCAAAGATATCCTTGTGGTGATTAAAGAACTCACCAGTGGGCAAAAACTTTTTGGATGGGCAAATAAGGTACAAGAGCCTCCCCCCCCCCCAATGATTATAAACACTGAGGAAACGTTGGGAAAGGCAGCCTAATTTTTAAACATCAATTTCTTCCTCATGCTTAAAGAAATGACTCACAATTCAGCTTTCTGGATTCTTCCACTCCATGGTCACAAAGTTCTGATGGTAATATACTGAAGAATTAGGGCAAGGTATTGACAGTTTCCTCATAATATTTGTAAATCTGAGGACTACAGAACTGTAAACATGGCACTTGTTAGGAATCCATAGATTCTATGTCTCTAATAAAACCTGAAACCTTGAAAAATGTTTATCTATCTATCTACCTATCTATCTATCTATCTATCTATCTATCTATCTATCTATCTATCTATCTATCTATCTATCTATCTATCTATCTATCTATCTATCTATCTATCTATCTATCTATCTATCTATCTATCTATCTATCTATCTATCTATCCATCTATATATCTATCTATATATCTATCTATATATCTATCTATATATCTATCTATATATATATATATAGGTCTTTGGTAATTCGGGTTTTCTCCCGCATAAAATTGGAAGTGTCTTGGCGACGTTTTGACGAACAAACACCCGTGAAAACCTCAGAAAACATATATATATCTTTGATGACTGCAAAAATACGAATCCCGGGCATATCTGTTCAATGACACAGTCCTCGATCTCCGGGAGAAATATAAACCAGCTGTTTATTGTTAAAAAGTTTAAAACAATAAAAACAACTATTTACAATATTAAAACAACTTAGCTTTCGCTGGTCTGGGGGAGCGGCTGGAAAGCATGCCAATGGCAGCAGCGCCAGGAAGGAGGGGATTGACAAGGATGGGAGGGAGGAAGGTTGGAGAACTGGAGTGCAAAAAAGAGGAGGCGGGACAATTAAGGCAATTACGGTCAGCCAGGACGGATGACCCTATCACACGGTCAATGAGTAAGCAATTAGGCTAGCAAGGTTTATAAAAGTAATCTCCACCCCAAAACTTCACTCTGAGGACGCTGGCAGGGGACCAGCGAAAGCTAAGTTGTTTTAATATTGTAAATAGTTGTTTTTATTGTTTTAAACTTTTTAACAATAAACAGCTGGTTTATATTTCTCCCAGAGATCGAGGACTGTGTCATTGAATATATATATATATATAAACATATATATTAAAAAGACATTAAAAACACATGAGGAGCAAGCCAGGATGCGGACGGCGTTCGCAAGGGGTAGAACTAAAGAAGGCAATCATCATATGGAAAGGGAATTGGACCCACGACGAGCTGCTGGAACCAAGGAGGAGGAAGAATGACGATCGGAGATAAACAGCATGGTCCACAAAAAGGAGGAGAGGAGAGATGATCCAGCTGAACGAATGCGTTTGTGCGCACGCATGGCCAGGCAGAAAGGAGATCCGGAGGAAACAGGGCTGGCAGGGATAGGCAACGAAGGGCCAGAACAACAGGCGGATGAATGGGACAAAAAGGGGGAGAGCGGCAATGGAGAATCACCGATGGTGCCGGATCCGGACATGCGGCCTGGAACAATCACGGGGGGGGGGGGGCATACATCAATGGCAGTGACGTTAGGAAGGATAGGGTTGATAAGGATGAGAGGGAGTGAATCTGGGAGTGAGTCAGCAGGCAGCCCGGCTGACCAAAGGCAGACGAGGTGGAGAAATAGGATGCGGCTGTGCGGGTGCACATCCTTGCACAAAGGGAAACTAAAAGAAATAGGGCCAGTAGGGACAGATGGTGGAAAGCTAGACAAATGGGTGGACCAATACCAACAGGAGGGGGTGGGAATGAGAAGGCATCGAGGATGCCGGACCTAGCCGTATGACCCAAAATGCATATGGGGATAGGGGTGGAGGGCACATCAAGGGCAATGACACCAGGAAGGATAAGATCGGTAAGGAGGGGAGAGAGTGGAACTGAGGGCAAGGCAGCAGGTGGCTCAGCTGAGCGTAGGCAGATGAGGCAGAAGGACAGGATGTGGCTGTGCATGCGCACATGCAGGCACGTAGAAAGATTGGAAGAAATAGGGCCCAGAAGGATATATATTTCACCTTTAACATATATATATATATATATATAACTGCCAGTGGAGGTATGAACTGATTGGATGGGAGCTTGGCTGTGTTCTGATTGGGTGGAGGTGTGTTCTGATTGGTTAGGGGCTTGGCTGTGCTCTGATTGTATGGGGGGTTGGCTGTGCTCTGATTGGATGGGGGTGTGCTCTGCTTGGGTGGGGGCCCTGTTGTGCTAGGATTAGTCTGAGTTGCAGGGGAATTTGAGATGGAGAGCTGCATTGCTGTAGTTTGGCAGCTCTCCATCTCAAATTCACACATTGCTCCTAGAAGCACAAAGCCGAAGACACCAGCCTGAAGATGACGAATGGGACTTCGTCGAAACGTTGCCAAGACACTTTCAATTTTACACGGGAGAAAACCCGAATTACCAAAGACCTACATACAAACACCCGTGAAAACCTCAGAAAACATATATATGTTTTCTGAGGTTTTCACGGGTGTTTGTATGTAGGTCTTTGGTCACTTTCGGTTTTCTTCCCGTGTAAAATTTGAAGTGTCTTGGCGACGTTCAACTAAGTCCTCATTCGTCTCTTCGGGCTGGATGTCTCTTCGGCCTCTCTTCTAGAAGCAATGTTTGATCGCAGCTGTTTCTTCCTTTTAACTGCCAGTGGAGGTATGAACTGATTGGATGGGAGCTTGGCTGTGTTCTGATTGGGTGGAGGTGTGTTCTGATTGGTTAGGGGCTTGGCTGTGCTCTGATTGGATGGGGGGTTGGCTGTGCTCTGATTGGCGGGGTGTGTGCTCTGCTTGGGTGGGGGCCCTGTTGTGCTCCGATTAGTCTGAGTTGCAGGGGGATTTGAGATGGAGAGCTGCATTGCTGTTGTTTGGCTTCGCGTTCGTGGTCGTGCCACATCTTCAAGGTGGGTGTCAGTTTGCTTCACGTATGAAATGGAGGGGTTTAAAATGGCCAATGATGCAGCTGTTGTCTGGCTTCTGGTCTGCGGTCGTGCCTCATCATCGGTGCGGGTTTGAGTCTGCTTTTTGTGTGGATGTGTGGTGGTGACATCATGTGTGGTCTTCGTGAGTGTGGGTCCAGTGTTGCTCCTTGTGCTAGGGATTCGTCTGTCAATAAGGCTGGGTTTCCAAATGGCTGGTAGGCGGGAGGTATCATCTCGTTTATTCATGCTGTGTGGGCGTTTTTCTATCTCGATGGCTTCTCTGATGATTCTGTTGTTAAAGTGTTCAGTTTTGGCAATAGTTCTGGTATTTTTAAAGTCAATTTTATGTCCTGTGGCTTTGAGGTGTTGGACCAGGGAGAAAGTTGGTTCCTCTTTTCTGACTGAGTTCTTGTGTTCTTCAATGCGTGCACTTATTCTTCTGTTGGTTTGTCCGATGTATGTGGTGGGGCAGGCGGTGCATGGGATTTCATTTCACCAGACCACAGCTGCATCATTGGCCATTTTAAACCCCTCCATTTCATACGTGAAGCAAACTGACACCCACCTTGAAGATGTGGCACGACCACGAACGCGAAGCCAAACAACAGCAATGCAGCTCTCCATCTCAAATCCCCCTGCAACTCAGACTAATCTGAGCACAACAGGGCCCCCACCCAAGCAGAGCACACCCCCCGCCAATCAGAGCACAGCCAACCCCCCATCCAATCAGAGCACAGCCAAGCCCCTAACCAATCAGAACACACCTCCACCCAATCAGAACACAGCCAAGCTCCCATCCAATCAGTTCATACCTCCACTGGCAGTTAAAAGGAAGAAACAGCTGCGATCACACATTGCTTCTAGAAGCACGAGGCCGAAGAGACACCAGCCTGAAGATGACGAATGAGACTTCGTCGAAACGTCGCCAAGACACTTCCAATTTTACACGGGAGAAAACCCGAATTACCAAAGACCTACATATATATATATATGTCTTTGATAACTGCAAAAATACGAATCCCGGGCATATCTGTTCAATAACACAGTCCTCGATCTCCGGGAGAAATATAAACCAGCTGTTTATTGTTAAAAAGTTTAAAACAATAAAAACAACTATTTACAATATTAAAACAACTTAGCTTTCACTGGTCCCCTGCCAGCGTCCTCAGAGTAAAGTTTGGGTGTGCGCATGCATATCTGGACGTGCGGCCCGGAATGGCCAATGGGGGGGCAGTGAGGATGCCAGACCTAGCCGCGCGACCCAAAACACGTGTGGGGGTGGGGGTGGAAGGCGTATCAGGAGCGATGACACCAGGAAGGATAAGATCGGTAAGGAAGGGAGAGGGTGGAACTGAGGGCGAGGCAGCAGGTGGCTCAGCTGAGCTTAGGCAGATGAGGCAGAAGGATAGGATGCGGCTGTGCATGCGCACACCCAGGCATGCAGAAAGATTGGAAGGAATAGGACCCAGGGGGATAGATAATGGAAGGCAGGTACAGCGGATGGTTCAAAGGGATAAGAAGGAGGGGGGGAAGGTGAGGCAGTTGGCTAACGCACCAACGGCAGCAACATTAGGAAGGATAGGATCTGCAAGGATGAGAGGAGGTGAATTCAGGAGTGAGCCGGCAGATAGCCCAGCTGATCGTAGGCAGACGAGGCAGAGGGACGGGATACGGCTGTGCGCACGCACATCCAAGCGCGGAAGGAAATCGGAGGAAATAGCACTAATAGGGATAGATAGTGGAAGACAGGAACAACGGGCAGACAAACGGGATGGAAAGGAGGGGAGCGGCAATGGGAAGGCATCTAAGACACCGGATCTGGGTGTAAGGCCCAGAACGAGTACGGGGGAGCAGCTGGAAAGCAAGCCAACGGCGGCAACGCCAGGAAGGAGGGGATTGACAAGGATGGGAGGGAGGAAGGTTGGAGAACTGGAGTGCAAAAAAGAGGAGGCGGGACAATTAAGGCAATTACGGTCAGCCAGGACGGATGGCCCTATCACACGGTCAATGAGTAAGCAGTTAGGCTAGCAAGGTTTATAAAAGTAATTTCCACCCCAAAACTTTACTCTGAGGACGCTGGCAGGGGACCAGTGAAAGCTAAGTTGTTTTAATATTGTAAATAGTTGTTTTTATTGTTTTAAACTTTTTAACAATAAACAGCTGGTTTATATTTCTCCCGGAGATCGAGGACTGTGTTATTGAATATATATATATGTATATATATATATATATTAGAATGTTATAAAATGTTAAAGGTGAAATAGCAGTATGCTCGGGAATGAATTTTGCCATGGAATTGTGTTCCAAAGCTTCTGTCATTTGATGGTGATCCAAGAAACTGAGTAACTTGTATTCCTTGTAATAAACTCTATTAGGGGAAATTTCCCAGCCACCTCTTAGCCCCACTTACCCTTTTTTTCATGCTGTTTACAATTGTTTTATTTTGTAGCTAACAGAATCTGTTAACTAGTTTTCCTAAGACATTCCCAGACAATGAGGGATCACTTATGTGACGTGATTGTATCATTTCATCAAAACAGCCAACTAAATAAACTTATACAGTGAAGAAAATCAGAGTGATGGCAAAGGGAGAACATTACCATTGTGCTTCTGTCCTCCCCCACAAATCATAAAAAGCCCTCCACATGTATACAAGATTTCCCTCAGTTCATCTAAGTTGTATCGGAGACTTATGTGGATAGAAATAGATGCTAAGGAATTTTAAGCAAGTCAATATTAGCTTTACATAGTATGGACATTTTTATTCTCAGAATATACCTCCTGTGCTATTTCCAAACATACTTTTTTCTTCTCAAAAACATAATGAACTGAATTTACTGTTAAAGTTACCTTTTAGGTTTGATACCATATTCAGGAACTTGCTACAGCGAATCTTATTGCATCTCAAAAGTATTATAGGCTGTTTTGTGTTTTGAATAATCTTTTTTGAAAGTGTAGGTTAAATACAGCTTTTACATATTTTCTGCATTTGATACTTTGATACTTTGACCATTTGCCTTTCTTGACTTTTTGTTTCATGTGCTTCCCACACTGGTATTATGGAATTGCTAAAATACTTCCCCTGTTTTGAGATGATGTCATATTTTGATGAATAACATTTCCCATAGATTTATTCTGTGTTCATATTCTTTCTGCAGCCTCTGGTCAACTTCATATACTCGTTTTCCCCCAATCATCTAACACAGAGGTCCCCAACCTTTGGGGCACCAGGGACCAGTTACGTGGAGAGAGGTTTTTCCACGGAGCGGAGAGGGCATGATTTTGTGTGCTGCCTGCATGCTGTGGATGGGGCTTTCCTTGTTTGTGCGGACCGGTTGCTGGCATGCTGTGGCCCAGTACTGGTCCATGGACCGGGGGTTGGGGACCCCTGATCTAACAGATCAACAAAAGAACTTCTTGTGGAAAAAGCAGGAGCTCTTTATTAATTTTTAGTATATGTTTGGTTCCTCTTAGCTTGTCATGGAGGGTTTTACACTACTCAGTGTATTAATTTTTCATGAACCAGGGTTTGGCACAAAGACTCTTAATATAGAGCAGGTTTGCTGAAATCAGGGATATGAAGCTAGTTCTAATCCTAAGCCAGATCCAAGACATCACACAACCAATAAACTAGCCAGTATTCAAGAAAGACTATGACAAGATGAGTTATTTGTACAGATTATGGAAGGGATAGGGTCCAAGTTGCCATCTGTAAAACTTCCATGTTTACTGTTTATCAAATGAATGGAAAAAAAGTCAGCACTTTTAGAAGACAAAAAAACAAAGCAAAGAAACAGCCATTTATATCAATAAACACCTTGGAAAATCATTCTTCTTTCCCCCTCCTTTCTATTTTGTTGGCCTCCTCCCATTTGTTCCCTACTCTCTCTTAAGGTAGCAGTGTGGGAGCATTGCCAATACATTGTGGTCTCATGGGGAAGCTTTCCTCTCACCGAAAGAGCCCTTGAGCCTGCCAGCCCAATTAAAGCAATGTGAAAGGAAAGCAGCATCTGGAATCCCGCTGCCTCTCACAGCCAAGTCACAATTGTTTAGTCTGAAAGTCGTTTCAGGGAGAGCGAAACTGGCTGGCTGTGCAGTGGCCCCCACATCTGGATCTGCGGCTAGACAGCCTCTTTGGCTGAAGGCCTGTGTGCATGTGCATTATAAACTTTAGGATATGCTGACAAGTTAAGAAGTCAGAAAGAGAGTCACACTAACAGACTGCAGCTTCTTTCCAAGATACACACATCATGCACTGTGCATGCCTGAATATTCCCTCAACAAAGCTAAATCCATTTTTTTTCAGAGACCAACCTCCCTTTTCCTACTTGCAATTGATCTGAAGTAAGAGATAACTAGCACAAATTAATAAAAATGTTCTCTTTGCTTGAAGTTTAGAGCTTTGTTTGCGTTATTTACAACTTAGCAACGAGATCTGTTGATGGGTTTTCTCCAAGAAACACCACTGAGGACAATATTTTAGATTACTTCATCATGGTGCAGGCCCTGGGGAGACCCCCTTCAAATATGGACGTAACTGTTATGCTTCTAAACTTAAATATGATCACAACTGGGGTCAAAATAGCTGTGACACTAAATGCGTGATTGCATTTCTTCTACACAACAGCTACGAGGGGTGCAGGAGTAGATGGTTAAGGGGGAGGTTCACTCTTCTTCTGTACTGTGATCTGAATAAAATTTCCCCATTGCTGTTATCCCCAGTGGAAGACAATTCTGACACCAGGGAAAGGCTCCTTCCTCTGGCCAGTAACAGTCTGGGAGGGAGGGGGGGACCTTGATGGGAGTGGGTCAACTTTCTCTCCTTCTCATACAGAGTGGACTAATTGTGTTTGCTGCTCTCTATGGCTGTTATTTAGAAGGAGAAACTCTGGATCAGTTGAACTCAACTGTGTATTCAGCTGGCTTTTAGTGTATTAAAGTTCTAAGATGGCGGCGCCTGGATCGGCTGCGGCTGCATTGGCTCTCGAAGGTGAAAAGATTTGGGAGAGATATTAAGGGATATAGGCCACATGATCAGGAAGGTTTTAATGTGTTTGAGCAACGTGGTGGAAATACGAAATTTCATTTTGATGTAAGCCGATTGGTGTACTTCAAAGTGACAATAAAGTTGTTGTTGTTGTTGTTGTTGTTGTTGTTGTTATTATTGTTATTATTATTATTATTATTATTATTATTATTATTATTATTATTATTATTATTATTATTATTATTATTATTATTATTATTAATGTGTTGATGTGAGAGTTTTAATAAAGGCTATTCCATAATAATCTCCATTCCCACTTTTTAAATTAATTTGCTGTATTCTGACTTGAAAGTGTGAGATATTGATATAATGTGGCAATTCTGGGATCTTGTTACATTGCTGGGTGCCATAAGAGGACCGATGTTGTCTAACAGCAACTTTCATAGTGTGCTGTCTGCTTGTATTCTAATTTGCAAAAGCGAAACTGAGAAAGTGTCCGAATCTGGCTTCCTAAGACAAAGTATCTGTTAGGATTCAAAGACACAATTGCTATTCGTCTGCCTTTTGTTCCCTTGTCACCACTTTGTCATCATATTCCCAGGGTCAGAAGGTGGATGGGAAGCAGTAAGTGCAGGTAGTTCTTGAGTTAAAACAGTTTGTTTAATGCCCATTCAAAGTTACAACGGCACTGAAATATGTAACTTATGACGATTTTCCACAGGGATGACCTTTGCAGCATTCCTATGAGCATGTGATCAAAATTCAAATGCTTGGCAACTGATTCATATTTATGACGGTTGCAATGTCCTGGGAATCATGTGATCACCTTTTGTGACCTTCTGACAAGCAAAGTTAATGGGGAAGCCAGATTCACTTAACAACCAGTTACTAACTTATCAACTGCAGTGATTCACTTAACAACTGTGGCAAGAAAGGTCATAAAATGGGGCAAAACTCACTTAACAAATGTCTCACTTAACAACAGAAATTTTGGGCTCAATTGTGGTCGTACGTCAAGGGCTACCGTACAAACAAAACATAGTTGATTAACCAGAAAAGTCAGAAAAACTAGGTCTAAGTAATAATTATGTGTGCCCCTTGAACGACTCTGCAAGTGGTATTGATTGCCAGTGTGTTTCTGGGTTCAATTAAAAGTGCTGTTTTTCACCTTTAAATCTCTTTGTGTCATAGGGTCAAATTAACTGAGGATTGTGTCTCCATAATTGTATGTGTTTGTCCTACCAGAGATGCCAGAGAAGGTATGCTTCTGATCCTGTATATTAGAGAATTACACTTGGCAGGTCCCAAGAGGCAGGCCTTCTCTGTTGTGGCACCCACTTTATTTGTGTATTTATCTATCCAATTTCTCACCTAAGTGACTTTTATGGAATCTTCTCCCCCTGGAAGTGAGGCTATCTCCATCCCTTTCAATATTCTGCAATTCCCTCAAGCTCAGACTAGGCTGTCAGGCCTGGGAATCCTGCAATGGCTCCCTTATTACGGCTAATATCATCCTCTCTGCTTGTCTATTTTTTATAGTTTATGATGACTGTTTTTATATATTTATTAGTTTTCCTTTTTTAAGTGACTGCTATATGCCGCCCAGAATCATGTTTTTCTGAGATGGGGAGGGGGCGGCTGTCTAAAGATGGTACATAAATAAATAAAAATTATCCTAGTAATGAGCAGTGAGACATTTAGCAATCAATCCAGCAGTTAGCATGGTGCAGATATCACAATCACTAGTCATAGTTAGTAATTCTGTAATTACCTGTACTTTTGGAATATTCTTCAAGTGGAGTTCCACATAGAGTAATTATGGACAAAGATGGCCTAAGACATTTTTCTTTTGGAAACAAATGATGAAAGAGTAGCTTCCTTTCCATTTCACATATAAAAGTTGAATAAATTATCTGTCAAATATAATTTCAACAACATTTGAACAATTGACCGCCACTATTCCTCAGAATACTTGGCCAAATTACAGTGATAGAAAAGAACACAAAACTGATAAACTACTTTCTCTACCAAAGTGCCTTATGTTCTAGTCTGTGGCTTCCACTCTATTTTGTGAACAGTGATTGTCTTCATTTAGTGACTGCTTTATTTAGCAACCATTCACAGATACGAAAAGTAAGTTTGTGACCAATCTTCACAATTTATGATCTTCTCAGGTCTACAAAACAAAGTAAGGCGAAGTAAGATCATAAGCACAGCTGCAATTTCACTTAGAAATTGTTTTGCTTAATGACCAAGTTGCTGGTCTTATTTGTGATCACTACCTGTAGTCCCCAATATGTTAATATAATTTAGCAAGTATGAAAACATGGAGAACAAAGGCCAAACTCTTTCAATATTTATTTCTAAGGTTGCCCAATTTTTAAAATATAATTGAACTAACACTAAAATAAAAAAATTCAGATACTGTCACTAATTACCTAGTAGCAGTCAAGCAGTCACTTTTTAGTTTTTTTCAAACTCTTTTCTTGTTATAATTAGATTTTAAAGAATCATATCAGCACTTTCTTCATAAATCGCACTATACTATATATGTAGCAATTTGTTCCTGAGTACAAAATGTGATTTCTCTTCATTTGAAAAACTAATACAAGCAGACAGGATTAAACACATCCTTTTACAATCTTTGTGCAATATGACACTTATTGGAAATCTATATATTAATTTCCCAAGACCAGTATTTTTGAAGGCAAGTGTATTAAATACTTCCTCTGGGTACCATTAATTCATTTGGAATTTCATATGAACATCAAAAGGTTTGCAGAAAAATACCTTTTTTGCCAGAATTTCCTAGTGCTGCACTTTCCAACATTACTGATGCACATCTGTCTCCTTGCATTTAATAAGTGTGTCTAGTAATTTTCACTAATGCAAACAACTGAAGAAGAAAGACACATCAGAAAATGATAGAAGCCCCATCCAGACTGGGACCTATTAATTCTATTCATCCTAATTACTGAGAGAGCTAAATCCGAGAACTTGCAGTAAATTTTGCATTTTCTAAAGCAATATCAGTCTACTGAAACCTTACATAGCTATTGCCATATGCAGTTGAAAAAGTAAGCCTTTTCTCCTCCTTTCTCGCACATGCCAGATTTGTGTGGACTAAGAGAAAAAAGAAAAGGCAGATACAGTATGGTGAACACAGCACAGCACTGATTTGAGGAAAACCATAATGTACATGCTAAAAAGTGAATAACTGTTTCAGTAGCATTTAAGTGCTTACTCCTTACTATAGACTCATCTATTGTGAAGGAAATTTCTTAAGTCTTGTTGAATAAGCAGGGCCTTATTAGATGGTACTGAAAAACACTAAAATACTTTCTGAAGGACAAGGCTTCACATCACCACATTAAATCAGAGAAGATCAAGTAAATCAATGAAATAAGTAGAACTTTTGGCAAAGGTAGCCAACCAAATTGCTATTCTCAACCCTAAGGAGAAAACAAGTCATGTTTTTAATGTCTTAAAAGTGATATTTTCCCAGGGCAGATTTGTATAATAAGGAACTGGTTATGCAGTTTCAATGTCTTGTCAGAGTACTGAAGATGAAATTGTAGCAGGACTTGACAAACCATATAGCATATTGTAGCACACCTCTCTTAATGCAGGAGGTCATTCTTTAAAAACTAATGCATGCAAGGAACATGGCAGTGCATGGAAGTGAAATTCTGGATATAACAGCCAGGATTAATTAGGATTTAGTTGCTTAAGAATGACTTATTTGGTGCTATATATTAAAAAAGAGAGAGGTGAGGAAATAAAGAGAATCTATAACAAATCTGACTGCATTGCAGGGGCCTCCACAAAGGGGAATAAAAAAAGTCAATGTGGCCAGTGTAATTGTGTGATTGAAATAATCTTTGTTGCGTGTTGAGTCTTCAATAATATAGAGGCAGCCACCCCTATAGATACCTCTGCCACAAAGACTGGGGAAGGTACATAAGGTAGCCATTTGAGGAACATTGGCCCATAGTTATATTGAGTTGTTAGTATGTGGAGAATTGGAATTGGGGTATGCCAGTTAGTCCCACCCTGATTTCCTTGCATTCCTGGATGATGATCACACTTCTTTGCAGCTTTCCATAGTTTGGGGATGGAGTTTCTGAGTTTCCCATTTTTTAAAAAAAAAATATTGAGAAGGGTATAGCCCATGCTCCTCAGCTTCCTTTTTCCACCAATTTGCCAAACCTGCCATCTCAAGCTTTTAGCTAGTTCACAGCCATATGCCCTATTCTGTTTGCTTCTGAGTGAAGAATTCATTTTTTTTTCAGAGTGGCATTCAAAACAGTGAGCTTTCACTTCTTGCCTGCTCTGCCACATCATGACCATGGCATGATAGAAGTAGTTATTACTTCCTCCTCTTTGAAAAATGAGGGAGAACATACCCATCGTCAGACAGAAAGGCAGGGAGTGGACATGTGGTGAGACAAAGCTGAGTTCATAAGTGTTTCTCCCCCCCCCCCCATTGGCATTTGCAGCAGAATCATGAGGAGAAACCAGGGCAGGCTCCATTAGGAATAATTGGTGCTAAACAGAAGAGAGAAAAAACAATAGGACTTTTAAACTCTTATCCTTGGAACTCTTTTTTGTTCCAAGTCTTACAAAACATGTTTTTCAAGTGTCAAAACCACAGCCGTAGTTTTATTATATAAATTTATTATATATTTATTATATATATACTAAATTATATATAATTCTAAAATGAATTCCAGGTACCATTACATTTTGATTAAGGATAATAGTGTCATAGAAATAGAAATATTTTCAGTTCTCTTGACATAACAGCTTTTAGAAATTCAGTTTTGCAAATACTATATTTCAAAAAGATTTGTAAATGGTCTGGAAATTGGGAGTGGGTTTCTTGTGAGGGGATATGCATGCATTTCCTTATGTACATAAGGATAAAAAAATGTGGGTTTGTATACTGTTTGTTTGCTTTTGTGAGTTGCACATATTAGTCCAACAGGTTTAACAACCTTTATGGGTTGGGTTGATGCAGTTTCACCAAAACATGTTGTTCACAAAGCACTCCTAGACAAATAAACACTAGCATTTTCTGTTTTGACCTTTACTCTCCTCCCGGGTTACATGTAAATGTTGAGCATCCAAATAAACTGCTGGTTCATAAACAGGCTGGAATTTCAGCCCTATCTTGTAGATTCTCCTGTTTAACAAGCTTAGAGACAGAAATCGTAGATTTGAGGGTAGAAAAATACTGGACTCTTTGTTGTGCTGCAGACCGATACTAAAGCCAAAGTGTGTGTGTGTGTGTGTGTGTGTGTATGTGTGAAAGACAGTGTAGGCAGAGAAATTTGAAAATTCTTACCTACTGATTTGCTTATGCGTTTCTATATTATCTTTTAAGTCTCCCTTCAAAGTTGAGTTTTTACTGAAACCTGTTCAGTTTCCTGAAAATGTTTTTTTCTTTGGGAAAAAGGTTTCCGTTTTTCTATTTTGTTCACAGGGTGCTGTTAAATTCTGAACAACATTCAAAATTCAGTTGAACTTTTTTTTAAAAAAATGGTGAAGTGATAGAAGGTGCTTCTCCCCATCCATGTACAATCTTCCTCTGGCTGCCACACTTCCCCAACTGAAAAAGCCCAATGTGATAAATTTTCTTACAGATACATTTTCTTTTTTTCTGTTGGCTTTAAACTGAAGTGTGAAGAAGGCAAGGATGCAGCAGATGTTTGAAGAGAAGCTTATGCCATGAAAGATACATTCCTTATCACTGTCCTAAGGGCAAGACGTTTGCTTCACCTCTAAAAATTTCTTTTCTATTAAATCAGAGATCTCACTATTGTTAGCTGTAGAATGTATAGAAGATGACTACAAATACTGAACATTGTTTTCTTCCATTCAGTTATTCTTGATTATCAGAGACTGCCTGGACAAGTGCCTGTAGTTTTTCTGGCAAGGTTTTTCAGAAGTGGTTTGTCCTTGCTTCCTTCCTAGGACTGAGGAAAAGTGACTGGCCCAAGGTCACCCAGTTAGCTTTAGGGCTAAGATGGGACTAGAATTCATAGTCTCCCAGTTTCTAGCCTGATGCCTTAACCACTATATTATACTGGCTCTCACTGAACAATTACCTTTTGAAAAAAAAAGTGGAACATTTATCCACTTAGTTCAATAATATGTATTCAAGTTGTAGCCTGTTCTTACACTCACAAACTGTTACCTATAGTTGTTGGCATGTTTCATACTGATTCTATAGGCAGCTGTGGGCATCATATTTATTTAAATTATATTTGTAGCTTGCTTTTCTCCCCATATGACTCTATCATTAATTCTGTGTTTAGCCCAGTGGTGGGATTCAGCTAGTTCGCACCACTTCGGCAGAACCAGTAGCTAATTTTTTGTTGCCCAGGCCCAGAATGGAGCAGCATCTACACAGAGAACCAGTTGTTCACATATTTGAATCCCACCACTGGTTTAGCCCATCAAACATCAAAGATTGAGGGGGGGGAAGATGCATGTATACTGCATGCCATTGCCTTAGTGAACAGGTTTATTCAAACTTCTAAGTTTTGCGTAGTTATTTAAAGTTAGTTGAAATAGTATCTTGAACAGGGATGAGCATAGCTGAAGGAAACACATTTACCTGTAATGCAAGATATATTATTTTTGAGACCTGAGCCATTTGTGGCCATATTATATGATAATGAGAATTTAAAATTACATATCCTGTGATATTAGTAATTTAGAGACTGATGGTCTAAATTTGTGAATGAGGAAACATCTAAATTGGAAGGCCAATTTTGTGGATGATGTATGTACAAAACAGGGAAGTTAGGAAACCAATCAGAGATGAAGGCTTATTAGAAATAAACCCTGGATAATAATCTGTAAGCTATCTTTGCAAACCTATTAGACCTTGTAATTACAAACCATGTGATACATCACTGAACTCTGTCCTTTCTTCTCTCCATTTCTAACAATCCAAGAGGTTAAAAGTGTACCAGTCTACAATCTGTAAGATAACAGGATTAAGTAAAGCTTCGAATATGTGTCTATAGAAAGTCTATATGGACTTTGCCAACTGCTCATACAGTTATGAATTAAAAATCAGGTGGTTTAAAATGCATTTAATAAATGACAGGCAAAGGCTCTCTGTGTTTTGCTTTGCTCTGTTTTGAAAGGGGAGAGGTTCTCTATGCTGTGAGTTCAACCAAACAGAATTTTAAATTATTTTTACTAAAACCAGTCCACTTGTAAATAGGCCAAGACTTTTATTTGATGCAGAAAGTGTAATATAAACCCAGAGTTGTCTGAGCTAATTGGCGGGATGAAAAACTTTACAGCAATGATGCAAGTTGTGGGATTACAGAACAGCCAAGGAGAAGATATGTTGTATGTAAAATTAGCTAGAGTTAAACTCTGTAGTCACCCTGCATGTACAACCAGATTCTGGGTTTATTTTATATTTTTTCTCATAAAGATTTGTGCCCCTGTTGCTTTCCTATCAAAGCCTGTGGCGGCTCCTAGGATAAACATGTGGTCAAAAGACAGAAAACTCCAGGCAAAATTGGTATTCATTTCGTCCATAGCAGCATAAACTAAGAGGCTTTTAAGAAGGGTGAATGGTTTTCAGTAAATCTCTCATATCAGCAGAAACCTTTGAAAAAGTTTGTTTAAAGGCTGTGGAGATAAACAACCCAGCCAAGTGTTTGTTTAAGATGTATGTACTCTGTGTCAACCAGTAGGCTGGTATTTGTAGGGGGAAGGAAAGCTGGGATCCGTCTGCTACTTTAGACTGCCATGAACGGAGCCTTTAAAAGGGCTGGAGGGTCCCTAGCTTTTTCACCAGGGGGAATGACAGATGCATCTCCTGGTGAATTTAATTCAACAGGATAACTATTGGATTTCATTTCTGAGCATTGCGGCCAATGTTCCCTTGCTGATCTTACAGACCAAGCTGAGCATCTGAATTCTTAGTAATATTTTCAGAAAACTAACAGCATTTCAAAAGAGTTGAGCATATTTGGGGTGTTGATAGGGAGGGGGTGAAAGCATTTTGATCATCATCAATCATGAATACCTAAGACTGAATCCAGACCTTAGAATTCTCAAACTCAATGTAATATTACCTGTATGTCAAAATAATAGTTGTGATCCTTTCTGTCTGATGGTTTTGATTTGTCCAGGACTGTAGTTTCAGTTATTTTGATCACAGATGCTGCCAATTTTTTTTTAAGTAGACAGTCTTATTCTTATGAGCATCTGAAATAAGCCATGATTATCTGCATGTTACCCTTCTGTGACATCCATGATTATTTCTGAATTTAAATTACTAATGGTCTGTAAATCTGCTTTTATACCTGAGAATAAATGTTACAAAATATGTTTAAAATATTTATAAATTGTAATGTATACATTGGTTAATAAAACATCACGAGGAATTTTGCCCATTAAAAACCATGTTTTATTTATTTTGGTGTTCTGGGGTCTATGAGCACCATCAGTTAAAAAAAATGTGTAGAAAATCCTCAACATGTTTTTCTGGAAACAACAGCAATGGATGTGATCAGAAAAGAAAGCAGGGTTACAAATTTAGGACCCTGATGTGGACTCTTACCCAAACCTATGAAAAGGTTTTGCTTGTACAGGTGCAAGTACAGGTAATCCTTGACTTATTACGATAATTGAGCCCCACACTTTTTGTTGCTGAGTGAGACAGTTGTTAAATGAATTTTGCCCCACTTTATGACCTTTCTTGCCACAGTTGCTAAAGTGAGTCACTGCAGTTGTTAAATTAGTAAGATGGTTGTTAAGTGAATCTGGTTTCCCCCATTGACTGTGCTTGTCAGAAGGTTGCAAAAGGGGATCACATGACCCCGGGACACTGCAGCTGTCATAAATATGACTCATTTGCCGAGCATCTGAATTTTGATCATGTGACCATGGGGATGCTGCAAAGATCATATGTGTGAAAAATGGTCATAACTCACTTTTTTCAATGATGTAACTTTGAACGGTCACTAAATGAACTTTTGTAAGTCAAGGACTACCTGTATTGTCTGGGAAGAAATATTTTAACACTTCTCATAACTTTAGTATGTTTTCCATGAGAAAGCTTCAAATTCTTGCATAAAGAACTGCGACTGAATATTTTCTATCTGTAGATCATCTGTAGGTTTTACTGTTGCTGTGAATGACCAGTGCAAAAATCAGGCTTTGGGAAAATCCTTGTGATCAGCCTATAGACAACTTTATTGATCAAATTAGAGCAAGGTTTTTATAATGATCATTAAAATTCAACAGCCAATTGAAAGGTCTTTTGCAAATGTCCACTGTGAACATGTTCCACTACACATCTTCAAATCATTGGCAAATCTTTTGTAGAATGATCAATAGCAATGCTACAGAAAGAAGTTTATATATTTATTTGCTTATAGATATTGGTATGGTGTCTGCCTGAGTTTCTTCCAATAGTTTATCAAAACGTCCATGTATTAAAATCTTTTAAAATAATCTGTAAAAATCAGGTACTATCTTCCAAGTTACTATCCAAAAGCCCTGCAGAAGAGAGTAAGGTATTTCTTAATGAATGCCATTTACTGGGTCTCCAGACAGATAACTCTGGTATCTTCTGTAGGCCAAGTTGCATAGGACATACAAATGCCAGTTAGAGAAGATGGTCTCCAAAGTGTTACTTCTGATGTTCCTATTTGATTCAGGAGTCTTGCCAGCACACTTACTCTCTCCTCACTCTCTTGGTTATTTTGTGACCAACTGGAGGCTTTTACTTCAACTAAACTACAGTTATTCTGTGGCTGCACTTCAATTATTCTTTCTTGGCTTAATAATTACACATATAAATAAACTTTTTGCCTCAACACAGAGCTCTTTTGTATTTACTTCACACAAGCCATAATAATAATAAAAAAACAATCTAATTGATCACACTTTTTATTTTATTTGAACTGGAAATTATAGTTGCCAGCCCTGAAATGAGTAGAATCCTAAATCCACTTCAACCCACAATTTGATCTCAACTTGTTGCAAAGATGGAAACGACTGTTACCAAGTTCAGAACAAATAGTTAGATTCATACATGGCTAACCCATGATGCGGTTTAATTTCAGGCCCAGCCTAAGTGTAAACCTAATTATTACTCACAATAAACAAGCTATGTTTGATATATAACCCATCCAATTACAAACTACACCTAATAGAAACTTCTGAGATTGAATGTGGGAACCAAGTAAGCATTCACAAATTAGTTGATATTTTATTTAAATTGGAAATATGAGAAGGACATGATTCAGTTAGAGTTTGGGATCTGAGGCTCAAGAGCAAACTATAGCAAAAAACAAATTATAGCAGCTTCTAGATTTGATTCATAAACAAGTATAATTCACAGGCTATAATGAACGTCTTCAGTGGCAGAATAGAATCAAAACAGAGATAGCCCTTGAAAGAATATTTATTTGCCATGTTTTAAAGCCTTTACTACAATACAGTTTTGAAATATGCACTTTGCACCTTTTTTAAGGCAGAGATCAATGGGGTCTATTGGCTGGGGGTGTCAAAAAAAAAAGATGGGATGTTGTAATTCTCAATAAAAGCTCTGACCTTTTTTTAATGTTTGTGATATGTGTAATACATGTAAAAAAGGACTAGGGCTTTGATCACCCATTCATAACCATCCTCTAGACAAGAGTTTCTCAATCTCAGTGTCTTTAAGATGGGTGGACCACCTCCCAGTCAATATTTTCACAACTCTTCCCACAGACATACTTGGCAAAGATAACAGGGATGAGGAGACAACAACATGGTAATCTCCAAATTGTCCAGCAAACAAAGCTGTGGTGAACCAATGCAGTGAGAAAGTATACGACTCAAGATTTAAAACGTTCAAAAACTGTTTAAATATTAACCTCTTATTTCTGGGATGCTAGGTTTGGCATGAAGAATAACTATTGGCTTATTCTTGTGAGGTGGCATGATGAATAGGCCTCAGATTAATAGGTTTCTACATTGGCATAGCTGTTTGCAAACTGGAAAGGAACCCACTTCATCACTGCAAGGACTTTGTCTTTTGAGTATTATGCCTTGATTGTTTCAGGATTATGGCGCATTTCAGGATTATGCTCATTGGCACAGTTATATACATACCTTGGAGATAGGCAGGTTGTAGAGAAAGAGACTGCAAGAAAGAAAGTGGCATTCATAGCCTTGCTACTCCTTTGCTTGAGCCAATGCCTGTGCTTTTTAGCTGGGCACCCATTCACTTTTATTGGAGAGGCAGGACTCCACTTGTGGCTGAATTAAAGTGTCAAACATCAGTCCTAAGACTGAAAGAAAAGTATTCTAGCCTAAATCCTGGTGCTCTGTTTGTCCATAAGAGCGAAGCCAGCAAATTGTGCTAATGGTGCACATTGTTGTTGTTGTTGTTGTTAGTTGCAAAGTCGTGTCCGACCCATCGCGACCCCATGGACAACGTTCCTCCAGGCCTTCCTGTCCTCTACCATCTTCTGGAGCCCATTTAAGCTCACGCCTATTGTTATGTATTGGGCCTTGCTGAAGTCATTCAGCAAGGCTCAGAAAGTCTGCAGAGAGGCTGGGCCTTGCTGAGTCATTCAGCAAGGCCCAGGAAGATTGGAATCAAGTTGCAGAGACCCGGACAGACCACATGTCTGCCCGGGACCCAGACAGGCTGTCTCCAGCCTCGTGCGCATGCGCGAGGCGGGAGAATAGCCTGCATCGATTGGCTGAGCATTCCCTGGCTAGGGAATATAAGAAGGAGTGGCCAGTGTGGTGAGTGCTTGATTCTGTGTGTTTCTGTTCAATCTTGATTCTGTGTGTTTCTGTTCAATCTATCTACATGCTTCTGTTCAGTGCAAGTACCAAATAAAGGACATGTTTTTGCACTAACTGCCTCGTCTTCATGTCTGTGTTGCGAACAGAACATTGGCGACGAAGGTGGGATCCGCCGCATCGGAAGACTGCTACGATGCTGTTAGGCCTATTCATCTAAAGGCCTGACGAGCGGAGAAGTTCGGCGTCCGATGGAAGCGACTGCCTGCCAACATGAAGACGCTGGAGGTGAGCTCGGCTTCAAGGGACCCCTTCTCATGCCTCAAAGCGGAGGGAATCAAGGAGAAGCCACCGCTTGCCAGTCTGAAGACGCTGGAAGCAGGCTCGGCTGTGTGGGACCCCTTCTCCGAGAAGTACGGCGTCCAGGAGAAGCAACCACCTGCCAGTACGAATACGCTGGAGGTGGGCTTTTGGCTTCGTGGGACCCCTTCTCCGAGAAGCGTGGCATCCTGGAGAAGCAGCCGCCTACCAGTACGCAAACGCTGGAGGTGGGCTTGGCTTCGTGGGACTCATTCCCATTCCTTCCTCCTTCCTTGCGGCGAGAGACGTGTATGAGGCTATCGGGCCGTCTTAGCGAGTCCAACACTTCGCGACCAAGAACCCTCCAGCTGCAGTCCCCGTCCATTAAGAAGTCGTGCAAGAGGCCTCCGGAGACGAATCCGAGGACAGACTTCAACCAGTGGTGGCAAGAAGACTGCAAGAGCGCAGAGGGCCACTGCCTGCATCCCTTCAATGTTTTGGCTGTGGGGGTCGCCACAGGAGAGCCAACTGCCGTTCTCCTTCTGCTGTTGCCAGGCATGTGGCAGGCAAGGCCACATCGCATCAGCCTGCTTGGGTCGCCAGATACACAAGTCCCCTAATGAGTTGCCTCTGAAAGGTACCATGGTCCCCAGCCAATACAGGGTGGGCTTCTGTGCGTCCCGTAGGGGTGTGTGTAAAACAGGGACTCACAGGCCCCTTAAGACACAACTGTGCATGGTTGTTAAGTTGCAGGGAGTTCCCCTGGCTATGGAACTGGACGCAAGGTCCGCTCTTCCTATTATTGCTGCTGACACCCTTAATACGGGTTGTCCCAGGAGTGGCTCACGAGGCCAGCTCAGGTCCTCCAAGTTTTTCCTCCCTGACTGTCAGGTTTCAAGAGTCAGTGTGCAGGGGAAGGCCACGCTAAGAGTTCAGCGTGAGGAATGCGATGGCTGCCATTCCACGGTCTATACTGACCACAAGCCTTTGCTGGGGTTGTTACTACTTACAAACAATCCCCACACACAAGTTTTGCTGGGGTTGTTACTACTAACAAACAGTCCCCACGCACAAGCCTTGCTGGGGTTGTGATTACCTACAAACAACCCCCCACACATTATATCTCCTAGAGTGCTGAGATGCTCTATTTCTTAAAAGCTTGTGATTACAACCTGGTTCACAAACCAGGCACTGAGAGGGGCCACGCTGCTGGCCTGAATGGGTTATCTCTAAAGCAAATAGAGGCAGACCCTGCTCCTGCTGTACATATTCTGTCTATTCAGGACTTACCTGAATCTGCCCTCAATGCTAGGGATGTGGCTGCAGAAACAGCCATTGATCACAAGCTTGTGTGCATGCTGACATGTGTGTTGTCAGGATGGCCTGACACGTGTCCTGGTGCTGAATTCCAGAGTTTCTGGCGCAGGAAGCACGAATTGTCCACATTTAAAGGGTGTATCCTGTGGGGCAACAGAGTAGTCATCCCGGCCACATTGAGGACTAGAGTATTACTCTCTCTTCAGGAGGGACATCCAGGAATAGTAAGGATGAAGGCACTTGCGCGCAGCCATCTGTGGTGGCCTGGCCTAGATAAGGACATCAAGGCACAGGTTCAGAGCTGCCAAGTGTGCCAGCAATCATGGCCAGAAATGCCCCAGGCCCCTGTACATAGGTGGGAGGAGACACTCACTCCTTGGTCACGTGTTCCTATTGATTATGCTGGGCCCTTTCAGGGGCAATTCTTCCTCCTCCTTGTGGATAGCCATTCCAAATGGCTAGAGGTCGTTCCTGTGTCTTCTACTACCACTGCCAGGACCATCCAGGTGCTTAGAGGAATCTTCGCTTCCCATGGCCTTCCTGATGTTCTAGTTTCAGACAATGGTCCAAAATTTACTTCTTCTGAGTTTCAGGCATTCTCCAAGACAGCTTGATCCGGCATGCCACATCTGCTCCTTTTCATCCTGCCACCAACGGTCAGGCTGAACGCATGGTGCGCGCAACAAAAGACACATGCAAGAGAATCACTCAAGGACCCTGGCATCACAGGTTAGCTGATTTTCTTCTCTCACACCGCACCACACCATGCATAACTACAGGAAGAGCCCAGCTGAATTCCGCTGGGGGTCACAGATGCATTACGAAGCTGGACAGGCTGCACCCAGACCGGGTGGCTGCACAGGCATCATGGCTGCAGGCACCTTTGGGACTCCAAGTGGTTTCATCAATAAAGGGGTTACCTTAACACTTGGTTGTATGTATCATATCACTGTGAAGGAAAACCATCTCCTTATTGTACCCAATGAGAATGCCTAAGTTGAACATGTGTTAGTCACTGTAAAGAGTCACATCAGTGAAGTCATGGGGAAAAACAAGGGTTTTCACCATTGCAGAATGTATACTGCCAACTTAGCCTGTATTATCATGTACCTACCATTGCTAAGGCTACAGAGGCTAAACCCTGCATGTAATCCTCATGTAAGCAGTCCTGCACAAATTATACACTCTCCTCTTGCTCCTATGTTCAGGATGTGTAAGTGATAGTGACACATTCTAGTCATAGGGTGTTCATTCAATGGGAGGAATCCAAGTCCTTTTTCCATCTTGTGGCTCATTCCGATGCCACATCCACCAGTTACGCTGGCGGTTTCCAGGGCACGGTTCCTCCCCTGGCTCCATTCTCGGGGGGGAGGGGGACCCCAAGTATGATTGGGGGATCACAGTCTCCCCACGAGGGTGCATCTTCTAATGATCCAGATGGGGGCCTTGCCACGGAAGGCTCCTGACTCTGGCAACGGTCCCTGGCTAGGGACAGCTCCAGATTAGAGGGGTCTTGCCATGGAGACGGCTCCTGCCTCTGGCAGAAGTCCCTGGCTAGGGACAAATCCCCGTACATGGGCCACTCAGGCACTCCTGCTGCTGGTCTTGGGCTCAAGGGACAATGCTCCCAAGAGGAGTCCCAGGGAATTCCGGGGAACTTCACCCCGCCAAGGGACTGGGGGAACTCAACCCCCCCAAGGAACTCTGGTATTGGGTCTAGCGGATCCAGCCAGTCAGCTGGCAGGGGGAACACCTGAGCTTTTGAGGGAAAAGCCCTGGGGTATCGAAACACCTAGCAGACACTCCAGGCACCCATGCCTATTGTAACACCTAACAGGCACTTATGCCTATGCAACACCTACCTCAAATAAGTATAACCTTACTTAAACCCAGTCTGTTTCCACGCAGCAGAATGGGTTAAGAGTCCTCTAAGCAGTACAACAGATGTGAGGTCCCTGAGGGGCTCATATTGTATAAAAGCTGTATGTATAAAGGCCGGCTGGCCAATGTTATATTACTGTGTTAATCCCTTGTGAGTATTGTTTCATTCAAGAGGGGAGGGGTGTTATGTATTGGGCCTTGCTGAAGTCATTCAGCAAGGCTCAGAAAGTCTGCAGAGAGGCTGGGCCTTGCTGAGTCATTCAGCAAGGCCCAGGAAGATTGGAATCAAGTTGCAGAGACCCGGACAGACCACATGTCTGCCCGGGACCCAGACAGGCTGTCTCCAGCCTCGTGCGCATGCGCGAGGCGGGAGAATAGCCTGCATCGATTGGCTGAGCATTCCCTGGCTAGGGAATATAAGAAGGAGTGGCCAGTGTGGTGAGTGCTTGATTCTGTGTGTTTCTGTTCAATCTTGATTCTGTGTGTTTCTGTTCAATCTATCTACATGCTTCTGTTCAGTGCAAGTACCAAATAAAGGACATGTTTTTGCACTAACTGCCTCGTCTTCATGTCTGTGTTGCGAACAGAACACCTACTGCTTCAGTGACTCCATCCAGCCACCTCATTCTCTGTCGTCCCCTTCTTCTATTGCCCTCAATCTTTCCCAGCATTAGGCTCTTCTCCAGTGAGTCCTTCCTTCTCATTAGGTGGCCAAAGTATTTGAATGGTGCACATAGTATTATCTTTATTCTAGAAATGAAATGAGCAAAAACCTGTCCCCACTTCTTTCAGGGATATAAATAAACTTGGTGTGTTGCACAGCCACAGTGATTTTGACTAGTTTTAGTAGCAAGGCCTGATTAGGACAACAGTTGTAGCACTCTTGCACAAATCCTCATGAGTAATAATAATACTTTGAAAAGTAAAAAAAATATGGTCACACAAAATCCCTTATTGGCAGAAGCAGAATAAACCCTATAATCCATTAATGCTGGTAGAATCAGCAATACACAGCTGGTAGAACCTGTCTTTTTTTTCCTGGCTTAAATCCATTTTCTGTGTAGCACAGCACTAGTGTTCTTTCAGAAGACTTAAACCTGGGTTTATGCAGGTAGTCCTTGACTTACAACCATTTGTTTAGTGACCATTTGAAGTTACAACAGGACTGAAAAAAGTGGCTATGACTGTTTTTCACACTTATCACTAATGAAGCATTCCCCACAGTCACTTGCTCAAAATTCAGTCGCTTGGCAACTGGCATGTATTTATGACAGTTGCAGTGTCCCGGGGTCATGTGAACATTTTTGCGACTTTCTGACAAGCAAAGTTAATGGGGAAACCAGATTCACTTAACAACTGTATTACTAACTTAAGAGCTGCAGTGATTCATTTAACAACTGTGACAAGAAAGGTCATAAAATGGGGCAAAACTCACTTAACAACTGTCTTGCTTAGCAACAGAAATTTTGGGCTCAATTGTGGATGTAAGTCAAGGACTACCTGTAATGAGCCCATGTGAACAGTAACAAGCAGTTCAGAAAGCTAGTCAGGCACTATGCAGATAGAAGGCGTTCCATTCTCTTGAGCTCAAGCCACAGCAAGTGGCTGGAGGAAAGTGGCCAGCAACCAAAGAGGGATATATCTGTGGCAGCCTAAAATGGCTGGTTGGATCTGAACAGATCCCAGCTCCTGATCTGACTAGGTCAGCAACCAAATGGTCATCCGAGCATGCTAGATTATATCAGCTCCCAAAATTCTATCTAGATAAGAAGGTACAACTGGAAGAAGTACTACTTTAAGTTGCCTCAGATACATGCTGAGGAAGAGAGGAACATAGCATTAGGCACTGCCTAACAAAGGTATAATTAGGAAACTTTAGGATTTAGATGAATGGCCATATTGGCATAAGCATCTGGTACAAATTGTGATAATGTAAAAATGATGAAAGTGGCATGGAGGCTTCACAATGCGAATCCCAGCCTTTCATATTAGCATCATTACATTTCACACATATGCATCATCATGTGGTTTGCATCATTCTGTCATGACTCATGTTTTATCATTTGCCTTCGTCTTCCCCTCAGGATGCTTATTGAGATGAGGGTATACTCTGTGTTACATATTAAGGTCATTCTGTTGAGTTTGGAGCCTTTCCTTCTGCTGCCTCTGCATGGGGCTCTGGATGGCAACCTCAGAATCTTGTCTTGACAGCATCAGCCAATCAGGCAACCAATGGGAACATTTGAAAGGCTATCTGTAGAGGCCTACATTGTTGACATAGCATCTGGCACCTTGAGCAGCTGGTGAGGCCCAATCCTTACGAAGCCCAGTCTGACACATGCTTGGCCTCCTTTAAATATTTTCACAGCCTAGTGCTTCAGGCAGAAGTGGGCAGCTGGATTTAGTTATCCTTTACATTTCTTGCAAGGCTCCTGATCAAGAGTTGCAAGGAATTGTGTAGTTTCAAGTGCTGCTGTCAGATAAGCTGTCCATGGCCTACCACAGAGGGAAGACCCTTTGTTCAGTTAACCCTCAGATTAGGCCACCTGAACTAGCGGGGATCACTACTTTGATGTGGGTGTCTCAGGCATTTTTTCTTGTGTTGCTTTAATGCAAGAATATGGTAATACTTTGCAATTTTGCCTTTCTTTCTTTCTTTCTTTCTTTCTTTCTTTCTTTCTTTCTTTCTTTCTTTCTTTCTTTCTTTCTTTCTTTCTTTCTTTCTTTCTTTCTTTCTTTCTTTCTTTCTTTCTTTCTTTCCCCTCAATCAAGTAAAATACTATTTGCAGTAGTAAGAATTGTAGTTGAGTAGGTGCTGTACACGATTGCATAGTGTCTGTGGCTTCGTAGATGATTCATTCTCATGAATGAAGGCAAATATATGCGTCCCATGATAATGTTGCAGGATCCAATCTGGGTCAGTCATTGGGACCAAAGGTTTTAGTCTTTTGAGCTTTCAGACTCATGCTGGAGCGCATCCTCAGGAAACTTCTCTGTGTGCTTTGAGCTGTTTTGCGTATGGTATTTATGTGGTGCCTTTTGCGTGTAGCTTTTTAGATGTAGATTGTGTTGGTGTTGATGGCTGGCTATTAAGTTGTTGGCTGTTGTTTCCTTGTGCTGCCAATCCCCCCCCCCCGCCTCCTAAGATAAACTGATGGTAAATCAACACTCCTGTTGATTGATGAGGGGCCTGTTTCCTAGGCTTCAACCGGTTCCCTGGCTGTTTTTGTGCCTGCTCGTCTAACAATCTTAGTAGCTGCAAAATTGAATGTATGTCCTTGTTTATTGCAATGTGAGGTTACCAATGAGTTTGGATCTCCTTGTCTGACCATTCCATTGTATTTTTGCAACCTGGTGGTTAGCTTCCTCCTCATCTGTCCTATATACTCACAGGGGCAATCCATGCAGGGAATCAGGTAGATTACATTGGAAGTATCTCCCACCTCCAAGGCCCCTCATCAATCACTGACCTTTTGTTTAATTTGTTAAGTTCATATATTCCAGATGTTTGGCCAAAACTTGAGATGAAGTAAAGACTTCTGCTTTCATTTTGAAAAGTTACTACAAGTGGAAGGGAATGTTAACAACTGATGACTGGCTGTTCTTATTAGTGTAACAAAGCAGGTGACAAAGACAATGTGTTACAGGCATGACTGAAGCAAACCCCTGTGTTTTGGAAACATGGGAGAAATAAAGGGCTTTTGTTATTTTATTTTTTTTGCCTTATTCAACTTTGCTATCAAAATTATGAACCAATCTCACATTAATACTTACTTTTCTCTGACCAACTCATACTCTGGACATAGTGTGAAAAAGTTATCTGTTCTTTGAGATAGGTCAGCTTTTGATACTCCAATCTTTGAAAGAGACTGTAAAGTTGTTCTGTCATCAGATAGTTTCCATTGTAGTAAGATAAAATACATTCAAACTATGATTCAAGAAGATATTTTAAGGGCACCTAGTCTGAAATCCTGCACTGAATGGACTACCAAAGATCCAAATAGTACTTAGTAGATAGGATCTACCTATTCCCTGAGTTTTTGTCTCCTTAATAACTACATGACAGGTGGAAACTTAAGATATCAAGCATTCTCTTAAGATCCAAACTCTCAAATTCATGTTTGAAACTTTATAATGCATAGATGAGAAGGCATGAACAAAAGTAACTCTTGTTACTCAGTACCATACCTGTTAGTGCCGATTCTCTTTCCTTCATACATTTGAAGGGCTTGTTCCAAGCAGCTTTTAAAGATCCTGAAAGTAATCTCTAAATGATGCTTGGCCTAAAGCTATTCTAGAAGAACTTACTCTATTTTCACACATGAGCTTTAACTAGATATTAGCAACATGGTTATTTTGCCAGGTTGCAGCCTGGAGACTGAGTTTCACATCCCTGATAGAGTGGCTGACAAAGCAGTTGCAGCTTCTTTTGTTTATACTGTCTGGGCCCTTTGATTAGCCCCATCCCCTGGGTGTATATATGAATGTATGTACGGCATATCTGGAGTCCTATTTCAGACAGCAGGAGTGGGTGGAAGGCAAATGAGCAAAGCAAGGAAGGAAATAGGGGAGAAACTGCAGCTGTTTCACACTCAGAGAGACACCAATTTTACTGGGAATTCCAAAAATATAATGAATCTTTGGGTGGCCACCCAACAACCTTACTGTTTGCATTTGCTATATCTGTAATACATATGTAGCTGTGACATTGGACTCAACTGTATTAAAGTTTTTAAAATGATTTTTTTACCCTCTATCTCATTTTTCTACATATGCATGCTAATATAAACAAGATGCTAAAACTTGGAATATCTTGTCTAGAATATTTTTTCTCATTAAAGTTTAGCTTTAATTCTTTTGTATAATTGAGGAATAATTAGACAAATAATGTCTTATGTATTATGGTAATACTCCATATTCAACTCATATTCAAAAAAGAGGGTTCTAAAAATGTTTTAAAGAATGTATTAGCATTGGGAAAGTTAAGATTATCAAATAGAAACTATTTCTTTTGTAACATTTGCATATTGAAATATGTAACCGCATAGAGGAACTTTATATGCATTGGCAATTTACACTGAGGTAACTATAGCTATGGCTTTGATCATGGCTTCCATTTTTCAATCTTTTGTAGTTTCAGTAAAGGCTACAGCTCTGCCCTGCATAAGCAGCTGGTTCATAGCAAGACCCAACTGATTTGAGGAAATAAGTTCTGCTTGTTTGTTAGACAAGCAGCCCCTAATAAAAATTGGCAGTACATAGCAAATAATAAATTCCACCTGCAAAAGTTAGTTTAGAATTTGAGCTCTGTTCATTCTTTAAAAGTACAGGCAATAAAATGTGACATCAGATGGAATGATGAATAATCTTATTCCTCTCTTAGTTATATTTCAGACTTTGCCTCAAACTGTTGTCTTACAAGATACTGTGCATTTGTGGGCATGTAGTGTAATGGCTAAGGTATTAGACTTGGACTGGGAGAGGGAGATGCCCATGGAATTCATGAGGCAACTTTGTACCAGATGGTTAAAAGATATTTTTGTTATGGGAGAAAAGATGGGAATAAGAGGATCTGGCCACAATGACTAATGTCCTTATAACCATTCAGTTGGAGTTTTTGCAGTGCACTTCATATAGGGTCACCTCTGAAAACCACCTGGAAACCACAATTGGTTCAAACTACACTACAGATAGTCCCTGACTTACTACTACAATTGGGACCAAAACCTCATCACTAAATGATGTGCTGTTAAGTGAGTTGCGATCAATCTTTATTGCTATCATCATTAAGTGAAACACCATGGTCATTAAGCAAATTGCATGGTTGTAAAATGAATCCGGATTTCCCCATTAACTTTGCTTGTCAGAAATCCTCTGGGAAGGTTGCAAATGGTGATCATGTGACACCAGGATGCTGTAATCATCATAAATGCATCCTGGTTGCCAATTGTGCAAATTTTGATCATGTGATCAATCGAAAGTCATTTTGTTTCAGCTCTGTTGTGGCTTTGAATAGCCATTAAACAAATGGTCATAAGCTGAGGACTATTCTTGCTACCAAAATTGTGTTAAACCTATCTTGGGTGTTGGTGGGTTTCCAGTGGGTTAATGTGTAAATCCTTCAGTGGCTTAGTATCCACCAGAGTACTTACTCCAACTCAGATTGGTCCATCCAAAACAGTCCTCCCAGAAGAAGCTTCTGGTGTTCTCCATTTTCATGAACAGATCCATTGTTGCCAAAAAAAATGAAGTGTTTAGTTTTTGTTATGATACTATACTCTGGAACAACCTTCTCCTACAAGTTAGTGTTTGAGTTCTTGATTTTTCATCATCTGGGATATTATAATGTATTTTTTTATTTATACTGTAAGTCACCAGGAGTCTAGTAGGATTTGGTAACATTCAAATTTAAATAGTGCCAATAATAAAAATAATACTACAATTCATATATAGTTTTTAAAAGTTCCCTTCTGTGATGATCATGGCTATTAAAACACTAATATCTTAATTTTCTTAACTAATCTATGATTCATTTTTTCTGCTTCCAAAGTATTCCTTACCCCCCACTCTCTGAAGAGTCTATATGCTATATTATGCTATAGTAAAAAAGATAGTAACATTGATTGGTTTGATTATGTGTCATCAAACTGGTGTTAACTCTTAGAAACCACCAGAAACAACTTCTCTAGGATGATCTGGCCCTTCAGGTCTTCCAAAGATAGACCCATCGCTACTGTAATTTAGTGATGCTAGCTATGCATTTCTTTCACTATTTTCAGCTTCATAGACTTCTCAAGAGACCTAGCTCTTTGCCTAATGTGTTCTAAAATGCCTGGCCATTTGTACCTTAAGTGAGAACTCTAGACTGATTTGTTCTGTGATCCATTTGTTTGTTTTCTTGGCTATCCATGGTATTCTCAGTACTTTTCTACAAAATCCAAAGTTTAAAAGTATTAATACTCTTTCATAGAATCACAGAATCATAGAATCCTAGGGATGAAGGGATCTTGGAGTTCTTCTAATGCACTCTCCTGCTCAAGGCAGGGGTCCTTATACCTCCCTGGACAAGTGGTTGTCCAATCTTTTCTTCAAAACGTTCAGCGGTGGAGCTTTCCTGATTTTTTTCTTTCCTGCTTCTTCCAAGTCCACCTTTCACATCCACAGAATGTCACATTGACTGTCTGATTCTGATCTTTGTAGATATAGATACACCATGGCATTTGAATATCTTTTCCTAGGCCTTCATTGTTATTTTACCAAATGCTAGACGGTAGCATATTTTTTGATGGCACTTCCTTTACTGTAGATAAAGGCAGAAACTATCCACCACTTCATTGTCTTTATTGTCAGTTCTAAGGCTGGTTGCTATACCTGTTTTATATATCTGTTGAATTTTTGTTCTATTTAATCTTAGTCGCATTGTGTCACCATGCTCCTTGACTTTATTAAAGAATAACAGAATAACAGAGATGGAAGGGACCTTGAAGGTCTTCTAGACTAACCCCCTGCTTAGGCAGGAAACCCTATACCATTTCAGACAAATAGTTGTCCAATCTCTTCTTAAAAACTTCCAGTGTTGGAGCATTCACGACTTCTGGAGACAAGTTGTTCCACTGATTATTTGTTCTAACAGTCAGGAAATTTCTCCTTAGTTCTAGGTTGCTTCTCTCCTTGATTAGTTTCCATCCATTGCTTCTTGTCCTGCTTTCAGATGCTTTGGAGAATAGCTTGACTCCCTCTTCTTTATGGTAACCCCTGAGATATTGGAACACTGCTATCATGTCACCCCTAGTCCTTCTTTTCATTAAACTAGACATACCAATTCCAGCAAACGTTCTTTATATGTTTCAGTTGCCAGATCTTTTGCATTTGCAGTTATCAAATAGTTACATAGAAAATACAATGCAACTTTTAAGACACGACTTGAATTTAAGAGCTGCTTTTGACCAAATAGCTACTTCAGTGAATAACACTATACCTTATATTACATTTTGTAATCATTTTATGCACAGATCTGCCAGAAAACCAAAAACACATCAGAATCTTGCAAAACTATGAATTTTAGAGCTAGGATCATAATATCTAGAGAGATAAAGCCTGCGAGAGAACTACGGGTTTTTTTTTAAATCTTCTAAGCTAGAAATATATAACAGGACACAAAGATTTCAAAACTATATCTACCTTATAATGCATGCCATGGGAGCATTTCCAGAAGAGAATTGACAATGTGGTATTCCTGCAGACCATTTAATTTAAAGCTTATTTGTTGCTGTTTATTTTTTAAGAAATAAGAGAAATATCCTTGCCTTTTCATCCAAAACAGGTTTAAAGTGGTTGAGAGACGTATTAGAATAATTACATTAAAGAAAAGTATAAACTGCTTTACCCACTGGAACTCCAAGAGTGCTTTCATTGTGCAATTGTCCTGTTTCATTCACATAGAACTTATTGTTTTCAAGTTATTATCCCTTTATATTTGCCCATTCATCTTATAATTTCTTTTTAAAAAAATCCATCATGGAGGAGAAAAATAGAACGCCTCTATTAAGAGCTGTCCAAGGGAAGCCCTCCAAGTGGAAGAAGCGACATCTGAGAGGTTACAGGAGAGAACTGCTCAGCAAAGGAAATGTTAAGCAAACTTTCCCACTTGCCAATTCTCCCCTGCAATTTCTCTGACTGGCTTCTATTTTGTTTACAGATGACTCATAACATGTATTTCTACCTTAGCTAGTGTCTCCATACATTCTCAACCATTTGCCCCTCTGGAATGTACAGTGGACAAAACATATGATATTCTTGTTGGAAGGCCAGAATACAGCAAACTCTCCAATTGGAATTCTATCATAAGGTGATCTCAGCCATTCATATGCACCCTACACAGGAAATCCTCTCTAAGAAAACCCAGAAGCTGATACTTTCGCCCTTCACAACACTCCCATTTTGTCTTTCTTTTTCAGAGTATACTCTTTCTGTTGAATATACAGCCTGTAATTTCCCTGTCAGATCCTAGCCAGCAGGTCAGTGTTGTGACTGACTATGTATGAGGATAGCTCCCTTAAGAGTAATTACATTAAATTCCTTTTGAAGGACAGCTTTCTCTGGATATGATATAAGAAACTTGATTTTTCGTTTCACTTAGATACATACATTTGGCACTGGTCATTAGAAATTCAGCAGCCATAGGCTTATATCCATTTCAAGTTCAAGGTAAGTCTTAGTGCAGGAGAGTATAAAAATATTGTAGACTGTCCGCTAATTGTGTAACACCAACAGACTAATTGGAAAAGGGGAAATGAAACCTGAAGCAGGGAGAAGGGATGCTGGCAACTTAAAGGATTTTCCAAGTTCAAGAGTATGAAGACTGAAAATGTTGGCCTTGGAGATGGTTAAAAAAAAAGGCTTTATTCAGAATCCCTGCAAGCAAGAGTTTGTAAAATGAAACCATTCTTAGTTCATAATCTAAAGTAGATGTTACTTTAATTGCTTGAATTAATTTCCTTTGGATAAACTTATATTGTTGAATTAAGGTCTCTGTTTTTAATACAAAAGGAAAAAAAGATTTTTAATGAAATAATCATAGAAATATATCAATGTTTACCAGTATTTCTGCACCAGCGTTTATAGTATCAACCAGTCATTATTGTCACAATATTAAGTCTGACTGCATGGTGATTTAACAACATAGTGATGCCTAGATGCTGCTATACATTGTTAGTATGGAAGATCCCTACATATTCAAAATTATGGGCTGTCTAAAGCAAAGGTGTCCCCTTTATAGGACACCTATATAGGAGGTGACTAGATCTTATTTCAGCAGTCCTGAAGGTTAGTGTCCTCCACCACACTTGAGAATTTTAAAGGTACAGGATAGGGTGTTTTCTTCTTCTAGAGCTGTTCTATGACAGAGAAAAATTATTATGGATGGGGTGAGGGATATCTCAGATGAAATAGCTGAAATATTCAGTAGAAAAAGCTTGTACCACTGCCCTTTGCATGTAGAAGGCAGAGGGGATGCTCTGAAGGACAGGAGCGAAGAGTGACTACCAAGACTATGATCAGATAAGACCCAGGCTGGAAAAATAACATCTCAGACAAATTCCTCCCTAGAGAACTGAAGATAAAGAGAGGGAGATGGAAGCCCACTCAGACTTGCAAGATTCTGCTATTACAGCTGACCTATACAGCATTAGTTTCTTACATGGGTCTAGTTTGGCTGGCACATCAACTGCCTGGATTGGTTGCCTTACTCTCATTAATAGTGAGCCTGAACCTGCTAAGATGTAAATTGCCCGATGGGGTTATCAAGGAACAGAAAGTGAAGTAATAGCACAGAATATGCTAACATTAGGAGCTACAGGAAAATTAGAGATTCAATTATGATGTTGTATGGTAGATGAAGAAACAGACTATTCAGTCCCTCAAGTCCTCCCTCTCTCACCCTTTACATTTTTTCTTTGTTCTTTCAACTTTTGTGACATCCTTCAGACCTCTGCCGTTACTCTTCCACATCTAGAATGTTCCCAAGGTACAAGCTGTCACGAGTCCAGGAATCACCCATCAACAACAAACAGTTAAAAGAAAGAAAATACCCTCGAAATATCAATGCACTTTAGTAACAATAAACCCTGCTTTTAATTTATGCTAATATGTAGGGTTGTGGTGACAGTAAGAACAAAATTATAGAGTGGCTTTCTAGCTGGTAATTATCCCCCCATTTTCGTTGCTCGGGAAGATGGACACACAATTATGCTCTCTTGCTGTATATTAATACGGATTCTTGACATCTTCAGCAGACCTGGAGCTGTCATCGGGCTTTTTGTCTAGTTTAATTGAAAATTAATGGTTACTGTGTTACCACGGAAACCGTGGCAATGGACGCCAATAGCGCTCACATATCAAACAGGCACTGGTGGCATTGTCTGTCCCTGTTGACCTTGAAAGTTAAAAGAAAACTTGGGGGGGGGAAAGCACTCTCAAACAGGTTTGAATATTATGTATGAAAAAGAAAAGAAAAGAAGAAGAAAAGATGGAAAGAACACTGCAAGATAGAGGAAGAAAAAGAATTTAGAGCCTTTTGTATCTTGGAGAAGAAAAAGCTGGAAGGTCACAAGAGCCCTGAACTGAGAATTCTGTTTGAGTGCTGAAGCTTTACAGTCCAACCTTGTGACATGGAAGGCAGTTTTTGGTACAATCATTACTGATGTTGTGATGAGCTTGCAAGTGTCATATGACATCACAGCACAGAGCTTGCCTGAAAGTCACCAGTCACCATTATTACACCATTATGTAGATACTGGTGGAGAGAAAGACTTGCATCTTCTGTCCTTCTGAAAACATTACAAAAGAACTCTGAACAGACAGTAAATGGAATGGAGATGAAGGGAAAATAAGGAATAGAAAAGATTTGGGGAGAAATTAAGAATGCATATAATATGATAAAGAGATTAGAGAATTGGCAGAAAAATACTGGGGGAGTAAAAGCCAGCTTTGACTGTGAGTGCTGACTGGACAATAAATAGAGTTTTGTGGTTTAGAGATCAGTGAATGTTTTGGGAATTTGTTCTGTTGTTGTTGTTCTTGCTATTATTTCAGTGTTTTGCTGTTTTAGCAGTTCTTGGCTTAGCTGGGAGCTTATCCAGTGCCAAAATGTAATATAGTCTAGTGGTTCTCTTGCCATTGCCACCAATTCTGTTGGAAGTCAGAAGAATTGGCTTCTGAGAAATAAACAGATTTAGGAAAAAGATGAAGAAATGATGTATGTGTGAGAAAGAAGAAAAAGGAATAGATTTTAAAGTCTGTGGTATGCACTATAAACATCTAGATTTGTTTAAAATCGCCACGTAATATGTTTTGTTAACACTGGTTCTATTCTTTCATGGGACAATCTATTGCAGTTACTGTGTGCCTTAAACTGAAGGACTGCGTTCACTAGTTAGACTGTTATGTATGTTATGTATGTATACACTTTTGAGAGCAGGCAACAGAATTTCATTTTTAATGTGTGCCAGTGTGCCCACAGTAAAAAATGACAATAAAAGTTATCTTATCATTTCTTTTCCAAACCTGGTTTGGGTGATGCATTTTTTTTGTATGGCAGGCAAGAAACTATTTTTTTTGAACAAGATTAAGTTTGCAACTATATCCTGCATTGCTGTCTAACTCCAATTTATATTAGATGAGAAGAGTGTGTTCGGGTGTGTGGTGTGCACGCAGTGCCAGAGGTAGGGAGAGACAGAAAAACAATATAGAAGCAATGGCCAACTTTGTTGTCATCCTATCCTCCCTCAGGTTAATTCTTGTCTCCTGCATTGCATAAAGCTAGCTCTCATAGTCAAACATGGATGCATTGATATATGTAGTTACAGATTTTGGATGCTATGGTCCTATGGAGGATTGTCTCTTTAGATCATAATATCATATCTATTACCTCAAATGGTCCAACAGACGAGCCCCATCTACCCTACCCCCACACTTTTTAGAGTGTAATGTGAAACATTTCACTTCAAAATGTGGTCAGCCAGTCCTGCTGTATTTGACAGCCCATCTGCTCATTCTGCTGAGTGGAGCCTTGGATTTCTATCCAACTGTTCTGCCCAAGCAGCATCATAGTAACTAAATACACATTCATGGATGTGGGTTCACTTCTTGCTGCCTACCCCATTATATCTAGCACTGTTATTGCCAGCTGAAACTCTAAAAGTCTTGGTTTCCTTTGTTTCTATTTTTGTGCTCTTTTCCTTTGTGCTGTGGATTAGTTTGTGAGCTTACTTTGCATTTGAGCTCGTTGTTGTAGCTCCTCTTCTTCTTTTCTCAAGTCTTTTGTTCCCTCTTTTTGCAAAATTTTTCCATACTTTAAGACATGCATGTTTTATATAGCATTATTATCACTGTCTTGGTATAGTTCTTTAGCAAGAAGTGAGCTTATCTCTGCTAGATTCTGTTTATCTCCTGGTCACTGTGATTGAGAGTGTACCTATATGTATGTCCCTGATATTTTTCCTGACAAAAGTGGAAGCAGTTTCAAATTGTTGCTGTTTGGGATACCAGAGATGCAAATCTTTCTGACAGAATTAGAGAAGATGGGCTTGGTTTTGAAAGGATCTTGTTTGAAAGGTTGCCCAGACCAAACTTGAAAAATGATGTCATCACAGTGTTCTTGCTATTGCAGCATGCGGATGAATGCATTTCTTGTAAAAGTCCGGGGGAACCTTGTCAGGAAATGTATTGTGAATGGTGAGTAATGTTGTAATGCCAGTAATATTACTGCCCATAGGGCAGCCTTTTCCAACACAGAGCTCTGCAAATGTATTTTTGCTACAAGTCCTAGCATTTCAATCCAGCTTGGCTAAAGGAGTTACAGCCTCAACAGATCTGGAGGGTGTCATTTGGGAAAGGTTATATTAGAGCCCCTGGGGAGCTGTACTCATTGCTGCCACATTGTCTCTCTGTTATTGAATTTATATTTGGCCACAATGTCATGATTCTCATGTCTTTTTTTTTTCAAAATATGGAAAGGAAAAAAATTACCATATGGTAGGATTAAAACACAACAAAGTAAAAAATGAAAATGAAGTAACAATCACATGCATCATAAAATGATGAAAATTGGCACAGTAGGAAAAAATTATTGGAATACTCTCTGGAAAAGTTCAATTATTAACAGTCTTCTGAGTGCCATCAAGGAGGGGACTAGCCTGATCTCCATGGGAAGACTGTTCCCCAGCACCAGGGCAGCCACCAAGAACCAATGACTTCTAGCGTTGATTCCTCTCACCTTCTGGAAGTGTGATGTCTCAAGGAGTTTTTTCCCTTCATGCTCTAGATGGTTAGAGCAACAGAGATTGTGGAAGGTGGTCTTAAGTTATCTCCAAGCCATAAAGGGCTTTATAGTTTAAAACCAATTCTTTTATTGTACCCAGAATTGAACTGAACTGATAACCTATACAGGGCCCATAGAACTGGTGTTATATGGTCCCAATACGGGGATCTTGTTAAATACGTGGACTGCTGCATTCTGGACCAATTATAATTTCAGAGTAGTCTTAAAGTCAGCCCCCATATAAAACTACTATTGTTATTGTATTATTCAGCATTGTGGCAGCTATCTTTACTGGACCATAGAATTGGCCCGCCACTCTGTTCTCTTTTTGACTCTCTGTGAGGTAGGGAATCTGCACATTGCTCCCACATGTTGCTGATATTATTAAATATGCACGCTCTGAATACAATGGCCTCTGATGAATTACTACTCTTGAATATTTTTCCAGACTTCCCCCAGATGTATGGAACTATGTCTGTGCAGATGCACAAAACAGGGTGATAATCTAATCCTGGCATGAAGTAAAGTTTTGTGGACATAGCTCAAGCAACCAAGTAAATGAGTCGAGTGTCCTAGACAAGTCACTAAAGCATAAATGCAGAGGAGAACATGTGGTTCTCCATCAGAGTATAGGTGATCAAAAAACTGATGGTAATCCTTCATGTCAAGGATGTTGCATCAAAATTGCACTATATAGTTGTATTCAGTGAGTGATAATTTTGCTACAGTGTCACCCTTATTTGGTAGAACAGATAGGAATCATAACCAGATAAGCTAATTCTACTTAATAGTACAGCTACAGCTAACAGTATCCTGCAAGTTTGAAAGTACAATTTTCCCGCTTTCTTCTTTGCAGCCCAAGAAACCAGGGAGGATCCTTTCTAAACCTCTTGCTCCACCCACTATCCAGCTGTAGACTATGCCTTCTCTTATCTGACTGTTCCCTAGGCTGCATCTCTTGCTCCATATCCCAAGGTTTTTCCCACATACTGTTATATACATGTCTATCCTGAATCTAAATGCTCAATATTTTTTAATGTCTTAGTTGAAGAAGTGCAGCATATAGCATTCAACTTTGCAGACAACACAAAATTAAGAATTACTGTATATATACAATTAAAATTCAGAATGAAAAATTGATATACTGAGAGAATATTAAAATAAACTTCCACATAAGATAAAGATGGCATATAGTGTACTGACAAGAAAAAAAGCAAATATATTAAAGACATGCAACTGATTTAATTCTAGCATTATCAGGAACAACCTTGGATTGTAAATTTTGACTGGTTTGCAAATCTACCCTGCTTTTCCTTGAGAGTGCTTATAGTTGAAAAGATAAAGTCAACCCCCCAACAATAATTCTGCTGAAAATGGAGAACTTCAGTAATGGAAGAATAGTGATGAAGACAGATGAAAAGTCAAGCCTTTGAGCTGAGAACTTCTTAATTTGCTAATATGTAATGAATAGGAGAGAGACAGTTTGATATAATAGTTAAGACATCAGACTAGAAACCAGGAGACCGTTTTAGTCCTGCCTTAGACACAAAGCCAACTGGGTGACCTTGGGCCAGTCACATTCTCCCAGCCCTAAGAAGGAAGCAATGGCAAGCCACTTTTGAAAACCCTTGCCAGGAAAACCACAGGGACTTGTCCAGGCAGTCTCTGTGAACATGATTGAACAGAAAAAAAAAGAATGGGAACATATTATTGTTGCTGACAGCCTGGTTGACCAGCTTTTATGGACCATCGCACCACTAAGGCAGCCACTTAGTGACCGAACTTAGGAACCATATCCAAGAGAATCTCTTAATGGTGGTCCCAAAACAGAATTATGAGAAATTAAATCACTTTCCTTCCTGATATATAAACAAAAATTCCTTGCATTCTCAAACTCTCTAGATCTAAACATATTAACTTGACAGAAAAAAGCCCAAATTGTTCAAATATTTCTAGTAATGGATAGCCCATTGACTCCTTCATCAACTGTTCATTGCTTAATAATTTATGAGTATTTCCATTAATAAATGTTGAAACATATAAATAGTTGAGCCTCTCTAAGAAACATCTTTAAGAACAAAGCACAATAACTTGAGCATCTCTGACTTAAATTATGCTTTTACAATGGCATCCAAAATAGATTACATGTGAGCCATTGGATAGATTTGTCACCAGTCAGTTTATATATGTCTAGTTTATGCACATGTCATGGAGAAAAGCACACATCAGTTACGGAAGCTTCTCTGATTTTCAAAGGAAGCTGATGGCACTTACAGATGTCATTATGTTCAAGCAAGTAGCAAATGAAATATGCTGCTGCTTGCTGCCACTTCTGTTTGTTTGATGAAGCTATAACCATTTGTGAAGAGATTAGGCACAATAGTCCAAGGCAGATCCAGACATGATCTCAAAATGGATAAGAATCATTTAATGTATTGCCCAGAGTGTTTCAGGCCCAGGACCTTGTTCTCCCTTTCCTCTGGCTGTACACAGTTTACTTGTATATAGTTTATATTTCTAACCAGAAGAATCAAAGAATTTTCAGTAGTGGTGTTAAAGAGGTTGGCATCCAAAATACAATAAACATTTCTTACACAATAAGAAAATTATCTTTCCGTATGTCTTTGATGGTGGAGTATGGAGAGAATGCAAAGCACAGAGCTGGTTCAGGATTCTGAAAATGCAACCTGAATAGCAAGGCATCAGGTTGAGGAAGATTGGATTAAAGAATTCCACAAAGCTACTTTTAATGTCTTGAAAAAAGCTTGAGATGTAAATTCAGAAATAGCATAAATAACATTTGTAGCCCCTGCCATTGATTTCATGTTATTCGGGGCAAGAATAAATTAAATCCTGAACCTCACTGCACCCTTTTCTTCAGAGGTTCCCTCTTCTGAGTTCCACAATGGAGTGTTCTGAAAAGCAGCTGTGATAGTAGATGCTAACACGCCAAGAGCCACTTCCCACAAGCAGCTGCCTAGCATAATTACTGTAGTATCAAGTAATGACTGAATGGACTGTCTAAAAAGAAACACTAAGAGAACTTAAAATATCTGCTCAGAATATCACTTCAAACGCATTGCACTTCAGTGGTGTTACCATATGCATGTTAAGCTGCCACGTTTGGGGATGCAGCAATCCATGTGGTGTGTGTGTGTGTGTGTGTGATACAGCCCTAAGATGCTCTGAACTTTCTGAGTTTTGCCAATCCCATTTTGTTAACACGGGTCTTTGGCACTGGCAGAAGCTGTCTGGTAGTTAGGCAAACACTGTGGCCTTTCATGAAGGTGATCACGGGCTTTTTAAAGTCAAATGTCCAGGGAGTCAATCTTCCTTAAGAACAAACAGTAAGACAAACACAACAGAAGCATGCCTGAAAGCCAGAATCTTTTTTCATTTTCCCTGCGTCCCTGATCCCAACCTTAATCCCCGCTCAGAATCCTGTCAGCCCGACTGTTCTAGAACTGACATTGCTGCAGGCATCTTCTCCGCTGACTTCCCTCAGATCTGCCCCCTCCTGAGATTGCTAAAGAGGACTTGGAGATTTCTGTGTTACTGGATGATTCACTTGGTGCCCTCCAGCAAAGCACTAGGGTTCCCTGGGGGGACAGTGAGAGGGAAGGAGGGAGGGAGGGGGAAATGAGGCATCGCTGTGCCATCTCATAAAAGAGAATGCAGGATTCTTGGCATAGTTGCCTGACTTACAAAAATGAATTATAAGAGCTGCTGCAGTTCTGTTCTCTATCACTGTGTGCCATTGGTAGAACTGACTATTCTCTTCCCCCCACCCCCGAAGAAAAAGGAGAGGGCAAGATGGGTGTTTCAGACCTTTTTTCCCCCTTTTAATTATGGGAGATGATTACAAGACTTCTAATAAAAAAAATATTTTGACCAATGTCTTATAGGAAATCTTATAAGGTGATCACACTTACATTATACAGTATGTTATTAGTGACTCCAATTTTTTTACTTTGATTACTCTTGTTACCGTAATGGACTTTAAAAAATTTGCTTGACCTTATTAAAGCTATTTTGTGGCAATGCCATTCTGGGTGATTATTTCCCAAGGTAAACAAGCCAAATGTTTACATGAGAAACACTCGTGCTAAAGTACATGTGAAGGTCACAGGCCAGAGAGTTAGAATTACCTGGGACTTCCTATTCAGTGTCCTCTGTCTGTGTTGAAGTGGCATATCATTAGAAGCAAGCGGAGAATTCCATGCAGCATTTCAAGTTCATGCTTATTTCTCTCAAGGAAAAAAGGATGGGTGTGTAATATTGTTAATCTGATTCTTTTTCAGACAGTAAGGGATGTAATTGCCCAAATTCAGCAGCAGCAGTTTCTAATAAGATGAGACAAACAAATGCAATTAGAATTCATACTGTTTCTTCTTCAATTCCTTTGAAGCAATAAGAGATTTGAAGGTTCAGGTTGATGAAAAAGAATCGGTACTGCTATCTGTTCCTACATTTGTTCCAAAATCAAGCTCAGCTATCATGATGTCAACAGCTGTTGATCCAGATGTTATTTCATCTGTTGTGTAACAGTAGCTCATAGGTTTGAGCTCGTCTGCATTTTTTATTTCTCATTTGGGTCAATAGTACCATTGAAAGAAATTCTGAAGAAATTCCAAAACAACATCAGTGTGTGTGTGTGTGTGTGTGTGTGTGTGTATTTTAAAGGAAGACTTTCACAGAAAAGAAAAAAAATGAAAATTGGAGGACAGATTTTGGCACATGTTAACGCGATCTTTAAATATCTTACCTTTATTATCTAAGGCCAAGCTAGATATAAATATTAAATGTGGAAAAAGGCAAATAAACTTAGCTCGCTGAGTGATAATTCACAGGGTTGCTGCAAGTGTAGGTGAATTGAATAATTTTCTGCTTAGTTCCCAAGAGAAAGCCTTCATCTGGAGCTAGTATTACTTTCTGAGAAATTCCCATAAGCAGGTGACACAATTTTGGGTACAATTACATAATTGGCAAGTGTTTCGAAACCCAGGGGAAATATATTGATGGACTGAAAATATGCTACTTGCTTGGAACTGAAAATCCAAAGTCTTTCTAATTACAAGAAGTACTAGCCTTATAGGTTAAGCAGATTTTCTCAATAAAAGCCAACCAAGCTGAACGTGAGACTCCCCAGTAAACATTCTAGTTAAGCCTTGAAACAAAATGAAAGGAAAAAAAAAAACCTGCTATTGCTTTCCAAGATTTTTGCCCCTTCGTCTTTCTGAGCTACATGAATATAAAATGACACAAGTGATAGAAAATGTGGAATCAGTGTTAGAGGCTATAAATGAGGCCTCAGTTCCCCTTATTTCAGAATGAATGATGTCATACTACTTTTTTCATGGAAAGAGTAAATTGCAAAAGAGATATAATTATAATTAAGGACAGGCAATATTTGAGATGGAGTATGTGTGTATATCACTTCACTCTGACTTATAAAAGAAGCTCCTATGTTTGATGGTGACTTTTGCTATTTAAAAGATTGTCTAGTCCAAACCTGCGCTAAAGTATTTAAAAAAAAAACATGGGAAAGGACAAAGACTCACAAGGTAGCCACTCACAGTTAGCTCAGATTAAGGCTCTGAGCAGGCACATATGTCACCTAGTCCCAGTCTTTTCCACCATGGTGAAGTGGATTTTTTCATATTTGCATCATTATGGTTAAATTAGTATATGCAAGTTAAAAGGTTAATATACGCAAGTATATGCAGGTGTTTGGTAGGTTTCAGATAATTTCATCCTCCTCTTTCTCTCCTTCTTCCTCTCCCTGTCCTCCATGAATTTTCCACTTTTTCATCAATGTATAAGTGGTCACCCTGATCAGGAGTTAATCTCCTTCTACTATCTATATTCCCAATTCAAGGATTTTAAGCTTAAAGAAGGATAAATCAGGAAGAACCGTTATATGTGAAGTATTACATAAGTTGTGGCTTACATGGGTCTATGCAAATGTTGGTTTAAAAACATCCTTTCCTGAAACTGTTTCTTTCAACAGGCTAAGCCATGTAAACTTGGAATAAAACACATATGCCTTTCTTTTTCCTTTGGAAGTACACATTTGTTAGCAAACATGATCGCTGCAAAATCTAGTACTGTGCAGCAATGGAAAGAACTTGGATTGGAATATACCGTAGGAATTGTATTATTTTTTAGTATGTTGAAAGCATTTCTGATTCCCACTGATTTAATAATGGCAAAAACAAATAATCCCTACCCACCACCTCCTCAAGTTGACTGATCCAGTGAAAAAAGCTTAGAGAAAGCAGTATACATTTAGCATTTCAAAGGGCTATGAACTCAGACTTGATACTTCAAACAAATACTTGGACTCAGTATGTTCTCTGAGGCTCTCTGGTCTTGAATTTTAATTTAATAGAAGGCTACCTCAGTCACTGTTTTACCTGCCTTGATTAGTGTGTGTCAAAGGTCTAATAAAATGAAAAATAGATCTTATCTGCCACCATTTGATTGTCTGGCTCTGCTCATTTGGGATTATATTTATAACCAATTGACTGCTGTTTATTGGAAACCACAATCTCTTGAGTTATCACTTACAAAGTGATAATTGTTTCTTACAGGGGCATATTTAATTATGTGGCATACTTTCAAGGGTTATGTTCAACAGCATCAAATTATTATATAGAGTGATGTCCTAGTGTTAAGGTACAAAATGTATGCCAAGCAATTCCCTAGCTATAACAGATATGTGAATCTGGATGGTACAGGCTCATCTGAGATCTTGGTGTTAAATCTTCATCTTGCACCAAAAGCTGACCATGTAGCATTGAAGAATTGAACAATTTGCCATCTATGACTGTGGACCCCCAATGACATCTCAATATGTACTTGTGGCTAAACTCTAACATGGTTTTCTCTTCTAAGATACTGCCTATTGGGAACTTTATGTAAAAACTAAAGTGATTACAGTAGATACAACTATTTATGTGTGTGCTTCTATGGTGTGTGTCCTTCCTAGCCTGATGCACACAAAAGTGATAGAAAATCATTTGCTCATGCAAGTCCCATTAAAATTTATAGACTTCTGGACTTAACTTAATACCTCTGTATTTTGTAATTAGTATTCTTATTTTCCTCAACACACGATAGGAAGTGAAAATATCTTCAGGATTAGTATGAAGGAAAAGAATTGGTTAACTTAATGCCTATAATTAGAATTTATCTCACTACTTGGTTTGCCGGTGAATAGCACATTGGTTGAACTGCCCGAGGCAGCATGACTTTAGTGATCCTTCTTAGGTGATTATAGGGGTTGCTTTGATACATTGCAAGAGCACTAGGCTGGAGGAAAATGAACTAAGTATTGTTATTACTTAGGTTATGTTCCCAGGCAGCATGGTCTTGTATGTTATATAAGATTTCTTATATGTTCTGGAAAGGCAGCAAACTCCATTACAGAAGCAAGTGTGGGAAAACTCCAAGCAGCTATCTATTTAGGTGTTCCATTCAGCAGTAGAATAGTGCTCATAGATGCCAGCAGGTGGTGAGGATTTGCTCCCTGAGATGTAGAATCTTGAAAGGTTTTCTCTGAAGCAGAACTATGTTGCGAGTGCAATCAAAACTCTTTGCTACTAGTTATTATCAGACATTCAACTGCTTGACTCCAAATGTGGTGTTTTCTCTTGATCTGTGACAAAGGTCCAGTGAGCTTCCCTTATCTCAGTCCACTAATACTTCTTTTTATTCTTTTTTTTTTAATATGGATATAAAATCTCAAAGACACTAGCAGACACATCGGTGAGCTTTTTACTTCTACGTGTTTCACATATTTCAGCCAAAGGGCAAACTTCATCCTAATGTAATGTAATGATGGTGTCATTTCTCCTGAGTCCAGGACGTTGGTCCTTAAAAAGGTTTATGAGCATGTGTGATTAGGGGAGGGCTAGTTCAATGCTTTAATAATGGACTAGTGAAGCTTTGCATTTTCCAAATCACTGGTTCAGATCCAACAAGGTACCAATTGACATTCATCAATCCTTTAATTAAACATCAATCTTCATTGAGAACTACATATATCATTTCAGGAGTACAAAAGTATCATTTGGTGTATGAATGAAAGTACTTTGAATAACGCTTCCCTGCAGAATGTAATGACAAAATTAAAAAAAAAATGCAGCCAATTTTTCAAAACTATTTTGCATATTTCCTTTGCACTTTTTAGCTAAATGGTGGAAAACAGAATAAACCCCAGTTAACTGTAAAACCTAACCATTCCAACCTAAGCAAGTGTTCCAATTCATATCTAGTAGTAATGGGATTATGCAATCTATTAACTGAGACAAACCAAACCGAGCTTTCTTTTTGTATTAACAAACAAAATGTCCACAGAAATAGGTTGGTGAATGGAATTCTCTTTCTTATTCAGTTCTTTCTCCTTTCAATATCCTAGTAATTCTATTCCTTTCTCAATTAATTTCCTGGACCCAGTTTTCTGTTTAGCACGATAGCATTTCTCCTGTTGAATCTACCATTGTAGAAAGCAGGGCTGCATGCCCAAACATAATGATTCAACCAGAGGAATCAAGAAAAAAAAAAAGATTCTTTTCAGTCACATGCAGTAGGGGTTCCAGTGCTATGCAATGTCTAGAAACATGCATTCTTATCATGAAATGATATTGGTGCAGTATGCAGCATAGAGTTTTCTGAAATTGGAACATGGAATGTTAGAGGCATTTCCCTTGGGAAACTCAAAATTGTAAAAAGCGAAATGATCAGAGCTAGCATAGACATTCTTGGCCTCAGTGAGTTACACTGGACAGGTAGTGGTCAATTCAAATCAGATGATTTTATTTTTCTGGAAATGATATCTGCATTCTGCATAAGCAAACAAATGGCTATGTTGAGAGTCATGGAGCATACAGCAATCTCATAATATGTATCTAAATTCAAGGCAAGTCATTCAACATCACCATACCATAAATCTGCACCCCAACAGTAGACTCAAATGATGATGAAATTGATTTTTTTTACAGTGTGCTTCAATGTGCTCTCAAGCAAATACCAAAAAAGGATCTTTTATATATTCTGGGTGATTTCACTGCAAAGGTAGGCCAAGGAGAAGTTGCAAGAATAGTAGACAGGTTTAGCTAAGTGAATGGAATGAAGCTGGAAATTGCTTAGTGTAATTTTGCCAGGAAAATCATCTCGGCATGATGAATACGTGGTTTATACTTATATTTATATACACAGACAACATCGAAATCAGATAGACTTTATTTTATGCCAACAACACTGGAAAGGTTCAATTACATCTGTTAAGATACTTCCTGGTGCTGATTGTAGCTCGGACCATCAGCTATTAGTGGCTAAACTGAAGCTAAAACTGTGCAAGGTAAAAAAAGGTAATATTTCCATCAAAACTGAATGTGAACAACATCTCACCTATGTATGCCATAGAAGTTAAGAATAGTTTTGAGCCACTGAATTTGAAAGGGGAAAAACCCAAATGAACAGAGGCGAGAGATCCAAGGTAGCATCATGGAAATTGCTGTAAAGTATAGGTCACACCAAAAACCAAAGAGAACAAACAAGTGGCTATCTGATGACAGCATCAAGCTAGCTGATCAGCAAAGTATGGCCAAAGCCAAAGGTAATAAGGATGAAGTTAAAAAGCTGAATGCAATTTTCCAACATGAAGCCAGAAAAGACAAAAATAGGCAGTGGGAAGAGCAGTGTTATCATCTGGAAGAAGCTAATAGGAAGGGACAAACTAAGGTCATATTTGCTGTAGGGAAAATGATGCGATCCAGCTTTTCAGCGTGGCAAGGAGCTGTTAAAGACCACAATGGGAATGTACTAAGTGACCAGCAGAAGATCAAGGACAGATGGAAAGAATATACAGAAGAACTCTATAGCAGTTTGACTTAGCATCAAGATGACAATGATGACATCCCAATTAATAAAGAACCAAACTTCTTTAAAGAAGAAGTAGAATGGGCCAGGGGAAAATTGATGAACTGGAAAGCCCCAGGTATTGATGGAATACCTGTGGAATTACTAAGACCAGTGCCAGCCAACATTATTACTGCCCTATGCCAAGAGATATGGATTACATGTCAATGGCCTCAGGACTGGAAAAGATCTGTTTTTAATCCCATTAGTAAAGAAAGGCGATGCCAGAGATTGGTCCAACTATCGCATGATTGCATTGATTTCTCATGCAAGCAAGATTGTGTTAAAAATTATTAAACAGAAGCTACAAAATATCATCGATCAAGAGTTACCTGATGAACAAGCTGGCATTAGAAAGGGGTGCAGCACTTGAGATCACATGGTCAATATTAGATGGATTATGGAAAAGGCATGTTGATATCAAAAGGATTTTTATATATGTTTTATCAATTACAGAAAAGCTTTTGTCTATGTAGAACACAATAAACTATGGGCAGCTTTGCATGATCTTGGTGTTTCAACCTACCTGATCAGACTTATCAAGTCACTCTACACTGATCAGGAGGCAACAGTGAGAGCACTTTATGGCAACACAGACTGGTTCAGGATCAGTAAGGAGTTAGACAGGTATGTATTTTATTACCTTTTTTGTTCAATATGTATGCTGAAGTGATTACAGGTAGTCCCTGACTTACAACGGTTCATTTAGTGGCAATTCAAAGTTACAATGGTACTGAATTTTTTTTCACACGTATGACCATTGCAGCGTCCCTATGGTCACATGATTTACATTTGGATGCTTGACAACTGAGTCACATTTATGGTGGTTGCAGTGTCCCAGAGTTATGTGATACCCTTTTGCAACCTTCTGACAAGCAAAGTCAATGGGGAAACCAGGTTCACTTAACAACCGTGTTACCAGTTTAAGAACTGCAATGATTCACTTAACAAATGTGCAAGAAAACTCGTAAAATGGGGCAAATTCATTTAATAAATTTCTCACTTAACAACATAAATTTTGGGCTCAATTGTGGTTGTAAGTTGAGGACTACCTGTATGTGGAAATTAGATCTGGAACTGCCTGATATTGGAGTGAAGATTGGAGGAAGAACCATAAATAATTTGAGGTATGCAGATGATATAACCCTATTGGCTGTAAAGATGGAAGACCTGGAAAAAATGATCTGGAAAATCAAGGCTGAAATGAAAAAGTAGGATTGAATCTTAACATCAGGAAAACAAAGATAATGACAACAGCTGCAGATGGAAATGAGACATTTAAAATCAACAAGGAGGAAATTGAATTAGTTCGAGAATTTATCTTCTTGGATCTAAAATTGTTCATGATGGTAGTTCTATTCCTGAATTCAAGCACAGGAGAACACTTAGAATGGCTGATCAAAGAATTGACACCTTCGAACTGTGGTTCTGGCAGACATTATTGCATATACCATGGGCAGCCAGAGTAACTAACAGAGAGAGATGTTAAATGGTATAAAACCAGACACATCACTAGAAGCTAAAATCATAAGACTACATCTGATCTACTTTGGCCATGTCATGTGTGCAAATTTATTGAAGAAGGCAATGATACTAGGAATGGTTTGTGGAACAAGAAGAAGGGGAATCAAAGAACATGCTGGCTTGATAATATCAAATCTGATACAAAGTTGAACATCCAACAATTGAAATAAGTGTGCTTGACAGGGTAGCATGGAGAGCACTTGCCTATAAATTGCCAAGAGTCTGGCCTGATTAAATGGTTAAAACAACAACAATTCTCTCATTTATTCAACCTATACATTGAATACATATGGAGGAAGACTGGGTTGAAAGAAGATGAGCACGCTTTTAAAATTGGAGGAAAAATATAAAAATCATGTCTGACCAACAGTAAAGGAACCAGCAGTCAAAAATATTCTACAAATGAGCACAATAGATAGCAATTAAGGCTTTGGAAAAGGTATTCAGATGTTTTGACGTGTCTATATCTATAAAGGTAAGAATTCTGCTATCAATTATTTTCCCTGTGATATTCTATGGAGGCAAAAATTGGACTTTGAAGAAGATGGAAAGAATATTGACCTCCGAGCCCTATGATTCTATATTCTATGCTCTATGTTCTAGAGACTTGACTACAGTAGTGGAGAATTCATTGTTGGAACACCTGACAGGTCAGATTGAGAATAGGTCACCATGGAGAAAGTTTATATTGTTTCTAAAAACTGATGCCAACACATAATCTATCTATCCCTGATTAGCAATTTTGCTAAAACCCTGGGAGATGCCATAAAATTCCTTGGCTATGCACAGTGTGTGCTAATGTGATAGAAAAAACAAGACCTAACAAATTAAATGTGCTCCCTATTGTTAAAACTATATTCAAAATGTAGTTTGATCTCTTGTTTGAATTGTTTTAATTTTTGTTTTAATTTATTTGTTCTAGTCAGGCAATTCTCCCTTACCATGCCAAAATTATAATTGTTGTTTGGGCCATTTGTTTCCTTCTTAAATATGTTCATGACATTTAAAGATTTGTTTGTTGTTTCTTGGACCAAATATTGCTTTTAAAAATCTATTTGTGGGTATTTGAGCCAAAAATAGTTTTAAAAAATATGTTTATGAATGTCTAGGCCAAGTCTGATGCAGAAAAGTAGAGCACACGGATAAACAATGTTCAATTGGAGACTTGGGATAGCTGTAAATGGAAGAAGAAGCTACACACCTTTTTCCCATCATGAAAAATAACCTTTGGTTCTCCTTTAAATTTTGCTTCAAGACGCCATGAACATGAGCCTTTCTGTAGCCCCAAAGATGTGATATAGAATAAGATGCCAAAATCTGTCTTCCAATTTCCTGAAAGTTTTTTTCTCTTGTGAGAAATTTCTGTACCTCATTCCTGGGTTGCTGTTAAATTTCGTTTGAATTTCTTTAGTTTTAAGCATATTATCTTATTGCTGTGAGATGACAGAAAACGACAAAAGTGCTGATACTCTTTTCACTCTCTTTTAGTTACACATTCTTCCTCTGCTGTGCAGCCTCCTAGGCTACCCATATTTTATGTGTATAAGACTTTTGTAGAAGATCCCTGTGGATCTTTTCTTGAAATAAACTTGATATATGGAACAGTTTGAACACTGATAGAGATACATTTGCATGGTGAAAGGCAAGACAGCTTCCAGGTATCTCACAATTAAAATAAATGCAGGAACCTAGCACCAATCATGAGACTTTCATCAAATGTTACTCTCTTTTGGAAAAAGAAAAATCACAAACAATTTCTTTATACAATGTTAGAATTTATGCAAATGAAGAACATTTGAAACTTATATTTTGTTTTGACCAATAATAAGATGTTTCAGTTCTATGGAGTCACTTCTATAGTTGAAGAGCTCTCACAGTGCATTTTGTTTAATATTTTTAAGCGTAGTTATAAGGACTATATATTTGCTTTGAAAAAGTGCTATCGATTTACAAGGAAGGCTGTTAATAAGTTAGTGGGTTGATTCCGATAGTTAGAGGCAAAAGGTGGCCTAGTCTTCTGTTGATACTATAGGATTTCTATTGGTTAAAGGAAAAGGGGCAGTGTGGTATGATGAGGTAGGGAATAAAAGAAAATTATTCCTTGACCGCTTCAAGGACATCTTCAGCCTCACAATGAAAGATGTTATAGACACCCAACAAAACAAATAGGGAAGAGAAATATATTCTGCTTTTCTGATAATACTGGAAATTAGAAGGAAGCAGAATGCTAAGATTCAGATAAATTGCTTCTTTGTATAGGACACTGTTGAGCTATGGAATTCTCTGTCACCAACAGGAGTAGCGACCGTTCAACAGGAATTAGACATACATAAAAAAGCAATTGCAATATCTCTATGTTACTTCTGATTGAAGAAACCATATGCCTAGAACAAGTAATTGCTGGGAATAGGGAGTAGAAAAAATGGTTCTTATTCTTGTTCTATTCTGGAAACAGTGCCTTTGGTCTGATCTAGCAGGGCTCCTATGTTGTTACAATTGTGTGCCAATATTATTGATATAAACAACAGCAATGAAAATTCATGAGCCATATCACTTTCCTGACTTTCAGTCCCTTTGATTAAGAAATATCTATCCTAACCATGCGTATCTGAGGAGTTGCAAAACCTTTATTTTTGGACTTTATGATGATACAGACAGGATATGGGGCAATTTCATTCTGGGCTGAACAAACTAATTCTCACAAAGTCATACATTCCAAACATTGCTTTAATTACTATGGATTTATTATCATTTACTCTACTTGATCAGAAATGAGAAAAGAGAATAAAGAAGGCTTATCAGGACAATCATATAAAACCTAACTTCATCTTGACCCTATTTGACTTTCATGTTGAATTTCTTTAGTACTGATCAAACACTGGATATGCCCCTGGCTTTACGTGGTAGTGATAATTTTATGCCTTTAAAATAAAGAGCATCTTTACCTTGAAATACGGGAAATTTATGAGTATTATAAATGTGAAACTATCAGAATAAGTGAAATACTAGATGCATATTTGCTTGTGCTAGTGGCTTTGTGAGTTATATGCTGTTTAGACATGCCTGCAGTAATATTCATAAAACTCTAGGGAGATTTTTTTCATACATTTTAAAATTTGATCAACTCTATGAGGAAGTGTGTTTGCTAAACTTAATGGATGTAATTCAAACATAGTGCAGGCTTCTAACTTGTACTTACACAAATTAGGTGTCATATTCGGCATGATACACAAAACATGATTGTGTATTAAGCAATTGGAACTGCAGCCTTACATATATGGTAAACTTTCCTTGGCTCCACAGATCTGATTAAAGGATTCATGGGCATAAAGACACAAAGCTGTTTCAGAATAATTTAAACAGAAAGAGTGATTTTACCAAGGAGTCTGCTACCATGAAGTACGGTGTCATCAACATGCTGATGATACCCAGTTGTACATCTATATCCCAGGGCAGGCAAATGATGTTGTTCAAGTCCTGACTCAATGCCTAGAGTTGTAAGGGCCAGGATGAGAAGAAACCAGGTGTCTCAACCCTAGCAAGATGAAGTGGTTGTGGATTTTTTGCCCCCAGGATCAAGAGAGTTGACATCTTTGATTCTGGAAGGGGTAAAATTCTCCCACACAGATCTAGTGCACAATTTGGGAGTCCTCTTAGACTCATGGCTCCTGCTGGAAAAGCAGTAGTGGCTGGGAGTGGAGGGCTTTGCACAAGTTCATCTTGTGCATCATTCCTGGATGGGAGGCCTTGCTTAGTTACTTAGTTACTTGCTGTGTGGATTACTCCTTGAAGATCATCCAGAAGTTGCAACTGGTCCAGAATACAGCACCATACACAGTTTTGGGTGCCCTGTGATTCACCCTAGTAGTAGTAACACTGCTGTATGAGCTGCATTGGCTTCTAGTTGCTTTCTCGGTGCAATTCAAGATGCTGGTTATCACCTTTAAAGCTTTACATGATACAGGCCAGACTACTTGCAGGATTGCCTTCCCTTGAGGTATTTGCCCTTCCTACCAGTTTATACCAGGGTGGGCATGCTTTAGGTATGCTATTAAGTATGCTATTTGATGTGACCTTGGAGGCACACCTTCTTGGTGGCAACTCCAAGCCTTTGGAACAGATTTCCACCTGAGATATGAGGGTTCTCTACTCTTTTAGCCTTCCAGAAGAAGACCTGGCTCTTCCACCAAGCATTGGCTAGGAAGGGGGTTGAGCTCTGAGAATGATTGATCTGGCACCAGGGGGGAAAAGATCCTTTTATTTTTAACTACGTTTTTTTATGGATTGTTGTGAGTGGCTTAGAGCCATCATGAGATATGTGGCCCTATAAGTGCTGTAAATAAATATCTTAAAGCTTCTGTCATGGGAAGATTTGGGGACACACAGACACATACAGTGCAACGTCCCAATTTTTATGTATTATTCAGATAGCCTTTTTTTCTGGCAGGTTACTCTGTTTTTAACAGCTGCCCGATGAATGGGAAACAACTTATCTGCTGTCAGGTAGCTGCTTAAAGCAAAGAAGCAAACCTATTTCCCACTGGTACTAATTTGAAACAGCTCAGTATCGTTATATTTTTGCTAGTAAAGTATCATATAATTAGAATTGTCACCACTTTTTTTAGAGAAGGAATCTGTGCTTCTAATGGTTGTATGACTGAGGAAGTTCAACCAATATAACCTTCCTTCTGTCATTGCCCCCTTCATAACAAAGAGACCAGTTCCTGTTGAAGGCATAGCTCCATAAATTGGGAAAAGAGAAGTGGTGCTTTTTTAAGATGCCCGTCACAGTAGGGTTATCGGATCTGAACTGAAAAAAATCCACATGACCACTAGATAGAAGCAAGAAGTTAAGTGTTTTTTTGTTTTTGTTTTAAATACCTCATTCTGCCATCTTGCAGCCCAGATATAGTAGTCCCATGTAAAAGTATATGGTATTTAAATATTTTTCAACTACATCATATAACCAGGTTAAGTCATACACTTCAGCTTCTGGCATTTGGGAGTACAAACTCTGCCATGCTACCCTGCCTTCCATCATCAACCCAAAGTACATTCTCTCCTCACCTTGGCCCTTTTAGCATGAGGGTGTCTGCATACTTTCAAATAAATAGGTCACAGCTGGCACTTTCAGCCTATCATTGCTCAATCTAAAGTGATCAGAGGAAAGGCAGCTCAGTCAAGGCTTACTCTTTCATTTCAGATTTGTCAATAGTTGATTTCATTGCCATTCACTTCTTGTATTATATCAAATAATAAGCCCTTCTTTAATTAAAAAAATAAGTTTGTAATATATGTCCATAAAACACATACATTTTTCCAAGGCTTTGCAAAAGCATCTCTCCTTATTGGTTGCTCTGAGATTGGTATCACAGGAAGGAAACTGTAACCACATGCAGAAGATTCTCAAAAGCCTTACTTTCAACACAACGCCAGTTGACAAAATGTATAAAATGTGCCCACAGACTCTGCCCACAGTCTGGAGTTCAATCCTGATGGGCTCTAGGTTGACTCAGCTTTCCATCCTTCCGAGGTCAGTAAAATGAGGAACCAGATTGTTCCGGGCAATATGCTAACACTGTAAACTGCTCAAAGAGTGGTGTAAAACACTATGGAGCAGTATATAAGTTTAAGTGCTATTGCTATTATTTATCAAATGCAAAGAAGCCTCAAAAGCCTTCCTTTCAATATGGTACCAGATCAGTCAGTCCAGTGAAGTATGATAGTTCAAATTCTGAATTATGCAGCAATATTGCAAATAACCAGAAGTTAATTTCAGAATTTATCCCTGGCCTAGGGTAAATGAGTTGAAACATGAACTGAAGTGCAGAGTATATGGGAATGGGAGGAAAAAATAACCACAGAAAACTTAATCAGCCTTAATCAGAATAGAGCTGGAAAGGACCTTGAAGGTCTTCTACTCCAACCCCCTGCTCAAGCAGGAGACCCTGTACCATTTCAGATAGGTGGCTGTCCATTCTTTTCTTAAAAACCTCCAGTGATGAAGCACCTACAACTTCTGAAGGCAAGCTGTTCCACTGGTTAATTGTCCTCACTTTTAGAAAGTTTCTCCTTAATTCCAGGTTGCTTCTCTCCTTGAATAGTTTCCATCCATTGTTTCTTGTCCTGCCCTCTGGTGCTTTGGAAAATAAGTTAACCTCCTCCTCTTTGTGGCAGCCTCTCAAATACTGGAATACTGCTATCATGTCTCCCTTAGTCCTTCTTTTCCCTAGACTGGCCATACCCAAATCTTGCAACCGTTCTTCATATATTTTTTCTCCAGGCCCTTAATCATCTTAGTTGCTCTTCTTTGCACTTTTGCCAAAGTCTCAACATCTTTTTTGTAATGTGGTGACCAAAACTGGATGCAGTATTCCAGGTGTGGTCTTACTAAGGCTTTATAAAGTGGTATTAATACTTCACATGATTTTGATTCTATATCTTTGCTTATACAACTAATGATTGTATTAGCTTTTTTGGCTGCTGCTGCACACTGCTGGCTCATGTTTAAGTGATCATCCACTAGGACTCCAAAGTCCCTCTCACAGTTACTGTTTTTGAGCCACCTAATTTGTACTTCTACCTTTGGTTTTTTCTGCCTAGGTGTAAAACCTTGCTTTTCTCCACATTAAATGTCATGTTGTTGGATAGGGCCCAACTGTTCAATTTCTTTTGGATCCTGAACTTGTCTTTTTGGATCTTTTTGGATCCTGAACTTGTCTTCTGGGATGTTGGCTATTCCTGCCAACTTAGTGTCATCTGCAAATTTGATGAGTTCCCCTTCTATTATCTCATCTAAGTCATTTATGAAGATATTGAAGGGTACTGGGTTTAAGCCGGAACCTTGTGGTACCCCCTGCTTCCTTCCTTCCAAGTAGGTGTAGTACCTCCTACCTAACTGGGATTTCCATATTTTCCACCACTCTCTACTTCATTAAGTTTTTCTTTTTTTATTTGTTCTTTCTCTTTACTCCCTACCTCCTTATGTGATTGGTTATCTAGTGATTTTTGCTTGGAATTAGGTTCATGAAGATTGCCCCTCTCCCCCCTCAATTTTAGTTTAAAGCCCTTTTGATAAGATGAGCCAATTGTTTTTTGAATATATTCTTTCCAGTTCTTGTGAGGTGCAATTCATCCCTTCCCAGTAGCCCTTCATGTAGGTAATGTAGACCATGGTCTAGGAAGCCAAAGTTCTGCTGACGACACCAGTTTTTAAGCCAGTGGTTTGTTTCTAAAATCCTTTGCTCCCTCATTGGAAGTATAGATGAAAACACCACTTGTGCTCCTAATTCTTCAATTTTTCCCCCCTAGCTGTTTGTAATCTCTTGTTATTGTTTCATTGTTGTGACATTGGTCCCCACTTGTAGGAGAAGAAAGGGGTAGTAATCCGTGGGGTTGATTATTTTAGTAAGGTACTCAGTTACATCTTTGATTTTTGCTCCAGGGAGACAATATACCTCCCTAGATTGACTGCCTGGTCTGCAGACTATAGTTTCTGTTCCCCTAAGAATTGAATCTACTATCACCAATATTTGCTTTTTTGTTCCTTAGGGAAGTCTGGGATACTTTTCTTCCTGTCGCAGGAATGTTGGGTTGTGCCTCTTTTTCAGAAACTATTGATGAATGCTCTTTTGTAGGCGTCTGCATATTTTCTTCCAGGGGGAGGCTATGAAAGCGATTGTTCAGTTCCAGAGGGGCTTCATTGGAGTGGGCTAGGGTAGATAGTAGGGGCTTTGCTCTTGGTTGTTGTTTTCTTCTAAAAGTGACATGTTTCCATCAGTTCTGCTCTTTCAGTACATATGTAGGGTCGTTTTTTTACAGAAGCTGTAAAAAAACTATTGTGTTCAATTTGGGTGTATCGATTTTCTTCTTTATGTTCATATGTAAGGTCATTTTTTTAGAAGCTGTTTGCTATTTTAAACACATGCTTAACATTAATTCCATTTGAACCTGAAATGAGAAGGGAAAGTGGGTTTTCCCAAGGTGACCAGGAGGTACAGATTTTACTTGTACAAAATTGCAGTTTAGCTGGTATGCTGTTGACACTGTGCAATGGGCAGAGGTCTGTAAAAGTAGCAGAGGTAGAAGCTCAGATCATTAGGTGTGCACTTGTATAGAATCAGAGATGTGAGGTAACTTGTTCAGACACTTTTCAGTTCTTCTCTTTGTCGAAGGCTCTGAATATTGTAGTCCATAACTGTGCTATTTTGTCCTCTGGTTTGGAAGTAATGAGCATTCTCCTACAATTCAGTATTTTTAGCTAAGTGATGAAATCCCTGCTATGATTGACATTAGAGAAGTGTTGCCAGCAACTGAGATAATAAGCATATAGAGGCATATCCCATAGCTTCCTAATTAATTTTGGATTTTTTTCTCTTCTCATGTGGAAAACTGAACGGTGCCCTGAGAAAAATCTAAATGTTAGTTTGATTAAGCTAATAGGTAGAATATTCATTCCTAAACAGTGACTTAAATCTTCTCTTATGAACACCCATTTGTTTGTTTCTAAACATTAAAAAATATTTGCTATTCCAAATAAAATATCCTATTGCACTACTGAATGATTTTGTGCCTATAGAAAACATGAATAGTATCAATACAGCAAAATAGCTACATATATATGTACATACACACACATCAATCATGCTATTCTTTTGTGGCATAATTACTGTTATGCTGAGCACAGAAAAGATGTAAGAGATGCTAAGCCAAAGAAATCAAATGCAGGACAGAAGAAAAAGGAAATATAGCTAAAACTCTGTAACACCAACATTCACATTCTCCATATCTTCTTTCAAAAAAACAGATTCTTCATGGACCACATACTACCTCTGTTATTATGACTGGGTTCCTCTTTGATAGAGTAATTTTCAATTCTGTACTCTGTTGCATTATTCAATCTAGCTAACATTCATTGCAAAACATTCAGCTTCTCAATTGTTGATTGATTCTCCTTTTTACAGGAGAAAAATATAACATTCTTCTAACTATAAGGCCCAAATACAAATTTCATAAACATACTAAACAAGCCACTCTCTAAGCAAGCTATGTCCACATTTTCATGTTTCTTCAGTTATATATACCAACTACACCTGCAGCCTTTCTGAGTCTTAGGATTCTTAAAGCAGCATTTTAAAAGGCTGCAGTAGGCCTCATTGGCACTACACCTGGTAACATAAGGGTGCATAAATAGTCTCAACCAACTCTTGCTCTTGACATAGCAATTGAAGAAAATTGGATTGACTACCCTGTAAAATGGGCTTCTTTGACTCATTGCAGACTTTTTAAAAATGTAATCCATGCCCAGGGAGCACATTGGGTATATTTTGAAAGAAAGCTATTCCTACTGATTAAGGCATCCTTAGATATGAGCACTTTCACATTGCTGCTCTTTTTACTCTACAATCCTTCGAAAGCGTTTTGAAGAACAGTCATGATCCATGGCCATCTTCTTTTCTGATGTCTCTGAAACACACACACACACACAGAATTAGGAGCAAAGAATTACTCTTTTGTCCTAACCACAACAAACCTTAAAGAAGCAAAAGTTTCTTCATATTTATTTCATATCAAGGAGAATTAACATGCTTGCAGGTCCCCTCCTCCAAATCTGCACTTCGTATTATCTACATTTCTTTGGTTATATGCAAAAAGAGCCAAGCAGTTCCAATTCCAGCAAAGCCATCATGCCAACTTTCCTATCGAAAGACCATTCCTTTTGAAAGAACAAAGCCTAGGAGCCAGAAGATGGAAGGAGGTAAAAGTTCTACAAATATGGAGGAAACGTCCCATAAATTCCATAAGATGCAGTGTATTAAAGAAATGATTGATTTTACTTCAGTATATTACAAGTACACTACAGCTAAACAAGAAATAAGCCAGTTCACCTTTCAAACACAACTAGCATTGTGGAATCACTGAGATTTGGAGCTGATTTTGAACTGGCTCATGAACTATTCAATGGTGCTGTACTCAAAGCAGGAAATGACATACTTGATAAGCAGTAAGCAAGCAAAACTCCCTAAATCAGGATCTGCAACCTTGGCAACTTTAAGACTTGTGGCTGAGGAATTCTGGGAGTTGAAGTCCACAAGTCTTAAAGTTGCCAAGGTTGGAGACCCCTACCCTATATGTTTAAGGTACATCTTCTGCTTTGTATTAAGCTAATCATATTCCCAGGTCTGTGCGTAATCTTGGAAGTAGTTGTACATGCATTCACATGCATAGATAGCCAAATATAGCTTCCAAGGAACAACATGCTTTAACAATTTGAAAAGAGATACTTTGTATGCTTTCCCATACACTGTGGAGAAACTTTTTTCAAAGCTTTAGGCAGGTTTATTACATGAATAAATATCCCATACCTGTTTTGGAAACCTGGACATAGTTTTATGGTTGTCTGTGTGCAGGTGTGCAAGCAAAAGGTCTGATAAATTAGGATGACCAATGACACACACACACACACACACACACACACACACGTGTGTGTGCATATATTCACATTTATAAATACACTGCATAATCTGGAGGAATAAAAAACATCTCACTTTATTGAACAGGAGTATAATCAAGTGAGATGAGCTTCTACTCAGTCTGTTGTACATGTGCTCACTACCAAAACACTACTTCAAGGCTCCTGCTTTCTGATCTTTTGGATCTTTTTCTTCAAACTGGATTTTAACTGGACAAAAACAAAATCTGTTTTTTTTACAGCTCTTCAAAGAGAGGACTGTCTTCTATACAATAGGACCCTCAGAATAAGTTCAGTATGAGGACCACTGCAGAATCAAAGCTAAGAGTCCATCGTGCTGATGCTGAGCTCCATACAGTATATCCCTAAAATGAACTCTGAAAATTACACTTAAAAGAAAGGAGTATACTTATTGAAGATTGTTGTCATTGGGACAAATAAACTCCTGAAGCAGACAGAAGCCTGAGCTTAAGGAAATCCAAACCTTAAAACGCTTGCCACTGAACCAAAAAATGAAAGGGGGTGGGGGGAAGCCACTGTATGGGAAAAATCAACTGTTTCCTGAAAAAAAAAATGCGCAAAAATGCCGACGTATTGAGCTGTGACATATGGTTACACAAGTAGAAACCACAGAGGGGAAAATCATGTTTTCTCTTTCATTATTTATCACTCTCTAACCATCTCCAGCTGGGTGAGTAAACAGCCTCATTGGTCTGTAATGAGAACAGTCTGCTGCCACTGTGCACCCAGCTGCTGGATTCCAAGGGTGTGAGGGCAGTTTGGTATGTATGAGTGTGCCTCACTGTGTGTGCACACAGCTAACCTCACCCAGCCTCCGTCTTGAAAAGTAAACAGGGTCCAAATAAGTAATTCTGAATCCATTTTGCCTGCAATCCATGGCAATTCAGGGTCTATTGTTTCCCTTCTTTGCTCTTTCTATGAGAAGCCCACCATCATGGTGTGCTCCCTCTTTTCTACTGTCTTGTACTCTTAATGTATATGGGAGATGCTAGCTAGTGAATTCTGAGAGGTGTAGTCTCAGTGTATCTGGAACCCATGGGAAAGGCTGAATTAGTATATATTTCAGTCTTTCCATGCCACATCAGGAGGAGAAGAAATTCCTGCAGGAATTTCATGCACTGCTGATAAATTTCTAATATACTTCTTTTCCTCTCTCTGCAACTCAGATAGACTGGATATCTCCTGGTCCCAGTCTGGACACAAACATAAGGGTTGCATCTCAATTAGGAAACCTGCCTTCTAGTGGTTCAGAGGAATATGCTTGCTGCCTTGTTCTCTGAGGGAGTGCAAACTGGCTACAGGCTTTGAGTTAAATTAACCACGCAACTCCCTGTTATTGTTCAGGGGGAATTAGGTGCCCAATTTTCCCCCACTGCCGCATTGCAAATTGAGTCCTAAGTGTCCCGTGAAATAGCTGCATAATTTGTGCATTTAGGAACTGGTGGCATAAATGTGTTCAGAGCTGGAAGGCAACTGAGATCCAGATGGTTTTCCCTTTCCCCTACCTTCTTTTCTTGTCTTGTTAATTTAAATATGCCGCTCTCTTCCATAAATTCATCATTATTATAGTCAATTTAGATGAAGAAAATTGAATGCAAATATCCCTAATATTCATCATATCTGACCTGCAGATCTTTAAACTCTTCGCCATCCCCTCTCCATGTATTTGTGAGATTGAAACCCCTTTTACAAAGGCTACATGAAAAAAAAATCATTCAAAGTCACTTTTCAGTTCAGTTCAGTTTTCACATATTATAAATATGACTTTCATCTCAATCTTTCTCTATTACAAAGGGACCCAACTTGAATATTGCCTTGAATAAGAGTAGGGTGGGTGAATATACTAAAATGCATCCTGAAAGGCATAAATTCCCTCTCAGCCATTCTCTGTTAATTTTGTTTGCTTCTTATGGTGATACAGTAGTCCCAAGAAGTAAAACTGATGTTGAACTCCCCAGTAGAAATGAACTCAGATGGCAGCTTTTTTATATCTAGCCAGAAGTAAGCTCCACTAAGTTAGATGGACCTTTCTCCAAGAAATGTTTTTATGGGGATGCAGATGCAATGTTGTTGCCAAGTCAACAGGGAAAAAAATGGTCTGACTTTCTGATGATTCTTCTAATCTACAACATGACATTTTTCATGGTTTTGAGATAAAGATGGCTAGTAGTGTAGGCAAGTGTTTCTCAATCTTGGCAATTTTAAGACACATTACTATGCTGGCTGGGGAATTCTAGGAGTTGAAGTCCACATGGTGTTGACCAATCTGGTACTATATTCAGAGGAGCAAAAGCTGATAAAGACAATGTCCATTGAGAATTTAATTCCAGCGTGGAATAGTTATTTCATGAGATATCATAGTACTCCTTCCCATTATTAATTGCAATATTGCTTACTATTGCAAGTCTTATTTGCACAGTTATTTTCCATCTTTTGTTTAACGTGCCTAGGAATAGTTAATAATTCACCTTAACAGGCTGTAGTTTTTCAGGCAAACATCAATAGGTTAAGCATGCTTTGTTGCAAAACTTCAAGAATAAACACTTAGGGCAAGGAAATGAAAGGTGAGAGGGAGAGAAAAAGAAAAAGAATAATGTACAAGTACTCACATAGGTCTCTTTGAATAAAAATTTTGCACTCTTTCCAGATCACTATTTTCCTTTGAACTCCGAGAGGAGTTAGTTTATGAATGATATTAGATCTATTTGTAAATAAATTGCAAAACGAAATCAATAGACAAATATGATTGGCAGGAATGTTGCAAACAGAATTTTCTTTCTGAGTTCATTTGTGCAAGTATGTCTTGAAATCTTCCAGTGAAAAAGAAAAAATAGAATTCTAAAAGAATCTGAAAGAACTCTCTTGCATTTGCCTAACTGTCTCCATAAAACAGTTGATCTAGGTGCATCAGACAGTTCTTAAGATGCTACATTTTTTTAGACATGCAGCCTTTTGATTCTTAACAGTGGCACATCTGGGAGAAATGAGCCAGAAAAAAATCTTCCTTATTAATGCCTCTTGATGCCAGGGTAATCTTTACCTGTTGGCTGTTATACAAGCTCTGCCCATTAAAAAAATATTTGCAAAACCCATGGCTTCTTGGCAAGGTTGACCCAATTATAAGAGGCAAAATCATGGAACAGGCAGTAAATTTAAAGGTACAATACAGGCTGCATTTTTTATTTCTTGTTTTTAAGAAATATGAGATCATTATATGCCTGAGAGAATAACACCATCAGGTAGAGCAATCACACAGAATGTCTGTGATTATGTGGCAGAAAATCTGCCTTATTCCAGCCCTTTTGGTTTGCTGATGCAAGGCTGAAAGGCACAGTGGGCATTTTTTGCTGATTTTAAACCCAGTGACCTTTTATTTTTTGCTTTTACTTTTCCTTTCCATTGAATCCAATTGGAAGAGAGATTAACTATGTCTGTTAAAACATCTTACCATTTAGGCAAATTGATTTAGGATGCAGCAATCACTTAATTCATTGGAGCTTACACTAGTTATAAAATTAGAATCATCCTTGGTCTAAACTACCCTTCATACAGACATGACTTTTCATTTTCTTGAAACTTAATACTTTATTAAAAGCTGATAATAAAAATGGCAATTACAAAGTGGTAGTAATGCACCCATGGTGCTTTCCAGTGAGGAATAAACAGCTTAGTCAATTGCTGTTTATATGAGTAAACATGCTGAAATACTTGGTGTTATGTATTGATGTAAATTACTTGGAATCAGTTATAAATAAGTAACTGCTGTGTCCATTTAAACTCCAGACTGCCTGTCTGCAGAATTGTAAGTTTGTGTTTTGGGCAGGAATAACTGCTTTAATTCCATTGGCCGCCGCCTATCGGTGGTCCGTATAAATAGAAGTTAAGCGACTGTTAGAGTTGCTTCTGTGTTAACCAATAAACGTGTTGTTATTTTCAACCTTCGCCTCTTCAATGCCTCAAAGATCCCAGAACATAACACTTGGAGACCATCCTATCTTTCATTAAAACGTTAAAGCACATGTTTGTTTAGCAAACAACTAGGCCCATGGAAGAAATTGTTGACTGTCATAAGCATCTGATACAAAGCCGCAATTGTAGAAAAATGACAACCGGTCACCCTTGTCCTGTTTGCAAACATCTACATTGGCAGTGGTGCACATCTTGAACAATTTGGCAACCTTCGGGGAATTACTTTATTTCTGTCACTTTTACTCAATATGTCTGAGCATATTTTTACCAAACAATAGCATTATAATCCATATACTGTGGGATTACATAAATGGAAATTAACCTCCACATTTTGAGGCATCCTTAATTATACTATATTAGAGACAGGAAAACAATTATGAACATAGAAACTCCTTTATCTAGCCCAGGGGTATGAATGACAGTGGTGGTGTTAAAAAGGATAAGATGATGTCAGTGGTGGGATTCAAATATATGAACAACCGGTTCTCTGTGTGGATGCCGCTTCCGGGAGTCCATTCTGGGCCTGGGCAACAAAAAATTAGCTACCCGTTCTGCCGAAGTCATACGAACCAGCTGAATCCCACCACTGAATGATGTCCATGTCCTCATAATTAAAGACCTGGTCCTTTTTTTATGGACGTTGCATGTAAAAAGGGGCAAGTTTTAATTGCATGGTAATGGATACTGTTTTGATCTTTTTGATTCCCCAGCCATGAATTCCCCAATCAAACACCAAGTAACACCATTGGTCAATCTAGGCATGTTCTGAAGTATATAAGACCTTTATACCATCATCACCTGGTGATCATAGAAGCACTGTAAAGGCTATCCTTGTTACTGTTACTAGGACAAGAATGATTAAATGATGCTTAAAAAGTACTATAAGTCACTACTGAAGAAATATACTAATTTGTCATTTTTTAAAGTCAAATATAATTTCCCATATATCCTTAAATTATATAGCTTTCCCTCCCAAATATACTACTTGGTGGGCATCTTGATACCATTAGATATTAGAATTCCTTTGGTTTTCATGGATGCCACATTTTCAGATCAGCAGGAGTTAATGCCATGCTAGCCAGCCTTCCTGCAGCCACCTTTTAATGATCTGTTAACAGTTTTCATCTTGGGCATTTTAATTAATAGTGATCACACAAAAGTAATCACCAATCATCACCTTTAATTTTCTATTTTTTTAAAAAAGGAAGTTTAATTTTAACTGATGGAAAATGGGTTGTTTCTTGACAAGTTAAAGTTCATTTCCTGGTCTGTAATGACTTGTGCTTCCTACCAATCAGAGCACAAATCAGAGTTCATATAAAATACCTGTAGGCTTCCCCTGCCATGGAGCTGCATGCTACATAACCTCCTCTAAAGTCTCTTCACCAGTTCATGGTGAACCCTCAGAGTACCTACTAGCAATCCTGAGACTAGCAGGAAACATTTATCTAAAATATCCTTCTTGACTTTGCAGCTCATATTGCAAAATGTGCACGTGCAAACAAGTAATAAAAAGAAAACTCATGTCTAGCAAACTTTTAAAATCTTTCTTTTGCCCTCTAAATGCTGTTAATTCTTGCCATGTCTGCAAAGATATATGAAGCTTCCATGCAAAACCCTGCTTGGGTGAATAAAAGCTATAGACCAGTATGTTTAGTGGACTATATCCACAATAATAAGAGCAATTTCTAATCATATAGAAAAAGGAAAATTTTGCCTTTCTTAAAAATGCAATGGTATTTTGAAATATATGGAACTTCATGTTCACGTTCTTATTTAGGGAGTCTCTGTACTGAGACTTTTGGAAAAACAACACCCACAACTGTCTCACATGTTCTTGATTATTGTTTTATGTATTTTGAAATACATACTGAATAAAACTTAAAGGATTCAGTTCCATCCAGAATTTAGCTATGCTAAATCTGGGGTAGGCAATTGCTGGTGTTTTGTAACACTACCAATTTTGGGTTTGGTTCCACCTATTACTTGATTAAAACTCACCCACATTGACACGCAGCAATCAGCAGATTATTTTTCAATGGAATGAGGCTCTTTGCTGATAAAAAGTTGCTTACCTTTAATCTATGTAAATACATATCCATTTAGACATCTTATAGAATCATACAGGAGAATTCTATACAGAAAAAGTAAGTAAATAAGTATTATTTTTCCATGTCATTCCCAATTTCCATTACAAGCTGTTCTCAAAAAGTGCATATTCTACACAGGCTATTACGGTAATTTGATAAGCTAGTTCTTCGTGATATGAATCTTTGCCTTTGTTAAGGGGAGGGGGGAGAGAAGCATTGCATTTGATGGCTCACAGGGACAGTTCATTAAGCAATCAACCCTTTTAATGAAATAGTTCTTTGTTAAAATATTCATTGATCTGCTGCAGTTTTGCATGGAAAAAGGAATGGGTTGTATCCCAAATGCTTTTCTGTCGAGTCTTCCCAAGCAGTTAAAAAAGATTATGCCCCAGCATTACAAACATGATAATTCACGCATTAGACCTTGTCAGACAACTTCACAGTCAGACCAAGACCTCTGAGTGACACAAAGATTCCCTCCCCCCTTCATTGCATCAGTATGCTTAATGATTACGGAGGTTTCACCTCCTAGAGTATGATCTTCTTTTGAGAGAAGTGGGGAAGAAACACATAAGAGCAACAGAAAGGAAATGGAGTAGAAAGCTGCCATATTTCGTATGAGAATTACGTTGGAGCTGTAGATGGATAGAACTCACTCAATTCATTTGTAGTGTTGAGTAAAAACCAGTTAGCATCACTCCAGGATTTAACAGACTAACAGAGTTGGAAGAGACCTTGGAGGCTTCTAGTTCAACCCCCTGCTCAAGCAGGAAATCCTATAGCATTTCAGACAAATGGTTGTCCAATCTGTTCTTAAAAATCTCCAGTGTTTGGAGCACCCACAACTTCTGGAGGCAACTCGTTCCACTGAGTAATTTTTCTCACTGTCACGAAATTTCTCCTTAGTTCTAGGTTGGTTCTCTCCTTGATTAGTTTCCATTCATTGCTTCTTGTCCTGCCTTCAGGTGCTTTGGAGAATAGATTGACCCCCTCTTCCCTAAAGCAATTTAAAGAAAAAGCATGTATCAATGCTTTGGCTACCATTAAACAACAGGTATGAATACATCAGAGAGTTGCCTGTCATAAATGAAGATTTTCAGTTGGTATTCCACAGTAGATTAAATGATGGTTGGTAAGAGAAAAATAAAGGTGACAAGAAAACTTTCAAAGTTCCAAGCAAAAAGTGCTCTAATGCTTAAATGTTCTATTTAGCCTTAGTATTGTTTGGTCCATTTGAAAAGAATTACTCACAGCTGGCCCTAAAGTAGTAAGAGGAGAAGAATTTAAATCTAAGGAAACAATGCAGACAAGCTCCATGAGTGGTGTTGTACAGACAGCCTGATCGGTATGAGTAACATTATTTAAAAAACAGATAAATGAAAAATGAATCCCCGATTTCCTTTGTCTAAAGTAGTGAGTGATAAAATGTTTATGGCTGGAAGTGGGTGGTTCTACAGCCTTGATCTTTTCCTACCTGGCATGAAGCAAAGAATAAACACAGGTCAGCTTCTCAGTGATCTGGAATTACATTATTCTCTCATGCTCAAGCACAACCTCCAAGCTCACCATTTTTCTCCTATAGACCTGAGGTTCTGGAAAAGTGAGGCAGATTAATTGATTGATTGATGCCATTTATGCCATTTATATGGCTGCCCAACTCACTCATGGTGACTCAGGGTGGCTTACAGGAATAAAGCCCCAGATACAAAACCCAATACACCCCCACATCCCTGGCAACATTTAAACAAACCAGATCCCTGTTGAGTAAGCCCCAACTGTAATGAAGCTTCCCAGGTGAAGGAGAGAGGGTTGTCAGGAGGTGGCATGGGGCATCTGAGGGAAGCGATGTTATTTTAGCATCCTTCCAAAATTAGTTTCCTCATGGGAATATCATACAACTGGCCACAAATCCTTTGAAAAACAGTGGGCAGCAGAGAACAGAAATCTGTTTTTTGTAGATGCATAAACATGATAAAACAAAGCAAAACCAAATGCCATATCTAGAATAAACCCAGCTTATTGTCTTGGTTGGTGTGGTAGCTCACACGCACAACAACCAAGAAAATAAGCTTTAGGAGGGGATGGAGAATATCTTTATGAGATGTTCATTAGCTGTATTGCTTTCCCAGTCCTCATCATTTTCAATTATTGTGGGTTTCCAGGAAAAAGTCAGGAAAAGATTTAGGATACTCCCAAGTACAATTTTCATTGAATAATAGTTTTTTTTTCTTGCAGAATTTTATGAGAAGTCCAATTTATCATACTCCATTTGTAAATCTCTCCCTTATTTTATACCAGTGATGGCAAACCTTTTAGAGACCGAGTGCCCAAACTGCAACCCCAAACCCACTTATGCATCGTCGAGTGCCGGGTGGGTGTGGCCCATTGGCTGGGTGTGGCCCATTGGGTGGGCGTGGCCCATTGGGTGGGCATGGCTGTGGTGGTAACGGCAGACTGGGTGGGACTAAAAAGTTCAATCAATCAATTCCAACTTTGCAAGATCTTTTTTTTCCTGTGAGAAGTTGAAATTGACTGATTGAACCTTTTTTTTTTTTTGCACATGGCGGCGGAGGCCTAAAGTGAAAAGGTTTTATAAAACCCAGCTGAAGGCCTAGGACTGGGGCGACAGTGCACGTGCCCACAGAGAGGGCTCTGAGTGCCACCTCTGGCACCCGTGCCATAGGTTCGCCACCACTGTTTTATACCATTATTTCTGATGCTTTTTTTCTAAAGGGAAAAGAAAAAAATAGAAAAGATGGAATAGCTGCTTATAGCTCTTAGAAGCTTCCTCTATGAGATCACTCTTACATTTAAAAGTTAGACAGCTCCAGTTATTAACTGAAATTCAAAGGAACAGTTAACATTATTGCTTCTAAAAAATTTTTTAGCAAGCAACAATTTTATTTTATATGAGATGGGAAAATCTTGCTTTTTAAGATAGGAAGAAAATATTTTTATAGTATTCACTTGCTTTGGACAGAGACAATTAATAGCACAAGACTTGGTTGTGCTTTCTAATTTTGAACTCATTTACAGCTTCTGTTTGTACCAAGATTCTGTCTCAAAAAAAAATCAGAATGAAAGTTCCTCAAGTGAATCTTCACACTCACTTTTCTTTGGCACTAGAATCAGTAAGGAGGACCACATTCCCTGCGGATATTTGTTTGGGAAAACATGATGCAGTCTCTTGTTGACTAAGTCTAGTGGGTTGGCTTTTCACCCAGTGCTGAGAGGAGTATGTTGTTTTTAAATGTAGAGCCAGGAGATTTCTCATCATTTACAGTAAATGAATCACATCATTTCATTGCCTTATGCAACTGGAATGTGGTAGCCAAGTGAGAAATCCATGGCCACCCACCAAACTGTTCTATCTTAAGCAGAGGCAAGATTTCACAGCCATTTAGGGAAGGCAGGTGATGGTAATACCCATGCACTGTGGAAAGAGCCAATTGGAAAGATATCTATCACTTTCTCTGGTTTGCAGGCACAAAAAAAAATCATCTCCCTTTTTTCAGTACCTACAAGAAAATCACTACTTACAAGCCCAGAGTTAATATAAAGTTGAGTTCTGCTTTTACTTTTTCACTGATGCTAAATTGCTTTAACTTTTCTTGCTCTCATGACTTCCCCAGACTCTTCCAGTCTGCTGATCATGCTATTCTGAATCCAAGATTAGATCCAAATGGGGTAGAAAGTTTAGTCTTAGTCAGAAGGGTCAAAGCAAATAAGACTGGATTTCACCATGCTTAAATGAATTTGTCAATGTGTTATGCTAACTAATCAGCTTATTTTCTCCACATATTACTGCAAATAAGAGAAATCATTTGGTATACACACACACACACATATACACACACACACATATATATATTTGTGTGCCATCTGTTGATATTGAGGGGAAAATTCTAGAATCAAATTCTAGAAATTCTAGAATCAAAATGCAGATTTGTAAAATGAAAAGGATTTAATTCAAACCCTTTCCTAATTGCTAATTGAACTGCACACACATCCATCCTCCCAAGCAAAAGATTAATGTGACTCAAGACAAGGCGGGCCTTGAATAATATGCAATACTTTTAATAACAGAGGCTAATACTTCTATGATGGAAGATTCAACCTTTTACTTGAATTTTGTGTTTCTGGGCAATTATTAATTATTCTGAAAAAAATGTCAGAGTTAATGCCATAATTGAGAGTTATAAAGAAAACGTGAAATATAATATGGGGACATTTTAGAAAATTGTTGCTGAAACACATTCTTCATAGCTTTAAAAAGTATTTATTTGAAATAACCCATGCACATAGCAAACTGCAATTCCTTATTGCCAACAGACAGTAGCCAATATTTCTATATCCTAGAAAATAATGCAAAAAAGTCAACAGAAGAATGGGTGGGAAATGGAGGTAAAATGGAGGTGGACATACTTAGATTTTGTAACCACAAAATAGTGATACTTATGAATTGTACGAAGGACAATGAAGGAATTTAAAGAGGACTTTAAAGGAAATATTAGTCTACAAACTAATACAATCTTTGATTGTATAAACAGAGTATCACATGAAGTATTAGTGCCACTTTATAAAACCATAGTAAGCTCACACCTGGAATACTGCATACAGTTTTGGTCGCCACATTATAAAAAAAGATGTTGAGATTTTGGAAAAAGTGCAAAGAAGAGCAACTAAGACGATTAAAGGCCTGGAGACTAAAACATATGAAGAACAGTTGCAGGATTTGGGTATGGCCAGTCTAGAGAAAAGAAGGACTAGGAGGGACATGATAGCAGTATTCCAGTATTTGAAAGGCTACCACAAGGAGGAGGGGATCAATTTATTTTCCAAAGCAACAGAAAGCCAGACAAGAAACAAATGTGTGGAAACTAATTAAGGAGAGAAGCAACCTGGAATTAAGGAGAAACTTCCTAACAGTGAGGACAATTAACCAGTGGAACAGTTTGCCTTCAGACATTGTGAGTGCTTCATCACTAGAGGTTTTTAAGAAGAAACTGGACAGCCACTTATCTGAAATGGTATAGGGTCTCCTGCTTGAGCAGGGAGATGGATTAGAAGACCTCCAAGGTTCCTTCCAGTTCTATTCTGATTGATTGATTGATTGATTCTGGGAGGCAGAAAGGACAGCCAAGGAGAAAAAGTGGAGCAATTTGTGGCTGGAGGAAAGCTTCACTGTGAGTGGACTATGCAAACAAAGATCATAGTAATATATAAATAGTAAATGTTTGGGCAAGGGTGGCAAAATTATGGGTAGTTTTGAAAACAATGAGAAGGTTCTGTAGATTTAGAAACAGAAATAAATTATACTTAATTCAATATGAAACTTAGGTAAATATTGAAAAAAATCAGGTGGGACTTCACGACAAGTCATAATGACTGAGACTTAGCTGTAATTAATTTCTGTTGGATTTTGCCTTAAAGATTTAGTTTTCAAAATGGGGGTATTATCCAAGAATATAGTACTGAAGGAAAACCATTTCATAAAAACTTTAATTTATAAAACACCAGAGCAAAACAGAACATTAACAAGTAGTTTTGTTAAATGGCTCTTAGATGAGCCATTGCACTTCCCCTTTAATCTGGAGGAAGTGTCTTTGGGAGCTTCAAAACAGTTGTGCCTTTGGATTGCTGTGAATGTTCAGTATCTTCCTGCATTGGACAGATGCACAAGTCTATTAACAAGCATTATTTGAGACATGGTCAGTTGCTGATATGGTGATATAACATTTAAACCTTAACCTAAGCCTTGAGCTTTAAATTTCTCTCTCTGCATGTGTCTGTTTCATAATCACTCAGTTGCTTCTTCAAGAAAATAAGGGTAAGGTCTAAATGCAGGGAGCAAAAGCAAACTGAAGACAATTTACCTAGTCATGTGGCTTAATAATAATAATAACGTTGGAAGGACCTTGGAGGTCATTTAGTCCAACCCTCTGCTCAGGCAGGAAACCCTATACCATTCCAGACAAATGGCTTGCTTTAGCTTATTGCTGTTTAACAGCTGGTTTGCCACTCTGGGTTGGTCAAGTCATAATTTTTTCTTCAGGCAAAAAAACAGAAATGGCAGAATACAGAATTTTCACCAGACCTGCTATGAGTTCATGCATGACAACATTGCCCTCTGCCCTGCTCCCATCCCCTCCATTTATAAATCTTTCCTAATACCCTGGAGGTCTAGCCCACCTTCTCCCTATTACAACCTCACATTGGAGTGTTTCCAGTATGATATTATCCATAAGCTCTGTCTCTTAAGACCAGAGTCATTACTCAACTCAAGTTAGCCAACAGCTAAGTCAGGGGTTGTGATCTCCTAGGGGAGTGGGGATACAGGTTAGTTAGAGAAGGATCACAATTTTTTAAAGAAAAAAAATCTCCTGATCAGCTTTGTGCAAGCAGAGTTGGAGTGTTGTCAGAACCTGCTCCAAGCTTTGCTCTTCACTTTGTCTCTGCAAGCCCTGGTGAGAATCCTGGTGAATCTATAACAATAAACCGAATTATTGAAAGTAGGAAGAAGCCAGTGTGATATAGAGGTTGAGATACTGGACTGTCATAAGAACCAGCCAGGTTAAATCTGCTGTCAGCTATAAAAACTCATTAGGTGACTTTGAGTCAGTCATTTTCTCTCAGTTCAGTTGACCTCACAAAGTTGCTGTTAGGAAAAAAAATGGGAGGAGGAGCAGTATAAGCATCACTTTAAATTCTTCTCTATAGAAATCAGATGAACAAATAAATACAAGAGTTACATATATTTCCTGCCCAACCCTAACTGAAATGAAATAATTTTATTCACAGAAGCAAGAGGATCAAATAATTCATTTATCATTTTGGGTATCTCCAGACAATTAAATCTGAACAGCCCTGCAGTAAGGACACAAAACACAAGACAAGAGTGCTCCCCATTCTCAATTTCCCAACTGTTTCATTTACAGCGTCACAGTTTGTAATGCTCTGTATAAAGTTTCCCGGTTGCTGAATTCATTAATCTGTCCCCCTTTCCTCTTACAAGAAAAAAAAAAGTTTCCAATATATTACCCCACCCCCATTAGAAAGCAAGCACTTACTTGATCACCTATTTGTGTTCAACTGTCTGCTCATGTATAAAAGCATGCTTTCGAACCAGCCTGAGTCATTGGGTTCTAGAAAAATCTGTACACATATAATCCTAGACCTCAGACATTTTTTTTGTCCATTGTTTGCACAGCTTGTCCTAGCATGTCTGTTTGGGAAACTGACAATAATGATATTTTAATCACTGAAATCATTTCTACAATAATGTTCCTTAACTAAAGTACTGATGTACTGTTGGACCAGAGGCAGTAAGATTTAGTTCTCAATAAGTCAATATCCAAAGGGTGGGGATGGGAGGGGGATAAATGTAAACAAGTCATTTGCAAACCCTAACATGTTATTGGATAAATTACACTTTATGCATCTTAGCAACTTTAAGATGTGAGGATTCAATTCCCCAGCTGAAGTCCATGCATATTAAAGTTGCTGGGATTAAGGAACACTGTTCTAGCTTCTAGTCTCCTTACTCCATAATTTTGGTGCTAATATCCAAAAAGATCTGCATGGCTTCAAGCTCAAAGAAAGCCTCTATTTTTAATTTTTTTTACTAATAACCTGCCCAACTATTTGAATACCTTCCAAAATCAATTTCCAAACAGCCCTGTTAAAGGAATTGAGGGAAATGGACACAAGGAAAAGGTTTTCTTAACAAGGACAATCATGGGGGAAGAGAGTCAATGGCATAAAAATGGTAGACGCAGCTGGGTATTTGAAGCTTAGTCACCTTTTGCCTGTGTGTAATTTGTATAATACTAAAACTCTTGTATCTGTAACCTTTAGCTGGGTGAAATAGTACATCATAGGACAATTTTTGTACCTCCAATAGGCTAACTTTCAGAATGCATGCAAAATCTGGGACCCATTACTCCCGTAGGATTGAAATCTGGCAAAGTGGGGGTTGCTTCAGGGTTATCCTGTTGCCCTGCCAGTCAGTTGCAGTCAAGCTGCTTCCATTGCTTTTTGTCTTTGGTTATTCTGTTTCTCTGTATAGATAAGGAAATCTCTCTGAAATGATGACTCAAGAGGATATCTAATGCATATTAAAAAGAATCTTTCAGATGCTTCTGCCATTTTGATGGTGTTGATACTTCCCCCCACCAACTCCTGCTTCTCAATATGGGGCTTCATTTTAAAAATGCCCACCCTAGAGATATTTGTTATCTGCATTGCTATCCTTTTAATACCAGGCCTAAGACATTCGTTCTATATATTTTTTATTTTAAATGTTATTCTAAACTGAAAGCAATAGCTCTTAGATGTATATACCACTTCACAGTGCTTTATAGCACTCTCTGAACAGTTTACAGAGTCAGCATATTGCCCCCAACAATCTGGGTCCTCACTTTACCAACCTTGGAAGGATGGAAGGCTGAGTCAACCTTGAACTGGCCAGGATCGAACTCCTGGTGTGTGGGCAGATACTGCAATACTACATTCTAACCACTGCGCCACTATGGCTTTGAAAGAGTGTATTTTAAATTATTTTTTTCTATGATCTTTATTAATTGTATTTTATTTTTAGTATTTGTTACTTTAATAATTTTTAAAAGTTGTAGGAATTTTGTAATCCATCCAAGAATAGGCAGATTAGAAATATAATAAAGGAATCAATGAATGTTTACCTCATTGTGCAATATTAAGAGTTCGGTACACTAGTGTGAAAGGCAGTGATTATTCTATCATAACTAGTTGGTACAATTCCTTGGTAGAGGGCAGGTGTTATATATCTCAAATTCTTCAGTTTGAGCTTCGTGTTACTACAATTAGCACAACTATTGACTATCCAAGCTTTGCACATAGGAACTTTTGATCAAATGTAAAAGGCAAGATTTCTGTTTGTTTGTTTATAGTGGGAAAAATCTTCATAAAGAGTAACTTGCTTTCTATTTGATTTTATTTGCATACCATATTTTTTACCAACAATTCCATGATAGCTGTATATCAAAGCAGATATATTCAAAATAATTTGGACTGGAATCAGTACTTACTGCTGAGTAAATATACTTGGGACAGTATTGTTACAATTCAACAATTGTACTTGGTGTATAGGAGGTTTAACAGTCCCATGTTTTTGTATATTTTTTATGTGTGCAGGTACTGAAAGGTTTACATTGCCATTGTGTAAAAACAGAAGATTTCTACAAAATGTTACATGATAAATTAGATTACAGGTTATTTTCATGATTAACCAAAAACCTATAAAACACCACCAAAGTGTTCAGGAAGCAAAATCTTTGTTGTCCAGTGTTATCAAACAGCATTACTATGAACATTTAGATAGGCATTCATTAAATAACAGGCGCCAACATGGATTAATGTTAAATAAGTCATGCCAGACTAACTGGATCTCCTTTCATGACAGAGTTACTAGCCTGGTCAATTGGGGAAATGCCATGGATATAGTATATCTTAACTTCAGCAAAGCTTTTGACAGCTTCTCATGGCATCCTTATTAACAAAATAGCCAAATATGGCATTGATAACTCAATCCTTAGAGGCGTCCACAGTTGGTTCAAGGATTATAATCAGAGGGTGATTGAACATGATGTCAAACTTGCCTGGAGAGACATATTGAGTGGGGTGCTACAGAGTTTATCCTGGGCCTGGTGCTGTTCATATTTTTATAAATGATAAAATGATGAGGGAGTTAAGAGAATGCTTGCCAAATCTGCAGATGATACAATGCTAAGAGGGCTGGCTAACACTCGGAAAGAAGGGGGATGAAAAAAGGTAGAAGAGTAGGCAAAAACAGAATAAAATTTAACAGGAAGAAATGTAAAGTCAGGCATCTAGATAATAAAAATTCAAGAAACATACACAGGATAGGAAAAATCTAGCTCAAGAGCAATATATATGAAAAGGACTTGGGTATACTAGTAGATTACAAACTCAAGATATCCCAATAGTGTGTTGCAGCTGCAAGGAAGGCCAATGACATTCTGAGGAGCACAGAGTTCAGTTTATAAGAAGTAATAATTCTTGGAGTATTGTGTTCAATTTCTGTCTGCTCCAGTTTAAAAAAAGACAAGTCTAGAGAAGATCTACTGAAATGGTGAAAGTACTGGAAATCAAGTCCTACATGGAATAAGGTCTTTAGCTTGTAGAAGCAAAGGTAAAAAGGAGACATGACAGCTACTTGAAGGGCTGGTAAATTGCAGAGGGTTCAGATGTATTATCACTTGCTTCAGACTAGAACTAGAATAGTAGAACTAACAGGATGACACTATATAGATTTAGATTACACATTAGAAAGAACCTTTTGACAGTAAGAGCTGTCAATCATCAGAGCAGATCACAGCATGGAGTAGTTTCTTCCATTTCACTACAGGTTTTTTTTTGTTTATTTTGGATAATTTGGAATGGTAGTATGCAGAGGTTGGACATGACGGCCTCTTAAGTCCCTTCCAACTCTATAGTTCTATGACCAAGCTCCAAGCCAATCAAAGATACCCATCTACTTATCTAGTTGAGTATCTGTAATGTAATCTGGAGGAAAGTTTATTTGAAATTCTGGTAGTATTTAACTATGGATTTTTTTTAGCACTGCTACTTTGTTGCAGGTGCTTTTTCATTGTTAACCACATATGGCATTAAAATACATTTTCAAAAAGCATTCTTAGCATAGTAACCATTCAGCTGGTTAGGAGTCAACTGGTTAGGCGAGACAAATAATAAACAATAAGAGCAATGTCTTGCCCAATTCTTCCCATAAAGAGGGGAAAAAAACAACAACTACTGAGTGAAGGTCTGGAGGCAGCAGTTGCTTCTCTTCATTTCCTCAAACTATTTTTGTTTTTGGAGAGTGCAAACTTTTAGATTTTGTCATCAAAGCAGCAACTACTCCAGCCTTTTCCTTCACTGAATTTCTTAACTAAGCAATTCAATAGTGAAAACTATGCTGGTGAATCTTGTAGTTTCTATTCTTTTACAGGAGAGAGCTGGGATGGTAACACCAGATGTTCTGGACTGCAACCCCCTCTGATCACCAACTACGGGTATATGGGTCAGGGCTGACAGGTGAAGTCCAAAGTATCCAGAAGGCACAGGATGCTTTCCATAAGTAGGTAAAATTCTCTTCTTCACTTAAGTTATGATTGGCAACTTGGCTGGGTCTTCCACCGTTAACATGTTTCATAAGGGCAGAGTCCAGGGAGAAAGCTCTTTCAGTAACTGCTTTTTTTTTTCAAGCAGAGGAGTTAGCTTGTGTTCCCAATTTTCCGCTTGTGCAGCCTTGAGGTATTCCAAGAAGTCAGCAGGAGAGAGGAGTATCCCCTTTTCTTTCCTAAAAATGGTACAGTTCAGGAGGAAAGTGTTGATGAAGATTAAATGCTATGTGGGAGGGGAATCTCTCCTTTTCTGATTGTTTCTAGGGTCTCCCAGATAGAATTTGCTATTTAAAATTTGATAGTTTTTCCCTTACCCTTTTAGTTGCTTTTCATTCAAAATGTGAGTAGAGAAGGAGTAATCCTGTCATAGTGCTGTCATCTTGATCTGAATTAACTTCTGTCCTAAGGCTGTCTGATCTTTAAGCAAATACTGCATAAAACCCACAGAAGATCATGGACTTTCTGTACCCTGTCTAGCTTAGATTATTTCTGGATCTTTGTTTGGGCTTTACATCCTTAATAAAATCATGAAGTAGAAAGGAAAATACCAGTCTTTTAAAGTGATAAAATATAGTTATGCATAATAATGCACCATATACTCTAAATATTTTAGTTCTTTATAACTAAAGGAAGGAGTCTTGAAAAATTAATGTATTTGTTTATGTATGTAGTATCCAGAAAATAAACCGAAGTAATATAAGATACAATTTAAGATATGTCTACTCAAAATTAAGTGCCTTCCTTTAGTATAAAATTACAACCAGGTTAAGTGACTTAAATCAAATTTTAGACAGAACTTCATATACTTCCTAAAGTAGTAGCAAACCAAATTATATTATAATTTTATTGTTTTACTTACTCTTTCATTCTTTCAACTACATCTATTTGTCACAAGTTGCACAGCACTTTTAACTTATAAAGGGATAACTAATAGTTTTCTTTCAAAAGTGTTGAATTAAGTGTGCTTTTTATTATGTTTTAAATTTTATGTTTCAAAACAAAGTGAGCAAGGATCAAACCAGGATAGTTTGTGATTTAGATATAGCAATCTTGCAAGACTGGAGAAGCTTAACGCTTTGGGAGGATGAACTACAAATTCTTCAGGAGTTTCATTAGCAAGGTAGAAAGGATGTGAAGTTTTCTTTTTCCTCAAACCTCTTTCCCTTTATTTTTATATTTGTTTACAATTTTCATATTTATCCTGATGGAAGAAAAACTAAGCACTCAGAGCCAGTATAATTCTTCCCACTCTAGGTACATTTGGGTTTGATGTACTTCCTTTTTGCCTTCTCTATCATCCAAGCACTGTGGCAGAGATTAAACATCTGTAGACGTTCCCCCTAGCACGATAGAGAAGCCTTTCCCCTAGCTGCAGTAAGTCCTGCTACATTCTTTGACCCCAGCACATGTCCCAGGTGCCCTATGACAGCTCCCCTCATATGAAATTATGACAACTGTCACTGGATTATTTTGTGCACTCCCATTCTTACCAGTGTTGCTTCTTTCAGATTCATAACGCCTTGATGCAAGCCCAGCCCCACAAAAAGAAAATAGCAAGCAAAAGTGATGCCCATAACTTACAGATTACATTTTTTCAGTCTAAAAAAAAAAAAAAAGCAAAATGTTGAAAACTGTTTTATATTTCTATAATTCAATGTAATTGGAAGAAGACACTTGTTAAATACAAGCTAGCATGCTCACATTTAGACTATTTAATACTGGCAAATCATTTAAAGGGAATTTATTATCTGCACTTTTAAGCATCTGATTTTAAATTAAAATAATCCAGTTTGAAAATTCACAGTCTGTTTGCAATATATTTATCCGTTTAGTGTTGTGGGTAAATAACCCTGATTTTTTTTTTTTACAAGCTAGTCACCAGCATTTTTACCTATTGACCTGATTTCAATCAGACCAAAATTTTAAAGGAATTTGGAGAGACCTATAGAACTTTTACAGTGTGAACTAATTTATACTCGAAAGTAATCTAATTTCATTTACTCCTGCATAAGTTTAGATAGTATCCAATTTTAGGGAAGTTAAAAGGGGTGTATAAAATGAACAAATAAAAATTGCCAGTGTTTTCACACAACTCTCATCTTGCTACGATTTTCGGTCATCGCTTGATTTTAGGGTACAATCATTGCTTATCTACTTCAGTTTTGCATTTTGAATATTTTCATGCATCAACATAAAGCATAAACCTGAGCTTCACACTGTGTTTCTGCAGTCAGCTGAATCTTTTTGTAGACGACAAAATGCGGGGAAATCATTGTAAAGTGTTGATATTGGCATTACGGGTGTGAGATGTGCAATGACGGAGTTAAGCTTCACATGTGAAAATCCTTTATTCATTCTGTCCTCTTTGTAATAACTTTGCATTTTACACACTTGATCTCAAATATGCAGCACCGCCTGTATGTCTGAAGAAAATCCTTCCACTTGCATCAGTATTATACATGCAGGTTTGTTAAACAGAATAGATTGTATACAGTGAAGTGCTTGGTTAAAATTGATCAGCTAGGACACAATCACGCCACAGGCCATTTCACAAACTACAAACTCAATATCTGCATTCTTTTAGGGATTAATTTATCACAGTGGCCACTCATAAGTATAGAGTAACAAAGCAAGGAGAAAGGCCAAGGAGAGCAAGTACGGATCGCCTTCACTATATTCAGCAGCATGGAGAAATAGCAGCCCGCTCAGGTACTAAAAGAAAAGGCCCCAAAGTGACTTGACAGATCGCAAAAGAGGCCTCGTTTCCTTTAACTCCTCTTGCTTCAATAGCGTCCCTTCCCCTCTCATTCACCTCTTTTATCTCCCCCTCGCCGTGGCTTCCTCTTCTATTCAGGACCCGTGGGCTTGAAAACGAGCTGCACCTGCTTTAGATGAATTATGGTAAAACTGGAAGTAACTCGCTCTCCCACCCCTCCCTTCCAAGCTCTCAAGTCACATCTCCAGTACAGACACAACCCCTGTGATTAGACGCTGATCTCCCCGTCTGAATGGGACAGAGAGAGGAGGGACCCAAGGCATAGAGATTGACTCCCCCCCCTTGAGACTTCCATTGAGGAAAACGGAAGAGAAGAAGGAAGAAACAGGCGCCCCCTCCCCAACTACGATACGAGAGAAGGAAACAGCCAAAGCTTGAGCAGGAGAAAAGTATGACCATGCCCGAACTGTGTTAGAGCTTTCTTTTCTCTCTCTCGGCCTCTTTCTCTCCCCCCCCCTCCTCTCTTTGTCTCTGAGGTGTTTAACTTTGGGGGATCTCGGGCATTTCTGCACCGCAAGGGACGAAGCTGGAGGAGGCGGCGGCGGCGGCGGCAAGACGGCAAGAAAGAGGCAGCCACATGCGCCGAGTGGGGGGGTGTTAAAAGTTGAGTCTCGATTCCGGGCGCCGTAAGATCAAAACAGGTTGGTGGGATTTCTTAGCAACCCCAGCACCCCCCAACTCTCCCTTTCTCTTAAACTTTCGTTGTTGGTTTACTTTTGAATCCAGGCAAAGGACCTTTTGTAGTTCCTTCCTCTTTTTTTTTTCCTCCCCTTTGCTGAAAGGACTGTTCTGCTTGAAGTCTCGAGAAATTACCCAGAATATTTGCGCCCGGGAAACCCGTAAAGTTGCTCAACTGGCCGAGCTGGTGTCCTTTCTCTCCCCCCCCCCAGGTGTTTTGGAAAACAGGTGTCAGGGGAGGCTGAGATTTCTGCTTTGTCGGTTCCGTCTCCCGCCCCCCCCCCTTGTCCTTCCTTGCAGTGTCCACAGGAGGAAGCAAGGAAAACCCCTCAAGAATGTCGCGGGAGGTTTTTTTTTTGGGGGGGGGAGAAGAGAAGCGGCGGCGTGAACATATGTAGAGAAGCCATTTGGAAGGCGGCAGCTGTCCCGCCGCTCCGAGTGTTTGCTTTGGATTTCTCGGTGGCTGTTTTTTTCGCCAAGGAGGCGCGTGAAAGTTCGGGGCACCCGGGACCCGAAGCGAGCGAGAGACAAAGGGAGGTTCTGACGGAGGCAACTTTTCGGCCGGGATTTTGCGGAGCGGGGGTTGAGGGGTGCGGAGCCCCAGGATGGATGGGGCATCGGCCGGCGACGAAGTGGCACGTTGGAAGGCTTCCTCTTTGTTCGGGGGCGGGGGCGGCGGTGGTGAGGAGAGGAGCGGAGGCTGAGATAGGAGGATCTTGCTTGTGGGGGGGAAATGAAGAAGCGGCGAGTGTGTGTGTGTGTGTGTTTGTGTGTTTGGCTGTTCTGTTTTTGTGAATGTGGCGAGGGGTGGGGAGAAGATGTTGCAAAACCGCTTTGGGGTTTCTCCAGATCAATCAGTTCGGTAAGTGTGTCTGTGAATTACAATTTATTGTGATTGACAGGACGGGTTGACTCCAAGGTTTTCACGTTTATGGCCGCCTTGAGTACACACCAGGGTGGGGGAGGGGAGGGAGAGGGAAAGCTTCGGATCGGGACGGCTGATTCCCGCTCTCCCCCCCCCCCACCTTCCCCCACCCTCAACTTCACTTCGTGGAGGAACTTTTCTGGCAGTAACTTGATCAAATTCTTGCCTAGCAAAAAAAACAAAAACAAAACAAAAAACAACAAAAAAAATCCTCCAGCTTTTGAGTTCGTTCTCCGCGATTGTAAAACGTTGGGATGGTAGAAAAACATTAGCTAGAAAATGCCTCAGTTGGGATAAATTTTAAATGATTTTATTATAAATAACTTTTTTTAATTAATGGGTCTTTTTTTGAAAGGGTAAGTGGAATGAGAGTTACAAAAAGAACATTTCCTTTTAGTGTGACTTTAAAGGAGGTTTTGTTTTACATACATTTTTATTGCGCAGAATATAACACTGTCAAAGAAGCTCCATCAGTTAGCGTGGCATTATTTTCTTGTTGGCTTTCCTTCTTTTTAATGTTACCTATGACTAGAAATGTTAGTTTAGGCTAAAAGTATCAGGGAAGCTACTGGATATGTTATTATCCCTAATATAGTATGCTAGTTCTAATTCTTTCTAAAGAGAAAGAAGTGACTTCTATAAATGAATAGAAGCACAAAAGGATACAAATATCTATAATGTAAACCCCATAATTGACTAAAACTTAAATAGCAGACGGAGGGGAACTTTAACAACATTGCTTAGAGCATCAACTGAGATGTCTCCTAATTTAAAAAAAAATCTTGAAAAGCAAAATTTCATTATTAAACTGAATCTCAAATGGACAATTTTACTACAATTGCTTCAGATTGGATGTTTAGTTTGCTGACTAGCCCAGTAAAACCTCAGTCAATATCCCCTATTTTCACGTTTCTTTGGGCAACTGAGAAGTTTTAAGCAAGCTATTGAAATAATTTTAGTTTGCATGGATTTGTGAAATGTATTAATCAATTTTTATAATATTCATTTTCCCACAATAGGGGCAAATAGTTTTTAAGATCTATTTCCTGCCCATATTAACTAAAGTTCTGGTTTTCTTTCCTAGTTCTTCTACACATATGTTTACGCCACCCCTATATAAAGTTTTGTAAGGCAGATTAGTTTAAATACAATAAGTGTATTTTTTTTCTTTGATAAGAATTAATGTTGGCACCTTCCATTTTTAGTATGTACCTGGAACAAACACTATCTCCTGAATTTCATATGTTTAAAGCTGTTTAAGCATATTTTCCTCAAATTCATAATACATGTTGCATAAATAGGAATAGGCATATTCTTTTTAAGTGCAGTGCAGTATTAAGAGAAGTGTGTTGGACACCCTCAGGTTAGCTCTAAGCCCTGTATTTATAGATCTCTTTCCAGAGTCCATTGATGACTTCAAATATGTACTGCAGCCAAAAATTGCATTTGTCTCTTGAAGGTAAAGTTTATAAGACAGTCTTCTACTATAGACAATTCCACTTTTTAGCTCTAGATTAGACCTTTAATATTTTCAGATATTGAATGTGGGGGTGGGGACAAGAAATACAAATATTGCTTGATATAATATAGAATATTATCCAGATGTACTGTTACAAGAAAGGGACTTGTTCCACTAATAGGCCATTTTGTATTAAATTGACAGTGTATGATGTTAACACTTCAGCCAATAGAACTCATCAGTTGCATATGTTAGCTGGCAACAGCATCAAGCACTCTATTGAGAAAGTTCATACAAAATTAACTTATTTAATACTATATACCGGTCCATATAGAAGTAAAATCCATTGAGTAACTTCTAAATGGTATAAAATATGCCAATGCTACAATGAAGCACTGTAGTCTTAATTTTTATTGCGTTTTAAAGTAAAACTAAAATTTAAAGGTAAGTGATCTTCAGATAATTTGATTTTAAAATATTTAATCTTTTTCATTCTGAATTAGTAAAAAAAAACAGGCAGATTCTATGAAACTGGGCAGAAAACAATCTGAATCAGATATTTATTGTGCAAACCAAACAAATAAGAGCAAAAAAGTGATTAAGAAAATTATTTTTTCTCATTTGGGAATGAATGTATTAAAAATCATTCATTTGGAGATTTCTTAGAAAGTTATTCAAAGTTCAATTGAGTCCTTGAAATGAGTGAATATTTGGTATGTGTGTCTGTGTATAATTTATATGTAGATCTGAAATGTGCGGAATATCGGTTTGTAAAAATAATTTCCTAAAACTACAACAATTTTAATGTGTGTACCTTTCATATAATTAATTTGGGAACATCTTTGCAGTGCAAATTATAATCAAAATCCTAGGTAATCTATTCATTTATGCATTATAAAAAAGAAAAAAAAGTTCATTGAGCATTGGGATAGGAAAGAACTTCAGAATATGAGACATACAGTAGGGATAAAGATGTCTTATCATAGTTCCATTGTGCAATATTGTTAGAAATCTAGAAAATTGGCATTGAATTCCCTTCTTCTCAGCCTGATAACTTTTTAAACCATAAAGATGCTGAGCACCCTGTTATCCTAATGTCACACAGTTTAAAATTATAATAAGAAAGACTGCTTTTAGGACTAAAGGATATCAACAAGAAAATAGTTTAGATGAGTAGTTTAGATCTAAGCATATCGATTTAGATTTAATAATTAACATTTCCATTTATTGTTCCTTTATTAGAGGAGATTAAAATCAAGAACAGAGAAGAATTTTGGTGTATTCCTAACTCAGATTTCCCGTATAGAAAGAAGGATTTCTTAAAACAAAACAAAAAAATCTATAAAGCAAAGAGCAAATAAAATAAGCACTTCAGGCGCTTTCTTTTTTTCGTTTCTAATAACCAAGCCGGGAACTATGTGCAGTCAGTTGTGAAGTTTTTGCCCAAAGAAGCCTAGGAGCATTTCTTTTCTCATGGCACAAGGGATGCTTTTGAATCTGATAATGTTTGTGTGTGTCTTGCTGTGGGGTTGGAAAAGGGGTGGGGGGGGGAAGCTGAAAATATATTTCAGTTATATGTGGAGAAGAAGATTGGAAAAAGAAAAGATGTTGTATTTTACTTTTAAGAGGAAATATGGTCCGATCCTATGCATACTTACTCAGAAATTAATCTCATTGTGTTTAATTGAGCTTACTTCCAGGCAAGTGTGTATATGATAGTTTAAATCAAATCTTTGTTTATATTTCAGAAGTATGGTAGTGGAAATTTTTTAACCTATATGTTACAGAAGACTGAATGTGGGAAAGGAGCACACATAGATTACCCATGTATGCTAGTTATTTATTTATTATCCTGTGAGTCTCTTTAGAAAGAATGGAATTGTGTAGATTTTTACCTGACCCGTACTACAGCAAGCAAGATTTTTTCTCTCTCAAAAAGTTGAAGAGAAGAGGGGGGGGAGGGGGGGGAGAGGGAGAGAGAGAATTTGCTTCTTCAAATCTTCCTTCCCTGGTAGCACGTGTGTTTCTTACTAAGCAAGGCATTTTCTCTCCCTAAGATTGCACATCTGTGCTTTAAGAGGGCAACTTAATGTTACAGAGATACTTGATTTTGAAGTTCTGCAAGACATTCATTGCAGGCTCTTAATAATAAAACTTTAAGGTAGAAATAGGTTACTTTATTAATACCTTATGGAGAAGGTCACTTTTGATTGCAAAAGTACATTGCTTTATCTGAGGTATCTTAAATTGGGTAGCAAACATTTTTAGCATTATTTATTGGCAACTTCAAATCTCAGTGTTGCCCATTTTGATTTAATTATTCTCCATTCGGCATTGTTGTACTCTTGGATAGAACAGGATGCCACCTTTCAAACTTGGCTACTTCACTTGCCTCCAGGGCTGAGTGATTTCCTCCTTACTCTGTGAGTAATTGCTGCACGGCAGGTTATAGCACACCTCCCAAATGTTTGATAGGAAGGAATGATGATTTAAAGTTAAGTGAGAACTAAAAAGTCTTTCTTCTGGGAAATGTGAGTAATATGTAAGTGTATTCTAAAATAAACTTATTTTAAAAGTTTATTTAAATTTTTTTAAATTTGCTAATTTCAGGTTTCATGGCTATGCTTCGAATTTGCCAGGTATTCTTAGCCATACTTTCTGATTTGTCTTAGTTATATTTTCTGATTCTTGATCCTTAGAAGCTACATCCTTTATTAGCTATAAACAGTTTTCCATAGTAATCAAAAGCTTTTCAAGTGTTTGTTTTGCTTTTAAATTAAAAATGTTACTTTTCTTATTTGACTTTGTTTTTCCCACAGAGCAGTTTTAGACCTGGGGTATATAGTTTGCACATGAAATTTAAAATAGTGTATCTTTTTTTTAAAAAAATAAGAACTTATGTACAAAGGATTTTCAAGAAATTTAATCAAGAATATAGTAGATACATATTGAACTGATTTTTTCCCTATAAATTCTTAACATGTATTATGTACGTAAACAACTGATTATTATTAAATTTCCATCTATTTAAAGTAACTGTTCTTAAAATTAGGATATGCATGGAACAATTTAAATAGCCAAAATAAGGAAGAAGGAAACATTTAAAAGTGTAATTGTGCCTTTGAAAATATATTTGTGTAGGGTGAACTAAGATTCATAGAGCAGTTATTCATAGCACAAACCTGATTTCTCATTTTGTTTATTCTATATGGAAGAATGATTATTGAAGATAAAATGCAAGTACATCAGGTCAGTAGGATTGTTGAATTGTGCTGTGAGCACTATTACTAGATTTTTTAAAATTTTGTATTCCATAACATGCTCTGCTGAATTGCCTTTACAGCAATGTTTATCACCAAATAGTCTGCATTTGTTTTATATCTTTTGTGTTCTTTGGAAGGAGACAGGATCAAATCCTTTTATTCCCATTTTCTTTGGGCCTCCTTATTATCCCTCAGTGAGAAAACTTGCAGTAGAAAATGGAAAAACATGAGAATTTCTGCTTTCCTTTTGGAATTATTACAAATCTTCTAGCTGTATTTTTAACTATGTTAAAACTTAGATCCATTTAAAAACTATAGGCATTTACAGAAACATAAACTTCTAAGGTTTTCAGCAGAAGGAGAAAAGGCACAGTCTTTTGATATATTTGGTAAGCTTTTTATTCTAACTTACTGGCATGACTGTACATCTAACACCACACAAGTTAGGATGGGAGCTGGCACATTCAGGGTAGCAAACAGGAAGAATTCATTCCAAAGTGACTTAGTAACAGTAGTTCATGAAATAGATATGTAGTAAGCAAGAATCTTACAAATTATGAAGAATGGGAACTGTAGTGTGCACTATTTACATAGTGATTAGGTCTGCATACCCAGAGACTCAAATGTTATTTTTCAAATGTGCAGATTGCGGACTCTTCATCTGTACAGTATCTTGGCTATAGCAGCTTGGTGAAATTTAGAAAAAACTGCTACTTACCTGCATAAAAAGATAGAACTGAAGTGTATAGGGGAATGCATAAAGCATGGTACATTAAAAAGATAAAATGATCCATGTGCATATGTGGTGTTAGGCTACAGAGCATGTGTATAGTGTGTTCCTTGAGGGTAGGATAGGAGCGAACATGTTTCTGGATTTATCTGGCGGTATTTGATCCTTTCAAACGGAAACTGTTTGTGTAATGACTCACACATGCAGGAGTGAACAAAGCAGTTTTAGGGAATTTATCCATCTCTGCAGAAGGAGGTAGGCACTGCCTATTCCTTTTTAAAAGTCCAGAATGAGCACCCAGGAACTTAGGATCTTGCTTCAATCCCCCATGGCCCCATTCAAACAAGTTTAAAAAAGAAAAAGCAGGAAAAAAACAGAGTGTGGCTGAATTACTTCCATATTTCCAGGCAGCGCTAGAATAATAAAGGGTTGATTTTCACAAGCATTGTTGCAGGAGATTTGGCATGCACGATGACTCTGTTTTTAGCTTGGGTTGAAATTTGAATTTGGCTAAGTAGTAATATAAATACTCCATTACATGCCAAGCTGCAACTTTGTTGGATGATACAAACTATTTTTTGAGGCTGATAAGAGGGCTAATTTTGGTGAAGAATTAACTCCAAATATGAATCTGTAATCTGATCCCATGAGCACATCTTATCCCATGAGCACATCTTATCTTCCTTGCTTAAGGAATTATGGGATTTGTTTACAATAAAATTGAAAATAGAAGACTGTATGTACCTTTTAACATTGTACGTTTTCCTATATACTTTTTTAAAATATCTATTTAAAAAGCTCATACTATCTTAAAAGCAGTGATTCTTTAATAGTGACTAAATTCCAGGTATATTTAATTCAAACATATATTTAATTTGCTGGTTTTGGAATTGTCTGGTTTCATTAAAAGAAAATGGTAATCTTAGTTTATGGTCAGAATGGCAAGGAAGTCCTTGAAGATGGAATAGATCTTTTAGAAGAACTTTTGTAAAATGTGCAATTCCCTGGATACAGTAAAGGAAGCTTGATGTTGTTGGGGTGTGTGAAGGAAAGGTATTTCTCTGATTCTAATATAGAAATAACTAAAAAGGGGAAATGGAAAATAGTACTGTAGATTCTTTAGTTCTACAAAATGAAATTTTAGCATGGCATAGGAACAGCTAACTTTTTTAATGTAGGAAATACGCTTTTATGGATGTGATGAAAGGAAAGCTTCTACATCTTAACATACAATTAGCATTCATTCCAATATAGTACCTTATATCAAGGTAGGCCAATATTGTATTTATTGCAAAACTGCTTGAAATGTCAAGACATATCCACCAGATTCTGGTATAATATATACTTAAAACTAAAAAAAAAGTTTCTCTGAGTATATTCTGAATTTAGGATTTATTGCAGTACCAAAACCAAAGTGAATTCTTAGTCAATTTATGGAAGTCCACTCCTAGTGACCTCAAACCATTTTAAATTTCACATGCTATTGTAGATTTAAAAAAAAAGGCCTTTGGGTGCTAAATGGAGTTAGAAACCTGATTTGTTGCAGATAAGCTGGAGTTTTAAGTCTTCTAGTAGATCTAAACTTGTTTCAAGTATGTCTGTTCCCAAGATTGATTGCCTCTTATGTATTTGCTGTTCCAATATTATTGTTGATTGCAAGTTCTTAAAGTTGGTCTGAATACATCTGAAAGTGCTGAATTGGTGAAGGCTGCTTTGTAACATCTAACAGAATAACAGAACAGAATAACAGAGTTGAAAGGGACCTTGAAGGTCTTCTAGTCGAACCCCCGGCTCTGGCATTTATACCATTTCAGACAAATGGTTGTCCAATCTGTTTTTAAAAAGTTCCAGTGTTGGAGCATTCACAATTTCTGGAGGCAAGTTGTTCCACTGATTAACTGTTCTAATTGTCAGGAAATTTCTCCTTAGTTCTAGATTGCTTCTCACAAATCTCTTTGTATAGCTCAGTTGTATCAAAATGATTTAAGATATGAAACATTACGTTTTACATGGGAAAAGGTTGACTGAATTTGGGAAGCAGTTTAGGTCCCTATATGTAAGATATAGATTAGAAAAGGATAATGCTAAATATCAAGCGAGTGAAACTTAATATTTAGCATTTATTTGTAGCAATTATTCTGCAATCTGACCAGAACATCAATTTCTTAACAACCTTAATCAATTGGAGTTAAGAAATACTTATTTCAACTTAGGCTGAAGTTGCTTGTCCTTTGACTAGTCAGGGCAATAGAAATAGTACCATTAAGAAATTCCAATGATTGGTTCTAATTCCAGTGTTGTCTCTAGAGTGGTACAATATTTGACATAAATTGCTTCTAATTAAAACAGGAGGGAAAACGTAATCCAACTGGCCATAAAATATAGTTTTTGAAACTAATTTCATTATAGTAAAAATAACTCAGAAGAGCCCTGAGATCCAGTATGGCTTTCCCGACTTACCCTGACCTTAGAATTTTTGTTGGTTTCCCCCCCCCCCCCCCCATTTTTAGTCTTTTCCTCATTCATTATACCATATGCTGATAGAGGACTAGTTTATATAGAGATCTGGTATTACTGCCCTACCATCTTGTTACAATTACTGGAAGTGTCCAAATCTACCACCACACCACTGGCTGTTTTAAAAAGTGTTTTCCTTTGTATCTTGTAATTGCTTCACATTTGTTTGTCAAGGGTTCCTTAAGTTTCTCAATAGTGGTCCTTGGCAGCCAGTGGAAGACAAATTGTTGCCAGTACCAAATATTTACAGCAATAATAAATATTTAATTGTGCAAGTCCCTTTCTCCTTCCCCAAAATCAGTTCTATTGGCTTAAGACTCTGGCTACAGGATCTGGCAGGTTCGGTCTGCTCACTAATGAACAGTGCCCTGGTTTTCCTCTCTGCCTTTGTTTATTACAAGGGTGGATATATTAATCAGAAGGGGTATGGCACTTCATAATGCCAAGTTATTTTCTTAGCGAGCAGAACTTAACAGACTCTTTCCTCTTCCTTCAAGGAAAAAAAAGAAAGAAAAAAGCTGGCTGACTTCTTCAGTAAATAGAAGGGAAAAGTTGGCACTGCAGGATGGAGAACTATGAGGAAAAATAACAAAAATATGTAGTCACTTGAAAGCAAAGCAAAACACCTAGAAAAAAATTTAAAGTGGTACATTTAGATCATATCTGTACTTTTAGTTAGACCAATTGACATAGTGACTGGAAAAAGTCTTGTTTGAACCTTGTAAAGTTCAGTTTTATAATGGGATTTTTAAGAGGTCAGAGGAGCATGGATTCTGCTTTTTAAAGTTCTGATTTTAAAATTCTTTAATAAATTACATCCATGACTTTCTTTTCACCTAGTTTTGTTTCCGATGTTGCATATCATTTTTAATGGACAAAAGCTTCTCTTTTTTTGTGGCGAACAGAAACTCTTCGCAAGATTTTGCTCAGTGAAATAGCTTTCTTACCTACCTTCTTGTTTATTTTGATAAACGTATCCTTTGGTAATAAATATGTATTTACTTTCAAAGCATCCCACATAACTTCATGTCATGTAAATCCTCCAAGTTATCTTTGGCAGAATGAATAATTTCTGTCTCTTCAAACTCTCAATTAAAAATGAAAAAACAACAACCTCTGTTTGCCTTCTTGATTTCAAATGGATCCATATCCCCTTCTGTTTATTTTGCACTTGATTGTTTCACTTGTATGTTATAAATGAAGTACTTACATTTGTGAATTTGTATTTTCATTGATCTTTGAACATAGAACTTTTTATTATAGTATGTTTTGTTTTGTTTTACTGATATCCTCTCTAGGCAGATTATTTCCCCAATATATGAATGTAGAATTGAGATGGAAGCTACATTCATGCAGTATAGTAAGTGAAAGATTTGTTTTCACTGCTGTTCTCTGGACAATCCACAGTCATGCAGAAGAGCAAAATAATCATGGCTTGTTTGACTTTTTAATCATTCCATAGGCTGTTCGTCCAATTCTCAGCCTTTTTTCCGTCGATGTCTTTTCCCAATATCATTAGACTATGATCTCCCAAACATCCTAATAATAATGGAGGAGTTTTCCTATACGCTTGCTCAAGAGAAAGATTTGTATATTTTGCTTATGTATGTATTGCAGTTCTTTATGAGTGCAGGGCTCTTGGATTTTTATAGACTATTTTCTTTTTGAAAAGTATGTGTTTGTGCCATTTAAAAACAACATTGGATATTCTTGTTGCTTTTGTTTTTGTGCAGTATATCTTCCTATGTTTTCTTTGAGGTGGAGTGTTGGTATGAATTTTTCCCCCCTGGGAAATGTAAAGTTTACATCTTGTTTGTTTGTATTATTCCTTTTGTTATTTTGTATTTGTGTGGGTTTGGTGGTATAGCTATGAATTTTTTATTCCTTTTGTTATTTTGTATTTGTGTGGGTTTGGTGGTATAGCTATGAATTTTTATATAATGTATGTATTTTGCCCATGTGTGTTTTTCTGAGCTTTGCAAGTTTTCCTTCTGTGACATGGATATTTTTTTGTAGTCTGGGGAAGCAGATACATGATTTGCATTTAGTGATCAATTCTTCTCTTCTGCTTTCAACTCGGAGAAAACCTAGATACAGACACAGTTGTTATCAGAGAAAAGTTGGGGGGAAAATGCAAGAAAGTAAAATTTAACCTGAGAAATAGTACCTTTTAAATCTGCTCCTGCCTTGCACTTTTGGACTGACAGAGAACTGACTCACTTAAAAATAAGCCAAGGGTAACGTAGGATTCAGAGTTTCAGGTGTGAAAAGCTAAGCTAGCGTTTCAGGATTTAGTTTAGATTAGGATTTGTTCCCAAATTAAATTCTGATTTGTTACCTTAGATAGATTCAGATATTAAAACAAAGTATGAGGCATATGGTTTGTGGAATAGCATTGTGTATGACCTATGTTAAAGAGATATTCAAAGTTACCCAGAGAATTTATCTGGTAAATGTGTCACTGGTAAATTCAATTCAATATCAGGCCCAGTTTCAATGATTGATGCAGAATTCTTTTGAAACAATTCCAATCTCTGTTTCTTTGCTATGCAGAATATATACATCCCTTTGAAAAGAAAATTACTTTAGCATTCCATCAGCTCATTTCATATCTAGAAAAGAGGATGATTATTTTACTTGCTCTCAACTTTGACTTACTGTTGGATGTTCATAGATAGTATAAAATCATAAAAGTAACCATAATGTGGGAATTAGTATCCTTCTGTCATTAGGTACCCAGATAACATTTCCTGGGCTATATTCTCTGAATATCTGCAGAAAAAAGCTCATTCTGATGAACAAGAGAAGTCAATGTCTGGTAAGTTTTTTAAGCAGAAAACTCAGTGGCAGAGTGCCTTCAACGATGTTATAAATTGCTCAGAATAAACTGATTTTATTTCTGGAAGGAATGATTTTATTTCTGGAAGGAATAATCATTAGCCATATAAATTCAAAATGTGCAGTAATACTATCCTGTACGGTAAATGACTGTGCACCTTGGTGATATTGCAAACGTTATCAATGGTCAGCCAAGCCACTATTTATATCTAGAGGAGAGCTAGTGCAAAGTCATCCCATATTATATAATTTTGGCTTTTAGCGATAATTGTTTATCTTGTAGTCTTTTCTCCTTTATCAGGTTTACAGAAAAAGTAAACATATTTCCATCAGTTTCTCACTCCTTTTCTCAAGCTTGACATTTAGTTGGTTTCCTTGGCAGTGACAAGAGGTTAAAGGCTTGGTGATACAGTTTGTTTGGAAGCTGCAGAAGACCTATATACAGGTAGTCCTCAGCTTACAACCACAATTTAGATAAAAAAATTCCATTGCAAAGCAAGGTGGTTAGGTGAGTCATGCCAATTTTGCAATCTTTTTGCCATAGTAGTTAAGTGAATCCCTGTAGCTGTTAACTGAATCGTGTGGTTCTTAAGCAAAACTGGCTCCCCTCATTGACCTTGCTTGTCAGAAGCTGGCTGGGAAGGTTGCAAATGGCGATCACATGACCTTGAGGCCCTGAAATCATGGTAAATGCATGCCAGTTGTCAAGTGTCCAAATTTTGTTAGAATAGAATAAAAAGTTTATTGTCACTTTAAATGTACACTAATCAGCATACATTAAAAATGAAATTTCATTGCATCCAGCTCTCAAAAAAAAAAACCATTATGCATATACCCACATACACACACATATATGACACAGAGAAACATCATAGTCTAGTTCTAATGTATACATATATATGGTGGAAAAACAGAAGAATCCTACGGATTTACAAGATGAATGGCATAAGGAACAAAGATGTTATAGAATCTAGTAGTTCTGCTATAAATACTTTGAAACCTCCTCCCAGCGAGGACCAACAGAAACAGATCCTGAAGTAGATGTGTGTGATCTCTAACAATTCTCTGAGCTCTAAGCACATAGTGCTTACAAGCAGTATCCTGAATAAGGGGAAGGGAGCTTCCTATAATCTTCTCAGCTGTCCTTACCACTCTCTGTATGGACCTTCTAGTTGAGGCACTGCTACCATCAAACCAGACAGTGATGCAGTTTGTTAAAAAGCTCTCAATCGTGCCTCTGTAAAAAGTGGCCAGGACAGAAGGAGAAAAATGTGCTCTCCTTACCTGACGCAAGAAATGCAAACGCTGGTTTGCATGATTCACTAAAGATAATGTATGAAGAGACCAAAATCACATGACCGTTGGGATGCTGCAACTGATGTAAGTGTGAGGACTGATTGTAAATCACTTTTTAGTGCCATTGTAACTTTGGTCACTTAATGAGTGATTGTAAATTGAAGATTACCTGTATATCTCTTATATTACACAATCCCTTTTCAAATGAAGTACCACTAGTATTGAATTCTGAGGACAGGAGTTAGTCGAGATGTTCTAGATCAGTGGTGGCGAACCTATGGCACGGGTGCCAGAGGCAGCACTCAGAGCCCTCTCTGTGGGCACGCGCGCCGTCGCCCCAGTCCTAGGCCTTCAAGCTGGGTTTTATAAAACCTTTTCGTTTTAGGCCTCCGCCACCGTGTGCAAAAAAAAAAAAAGGTCCAAATAGTCAATTTCAACTTCTCGCGGGGAAAAAAAAGATCTTGCAAAGTTGGAATTGATTGATTGAACTTTTTAGTCCCACCCAGTCTGCCGTTACCATCGCAGCCACGCCCATCCAATGGGCCACGCCCACCCAATGGTCCACACCCATCCAATGGGCCACACCCACCCGGCACTCGACAATGCATAAGTGGGTTTTGGGTTGCAGTTTGGGCACTCAGTCTTTAAAAGGTTCTCCATCACTGTTCTAGATTCTCTATTTTAATCTGCATTTAGCAGCGAACAATGAGAGTGCACCTGCTCAGGGGGAGCTTTCCCAGTGGAAAACAGGAAGCTTATTTATATCAATTTTGAAAGATCACAAAGCAGGAATAAAATACAACTGATGAAAGTCTTTTCAACATGCTTATATTACATTTGGATATAAATTCTAAGTCCCTTGTGCGTGCTTTCTTTCAATGAAAATTGCAAAATGTAATACTCAGAGTGAAAAACTACTTATTATCTATATGTATGTAAGGATGTCTGAATACAGATATGTGTATGTTTTGATACTATGATATCACCAAGATTGCATCTAACTCCTATGTGGAAAGAAATGGAAAAAGAGGATGGCTATTCTCTCTATTTTAATTATCATTTGTAGTGTATGTATGTGTGTGGCTTTCTGTGAACAACATTTGTCTTGACAATGTGTCATCAGAAATAAAGGTTTTTGTCCTTTTGATATCAGCAGAAGTTTTTAGGCTTGTCATGTTTTTACAGGTCAGGTACTAAGTCTTATCAAGAACTTATTGTTTTTACCACCACCCTGATTTTTGTTCTGAAGGAGTAACTGTATCCATGGGGATTGTAGAGCTATTCCTTGGGGGGGTGGGGAGAAACATATCTGAAAACTTTGAGAGACTTTGTCCATAAAAGAAATTGGAAGGGAGAATTGTGAAGGAACAAACTAACTGTACTGATTAAAGAAAAGAATATGAATACTTTTATTGTTATGTGGAAACCGCTTCTAGACTTTGTGTTTAAGGTGGAAAAAAATGAAATTTTGATTTTGGGTTTTACCGGTTAGATAGACTTGATGTTATCAAAATGGCTAGTTTATATTATTTTGTAAAAGTGAAAAGTTGAGGTTTGATGTTGATATTCTACTTTACTGCACCAAAGGAAGTCGGAAGTCAATGCCTTTTTTTTCTCCCTTACCTCACTTCTCTACTCCCTTTCCCCTTCCCTATTTTCCTGCTATTTACTTTTGTATTTTCATTGTATCATATATTATAAACTAATAAAAATTTTGGAATGCAGAAAAATATATAGTTTTTGGTAACTACAACTAAAAGTTGGGGCTATGCGTGACTGGTAAACTGGTGGTGTCTTGGGGTTTTCTTGCAGTACTTTGTTAATACATTTAATTAATAATTATTCAGTACCGGTTCAGGCTATTCTAATGCCATGGTAAGATGACGACTTTATATTTATGATACTTAAAAACCTTAACAAACAATTATGTGCGTGCATATGTTTGGGCAAGAGCCTGATTTTAGTTAGAGCAAGAATAAAAGATCTTGGGTTCCATAGTTCATAGGGTTATATAGTAAAAATCCTTCCCAGGACTGTAATATTTCAAACTGTAGGTAGCTAAATTACATACATGAATATTCTTTCTGGGTACCTCTGTTTAGTCTAGATTAAACTATTTTCCCTGATGTGCTGGACTTTTGTCTCTATATAGGCGGTAAATTATCCCGCTATTTACCATTCTATAACTCTTTGTTTTTCCTGACTATAAATTGTTGTAATGTGATTTTTCCCCCTAACTCTGCTTCACAGTGCATTATTCAATGCAACAGTTTCTAAACAGATTGAATTAGCATTATACCGTATATGGATCTGATAGATTGGTAAGGTAAGACAGTAATGCGATCAGTTTGTCTCAGAAATTTTTGTGCTCTTAATTTTTGTGTGATTAGGGAACTTCTCTTTCAATTCCCCCCACCCCCCCCACCCCCAAATATTGTTAACTGAGAGCTGCATGCATCCGTCTCTACAATTTGTCATATTTGATACTGGTCCTTTTGTCCTGTTGCCCAGGAATGGGTATTTCTTAAGTACTTGCTTGATTTTTGATGTTTGGATCTAGATTGGAATAGTTTTCTTCTCTCTTCTACTGCTTTTCTATTAGCTTTATTGGCAGTGAATTATATATTCTTAAACATTGATATTTTACAGCATTCTGTTGTTTTAGTATTTGTATTGCATTGTACTGTGAAGAAGAGCATATGAATACTCAAGTCTGGAGAACAAACCCTGCCCTATTTCTGAACACAACTCTCTGCATTCTTAATTTTTGGCTCTGATGGCTGGAGGTTCTGTAGTTATAACTCAGAAAAATCTAGCAGGAAAGAGCTCCAATGGCTTTGCTATAAATTGCCTTGTCTAGATGAGTTTATACCACATTTTTCGAAGTACTCTGATTAAAAGTAAAAAAATCCACACAGTTGAGAATGATCTTTATTAACCATGGGAGTATTAAATAATGAGAATTATGTTTAACGTTTCTTTACTCTTTCTCTATTATTACACGATAGGAAAAAATCTGGATTGTTAAACCACAGATTCTTGTTATAGTTAAAGTAGGAACTGTGGCTTGATTTCTGATTATAAATAGAGGTAGATCTAATTTCTCAGTACATACATAACAGGAAATTGAGGTTTAATAAAGTCTTGCAGTTTCTAATCCTGATACATAAGAGATAAAAGGGAATGAATAGAAAAGAGTAATGTTTTGATTCAGAATTGTACAATGATATTTTTCTCTGTTTAATCCTAACAATTTCTTTTTGTCTAAGAATATGTTCAAAGTTTTAGTATATTTTTATTGCAAAAATAAGTTGGGAAACCACTTAGGTAAATTCTCTTTAACATATCATTATCAGTTTAGTAGATAGGTATACTGTATGCACGGTGAGCTTTAGTGAGATTTTTTTTAGTACAGATGGAATGCTGAACTGTCCTTGTCCCTCTTAGGTGCTCCCATGTTGTCAGCTCTGGAGATGTATGTGCATTTTGTATGATTCATTGTTATATAAAATAATGTAAACTTAAAAAGTACCCACCTGTTGTTATTTCTCTTCTCTCAAATGTTGGATAATGCATAGATACGCATAGAGCTACTCATTACAAAAATCCAGCTGACCAGTAGTCTATGCTATTAATTTAAGTCTATGGAGGTCTCAGTCATCCAGGCACGGTTGTCCCAAAGGTGCTTTTTTCAGGAGGCAACTGGACTTTCTAGTATTTCTTTTGAAGACGTTTCACTTCTCATCCAAGAAGCTTCTTCAGCTCTGACTACTCTGACTTCCACTCCCCACCATCTAGTCGGAGCTGAAAAAGCTTCTTGGATGAGAAGTGAAACGTCTTCAAAAGAAACACAAGAAAGTCCAGTTGCCTCCTGAAAAAAAGCACCTTTGGGTCTATGCTATTAACTTTACATACTGTGGTCCAATATCCAGAGTTCCATGCTGTGGTCCAATTATCACCATTGCTTTATTCCCCCCATGAAATGGGTTTTATCAGTGTGAAAATGAAGTTATGCGCTTTTGAACTCCAGATTGATATAGTGTTCACTGAGGTAGAATCTGTTGCCATTATATGCTTGGTATGGTAAGTTGCAACATTTTTTAAATGACTAATATGCTAATCTGAAAATGAAATTCCACATTGATGCTTTTAGAGCTTGTCAGTGGAGAAGAGATTCCTATGTGATTCATAGGCATAGAGGGGAACAACAACCTCATTTTTCCATTTTGTATTGTGCTGGATTGTGAATATCCTCTCAGTTCTCAATGGAACTAAAGGCTCCATCATTTTAAGCTGCCAATGTAACTGATATTTAATTTGCTGCCATGTGGCATTCTTATTGCAGGTTAGAAATTAAATGGATAGGGAGATTCATTTTGTGTTATGGAGATGGAGGTGTTGCCCAAGACATGTGAGAAACTGTTTTTGTACACATTGATGCTTACTTTACCCGGTGGTTATGTATGTTCTAAATCCTTCAGAATTACAAATCTAATTTGTTTACTCTATAGAATTGTGGTAAAAGTCTTTAGAAAAAGCAATAAAATGTAGAACTGGACTGCACTATGTGATATATGTGTTTTGTTTTGGAGTTCTTGAGAACAATTTCGTATAGTCCCTGTATAAGAAGATAAGAATGCATAGGGATAGCTGGAAGGTGCCCATTTTATGATTATCTTTGTTTTTGTTAATGATTTTCTCCATTTGTTTTTCAATCTTAATCCACCCAAAAAAAAATATTTTCAGCCTTTCAAAGCAATATGGAAATGCTTTCAGCAGAAACTGTTGTAAGCTGTTTTTCTGCCTCTGTATATTTTATACTAGTTTTATCTTTGGCACAGTTGCATTTGCAGAACTACAACTATTTTGAAATGAAAAAAAAAATAGTTTTAGTTACACCTAACGTGTATACATGTAATATTTCATGATATAAACTGTTTAGCTTTTGCTTAATAGCTTGTGGGGGAACTAATAAACTAATTTACCATGTTGTTTCTTGCATGACTGAAGTCGCTGATTCAGTTTCTTTTAAAGCTGAGGAGAAAATAATGTGGCCAGAGTTCCACTAATAAAGTGTTAGTGTTTTGCATTGTATGGACCACAGAAATTGTCATTAAAAACACCGTGGCTTAGTAGAATGAGTGAACTGTCATTATCTACGGTCCGCATCTTCTGTACCAAAATGTTTGTGCAGAGATTTTATGTGAAAAATCGAGTCAGACTGAAATTATAAAGTATAACCTGCAAAAAGCAATTTAAAAGTTTGCCTTTCAGGACAAACAATAAATGATACATACCCAGGGTTGTGGTTGCTTGAATTTATGCAATTTCAATTGGCTTGACTAATACTTAGTCCCGTAACTACATTACAGCAAAATCATGGCAATGTAGTGTTTGATCCTGTTACAAGTTCTTAGTTTCCCAACATTGCTTTGCAGGTTGGGGAATGAGATACCTGAGTTGAGAGAACTGATAAAGCATTCTGTGGGTGTTATTGTTGCCTACACTTCATAAGGTGTGGTTATTGACTTTGTGTTCCTTCCTTGGATGCTAGATTCAGCACAGAAATTCTGACCTTCAATAAATCAGAGCTTTTACCTGCGAATTGGAGATCTGTAACTTAAAGTCAGGAAATAAACTATAAATTAACATTAAAGCAGAGTTCTTTGGTTCTGTTGCCTTACATTTCTGTACCCATCTGTTTATTTTAGTTTCCTATTATTAAGTGATATTAATATTGCTAATTAAGAAGAAAATCTTTTTTTTCAAATATGGAAGAATTCTCCCTCTGTTTCTCCATGTACCACCTATCTCATATTAGAAGATGACCTTGGCATTTGGATAGGAGTGCAAAGGAGAAGACATTTGTCTAGATACCATAGCCCCAGATAAAGCTATTGCTTTAAACATATAATACCAGTTTTATTTTGAAATAGTTCATTGAAAACCAGTGACAAAGTATTCATGACTGTTAATCAAGACATGTAAAAATAATCATAAAATCCTTCGGGGCCTAATTTAAATTTATAGTTCCATTCTTAAGTTAGCCCATGTAAAATGTATTGCAATAATGTAAAGTTATGGAAATATGGACAAGGGCCAAATTATATTTATTCAGATATGAGCACATATATAGTATCAATTTAAAGAGAGAAAAGACACTTCTGTAACTGGATCCAAAGGGAACTCCAAACCAAGACACTTTAGAGGCAAATTCTTCCATACTAAACTCGATGTAACTCATTTGATAGCCATTATGTGTACACCATCTTATTTGGAGTGATTATTTTGTTTATTGGTTTGCATGCAACCAGTTATTGTTAGATGGAATCTGTAAAATAATAGATTTGGATAGGTCTCTTTTGGTTATCTGATCCATGTTTAAATGGAGGACAACAGAGATAGGCAAGTTAAGAGTTGACTCTTACCTATATTAGTGATATTTCAATCCATATCTCAGGTAGTCTCTCCCTGTGGTTTTATATAAAAGTTAAACATTAAAGAAGATACAAGATGCTTTCTAAAACCCATTGTTTAGCTACCCAGAGGCATAGCAAAACTCTTCCTTTATCACTTTCTTAAGCAAATCATCCAAGTGCCACAGTGATTATGTTTCTGTGATACCATCACGTTGTAACCTAGATGAACTGCCCAGAAACATACTAAGGCTGATGGTGTTGAAAGTCTTATCAGAAATGCAGAGCTTGTTCTTTCCATTCAGATAATTTTACCAGTTGATCAGTCCAGTTCAGTTTTGAAATCTGATTAATATGAGGCTAGAAAAATAATTTCATCCAAGACTACAGTATATGTAGTTCCCTGGTGACTTTTTTTTCCAAGCACCTTGCTCATTCATTAGCCCATATATCAGCTCTTGAATGTAAGAGGATTATGCTGGATCAGACTAGAATCTTGTCAGATCCATTGTTGGACCTTCCTTTGACACTGGAAGGATATATAACCAAGTGGCTGGTAGGTATGGATCCAGTGATGGGATTCAGCCAGTTCACACCAGTTCGGCAGAACCGGTAGCTAATTTTTTGCTGCCCAGGCCCAGAACGGACTTCTGGAAGCGGCATCCACACAGAGAACCAGTTGTTCACATATTTGAATCCCACCACTGTATGGATCGTATTATTCCCCTTGAATTTATATAATCCACTCTGAAAACTCTCCTTATTTATATATGTTGCTATATATGAGATAATCTTTTTGTAGAAATAATTCCTCTGATCAGTAGTAGGAATCTGTAGATACAGGAAATGTGAGAATAGAATTTAATCTAGTTCTTGCAGTAGACTTAATTTTTCTAGTTGGAATAGTGTCCATTGGTTTATTTTGGAGTTATATAAAGAGGGACACAGATTGGAGAGATTTTTAATATTTGAAAATTTCATAAATTTACTGCTGAGTATATTTTGACAGTTTATCAATAAAGGGTGAAAGTTGAAGAATTTTAGGAGCAATTCTCTGAGGCTTATTTTGTTCCACAACACAAGAAAGAATTTGAATTGGGGAAACTGATTTGTAACTACAAGTAGTTGTACAGTAGATCTTCCTCTTCTTAAATTCTGTGAGTCTTACTTTCATAATACTTATCATTAGATTTATACCCCATCTTTCTGTTTATGTAAGCATTATGTAAGGCTTAAAATAATTAAAAATCTAATTAGAATTTAAGATATGATACTTGGATGTCTTACTTCAAAAAATACTAAGTCTAAAAAATAAATACATCCTTAGGCTTAGAAACTAGAAGCTCAATTTAAGGACTATTAAAACTTAAAGCAATATTAAAGACTGAGACTTATCCCCTGAAGAAATTATGGCTATAGTAGTAGGATTCGTAATCACTAGTTGCATCTGCAAGCTTGTTACTTCAGCTGCCTGGAATGGTTCATTGCTGATGCTTCTCCCATCTGATATTTGAGGGTATTGGACAACAGCCACTTTGTAGGGATTGGACCCTTATGCAGTTTAGAAAATGTTACAAAGAATACACTGTTCTATTAATATGCCTCCCCATTTCTCATCTGAAAATAATTCCAGATTTTTGTAGTGGTTCAGGGCTGGCAGTGTTTTGGTACTTGGGTATTTTTCCAAGCACTCATTTAATTGTAACCCTAAATATATGGTATGAAATTATATTTTATATACAAAATTGTATTATATATTAAATATGGAGAAGGGAGATCTATTATGTCTTGGTTCTGTGCTTAACAAAGACAGCAGAATCTCTTTGTCTGTGAGTGATTAAGCCATTAGCTATAGCTAATACTTGAGATGATGACTTAAAAATAAATGAATACATTTGACTGTCTCTCTAAGTGGTGGAGCAGTATGTTTTAATTTGCCAATGAACTCTTTCACTCAATGTGACCATATGTGAAGACATAGGGAGAAAAAACAGTTGTTGGCTCTGAACTGAATATCCCATAGAATAATTTATCCAAGTGCTGGCAGTATCTTGTAGAAACTATGAGTAAAGGAAGTTAGATAAAATATGTAAAAACTGATTGCCTTTGTCATCTTTAGTACTGAATTAAGGTTATTGTAAATGAACAATCAATCCTGTTTGATTAGCTGCAAATGTAAACATGTGTATATATATATATATATATATATATATATATATATAAATATATATATATATATAAATATATATATATATAAAGATGAGAAGCAAGGCAATCTCCTGTAGTTTGTTTTTGGGGGTTTTCCATTCAGCTAAAATTTCCTAAGTATTACAGGGTACTAAGTTTATAAGTGTCAATGGTAGGTTTCAACAGCGGGAAGCACTAGAAACATAATATGTATAAGGGGTTTTATTTCATTGATTTTCTACCCCTCATAAATTAATTTTTACTCTGATATGTTCTCTTTTCTGATTAATTAGGTTGTGAAGAGAAATTATCTCTGTACAATGGTAAAACTCTGGTCCAGGCTGAAAGCTTGCATGAGGACATAATGTCAGGAGAAATATTATTTTAAAAATAATTTCTTTATAAAAGATTCTTAAAAGAAACTGTTTTCCTTTTCTGATGCCACCATCTCCCCACCCCCCCTAATTAAACGGTTTGAATTTGCACGTTAACCGCTTGGCGTTTCCTCCGTGCCTCAGATGATTAGAAAGGGATATTCATTTATGCCTTTTAAACGCCACCCCGATTAAAATCAGAGAGATTTTTTTTTCCTTCATCAAAATCTAACATCCTTGAAAAATTAATTTGATGCCTCTTGTTATCAATTAATTGAATCTCGTTGGGAAGGAAGCTTGTTCAGCGGGTGGTTAGAGCTAGTCCTTCTGTTCTTAGCTTCTTTTTTTTACATAGTCTTTTTTTCTCTTTTCTACCACTTCTTCCAAACAGTGTGGCATTGTACAACTTTATTATTATTTTACTCTTCTTATACAATGAAGGAATAAAATTTGGGTCTCTACCATCTCCCTCCCTTTTCTGGGGTTTCTTCATATAAAAGGAAAATATCTCCTCTATATCCAAAGGGGGGGAAAACATTAATTTTTAGCACTTTCTTGCTACTAAAGGTGGGTCTTCATTTGCTTTCAAAAGGTGAAATTAGTTATTTCATTTGAATCTCTGTTCATTTAAAAATGTACTGTACCTTCTCTTAAACGTATGCCTTGTCTTTACCAAGGTAGTTTTTAAAACATGGATTCTTTCCACAATTTGAATAGACTTTTTCTTTCAGCTTGAAGCGTAAATAAGTCTTTGTCCCATTTTCATTTTCTTAGATAAAAAGCTTAAATACAAAACAGAAGTTTGTATTTAAGTTTTAGACAATTTAAAAATATTTTTAAAAGAAATAATATATAGTACATCTAAAGTTTTGACCTCTCTTCCCATATTACAGCAAAAGCATGGTTTTAGTTATTTATCCAAATGCGTAATATGCGTAATAGTATGTAATCCAGAGTAGGAAGCTTTACTTAGTTATATTCCACCTTTATCATTATTTTAAATAACTCAAAGTGGTGAGAAAAATTTGCTTCAAATAGAAAGGCATGAGTAGTGAATGATCTATCTGACCATCTATTTCCTCCTCCCCCTCCACTTTCAAATTCCGGATACTCAAACATAAAGTATCTGTTATCCTGAAAGATTAAAATCTCGTATTTTCTATTTAAAATTAATATTTTTATTCTATGTTTTCTTCCCTAGTTCCTTGGGATAACTTGATTAAAAGCATTTTCAAATTACAAACTGTTTTTACTGCATCTATACATATATTCACACATGGATGAAAATGAATGCTGGTGGAAGAACATTATGCAAGGCAACTGTGAAATGATAGCCTGAACTGTTTCAGGGATAAATTTACCAGCAATTCTACATAAGAAAAATATCACCCTTTATCTTGGTTAATTTTTGTCTGTTACTTAATTTATTTTTGAAAAGTGGATCTTTTTTCTAATTCTTGATAATGCTGATGAAAAGTAGAGCTTCAGAGGTTTTTCTAGCAAAACTATGTACAAAATGTAGAGAATAAGAGTATAAGAGAAACTTTTCTATTTTCAAGGGTGGGAGGGGGTATCTAGGTAGACTTCATGGACAACAGTATCCACGTACTGAGAAAATTGGTACTAGCTATTTTGAAATAGCTTTTCTTAAGGGCAAGTTGTATATTATTTCATCCAACCCTGTACTTTATAGATTAAATCCCATGCATGTGAATTTGAATAGGGGTATTTTGTATTAAGTGCACTCAAGTTAACATGAAACTGGCATAATACTTAGATACTGTAATTTGTGTGGTAGTAAATGCAAAGCCTCATTCAGAATGGGGATGGGAGACTATTGTTGGTCAATGAATGTCTTTCATTATAGGCAGAAGTAACATTGTTAATATTTGCAAGGACAGAAGGGCATGGAGAGATACAGTGAATGGTTCTGATCTAAACTGGATAAAGCCATTTTCTTTTTTTTCTTAAAATTTCTTTCTTTCTTTCTTTCTTTCTTTCTTTCTTTCTTTCTTTCTTTCTTTCTTTCTTTCTTTCTTTCTTTCTTTCTTTCTTTCTCCTAAAAAAGATTAACCAGATCGATACATACTGTGTGTATGTGTTTATGTATGGATATGCTGGAGGTGTATGAGTGGTTCAATGTGTATTGTGCATAGTCTTCATCAATATCTCCAAATTTGTGTGTGTGTGTTTGTGAAAAGATTAGGAACTTTTTTTTTTACATTAAACCGTTTTGTACCACTTGCTGCAGTGGCTCTCCAAAATTCAGGCAAAATTTTGTTTCTTCATCCTATTTTTAGATATTGGTGGATGCTTTACAGAATATGTGTTGAGTTACTTATGTACCTCCAGTTTTGAAGCAATGGTGTATTATGCTTTATGTCATTGAGATTCATTGAAATTCATTGTGTAAGTTGTGTGTTGCTCCATGCCTAGTCAGAACCTTTAATGAATGGCTGTGGGGATATTAACATAGAATAGCTTTTTAGCCAAGGTCATATTGCAGCAAGCTATATATTGGAATATTGTTTCACAAAAAATGTGTTATCATAAATGCTTCTGCATGTGTATATGGAACAACTATATTGTTAACCTAGCCATGAAAATGTTGTACTGTGACTGGAGAAGATTTTTGCAGTCGAATTATATCATGGAAATATGGTGTATGTGTGTGTGCACCCACGCACACTATTAGTTTGAAGTTCTGTCTCAGGAACATTAAGGAAAGTGATTTGTCAAGGTTTCTATGTTCTAATATATTTTGTTACAGAATGAATTAAAATATTGGTTAATAACTTTTGCTGGAGGTAGCTTGAATATTTGTGCTGTACAATCATAGAATGTATGGATTGGAAGGAATGTAATATCTCATCTACTCCAACCCTCTGTTCTCTGCAGCTATTCACTAAACCAACTTTGTCAGATGGGCCATCCGGCTGCCTTTTGAAAATATCCAGCAAGGGAGAATATATATTCATCTAGATCAGGGGTGCCAAACTGCCGGCCCACGGGCCGGACGCGTCATGAGGAAACCGCGCCCACCCCATTGCCGGCAATGGGAAAAAAGTTCCTATATGTCACGCATCATCATGTGACATCGCGAGTTTGACATGTCTGATCTAGATAGATTGTATTCTGCTGCATAATAGTTTTATTGCCAAGAATTTCTCCTTATATTCAGCTTGAACCTTCTATCTATCCATCCATCCATCCATCCATCCATCCATCCATCCATCCATCCATCCATCCATCCATCCATCCATCCATCCATCAAATTAATTTGCTGCACATCTCACCATTCAGGAGACTCATTTCATCCTGTTGGTCTTTTTCCTATTCTTGGTTTTCGTAGACAGTTTAGACTGTTCCACGTTGCATACGACAGCATTTTAAATATTTGTAGAAAATTGTTGTATTTTCTTAGTCTTCTCTTTTGCAAGCTAAACATGCCCAACTTCTTTAACTATTCCTCACAGTGTTTGATTTCCAGATATCATATCATTATCTTCTTAATCATCTTCAGCTTCTATGTCCCTTTAACAATTTACCGGAAGTAGATAGAGCAATGCTTCTCAATCTTTTCTTCACCACGGACCCCCTTTAAATACCTTTTGTGGCCACAGACTACCAAGACTTAACTCAACATTTAAACCATAACATTTCTTCAACCCTTTGCAGACTCCCTGTGATGACATTGCAGTCTCCCAGGGGTCCGCGGACCACAGATTGAGATAGGGGATTCTAAGCATGGTTTAATCAGCACCCAGTACAATGGAACCAGTACAGTTTTAAATTAAATCAGTTATATTATTGGGTGTTTACTATTTTAAAATCTATAAACAGTGTTTGTTAGAATGGACTAGATCAGTGGTGGCGAACCTATGGCATGCGTGCCAGAGGCGGCACTTGGAGCCCTCTCTGTGGGCATGCGTGCCGTCGCCCCAGCCCCGCCTCCCCCCATGGCCCCCTCCTCAACAGCAGCCTCCCTGGAGGAGAGTCGCCCGCCCGGGTGCAGCCCGCATGGAGCAGCGCAGCCAAGAACATAGCCGGGCAGCAGGGACACGACTTCGCCCTCATACCCCATAGCATGCAGATGCGGGTGTGGGCAGAGGGTGTGGCTGCCATGGGGCTGCAGGGCTGCCTGGATGAACTGCTGCGGGCCATGGAGACGGTGCGTGTCCCTGCGGGTGGGCGGGGCAGGGGCAGGGTGGGAGGCGGAGCGGGGGCAGGGGCGGTTTTTGGGCACTCGGTCTCTAAAAGATTCGCCATCACTGGACTAGATGCTATTAATTCAAATATATTTAATAAAACAAGAGCTCCTGTTCAGATGAACAGTTTTTTTGTATATAGATCTCAACTATCAGTGAGTTTCCTATGTTGTATTGTGAAATAGTGAATAATTGATTGTCTACAGGATTGGCATGATTGTCTGCATCAGGGATTTTTTGCTTACCCATGAGGTAAAACCTTGCACTATTAAAATTCTAGCTCACATGGAAGCCTTTGCATGTACAATAGGGAAACAAGAAAAGTTGCAACAATAATAAGGGGCAGGTTAGCCCCCTGAAAGCCCTCCCCTTCCCTTTTAACTTATTTTAATCGTATTTAATCACTCTTGCCTCCTTTTAAATTTTTAACTTTGATATATACTATTTTATATTTTAGCATTTCATTGTGCACTGCTCAGGGTCCCTCTTTGAGATGGGAAGTTCAGAAATGTGATAAATAAATAATAATAATAAATAACCACCTGCTTGAATTCCTGTTTTTTCCCTCTAGCAAATTAGCTAGAGTGATGGAAAGAGAACAGTAGTCTCTTAACTATCTCTAGAAGTAGCCTTTTATTGTATAGGTAGAAGATCTGCCTTCTAGCACATACCTCTGTGACTTCTTATGAGAAAGGTCTTAATCAAACTCTCTTTAGAGGCCCCCTGTAGCTTCTGAAAGGATAGGCAGGATAATTTTGAACAATATATTCCCTAAGGTAACATGATACCATGCTACATGAAAAACTATTTATTTATTTAAGAGTAATTGATCTGTATCTTGCCACGTATATAATAAAATATAACTACTTTTAAGCTATATACTTTTTACTTCACATAAAATTGCATGCCTATATTTTTCTTAAGACATATTTACTGATTTATGCCTGCACTTTCTAATATGAAATTTAAATTTACTATTTGTTTATATCTCATTTTAACCTGTTTGTGATTTCATTTGTATTTGTCTCAATATTGAATGTGGAATAAGAAAGAGAAGATAGTTTAAATTTCTGAATTCTAGCCAGTATATATTTGGCACTTGCATTAGGGGCATGAAATATTAAGATTCAGGATCTACACATTATTATTAGTAAACAAATTGAAAACAGTAGCCATGTGCATAGAATGAGTAAGAATAAAAACTAGTCTTAAATGTTGTATTTAAAAGTGTTGTGTGGGGAATATTAAGTCTTGCTATTGTACATACAATATTGTACAATTTATTCATACAGTTCATTAAGACTGAGTTACAAAAGTAGTTTAATGTATTCAATTAGAAAATCCAGCTAAAATTGATAATGTCCTTTTTGTAGTAGATATATAGACTTGCATGCTGACTTTTAAAAATGAGCCATAAATATTTTTAATACTCTTTTTCTCAGCTAGTTTGTTCTTATTGTTCTGGTGGTTCAAAAATATATATTTGAGGAACTTATTAAGTGAATTGAGAGAAAGAAAAAATTGTATAAAGAAACAGGTAAGCTAAAATCCAATAAGATAAAATATTTTTATGTATAGAAAGTAAATTTATCTCCCAAAGAACAGCAATAATATCCTCAAAAGAAGCAGATAGTCCAAACTTAAGCAGGCAGTTGAATGAAGCAAATTTAGTAACCTTTTTAGAGCTTTCACTGGGAAGTGTCTACTAATAAGAAATGAAATATTTTAGCCTTTCACCTAAATATATCAGTGTAAAATGCAGAAATAAGGAGAAATTTCCTGACAGTGAGAGCAATCAACCAATGGAATGGCTTGCCTTTAGAAGTTGTGGGTGCTCCACTACTGGAGGTTTTTAAGAAGAGATTGGACAACCATTTGTGTGAAATGATATAGGATCTCCTGCTTGAGCAGCAGGTTGGATTATAAGACCTCCAAGGTCCCTCCCAACTCTGTTATTCTATTAATGTGCAGTGCAACAAGATGTAAGCTACTGATTAAGTGGCAACTTCCAATCATATGAAGTGGCATTCTAAATAGGAAATGTTATAAAATCATAGAATTATGGGGTTGGAAGAAACCACAAGTATCTAGTTCAACCCACTGCAAAGTACTGGAAAAACAATTAAACCGTGAATGGGTGATTGTCCAACCTCTTCTTAAAACCTCAAGATTAAGAACTCATGCTTTCTATGAGTAGATTGTTCCACAATTGTACAGATCTTACTATCAGGAAATATTTTCTCATATTTAAGCAAAACATAAGTACTGTACTTGATGTTTGTTTCCGTTATTTCTGGTCCTAGTTTCTGAAAAATAGTTCCTGCTATCTTGCCTATGACACCTTTTTATGTACCTGAACACACTATATCTCCCCCCCAATGTTCTTTTCTTCATACTTTGTTTATGTGCGCCTTTGAACCACTCTTGACTCTGGCTGCTACAAGTACATGTCCATGTCCATGTATTTTTCTTGGCATTATTATTTTTTTTTCTGTTGTCTTCCTAGGGCTGAGAGAGAATGACTGGTTCAAATCACCTAGCTGGCTTTGTCCATATGGCAAAATTAGAACTCATAATATCCTTTTTCTGGCCCAGTGCCTTTAACAACTAAACAACTGGACTAATCATCTCCAATTCTTTCAGCGTACTCTCCAAATACTTGTTCTCAGGTCCTTGTATCATTCTTGCTATTCTCCTTTAATCTGTCCATATTCTTCTGGAAGTGTAGTGCCTAGAATTGTATATAGAACTGTAGATATGGTCTCTACTGAAGAGTAGAAGGACAGAAGGACAATCTTTGATTCAGTGCAGTAGCCATTCTAGGAATTGTCTCTTTCAATGAGCAGACACAAGTCTTTGTCCAATGTAGTGCTTCCAAGGCACAAACCGTGCATCTTAAGTATACAATCTACATTTTCCTCCCAAAATGTGATATCTTACATTTCTCCCTACTGAAGGATTTCTTGTTCCTCTCAGCCCAGTCTTTCAGCTTGTCCATATTAGATTTCTATTTTATTCTGTCATCCTGAGTGTTACAAGGCCTCTCACATTTGTCAAGTAGCAGGTCAACCCTTTTATTCAGATCATTAGTAATGTTGCATAATAAGGAATACAAGTCAAATCCTTGTGAGAACCCCATTGACAGACTGTCTTAAATGTGGTTAGTCAATCAGTTTTGGACTTTGCTGTAGTGCCATCCAAACCGCATTTTATTGGTGGTCAGGGGGAACAACATGTGGCCTTGTCAATGGCTTTGCTGATTTTGAGGTAGATTATATCCATAGCATTCTGTTCTTGTGCTTCATGACAATTAGCTTATATTGCTTGTTACCCATAGTTTCTGCATGAGTATAAAAACATTTAAGAAAAGAGTTAGATTCCATGTATTTAGTCTCCCCTTTTTTATGCCAGAAATTCTTTTATTACCCATTACATGTTAATTCATTAATCACCAATGGTCTTATGACTGCTGTACCCAGTCTCTGCTCCTGGATGTTTGTACCATTGTTGAAAATCCACAATCTCTTTTGCTTGCACCAATGTTGCAATAAGGCATGGGTGTCAAACTCGCCGCGTCACGTGATGTGATTTGATTTACTATATCTCCTTGTTGAATATAAAATATCCAATATTTGATTGAAATCTGGGTTGTCGTTGCTTTGTTTTATAACTCTGTGCTGATACACAACAGCAAGTATGACTGAAGTATCAGAAAATATGAGAATCTAGAGGTAGCTTAAATACATGTAAAACTCTTGGAATTTCTTTATGCCCGGTACATGTTCAGAGGATTTGTATCTGTACCATCATAGCTAGGGGATTACGTTAAGGATCAGCAGTTTTTTTCTCTTATATCTTTGCAGATGGACACAGTGGGGAGATTTGACCACTTTTGTCTCTGGCTGCTTCCTAGCTGCAAGTATGCAGGGTTTCCTGTTTCTTCTAAACAGTGAGGCAAGAGCCCTGTGTGTGCAACGTCACTATTTAATTAGTCATCCCTGATTAACAAAACTTGGCGTTCAGCTTCCTTCTGCCCTCATCTTTCCTGGCTTCGAATCAATGGCTTTGATATGCTAATTAGGGAGTAATTTAATTTCAAAAGGCCGCAATTAACAAGGGTGTTGTGGACATGCTGTAGTTAAGCGGCGTAATCTAATTTGCATTAGTAACAAGCAGGGACTAATTAGAAGCTTAATTAGACACTTAGATGGCTCTTGTGTTTACTTTCTTAATGAGATGGAGTGGGGCTCTTTTTTAATCTTTTTCAAGAGCTCAGCAGAAAGCAAGCAGTGGGTGAAACTAGAATGCCAACGCCTGGCACCTTTTCAGTTGCTGTAGGCAGCAAAAACAGGCCAGTTGCCTTACCCAGCCACTTTGCTTTTCTGTAGGGGAAAAAGGCTTCCTAATCTAAGCTGTAGGTTTTCATATACAAGATTTATAAAAAATATCTTATCTTTACTTGCTGCTGGATTTTGGGTAGGTGAGTGCACCTGTGGATTTTTTGATCTTGACAAATTAGAATTCTTCCTGCTGCTCACTTCTGAACTGGCTGAATGAGGCTGCTGGGAGTTTGCCCACTCTTTCGAGTTGTTTTGAACACTGAATGATTTTTTACTCTTACTAGAGAAAGCTACATTGGAGCCATTTATCTATCCAATTCAACATCATCTTCCATTTTCTTTCAAATACAGTATCTTTCAAATAGAGTTTGGAAATAAAAAAAATTCGCATACTTTTATTTAAAAAAAATAAACATAAAATAAATCCAGTATATTTGGAAAATGCACAATTATGAAAGATGATGTTTATGGAAAAGGGATTTTCCAATCCTAGATATGTCAAGCTGAGCATGAGGTGTGGGGCCTTGAATGCAAATAATTCCTAAGGAAGGTGTCCTTGAAAAACTAAGCATATGTTTTGGAAGGACTAATTGTTGATAATTGCTAGCTGGACAGAGCTGCTACTGAGGTGCCATAATTTTAATTCAAATGGTTGGAGATGCAGGGAACATACTTTTGAGTGAAATGAAAGAGAGTCTGTTTCTTCTCTCTCTTCAGAGACAATAGCCAAATATTTTCTCTGTTTTTTATTTTCTGTTAATGTATGTATACTTTGCTATGTAAACCTAATTTTAACTAGCCAGTTCTTTTATCTTTAAATAAAAGTCCAGGGAAGAAAGAAGCATAGGAGCATTGGTCATGTACTGAAAGTGCATGTTTGTGTGTGTGTGTGTGTGTGTGTGCGTGCTTCACTGACATATTAAACCGTACTAGATGAAAGTATACCTAGTGGTGATCCCATTAAAGGGGAGCCTTGACTAAGCCTATCCTTCTTCCTTAAATCTCTTCTAATTTACTGTAATGCTTTAAATTCATTTTAGCTCTTGTAGATTTTATTTTCTAATCCGTTTCTACATTTTCTGTGTTGTGTGTTAATTAAAGGGTAAAAAGCCATATGGAACAATCTCAGGTTCTTCTTCTCCAAATCATTTTATGATTAAAGAACTGCTTTTTAAAATCATTCTGGTGCTTATACCTGGGAGCAAACTGGTTTATTTCTCTTCATTTAAAAGCTGGGACTGTAGAAATAAAGATACCCAAATAAATTGTCGTTTCCAGGGGCTTTTTATCATTTATATATCTGGAAAATACATTCTTGAAAACCGTGTTGGTTATTTTAGACACCAAGTAGAAATAGTCTGAGGTTTTTCCATGAAGGTAATAAGAAAGTCATAAGTTCTTTTTTCTCCTGCATCAAGTATGAGTTTTTGTTAGCCTTGAAGTCAGTATCAAGTGAGACCTTATATCAAAATATATAGGAGTTAACATTATGCTACACATACATAGAATTTTGTGTTTGGGCATGCATGACTATGGCCTTGAATTTTACTATAGCAGCATACACATTTATCCTTGCCTATTGTAAAGGGGGAAAGTCTGGACTTCTAATTGCTTAATTTTTTTACTATCTTAGTATCTTCATACCCAAAGGTATACAGAAAATATATTTATTTACAGTTGCTTTATCTAAATGTCTGTGATAACCTAATATTACTCATTGTAATCATAGTTATTAGAAAAAATAAACTATTTAAAATACAAATATGTGAAAAATAGGTTTCATAAAGATTTGTGACATCTTTTATGTCAACAATGAACATAGTATTTTGTTGTGTTCTTCTTATATCTAGACAAGAGTGTCTGATATACAGTATTTCTTAATTTTGCTGTGGCTGTTTTAAGACTGTTAACAGTTATTTTCTGTGAACTATTGAGTCTCTTGCTGAATGTCCTGGGATATAAATGGAATGAATGAACAGGTGCATGTTGTTGTTAGTTGCGAAGTCGTCTCCGACCCATCGCGACCCCATGGACAACGTTCCTCCAGGCCTTCCTGTCCTCTACCATCTTTACAGCATTGGACTTTCCTTTCACCACCAGATGCATCCACAGCTGAGCGTCCTTTTGGCTTTGGCCCAGTCGCTTCACTCTTTCTGGCGCTACTAGTACTAGCCCTCTGCTCTTCCCCAGTAGCATATTGGACACCTTCCGACCTGAGGGGCTCATCTTCCAGCGTCATATCTTTTTGCCTTTTGGTACTGTCCATGGGGTTTTCATGGCAAAGATACTGGAGTGGGTTGCCATTTCCTTCTCCAGTGGATCACATTTTGTCAGAACTCTCTGCTATGACCTGTCCATCTTGGGTGGCCCTGCACGGCATAGCTCATAGCTTCATTGAGTTATGCAAGCCCCTTTGCCACGACAAGGCAGTAATCCATGAAGGTGCATAAATATATTTATTGTAAAAGTCTTTCTCTTAGCACATAGGTAGGCAATCAGGAACCTTTCGAATATCATGTAATGCAAATTCTATAAACCGTATCCAGTGCCATTGGGTTCGATTTGACAACATCTGGAAACATCTTTACCATTTGACAACTTCTGGAGATACCATCCATACCATTTGAGCATTGGAAGAACACCTTCTTGTACTTAGGGGAATAAACACAATTTTATACCTGGAGCCTACAAGTATTGGACAAATGAATTAAAATATACAGAACAGCCTGATGCTGCAGAGTTGGAGACTAAATGTGAATTTAAGATGATATCTATTAAAATAAGGCAGCATTTTAAATTCACATAGACAAGATGTTTCTGCTTCTAACTATGACCAAACCCTTGCCCAGTTTATTGCCAGTAGTTAAAATTCACCCTCATCTTTCAGTTAAGATGGTACAAAAGTGTAGGAGATGCACAGCCCATCTAGAAATTTGGATATGTAAATGACTTTCCCTTATAGGACATTCTTTCCTAGACTCTAGAAAAATACTATGTCAAGAAAAACATATTTTGGCAAAATAATGTTTTAAAAGTTTTATTAAGATAAAATGCTTAAGCTAAATTTAATATTCATTGCATAACATAGGATATAAAGTAGTTGTAATTTTGATAACTATTACATTTCCACAGTAGTCCTATGAGTGCTTTTCCAATAAAATGATACAAACTGTTTGCTTTTACTTAAGTGCACAAAGGATGTCAATTTTGCAATTATGAATAGTTTAGGTTGTGTCAAAGTAATACAATTCTGTAATAGTATTGATTTACATTTCAATTTTCATGCAAAATATTTAGAATAAAACTCTTATTTTATTCTTTCTAAAAGAAAATGTGTGTGTGGGGGAGGAAGGGTCTCTTGTACCCAGTTTTTCTGCTGTAAAAAACTAAAAATTATCTTTAGGGATTAAAATGGGATGGGAAAATTCACACTCTTGTTCAGTTCAATTCATATCCTCAGAATTTGTTAGATCTAAATAGGATGCTACTGAGATAGCTTACATACCCCATAGTTAATTTCCAGAGTGATTCCCATATTTTACCATTTTAAAATATCTGTTTTTTCAGCTTAGTTTGATTATAACCTCTGAAAGGAGGGGGAGGAACATTCTGTATTTTGAATTCCATGGAGACGTAGGGGTAGAAAGTTAGTGGATTGGCTTGTCTTGAATATGAGTATTTTTTTTATTATGGTCACTGACCAGAATTGCAAACAAAAATATATTAAAAATAAAAGCAAAACAAGATGAAATATTATAATTGGTGGTGGATTTGTTAGGGTCAAAAGTCTGCCTTATGTTACAGGCAATAAAAAATTGGCTATATTCAAAAAAATTGAATCATATGTTCTGATAACTCTACATAAAAAACATAAGAAATTCCTAAGTGTTTTACCAGGTAAAGAGTTATAAGGCATGTCCCTGAGTCGTTATAAAGAGTACAGTATAACAGGATATGAACTGTAGTTTCAACAGCTCCTTGTCCACAGGACACAGTCTCAGCTCCTGAAGGACTTATTTGTATCTGTCCTCCAAAACTGCTGTGGGGAGAGTGCTGAAGTGTTTAAAGTTAGTGTTTTGGAGTATTTAGAACAGTTATGTGGTATAAGTATCTTGCTGATTTGTAAAATGCAATTTGCCTGCTAAGAAAAATGTTCATAGGTAAAGCAGGCTGGTCCTGTTGTGCTTCTAAGTCTTTGCTAAATTGTTTAACTTTGTTGAGTGCATACTTATAACCTATCATTAGAAGTGCCTTCAAGATGTTGAAGCTTTTCTGAAATTGTCTTAAACCATATTGATTTGTAATTGTCTTCAATAAAGAAAGAACTCAGACCTGTGAGAAAGAACAGTAACTTCATCTAAAGTGCTATGATACAGGTCCATGCACCTGTTTTGACTTTGGATAGCCCTGACTCCCTTCTGCATACAATAATAGAAACACAAGTTGTTTCCTTGTGCATGGCCCTTAGGAATTTAGATTGGACCCTTTCAAGAGGAGTAAAGAAGTATAAAGTCCTAACTGGGACTAAAAAGTAGTTATGTTTGAACTTTCAGCGGTGATAGGATAGGCTCTACTCTGGTGAGGTAAAAAGACTGAATTGTGCCTACTGCTTTTTGAGCATTTTGTATGACATAATTCTGGTGTTCACTGTGTTTGCTGGAGCTATGGAAAACAATGCCCAAATATTTAAAAGATTTCACTTGTTCAGTACTTTGAACATTTATCCCCCAGGTGTGCAGGTGGGTCTCTTTGCAAAGATCAGAATTTTAGTTTTACTACAGTTGATTTTAGGTGCTTCCTCAGATCAGTAATTGGCCAGAGCATTCAGAGCTTATTTAAGTCCAATTAACATTTGTGACAGAAATATTGTGTCATCTGCATACAACAAAGTTGCAATATGTTTGTTTGCTAGTTTGGGTGGTGGTGATGTTCTAATTTATTTTGTTCATAAATGTACAAATTAAACAGCAGGGGAAATAAAATACATCCCTGTCTCCAGCATGATAGATGGAGAATCCATGAATGGGTTAGCTCTGTCTTCCTGCCCAATTAGACTGAGTCTGTCAAACTTGCCACGCCTCTCTTGGGCCGGACTCCCCAGTCCTGACTCAGTCTGGCCCATGACAGACGTGTTAGTTTGGCTCCCAGCAAATTAACTTTACCAGAGCAGGTAGGATTAATCCTTTTCTTACCCATTCGTGGATTTTTTCCATTTTCCCAGCGCTGCGTCTGATCACTTTAGGGAGAGACAGACAGGATTGCCTTCCAGGGAGGCCCTAGCCTCCGTCTCTCAGTGAGATAGGCCGAAGCCTTCAAGCAGAGACAGAGGACTGTTTCTTAGGGAGGCCTTAGCCTCCATCTCCCAGGGCGATCACGCGAAGCCCCTTTAGGGACAGAAAGACAGGATTGTCTATCAGGGAGGCCCTAGCCTCCGTCTCTCAGTGAGATAGGCCGAAGCCTTCAAGCAGAGACAGAGGACTGTTTCTTAGGGAAGCCATAGCCTCCATTTCTCACTGCGATAGTCGCGATCGTCGCGGGCGCCATTTTGCGCACCGCGTGGCGAGCGTCCTCGCTGTGACTAGCCGGGCCGCTTCTGACCCTTTCGGCCCTCTTTGTAGCCTCTGGCTAATAGCATCCAGTGACTCACCATGCCCCGCTTCTCTTCCATTTTCTCTGCTTTTTAGCGAGACGAAGAATCCCCTCAGGGGCTTGTCATTGAAGCGGTGGCCATTTTAGGTGCCGCAGTCGCTCCCTCCGGCCACCATTTTGGCAGCTCCAGAAACTTGCACAGCCATTGCTCCACTAAAGTAGCTTCAGAGGACTCTGAAACTAGAGGCAAGTTTCTGCAATAGCGCTTTTATCAAAGTGTGCTGGCACGCCTTTTGGTTCCACCGCCACCACCTAGGTCTTGTGCGCAGGCACCTATCACTGAGGTGATTTGCCGCCACTAAACGAGATATGTGTGTGCTGGCACTCACCGATTGTGGTTTTGCCGCCACCGTACGCCTGACCGACACGCCGTGAAAGAGACTCAAACAGCCCCAGCTGCTGTATTACTCAGTAACCACTGAAGTGGTCTTGAGTCCCTTACCGGCCTACATTCACAGGAGGCAACAGACCTGCCCTAGGCCACAGCCTAGGTGCCTCATTCGCCCGTGTCAACAGGCGATGTGTGCTGGCCGTGCCATCATTGGCCTTGCCGCCACCAACGAACGCTAGTGAGCTGGCCGTTACACTCGCTGGTCTGACCGCCACTAAGCGAACTACGTGTGAGCTGGCCGTTATCACCGTGGTCTTGCCGCCACCATAGACCAACGGATGAAGTGTGCTGGCCGTGCCATTCTTGGCCTTGCTGCCACCAACTAGGGCTAGTGCACTGGCCGTTATCACTTGTTGGTCTGACCACCACTAAGCGAACTACGTGTGAGCTGGCCGTTATCACTGAGGTGATCTTGCCACCACCGTAGACCTAACCAGTGCACTGAGGGGATAGTCACTGGTCCTGTCACTATCAGGAGCGTTGCAGGTGTGCCAGCGTCCATTAAGTTGGTCCGGTAGCCACCATCAACCAAGAGTACTTGACTGATCCCAGGGCTGTGGCGCACAGCCACAAACAGTACTCCGCTCCTTGTTATCGAGATCCCTCTCAGCCCACCACTGAAATATCTCATTTTTTTGTTATGACAGACAGCACGGCACCTCAACCTTCACACGGTGCCACTACCAGCACTACTGGCCAAAAGAAGCATAAGTCCTCCAAGCTGGAGGCTGCTGGAAAAATCAAGGCCAAGGCCAAGGCCATTTCTGGCAAAAGGCCTTCCAAAACGGCGGAGAATGAGGCCAGCAGGCACACACCCCTTCGGAGGCAAGCCACATCTTGACCTCGCAGAAGGCCTGGATATGGTCATGAAAGTGTACTAGCCGTACCATTGAATTGGTTTTGCCATCGCCAATTGCTACTAATGTGCTGGCTTTTACCTTTGAGTGGTCCTTGCCGTCACTAAGTGAACTACATGTGAGTTGGCCGCTATCATTGAGTTGGACTTGCCATCACTAAGTAAACTACATGTGAGCTGGCTGTTACTACTGCGTTGGTCTTGCCGTCACCAAGTGAACTACATGTGAGTTGGCTGTCACCATTTATTTGGTCTTGCCATCACTAAGTGAACTATATGTGAGTTGCCTATTACCATTGAGTTGGTTTTACCATCACTAAGTGAACTACATGTGAGTTGGCTGTTACCATTGAGTTGGTCTTGCTGTCACTAAGTGAACTACATGTGAGCTGGTCGTTACCATTCAGTTGGTCTTGCCGCCACAGTTGAACTGACCTGAGCACTGATGGCCCTACTGCCATCAGGAGCATTGCATGGGTGAGGGCAGTACCATTAACTTGGTCCTGCAGCCACTTTACCCCATAAGCACACCGTTCCTTACATTGAGTGGCCCTGCCACTATCAGCACTCTGCTCCTTCCTATTGAGATTCCTCTCAGCAGAGATCCCTCTCAGCATTCCACTGAGATATCTCTAATTACGATGGCAGACACCGATGCAAAACACTTGAGATCCCTCTCAGCACTCCACTGAGATGTCTCTGATTACAATGGCAGACAACGCTGCACCTCAGACCCCTTGAGGTGAGCTGCACTCCTAGGTGCAAGAAGCCCAAAATCCTCCAATCAGGAGGGGGCAAGAATCCGCCAAACCGGAGGAGAGACAGTCCAGCAGGAGGCATTATCAGGAGCAACTACCAATAATTCAGAGGGTCACTAGGCCCTCTTCAGTGGCTGCCATTTCAGCTCCTGCACAAGGACTACGATTCATAGCCTTGATTGCCTATGCCTCCTCTGTTTACAATTAATTTGGCCCTACCACCACTAAGTGGATTACACGTGTATGCTAAGTGGCCTACAGGTGGGCCGACCGTGACCATTGAGTTGATCTCTTTGGTCGTCCTTGATTCAAATTAAGTCTCTCTGCTCCCTTATTTGGAGCAATTCAGCCTCAGGGTGACTAGGTCTGCAAACAGACAAACACCATCAGATTTGGTCTGTCTCTGGGATTCATATCCAACCCCCCGAGACATTTCGTCCCTTGCCCATTGTCCAAAAATCCGGCCAAGAAGGCTCTTATGAAGGAGGCCATCTGACGTCTTCTGGCTATCCGGGCCATATAACCGGTACCAGCTGGACAAAAGGGACAGGGTGTTCTATTCCACTCTGCCCATCCTTCCCGGTCACCGGAAATTCCTCAGGTTCTGCTGCGAAGGCCTCCACTTTCAGTACAGGGCACTACCCTTGGCCTATCATCGGCCCCCAGGGTGTTCACAAAGGTCCTGGCAGCGCTAGGAGCGCATTTGAGACTGGTTCCGGTATGCATTCAGTGCTACCTGGACAATATTCTCATCCAGTCATCCTCTATTCCGGCCGCCCAGTCGGATCTGGCCTTGTCCATCAAGACCCTTCAAGGCCATGGGTTCTCGGTGAACTTCCAAAAGAGTCAGACAGTTCCCTCAACCCGCCTTCTTCATCTGGGCGTGGTACTAGGCACAAGACTTTGCGAGGTCTATCTGTCTCGGGAACGTCAGGAGAGTATCCGAACCCTGGTCCTCCAGGCCCAAAGGGAGCGAGTGGTGACACTGGCCACGCTTTCCCAATTGTTGGGGAAATTGATTTCATGCATGGCGATAGTGCCATGGGCCAGACTACACTCCAGAAACCTGCAAGGGTTTTTGCTCCCATTCCATAGACTGGGCACCAGCACCTCCAACCAGAGGGTAAGGGTTCCTTCTGAGACCCTAAAATCCCTTCAGTGGTGGACCTCCCCAGCGGTAGCCAGAGGGTCATTATTCAAAGAACCCGTTCGGCTCACCCTGACCTCGGACGCCAGTCTGTTTGGCTGGGGAGCGCACCTACGGTCTCAGGACGGCTCAGGACCGGTCGTCCCGGTCAGACCTGAAGCACAATATAAACTGGTTGGAGCTCAGAGCCATACACCTGGCCCTACGCCACTTCTGCAAAGTGGTGGCAAGACAACAGGTCTTGGTCCTCACGGACAACGTGGCGGCGAAAGCCCATGTGAACCGGCAAGGGGGTACCTGTTCGAGGTCCCTTATGGCCGAGGCCCAGTTGTTCGGATCCTGGGCAGAGACCAACCTCTCCTCCCTCAGAGCTGAGCATATCTCGGGAGTGGCAAATCACCAGGCGAATTTCTTAAGCAGGTCGACAGTCGATCACTCCGAGTGGCGCCTGCTCACAGCTCTCTTCAAGGAGATATCAGAGAGGTTCAGTCATCCGGTACTGGATTTATTCGCTTGTCCAGCGAACTCCCAGCTGCCGAGTTTTTTCTCCCGGTTCTCCTCTCCAGGGGCAGAGAGAGTGGATGCCCTCCGCAGTCCATGGCCCGGGGGCCTGCTATATGCATTTTCCCCTCTCCCTCTCATCCCGGCAGTCATCCGGAAAATACTGCAGGAGCAGGCAGAGGTGATATTCATTACACCACACTGGCCAAGACGGCCGTGGTTTGCCGACCTCGTGAGCCTTTCAATCTCTTCCCCGTGGAGGATTCCTCCAGGTCGCATTGCACTCAGCCAGGGAGCTCTGCAACATCCAGAGCCCCAGTGGCTCCAGTTAACCGCCTGGCACTTGAGTGGTGGCTCCTGACTCAGGAGTCCTATTCCTCAGGTGTGATTTCCATGATTCAGGCCTCCCGACGGCCTACAACAAACCGGATCTATGACTCCACATGGAAAAATTTCTGCCACTGGTGTGCAAAGAACCAGTTGGCTCTCTCAGCTATTACCATTCCAAGAATATTGGAAGGGCTTGGCGTCCAATACTATCCGCAGACAGGTGGCGGCTCTATCCACGGTGCTCACATGTGGCAATTCGGAGCCATTGGCTCAGCATCCCATGATGCGCTTGTTTGTCAAGGGAGCGAGCAACACCAAACCGCCCGTGGTTCATTGCTATCCCTCTTGGGATTTGCTGCGGGTCTTACAGGCCCTTTCTTCACCGCCATTTGAACCCATCAGAACCTGTACACTGTGGTCCTTGACAACTAAAGTAGCCTTCCTGATAGCCGTCACTTCGGCTAGCCGCACTGGCAGCTCTCTCTATCAGAGATGACTAATGCGTCTTTCATGAGGACAGAGTGGTCCTTCGATTGGATCCATCCTCTATTCCTAAGGTCAATACCTTATTCCACAGACGGCAGGAAGTAATACTGCCAGATTTTTGTCCTCATCCGTCCCATGACTTGAAACGCCAATGGCACGCCCTGGACATTCGCAGGGCATTATGCTATTACATCAAGCGGACGGCGCCGTTTCTCAAGTTGGAAGCCCTCTTCGTTTCCTTTCAGCCTTCTATGGGGCAAAAGGTTTCTGCCTCCACTATTGGCAGATGGATCAGGGCTTGCATTGCAGGGGCGTGTCAGTCGCAATCCCTGTCAGTTCCAAGTCATGTTACTGCTCATTCCACTCGCAGTGCTGCGACTTCCGCAGCATGGGTGACACAGGCGTCCATTGAGGATATCTGTAGGGCGGCGACATGGTCTTCGCCTTCCCCGTTCGTGAGGCATTACAAGTTAGATAGGTTTGCCTCCACAGACGCCTCCTTTGGCCGGAGAGTGCTATAGCACGTAGTGCCACAAGGTGGGACACAGGCCCAGACTGCTTCCCTCCCATAGGGACAAGAGCGGCTTTGATATGTCCCATTCGTGGATTCTCCATCTATCATGCTGGAGAAGGGGCGTTGTCTTACCTGAACGCCTTTTCTCAGCATGATGATGGAGAATCCACACCCGCCCCTCAGTGTCCGTCAGGTCCTGTGTCAGGGGTCTGGGAGCCAACACGTCGAACTGTCGTCAATAGCTGCGCCTTCATCAGGACTGGGGAGTCCGGCCCAGGAGAGGCGTTGCAAGTTTGACAGACTCAGTCTAATTGGGCAGGAAGACAGAGCTAACCCATTCGTGGATTCTCCATCATCATGCTGAGAAAAGGCGTTCAGCTAAGACAACGCCCCGTCTCACTCCTCTGTGGTTGCAATATCTTTAGTGTGGTTGCCTTGCATATAGCATTGAACTTTGACTCTAGAAATCTTATAAATATTTGCAACAGTAACTGTCTATCAGTGGTAATATTCTTGGGTTAGTCCATAGTCTTGCTCTGGGAACTACTATAGATCGAATGTGTACCTAAAATTAATAAATGCAGTATATAATATTGAACCTGTTTTAGATGTGTATTTTTTGGTCATGTGTTGAATGTCATCTTTTGGTCATTCTGGTTTCGACTTAGAGGATAATTGCTTCTAATTAACCCATACTTCATTCTTTCTGATAGTGATAAATGCCCTTTTTCATAAAACCCTAAAAAAAAACCTATACTGATGGATACATGAATTAGATTTTCTCTTCTCCTGAAGCAGCATTCGTTCTATAGTCTTTTAGATATCTCTGTGAAGAAAGATGATTCATTTTACATCTATTTTCCATGTAAATTAAGATTTCTGCAAATGTTTTGGAACATTTGAAACATGGTTTTGCTTAATATTTTAGAGTCTTGCTATTATATCAATAAATCTCCTCATGTACTTCATCTGAAATTCTGTGATTGTGGTAGATGGCATGAAGATTATGTTTGTGGTTCTACATTTTCTGTGATTACTTTAAGAGTCAAGTGTGTAGACATAGTGAAGGCAGAACCTTTGGTGACTGGAGGTTCTGTGGCAGTTGGAAGTGGGCATTGGGAAAGAATAGAAGACATGGAGATTCTGGTTGCTCCTTGCAACAAGTATATACTTGGCAAGATAATTATTTACCTGACACTTAGAAGAGGAGAAGCCTAAGGATATGAGGTGATAGATTTTTGCTGGCATGAGAAAACTGGGCCAAATATATGTAGAGATGTATTGGCAGTTGTATCCATCATTTAACTTGATTTGGATAAGGTATCATTGCAAGTCTCAACCAAATCAAGAGAAGTACTGCAATGAGACTGGAATAGAGAACTTGAGATATATCTTCAGGGTATAGGGAATAATGTTCAGAAAAGAGAAATAGTATTTCAGAAACACATTTTAGTTGACTAAAACAGTTTTGATAAACAAAAGGAAGTCTTTACTGATAAATTAAGGCAGGCATGTCAAACTGCCGGCCCACGGGCCAGATGCGTCATGCCGAAACTGCGCCCATCCCATTGCCGGCAATGGAAAAGTCCCGATACGTCACGCGATGTCACGTGACGTCGCGAGTTTGACATGCCTGGATTAAAGAGACAAGAAATGAAAGGGAAATGTGGCCCATTCTTGCTTCTTCTTCTTGCTGAGAAGAATATATGCAATATATTTGAGTATATAATTATAACAGATTTTTCTATGAAAAACAGTAATTCATGACAACTTAGATATATTAATGCTAATAAAGAGATGGCATAGTTATTGGTAACTACACTAATGTGTCTTCATATATTTAGGATAAAATGTGTGTGAAATAAATGAAAATTATGGAATATGCATATATGCAGACCTGTAGTTGCTCCCATTTAAAATTCAAGAGGATAACTTGGGTCCTCAGCTATGTATGCTTATTCTCAGTGGGAGATCTGTCCACATAGCAAAACCAACTGATCTCTGCTCTCCCTCCTGGGAAACTCCAGGCATCCATCAGTCTGTTAATTGCACTAATTAGAGAGTGCTGAGGTGTTAATTGGAAAACCCTGGTATTGTGCCTGTTTAGGGGAAGAAAATGTCAATAAAAATTAATTGATGACTTGGCATGGCATGTGCACTTCACAGGTTAGCAGAGAGTCAAAAGATGTCAAGGCAAATGTTACTGCTCAGATTAAGCAATTGTTAATTAAAAAGTAGCAGTAATTAATATGCCTATTTGCCATATGGTATTGGGTCTGTACTCTAGTAGCCTTTTTTTCTTCTTTTCTTCTCTCTCCTGGCTTCTTTTTCATTGCCAAATAAAAATGCGTTTGAAATAAATAAGGACAGTAAAATGGAATGGCAATTATTGAATACATTTATTTTGATTCTACCTAAAAAGAACAGTAATTAGATATTCAGCTACAGTACTTCAATTAATCATTGTAAGATGAGTGTTTGCTCCTTTCGTGAAAATACTTTATATTCGCTTATGTAGTTATTTTTTCCAAAGAGCATGTAAACTACTAGTGTTTATTTAACATTGTCATTTTACATTTTATTTTTTACATGCCTAGCTAGCACCAGACTTTTTTTTTACAACAAATAAATGGTATTAGCATATTTTAAATCTAGCAATTTTCATTGCCGGTCATATTGATATGCCATTCAATACAGATCCAGAGTTCCAAGAACATATATTTTTGTGACCTTGCATACTATACTTTGATCACAGATCTTGGCTTAATCATTGGTCATATAATCAGGACAAAAGGGGTGGTAATCTCACAGCTATATTCTGTATCTTCATGGTGCTTCCTTGCAAATGAAAGAAAATGGACCTGCTGTAGATCAGTTGCTAAGGAGCATTTTGCACAACAGTGTCAATTGAAGCGGTAAAAATACTTCATAATACTTTATCTCCTATTGGGGTATTTAAAAATTAAGAATAATTTAGAAGTCTTTACTCATACAATTCATAGTAGACTGGGTCATCAGAGTAATAGAATAACAGAGTTGGGAGGGACCTTGAAGGTTTTATAATCCAACCTGCTGCTGAAGCAAGAGACCCTATATCATTTCAGACAAATAGCTGTCCAATATTTTCTTAAAAACCTACAGTTACCAAGCACCCACAATTTCTGAAGGCAAGCTGTTCTACTGAGTAACTGTTCTGCCAGGAAATTTCTCCTTATTTCTATGTTGGTTCTCTTCCTGATTAGTATCCATCCATTGCTGCTTCTCCTGCCCTCAGATGCTTTGAAGAATAGGTTGACCCCCTCTTCGTGGCAGCACCTCAAATTTTGGAATGCTGCTATCGTGTCACCCCAGTCTTTCTTTTAATTAAACTAGACATACCCAGTTCCTGCAATATATTTTCGCCTCCAGTCCCCTAATCATCTTGTTGCTCTTCTCTGCACTCTTTCTAGAATCTTTTTTATATTGTAGCAACCAAAACAGGATGCAATATTCCAAGTGTGGTCTTATCAAGGCATTATAAGGTGCTATTAACATCAGAAAGGATAGTTCTCTTTTTCTTTTCTTAGCAGAATATTTGTATTCTTCTGACCATATTCTATGAATTGGTATATAGTGCATAAATAAGGAATTGAAGCAAACAATTAAAGCCCCATGCTTATAAAACTTCATGTCGTCATGTAAAGTGGATCTTTGATTTCTTAGACATGACATGCAGATATACATTATAATTATAAATATAATTTAAAAAACTGTTATAAGCTGCTCAGAATTGCCTTGAAACATGAGATGGGTGGCAAACAAATTTGGTAAATAAATGAAATAAAAACACATTATTGAAAATTAGCTTCTGGTAAACTGATTCTTCCAAGTTGTTATTGTTACATAATAGTACTGGGAATGTGACTTTTTTTAGTTATAATTTACAGCCTTTTGCTAATATGGCACATTTAAAAAGCAACTTTGTTAGGGTTGTTTTATGATTGTTCTGGGTGTAGATTTACTTTCATGGTTGTGTGATAAATGATTCTTAACAAACTGGAAAAACAGGAATAAGCCTGTTCTTTCTTCTCTTTTTTCCAGCTGTATTTCCCCCCCCCCCAATGTTCCTGGTATTTGTCAATAGAGGGTTAACTATCTGACATATGTTTCTAAATCTGTAAACAGCTTTTTTTTCTTAAATGCTTTGTAGAATATGCTCTCACTTGCTTCAGTACTTTTTCTCTTTACTTGAAAATTGGTTTTCTCACAAAATACATATGCTTGACAAAAATGGTCAAATGCACAGATGTTTGACAATTGAAAGTAATAAATGGGAAAAATCTAAAAAGGAAGAAAAAAAACTAATGTGCAGGAATAAAAAAAGATGAAATATGTAGGGTTAGCTATTAGCTTTGCAAAGTGGTAAAACCTGATTTCAATAAAAGTGTACAACTTGCATACCAATTCTGCAAGGTACTATAGACAAATAGAGCAGGCTAAACTGACTCTGGAATGTTCTTGTCAAAACTAGTTGTTCTCCAGGTCAGAGAATGTTTAGCTACCATCTAAGTCCAAAATAATGGTTAATAGTGACTGCTGGTCCTCAAGTTAATTTCCACATTGGCTGAAGAAACATTGTATTCATGGAAGTACATATGTCTTGGGATCATAGATATGTCCATGCAGTTTTCTTTTTAATATGTAGTAATTTAAAATAACTGAAAACCTATTATTTGGTCAGGTGCTGTAGGTTAAAGTACTTTTCTTTTAATGGAAATTTTTTATATTATGGTAATTGTTTCATGCTAATTTCACACCAGAGAGAAGTGTTTACCATGTTGTAAGTATGCCCCTCCCTGACAGTGGAAAGTCATTCCCTACATTTTAATCGAAGTTGTACTGGTTATCCATTTCATTCAGTATTTCCTATTATTGTTAATACCAGCAGACATTTTTCAATAGAATTGCTACTTATCTTCTGTTATCATTAAAAAAATGGAGATGCCAGATATTGAATCAGGGATCTTCTACATGTTGACCATGTGCTCTTCCTTTCAGAGTTTATACAAAATAGGCAATGACAATTCTGGTATGATTTCTCAACCGTATGTTTTCCTTCTGGGTCTGCCATGATTGCGATCTTCAGCTAGGCTGTTTTCACCTTTACTTGCTTTCCTATCCATGTATTAACTAAGTCTGAACCTGCTTAGCCTCTAAATCCAGACACAGTCAGTTATGTGCTGCCACCTTCTGAAACACCACATTGTGGGCAAGACAAGGCTCCAGCCCCCTCCCCCCCATTTTGATTTTAAAATACAAGTTTAGATAATGCCTACACTGGATGCATTAAGAAAATGCCATCCCTATCCCATACCAGTCTTTGTAATCCTCTCAATTATATCCATTTTTGTACATAAAAGATGCTTTAAATGGTTTATGCTCATACATGATACATGTCAATATTCTGCATAGAGAGTGAAAGACAGTAATTTTAATTGAATTTATATTGTAAGCTTCCTTGGATTTATTATTATATCGTAAATGCAAGAAATGCATTAAAAGAACAAGACTTGTTACATGTGCTATTGATGATTATATCCTTGAATCCAGTGCTATACCAATAATGAATAACGAATGGCTTGATTGTCTTTCATGTTATCTGTCCATTACATATATCCTCATTCAAGTACAGCCTTAGATCTAGCCATGGAAAATGTAAACAACAATGCATTTGTTGTAAAATATATCTGAATTGTAGGAAGACATCCCTTGGAAGGTATACTCCACCTTGTATGAGAGATATAAGAGAATTCTGTGGATATTCATGTAGTAATGAATGTTATAAAAATGAAGTATTTCAAATAAAATGTCTATTTTTAAAAAACTGAGGGAAAGGAACAAAAAGGCTAGTAGAAATATATAAAACAAGAGAAGTTAAATCGTATATACGTCTTAAGACAATATTTGTCATGTTTACTGCTGGGTAAAGAAAAATGATAGAGCAAGTTTTCTTTCTGACAATTGGTTTTACACTAGAGGCCCCCAATCTATGGGCCGCAGCCCACTACCGGGCTGTGGCCTCTTGGCCACTGGGCCGTGTGAGTGGCTGGCCTGTATGTGTGCATGTGTGTGTGCGCTCACCCCCTTGTGCCGGCGGTAGCATTGCCACGAGCCTCGCTCTGGCACTAGCAGCCCCATTTGCAGAGCGCGGATGCTCGTGGCCCCATTTGCGTGCACGCACGTGCAGCCACTTTTGCATGTTTTGCATGTGTGTGCATGCGTGCATAAAGGTGCCTGCCCCTCCCTTTCCCACCAGGCTGCCAACACCATGGAGGGTAGTTTCTTATGAGCTCAGTATATGATTATGCAACATATAGAGTTAACACATGATGCTAAAAGTAAAGTTTGGTTTGCATTTTGTTTTCAAAATGTTTGCTATCTTTTCTGATAACTTTGTAATTTCTGTGTTCCAAGAATTTGTGTTTGATTTCATCTTATCCTTTATCCATCATAATATTGTTAACTAGAAATGTATATTTTCCATAAAACCAAGTTACAGTAATGTTCTGCCCTTGATGTATGTGCAAGTATGTCATTCTGTGTCACTCTGTGTGTACTTGATCGTGTGAAGGGTTACAGGAGGGAGTCGACAACTCCACATGTGAATTCATGTCATTCATATACCCTGTGGAAATGACTTTTGAAATGCATATAATCTCAAACATGCAAATGAGAAGCTTGCTTCACCCTGTTTAATATGAATGATAGCTTCTGAATAGCTATTATTACATGCCACATTTCAGCAATTATGTTGTTCCCAGTTTGTCGGTCTATCGTGCCAAAAAAGAAAAGGCAAAATCCACATGCAATAAAGAAAAGGTAGTAAATCCCACCCCTTCTTCTTCTGCCCCTTTTGCTTTCAAACTTGCTGACTACTTGTCTGATCAGTTTCAAGTGTGGGCTTTGTGCTTCATGTAATCTAGAAAACAGCAGTCTTGAAGAAAGCATGAATACTGTTTTCTTTATAGAGGAAGAAAATGAAAAATCCCAGTGTGTCTGTCTGTTTGTTTTTTATTACTGTTAGTTTGATTCTAGACTTCTGAATGTAATTACAATAGCAGAAATTACTCATTGATTATCACTCAAAATTGATGATAATCAATTTAAAGCAATTGGCATTTCCTCCTCAGATGATATTACCTAGCTGAGTAATGAAATGTTTGCAAGAAAATAACCAAGCTCAACACTGAGGACCCCACAGTTCAGAACATAAACAGCAGTACCTTGCAAGGACTTCTTTGAAGCTCCCTTCTCTTCCAGCCTTCCTATATTAAAGACATACTGGTACCAAATGCTGGGACTATCCAGAGACAATTCTTATGATAGGCAAGCCTTGCTGGCAATTTACTCAGCAAGTAACTATTTCAGATTCTTGTTCATCTCATGATACTGACTGTGGTTTGAGCTGAGGGCAAAGCACACAAATTACTTTCAAAATTATTAGTTTGACTATCTGGGACAAATAAAAGTAAAATTTCCAAAATCTTCTGCACTGTATTTTGCATTTGAGGATCTGGGTATTTTTGCTTTGGTGAGAGGGGAATGGGAGAAATGTTAAGTTGTTATTGTCCAACCATTTAGGAAAGCTTTATCTTTTATCTTTCCCAAGATCACACATTCAAACTGGGAAGTGTATTGCCCCATCCCAAGCAGGGGAGAACAGCAAGACCTTATGGATCTTACAATAATGAAGATTGTTGTCTGTGTACAGAGCTAACTGAGAGAAGGAATTAATGATTGGGAATTTATATTATTCTCATTTTACCATCGGAGGGGGTGGCAGCATAAGGGCAAGCAAGTTTGCTTTTTGTTTCTCTTCATTCTAAGCCCTAAGTAGTTGAGAGGAAGGATTGACACATAGAGAGATGAACGCCTCCATTCCTCCCCCTCCTTCCTAGTTTTTAAAAGTTGTAATGGAGACTATCCTTTTACAGTTTAGAAGTTTTTAGTGGGAAAATACATAAAACCTTATTGGCATTATTTAATGTTAAAAATTAAAATTAGATGATATTCTGAACCTTTCTATAAAGGGTGGGAGTAGAATTACTCTCTGTTACTATATTGGAGAATTCAAGTATGACTGTCTTTCCTAATAATGAACTCACATGCCATGGTGTGCGAATGGTTTTGAAGAAGTGAGCAGTCTTTCCCACTGTTGACCTCTTTATGCTGTTTAAGTACTCTCTTGCAATTTTTGAGTAGAGAGGTGTTGAGAGCCAGTGTGGTATTGTTGAAAGAAAAGTCTTCATCCTGGTTCATCCAAGCCGGGGATAAATAAACAACATGGCGACTGCTTTAGAAAGAAGGTTGCAGTTTATTGAAGAGCCAGACAGGAAGATGGTTCTGGCAGGAGAGAGGAGACAAAAAAGGGACTGAGCACATGTGTAGGTTTTTATACCCTCTGAAAGCCTTTTGTTTGGAATAGTTTCCTGTTCCTGTTTTAGGCTTTGTATTTCCTGTGTCACGTATTCTGACCTGAGTTTGGGTGTGCCCTTTGGCCTTTGTGAGTTAATCCTACCATGTCCTATCTCAGGTGGGGTATGCAGATTTTAGGTCTTTGTCTTCTTAAGCTTCTAGCTCCAACTTTCCTGATGGTTTACATCTGCATTTGTACAGGGCTGGCTTCTGCTTGGGACAGAGAGACTTGGGGGCAGGGTTGGTTTCTGCTTTTAAAATCCTTTTGAGGAAATATATTTTTCTGCCCTTTTAATATTTCCTTCTCTGGGGGGCTGACTTTCCACAGTATAATGGTCAAATGTTGGACTGTGACTGGGAAGACCCAGACTCAAGTTTGGTTTCAGCCATGGAAACTCTCTGGTGAGTTTGGACATGTCACATTCTCTTAGCCCAACCCACTGAATTTGAATTTATCCTTGAGGTCAGAGGAATTGGAGCAGAGAATTCTGTGTAAGCAGCTTTGAGCTCATTGAGGAAAAGTCAGTTACATATTTAACAAATAAATGAATATCTTTATGTCCTATGTCTGGAAGAATCATGTATCTTTGGTCATAATTGTGTGCGTGCGTGTGTGTTTCTCTCCTGATTCTTTGACTTCACAAACATTTTGTGATGTAGAAATTGTAAACTCTCAGCTTTCCTAACTATTTTGTTCTCCAATTGTGTTGGCATGCAGTTCTTATCTTCACTAGCACAGTCATAGTTGCATATTATGGTAGCTATAGGTAAATATATCTGAAGACACCATATGAGAGAAATCTTCTGTATTTGGAACAGTTTCTCACAGTTTCTTTTAACCTAACATTTTTAATATAGCATTGCTTGTCTCTAATGAAAACTTTGAATTAGATAGCTGGAGCAACATTTTTCATGATAGATGATTTTCCAGCTTTATTCATTTACTTTCACTGTCTATGCCCAGCATCCTTCGTGCAAAGTGTCACTAATATGAGAGTTCTAGAGTTCCTTTGACAATAGTTTCCTAACTACCTGATAGTGTCTATGAAGGCACTATGTGTGCTTTCAGATATGTGTGTGTGTGTTCTTTCAAATCAGTGCTTTGCTCCTGGAGACTGTCCCTGTAGTTTTCTTGGCAAAGTTTTTGGATGTGGTTTGCCATTGACTTCTTCCTAGGGCTGTGAGAGAGACAGACTGGCCCAAGATCACTTAGCTGGCTAAGATAGAACTAGAACTCACAGCTTCCCAGCTTCTAGCCTTATGGCTTCTACCCACCACACCAATTTGGCTCTTCCTAATTTGAATACTGTCTACAAATAGGACTTTTTAGGAAATTTGTTGGACAAATGTTAGATTACCTACAGATGCCTTCGATCAAGCACTTTCTCACTGGTTTACATCCAGAAGTGTTCCTGTATAAAGAATGAAGGCAAATATACATTTCCCAGGATCCAATCTGGGTCAGTAACTGGGACCAGAGGTTTAGTCTTCCGAATTTTCAGACTCATGCTGAAGCCCATCCTCGGGGAATTTCCCTCTCACAGAATGTGTGCTTTGGACTATACTATGAGTAATATTTATGTGGTGCCTGGTTGTATGTAGCTTTTTAGTTGTTGATTGGGTTATTGTTGACTGGTTATTAAGTTGTTGGCTCTTGTTTCCTTGTGCTGCCAAGTCCTTCGCTCTTAAGTACCTGATAAGTTGATGGTAAATCAGCACTCCTGTTGACTGACAAGGGGCATGTTTTCCAAGCTTCAACCATTTTCCTGGCTACTTTTGTACCCGCTCAGCCAACAATCTTAGTAGCTGTGAAATTGAATGTATGCCCTTGTTTGTTGCAATGTTCCTATACAATTTGCGCATATCAAACAGTAGTTGTGCATTACTGCCTGTTTTGTTAACAATGCTTGAACACAATGCAAATGAACAACACTCTGTCTCTGTATTAATTTGGATTGAAAAGTTGGGTTTTACTTGTAAGATCTCATGAGGTGGTGGTTCTCATTGTATTATACTACTGCTATATAAATTGCCCAGTTCTTGCTGTATGTACTTCAAGAGCAGATTAGTACTCAATGTAGATAATTTAGTATGCTGAAGAGGGGATATTGGGGTGTGTGCTTGACTGAAATATTTTATGATCCCCTTGTTAATTATAATAAATGTTATATTGTCTATTTTCCCTTTGGGATAGAATGAAAATTCTATTGAAAGATTTGTGCAGCATTTGCACTTAAAATATTGTATTTTCTTATATATGGATATTGGCTGGTTTTGTCTTTTTTTTTTGAGGGGAAAAACAGATACAGATATGAAATAAAAAATAAAATAAATTAATACATTTATTTTATTAATCAAATTATATAGCCACCTATCTCAGTGAAGGCGATTCTGGCTGGTGCATAACAATAATATAATAATAATTGCTTCTTGGTGACATAGGATTATACAAGTTATAGAAAAGAAAGGAAAAGAAAAGAAAAGATAGGAATAAAATTCATGTTTAACAATACACATGATATTGGTTGGTATATGTTAACTAGTATTATATAAAAGGGGCAGAGTTTTTCCAAAGATAAAGTTTTTGAACCATCTTCTTGCTTTCTGGTGAAATTGTCATTTCTTCAAACAATTTTTGTGGTGACTGGAGAGCTAGGTAAAAGACTCCACAATATTATGATTAAACTGAGAGCATCATCAATTCACACGTACATGTTTATTGTACAATTTGCTATATCTCTGTCAAAGAACTTTATACAAGGGAGAGGTTTCTTGACATCGGAATGGGACAGCTTGCCACGGCCAACTCACCAAAGCCAACTCACCATGGCCAACTCGCCACAGCCAACTCACCATGGCCAATTCACCACAGCCAACTCGCTGTAGCCAACTTATTGCAGGACAACTTCCAACAGCCAACTTGCCAAGGGACAACTCCCTATGGGACAATTCCACAATATAATTTAATTATTTTAAATAATTAAAAAATATATTTTAATTTTTGTCATTTACATTTCAGTTTGTCCCTCGTTTTGCATCCTTTCTTTAATGATCCTATTCCATCATTTCTTTGATATTAGTATGACTTTTGTCCTGTGGCAGGTTGGCCACGGCGAGTTGGCCATGGTGAGTTGGCCATGGCGAGTTGGCCATGGCAAGTTGTCCTAGACTCTCTTGACATCACTGTCTTCCATCTGTAGCAGCCCTGAATTTCCCTTTTTCTAACAGTCCTGAATTTCCCTTTCTCATAGGAACAATATTAAGGAAGGGAAAAAAGAGATGTATTTGATTGATAATGTTGGTTCTGCATGGATGGCCTTGTTTTATTAGTTTTATTATCACAGATGTAGTACACCAGAAATTATTTACCAGAATAGGAATCCATAATCTAGTTATAAATTCAATAACAGCAAATGGGTCAAAAAACTATATTTTAAACACAAAAATAGTCAGTGTATAAATCTTATTCTCTGAAATACAACTGCAAATCTCCTTTGCAAAGAGGATAAAGGAATAAAACATCACCTATTAGAATGCTACCCTCAAGCATAATTTGGAACCTGCAGCTCATATCTTTGCTCAGATATCTTGTTATTTCTTTCTTTATAAAGGTGCTGCTAGCAAGTCATGATGGTTGAATCAGCCTCAGAGACAATACGTTCTACTTCTTCCAGTCAAAATGGTGTCAGCAGCCTAAACAATCCAACTGATGGAGGAGGAGGAGGAGGTGGTGGTGGTGGTGGAGGAGGATGTGGAAGAGAGGGAGGAGCCAGTGGAGAAACCAATGGAGAAATGAGCCCAGTGGAACTCCTCCATTTTCAGCAGCAGCAGGTACTGTGGACTTGATTCTTTCATTTTCTTTCTTAATTCTCTTTCTCATTTCCCTTCAGTTAAGTAGGTCTTAACTTTCGGAATATTTCCCTCTTCTTTTCTTTGACTTCTATGCTGCTTTCTGATGGAATTGCAGATAATGGAAATGCAAATAGAACAGTTATAAATCAGGTGAATAACCTGGAGATGGTAGGTCTCACATTATATTTGTTTTTTTGCATTCATAAACATGTTACTCCTGAGTGAGAAGAATCATTCTCATGACACTTTTTTTTTGGTGTGGTGATGTTTTTAACATAAACATTCATCCATGGGGCTATTTGAGTGCATCTCCTTACTAATAAATCTTGCTAAGATTTCAGGATTTAAGATACAAACCTGGTGCAAGTTGTTCCCCTATGTGGTTCAGAAACCACATGTGGGCATCCTTAGAAATACTGCTTTGGTGATAAAATAAAAATATTTGAAATGGCCATAAACACTCTAGAAATATTCCAACACTTCCCACATTTTTTATTTATAAAAGCAGTTGTCAGTTTAGTTATGTGTTTATGCTCTGTATCTCTATGCTTGGTTTCATTAAAACTATTGTTCAACTGTTAACTCTTGTGCTTCTTCAGTTTGTTTTATAAATAGCATTTGAACAATGGCTTCAAACAAATTTTGCAAAAAAATTTGTAAAGTGTAAAGTTCCTTTCATTTCAGTTACTATAGTCAATAACTTAATAAGCATTCATTAGTACATATTTGAATAATTATTCTATAGGTGAAGACATGAGCAAACATTAATTTGAAATGGTACTTCATGTTTCAAAAAGCAGTGAAAATAAACACGTTAGTAATAGCCTATCCTAACATCTGATGTAATGTAACACATCAAGAAAACATGCATATAAACATATTGCACATCTAAATCCTGTTCACTGTCATAATCTGATATTTGTGTTCCCTCCACCATCCAAGTCTTATATTTATTTATTTATTTTTAGATAGCTGTGTATTGTTGTTATGCAGAGGCAGTTAAAAAAGTTCATGAACATCTAATTGCCTTACTTTGAAGACTTATTAACTATAGAGTTGATAGCACTTCACTTGTAAATGCGATATCGTATGTTTGTGTGTGTGTGTGTGTGTGTAACCACCCATCTCCCTCCTTCCCATTTCCCCAATTTTCTACTTGCTCAATTTACCATTTGAATAAAATTGAAAGAGAAGGCTGTCCCCAAAGAAAATTGCCAAATAACTGAAGATTCCACCAATAGAAAATGCTACCTGTCATCTCAACCATTCAAAGCAATACAGTAAGCAACTTCTGCTTGCAGCGAAAATGTTGTAATGCAACAGTTGTGTAATTTGGTGTAGTTGCAGCCAGATAAGGTCCAGGCAAAATCTTTCAAAAGGATTTAAAAATTATTTGAATAACTTGCAATTAGAAAACTTCTGTTCATTAGCAGAGTCACTGGTGGCATCACAAACAATAAACATATTAAAACATATCCATGTACGTTCCTAGGGCATCATAAATATAATAATTTGCCATTTCCAATGGCTAATTTTAACAGTGGGGGATATTTTTAAGCACAGTTGGGGAGGTATTGTTAAAGTTCCGTTATCCTGCAGCTATATTAAGTACATAAAAATGGACCAAGTATCATTTGCATTCATTGTTTCTTATTGGAATTCTTAAGAGGGACAGTTTGCTTATTTGCTGTTTGTCCATATATCTATCCATCCATTTACCCTCTTCTCTCCAAGCCGAAGAACTCTAATAGCAATTGACAGTGAATGCCTGTCAATGTAGTTCTGCATTACACAACTGTATGTGGTTGTTATATTGCTGTGTATGAGTTGTTTTGTATGCTGACTCTTCTGTTAATTTTGCTTTGCCTGCACATTTGAAAATGGCAGTCCCAGTGATTCTAGAACTGTTTGTGAAGTAGTATGTACTTGCTACATTGTTTATTAGGCATTCGATAACATTCCCAAGCAAAGTGTTCTACTTACCAAGCACAACTTCATCTTCTCTATCATAGCGAGAGTGTAATCAATCAAGAAATAGTTGGTAAAATTTTCAAATACATAGGTAACTTATGGCTTAGTTAGATAATTAGTATCTACATATAGAAATGCACTTAAACATGTCATCCAGTTGATTCTTCTGTTAGCTGACTCTGCAGTTATCTTGAAAACTGTAGTTAAAGAATACTCATCATAGTTTTCAGTGCATTGAACTGAGGTTGCAGAGTTCTATTCTTGGGACTGATTCACTTTAGCATTCTTATTAATAAATTGGAGAAAGAAGGAGAGGGATTGCTTATCAGATTTGCAGATAATACAAAACTGGATGAGTAGTTTAAAACAGAGGTCCCAACCCCTGGGCGGTGGCCCACTACCGGGCCTTGAGCCTTTCAGAACTGGGCCATGGAACTGGCAGGTGAGCACTTGCGCACATGCATAATACCATCCAGTTATAGGGTGTAAAAGAACTCATTTGTTAGTAATGTATATGAAACGTACATTGGAATTATTTACTCTCTCACTCAATAGATAGCTTGTTTTTATTTCAATCAGCAGAGTGGCACTGCTGCCAACCCCCCCCCCCCACACACACACACATTTTGGTTGCATGTATAGTTATGGCTGGCTGGTGCATATGTGTGCGCACAGCTCAATTTGTGTGAGTGGCACAAGCAGCGAGCTGGTTCTCCTCTCCCCACCGCTGGGCCACCAAGCCGTAAAGGTTGGGGACCGCTGCCTTAAAGAGACCTCAGAAATGAGGAAAAATAATGTGGCCCCTTTGCCTTTAGAAACAAAAGGCCATGTTGCTTTATAAAGGAAGTGTTGAAGAAGTGCTTCAGACAGATTTCTATCAAAGCAGCTCAGTCGTTTGAAACCTTGCACAGAGATTGTATGTACTTTATCAAATAATCAAATAATTATTCATTTGCTGTATCTACAATCTCTTGCTCTTCAATTACCTACGCTTATAATAAATCACTTTATAGTTCCATCTTGTAGTTACTGGTTTTTTAGATCAGCTTTATGGGCTATGTCATAAATCCCTACTATCCCCTGTTTGAAAGATTGACTATACCATGCTTCTGTAGGTTCCATTTGCTCACAAGAAATTCAAATAATTGTCTAGTGGGATTAAATCATTATACTACTTTTGATTCCTTCCCTCGTCTTTGCCCTACAAAAACATGATATATTTTTTAAAAAGCATATGTTTTCTAATGTATTATACCTTGGACCCAAATTTTAGGCAGATCTTGTCAGGATATTTTGTGTGTGAATTCAAAAGTCCACAAAGGGAGTTTTCGCTCACAAAATGTGCATTTATCCATGTTCAGAAATGATGTGTGTATGTATTTCTCTATAGCTCTATCTCTGTCTCCATTTCTATCTCTATCCCAGGAATGGCATCAGAACTCTCTTTCCAGAAGAGTGCAGTGTTAGGACTAGCTTAGGATACTGAACAGAACCCTCAAAATCCCAGGCCTCTGGTAGAAGACCTGAGATTGAGAAAGCACATACTCCACATAGGGCTGAGAAGGGATTTTTTAAAATCAACAATGCAATATGCTTGGACTGCAGCCTGTATTATTTTTGATATGTTCTTTTAAATAAAGAAGTATGTACAGATCTTGCTACGTTTGCTGCCTATAAAAGAAAAGTGTAGGAACTACAAGGATTTTTCTGCTTGCATTTTTATTTTTTCTTAGACATTTAGGTATTTATTTAAAGATACATGTGGATATAGTATTTACACAGTAACTGCCCAGATGTGTCTGAATATGTATGCATATATAAATACATGCTAGTTAGCTCTAAAATAAGTGAAGGGTCCTTGGTGCTCTCTGAACTTGGTTGTTTTCTTGCGGATGTTTCATTACCCAAACTAGGTAACATCATCAGGGCTAGTCATTTCTAAAATAAATTCAAGAAAACATAATATGTCCTCCTCATTTACTAAATAAAGTGCTGAGTTGAACCATATTGGAGATTGCCTCCCTAAGCCATACATATTAGTGTCAGACCTGTAAAAAATGTCTATAATACTTTAATAGCTAACACTGTAAGTTCATTACCTGATTAACAACCGTTTCTTATTCAGTCAAGCCTCTGTTTTCCTGATCTGAAAGGAAATTGTGTGCGTCCTGCTTTTTGGAATCGCCCTGCAGAATGATAGAGATGCACTTCCCTCTCCTGTCACAGATGTGTTTGTGCTTGTGGCTTTAGTAAAGTCTGTCTTCATAATGTCTAGAATCTTGGCACTGTAATTCAATTAATTACTTTGTAGGCTCTATGTCACTAGGGGTCTAAGTACTGCAGTCTCAACGAACAGAAAGTCCTTTACTGAGACGGGTGCTGATTGGTTGGGCCATTAAAGTTCACAGAAGAAAAATTATGTCATGTTTACACAATGCCTCTCCCAATCAATGTGGGAATTGCCAGATATTTCCAAACAAGAGCTTATACTATGATATAGTTTGACTTGATGTTGTACTGTGCATGCCAAAGATGTTCAGACTCACCATGTACCACTCAGAGGCAACATATACTATGTTTATGTATTTATTACACTTATTTATATAGGGTTACACAAAGATCTGTGGTGCAATTATTTTGAAGAGGTGCTTATGAAACATTCAATTAGATTAGTTAGCCATTGGATTTTTGGATTCCATATGAACTGGCCAAGTGGATGACAGTTCTCTCCAAATTTCTTTTCATTTATAAATTATGTATTTTTGAAAATATAAGCAATTGTATTAAGTTTAAATGCCTTTTCTGTTTATAAGATGGCTTGTCTACCTGTTCAAAGTAAGCGCAGAAATATGTTTGCTTCCCTTCCTCTTCTCTGCAGCATACTTAGCATTATTCACTGTATCTTATTAGGCAGATATTTCTTTATTTAATTTATATGCCACCCATCTCACTAGCCAAAGCACTAGCTAGGCGGCTTACAGTGCCATAAAATCATAAATACAAAAGTATTGAAATCAACCAATAAAGACTAAAAACTAAGAGCATGAATAGTAGTAGCCTCTTGTCTTATCAGTCCACCAACCACCTCCAGCGTAATGCTCTCCCATCGAGGCCCCAAGTCAACCATCAGAGCCAAGATTTTAAGGCTCTTCCAGAAGGCCAAAATGGTTGTGGTAGATCTCGCCTCTGGTGGCAAGATGTTCCAGAGGTCGGGCCCCCAGCAGAAAAGACTCTTTTCCTAGACCCCAATTCCTTGACCTACGAGGTCTGTGGAAAGCCTAACTTATGTCCCTCAGAAAGTGCTCTAAAGGCAAGGAAGGTGAAAGTTGCTTTAAAATGCAAATCCTATAGGTATGCTATTATGGTGGGATCAGACTGAACAAGATACATTTGGACAGGATTGTTGCAATTTATGTAATGTTCCCTACTTTCTTGTATTGGAAGCATTGTAATGATTGTTGCTATCACTGTGGGCAATATTAACTGCAGTTTAATTTCCCCCCCCCTTAGCCTGCAAGGATCATAGTATTGTCTCCATTGTACAGGGGGGGAAAATGCTCAGCCTATATCTTCCCTTTGTAGAATGGATTGAGATATGAAATAGGTGTGCTAAATAATATGGAGGTTTGATGCATTTTTAAGAAGAGTAATGTGAAAAATTGGCCTATTGAAAATTTGTATGTTTTTTAACAAAATGTTTTGTGATTTGTAGCATTCCGAGGGCTATACAACTCTACGTGGGGTATACGTTATCCATGCCTCCAATATAGTTGAATGAAGTGATAGAAGTGATAGAAGAAATGAATATTTTTTAATGTCTTTTACTTTCTCAGAAAAAGGCAGATCTAGCAAAGATAGTCGCTTAAATCTATCCTTCCATTTATGTAACTTAACTGTAAAAGGAGGCTGTAGACATATGTATGTGTGCACAACACATGCACACTTGGAATTGTTATCCCAAATAATGTTTACTTTCACTTAAATGCATTCTCTGATGCTGTATATAATTAACCTGTGGAACTCACCAGTGCGAGACAGTACTTAAAGGCAGAGGAAGTTTTGAACACAGATGGCATCTGCAGTGACAATAGCTCAGATGAGAATCATTGGTGCCATCAATCTTCATGCTTCAGGAAACAAGCTGAGCAGCAGCTGGGGTCAGTAATAAATGTCCCCATCTATAGAGTTTTGCACAATTAGGTACTTCATGAAGGATTTACACCTTCTCGAGAAGTATCCCATGTCTGCCCCTGCTTAAAAGGGTAACCTAGCCATAAGCTTGTTCCTGTCTGACAGCTTCTGTCTCTTCCTTGTGCTTTAGATCCCAATACACTTTACCTCAATGCTTTTTCAATGCTTTTTCCTTTTGAACCCTAATTCTCAAGAGGAGAAAGGAGAAAAAGAAAATATGGACTATAAGGAAGACTGCAAGGGAAATATTAGTTTATCTTCAGGTATTGGGCCAGTGCAAAATGCAGTGTCTAATAATCAGTTAAAAAAATCTGTGCTATAAGATGAACGAAAATTTGTTCTGAATAATTTCTCTCTGAGGATAAATAGCTAATACCACTAAATGAGGAAATTTTTCTGGTATAGGACTGAATGTAATTTAATTTGGTTTCATTTGGAGAGATAACAATGTCAATGCATCATGGGTTGTGTGTATAAAGTTCTTTATCACATTCACTGATGACAGTTTCTCTTAACTTTAAATGGTCTTCGCCAACCTAATACATTTGAGAAGTGGGAACTTCACTTCTAGAATAATCTAGCCAGCCTGGGTAATGTTGAGAATTCTGGGAGATGAATTTCATCAAGGTAGATAAGATGCTCGAGTTGTGACTATATCTTCTAACTACTTAATAAGCATTCTGGAACCATGAGCTTTAATGTATCAATTTAAATGGTGGCACATTGGTTAGAATGCAGTATTCCAGGGTTGTTCTGCTGACTGCCAGCAGTTCAATCCTGACTGGCTCAAGGTTGACTCAGCCTTCCATCCTTCCGAGATTGGTAAAATGAGAACTCAGATTGTTGGGGGCAATATGCTGACTCTATAACTGCTTAGAGAGGACTATAAAGCCCTATGAAGTGGTGTATAAGTGCTATTACTATTGCTAATTTCTTGGAAGGTAGGCTGCATATACCCTATGAAAGTGCAAAACAATAGAAATGATGTTTCAGAAATGTTTAATATTGCATGGAGGATGGCAGGACACAACATCTGAATGGAACTTAGAGTCTCACAAATATACTGCACGTATTATGTTGAACTGATACTCTTGGAGTGAAAGAGTTGGCTATGACTGTTCAAGATGGCAACAAATAATAATACCTTGACAAGCTACAGTATATATCAATGTGATGATAGATGGTCACCAATGCTAGCATCATTTGCTTCCATCTGCCTTCTAAAATTAGGAAAAAATATTTATTCCAGCTTAATTTGCTGTTACAGCATGGATAGCTGCATGTGCAATTTAAAATGCTGATAGCTATGAAAGTATTCTAATCCTTTCTTTCAGTTGAAGAAGACAGTCTGAACAAAGATGTCTCAGGCATCCTAAGCTCTTGAAGTGTCTGGAAGAGAAACATTCACCTGATTGCTGAGCAGAGTATGCTGTAACAATCTTAGCTATTTGAATTATAGTGGACCCATTCACATAACATAATAATTGCATATACACAACATTGTGTGTTTCTGGCTTCACAGTCTCATCCAACTGTCTAACCAATGGGGAGACGCCTTCCTTGGTTACATATCCAGTTGAGCAACTTGTAGCCCCTGTGCACTAAAACTACTGATATATGTTTGTTCTTCAATAACAATAAAAACCACAATCCTTGGAGTTCAAATCAGTCCTGTGTCTACTATCATACTTTCTTCTTCTGGTGACAGAAAGGTGGATTTCCCCTAAATACAAGTGTACCAGGCCACCACTACAATGCCTTCACCAGATTGATCAATGCATAATCCTTGTTTCCAATATCAAAAATATTTTGTGGAAGCTGCCCACAATTCCATAAACCACCTATACATCTCATATATCTGATGAGTTGATTGTGGAATACATTATGTTGACCAACTATTCTTACATGGAGCTGCTCTGGGCAATGTGATATATAGATTTAGTCTACAGTATCCAATATGTGGCAATCATAACTTTATCATAAAGCATGTTAGTTGAAATAATGCTTCTTGTCTCAGTGTATAGCCTCTGGCTTACATTATTGAATTAAATTGTTTTTCCAGATGAGCATTCAGTAATGCATCCTATCATTTTGTTAGAGGGAGAAATTGTCAAATTCCTTGCAAGTGGTAATATATTTTTACAAAATAATTGAACATCTGGCCTAGGACAAAACAATTACACAACCTGTGAGAGATGTACACCAACTATCTTTCTATAAAGTGACAAAGTGATTTGCTCAAGCCACAGTAAAGGCACTTCTGCATGGCAGCCTTAAGCTGCTTGTTTGTGCTAAAGCCAGCTGGAAATTAAGCCAACCTAAGAAACAGCTGTCTGGAGTTCAAACTCTTCATCAGCTTTAGCAATGATGCTGGCTAGGTGTCCTGTCCAGATGGTGGTTGCCATGGCCCCTGATTGGTGGATTCCCCTGCTTCTTTACCCCTCTCACCTGGTCTGGAAAATCAAGCACCATTCACCATGTGGATAAGTCTTTAAACATGTGGTTTCCACTTTTAGACCCTTTTCATTAACTCCCCCCATATTTGTGGCATCTTACTTTTTGTATGCTGGTGAACTAGTCTTTTGAAAAAAGGAAAGGAAAGACCACAATTTTCCCATTCTTCACTTGGGCTGGAAGCGTTCAGCTGTCCTTTATGAGATTGCCTGCTTAGAAAAGGGCATGCAGGCTGGTAGCCCAGGACAGAATGCCAGGGCTTGAAGGCATTTGCTCCACAAAGCATAGAAGCCAAGCACAGTGGAGGTATTTGCTGATAATAAAATGAAGGACAGTGGGTGGATCACTCAGCACTATTTTTGAAAGCAGAAGTCAAAAAAATGCCACTTTTTATGCAGAACAAGAAAAAGCCAAGTATAGGTTGCTTCAGCAGTGGGCTGTAGTGAAGAAGAGGGCAAGCTAAGGATGACATTATGCATTACTGCTCTTATCCTCATGTTTGAGGAAGCAGTGTGGAGGAGCCCTAAATGCTGAAGCAGTGAATCTCTGGCCTTTAGATTGCTGCTTGGTCGGAAATATGATTTTTTGATCTTTTGGTAATTTGTGCTTTTTGTATCAATACATAAATAATCTGCAGACTGAAATCAGTTGATAAAGATATTGTGAAGATGCCTATTCCAAGCATGGAGTTTAAAAGAAGCCTTTAGATAATATAGAAAAGAATTTTGTTGTGGTTATTCCAACTGTTGTACAGGTATAACATGTTCTCTCCACCTCTTCCCAGGCAGACAGAGTGCCCAACTCCTGAGCTTATGGTAAACAAGGTCTGGAAACGTGAGCTGGGCTGTGGAGTAATGAGGTGACAGAAAGAGAGAGAGATAAACAGAGAGAGTCAGAAGTCAGGCATCTGACAGGAGTTTAGACTGAAACAAACAGCATTGGCAAGAGAGCACACGTCACTTTTGAACAAGACAGAGTGTCTGTTTCCATGCAACGGGCAGAACTGAAGAGCTTGTTTAAACAGAGATGAAAGGAGCAGGGAGACGGGCTGACCTGTATCCAGTGCATGGTCCTGATGTTAGAAAAAAGGAAGAGAGGTGTAAGGAAAAGAAGAGAGTTGCTGAATCCTAATTCAGAGTGTTTTAAAAAATCTGGGATAGGTAAGTAATCACCTTGAGAATTCCATGCAGAGGTATCAGGAAGTTTGGGCTGTTTAATCAATTTAACAAAGAGGAAAGTAGAACCAGTACTATATGACTTAACCACCTCTGTTGCTAAATCTGTGCCCTCAGACTGACAAAGAGCACAGCTACTTGGTATCTAGGGGAAGAGTATTTGAACCCAGAATCAGAAATGTTTTGGGATTTTTTTTGCTAATGGTGATTACTTCCCACTTCTGGACTTCTGGCCTCATAAGTCTAGTTAGTTTTCTGTATCTTCTGAAAACTTGTCAGTTTATCAGATTTTTCAACCTCATATTCCTGCTGTTTATGGCATGTCTCTTAGCTTTTCATCTTTTTTTTTTCTACCGCCTTTCTCTATCCACTTTGCCCTTTCTAATTTAATGCAGGATGGTCTCTAAGGAAACATTAAATATTGCGTGCAGCTGTTAAAGCAGAAACAGTTATTTTATGTTCTGCATTTTACTCGGAGTCTATAGTCAGGACCTGTGTTTGTGTTTATTAACTGTAGAGCAACTTGAAATTGAAAGTACTTTTATAAGTAATAGTACATTTGTATAATAACAGGTACATTTGTATAATAACAATTTGATAACAATGTTCTTATGTAGATAGGTTGCTAGAATACATTAGGCCTCTGACTACCTTTGAAAGAGATATTTTGGAACACATGGGAGCATGAATACAGTTCTTGTCTGTGACTCATTAAAACAGTCATGTCTGTTTCCAGAATTGTGTGGCTTCATCAAATATGTCTCCTGCTTTCCCTTTGCAGATACTTAAAAAAAAAATAAGTTTGCTTGAATGACTCATATATAGATGCCGCATTCTTACTCCTGCACATTCTGAAGCTTTGCATAGTCCTATATAGATATTATCACTTGCCCAGATAAGCTACCAAAACGTGTATAGTGGTGCTAAGGAATGTTTTAAAATGCTTCTTCCCACATTTCCTATCCAGGTACCTATAGATCATACAGATTAATGTTTCAATCTGAAATAGTAGTGCTGCATGAACAGGTTTCTTATGCAATAAAAAGTATTATATATAAAGCTTCTACAAGTAATCCTAGTACACAGTAAAGCTTTTCAGCGATCTGCATCAGCAAATAGATCTAAATTGATCCTTCACAAATTGCTTGTGGAAGCTGAAACTAAAATACTGAATTCTCAAATCTCAGTAGAGATTTAGTTGGGCTCCTAAGCACATTGTTAAAGAAATAAGTACATGTGTTTTGCAACCGCAACCTAGATCAAGGGTTGTGCTTTTGTTGGAGAACTCTGGGCTCATTTGTGCTCCTTACACTGGTTCATTTAAGTGTTTTTTTAATAGGAAATATGTTTTAGGACTTCTTCTTACATTCTGAAAGACCAGGGGTCAAGAGCCCTTGATTGTAAGCAACCCAGATCTGAAATATAGCTCCAACAATGTGCTCTGGCGTGTCTTGTTCATTTGAATTGTGTTCACTTTTAAAGTAATTGTGGAATGTCTATTTATAGCCCCACTTGGTGTCTTAGTTCACAAGGGTCAGTATACCTGCAATCTAAAAGCCGGTTTAGCATACCGTACACATACAGTTCTGTTGTAATTCTGCTCTGAAATGTCTTCAGGGAATGGGGAGAACAACTCTCATCTCTTTCCAAGGATGAAAGTATTAAAAGCAACTTCCAGAAAGGCTTCTGCAGATCTTGTCTGAGAATGGGAAGAACAGAGGAATCACTTCCCAGCTTTCTCTAGCAAATTTGATGGTGTTAGGAAAAAAAGCTTAAGTTTCAATGGTGGGGCCCAGTTGAAAAATGTCCTGAGATTCAATAGCATGCACTTACTTTGTGGCAAAGGTCATGGGAGGTGAAAGGTCAGTCAGGGTCATGGGAGGGTTGCCTAGCATCTGGGAACTCCCACAGTGGTTGCTGTGGGAACACTGAGAGACCTCCAGTGTGCTAACATCCTGTAACGAGATTCAGAAGAGTTCCAATCTTTATACAATAATGAGTTTTTAACTTGGGTTAAGTCCACCCCTCCAGAACCATGTCCTCAAATGCAGATCCCTTTAATCTTTAGGAAAGGAGGGGCGGATACTGCAGAGACTGCAAAGTGAAAAACAAGGCAACATAGTGAAAAATAACCCTCTCCCTTGCTCAATACAACAGGATTGAGGAGGGTAAGAATATAACCCTGAGTAGCAGGCTTAGGACAGAATTATGGTGCTCTTGACTTCCCTAGGAGCCTTTGATAAGAACATCTGGAGAAAGATTAACTCTTCAGAAACCTATTGTTTTTCTCCTGTATTTGCTTGACAGTATGATCAATCTGGTAACTAGAATTCTGACACAAATGTCCTCTCTGCTGGAATGGACAGACTAACCATGCTGTAAAGCCAATGTTTATCATCTGGCTTTGAACTAAATTTTGTTTCAGTGTGTCTGGGATATTTGTAACTGTTACTATGATCCTTTTTCTTTCAAAGCAAGGATCTTTCCCAGATGTCTGCAGGCACAAGTAAACCTATATCATAAGGCAATTAAGTAATGCTGTGAAGACTATCCTTTATAGTGAATTATATTTGACAATTGTTTTCTGTCTATACTCTGCTGAAGCAACACTTGAAAATCTCTTGACAAAGTACAGAGTAAGTTGTGAGAAAGAGGCTGCATCTTGTTTTCATATCCTGACTTTGAAGGTGGGCTAATAATTTTCCTCTATGCAGTATTCCCCTCTCTCCATATATCTTTTAAAGCAGAAATCTGCCAGTGTATATTTGTTATAGATTTGGCCTTCTGATGGACTAACTAGATTAGTAAGTATTGAGTTTTCAAATTCTGCAAAACCATCATTTAATCTTTTTAAAAAACTAAGTGCCAGCTCAGGTGTTGCTAATTTCGAAACAAATTAATAATTACAGTGATGTAATGATATTGCAATGTTTCAATAAATTGTATATTTAACATAATTTCATAACATTTCCTATGGTTTTGAAAGATTAGGAACATGTTTTCTCACACAACAACTGATTTCTAATTTAGTGAATCCACACACATCCACACAAACTACACATTTTTTGGAAAAGTATTGTGGATAATTAGGAGGACAGTTCCAAAGTGAGCATCTTTTGGCTTTTCTACCTTTAAACCTTTGATGTAGTAGTAGCAGAATAGAGATGGAAAGTAGGATGCCAGGTGATCCTTTCTCTATTCTGTACCATGAAAAAAGAAGTCGATGGGATGGGAATGATACATTCAACAACATTCAGAAGGTGTAGAATAAATCACAGGATGGATAGTGAAATGGTCATTCAAAGACATCTACAGGGGACCAGAATGATGGAAACATTTCACCATACTAACACAAGATTGAAAATAGGAAGTTTTATGAAATCATGTTAAATATACAATTTATGTATATTTAAGCTGAATTCTTGTCTGGAAGGCTTCTTCCTAACTATAGTTAGTTCAGAAGCAATAACATCTGAGGATGAATAGAGGAATATACAGAAAGTTAGCTCTTGTTTTTCCAAACAAATAATGTTTGGTATGATTGGTAATCTGAGACTTTTTTTTAGCTTTTAATCTGAAGTATAAAATTGCATTTAAAATAAAAACAGAAATGAGAAGATATTTTATTATGGACATTGACATCTCCCCCTCAAACTAGGCAACAATAAAGCATTCTAGGACATACTTTTTTTCATTAAATAGGAAACAAACTAGTTACTTTTGATACTGCACTTATCACCATGGTATAATGAAACATTTGAAAATGGTTGAAGTACATGGTTAGCTGACAATAATTGACAGTGATTTGCTAATCCTGCAAAGATTCTAGAAAGTACTTGTTCAGGGAAAAGTTTCTAAAAAAAAAAATCCGTATTTTTAAAAGAAGTAAAAAACAGAATAACAACAAAATAACAGAGTTGGAAGGAACCTTGGAGGGCTTCTAGTCCAACCCCCTGCTCAAGCAGGAAACCCTATACCATATCAGACAAATGATGGTCCAATCAATGGTCACAAATGTACAGGCATCATGGGAGCACAGAAAGATCTTTCTTAATTGATGATGTCATAGATATTACCCATTAAGTGCCCCTGGCAACTGCACTCCACATTACACTTAGTAACTGCACAGCAATAGCAATGCTAACTGGTAGGGGAGAATGTCATTTATTCTGCAATCCTAAAGCAAGAATATAGTATTCAAAATAGATCTAGGTGGGATGTTGTGACATAGAGAAATGAAGTTCAAGAATCTAGAGAGTTAGGACAGACTTATCCTTAAGATTTTTTTTATTAGTTTTTTATTTTTTTTAATTAGTCTGGCAGGCAGGCAAGAGAAGTAGCAGTTCCATGCTAAGCCTTACCTCCATGGCCACTTATCTAGAAAGCTCAAGAAGAAGCAGGTAATCAACTAATTACTTCAGAGGAATTAGATGCTGGTTAGATTAGTGGAAAAGAATACTAAGAACCATTGATTGGTTGCTAAAAAAAGAAGCATAATACAAAACTAAAAATACTTTCTTTGTGCAATTTTGAAAAGAAGGAAACTTTCTAAAGTCCAATCTTTGCTCTTAATTTATATATTTTAATGACAACTTATATTTGATGACGTAAGTTTTCCACTACAGGAGATAACTGGATAGAATAAGAGTGTGTGAATCGTCTTTTTTTAATGTGATATATATAAGCAGCCGGCTTTATAAGACTCTCAAACCCTGGCGTTTTACTCTGATGACGTCGGCAGTGAGCCGACGAAAGCTTAGTTTATTAAACACTTGTTTTATATTTATCCCGGTGTTCGATTACTTTCTATTTCTAACATGAATATACCCGGGATTCGTATTTTTAGTATCATTTATATATATATATGTGTGTGTGTGTGTGTGTGTATGTATATGTGTATATATGTATATATGTGTATATGTGTATATATGTGTGTATACACACAAACACACACACACACATAAATACATACTATATATATAGTTCCTAAAAGCTTACTTAACTACTTTTACTTACAAAAAAATTGACAGTGCTACTGAAATACAACTTAAATACTAAAAATAAAATGCTAAAAGCCCCTAAGGGAAGTGTTTGATATATTCTCCCCTATCTACCATCCGCAATAGTGTTTCCATCATGTGATTCATGTGCTTTCAAATTTTTGAACTTTGGGGCTGGGAAAAGTGGATTTCAGAAACCTTTCCCTTCTATTGTAATAGTTATAAATTTTCAAGTAAATTTTCTGTTGCTCAAAACCCCCATTGGATATTGGTTGGGCACCCTATTGCTTCAAGCACCAAAAGAAAATATCGGATTATTTCATCTCATTATGGAAACAAACTATTCTTTCCTGAGATAATTCTGTTGATTCTGAGTGACTACTTTTTAAAAATACAATGAAATAATACTGGCCCATCTGGAAAAACCATTTCACTGACAAGGTATAATATTTATTTTGTCTCTTTGGAACCAGTTTTATGACAGACATATGTTATACTAATGTTGTGAAAATAAGCTTTTAAAATGGAGCAGTCCGTATTAAAGAGAGTTAAGGTGTATCTATATAGATTGGAGAGTAACTTGACCACATAAAACTCTATTCAATGGATCTGATCACATTTCAAATATACGTTTGTAAAACATTATTTGAGTATTTTAAGATAAAAATGAAAGGTTGGAGCACTTAAGTGATCATCAGCTTTCTATTACTTTGCCTGATTTATAGTTCCTAAATGAATATAAAACAGATTTTTGTTAGAAAATGAGGAGAGAACCTGTTTCTTCTATTCTTTGTTAGTGACGTTTTTGACCAAGGAGAGTGATAGATAAAAATTGAAGTCCTATATAGACTTTGTAAGGAGTTGATACCATGTGACTCTAAAAAATAATGAGCTTGGAAGTTAGATACATTTCTTTCAACAAATTGGAAAACTCTGACCACATGTTGCTGTTTTTTTATACCATTTAGTTCTGATCATAAAAATAAGCAGATGTAATTGTGCATTTCAGGGTGATAACATGTCTTGATAATAGTTACCCAAAATATGTGATCAAATGTTTTAAAACAGCTAAATTTGGAATACAATGTTATTTTTTATGAGGTTAGTATAACAAAAAGTGAAATATGTATGGCTTTTCCATACCTTTCTGATTGAGAATTTTTTTTAGTAGTTGCACAGACATATACAAAGATATTTAGCCATTACACTGTTCCTTTTCAGGATAAGTAACAATATACAGAGTGCATTAAGAGTTAGAAATACAGTAGTAACCCTTAGAAATTGAAGGTTTGATTATACCAAAAACAGAAATAAGGTTACAATAATTTACATCAACACAATTCACTGCATTTCTCTATATTTTTCTATCCTTGGAAACTGTTCTTGCTTCCATCATGTCCACATATAGCTTCAAACTTTGCTGTTTGTCCTTTAAACTTCTCACCTCTCTTTTTGGGGAATTAACTCCATTCATCCATGACTTGCTCAGTCTTCCCTTTTCTCTCAATTCTTTCACTCTTCCTTTATATATTTGTTTTGCGATTTGATCCTGCTTCATTTTCATTATATGACCAGATCACCTCAATGTACTTCTTTCATACTGGCATTCTTTTTTGCATTCAAGGCACAGTCATTCATGACCCATTCACCTTGACTCATTCCTCTTTTTCACCATAATGTTTAAGTGCCCTATTCCCACTGCATTAAATTTTTGTGTTTCTCCTAACAAACCTAACTCCCTCTTCTATATTAAAAGTGGCAAAACCTATGCTTTTTTATATAGCCACTTTCATATCTTTCAATATTCATTTCTTAAAATAGGCCACAGACTATTCATTATTTTTGATCATATATGTTACACTTCCACCTCTATTATTTACCATTTTAATAATCTTATTATTCCAAAGTACATGCATTTATTTACTTGCTGTGGTTTTTCAGCAGTACCTTGTACTTTGTGATTCCATTTTCCCTGTCAAATACAGCTTCACTGATGTGTGATAAATTGATAGATCCTTGTTGCATTATATACTATACCCAATATTTGTTGCAATATTTATATCCCCAACTAACCTATCTCTGCTGTCACCATAAGCTTTTCATAAATTATCCATTAATATATTAAGCCATCAAGGGAACATTAGACATCTTTATTCCATGCTCAGTTGCGAAGCATTCATTAAGCCTTCTTATTCTCATGCATAGTTTATTTCCATAATATGTTGCTCTTATCTTTTCAGGAGTCCTAACCTCTATCTTCATTTTCACATTTAACCAAAATAGTCCATAATTCAGGCATGGTGACTTTAACAATTTTTTTCGCTAAATTAACAAACATGCAAAGATTTTCTTTCAGAAAACACTCAGAATTTGCATCATCCTTATATACCTCACTAATTCTTGCAATCTTTCATCAGAGGCCATTAAGTCAACCATGCTTTCAGATTTATTTCCTTTCTTATGTGAATATATGAATAAACGTATAGCTGCATGCAGAAGTTTGGTCAAACTATATGTTTAAATAAATCCACAAGTAAATGTAAACTGACAGAACCTCAGTAGGGTATAAAGTTAAACATATCGTGTTTTGTCAAATTTGAATGCATGCTTATTATTATGTATTTGTTATTGTTTATATGTAGTTTATAAATTAAAAATAAGAAAGCAGTGAATATGTGAAGTGGAGAAGTTTGGATGGTTCTTCATTTTAATTTGTTAATGAGTGCATGTGTGCACACACACATATAACAAGAGATACCATTGTCTTCGGTCTACAATTAGCTGTGTGATGATAATTCACTCTGACCTATCTCAGATTAGATATTATTTTTCTGTCTGCTTTAAATGGGTTCTTCTAAACAGTTTCTTCATTAGGTAAAAAATACAGCTTACCAACTCTAACAAAGCAGAGGAAGAATTATTTAAAGTGGTAGTTAAAAATTTGTGATGGTTTTGAATTTTCTATATTTCTACATAAATATGACTTAAAACACAAACTGTTATTGCTGCCAAGGAGTGTGGAGGGGAAGGCGGCATACCAGTTACTGGAAGTAAAGGTTCACATGTTTGTGCCACACCCAAATATTGTGTAATTCTGGATCATTGTCCTCAATAAATAAATAAACAAGTATAATGTTTTTAATTCATTTGTTTAATTGGGCACTGTTTATCTAGTTTCAGGATTTGGGTGAAGAAGAGATGGTTTTGGTCACATGCAAAAGTATGAAAAATATAGAAGGTTTACAAACCTTTAAACACCATCGTATATAAAATATATATATTTGGACATTTTCAGTTGTGATAAAGAAATGGAAATTACATAGAACTTGTGGAAGTCAAAGCAAATCCTGGAAGAATAAGAAAAAATCTGTTAGAATTGACTCAGAATTGTTCAGAGTGGCAAAACAGAAGCCACAGATCACCACAGATGATCTGATAAAAAGTTAAGCTGACACCAGAGTAGTTGTTCATAGGTCTACAGTATAATATTGTATATATAACAGTAATCTTGTCAGAAGACTTTCTCTGTTGTCACAAAAGTAATTATCTACAGTATGTGAAAGAATATTTTGATATACATTTTGGAACAAAAGTGCTTTTGACTGATGAAATAAAACCTGACATATTTGGCAATAATCACACAAGAAAGATCTGGACAAAAGAACAAACATCATATTTAATAGAAAATAACACCTTGCCAACCATTAAGTATAATTAATGGGTGTGCATTATTTTGGGTTTTATGGTAGCCAGTGGCAAAGGAAATAATGTAGAAATGGAAGAAAGGATTCAAATATCAACATATACTAGAAGCCAATGTCTCATTGTTCTTAAATGAAGAAATTAAAGAGATTGGACATTTCAGCAAGGCAAAAATCTGAAACATATCTCCAAATCAATCACGAAATAAAGAAAAAATGGTGTGGAACAGACATCCCAGTGCTGAGAGTTGAATATTCTTGAAAATCTGTGGGAACATTGCATGCATGCATGGAAACATAAAAACCTATTTCTGAAATAGAGATATTCTGCATGAAAAAGTTTTATAAAAAATCCAAAAGCAAAAATAGAGTCTTATTTAATTACAGGAAATGATTGTACATTATTAATTCTATTAAAGGAGGTATTATAAAGGATGTTCAAACTTCAGTACCTGCTGTATTCCTTCATTCGTATATGTTTAATACCAACACAATTTTTTTAAATGTTCAATTCTAGGTGCATGTGAACATTTTAGTTGTTGCTTAATGCTTAGCATTCTAGCCGTTCTTATTAATAAGTAGTTCTCGAGTTACAACTGTAATGGAGCTGCCTATCACAGTCATAACTCATAATGGTTGTAGAGCAGTTCAGTCATATAACCAACTTGATATTACAATCTCTTTTGTAGTACTCATTAAGCAAATGCTGTGGTCATTAAAGTGAGCTAGTGGTTTGCTATGGCATGCTTTTGCCAAAAATTGAAAGTAAATTTTGGCAACACCATCATAAAATGTGTGATTGTGACTATGGGATGCTGCAAACGGATGTAAATATGGTCTGGCTGCCAAGTGTCTGAAGTGCAGTTGTGTGTGTGACTGAGGGAACTCCCAATCTGGGTTGTAAATACTCTCCAGGTAGGTCCGTCAGAACTTTGAATGGTCACTAAGTGACTGGTCACAAGCCAAGGACAAGCTGTACTCTGGTTATTTGTAGTTACACCATAAAGCAGCAGTTGAAAGTCAGATTTACAAACCTGGATGCATTTGCTACACTGGTTTACAGTCCAGAGCATATTGGAAATTAGTATCACTTTTGAGAAATTCAGTAAATATAAAGCTCCATTTCTCCCCAAAATATTTACATTATCATAGTAGCTTAGCATTGGAAATAGAGTGATTTTGAGATAGAAAAATTATGGTAGTTGTCTAAACTGAAGTTTGCTTACTGTTTTAGATCTTGATGCATTTCGGATAATTTATATATACATAATATAGAACAGAGTTCCCCAACCTTTCCGGTTTTGTAGACTGACTGGGAAGGGGAGAGGGGATGGTTCTGCATGAGCAGTGTGTGCAGCTCCATTTGTGCAAGCAGCGGGCACGTGCGTCCGCCATTCACACAAATGGAGCACAAGCACAATGCTCGCCTGCTGTTTGGCCCAGTGGGGATTCACACGTGCTCATCCACCAGTTCTGAACAGCTCATGTCCCAGTAGTGGGCCATGGTCTGGGAGTTGGGGACCCCTGATATAGAACATTAAATGTGCTTTGATTAAATGAACTTATCTGGAAAAGTGTTTTAATATGATATATAAAATATTTTTAAAATGTCAAAAGTCTTTCAACTTCTTACTGTTCAAAATGTCTACCTTTTCTTTTATTTTGAATACTTCCACTGATATATTTCAATGTATCCAAATAACAATAATCACTACTTGTGATACTAGGTTAGATAAGAACACAACTGGCATTAAGAACTGTAGTGGGTCTCTTTTCCCTTTTAATTCTCAAATTCAGACTTTATATGTGAGCAGTTACATGAAGAATATCTGAAGAATGAAAGAATACCTAGCCAGAATTATGACGGCAATTGCTCATGTAGCGAAATGGAATTATTTAAGTCTATTAGATTATTGTAGAGTGGTCTACTTTGCCCTCTGGTGATGAACAAGGTATGGTTACATTAGAACATACAATGTTTACTTCTCATGGTGGATTGTGCAGATAATCCTTTTCTTTTCCCATAACCTTATAGGCTTTATTGCTGGTATCAAACTATAAGTAATTACTAAAGAGATGAAATCACGTAAAAGATTTTTTTCCTTATTTTTTTGTTCTATTTTGTTTGTTTTAGGAGAAGGCAGGAAAAGATAGTGCCGCATGTCTGCTTTGGCATCTCTCCCAGACTGCTCAGTCAGGGCATCAGTTTGTAACCAGTAGCTCAAGTGATTTGTAGCCAAGTTCATTGTTTGGAATTTTTTTTATTGTTTTTACTTTACTGTCTTGATTTTATCTCCTTTGTTTATTATGTTTTAATTTACAAATAATATATTTTGGCATGTTGCTTAAAGGATAAGCATGTGTCAGTATTACCAATCAATGTAAGCACCAAAAGATGCAAAGTAAAATATATAAACCAATTCAATTTTTTTAGTAATGGACATTAACTTTCTAAATTCAAACTAGATTTGAAATCTGAAAAGAAGGCTATTTAGGCCTGTCAGAAAGAAATTAATGTGGGCATTAGGCAGGTGTCCTTTGGGCATCATAGATGGGCTGTCACTGCAGTGAAAATCTAGTCTTGTTTGGTTGAAATGCTCATTATAAAACTAAACATGAAAAGTGAAATATCCAGGTTCATTCTAGATATTAAGATGGCAAAGATAGTATCATTGTGTTTTTACTTCATGAACATTGTTGATGGTGAACAAGTAAAAGAAACAGATAATTTTGTTTAGCTGGTCATAAGAGTAAGAAGAAGGACAGTGTGCTAGTTAAAATAAAGAGAAGCTTAATCTTAGGGAGAAAGGCAAAGGGTATTTCAATAGTATTAAAGATCAGAATAGAATATATGATTGAGAGAAGGAAACAGGCATTTTGAACTCTGGGTTGGGAGTTGATAACTAAGAATATCATGGACTTCAAGAAGACCCAGTCCGTTAGTTCTGGGCCAGAAAAAGGCTGATGACTTGAAATAATGGGAATTTGGGGGTGGTATTTGAACAAAAGATTGACTAAAAATAATGATTAAGCTTGTGAAGATTTAAAGTAATGGAAGAAAGGGAAGGCAATAGCTATGATCAGTGGTGGGATTCAAATATGTGAACAACTGGTTCTCTTTGTGGATGTCACTTCCAGAAATCCATTCTGGGCCTGGTCAACAAAAAATTAGCTTGCGAACCGGCTGAATCCCACCACTGGCTATGGTGGGTGGACAAAATTAAAGAAAATACTTTAATGTCTTTGGAAGGGATATTGATTGATTATGTGTCATCAAGTCAGTTTTGAATTTAATAACCATATAGATTTTCTCCATGATGATTACTCCCTAACTTGATTTTTCAGGTCTTCCAATGGTGATAGGGGCAGAAATTGTTACAAAATTTAGGCAAGCTGGAGGGGCAATACAATAATCAGGAACTGAACTGAACTTGATGGGATCTAACTCAAAGGATAGGTAGATTTTTTTTAAAGATATTCTGGCCCAGGGTTGTTTTCTTTTTTAATAAGCAGTACTAAAATCCTGAATTTGACATGACAGTGGAGTGAAAACTATTGATGTTCAGAATGTACAGTATTGCTGTTACTTGAAAGTATCAGCCAATTTCAAATATACTGGCAGCTGACTTTGGACAAAATGTGTTTGAACTTTTTGAAAAGTGCACAAATAGTTAACCAGACTTGTTCAAAGGTCTTATTGGCATCTTCAGATCTCAATTGTAACTCATCTGAATTAACTAAATCAAATGGTATGAATATTTTGATTAATGAATTAACTCCTTTAATTGTGGAATGGTATCAATTCTATCTTTCAAGTGTCATGTAAATTTGACACAGCAAGACACTGATCGTGTGACTGGTTCCTTTTTAGAGGAACTCTTTTCCTGGGAATTATTCTATATAGTGGAGGTGAAAAAATAAAATACTTTTTTGCTACTTATACTACTATGAGGGCAATTTAGAAATAAATCTTCACACTCACAAATACAGAACTTTTATTATACACATTAGAAAATTACATTATATTACTTTTCAACATAATCGCCATTCAAATTGAGGCACTTCTCATAACATTTTACAAGGTTTGAAATTCCTTAGGAGTAATCGCTCGGCACCAAATCTGGACTATGGGGGGGGGGTTGATAAAAAACATCCCAATGGAACTGCTTCAAAAGTTCTTGGGTGCATCTAGCGGTGTGCGGGTGAGCATTATCGTGAACCAACACATCGGAAGTCAGCATGCCCCAACGATTGTTATGGATCGCTCTTTTGAGTTTATATAATGTTTCACAGTAGACTTCTGAATTGATGGTCGAAAAATGCTCCATGAACCTCACTAGCAGTACTCCTTTGGCATCTTCACATTTGGTGGGATTTTCTATGGCACCACTTCCAGTGTGGTGATAATGCTCGCCTGCACACCACTAGACGCGCCCAAGAACTTTTGAAGCTGTTCCATTGGGATGTTTTTGATCACTCCCCCATAGCCTAGATTTGGTGCCGAGTGACTACTAACTAAGGAATTTCAAACCTTGTAAGACGTTATGACAAGTGCCTCAATTTGAATGGCGATTATGTCGAAAAGTAATGTAATGTTGTAGTTTTCTAACGTGTACAATAAAAGTTCTGTATATGCGAGTGTCTGTCATTGATAACCAAATGGAGGTTTATTTCCAAATTGCCCTCGTATATCATAAGCTTACTAATTAATTGTGATAAGTTTTTCAGTTGGATTTAGACAAGTCCTCCACCTACATATTAGCTGCTTTCCCACTTGCTTCACTTTCTTCAGCTCTGAAGTTTCCTACTTCTCCTCCTCCTTCCTTCCTCCTTCCTCCTTCTGCAGTTTCCCACAGGTGCAGGATCTGCTTTTTAGATCTAGAACACTATTTCATGCAATTTCATGTCCACGTTAATTGTATCCTGCCACCTTTGTTTTGGTCTTCTGTATGGGCATTTGCCATCAGTGATAAAATGGTAAGTGGTATAAATAAGGGTATGTGGTGCAGCTCATAGAACATGGCCATCCCACTGTAGGTATGTTTCCTTCATTTTCTCTGCTACTAGTGCAACACCCATCTGTTGCTGGACTATATCATTGCTGATGTGAGCAAGAAGGGAAACACCTAAAGACGAATGTGCATCTCCATGGCACGTAAAGGGTGCTCAGCACTTTTGGTTGTTGGCCAGCACTCAGTCTCATACAGTGTTACTAGGCAGACTATCGTTTTATACACTGTTGATTTACCTATCTCAGGTCACTCCAATGATCATCTTCCACCATAACCATGTTGCATTGACTTTCACATGCACTGCCTCATTAATGCCACCATCACTTTGCAAATGAGATCTTAAGTAATGGATGGAGTTTGTTGTCACTAAATGTCTATGAAGATTCTGAGTCATCCAGATGATAATTGTCTCAAAGGTGGTTTGTTTTTGTTTTTGTTTTGAAAAGGCAACAGGACTGATTTTTTTGAGCGGAAGAAGAAAAAATGTTTTCACTTTCCATCCAGGAAGCTTCATCAGTTGTACCGAATGGTGGGGGAGATGGAAAGACAGCTGCTGACAGTTGAGACTAGATGGTGGAGGAAAGGGAAGGATAGGTTCTGACAGGATGGAGGGGAATAGGGAAGGATTGTGTTTCTTTGCAGTCATCTATTCTTAACATTCTCTGAGAGCCATTGAGGCTACTTGGAGTTTTATCTGTGCCCTCAGGGTCACGTGAATCAGAAGTGTGGAATCTTCTTGGAACAGCCAAAAGGACTTCATTGTATACTGGAGAAAGTGGTGTTGAATTCCTCCCCCCCCCATTGAAGGAGGGCTGTTCAATTTTAACATATATGGGCTCTTTTACCCCTCTTTCAAACCAATGGTCCTCTCTATCCAAAATGTGGACTTTGCTGTCCTCCAAAGAGTGACCCTTGTCTTTCAAATGTAGACGGACTGCTGAATCTTGTCCTGATGAGTTAGATATCCTATGTTGTGCCATGCGCTTGTTAAGTGGTTGTTTCCACTAGCTATCTAGAAACCATTTGGATTCATTTTCTGCATTGGACCATTAAAACTGTTACACTATTCTGGTAGAGAGGAAAAAAATAGTGGAATTTCAAAGGTGTAATTGTTCATTCCTCCATGTTTATATCACATATAATTTCCAATATATGTTGAGGTGTTACAAAATTGGAGAGTCCTATAGTTTTCTTCGCATCCTTTTGTGAAATCTACATATTGAATAACTTTTCTAGGATAGTTCATTTCCAACAGGACAATCAGTTTGAAAGTAGGCAGTATAACATCTTTATTTTATGTCACTTTCTTGATCCTATGTCTAATCTTATTCATAAATCAGTGAGAAATGTTCATAATCATTAATCTCCCCCCTAGTTATCTTCTGTTTCATCTTGCAGTTTTTCCATCTTCCCATAATTAGATGTTTTACAGCGTTCTTTCAGCTCTTAATTCTTTGTTCTCATTATCCTTTTTCCAATTCACAATGGCCAGTTTTTTTCATTTGTTTAACATTCTCTCTTATACTTAATATATGGAATGTTTGTGGTTAGGTTCAGACTGTATACTGCTGCTTTGTTTTAAAATGCTTAATTTTTTCCTTCGTAAACATCTTTGATATTTCAGAATTTGTTTTTCCTTTCTCTTTACTTTATTACTACAGCTAAACTCTCAATCCTTTCTTAGTCTTTTTCATAATAGAATACAACTTTTTTTCTTATATTAAACAACCTTTGACTCACTAGGGTCAGCAAAAAATAATAAACATTACATTTTCCTGAATCATAGTGCTATTGCATTGGTTTCCCTCATTCTTTCCATATGGCATAATTTTTTGCCCCACACTGTACAGTCCCATCATCATATCAGATGCAACTCAGAACAAAAAAATATTGTGCTACGATACACCATTTGGACTAACTGAAGATTACAAACAGACAGGACAATATTAATAGTATATAGATTCTTAATATCGGTCTTTCCTGGCTTTGTAACACTTAACTCTTGACTTTTTTAATTTTGTTTTTAATCTCTGTTATCTGGATTTTCTCTGTTTTTTTATTTGTATAGGCATAACTCGATTTGATTAATTCCATCAAGTAATTTACCTTTCGCTTGTTAATATGCACCAATTTGACTCCCTAATCAGTAATCAATTAGTGTTTTCTTTCTGTGGACCAATCTAGCAATTAGCAACAATGCTCATGTAATAACAGTAACCACAAAGAAAGAATTAAAAATGTCATTAAAAATACATTGGGGATCAGCAGAAATGATGGACTACATGAATCTACATCCCTTGTTATTTGATATTTCTTCTTCCTACCCTTGTGATTTTCACCTGCATTCACCTTTGTAAATGGCATTTTTACATTATCTGTTTCCTTCATTTCAGGAACATTTCCATGTTTATAAACTTCACAAAATGTTCCCCTCCAAATGTTCTTGGTAAGAGTAAAATAATTTCCACAACTAAACTATGATTAAACATATTTTCCCTTAAGTATATCCACTGATGCTATGAAGGATGTGTTGTAGGAGAAGATCTAAGACTTCCCTTAGGCTACTAAACCAGTGCCCCCCAACCTTTTGGACACCAGGGACCAGTTCTGAGGAGAGAGGTTTTTCCGTGGACCGGAGGGGGTGTGGTTTTGCATTCTGCCTGCATCCCACAGATGGAGCTTCGCTTATTTGTGCGGACCGGTTTCTGGCATGCCACAGCCCGGGGCCGGTCCATGGACCGGGGTTTGGGGATCCCTGTACTAAACTACGAAACTTCTCTTTTATCATATGTGCAATCAAAATACTCATACTTTTATCCCTAGAATTGGGCTGCCCAAACTTTGTCTGTCTGTCTCTCTCTTTATTTCTTTTTGAGGATCACATTCTTTTGAAATTATTAATATGGGACCATTTGTCACTAATGGATGGGATTTAACCATATAGCAGTTAGAGCTACTTCCTCCCTCCCCCCCAATACCTCTTTGTCTCCATTTCCCCCATTCTGTCCTCTGTCTCTTCTTCCTGTTTGCATGCAGATACATTTGATATCAGTGTAAGGATTGCAGGATAATTGCTTTCAAATTAGATAATCCTCATATGTTGCCAGCTTTTCTCCTAATGCCAGTTCAACATTTTCTCCACTATTCTGGCACAGATAGAGACTATAGCCCCTTTCTTACAATGCTCACTCTCTGTATGTTCTATCCTCAGTTCGGCGATTGCATAACAAAAGCTTAAACTCAGGTGATCACTTTCATATATAGAACTTCCACTTGTGTTTTCCCTTATATATTAAGCCTGGCTTGTTCCAAGTGTTTCTGTTGCCTGAAAATCTAAATCTCTCTTCACCAATAATTTGTATGACGAGACACTTGATCTTTGTCTAGTTGTGCACTGCTAATGTAAGTATTTCAGAGCAAGGCATCTTGGGGGTCCTGCCTTTTGAAATCTATCAAGAAAATTAATTTTCTCTTCCTTTTGTTCTTTAATTATGCTACCATTATTATTATTATTATATTGCTCTTAATTTCTCTTCCCTTAACCTTTTGTTTCTGTTTACATGTACTTTACTGCCTACCTTATTTAGGTGATTTCTGCATGTTGATGCAGTGTTCCCCCTTTAAAAAATTGCTTCTCACTGTCCTTGTTACTTTTGTTCGTTCCATATATGCATCCACACTTTTCTTGCTAACCTTCAGTTTATTCTCTATTTCAATTTATCCTCTTGTATTATTTCCCTTGAATCTTTGCATTCCTTGATTATGAAAATCCAATTTCTCCTTTTCGTTTGTTTGTCAATGGAGATTCAAGTCATGGTTGTCCCAAAGGTGCTTTTTCCAAAAGGCAACTGGATTTTCTCTTTTTTTTTTCTTTGAAAACATTTCGCTTTTCATCCAAGAAGCTTCTTCAGTTCTAATTTCAGATGAGAAGCAAAACGTTTTCAAAGAAAAAAACCAAGAAAGCCAGTTGCCTTTTGGAAAAAGCACCTTTGGGACTCTTTTTCATTTGTGTCTTAAGTTTTTTCTTACTTAAAAAAATTGTTATTACCTAATTCAATCAATATTTGTCCCTTGATAAACAAGATGATACTAGTTTTTATTCGTGCTGTTTTGATTATAAGGCTACAATCCCAATCTTATTTTCAATGTGTGTGCATACACAGACAGATAGACACACACTAGATAGATAGATAGATAGATAGATAGATAGATAGATAGATAGATAGATAGATAGATAGATAGATAGATAGATAGATAGATAGATAGATAGATAGATAGATAGATAGATAGATAGATAGATAGATAGATAGATAGATAGATAGATAGTCTAGCAGTTAAGGTGCATTTGCTTCCACTGGTGTGATTAGGTGGTGATTCATTTAATGACTGCCACAACTTACAACCATAATTCCAGGCTCAATTACAGTCATAAGTCCAGGACTACCTGCATTTAAAAAATCATAAATGGGAAATATCTTGTATGACATATCTTTGAAAGTTGAATTAAGCAAGATAGGGAAATTGAGAACATATACAGTGTCTACACATTTGCCTATACATACGTTCCTCTGAAAAATGTATAGATTAAATATAGATATGTTCTGCAAGGAAGGAGCAAATGGACAATCAATTTCAAAGTTTAATATAGAGAAATTGATTTGGCAAGTTTTGTTTTTTGTAAATTAATTACTAATAATATGAATTTACCTCCATATAATTCATGCTAAGTGTAATTAATTTTTAAATAATACTGATTGGAAATTTATTTATTTTCATGTTTGTTTGTTGTATTGCTTGTTATATGCCAGTGGTGGCGAACCTATGGCACGCGTGCCAGAGGCGGCACTCAGAGCCCTCTCTGTGGGCACGCGTGCCGTTGCCCCAGCAGAGTTCGCCAGAGTAGCGAGCACATGGCGTTTGGAAGTGACAGGGCAGGAAGTGAGCGAGCAAGCGCCGTTGGCCCCCTGGGGATGCCCCGGAGATGGCGAGGGACTGGCCCCGGCCACACTCACCCAGTCTGCCGTGACCACTGCAGCCATGCCCACCCAGTGGGCCACGCCCCCCGCCCCCCCTCCTGAGGGCACCACAATGCTGATGCAGCCCTGACACTTTGCGATAAATAAGTGGGTTTTGGGTTGCAGTTTGGGCACTCAGTCTCTAAAAGGTTCGCCATCACTGTTATATGCTGTCAACTGATTGCTCAAAAGGAGCCTGCATTTTAATCCTCAACATTTTTTGCTGTTGTTTTAACATTATTAAATTATTCCTATATAACAATTTAAAATGTCAACTATAAAGCAGCATAGGAATTATTTAATAACTTTATATTTAAAAATTGGATCAGGTGAATCTAGCCTGTTGATTACATGCTGATTGACTTTTAACATTTATTTGTTTTTTTGTTTTTTTGTTTATTTATTACATTTCTATGCTGCCAATCTCCCCTACAAGGTGATTGAGCAGCTTACAAATTATCAAAATTGGTGAAAATAATTAAAAGGTTAGAGAAAAGTACTAAACTTGAAACAAATTTTGACAGTTCTTGAAACCTCATATATTAGTTTGAAAGGAGTCTGTGGCTAATCCTTAGTCACCAGCAGTTTCTCTGGCCATTAATTGAATAGTATGTCTAGTAGTTTATTGATTTATTTCATTTTATGTATTTATTTGTTGCATTTGAACCTACCACCATTGCTAGGCTTGTTATGAAGCTCTTTGTAATAGTGAAATTGTATTTTTTCTAAGACTGTCAAAACATAGCTTTGAGGCTAGGGAAAGACAATTTTAAGGATAGAAGGAGAATTCTTCCCCACTCCCATCTGACATAGGTAGGATGAACCGAAAAGAATGATTAACTCTATGCTGGCAAGAGCTTGGAAGAGCGTGTGTCTATAAAAGATTTTAATTCATTGTGTGCGTGGTTCTTAATTTTTCTATATGATGTCATAATTTTGAGAACTGCACAAGGTACTAGATGTTTTCTAGGTGCAATCCAGGGTGTGGTGTCAAGTTTAAAGCTTATAAGGTTCAGGATTTGAGTAATTTTGGGACCATTCCCAATTATATCTGCCCATCCAATAAGGTTTGGTATTATTGTCTCTCCCTGTATCCCCTTCCCTTGGAAGCAACAGTGAATGCAAAAGTCAGCTTTTCTCAGTTGGTGCTCCATTCTGAGGAACAGCATTCTCCTGGAAATCCAAATAGCTTCTGTCCCATTGGTTTTTAGGAAGATGATTAAAACTTGACAGTCCAGCAGGCCTTGGGTGCTAAAGTCTTTTAATGTTTTTCCAACTTTGGAGTACACATCTTATGTAATAGATGTTCCCAATATTTATATTTGTTAATATACTTCCTTTTTAATTTTATAGTTTACAATAATTATGATTTATGAATAATGTATACACACACACACACACACACACACACAGACACTATTAGTTATATATTTGTGTATATTAGACGCATATGTGCTTTGTGACATAATTACAGACGATTTTCAACTGTTGTGATGGAATTCACTCAAGATTAGCGTATTTTGGAAAAACAATTCTAACACCAACCTTTCTGGAACCTGGAGCTACCTATGCAGCTGATTCCTATCATTGAATGCTCTGTTTTTTTCTTCTCCCTTTGTTGATTGTAGCTGAGGGAGGGGAGGAAGTATATCTGTGGGTGAGCTGCATAATTGTCACAAGGAGACCCTGATGTGAGACTGTAAAGCCATGTCATTTTTTTCCTGTAAATCTTGTAATTTCGTGCTTCAGAGCACAACAAAGTGAGAGAGTCAGCAGGGAGTGAATTAAATTCCCCCATGAGAGCTCCTACGGGATGGGCCTCTCCATTCTGTTCACAGTTCTCTTGGCTCCTGTGCACCATGCTGTGCATCCCCACAATCAAGCACCAGGCCTTATGCTGCCTCCTGTGTACCAGCCTGGCTTGGTGCCCTCTTGACATGTTCTGGCACTCATCACAAGTTGTATTCTTGTTGCACAAGCCACGACCAACTTAATAAACTCACACTGTCTTTACAGGGTTCCCAAAGCCCATAAAACAGGGGGCAGTCCCTGCTGTCCCCTTGTGAACAATGCTCCCATTGGGTGGCTAATGCAATTAAAATGGGGCCTTTTGGAGATTTTATACAGCTGGTTGCAGCATCACAATTTCTGCTGGCAAGCCATCTTTCCAATCAGTATGGCATTTGTGCTGTGTCCTAGACTTGCTCAGAATTTGTTTTAAACTTTGGTAAATTAATTCAGGAAGTGAAAAGCAGCCATGGAAGGTATTAAAGATTGGGTTGTTTCTATGGAAGAGTTTGACAAATAAGAATTCAGTTTATTTGGTCCATCATTATTCTTGTTAAAAAGTAAAATTACCTCCTTTTGCAGAAGCTTTTTTTCTTTGGCAGTGTGCCTGATGCATTTTATAGTGATCATTGAAGTTATTGCATTAGGGCAATAATATTTTAAGAGATTCTGGTTTAGTCAACAGTGTCACAAAGCTGTATGAATCCAAGACAGGTCACTACAACCTATCATGAATGAAATCCGACTGTTTTGAATTGACTTGCTTTCCTTAAGCAAAGGAAAACAAGCATTTGGCAAAAGGTACTTCAACATGCTGTTAAAAGAAAAATAAGCTGTTTAGGATACAGTTATAATGCATAAAAATACTCGATGAACAATTGCCACAGTTGTTTGAAAGCCAGGTGGTGCAACTGAAACTTCAAGACTGTTGAATTTTGAATGGGGGATTTCTTTTTATTGTTCTTATTTTGTCTTGCATCTATGTAATAGGAGGGGAAAAAAAGAATTTTAAATTTCATTCATAAAATGGCAATCTCAATCTCCCTGATTTATTCAGCCATTTACACTTGTTTCTCCCCTTCCCCTTTGCCAGGAATAGACTGTTGAGATTTTCTTTTCTGTTTTTCATTTTTTCTTTCTTCTAACATTATAAATAACAACAGCTAACAATATAGTGGAGACTTTAATATTAAGTTCACAAATCAAAACCTTTCTTGTATTGTAAAATAATCACATTTTGCAATTGTTTAATTATACAGTTAATCGACCTTAAGTTCATTATATTTTAGAAATCATGGTTAACTTTGTTCTAAAGTTTTTTCTCATTTTTTAAAGGTTTAATTTATCTAAATCATCACAATATTAATAATTTTTAGTTTCTATTGTATAGATACCACTGTATTCAGTTGCTATCTATATTCTATAAAGTATTATCTGCATTTTATAATACAATAAAACTATTAACTTGGGGGGAAAGGAAAAGAAAAACAGTATTTTAGATTCAGGGACTTAAATGTATAGGCATTTAGTCTGCGATATTTTTCATACTTGTTGAAAGCCTCAAACTGGATGTGACTTTTGGCTTTACTGTATATTTTATAAACATGATTTTAAAGTTACTTTAAACTGACAGTTATGTTCTAGATTTTTGATACAGCATCTACAATTACTGTATGTAGGGAATGGGGTTAGAAATTGATTGCTATGGACAGCTTTTATAGGCTTTTGTGCAAACAAGGGAAATATCAGTAAACTTACTTTTTAGTCATTCAACTCCTTTAAATGTATAACAGCAACATTATCCTATTTAGTATTTAGCATAGTTTTAATGAAACACCTGATTTTCCTAAGAAACCGTTCTAAGAATAATAAAATTCCATAACTTGGAATTTTAAGGGTACTTTGTGGAAGATTTGCTTTTCAATAAATTTGCATAAAATATGAATTAGTCCACTTAACATGAATAGTATTAACTATTTGCTATTTAGAGCATATTTAAAATCAAAATCCATACATGTTTTTTACATATGTGTAAATATGGAAATGTCCTGAAATTGAACACCTTAATTGGTAAACTTTTAAAATTATATTCCTATACAATCATGAAATTAATTTTAGAAATGTTAAGTTGCTGTGTTCAGAGATGGAATATATATATATATATATTAAAAAACTCCAGAGTGTGCTCTGTCTGCAACTTTATGTATGTAGATATATTTCTGCTGTGTGTTTCTAAAATGATATATTTCATATTTGTGTATCTTCCTTGCAACTCAGATGGTTTTATTTTTCGATAATATAGTGCAATATCTCTCTTGTATTTATGTGCAGTTAAACTGTGTAAGTGATAATTGGTGTAGAAAATCAGCTGTTCCTGCAAACAGAGAAAGTACGGTACAGTATGCAGGATTTTAAATGCCTGACGGAAAGTAACTTTGTTCTTTATGGCTAGAAATGTGGAAAATTAACAAGCGACTCTTTCTCTGGGACACACCCTGCAAGTGCCTCTGTTGAGGGGGGGGGGGAGAGCACAGCCGGCCTTTGGAAGCCAGAGCCTTGATTTACGGCTGCAGTGTTGACAGCTCAGTGGAACCCACATGCTGTTTGCAGCACCGCCAAGCTGGGCTATGACCTGCCGACCTCTACCCTGTGCTCCCCCCTCTTGTCTCTGTGCTGTAATAAAAACCTGTCTTGCAGGCAGGGCTACAATGACTTTGTTGTTCAGAAATGTACCAATTTTTTTCATGAAATTCTTTTCAAAGCAAAAATAAGGAATGCATGAGGAAATGGGGCTTTGGGAGCAGGCTTGTTTGTGCTAGAATTTATTCTCTGCTTGCAGTCCTCTGCTGTTGGCTCCTGAATGGAACTCCTCTTCTCGGTATGCTCTCCTCCTCCTTCTGGGGACAGCCCCTCTAGTCTGAAACACCAGGGCACACTTTTAAATGCTTGCATTCTTTCACAAGTTCCCTGCTTTGTGCACACCTTTTCCTACTCTTTTTTCCTTCTGAGTGGCTATCAGGATTACGCTGTTAACAACTGAGAACCAGCCATACTGCCTTTCTGAACATCCTGTGTTTCTCAGGCTCCAGAATATAGTTATGTTCCATTTTGAAGCTGAACATTTGATAGGGCACGAGTTGATTCATGTATACAAAATGAGAAATTAAGAGAAATAATGGCTCATTTCATTCACCCATTCTCACACCTTGGTCTAAGAAAGGTGATCTTCTGTTAGACCAAGTAGTAACATATTGAACTTTTGGTTGACTACATAGATACATCCTGTTATTTTTTTCTTTTTGGATAATGACAGAGGAGTGGTTTACCATTGTTTTCTTAATATAATAGATAATAATCTCCACTTTCCTTAACTAGCATAGTGTTTCATACTGGTTGGAGGGTATTAACTTTATCCAGGCCCACACTAAGAAAAGGCAATATGTCTTGTAATTATTTTATGGATGTGTACGTGAGAGTTTAACTTCAAGTTCCTTGAATTTTAGAACTGGACAGACTTTTTTGTCCAGAATATCTGATTTGAGAGCTCACTGGTTTGCCAAACCACATAAAAAATGAGATGGGATGGTAACTAGAATTTAAACTGAGTAAAGTTTTCTTGTGTGATTCTGTTCATAGTTGTGGGTATCTGCCCACTAAATAAGTATACACAAGAAATGGAGACTTTTCTTGAAACTGCTCTCTCATCAGATGGAGGGCCAGAGTTGGTTTTAATGAGAACTTGCTAAGTTAAAAGCTGCTTTCATTTTGGTAATCAACACTTTCTTCTAGTTGCATATTATCAATTTACTGTAGAAAATTATTTACAGATAGCTTTAAGCCCTTTATATATAGAATAGAGATAAAGAGAAATATTTTGAATGTGTATAGATACTAAATTACCCTTATCTAAGCTACAGTCAAAGTACAATATCTAAAATATAATATAGCCCCTCCTAGCACACAGTTGCACATTTCTGATTCTTTCTGCATTTTTAGCAATGCCCTTTTTACTGAAACAGTTTTAAAAGTAACAATGAGGAAAACTGTGCCCAAATTCACATGGGTCTTGGGTCAAATGTCATATCCATATGTAGAACATATATTGGGAAACATCAACATGAAGCCTAACTCTTCTTCTGAGATATTAATGGTCTGAAGAAGGGATTGATGAATTGCATGCCATTCTATCCACAATTATGTATCATTTTAAGAAATAAATCCACAATTATAATTTTAACTTTTATCCTAATACATATTTTGTAGCAAAAATGAACTATTCTAAGCAATGCATTGCATTGGGAAAGGTATGGATATATACGGTGTGAAGGAAAGCAGCGCATAAGTGAAAGGAAAGCCTTTTTCTGATCTTTCCTTAAGAAATATAAATTATTGGTTCATTTAAGAATGCCGGTTCCTAATCTGATTGCATTGCCTTTTTTACTTTGAAACCAGCTGAAATCATAAACATTTATGTAATATTTATCTTGAATGGGATTTGAATAGGAAGTAGGGTGCAGGGAAAGAAGGCATCAATGGAATCCAATCTGCAGATGAGGAAAATCTATTGAGGTTCTCCCCCCCCCCCTGCATTTAACATCATGTATGTACATTAGGTTTGTTGATTTGTTTGTTGGGTGTTCCAGGGTATTCCCACTGGTTTTGCCAATCCGGTCTATTTCCATTCAGTTCCATTATGCAGCATTTGAAATTGCCAGATTATTCAGTCAGCCCTAGGATATTCTCAGGATTGAAGATGCATTTCTTTTTACATAGAAGAATACTAACAAAACTGCCTCACTATGTAGGAATCATGCTATTTTAATTAAGTCTATACTTTTATCGATGATACAGATTTTTAGGGACCCTTCCCTGTCCTGATAACTTAAAAATGTACATAGTTATTGTAGTTCAGAGTTTATTGTTTTTGAAGAAAACTGGAAAGAATGTAACTTTTTCCTCTTTATTCTGTCCTGTATTTGTTTCTATCAAGGCTCTTCAGGTGGCAAGGCAATTCCTTCTGCAGCAGGCAACAGGGCTGACTTCTCCTACCAACAATGAAAATAAGCAGCCGGCTGTTCAGGTAAGGGACAGCAAAAATGTGGGTACTATTAAACTATTAAACTTAATAGGCCATGAGAATGTTTAAAATTCTACTTCAAATGTATACCTGAAAATCTGAGCTTTCTTAGTATAGCTTTAAAAAGCATTAATAATTCTGTAAATCTTTTAGCGATTGAAAAGTATTTTTGCCATGCTAATATTTATAGGCCTGCTTTTTCATTGCCATGATCTCATGGTGTAGGGCAGCGGTCTCCAACCTTGGCCACTTTATGACTTGTGGACTTCAACTCCCAGAATTCTCAGCCAGCATGGAATTCTGGGAGTTGAAGTCCACAAGTCATAAAGTGGCCAAGGTTGAGGACCTCTGATGTAGGGCACCATTATTTTTTTCATTACACTCATTATAGAGGTGAGGAAAACTGATATTGTCGTGATGCTTACTCCAAGGGGGAAGATTTTGTAGCTGTTGAGAATTTGTCTTCTCACTTTCTAAGCCAGCACTTATTCAGTAGGCCCTTTCTATTGTCATTCATTGATAATGTGTGCAGTTTTGGCCGTCTTTCTTGGTGGCCTGAAAAAATAATTGTGATACCCATTATTAGAATCTCTTTGTCTATAAAATAGTTTTTCAGCCATTGGGGATAGAAAGGCATTTTCTAGATTGCTGTACTTTTTAAACATTTCTAATGGTGCAGACCAGCTTAGGGTAGCAAAAACTATTAAAATAAAGTTTTAAGTAATCAGGATAATAATAATAATAATAACAACAACAACAACAACAACAACAACAATAATAATAATAAAAGTTGGAAGGGACCTTGGAGGTCATCTAGCCCAACCCCCTGCTCAGGCAGGAAACCCTATACCATTTCGGACAAATGGCTATCCAGTCTCTTCTTAAAAACTTCCAGTGTTGGAGCATTCACCGCTTCTGGAGGCAGGTTGTTCCACTGGTTAATTGTTCGAACTGTCAGGAAGTTTCTCCTTAGTTCTAGGTTGCTTCTCTCCTTGATTAGTTTCCATCCGTTGCTTCTTGTCCTGCCTTCCGGCGCTTTGGAGAATAGCTTGATTCCCTCTTCTTTGTGGCAGCCCCTGAGATATTGGAACACTGCTATCATATCCCCCCTCGTCCTTCTCTTCATTAAACTAGACATACCCAATTCCAGCAACCATTCCTTATATGTTTTAGCCTCCAGACCTCTAATCATCTTTGTTGCTCTTCTCTGTAATCTTTCTAGACTCAACATCTTTTTTACATTGTGGTGATCTTTCTTTGGATGTAGATAAAAATTATCAGAAGGTACAGGTGACATGATATTCTGCACTGGGAAAAAATAGAAAGAAAAAGAAAAAAAAAGTGTTCTGATTTTTCCAGGCAACTTCTGGTTCTAGTATTTTGGTAATGAGAAAATAGCTTTTCTTTGTCTACTTTATCTACACAGTGCAAAATTGTATACACTTCAATCATATCCCTTCTCATTTGCTTCCTTTCTAGATTAAAAAGTTCCAAATTTTACAACTTTTCTTCATAGGAAAGCAATTCCTTGATCGTCTTAGTTGCTCTCCTCTGAACCTTCTCTAGCTTCATTATATACTTTTCAGGTGCAGTGAACAGAACTACACACAATATTGCAGGAGTGATTGCACAATTGATTTACAGAAGGGCATAATAATATTGATATCTCTATTTTCAATATATTATTCCTAAAATGCTGTTGACCTTTTTTTTTTTTTTACAACAGATGCAAGCTGTGTTAACATCTTCACTGAAATATTTACCATTGCTTCAAGATCTCTTACTCATCATTCACTGCTAGCTCTGATCCCCTTAGTCTATACAAGTAGTTAGAATTTTTGGCATCAATGTACATCACTTTACATTTACTCCTCTTGAAAGACCTCCGCTATTTTGATACCCACTGCCCTAATGTGCAGGTATCCCTTTGGAGCTCTTTTACAGTCCCTTATTGTTTTTACTAGTCTGAACAATTTAATGTCATCAGCAAACCTGATTGTTTCACTAGTCATATCCCATTCCAGATTATTTATAAATATATTAAAAAGCACTAATCCTAGGACAGAAACCTGAGGGATTCCATTAGTTACATTCCTCCATTATAAGAAATTGATTTGGTTTTCTTTTCTATTTTTTAGCTACTTTCCTGTTTAAGCCTGCTGGGAAGTCTTTGATGATGAACTTTATCATAAACTTTGAAAGTCTAAGTAGATAACATCTACTTGCTTGTCTTTATCCGCATCTTTATTAATATCTTCAACAAATTCTAATAGATTAGTTGTGCAAGACTTCCCTTAGTGAAGCCATCTTGGATATCCTTGAGCAAGACCTGTGTCTCCAAATGCTTGGTAATTTTATCTTTAATAGCAGTTTCAAATATGTTCCCCGGAACAGATATTAAACCGACAGGCCTAGAATTTCCTGGATCTCCTATGAGCCATTCTTAACAATTTGAATTATGCTGATCACCTTCCAGTCTTCAGTGACCCAGGCCTAGTAGAATCAGGCTACATATTTTAGTTAGGAGGACCACAATCTCTGCTTTAAGTTTACCAGAATGTATTATTCTGTTTTGAATTTCACAATAGACTTAGATAAAAAAGGTGATCAGCCTTAAAATCATCTTCAACATTGGACTGATGATTTTTGTAAGGGTTAGGATCAAGTTATTGGAGGCAGAGAATTATTTGAATACTGAGTACAAAGCTGGAATAAAGGTTTCAAATTGGCCTGGGTACTTTATGATGATCCCCAGAATCAGCATAGGAAAAGGGAGAAGTCTGAATCCTCACCATGTTCAGTTAGTCAAGGTTTCAAAGGCTTACTGAGAAAGGGATAGGGTGAGAACATTTCTGTGAATAAACTGACACTATTCCACTTTCAAGATCACTGATTTTATTGTTAAATCTGTTAGCTACATAGAGGGCTAAAATAATGGGAATCCAGTTCAGGAATCCAGGAGAAAAGTGAACAATATGAAATTGTTCCACATAAAATTAAGTGCTATGCCTATCTAGGACATTGCATGATATTGTTGAAAATATAAACTAAACATTTTTACTAACCAATTGAAATGCTTCACATTGAAACAAAAGCTTCTGAAAATATATTTTTTTCCTTTCAGAAAAACTCATCCCTCTTCAAATAATGTCCAAACTTTGGCTGAATAGCGTTGTTCGTTTGTGTATGATTCAGAAAGTATTGAAACTCCCTTCTCTGCCCATTATGTGACTTTGGAACTAGAATATTATCACAGTCACAGAGTTGTTGCTGTTCTGGCATCTAACATTGTGTGGAATATCATGTTGTCATATTCTGCACTGCCCTTCCCCCAAAAGTGATATCTAGCGATTGCAGTGGGAATGGGGAAATATATAGCATGATGTCATCACATCACACTTTTGTAGACATTACAAGAAAGAGTGTGAAAGAGACAGAGAAAGAGGTAGCAGCTTTGTGCCTTTTGTAACATCTAATTACACCCCGAATCAGTTACACCTCAAGCATCAAGCCTGCTCTTTAGCTTTAAAATGGTAAAACTGCCCTCTTTTCAGCTTCAAATGTCCCCAGAGACATTGCCAAAGTGGAGGTCATTGTACATACCAGCCAGGGCAATGGACTTGGGATATGCAAAGGGTTGCCAAATGAGCATAAATTAAGGTCTAAAGGAGGAACAGAAAAAAGGAGGGGAAGCCCAAGTAAGTGGAAAGTGACAATTTTAAATAGCTGTGTGGAGAGACTCTCCCTTTAGGCTAATTAAATTTATTGGCAAACAGCAGGATACTTTATTTGAGCCACGCAGGTTTAATTAACAAAAGAAAGTAATTAGTATGTGCTATCCTGGAACTGAAGGTCCTACTTATATCTGTCTGAATTCTTTCTCAAATCTGCTGGAAATCACAGAAATCCCATAGAAGAGGACATGGATAAAGAGAGCTTGTTTTCTGATTATCTAGATGCTCCAGATGGTTAAAACCTTGTGATAATCTTCATATTTATTGATCTCATGTTTTGTTTAAATGCATCTCAAATAAAACAAGGGGATTATCTTGTCTGTGGTTTCTCATTCCGTTTTGCATGTGCACACCCTGTCCTCAAGTGAATGTGCTCCATTTCCTTCTTAACCAGGTTCTATTTATTTTTCACAGAGGCTGTCTGCCTCTGAAATTGTACAGCTAAAGCTGCGTTATGTTCCTTTGAAAGCAGAAGAAATTATCATTCCTTGATGCCCAGCATTATTCGTTTCATGATCAGATGAGGACATGATTATTAGCGAGACTAAAGTTCATTGTGCCAAGATTCACTTTTCAGAGAAGGCTAGTCTCTGGACTTTTCCCCCCAACTGTCTACGTCTCAGTAAAGAAAAGCCAGACCAGAAGCCACTCGAGAAAAATAGTTTAACTCACATGTTCTACTCTCACTTCACTTGTATAGTGACTTTGCTTTCTTTATTCCAATAATTTTCAAATGAAGTCCTGCTGTGAGTTTTCTGCTAACTTTCTTGTTTTTCTGCTAGTGTTTTCAAAACATCATAAACATGATATTATCTTAAGAAAGTTTGTAAGACATGACAGAATCCAGATGCATCCAGAAACGTTTTTTGGTATGTCTCTTTTCCTTCTTTCTTCTCCTTCATGACACCTGACCTGAAAGGAGTAGCTGTTCTGTAGAGGGAGCAGATAGGCCACCAGTTTCATTAACGAGTTTAACTGAAAGTGAAGAAGGCAAAATCATTGTTGATATTAAGAGCAATAATTCATCTGAGCTTCTCCTGAGCCAACAGTCAGCTTTTTCCAATAGCTTTTTCAGGAAGGAAATGCAGTTACTAAGTGAAAAACATATTTAAAGAACAAAGGCAGTAAGGATGAAGTCAGATTCCTGTAATCTGTGAGTCTCTCTCCTTTTTATTTTTGTGTGAATATACATGCCCATATTTCCTATATTTTTCCTGTTGTTTTTCTCCCTTCTGTTTTCTCTTCTTTTTTTTAGTGATTAAGTGTGTGAATCTGGATTCTATCTAGCCGTCTTTCTAAACTAGTCTCATTCTGTCATTATGTGTTTACCTTTCCTTTCACCTTCACTTGTTCCTGGTCTGTTTTCTCTCTCCCTCTATGTTTTTTATGGCCCTTTTGCTTTGTCTCTTTACATTACCGCCACTCTTGGTCCAGCCTTTTCCAGTCTCTTTTCTGTCTGTCTTGATAACTTTCTCAATGTTAACAAAGCCTAATGTTCTCTCTCTCTCTCTCTCTCTCCCTTCCCCCCTCCCTCCCCATCTTTTTGTGTTACAAAAGCACTTGTGAAAATTATAGGCATGAGTCAGGCATAACTCAAAACTCAGCAGCCTCTCTCTCCTCCATATTCTCCAGCAGTGTTACTGGAGGAGGATCCAAATGAAGCGACAGGGTTAGCAGACTTTTTTTTTTTTTTAAAGAAATTTATCTTAACAGTGGAATGGTGTGGATGAGATTGACCAGGAGTTTTCTTCAGGTGGGAGAACTGATAGGAAGTGTGTTTGTGTGAATGAAGAATGTATTGAATAAGACTGAAAGGTGGGCTTGTTAATAGAATGTGTAAAAATGACTGTAGAATATCAAAGTATTTTGAATTTGAACTTTTATATAAATTCTGCAGCCAAAGACAAGTCCAAATGAAGCAGGTATGCTTCCACGATTGTAAGAAAAACAAAACCAGACTTTACCCCTGCCCTCCACCCTGCTTGCCAGGCTTCAGTAATTGTTTTCCACTCTTGCCCAAAGAGTGGAAAGTAAGCAGAACTCTTTCTTTCTTCAGTCCAGTAGCCTCTGAACACCACTATAATGTTTTCCTTTACAAAGAGGATAGAAAGTATTAAAAACAAGCTGCACAGCTAGAAAGGAAAGTAGAGCTTTCTAATGTTGAAATCAGAGTTAGTGCAAGTGTAAATACATTAATTGGCAATTGTGTGGCAGAATGCAGCACTTTTAAACTTTTCCATTCAGGTTTGGTAGCATAAATACTGTACAGTGTATTCATGAATATTGAGAAATGCCAAAACTGTAATATTGATCTTACTGAATAATAATATCAGATACCAGAATTTGCCCACTACAAAAAATAAAGTTTTGTCAAAATATACGCTATTTTCATGTTTCTTTAATTATGTCTTGTAGTGGTATTTTAATAAATTGAATAAAATTGACTACCCACTACTGGGATCTTTATAGAATTTTGGGCTGGACCAGACCCTGATCCATTAATCTAGTTTTGGAAACTACCTTCTATGTGTAGACAGACTCTTAATGCAAAGTTTGAAGTTGAGAAGGTTCCTACAGAACAGACTTACCAAGCTTAAATTGTCTCATTGATCGCTCTTGTCTTGTCAATTGTATTTTCTGGGGGCCCCAGCACATGCCAAGACTAAACCTCCATACCAGGCTTGTATAGGCACAAAATATTAAAACACTGAATTTATTTCAGTTTGATAGTTGTATATATAACATGGCTTAGTGAGATAAGTGAAGTGCCTGTCTATTTCATTTACAGTTCACAAAATTACTGTAAACCAAAATCCAGAAAAAAAACAACTTTAGGCAATTTTTTGTTGTTGTTGAAAAAGGTCACTCAGATTAGAATAATTTGTGGAACTTTAATATAGAGGAAATTCAGTGTATATGAACTTTGTGAATTCTGAGCATATCATCCAAATTAATGTGTGAAAAATAATTATAATGTTTTGTCAGTTTTTTTTCAAAGTTCACAGTGCAGTTTTTAGCTCATGAAAACTTCCTTTCAAACCTGTCTTACAATAAAAAAAACTTCTAAAACATCACTTTGAACAATACATACATACATACATATATACATATAAATTACATATTTAGGTATAAATTGTGGTATTTTAACAAAAATGATAAATATAGAAATAAGATCTGAAATGTAATGTTGAGATTACAAATGCATACTTGTGTAGTGAAACAGAAATGTTCTGGAAGTTAATTTAGTCATACCTAGTCCAAGAAATAGCCAGCCTAATGGTTAAAGACAGCAAGCTAGAAACCAGAAAATTGTGAGTTCTAGTCCTGCCTTGTGTATGAAGCCAGCTGAGAGATCTTGTGCAGTAACTCTCTTTCAGCCCTAGGAAGGAAGCAATAGCAAACTACTAATGAAATTTGGGCAAGAAACTTTAGAGACTAATCCAGGCAGTTGCCAGAAGTCAAAAAGGGCAGGGCAGAAGGAAAGGAAGGAAGGAAGGAAGGAAGGAAATAAATTAGTTTAAGAAAACCAAACAGTCATTCCCTAACCTTTGGTTCAAGAGAACATTTTACATCCACTAGATTTATATCATTTGTATTTTATTGTGAGCTTTGAGCAAACATGTGATATTAGGAAAAGTATCTTTAACATTTTATGGATTTTTTAAATTGTTTTAAAAGTGATTAACAGCTATACAGAAACACTGTAACTGTCTTTTTATCCAGAATTTCTGAAACTTGAAATTAAAATTAGTTACATAGATCAGTGACAAACCCTTCCTTCCTCCCCTCCCCTTCCCCTCCCTTTTTGACCAAGTGAACACATCCTAACAGTTCTTGGGATTCTTAGCCATCTGCTATTTCATTTCTTCCTTGATTTGTTGTATTTGTTAATTTTTTTAGTTTCCCTTTTTATCTACACATATCACATGTACATCCATACACATATGCACTCATTCATTTACTTGCTGTTGTTTCCAGTTCAGTAATTACACTTTTGAATATTTTATTAATGATTCTGTTTTAAAGTCAATATCTTTCCAGAGAAGTGCAGTTATTTTATTTTTAAAAAAATTCTCCTAATCCAAAATTTCAGGTAGAGGCCTCCATGATTTTTTTTTCTTACCTCAGAATACAAATTTGTAGGAAAGTGTCAGTATCCATTTGGCCTTTGAATTACTTTGAACCACCTGGCAGGTTCCAGGTAAAGTGATAATGCCTATTTGAAGTAGATGTAAGACGTTTTGAAATTCAACTGAGATGAAACAATCAGATTTCAGTTATCATGAATCTGCTATATTTATTTTGATAATCTGAGGTAATTTTATGTTATAATTTATTATTAATTCTATCTTAGATGATTTATTTATTAAAAGAAAAGCAGGAATAACTGAATTTATTCCAGGAGTATCATTGAAATTCAACTCTCCATTCTGACCTATGGCATATTATGAGTTTTATGTATATGAGAGCATAATGCTAATGTAATTCACTCTACATCCCTAAATCAGTATTTTACACTTGGAAGTTCAATTATGCAGTGATGACAAATTATGAAAACCAGGTTCTTTCTGTATAAGATTACTTAATTCTAATAGTCTATGTAGTTGCACATTTGTATTCACTCCTTTTCTTTTTTTTCTGTTTGTTTGTTTAAAAAGATGTTACATGTACAAACTAAAATACGAGGACAATTTGAAATTAAACCTCCATTTGGTTATCAGTGACAGACATTCGCAGATACAGAACTTTTATTATACACATTAGAAAACTACAACATTACATTACTTTTCAACATAATCGCCATTCAAATTGAGGCACTTGTCATAACGTCTTACAAGATTTGAAATTCCTTAGTAGTAGTCGCTCGGCGCCAAATCTGGGCTATGGGGGGGGGTGATCAAAAACATCCCAACGGAACTACTTCAAAAGTTCTTAGGTGCATCTAGCGGTGTGCGGGCGAGCATTATCGTTGAACCAATACCACACCAGTAGTCAGCATGCCCCGATGCTTTGTTATGGATGGCTCGTCTGAGTTTTTGTAACATTTCACAGTAGACTTCTGAATTGATGGTCGAACAACACTCCATGAACTTCACTAGCAGTACTCCTTTGGCATCTTCACATTTGTCGGGATTGTCTATAGCACCACTTCCGGTGCGATGTTGGTTCATGATACCAGCTAGATGGACCCAAGAACTTTTGAAGCAGTTCCTTGGGATGCTTTTGATCAAACACACACACACCATAGCCAAGATTTGGTGCCAAGCGACTACTAATTAAGGAATTTCAAACCTTGTAAGATGTTATGACCAGTGCCTCAGTAATGTAATGTTGTAGTTTTCTAATGTGTATAATAAAAGTTCTTCGAGTGTCTGTCATTGATAACCAAATGGAGGTTTATTTCCAGATTGCCCTTGTATAAGATATTTATTTCATGCAATCTCTGCAACATGAAAATGTCCCAATCCCTATTTAAAAACTTTAGTTTTTCTGTAACTATACTGATCATGGTTATCTCCCTCAACAGAATATACTTTTCATGCAAAATTACCTATTTTATTTATAAACTGTCAGTTTGATTGTAACTTTTATGTATTAATGCTTTTACTTTACCTTATACATGACTTTGTTTCTTGGTTTTGACATCTCCCCCCCCCAAAAAAATGTTAAATGTGACTCTTATCCATCAAAACATGGCTCAAGCCTGACTTACAATGGTGCAATACATTTCACAAATAAATGGGAACTTAAACTGCATCCCCAATTTATTTTGGTAGTTGTGCTCTGATAGAATTTGATACTTTTATTCCCAACCATTTGGGCTGTAGAAGTTGAAGGACTATGAGCCAATGATGTGGTTTCAAAAGAACATTCCAAATTCTACTTGGGAAAATGAATTGATTGCAAGATTATGGCCATTTTTAAAAGTTCTGGCAATGAGAAACACTCTTTTCTTCTTGAGATTTTGTCCATTTCTAAAAGAAAACTGAAGGGTATATGTGCCATTTCAAGACATTTTTGTAACCAAAGAAGAACAGTACAGGGAAAGAGTAGCAAATTTGGAGCAACTGCAGGAAATTGCTTTTCTTTTGTCTGCGTGGCAAGAGAGCAGTGGTGTGGAAAAGTGTATTTTGTTGATCTGAACTTGAGTGAAATGGGTAATGAAGACAGATCAATATTAGCCCTTCTACGTTCACTCACTTGAGAAAAAACAGAACTTCCTCTATACGTGTTGTTCAGCTGATTTTTTTTTATTTTAGTTGGTCATATTAGAGCGGATTCTCTTATTTTCTCCCATGCCTTGATCCTCCTCCTTTTTTTATTCATTCTGTCTTCTTGTTACAGCTCTTACTTTTGCTTGGTATCCAGAACATTGGTAATGTTGGTATACAGACACTAAGAAACAAAACTATATTGCATAGGTCAGTCAGGTGTAATAAACTATTGGTTTAAGTCTGATAAACTTAAACAGTGTCACAGGAGACTGTCAGATTTCATGAAACTTTAACATGAAAAGCACATAAAAACACTTTTTTATCCAGGCATGCTAATATATCTCCCCCAACGTTGTTCGTATTCTGTTCTTAGAATAATTCCCAGAGTTCAGTGGACCTTAGCTTCATTTGGATTAACAGTACGATGTCCATCTCGGGGCATCTGTTGCGGAATATTTTTAGTTCATCTTGTAGCAATTAAAAATCAATACGCATAGGACGTAGCAATAGTACTCATGCAAAGTTAAGCAGTTGGAATGCTTTCTTAAAATATAAATGGAGTTAGCAACTAGATCTTGGGTTCATTTTATAATAATTAGAGAATACAGTAAGACTTAAATTTGTATAAATACCTAGTAGGCATTTATATATGTGTACTACACTACAATAATTTAAAATATTGTGATTCCACTACAAACCCAAACAAAGTTTCCTAGAGCACTTACTTCTTCTGATGATATTATGTTTCCCATGACTGATTTTTTTTTTAAGTATGACCCATATCTATGAAAGAGGTGCCAATCCCTGGAATAAGATTTAGCTCAGAATGAATACCTAGATATGTTGTATTCAGTATTGCAATTATTTCTTTGAATCACTTGATTTCTTTATCCCCGTTCCTCAAGACAAATTTATGTCCTAGGTATTAATTTCTTTGAGGACTACAAATATGCCTAATCATATGCAATCTTCCCTATTCCTAATTTTGGCTGGCTGAATGGGATAGAACTCTCTAGTTCACGGGTGTCAAGCTCGCCGCATCACGTGACGTGTTGTGACGTATCACAACTTTTTTTGCATTTGCTGGAGCTGAGGTGGGCGCGGCCTCCGCATGATGCAACCGGCCCACTGGGCCGGCAGTTTGACACCCCTGTTCTAGTTTTATGCAAGTCAGGCTTCTGCTCTCTGTCAACCAAATGCAAATATAAAAATCCCCTTCAGAACCTCTGAGGAAGTTTGCAGTTGAACAGGTGAGTTTGGCACACAATATACTAATGTGGGTGTATTGTGCATGACCTTATACCACAGGTCAGCAACCTGCGGCTCCGGAGCCGCATGAGGCTCTTTGAGCCTTCTCCTGCGGCTCCCAGCCTCCTCCGCCATTTACAGAGAGAGGCACTTGCGCTTCCCTTCTCTCTCTCTCTTTCTCTTTCTCTTTCTCTCTCTCTCTCTCTCTCTCTCTCTCTCTCTCTCTCTCTCTCTCTCTCTCTCTCTCTCTCTCTCTCTCTCTCTCACACACACACACACACACACACACACACACACACTGAGTGGGGGAAGAGGACTGGCAGACCAAGGGCAGGAGAGAGCCAGCCCAATAAGAATGTGTGTCAGCTTGTCGGAGAACAGCGTGAAGCCAGCTTGCCAGGTGAGCAGAAGATTGGGGAGAGAGAGGGAGAGAGAGAAGAGAGAGAGAGAGAGAGAACTCATGCACAGCAGCCTCTATTTCTTTTTAATTAAACTCTTCAATCAAGCTTCCCCCCTCCCGCGTGCGCATGTGTGCGTGCGCACGTTTTGCGGCTCCCAGTGTTTTCTTTTCTCTGGGAAACGGATCCAAGTGGCTCTTTGAATGTTTAAGGTTGCCGACCCCTGCCTTATACCCTTACATGTGTTTGCAAATCCTGATTGGTATAATCTTGAACAGAGCTACCATCCCTTCCTTAATATGATACTTGTTTTCTACCCACAAGCTGGCTATTCTTTTGTTTTTTTGTCTTTAATTAGGGTATAATGGGCTTCCTGCTGAAGCATCTTGAAAAGGCATCCCCATTCTGATGCCTTATCAGAGCTTTGTTATAAGACTAGAACTGTTAGTAAGCAGTTTTGTGGAATGGCAACAGGCCAACAAGTGAGTCACTGCCTGTCCTAGCTTACTGTCTGCCAGATGCCAGCTATGACACACCCATACCGACAAACCATTACTGAAGAGAGAAATTCAGCATCTCTGTCCGCAGGCATAATGCTTTTGTTGTTGCTGAGAGCGTCAATTTTTTAGAGAGGAGAAGAGCCTAAGATTGTAAAACTTGGGGCTTGGGGCGAGTCAGTAGAAACTTCCGTGGTAACTTAATTACTCTTGAACTCATGTTAGTGCAGAAACTAGCTGAAACTGCAACCCTCCTTAGAGTTTGGACTTGTGTGTAATGCTTACTGGGAGCTTAATTAATAAATAGTGGTTTGAAAGTTTAAGTCAAAATTGAAAGTATATTTAACTAGCTATCCTAAAAAAAAGATGTGCATGTGGCTTGTTTGCTTGCTTGCAAACTAAAACTAACCAGAGGTTAGCAAAAATGGATTCTGAAAAGTTGTTTGTATCTTAATGTAAAGAAAGAGGAAGAAGGATGACTTTCAGTTCACATCTTTTTTTCCCCACTGCACTTACTATTTGGAAAAATAGTATGTATATTTTAAAACAATGTCCTTGGGGGCTTCAGGAATGATACTTAGGAACCCATTCCCTCTTTTTATGTTGCAAGATATGTTGCATCCAAGGGAGATGAGCAGTTAAGAAACATGAAATAAGAATGAATCAATGAAGGAATGAAAGATGATAATTCTTAAATCTTTTCCCTATTTCTACCTCAGTCTATTCTTTATCTACATGTACAATTACAATAATAATCAAATTTATTGGCAGTTAAATTGCTAGTATTATAGAATTCTAAGTCAAGTACTTCACTTTGCCTACTATAGAATAGCACTCAATAAATGTTGTTCATCAGAATGTTGTTTTACTTTCCTCATTTGCTTCTACTTGATCTAATATAGCTCCAGCCGAGTTGAAAACTACAACTTACATTGCTATTAATTTTTGTTAATAGCATATGGATTGTATCATGAACTGAAAGTTTCAACATCTATCATTGGCCATGCTGGCTGAGTATGCTGAGTAAAGTTCAACAACATCTGCAGAATTGTTCACACCTACTTCAGGCAATCTTGCTGCCATTTTCACTAGCTGGTGCTATTGAAAGTAAAAAAAAAAATAGACTCCCTTTAATATAGCTACCATCACTAGAATTGTCTTGTGAAATAGGTTGAAGTCATTTCTTTTGAGGAGTTTTAATGTCACTAGTGCCCCATGCTACCTGGTAATCATTTAGTTTCATTTACACTGTCAAAATTAGCAGGCAAAAGAGAAATTAATGTATACAGGAAACCTTATTACCAAACCTTTGTGTAAGATTTAAATGTGACCCCCAAATTAGCTATATAGAATGAAATTACTTGACAAGTCTACTTCCATATTATTGATGTGGACTTTGTTAATGTTAGATAAGATAAGATAACCTTTATTGTCATTTTTTTTTACTGTGGGCACAACGGCACACATCAAAAATGAAATTTAGTTGCCCACTCTCAAAGTGAACACATACTTGACACACACCTAACATACTATATACAACATATGTATAGACCCACACCCCTACATATACATAACAAATAAATATTAAACACTGTCCGTCTTGAAAATATAACGGAAGGAGGAAGCTTGAGAGTTCACAAGGTCAATCCTGTATGGAATGAAACTATGGCTGAATCTGGATGTACAAGCAGCAGTAGAAAAATTAGTTCAAGCAATGCCTTACCTAATGTAATTCTGGTGACTAGTACAATGACTTCTTCAAGAGGAATCGAGTACAAATAGTCCTCAACTTACAACCATTCATTTAGTGACGGTTTGAAGTCACAGTGGCACTGAAAAAGTGATTTATGTCCATTTTTCACACTTACGACAGTTGCAGCATCCCCATGGTCATGTGATCAAAATTCGGATGCTTGGCAGCTGGCTCATAGTTATGATGGTTGCAGTGTCCTAAGGACCTTTTTCAACCTTCTGACAGGCAAAGTCAATAGGGAAGCCAAATTCACTTAATAGCAATGTTATTAACAACAGCAGTGATTGATTCATTTAACAACTATGGTAAGAAAGCTCATAAAATGGGGCAACACTCACCTAACAAATGTCTTGCTTAGCAACATAAATCTTGGGCTCAATTGTGGTCATAAGTCAAGGATTACCTGTACTAGATTTGATGCTCCATTGATAACAGAGATTTGGTAAACTGTAGAAATTTCCCTCTAGTGAAAGTAGATAATTGAATAGAAATCACTGTTTAACACTCAGCATTGATTATCAAATACATGAATAGGGAGGGTGTTCCATTAATATAAGAGGAGTTTTAAATTCTTCAAGTAGTTAATCTTATTATTTACTTTTCTCATTACCCCTTTGATTCCTTTTAAGATGATGAAATGTGATTTGATGTTAAGAAAAGAAATAAAATAACTGAGCAAAATATTCTTCAATACCCTATCAATATAGCCATTTCAAAAGCTTCCAGTGGTTTTCATTATTACACTCTATTCTAAGTAGCTGTGCAACTTCCAATATCTGCCATTTGATAGTCATAGCAAAATTTCCTCCCATCCACATAATGGTAGAGGCACAAATGGATTTGAGAAGTTTTAATATATGTGGTCCACAATGCAGGATTAGAATGTGAAGATGACAGGATTAGCAGAAATTGGAAAATTGACCTATTTGATAAGGGATAAAGCAATAAATACTTTCTTTAAAAAACTGGAAACCCTTTATGGACTTTTTGCAGAAAATAGATAAAAATGACATGATGATTTCTGGATTTGAAAAGAGTGGGAAATGGGAAGATTTGGGAAGAAGTTACCTATGTGATATAACCTTGATGGGGGGGGAGGAGTAACAATAAATATGATTGTAACTGTTGTATGGAAGATTGAAAGTTGCTTGTTTAAATATTCTCTTTTTCTTTTATCTACTGCACTTTATTTTTTTTCTTTTTCTTAATTTCTTTTTCTTTATTTTCTTCTCTGTTTATCTTTTCTCTGCTTAAAAATATTCTAATAAATAAAGATGATTAAAAAAGAAAGTAGGTTTAATATATGTGGATTTTATATTGGATTCTATATTTGGGGTAAAGTATTTCATCTCTGGCTATTCAGCTAGCCAAATGTCTTGCTTTTGGCCAAAGAAGATATATTCATTTATATTCTGCTTTTCTGTTCCTTTTAAATACTCAAGTTACTTATATCAGCAGATAACACTTAAAAGTAAAAAAAAAAAAAAAGCCATAGTGGAAGGGATGAGCTGCTAAAACAAATGAGTGAAGATCTGTTGTAGCGCCATAAAGTGTACATTTCATAGCTTGAGAGTAATGTAGAAGAAGGTCCTTTTCTGCATGTCTGATACACAGCCTCAGAAACAAAGGGAGTATCTTTGGATGGCCTCTACTGAATAATTGTATACCACTCAGGGTCACTTCTTATGAGACTGGCATCTATATAAATGTGTTAAATAAATAAATACATTCATAACAGAAGAGGGCATCTTTCAGATACTCACGTTTCAAGCCATTTAGAGTTGTACAGTTAATCTGTCTATTTAGGTACTTAGGAGGGACAGATTCTTTCTGTAAATGAAATGCACAGAAAGACATTGTTAGGTGAACAATTCACACAATCTAATTGAGAACAGCCTTCTCCAACCTGGAGCCCTCTACATTTGTTGGTTTACAACTCTTCCATTTAGCCAGCATGGCAACTACTAGGCTGGCATTGTGGGAATTACAGTCCAGCATGCTGGAGAGTCCCACACTGGGGAAGGATAAAGAAGGTAGGTGAGAGAAAGAATCTAATCATGATAGAGCAGTCATTAGTGACTTTTTCCACCAACTCTTTGTAAACTAGGAAGCAGGAATGTGAGAATCATAGCTCATGTATATCTTCCTTCATGACCCTCCTCTAAGAAACCCCCACCATTCATGGTGTCAGCATAGCATTTTAAGAGAAAAGGGGAAGCTATTTGATGTAGACAAAGGTTTGTATGAAAATATAATTCTGCTTTGTTAGCAGCCATCACACTCTAAAAGGCGCCGCTTTTGTTTTCTTGTAACGTTGTGAAAACCTCATGTCGGATCGAGAGCTGCGGCCCTCACGACTAATCGCCTCTCCTTTGTGTTTTTAGATTATAGGGGCAATTAGTGTTGTCAAAACCTCTGGCAAGTCTCTTTGCTCTTGACAGGGTGTCAGTCCGACGGGCGCGAAATGGAAGGTGTTATAACTCTCCGGTAATTAGAATGCCTCCGATTTTGAAAATGCCAGCCAACGTGTATCAAGCTGGATGTACGGTGTGGTGGGGGGGGCTTGGTGGTAGGGGGAGAGTTCAGATGGGGGATGCAGATGAGCAATTAATTACAGACTCTCATTCAGAGCACATTGCAAGCTGATGAGCAGCAAAAGGAAATTATCCTGATGCTTGTCGTCTAAAGAGTGGGCATCAACTGCATTCTTTCTTGTTCTCCTATTGCTACTACCCAAATTTCTTTACTGATTTTCATTGCTTCTTGCATGTTGGAACAGCCATTCTGATAGATAAAGCATGAACTACTAGCAACTTGATATACTAGCCAAATACAGATTGTGGAGGCTACAATAACAAGTCTTTATGTTAATTATTTCACTACAATTCATTAAGACTCTTCACTGTTGCTGTCCTTGTGATAAATTTGGTCTTCTACAAGCTTTCTTCCTGTAAAAGCTGGAAGAATGCTGCAATTATCACAAGCATTTCTAGAGTCTCTTTCTAATATTAGGAAGCAGTTTAAGTTAAGCAGTCTGAATTTTGTCAAGATGGACCAAGGTCCTATTGCCTTGATTCATTGACTGATTCTAGTTGTCAGTGCCTCTTCAGCAGTCTTGGAGCAAGTCCAAAGGCAGTTAATAAATAACTTCATAAGTTAACTTGGAGTGATTTTTAGAATGACAAATGAAATTTGGGGCACCTCCCTCAAGCCAGCAACCTGAGTAAACAGATAAGCTTTTAACATGCCCCAAAGGTCAGCAAGCTCCTGCTTGCTTGAACTGACAGGACAGAAGGGTGTAGAAATTCCCTGGTGCAATTCTGTCTGCTTCAAGAACTATTAAATCTAAAGGTAAGAATGTCTTCCAGGTTTTTTTTTTTCACTTGCTAGTCTGATGACAGAGTTGATATACTTCATGTGCCAGGGTGCAGCCTTTCTCTTTCTGAATAGATTGAGAGAAGAGAAGAAGGCAACATGCACTGCATGGTCTTTAATGAAAGGAAAACAAGCTAGGCCGGGCATCTTTAATAACAAGCAATGCTGGATGAGATGGAAAATATGTGACTATCTCTGATACTGTATACTTCATGTGGGAAAGCAACATATAATGTTTCTTTGAATGTACTCCAAATATGAGACCTGTTCCTCATAGTGCTCATTTGACATTTCCTGCTTGGAGAAAGGCATGGCTGAAATAGAGTAATTTACATTCCTTGTTCAAGTAATTTATATGCCATTTTTCCTGTGCTCAAAGTGACTTCAAAGCATCTATTCCAAAAGCACTGAAATGCTTGAAATGTACAGCTAATTACCATCAGAAATAGATTTTCCTTACACAAGACACGGAGGGAGGAATGGTACCCAGCTTAATCAGGAAATCTTTCCACCATTTCATGACATCTGGGTTAAAAATCTTGCCTTTTGATTGAAGGCACGTGGAGCTCATCTGACATGTTTGGGGATGTTACCTTTTCTAGGGCATCTTCCAGCATTAGAAGAAGCAATAACTTAATTTTATTCTAAAAATTAAGATCCTCAATCTTCCATTTTCCTTTGCTCTTTGTATTCCTAGCCAGGATCTATCAGACATAATTCTGAAGAACCTTATTCCACAGGAGCTAGTATTTCTGTACTACAGGAATTGTACATTTTTTGAGATTAAAAAATGGAGAGGTTTATCTTTAACTGAAAAATAAATATGTCAAGTAAGAGTTGTATAGATTTTTTCAAACTTTTCAGTGTTTATGTTCTTGCTTGATGCTTCATGCAGAAATGCATAATTATTTATATCTATGAAGAAGTTTTATAATTTTCACAAACCCCTGGAAATGAAGTAATATGGAGACAGGACAGTGAAAGGAAGCTTCTATTCATGATTGGTATTTCATATTTAGACTCATGAACATATCTGATGGATTCAAAAATAGTCCTTCAGTTATACTTACAGAAAGAAATATTCATTCCATATTCTTTGCGACATCATCAAAGTTTGCTCTTGTTCTTTAAGCCACATTTCTTCCTATTTTACTTCATCATTACAGTCATCCTTAAGCTAATACAGAGCTTCTCATATTGGTATAAGGATGGGTTGATGACCCTAGAAGATGCCTTAGTCACTGTGAGAATCCTGCATAGTACTAATACTTCTTCACACAAGCGGTGTGGTTTTTGCTAGCATGGAGTTCCATAGTACATTAATTCTTCTTTAATACATTCATTCTTAGAAAGCGTATTTCTTATTTCTCTTATATTTCAGGCAGCTGTAATAGCTATAGGAAGGAATGTGAAAGAAGGACCGTGACATTGATTGCAGAAAAAATGTGCTAAGTGCATTAGATTTAAGATATTTATGGTTGAGAAGATGCAAAAAGACCAGGTATAAATACTTAACTATTTTTAACACCAGTATTGAAATGTAATAACTGGCATCTGCATTGTACGGTCCAAAGCAATAACAATATCTGGAATAGAATTTTATAGAGCTTTGTGTGGAAAATGCTACTGTCAGTTCCACTAGTTAGACCAGTCCAGGAAATGAACTCCATAGGAAGGCTAAAACTACTTTACTGAGATTGATTTTAACAACAGAATCTTGCAAATTTGATTATAGCATATCTCCTACCCCTTTTATGCTCCAATGAATCAGGCAGGAGTCTGCCTGAGTCATTTATGAATATTATCTCATTTCTCTAGACTTCAGTTCCTTTGTCTTCGCAACAAGTTCTTGCGTATTTCTGCCAAGATCCTCTTCCTCACTTTCTACAGCCAATCTGTTATCTGCTGTTAGTTTTTGTTTTTTAAAGAACAAAAAAAATGTATTATGCATATCTTTAGGATTTAAAGTGTACAATTGGTAACTATCTAAGCCACACGTCTCTTTAGCATCTTCATAAAACTATGGTTCAAGAATTCCTTATTGGGTAATTAAGGTGGGAGTTATGCAATATGAGCTACATGGAACTTATTTCAGATGAGTTCAGGGAGGAACGAGAAATTATGTTTCACAGGCAAATGTTTGCTCTGGTAACAATGGAGGTAGGCTATATTCCAAGAGTGTTTAATGGTATTTTGAGGATATTTTAGTAGAATTTTAGTTTATTATTGTTAGCTTTCTTGAAACATGATGTGCTAATTGTGTGTGTGTGTGTGTGTAGAATGTTTTAGAAATACAGATTGAGTTGGAAATCAGTTGTATTATTTCTGGAGCAGAAAGACATCCAAAACAACCTTTTCCTCTTAAATGCTGTTTGGAGTAGAAGTAAGAGCTGCCAAGGTGAAGATACATTTTTTTTTCTTATTCCTCCCACCTGTATCTTCTGGGCTAGCATACAATATAAGGTCCATTAAAAATGGAACTCTTTATGGGCTATTCCACCAACAACATAGGATAAAAAAACTTTCCACTACATGGTAAATGGCTTTAATTACAATACCCAATTTGGCAGGTGAAATGGTTTTTATTTTTCTTCAGATGGTTAGTGCGGAGAAACAAGACATTTTTAATTGCATGTGAAGATAATCAAGCTTTTTATTTCTATATAATATATTATGTAACATCAATGTTCTAAAATACTTGCAAGAATTAAAAAAATAATAATTACAAGATAAAAGTTAGAATTTTGTTTGGGATATAATAATTTAATCGCACAAGTGGTTGAAATGTTTCTTCCTAATGAAATATTTCAGTTCAAGTGTTTCTGATTACTGGAGGGAAACTCAAATATGGATGCAGCATGAAAAATACTCTGTGCTTCTCTTAGCTTTCTAATTGTTGATAATAATTACAGTCATTGGTAATCAGTAAGATGTTGATAAGCATGTAAAATCTGATTCCATTAATTTAGGGACACGAGCCTTCATGAAACTTTTCTGAATAAAAAATTTTCTGTTTCTGTAATGGGGTACTAACTGCTTTAAGCATGCCACATGCTTCTGTCTCCCCACTTTATTTAATGAAAAGCACTTTTCTTGCAACAAATGCATTTCAGCCTGAAGACTGTATTTAGTTCACAGTCGGCGTTTTCTCCCTGCCTTGCCCCATCTTGTGATAAACATGTTACCTAATTTTTGTTATGAATAGCAGTACAATTTGACATGCCACAACAACATCACAAACTTAGAATAAATGTTTTCAGTACTGATGGATTTGTTGTCACAAATGGCTTGTTGACTGGAAGCGTTATTCACAAATGAACAAAGAGGAAATAGTGGTCAACCACGAAGTGGTTATGTGACTTTTTCTTGATCTCCCTTCTCCAGTAAGGATGAACACTCATTGAAGTTTTTGTTTAACTTTTGACCCACTTACAGGGCATCATGAATTATAGTGACCTAATTCTGACTTGTCTGTTTTGATAGTAATGTAGGCTCTAAGAATAATAACCTTTGGGGACTTAGAGAAAGCAGCACTATTTCCTGCCCTTAAACAAGGCATGTTAGGACAGGTGGTTTATAGTCCACAGACTAGAGTTTTTTCAAAGGCAGGGAAATAGTATAACGAAGCAATGACTGAACATTAAATGTATGCTTGGGTGGAAGGACGGTATCAAATCTCAATATGAATCTCTGTTCAAAATATTTTGTAACATTATGTAATATTTTGCTTCAACAGAAATGCCGAACTTTATTCTCAGGAATTCAGCTAGTGCGGCTATATTACATGTGTGAACAGTCATTGTGGGCATCTGTTAAATCGTGTTAAATAGACAACTTGCCACCCTGAAGCTGTTCCGATTATGCTGCTAGATTTTCATGGTCCAATTGCTAAGAACCATTTTAAAATGGGACACTCACAACATTCTAGATTAAATCTTGAAACAAAGTATTTAAAACTAAATGAAATTCCCATTAAAACAAAAACAAAAGGATTGACAATTTGTCTCCATTTATGAGTGTGATGTAACTTTCCCTCCTTTAGCCTCCTTTAGCCTGCTACCAGCTACAAACAAATAAGTGCAACTTAAAAAATGGTTTCCCATCTACAGCAATTGGTAAAAGGGAAGTCCCACAGAACTTTTCAAAACAACGTATGGTTTCATCTTGCAAATAAGAAAATAGCATTTTCTCTTGCTTTCATTTCTCTCTGTGTGTATGTGCGTGTGTATATGTGTGTACACAACTCTTTGAATAACGTTCATTCACTAGCTTCAGTACTGATTTGGAGAGGTAGAATAAAAAAAAAATCTGCTAATTGAATTACCTGTGAAATATGAAGTGAAATTTTGTATTTCTGTCTACAGCTTTCCATCTGTAGTGTTAACATCAACTTTTGTCCCAGGCTTGCTTCACTGTGTGCATTCAGACTTGGATAAAATTTTAGGATTTAACAGAAGAATCTACCTCAAAACTGAGATCGTGTCCTTGTTTTTTTCTGAACACTAAGCAACAATTTTTGTTCTACTGATTATGAGCACTTAAATGCTCTAGCTTTACTGCACCTGAAGAAAATACATGTATTTTCTTCACCTCTGCATGTCTGGAGAATAAAGAGTATGTATGAGTATATACATTATCTCTGCAAGTATTTTTTCTCTCCAAACTCTCTCTTATCCCTCTACTTGACATCTCCTGTAACCCATCTTCTGTAGGTTCCAGTGTCTGTGGCTATGATGTCTCCTCAGATGATCACACCCCAGCAGATGCAACAGATTCTGTCTCCACCTCAGCTTCAAGCTCTGCTGCAGCAGCAACAAGCAATTATGCTGCAACAGGTAAAGCAGCTCGCATTTGAGCAAACCTTTCATGTCACAGAAGCTGACGTCTGTGTCTGAATTTCTCTCCTGCAAATGCAATGTGTTTCCTGTTTGTAAATTTGCAGGATGGGCTGAAAACTACTGACTTGCCCAAAATTGTTGGATGTAATAGTTGAATAAAAACATGAATCCTTGACAGTAAAGTCCAACTCTTTTCAGTTTAAAAGAAAATTCTTTGTCATGGATATGGGGATTGAAATCTTTTGGATAATTCAAATATTATAAAAGGGTAGGATGTATATGAGGGAAGATTGAAGATTTTATTTGCAGGTGAAGATTTTGCTTCTAAATTTGATTTTTGTTTTGTTTACTTACCAAGATATATTACAGTGGACATAGGGATTCCAATGCCCCAGTTTTGTTTTGTTTTACTTTGTTTTTCTCTTAATAATGATCTGGAATTGCTCTAGTTAGAAAGTCTAACTTTGTTAAATATGGTTGGAAGTTAAGTCTTGTAAAATGGGTTCAGGTGTTATACTATAGTTGGATAAAATTTGGCTGAATTATTTTTCCCCCATAACAAAATTACTATGTTGTTAACCCTGGGTAATACAGTCCCCTTCCCATTGCAGGTTCCTCTCTAAATCAGCACTAATTTTAGGATAAATGGATAGTTATAAAAAGTTCCTTATTTCTTGTCTTCCTGCATTGATTGTTCCCATGAAATTTTAAGAGTCAGAGAATAACTGGATGAAAACTGAAAATGAGAAGCATAATAAAGGTAGTCCTCGACTTACAACAGTTTGTTGAATGACTGTTCAAAATTACAATGGCACTGGAAAAAAAGTGACTTATGGCCATTTTTCACACTTATGACCGTTGCAGCATCCCTGTGGTTACATGATCAAAATTCAGATGCTTGGCAACTGCCTCATATTTATGACGGTTGCAGTGTCCCAAGTCATGTGATCCCCTTTTGCAAACCTCTGACAAGAAAAGCCAATAGGGAAGCCAGATTCACTTAACAACCCTCTTACTAACTTAACAGTTGCAATGATTCACTTAACAACTGTGGCAAGAAAGCTTATAAAATGGGATAAAACTCACTTAACAAATGTCTCACTTAGCAACAGAAATTTGAGACTCAATTGTGATTGTAAGTTAATGACTACCTGTACATCTTTCAATTAAAGATTTGTGCTAAACAAATGGGGACTAAATGAATGCCCTATTTAACAATACTGACTGTATATTTTGCACTGAAACTTCATTCCAGACGTTCTATTTCAAAGCTTTTTTATTTTTTTCCCATATAATGACAGTCAGCTTAAGAGCTACATATAAAGCAGTTAGATATAATTTTCATTTTGGTTTTGGTGACTGAGCATATTCTGTGCTCTGGAACTTTTCAAGTTCTGGCTTCTTCTGAATTGCAGCAGCACGTTTATCATGTTAGCTTATGGCTCTAAAATATGCCTAATCCTATAAAACTTTACTTTAAAGAGTTCCCTTAGGAAACATTTTCATCCACCTCTATATAGAATTGGGAGTCGGATGGGCGTATATTTTTAAACTAAATATAAGTGAAAATAATTATTAAAATGAGGAAAGAGATTAAAATCCCCAAGAAAACACAACTGTTTGGACAAACATTTACACCAGAGAAAGGAGAGCAAACATAAAAACCACAGCATCCTCCACACCCTTCCTCCTGCCTTAAGTACCTGTTTATTTCAAACATGCTGATAAGGAGTCAAGGTTAGCCCCAGGGGAAGAACAAAAGGTAAACACTAACCTGGGTGGGGTCCTTCCCTCTCAGAGCCTTTTTGGAGCCAGATAGAGAAACACGTCTGACTGCAAATTAAACAGCCTGGACCGGAATAGCTGGCATTCTCTGTGAGAAGAAAACCAAACATCACACCTCTCACCTCTTGACCCAATGTTCTCAGAATCCCATATAGAGACCTGGTTTTGATTGGCTTTTGGGTAAACAGGAGGCTTTCCAAACCTGTTCAGCAGAGTTAAAGTGAAAGGTTTCTGCTGTCAGTACTGTCAAACACAAGCTGATAAGGACTCTCCCAGAATCCCCAGGGACATTCCTCAGAAGTCAGCTTTCCCCTGCTTCGCTCCTCCACCCCCATTGAGGAAACCTGTACTGATCTCTTTCCCCCCCCCAAAAAAAAACAAATTACATCTGTAAATCATTTATTTTAATCTAATGAAACTAAAACTGGCATGCCTAAGAAAAGCTCAGAGCCACTTAACATACACTAAGCAAAGTCCTTTAAGTGTCTTGTCACACTGAAGAGCTGAAATTCTTCCATGTGCTAAATATTAAAATTTTGTAGATAAAATAATTAAGGAACTAAAACTGAAGTAATTTAAAATTTCACATCCTGAATCTAGAAATAGTCACTAGTTAAAGTTTTAATTTTGATTTGTAAGTTTCTTTTGGGAAAAAAAGTAGAGCTTGATGGATAAAAATAATTCATTTTAGGTTTTTTGAGGTAATATATAGATTAGATAAATTGAATTCTATTCCTAAATAATCTGACCAAAATTGCACCTGAAAGAAGGCATTGTTAACCTGGAAATGGCTCTCTCCAAAATATTAAACCTTGTATTTAGGCAAGATAAGTTCAAAATCACATTGCCAGTCAACCTTGTCAACTTTAAGATGTGTGCATTTTAACTCGCAGAATTCCCCATCCAGCATCCCTAATGACATAAGAATAGTTTATATAATTAGTTTCATTCAGTACTTACTAAGTTTGCTAAACAATAATAGGTACACGTTTTTACTCTGGCCACTAAAACTTATTATTTGAAAATGAAGTGCTTGAGGAAACAGATTCATGTATTGGTTTATCTGTATAGATTAGGGAGTATTCCAAAGCTTCTTTTAATTGAAGCTCACGTGTTGCACAGAACTTTTCAGAAACAAAAATAATAATTTAAAGCAGAAGATTTGGCTTTCTTAAGTCCAAAAAGAAATACTTGTTTGTTTAACTTGTGAGTGGTTGCTAAATTCACATAATTTAGAACCATGTTTACTAGCTATGGCCCAGGAAAAGCCATAGCTTGTGAACCAGCCAGATTTGAAAATAAATCTTCCTAACAACTTCAGGCACCTGGGTTTCCAGAGACAAGGCCTCGAACATCATATGTTATAAAATGTTACAATTCCAGGAACACCTACAGGCAGGAATCAAATGCTAGGACAATACTGTAGAAGGTAGGTACTGTAGGTAGGTAGGTAGGTACTGTAGGTAGGTAGGTAGGTAGGTAGGTAGGTAGGTAGGTAGGTAGATAGATAGATGATAGATAGCTAGATAGATAGATAGATAGATAGATAGATAGATAGATAGATAGATAGATAGATAGATAGATAGATAGATAGATGATAGATAGATAGATAGATAGATAGATAGATAGATAGATAGATAGATAGATGATAGATAGATAGATAGATAAGATAGATAGATAGATGATAGATAGATAGATAGATAGATAGATAGATAGATAGATAGATAGATAGATAGATAGATAGATAGATAGATAGATAGATAGATAGATAGATAGATAGATAGATAGATAGATAGGGTTTGCTTGTTTTCTGATGCAGATGCTCTTTCCCAAAGAGGAAGGGAGTAGAAATATGGAACCTGTCATTTGCCCCTAAATCCTTTTGACATAATTTGTAATTCTCATCCCCAATGATAGCCAAAGCATTTTTATAAGCAATTACATTCACATGTATTCATGCTTTCTACCCTTTGTCTCATCCCAGAAAATTGTGTCTTTCTTTTTCATTTAGACTTTAAGCTCCTTTAAGGGAGAGACCAGTTTCTTTTCCAATGAAGCATTGCATATAGTATAAATTATTCTTCATGCTCTTTAATGATTTTTGGGAGTCCTCTGCATGAAGCCCCTTCATCTGCCTGTGTACAAGGCTTCTATAGCTGTTCTGTACTTGAACTGATTAACTTCTGGCCAGTTGCAATGCAGGAGTAAACCTTGCAAAAAAGTGTTTTCAGCATTAACTTCTAAGCTGTGTAACAGGTTTCTCACCAGCAAAACTCTTACCTTTTCTCAGTTTTTTGGCTGTTCCTGCCACCTTACTGAAGTTACCATGACACCCTACCAACATTTCAAAGTGGGCTTTAATGAACAGATTTTTTTTCCTTTCACTGTAAACCACACAGGGTGAGACAAGAACAAAACGCGAAGCAGTTGGAAAAAGCCCTGGTTGACTCTGGTTATCATAGTGCTAAAAACACTTGCAAGATGGAACAAAAAATGTTTCTTAGGATTAGGAGATTCCAGTGGCTGTGTACCCCCAGATACTAAACCAAAGTTCAAAGGAACAAAATGTTTGAGAATCTCTCACTTTTACTGCTTGTTTTACTATAGCTACCATGCTTTGCTTTTAGTTTGTTATTTCTATATAGTAGGTCAGTCTCTGAATTTATTAGATTCCTATTGTACTCAGTGGTTTATTATGTGTTTATCTCAAATATGATTGACTTTTTATATTATGGGTTTTAAAGTGTTATAACTTGTATAGGCTTGTAACTTAAAGACAAGTATAAATGTTTTAATAAGCAAAATAAATAACATTTGCTCTAATGTGAATATAAACATTATTTAGGCAAGAATGATTTTTCTTCTGTGACTTCATCCTGTTAAAGCAATATTTGTCCATAAATAGTGCCAGATAAGCCCTGGGAACTAATTATATCCAGCAAGCCTTGGTTTGGGTCAAGAGCCCCTCCAAAAGTTGCTATTAAAAATGTTATCGTTTTAATTCATCAAAAAAGGAAAATTAAATAAAATGACTCATTGAATAAGTTAATTAAATTAAAACAAATATAATTTCTGTCTTGGACCCTCCATTTTTTTTCCTCCTGATTTTTCTAATTTGGTGTGCAGCAATTGGAATGCCATGTGTCACATGTGATAGTCTCTCCAAAGTTCAATATCTCTGAAATATGGCATAATGCAGCTCAGTGCATTCCAAGCCAATTCATTTTTGTCCAAAAAGACATAAAAATACACAAGATTTTACATCTTCTCCTGCTCTCTTTCCTCTTCTGTCTGTTTCTCTTGTCCCAAATAACGATTGGCAAGAGAAGGTTACAGCCTAGGTCTCATGTAATTCAATAAAATGTTAGTGAGTAATATTCTTTCAGTTCTGGGAATGCTTCTTTTGATTGACTCTTCTAGTCTGTTGACATGTATTCTCTACACCCTCTAGAAAAATATTGCAGTTGGCTATCTGCTTTCATTTCAAGTTCGGTATTTTTGGGAAAATAATTTCCATATCCTCTTTCTCAAAAAAAAAAAAATGTTCATAGGAAGATCAGGTTTCATGAACTTATCAAGGTTTTAGTCTCTGGGTTTGTCAGTAAAATAGAAAAGTTAATGACCTCTTTTCAATAATTATTGTGACTTTACAATGATTATATATTAAAAGAGCAAAAGAAATAAATACATTTGTTTGATTGACTTCTTTTATGATTCTGTTCATTATGAACCTATAGGCAATCATATAATAACTTTATGGTGTGCTCGCATCTTACTAGATAGTTACAGAACATTCAAGTACTGCAACACCAACTTTATCATCATTTTTTCTATTCTTTTTCTTCTACCTTTTCTTCAGCTTCAGGAATACTACAAGAAGCAGCAGGAACAGCTTCACCTACAGCTTCTGACTCAGCAACAAGCTGGAAAGCAGCAAGCCAAAGAGGTGAGGTTTGATTTCAGTTTAGGAAGACACTATACTTTGCAAAAAAAAAAAAAAAAATCTGCAGAAAAGAAAAAATAATTGAGGGGGAAAGAGACTTGCTAGAAAAATTGCATTGCTCTGCATGCAAAATAACAGGTGTGCTTCTTGTCCATTTGAGAGAATAAGCTGGACCATCTTTGGTTATTCAATATAGAATTAATTTCAAAAAATTCCTCAAGTCACTGCCTCTGTGTTTTGTAATAAGCAAGTTTAACTGTGACTAATTCACAGGTAAATGTTTTGCAGGGATTCTTAATAATTGGCCCTTGTTTAAGAGATTTATCTGCCTCGAGTATATGATTTTTGTTGTAGAATTCTAAAATAAAAGATACTTGTACCATTCTTGCTATTGGGACTTTTGCCAGAAGCATCATCATAATGCAGAGTGTTGTGAAAGTATTTCTGGCAGTTGTGGTATTACCTGAGAAACATCAGTTGAGACTCTATGATAATCTGGAAAATCTACTATATTCATTTTAATAGTCCAAGGAAAACTTAAAGGGTTACCTGTTAGATCCAGGAAACAATACATTTTCAGAATGCATATACCCATGTTATGCAGCTGTTGTTTATGATTAACCTGACAATATGTATTTTTATGTTAGTTCCAAGAACAAAAGGTGGCATACAGAGCAAAATCTCCTTCCACTTTCCTCTCAGCATGGTTAAACGAGGTTGAAAGAGAATGTCTGGCCCAAACTCAACCTGTGAGTTTATGTCTCCTTGAACCCGTATTTCCCAGTTCCTTTACAAAACTGTAATCATTACAACACATTGATTGACATAAAGTTAAAATGATGTATGTTGCAAGTAATTTTAGTACATCCCACAAACTTTCTGTATGGCAGTACTTCCCAATCTATGATTGGGGGGTCTATTGATGGTAGAGGTTACTTCAAGTGATCCCTAATATAAGTACCAAAATGGCCAAAATCCCACATTGTTGTATTTTCTGAAATTTTGTTGTCCTGCTCTGAAACTTTGTGAAATTTGATTTTGACCAGCTATAATTTTTTAAAAATTATAATTTCCTATAAAATCACATTTGCTGACAGGACATCTGTGGCATGATACCTGCAAATGCATGCTTTAACCTTCAGCTTATGTGGTTTCTTGGATGAGAAGCGAAACATCTTCAAGTCCAGTTGCCTCCTGAAAAAGCACCTTTAGGATAACTTTAGAAATATTGCTTTGCTTGAATTAAAGGGAAAAATGTTGGCAGGTATAAATTCAGTTCTATCATCACATACTGTGCCTAGGCTAGTCCTTATTGTTGCTTTGTACTGATGCATTTGAAATGCTAAGGTAGATTCAGGAAATCTTGCAATCCTAATTTCTTCTGTAACTCCAGAAAGCTTGAGAGTGACAGTTGTCCCAGTATACCACCTGATACAGCATGGTTAATCTAGGAGGGGAGCAGCACATGAGGATTGGCCAGCAAGTAACCTGGGCATCAAATTAATGAAGTGCTCCTGTCAGTCCACAGTGTCACGCTGAAACTCCTCTTGATGTGCTCATAAATCAAAGTGACGGCGCCCGTTACCCCAGTAACTGCACCCACTCAGCTGCATCTAATGTAAACAGAGCAGACAAAATGCTTTAAGAAATTCAAACCCCATCACCAGGGAAAAGATCAGGGATCAAAGAACATAGAGTTGGTGGAACAAGAAGTGAAAGTAAAAATCGGGTTTAATCCTAAATAAAAGCGTTCCATAGATACCTGCAAGTATTAGAGGAAGAAAGGATTGTAAACAGTACGATTAGTACACCAGTAATTGCTAGTGACTGGCAGAGGTAGCTTCAGTAATTATTTTCTTGTGTTTAAGATTTTTATCAGTGTGCAGATAAGCTTCATTGGTTCTATTAAAAGTACATGGAGGATGATCTCCAGAAGTGAAAATGTCCAGAGAAGCCCACATATTCTGACTATAGAAAATATTGGTAAATGGTAGTTTCTAAGACAATGCCAGATTAGCTGTTATTATTTCAGTTCTAGTGATTAGAGAGAAATCTTGGAGTAATATGGGTTAATAAAAATAATATAGAAGGAAAAAGTGAAGTGAATCTAATGGACTGCATTTTTATGTATACAACACTCTGCTGGGCTTAGTAAAATTACCAATATTTCAAATTTCTAATCTAATACATTTCCAACAATTCCTCAGGAAAAAAAGGAGTTTAATTATGTGACTTACTTTGTCTTGCATTCAGTTTTTTTATCCAAAGGATTTAACATTAGGACTGGTTTTTTTTAAAATTTGGTACACTGTGGGTTACTTTGGCTGTACAACCTTTGGGAAGTGAGAAGAATTTGGGTTCAATAAAATTAGCTATTCAAAAAAAAAATCACCCATCATAAGTAATCCCATATTCTACCTATATGCTCATGACAGTGTCTCATTTAGAAGGAAACTCACATCTGGAATACTATACTTTGGAAGAAAGTAAATATTAAAGATACTTCCAAATCAAGCTTTTATTATATAACCATCTGCTTCACTCATGAAGCTTTATATCAACAGAGGGAATCCAAGCATCACAATTATCTATTTATGACCTCCCCATATTTTTCCATTGCTTTTATTTTTCTTAATATATAACATATAAAACCCCATGTATAATCCATGTAGGAGGATAAATCAGAATAGCTTGGCCTCTTGACTGATGAGTGCTGAAAGCTATTCTTCTATTCTTCTGGAAACTTCTGAAAAAGGAGGCTTCTTCTGAAACATAAAGAAAGTATATAAGAAAAACATAATAAAAAAATAAAAATTAATCATTCATATGCACTTTCCCATTATCCTTAAGTTAATTCAAGGCCTAAAAACCAAGATATGATTAGTCCTTGACTTATAACAGTTCATTTAGTGACCGTTCAAACTTACAACAGCACTTTAAAAAGTGACTTATGACCGTTTTTCACACTTACAACTGTTGCAGCATCCCCGTGGTCACATGATCAAAATTCAGACACTTGGCAACTGATTCATATTTATGACAGTGGCAGTGTCTCGATGTCATGTGATCATCTTTTATGACCTTCTGACAAGCAAAGTCAATGGGGAAGCCTGATTCACTTAATAACCATGTTACTAACTTAACAACTGCAGTGATTCACTTAACAACTGTAATAAGAAAGGTCATAAAATGGGGCAAAACTCATTTAGCAAATATCTCACTTAGCAACAGAAATTTTGGGCTGAATTGTGGTCGTAAGTTGAGGACTACTTGCACTTATAACCATCCAATTAATAGGCTTGGATTTCACTGAATTTGTAGGGAGAGGAAAGTCTATAATTATGGGGAATCACCAAGAATGTCAGTCTTTGTAATAATCTTGTTTCTTGAACTTGAACCATACATACTATAAACACAAGATCATCTTTGGCTGATACCAGGGTGTGTTCTCATAAAAAATTATACTCCATAAATCTTGTAAGCGTTCTAAGGGGAAAAAAACATAAAGGAGAGACGGGCAAATGTTCTGGCCATGCTCATACTCTTGTTCTATTTGTGTTGATTGAGAAGACCTGCAGAGAAACTGGAATTCTATTCAGTTTATGTTGTTTCAATTTTCTCTGCATTGAGAACTAAAGCAAATGAAACAAATTGTTGACAGTGTAATCACAAAGGAGAAGGCTGGAGTTCCCTCCTTTTTCTCCAGGCCACTTGGTGCATCTGTCTCACCCATAAAAATGGCTTAACATGAATGCCTAACCTTTTCTTGGTGTACAGTAGCGGTTAAGATATTCGCCTAAAAACCAGGATACTGTGAGTTCTAGTCCCACTGTAATAATGAAAATCAGTTGGACCAGTCACTTTCTCTCAGCCCAACTGACCTTACAGATTATTGTGGGGAAAATTGGAGGAAGAAGGAGTATTAGTGAGTTTGCTGCCTTGAGTTATTCATTTAAAAATTAATAAAGAAGGGCTTTTTTAAAAAAAAAAATAACCTTTTTTTTTTTTTTTTTTTTGCTTTTCTGCCTGCAGTACAATCCCTGCAGGGGGTGCCCCTTCCCATTTTGATGCCTCTTTGCTAAAAGTCCTGATCATTCATTGGAAAGGAATTCAGTCCCAATCAAAAGTGAATGAACTTATCTTGATATAAGCACAATCCGTAATGATGTAGTCTATTTTGTTCTTCAGAAAACTACTAGTCAAATGCTTTCAAAGATGAAATGATAGACAAATTTAATGCTTGGGGGGGTTGAGTATGTCATGTGTTAATACTACCAGTTCTTGATTCTCTGAGGCCCTCTTAAGACTGAAGCTGCTGCGGGTCTCTTTGCCCTCTTAAGCACTCTTAGCTGCTCTGCTCATAAGAGTATACATAATCCTTGAGAAGAGGATAGGAAGAAAAAAATTGTGACAGAGAAGGGTTACATTATTGGAGGGTGTGTGATTTTGTTTTTGTCAAAAAATTATTGTCTATTACAGTGTTGCTTATAAAATAAATATTAAAAGCCTGATTCTGATGGTGCTTATAAAAGAAACCCTGCTCGTTTAGACTTGTGAATACTTTGGCAGTGGCTATTACTACAGAGGGCCAGATTTCAGGGATGAAGCTTAAATGGAGAAGCTGGGCCATTGGAAGCAGCAGCAAAGGCTACCCGTGTATCAGGGATGAATTAATTATAGCCAAAAAGGGATAGAATAGCAGTGTTAACAATCCTTGTTAACTAACTATATAGGTTTAGTGTATGCATCACAGTACCAGCAAGAAAATGGACTACAATGGAAAAGTAAATACCTGCGATTATCTTTGTAGCAGTATTTTTGTGCTTACATATACATTGTATTAGCCCTATGACAATAGGGACATTTTGATTAAAAAGCCAGTTATAAAATGACTACAAGACAAAAATACATATATAGTCTATAGATTATACTCAAAGATCGTCTGAATGATTTATAATATTTTGCATGCTATCCACCCTTTTAATGGCTCAAGACAATTTACAGAACTCAAATATTCACTGCCAGTGGCAAATGCACTTTGCTTTCTGTATGCTTTCACCTGACAGCAACATTCCAATGTATATGTTGTTGTAACAACTTTAAAGCAATTAAATAACAGTGGTAGATAAAAATGGGAAAAATTGTTTGGAATCTTTAATTAAAACTTCATTATCCCTGCATTATTAATATCTAGAACATCTATATACTTGATGTTGGCACAATTAGGATTTTCATGTATGAGAGTGACCTAGTGCATCAAATCAATTAATATTGAAAGTTCCTTTTTATTTTGAAACCTCCAGATCTCATGTATTCTCATTTCCAGAATATGTGTGGCCCAGGCAGTGCTGAGTTTCTGCACGAAAAGGAGCTTTCTTGCCTTTAAAAGCCTCCTGGGAGACTGCTTGTATGCACAAGCTTTTGGCATTCATAGGAGTTTAATCTATATATGTTTAAGGTAGATAGGTTCTGCTGACATATAAGATGTTTTGTCTCTTATAACAATTCAAATAACAGGTTTAATGGAAAGGCACATTTGAGAGAGAGAGAAAGAGAGAGAGAGTGTCAGCGTTTTCAGTGCTCCGCCAAGCAAGCTCGCTGTCTTCTCTTCCGCCACCCTCCCTTCGTTTCTGCTGCTCTGATAGATCAAAGGCTTTCAGTCTTGGTTATATGCTGGGTAGCCACGGAGGATAAGAGATCAGAACTGTGAGCTGTGCTAGCTGTAGCTAAAGCTGAGATCGGGCTGCTTATGCAAGACCTGAAGAAAAAACTAGAAGGCCCGTGCTCTGGGAATGAAAATGTGTTTTAATTTCTTTCTTTTGTTTTCCAGCAGCCATTAGGGAATAAGCAGCTGGCATTCCAACAACAGCTCCTGCAGATGCAGCAGCTGCAGCAGCAGCACCTGTTAAACCTCCAGCGACAAGGGTTGGTCAGTTTACAGCCGGGACAAGGCACCGTTCCTCTGCAGACCCTGCCACAAGGTAATACACACAAGCCTCCTTGTTCTTTAATTGCTGTAGGGAGAGCCCACCCAGCCATTGCAGCAATTAGCTTTGTCAGTTGCTTTTTGGTTAATTTTAAAAACTGCCTGTTGTCCATGGACTTGAGGCCTGATGCTTGTTACACTGCTACGTTTTGCTGTCAAACAGCCATCGATAAAGCATTATTAGATTGCAATGCAATGGGCATCTTATTCAGGAACAGTTCGAGGACTACCTGAAGATGTGCTGCTGATAGTAATGGGAGAGAACTGGGCCTAGTGCACCTTTCATGAAAAACAGTCACTGGCAAGTAGGAGCAGCTCCTCCTGGGTGCTGCTGCTGCTGCTACTTTTTTGATAGATTAAGAGAATGTGTATGTAATAATCTTGCTTTATTCCATAGACCTTATGCCTTCTCCATCAGAAACACTGTTTTTAAGGGAAGCAGCAGAATCTGGGCTGAAATCATGCTAAATATCAGAGTTCCAAGCATAATAATATGTAATGGGGAGGGATGGACAAGATGGGAGTGAAAGCGCTGTTTGGGTTTTCTGATAAATGGCTATTGTTAGCAGCATGTACCTGAAAGCTATTTTCTTATGCCTTTCTCCAACCCTCGTACATGCATCACCTATCAACTTCATCAAATTCATGATTAAGGAAATTTGAGATGGAAAGTCAATAAAAGTCCATGTAAACCATTGAAATTACAATGTGACATTCTGGAGTCATCCTAATTACAGGAAGGAAAGAAGTAGCAACAGCATGTCGATATGGAATAAACAATTAATTCCTAATTTGTCCCCTAAAAGACAATATATCTACTAAGGACACAAGTTTCATCTATGAACCTGAAAGACATTTAGATGCTGCTGGACAATAGACACCTGAACCAATGTTCAGTGGCCATGTTTCTTCTATTAAAGTTGTAGGGCTAGCTACCAATAGATTTCATAAATAGATTGACTCAGTTTGGAGAGCAACCTCTATAATCCAAAACCACCCAAATGAACTGCAACAAGTCTTAAGATGTTTAACAATCCTGATCCATTCTCCTTCTGTGGCATGTTCATGTGAAGTTTGCAATCAGCTTTCTATTATGATTTCATTTAATGCAGTTTAGGCATTTCTCTGAATCCTAATTTGTTTGATAAATTGATGCAACAAGATAAATAACAGTTTGTATGTTTGATGAAATGACAAAAAAGGAATCAATCTAACTTGAAAAAAAAGTTTCTGAATGCTTCTTTTCATCCGTATGAATAGATCAGAGAAGGAAGCATGCAACTTCCCCACCCAACTGCATTATCTCCTTTTCATCACTTTAAACTATGCTTCATTGTGACTCAAGACCTTATTTATTCTATCAGGGTATAACCTTATAGCATAAAGAGGTTTTCTCAGATATCTATAAATCTAGTATCCCTGTAAACATTCCCAATTTATCCTAGTAGGTGAGAAACAAAATGCCTTTAATTAGGTATATCAGGTGTGTATATATATATGGGTTTTGAAGTTAATCAAAAACATTCAGATTAAAAAGTAGGGGGGGAATCAATTTTAATACATAAACTTGATCCTAATTAGAAGTGAGAATATTATAAATATAATTCAATATAATTGATGGTGTAGAATAAGTATTAAGCTTTTGGAAATTATCTCTCCAAAAGTGAATGAAGTTGTGTGTCAAAAATATTGAAGTGCGACATAGTATACCAACTTTGAATCAGTTAGATAAATAGCATGAACATCTATGATTACTTCTCTCTCGGTTAATTTAGAGTAAAAAACAGGCTTATCAGTTAAAATAACAGAGGAAATGTTTAACACTGTGGAGTTTTTCCCAATTTAAAATTTTCCTAAAGCTTTGCTCTATTTTACAAAAGAAATCATAGAGTTACTTATGTATTTTCTTCCATAAGGGCAAATGTAAAGTAAATGGTGGTGGATCAGAGGAATAGTCCACCTCAAATCCCTCAGTAGAAAAGAGCTACTTTTAATTCCTGAAAAATATATACTAATATATTATCATAATTCTTCCATTGTCATGTCAGAAAATGACATTTCAACCTCAGGATCCTAAAATTTTAATACATATTATGTTTGGTATTTTATTTTATGCAAGGCCTTAGGCATGATCCTAAGTGCAATGCCCACAGGTACACTTATGTCCTTAGATGATAGCTATTTAAAAAATAAAAATGGCCACAGACATGAAAGCCCAACTTTATAAGATCTGTATTATCACATATGATCCCATGAGAGTTTCACATTTTTCATTTTTTTCCATATATATATATATAATAAATAAACAATTAGTCTGAAATGTAAAGTTCATTCTGAATATTAGATTGGCATAATTTACATAAAAGTGGTAGGTTAGATGGAATTCATATTTCTTGATTTTAAATCATTTAATATTTAAGTGATTTATAGTTTGGATTTGTTTTTTTCATGATGATTTATCTTACGTGTTGAGATTCTTGTGGTACTTTCTTAAAGCAAATGATAAGAGGACTGAAATATATGCAGTATTGCTCTGAAATATGTTTTAAGTATTGCAAAAGGCTCAGATGCTGCAATTTAATAACAATGTGGAGAGTTTATATGTAAGGAGTCCTTGGTGCTCTCTGAGCTTTGTTTTTTTCTTGCAAATGTTTCATTACTAGGTAACATCATCAGTGTTAGTATGATGATGTTTCCTAGTTTGAGTAATGAAACATTTGCAAGAAGAAAACCAAGCTCAGAGAGCACCAAGGACCCCTCATGTCAACCCTGAGCTACAAATATTCTGCTTTATTAAGAGAATAATATCTATGTATAAGAGGCTGATATAAATGAATTCCTTTTTTGTCACTTGCTTAAATTGGGGAGCCAGACCTTCACAGTTGTAGAATTGTTCTGAAATTCTTATAAATAAATCTCTCTCTGTGTCCTCTCCCCCTCTTCCCCCTACAACATTTATGAAGCTGTGTGTCCCTCAGACCTTCAGCAGCTGTGGAAAGAGGTTACTGCTACTCAACCTGTAGAAGAAAGCATCAAGCAAGAGGGACTTGACCTCAGCACCAACACCTTGAATTCTACCTCGTTTTCGGCTGCCAAGGTCTCTCCTCCAATTTCCCATCACCCTCTCCCCAATGGACAGAACGCCATGCTCGCACAAAGGAGGGACAGGTGAAGCTAATGGACCTTTATGTAAAAAGAATATAGATTTTATAAAAAAGCAGATTTAATCTCTCTATAGCAGGGGTCCCCAACCAGGATGGAACTGGTCCCTGGTGCCCAAAAGGTTGGGGACCTCTGCTCTATAGAACATCTATATGTTAAAGTCTGCATGTATAATAGGATAAACCCTAAAATCTATTTTTATCTCCTGCATTCAAATGTAAGGCACTAATGCTATTTGCATTTCAACTTGGTATAGAATCAGCAAATGGGTTTAGAATCAAATTCTGATTTTAACAGTTTAGAGTAGTAACCTATGGCTACAGAGTAGGACCTCTTGAAGTCAGCTTTGAGATTTTGATTCTATCCCATCAGTTGCCAAACAGGCCCTATATCAGTATCTAGAAAGTAATAATTCTCTTTAAAAAAAAAAAAATCTGAAGGTGCCTGGATAAGTACAGTATGTATGTAGTTGCAAGGCTCATTTTATTTTATTTTTATTTTTAACTAAAATATTTGTTTATTCAATAAAAATGGTATAGGTTCCCAAATATAAGTGTGCAGCATCAGGACAGCAGAGAAGTTAAACTAATTCATGATAATGCTATGATTTGAATTTTCTGAACAAAATGGTATATAATCAGAAGCCTTTTTTTTCTTTTGTTCCAACAAATCAGATTTGTAGAAATAAATATAATGCATAGAATGATAGTAGATGGGACAAAAGAAACAAGCTGTCAAGATACAAAGCAAAAACAGTCCAAAAGGAAACAAAAGAAGCCAAAAACTGACAAAACAAGTCGTGATTATTTTGCTTATCTGCAAAGCTTATTCTATCTTGTTCAGCAAACCATGGTGTAAAACGTTGTTACTGTGCAATGTATGAACATAGTCATGGTCAAATAAAGAAAGTTCCCCTTAAGGTCACTGAATTCAAAATGTAAAATTAATTAGCTACAGCACTGTGGAGGTAATTCTTTCCTTAATAGCTCAAATATGGGCTGAATTTTTCAGTTTACAAGTAATCCTCATTCAGTGACTACAACTGAATCTGGCAGCTCTGTCATTAAGCAAAGTGGTTGCTAGGTGGGCAGTTAAAGTCACTGTTAATTATTAATTGATAATTAGTAAAAAGGGAATTAATGCTTGTATTTACATTCAGTGGAGAGGAAGGGATTACAAGAGAGTAAGCAGGCACACAATGGGGAGTATACCTGCTGGGGCTGGGAGTTGCAAGAATGCTCAGAGCTGCTTGTGCCACTGCATTTCTGTTGATGTATATTCCCCATTGTTTACTCTCTTCCTATCCAATCTTCCACTCTGCAAGGGGAAAACAAAAACAAAGATCAGGACAGGGCAGGCACAGGACAATGCATATTGATTGTAATGGTGAACATGTGACTGAGGAATATTGTGAAGGTCATAAATGTGGGCATTGATCATAAAGTTATTTTTTTCAATACCATTGCAACTTTGAATGGTTGCTAAATGAGGCAGTTAAGTGAGGTCTCCTTTATTATACAAGATTGCCCATCCTCCCCACTAATCAACTTGTTTGCTAATGTCAGGGAAATGGTCAGAAGTGAAATTGTTATCTGTCGAGAATTTCCCACACTACCAGATTTTCTGCACTCTAGCAGACAGCTAGGAATGTAAGGGCTTGAAATTGTTTTTTGGGATAGACTCATGGCAATGAGAGGAAGGCTGGTGGTCAGTAAAGTTGTCAACATCACATAGATTCAAAGTACATTGTGATGATGTTCTACATCAGTGCCTCCAGTCTAGGACACTAGAGCCATCTGGTAGTCCATTTAAGGTGAATGTGCAAAAGAATGACTATTTCTGTCTTTGGAATCTTTGTGTGTATACATATGGATGTGCCAAACAGATTGCCATTTTTTGTTTTTGTTTTGCTGGAAAAAATGGAATTCTTTTGCACTGAACTCTGCACCATGGTTATATTCCATATCAGGATTTATAATTGCAACTTTATTGTTAAAATCATTGCTTTAAAATTTTTGGGATAATTTGTATGGCCAAACTGGTGATACTTTCTGAATGTATGTAATCTGCATGCAGTAAAAAATGAGCTGGATGACATTTTCTCCAGAAGGGTCACATTTGCCATCCCATCTATAGGATAAATCTAAGATGAACCAAGATGAGCAAGTTCGTTCTGCTAGCATTCATCTGAAGATTTATGTCTGAGCTACTAAACAATAACTTGTCTGCACTCCTGTTTTGATCATGCAGATGAATGACTGCAGATCACAGCTGCTCAACATAAGGAATGCACCTTCTGCCAATTTGGAAAGCATATCAAATTCCTCTAAATTTCCCAAGTAGATGTTTCTTTTGTTGACCAGTACAAATGCATTATATAATATATGCTTAGTCCAAAAATCAGAGATATGAAAGGCTGGGGAAAATATCCCCTTTCCAACTTTATAGTTCCTCGTTGGCAGAACAGAGATGCCTTTAATGCTCAGCAGTAATGTTTATTTTCTTTTTCTTTGTCCCCACTTACAGCTCTTCTCATGAGGAGACTCCTGGCTCACATCCCCTGTATGGACATGGGGAGTGCAAATGGCCTGGATGTGAAACCCTCTGTGAGGACTTGGGACAGTTTATCAAGTAAGTGACCCGCTTCAGCTGCTATGCTCATTAGGCAAACTTATACTTTGTTTTCATTAATCTGTAGCCCAGTATAGAGCTAAATGTATTAACAAGAAACACAAGTAATTATTGCTCTTGGATCTTGAGGATAATTTCCTCTGTGCTGTACTTAGTTAACTTTGGCATATCAAAAGATAAAGGATCCTTGGTGCTCTCTGAGCTTGCTTGTTTTCTTGCAGACATTTCATTACCCAAACTAGATAACATCATCAGTGCTAATAAGGAATGCGGTTTGCTGTCAGTTTATATTCTAGAATATAATAGAATATTCTATTTATTCTTATATTCTATTCTACAATATAAATTGACAGCAAGCCGCACTCCTTAGTAGCACTGTTGAGGTTACCTAGTTTGGGTAATGAAACATCTGCAAGAAAACAAGTAAGCTCAGAGAGCACCAAGGACCCCTCATTTCAACCCTGAGCTACAAATATTCTCCTTTATTGATAACAGAAGATAGTTTTGCTACCTTTAAAGCAGGGGTGTCAAACTGCCGGCTCGCGGGCCGGATGCGTCATACCAAAACCACGCTCACCCCATTGCCGGCAATGGAAAAAAAGTCGCGATATGTCGCAACACGTTACGTGACGTTGCAGGTTTGACACCCCTGCTTTAAAGAAATAGTTGCCTAGCAAGATTTGACAATTGACCCCTTTTTGGAACTGAAGCAGAGCTATCTGCCACTGTTATATGTAGAAACATTGACCACATATGTGTTTTCAAAATTCCATGAAATGGAAGTAAGTCATTCTGACCCTCACTTGTGAAGTATAGTTAGGTTCCCATTATATACTTACTGTAATAGAGGGAATGTCGAAAGCTGTGAGGCACCATGGCTGTACACTAAGAAGTACAAAAGGGGTGTAAACAGGAGGAAAAGAAGATGAGGGGATCTACAGAAATGAGACCAGCAAAGTTTATAACTTGTCCATGTTAGGCAAAGAAAGGCAGGAAGGTGGGGGTGGAAGAGAGAACTAGAGAGAAACAGATGGCAGCACGGCAGCCTGCTGACACCGCTTGTGGGCTCTGTCACTGACTGATTAACTCTGCTGTCTAAGAGCCCTCTGCTAGCGTCAGGGTCAAACAAATTGTTTTCACGCTTCGTCAGAGGTTTACTTAATTAGTTCATTTGCAATTAGATCTCTTTGTAGCCAAGATTTTTAGTAAAGACATCAGATGAAACTGACGGGTTTTCTTTTCCTTGCCTCTTTGGGATTTTCCCCTTCCCTTCTTTGCTTTGTGACTACACATGCTCCCCCTCCCTCATGCACATATACCTCTGCTTGTTTTCAACCCCCCCCCTTTCCCACTCTACTGCCTTTTTGAACAGAATGTTGGGGAAGGGGGTGGAAATGATGTTAAGAAGGCAGGAGATACTGGGAAGCACAGCCTGTGTGCCTAATCAGACAGTGTGTAATGTTATTCTGCAAACTGAGCATTTCAACAAATCTTCCTTTTACTAATGGAATAGTTTATATAGTCAACAAGTGTCAACTGTAACAGACTTGGATACTCCTTCCAAACTCCTTCCAGCATTTTGCATTTTGAAATGAGAAGGGCAAATGGGGAATTGTTTTCATATATATGTATATTTTTTCTCTGCTCCTTCAAAGTCTTCCCAAGATTAGAGAATGCTTCCCTTCATCTCAATCCTCACAAAACGGATGTCTTGACATTGCTCTGATTCTCTAATACTGCACAGAACGTTGTTTAATTACTAAACCAAAAATCCTGCAGTGAGATATAGTTTATTTCATTAGCTGACATTAGGATAACTTTTATTTAGAGCTTAATTTCCACTTCAAAGCTTGCATCTCTAAGTTCAGGTTTGTTCTGGCTTTATTTAGTATAGCAATAAGCGTGATGCTTCAGTCATTGCCCTGAACTTCACAGCAGATTTCTTCAGCCAGAGAAGTTTGTTTAGGCGTCTACCGCAGAGAGATTGCTGCTAAGAAATAGAAGAAAACTCCCTATTTTTTAATCCATCTCACCAAGATGAAGAAATTAAAAAAAAAAAAATAGAGACTGATGAATTGTTATTCTGTTTAATTGGTTTGTAAACATTATATTGTGATTCTGTGATTTAGGATCTCCACCTATTCCTTTGATTGTTTTATCCCTTCAAACTATAAAAACTTGGGCTTGAATGTGTTGTGTATATGCCATTAGAGAATTAGCTTTGAAAGAGGAAGTTCTGGAGACAAATCCCTGCTCAGTTTATTGGGCTACTGAATTAAAGTTACTGATAGACTAGCTAAGAGTTATTTCCCCATAGGACATCTTTCACAGTTATTGTCATGATAAAATAGAAAAACTTAATGTTGTTATGAGCAAATCAGAAGAAAAACAGAATGAAAATCTGATAAATAGGAAAATGTAACTGTATAACATAGACTGGATTGCAGCTCTCAGACATAAAACATTAAAAGAAAACTGCATAAATGAGTTCTGTTAATTAGGCACTGTTCATGTCAAATCCTTAGAGAAAAATTGATATTTTCTATTTTTAGACACCTCAATACAGAACATGCACTTGATGACCGGAGTACGGCTCAGTGTCGAGTTCAAATGCAAGTGGTACAGCAGCTGGAAATACAGGTCAGTACAAATGTATGCAATAAGATATATTTAATTCTGTAAAACATTCTAGAAGCTGTAGCCTTACCTGATTTAAAGTTTACTCAAAAGCTATTTCCCAGATAGTTTTTACTCCTTTATTTGACCATTGTAATTTTTGAATTGCATTCTGCCATCTTGATTATAGTAAATGGAAAATGGAAAGTACACATTGGATTCAGCGGGCATAGTTGCCACAGTCACCCTGGAACATGTGTCATTGTTACAAGAATGGCAGTTGCTATACCTCTTTTGAATACCACCTGGTTCATACCTCATTTTTCCACTCCACAATGCATATACCTCATCATGTGTTAGAGAACTGCTCAGGTGGAGAGAAAAACTCCCTTAGTGAAGAGCAGCTTGAGGTTTCATGATTTGCTCTGCTGTAGCAGGTTTTCTCATTAGTGACATGTTTGTCAAATCAAGGTAGGCTACTGTGGCTTTGAAAACTTACTATGAAAGGAAGCGAAAACATGGTGGACGATTTGCTTGATACGTTGTATTTCTAACATAGAAAAATCACAATTTACAGAGCAGAGGAAACTGATTTAATAGGCTGATTATTTGCACACCTCACATGTAGAAAGATTCTGAGTGTGTGAACCAACCACAAATAAATCCAGCAGTGCTAGCTGAATGTGCTTATATGGCATTGAACTGATTTTCCACAATCTTCCCTCACCTGAGTTTTGTTTTATGGTTCCAGAACTGAACATATTTTATGATGTGTCATATCAGTTTATAGATTCTTAATATGGGTAATGGGTTTATCAAAACTAGGTAGCTATGTTCAGAAAGCAGCAGCAGCAAAATTTTGTTTCTTTTTGACTTGGGAATATCTAGTAATGTAAAATTATGCAGATTTTCACATTCTCCCAAAAGTGATTGCCAATGAAGGGGAAAGAATTTAAAAAACAAAAATAGGCAACACAATATCTTTATGTCACACATTTCATCTTTTGAACGTTACCACTGCACGAGTAGGGATAAGTGGTACCCTGCTACTGATCTGTATGGCAGTCATGTAACAATTATAACATTTATTTGAGGGCCATAAATTATAAACAGTGACAGAAGGCTGTAACATTAACAGATTGAAAGTTAGCATCTCAAAGGGTGATGAGAGAAAGTGTCCATGTGGAGGTAACTATAAATGGCTGTTAAATGTATGGGATGTGGTGAAACAGCATGTAATCTATGATATGTAACGGGGAATGCCCTTTGTTTTTAAACTTCTTCTGCAGGCTCTGCCAATACTGATGCTTGCTTGATGAATTCCAGAGAGATGGAGCAGGAGTTTCTTTTTATCCATGTTGTTACATGAATTATATATGAGCGAGATGGGGATGGAGCATTTCATGGGGCATGACTCTGCAGCAACAGAATTAGTGGCAGAGGAAAGAGACTGCCAGGGAGATAGCCAGTTATAACATAGTGGAGGCCATCTCTGTTGAAAGTTAAATTAAATCAGTGGGTGCAAATGGGGTTGACTAGAAGAATGCATCATTTACGCCAAGTAAAACAGACTAAGAAAGGGCATTTAAAGAGCAGAGTTAAGTTTTTTATAGCCTTCAGTCAACTATGTGAATTTGTCCTATTCTCAAACAGACTTTCAAGCAATTACTGATCCTTATGTGGGAGACAATCCTTTAAGAGAGCAGAAAGTTGTATGTGTGAAAAGAAGAACATGCCATTGCTCCCTATTATAAAGTTTTCACTGCAGAGATCCTACAGTGTATCACAGGAATGGATCTGCCAGCTATAATGAAAGCCACAATACTGTCAGGTCATTCTTGTGTCAGAACCTCTCAAGCCTTCAGCAAACTCAACACTGCCTTTTTAGCCCTCATTTTTTTCTTCTGAGAAGGGCTTCTGGACTTCATAAGGAGATAAATGTCCCTTTTTGCATAAACCCTGCAGTCTGCCTCAGGACCCATCAGGTCTGAGTGGAACTAAAGAAAAGTTTGAACATTTAGAAAATGAAGGTGACAAAAACAGGTTCCACTGTTTTTACAGCACCCAGTCTCTCCAGTGCCATAGCACATATTTCACCCTTCCCCACACCCTGAGAAAGAAAGTCTCTCACACAACATAAATTACGCAGCTAAAATAATATTGCACAACTGGAGAGGTAGGGTAGGCAGGTGAATGGATAAGTTGAGAAAGACAAGAGAAAAGTGAACAGATATCTGAGAGGAAAGGATATTAGAAAGATGGTTGATCTAATCTAGCAGCATTCCTTATGGGACAGGATGCTAATACCAGACACATGTAGAGAAAATAACCCAAGTTCTGTTGGATGTGAAGAAGAAAAACTGAGTGAAAAGGTGTTTGTGGATGCTGAATTCTGCATATGGACATAGTTTTACTTGCTTATAATAGCCTGTCTCTGTACAACCAAAACTAATTTCCTTACAGTAGATGCATCAGAGCTGAAAACATTTCCATGCATCCTGAATCTGACATCCACTTGTAAAAGACAACAATTTAGTGGCCTGGAAATGTACTGCTCTTGCCAGAGTCATAATATTAAGGAATAAGAAAAGCTGGTTTTTCCCTTTCAGGTATGCTCTAAAAGGCAGCAAGACAAGAGTTAAAGGAACAGCTTTGTAATGCCACATTACAGCATGTAAGAAGAATTAGTCAAGATGAGAGGAGAGCATGCGTACTCTGAAGCTGAACAGGGCAAGCTAAAGTAGCTGGTTTGGGCTCCTGCTGATGGAAAGGGAGCCATTCTAGGGAGTGATTATCAAATGAACTTTTATCTTGGCCCTTTTTCTAAATAAATGGACCATTGTAAGGGATGTTTCCTCCAAACAAATAACTTCCTGTTTGGTTCTCTCCACAGCTAGCTAAAGAAAGTGAACGTCTCCAGGCAATGATGGCCCATCTGCATATGAGACCTTCAGAGCCAAAACCCTTCAGTCAGCCTGTAAGTCTGGTCATTTCTGACACATATGCCCCAACTTATCTTTATAATAGGAATTATTCTAAAAGATGATGTCATCATCTTAGGGGATTGATTCAGGGCTGAAAACCAGTGTTGACTGTGACATTATTATTAAGTTCAAAGTGGAGGTATTGTTTCCACGGAGCACATTATGAGCTACCCGAGTTTGAGATGACAGCATGAAGATACTGTGGAAGACAAAAAGATTTTTGTTCCTACTGAAGAGGCTAAATAAGATGCTACTGTTTTCTCAAGCAACTTGTTTGAATGCTTGGAGATTACTCGCTTCAGATGAAATCATGGAGGTCAGATGAGAGTATAATAACTAACAGACCAATTAGCGACAGTTTTATCATAGTGATGCTCTTGTTCTAATGGTTGCCTCCAAATCCTCTGAAACTTTCAGGCTTCATGGTTTCCTAGAAGGTTGATCCAAAGGTTAGGTAAGCTCTTCCAGGCAATTACTTGCCTCCATGTGACTTCATAAAGCGCTGTAATGCTGCTGGCATGCTGTATAAATAAAAATAAAGGTCCTTTGCTAAGTCTACTTTAGGAGTGTTAATCTGTTCTTTCTATATACAGACAGCATAGCTTAGAAGTTGTGTCTAGTTAGCCAAAATCACTGATATACACCATTAATAGAAAAGAAAGTGTCATTCTTGAACTGAGAAAAACAATAGAAAGAATACACTGCTGCTTAAGTGAGGGACTACCAGCAAGAGCTAAAAAAACTTTGCTTCTCTGAAAATGTGGAGACAGCAGACACAATCCTGATGTCATGACTGATACTAAGAAGAGCTGGGAACTTACATGTAGGGTGTGCCACTGGCTCCTTCCTGATCTGTTGCCCATTTAAGCGTTTATCAGCATTCCATATGGCTACTAAGGGAAAAGCCAACTTATGACATGATGTCCTAGAGACCAGTGCTAGAAGAATTTGCTAGGAACTCTGCTAGAAGAATTTGAATTGTTAACCTAAATATTTAATATTTTCCTTTTGCTATCTTATTCTGCATTTTGCCCATATGGCATTTGGACCTTGTTACCACAGTCCATGAGAAGGAAGGCAGCTGTAATCATAACTTGAGGAAAGCGTAAAGAAATATATTGCTACCAATGCCTCAGAATAACTTATTGGAAGACGTTTATGTCCTATCTCTCTTGCCAAAAGCATCAAATAGTGTGGTTTATATCCTGTAAACATTGCAAAAAAATATTGTAAAAAAATAGTATAAATCGATCAGTCAAGGAGCTAGATCAAAATGTAACAATATCTGCCATACACAAAGAAAACTTAAGAGTATAATTGTCTTTAGCATATAATGAAGACCAGTAAAGGAAGATGCAGCCCCCGCGAGGGTAAAACATTTTTTAGTCTGAGTGCAGCCATTGAGAAGACTTGTTTTTCCCTTTCAAACATGTTTTTCTGATAAACAGGAAGTAGAATCCCCTCCCCCTTCTGTTTTTAGCAAGGAAAATGCAGGAAGGAGAAACATGCTAAGTTATGTATCTCAGACACCAGTATTTTGAATTAGACCTGGAAGCTGTTTGATAACCAGTGCAGCTCTTGCAGGATTGATATAATGTGATTGTTTGTTTGTTTGTTTTAGGAAATTATCTGTTTTTAATTTCAAAACCACCAGAGAAATTCATGTTAAAAACTATGTATAGAAACTGCATAATAATCAAAATCATAAAATCACTGTATGCATAAGTGTTAATAATTAGTTATTAGTGTAAAGAAAAGTCCTATTGGCAGCTCTTATATGCTGCAAAGGCAATCTGGACCAAGGTCAGCTTCTGTAGGCTTTTCAAAGATACTCCATATAAATTGCATTCTACATGTCCAGTAAGAATATGAATGAAGCATGTGCAGCTATGTCAAGACCTGATCCCCAGAAAAATGATCAGACTAGTTTCAAGTGGCCAAAACTATATCTGCTAATGATCGTTTCTCACTATATCTGCTAATGATCGTTCAAGTGTAGCCATAGCTACACATGAATGTCACAGATTTGTGACCATTTTAGAGTCACAGATTTGTCTGTCTCTAGAGGTGGGTAACATAATTCCTCCTTCAAGATTGTTAGCACAAGCCTCTCTTTCAAAAAAGCATTATCATCTTTCAGATCCAGTTCCTATTCCCACCTTGTTTGCTCAAATAAGTTAGAAGTCCAGTGATCCAACCTACAGCAACTGATATCATGGTTGAAAGATCCCAATCCACTTCCTTGGATTCAGTTCTGTACATTCACTAATGTGCCCTCCAGCCATTTTTCCTGTCAATATTCCCACCTATAAGAAACAAGAGCTGTATCTGCTTTTTTTGTACTCTTTAAAACAACTTTCCTAAGTTGTGACATTTCTAATATTAAAATAAGATCCAGATCCTTGTCCAGTTGGATGGTTGGTCCAGTACTGCAGTGTGTGATTCAATGTTGACATGAAAATTTAAATCAGGTTACAATAATAAGGAATTTGGGTATACTGTCCTCAATATATAATAGTACACCACACCATTTTTCTTCTCTGCAGAGAGCAATTTAAACTTTTGCAAGCCTGATTCTTTAACTTTAGCACTAGTTGTGATACAGATTTAATAATGCTGAACTTTGAGGTGATAGAGTTGGGTAATCATCACTGAAAATTATTCCTCTTAAAATCTGTCTATACCAAAACAAATATTAGGGATTTGTTGTTGTTGTTGTTTTAATTGGGAGTATATTGTTGTAGGTGGTAATATTTTTTTCCTATACCAACCAACATGCTTTATTATAACTAAAGTTGGTAAAGAGTTTCAAGAATCAATTTATCATGACTTGGTCCAATATACTTTGAAATACAGTGGTTCTAATATCTTGAAATCTGTCTCAACCAATTGTCAATGAATGAGGCCTCATTGGCATATATTTACTTTCACTGGTGTAATCTCTATTGATAAATTATGATCACCATCTGCTTTCTCTTAACAAATATTGTTTACCCACTTCTGGACTAGTTCTAACCATGGTCTTCTTTTAATCCTCCTTGAGTAGCTGAATCTGGTTTCCAGCGCTACAATGTCCAAAAGCACTTCTGATACCTTTCCTGATGGATTACCTCATCCCCCCACCTCTGCAACTGCACCCATTACTCCATTGCGACAGGGTCCTTCTGTTATCAGCTCCTCCACTTTACACAATGTAGGGCCTATTCGCAGGAGAAACTCAGAGAAGTTCTGCACACCAATTTCCTCAGGTGAGATAGTTGGCGAGAAGTTTCAGTTACATCAGATATTGTGCTGAAATTGATCATTTGGAATGTCTTTTGCTGTTCTTTATAACTTACTTTCTTCTGTCTAGAACTTGCACAGAATCATGAATTTTACAAAAATGCAGATGTCCGCCCTCCCTTCACATATGCCTCACTTATCCGACAGGTAAAAACTTCTTTATTTTGTAAGAATGTACATAAATACATTGATATCTGGAAAAAGCAGCAATCCTTCTTAGGAAGTGCTCACACTTGTTAATTGTACTCAGTTGTTAATTGTGGCAAGTGTTTCTAATGGGCCAGTAACGTACTCTTAAGATTTTGCCTTCTGTCCTAACTCTGGGGAATGCAGTTTGGCTAAGCTGCAGATCTGACTACTGATTTACATTTTGAGAGCAGAATTATCTGTGGTCTTAAGCCTTTGTTTGTGCCTTTCACTAAGCATTCTAGTACTGCTGGTAAATGAATCAGATACATATTCTTTTTTTTTCTTTTATCTATTTTGTGTGAAGAGACCTAGAGACAAAGACATAAGGGTTGTATCTCTAGTTTTTATTGCTCTTTAATTATTTATAATTATAGTTGTATCCTGCTCGGATCAGACAGCTCTTGGCAGTTCTGACCTTAGTGCTTCTTAATGCACTGCTTTATATAGTCAGATTAATAGCTCCCTGAATAAGGGTAGAGAAGGAACTTTAAAAAAAAAATGACAGTGATATGCTCAATTCTTATTAGTAAAAATCTACCCTTCAGTGTCTTCCTGAATTTACAGACAGACGGCAATGTAATGTTAAAGTTATTTCTTTCAGAGTTGCTAATGTTGCACTGAATAACAAAACTCTCCCTTTAAAATAACATTTATTGATTAATGCTGTTTTCTGATAAATTTTGTTGAGAGAAATATTTTTTTAATGCTAATTAGTAGGTTAATTTAATTTAACTAAACTTACTCAAGCATTTAATATTTGTATATATTGTCCCTTTATACACAAGGAAGAGGTCAATGTTTACTGTAGATTCATTTGTACCAAATGTTTCTGATTTTTAGATTCAGTATAATCATCTGCTTCATTTATGTAAGACTATAGAGTTCCTATATATTTATATTAGTGGTTCATGACTACTGATTTCTCCTTCCAATCTTAATTTTCTGGCAGAGCAGATATCATTTTCTTTGGGTCATAATGTCCTGTATGAACTGCAAACTTCTATAGCACAACCTCAAAAAAGTTCAATTCTCATTTCTTTCTCTATTCTGCCTTCTATTCTATTCCTTTTCTTGACTTAATTTTCTGTTAGTTTTTTTTATTTTTATGTTAATTTTACATTAAAAAAACCTTAATATAATGGCTACTATTGCTCCCTGATAATACTGTATAATGGCATGTCCATTTTACAGTGAATAGAAACAAGCTTGGTAGCTTAAGAGTGCAGGCTACAATGTTTTCCTGTGGCTCTGACCTTATAGCCCTATTTCCTTCGGGCCAACTAAATGCCTTTATAAACTCTTTATTTTGCATTTAAAATATGTTCAGAAGGACAAGCTAAGATCATTACTCCTATTATCTCCTTCTTAGCATTAGTCTTTTAAAGCCTATGCAAAAAGTCTGAATTAGATCATTTCCTGGGAATCAATTCTTATTTTCAGGTCTTTCAGATTAACCACTTTGGGATATCTATGATTTGATCAGCTTTTCCAAGAGATGCTTTGAAAGTTTAAACAAATATTCTCAGCTCCTCCAAATATTTCCCCCCTTGGTGCAGGTAGTGACATGTGTAGAAATATTAGGTTAGATCAAATGACATCCCAACCTTGCTGAGTTAAAGGCTGATACAAATTTACTGTCTCCATCATATTCACAATCCTGCAAATTTTGATTGTGTTCCATTTTTAATTATACCATCACCCAAAACTGATTGTGCCAAGTGCCTGAAGCATTTTCTCATCTGAGTTAGTAAACTTGAAAGCCATCATGTTATCTTTTCTCAGTTGACTTTGCTAAATTCTGAGACACATAATAAAAATGAAATGAAGAAAGAAGGAACCATTTTAGGGAGGTTTTCTTCTTTTGCTACATAATTAGAAACAAAGGGATAAGAATCATGACCAGTTTTTGAAGAATGCTTGAGTACATATTGACAATCTGTCTTTGTCTGTATAGTACAATTCTCAGTTTGGAGACATGATTACTGTACCTGCCTTGCTTAATCTGCTCCATTTTTGTACTTTGGGAATAATAATTAGCAATTTTGTACTTATTATTTAACAGATCTTGTTCTCAGCACTTGTTCTCAGATCTTGTTCTCATACAGTAGTGTATGTAGAACAGAATATTGTTATATTTGCATAAGGGAATCTTCTGCTAAATGGAACTATCTAAAACTTGTATTCCCTGAACACTGCTACATAGATTAGATCTACTTTTTATGTGAGATGGATGACCTTATTAGACCTACTGGCTTATGCGAGAGGTAGCCATATAAACTGAAATTAAAATTAAAAGTAATTTTTAATTTAATTAACAATTAAATTAAAAAATAAGAAATACTTATTTTTTAAAAAAATAAGAAATACTTTAGAATCATTAAGCCTACAAAATGGTATTCTACATTCAGACAAAGAAAATAAATGGATAAATAAATGGTCTGGTTACTTTTTTAAATAAAATATTGAAAGAACAAATTTCACTGTATTTGGAAATTTTGTATATCAGATCCTGGAATTAATAATAATCTAATATTAGCAAATATTGAATTTCTCTGAACATACAAATACAATTTAATAAAAAGACCTTCGAGTATGTTCTTTATATTTTCTTTTGCTACTCAGCTGCATGGTGATACATGATTGTGTCCATAATACCTACCTTTACTGGCTTCTACTGTTTTGTCTTGGAATAAATAATGCTAAGTATTGATGTTACAGTATGTCATTCCTAGATACTTCTACATTTTTGAATGTCAACTTATTGGTTCACAAATATGTATGTTACACTCAACGCTTTGTCATATAGCTTGTTGAGTCATAAATTTAATTCACTAAAAACCTGTAGTTTCTGGGTAACATCATTCCATGGGAAAACTTGATAATATAGAATCTATATGGCTACTTTGCTCACACTAATTCTCACTTCATTTTCTAATCATTAAGTGAAGAAAAATAAATATGTATGCAGTTGTCCTAAGTTCAGCATTTTTAACAAGTGGTTGAAAGTTTTGTAACCATACCGTAATGTCAGTCCCTTTTGATATTTTTAATAGTAGTTCACCCAGGAATGATGATGAGAAATGCTGAGTCTTATATCTGAGAATGACTTTTTCTCATGTCTAAATGTAGGCTATCCTTGAGACGCCTGATAGGCAGCTAACATTGAATGAAATCTACAATTGGTTCACACGGATGTTTGCCTACTTCAGGAGAAATACAGCTACATGGAAGGTAAAATTTAACCTAGGATTTAAATATAACTTTTACATATATAATATTCTTCACAATAATATCACTTTTTAAAGAAACATGGAACTCTATTAACAGAATGATTAATAAATATGGAGAAATGAATGAAGTCAGAAAAAATTAAGAAATACTAATGGTATAAATGTAGTTGGTAGTATGTAGTGTGTGATGAAAAATTATGTTTGTGGAAGGAAATGAAAAATGGCTATAGGTAAGTGTGTTTCTACCTACTTGTATTGATTGTATTTTATGATATTAAGAGCTAAACATGTTATGTAATACACAGGAGTTGAACGCAATGAGAATATATTTATTTAGGAAGTGTATGTGGTTAAAACCAGAAGAAACAATAAGTAGGAATTAATAAGAGATGGATGGATAGAAGTACAAAACTAAGTGACCAGTATGTAAAAAAGATGTTGATTTGATTTGATCATATGTAATGAATGAATGAGAAGTACATTGCAATATAAATAATGAAGGAAAAGTGAAAAGATTTAGAAGTTGCTGGATGACATTGATGAATTCCTCAACTTTAACTTGTAAAGGAGAGGTTACAAGTTACAAGTGAAGAAAAGGCAATATGTGAAGCACTATATGGTCATGATGAAGATAAGGAAGGTCTGTAGAGAGAGTATGGAGAAGTATAGTGAGCAGTCCAGAATTCCTTTGGATAGTGAGATCAGCGGCATATAAATTTAATAAATAAATAGCGATGATGTTAGTGTAAATTAAATTTAATTGAATATCTTTGTTTTCCCACTTTAATTTCTTTGCCTTATATTGCTGACACGATTTCTGTGCTCTGTCTAATGTTGCTAACCACAGAATGGAATTGCGCGTTGGTTGTATGTATGTGTCTGTGCATGTGTGTACATGTTCTAAATGTAGAAGACATACAGGATTGAATTTGAAATTATTCTTAGAAAAGCAGTATGTGTTTATGGCTGAACTGGATTGTATTTTATTTGTATTCTGAATGTGGACATGATATTAAGAATTTTACAGAGGTTATATACAATTGCATGTCAATACATTCACTCTGTGATTCAGTAGCACCATGGTTGAGTTTCCTTATTTCATTCCATATTCCACAAAATCTGCATTGAAGATCTTAATATGTGAAGGTAAAGAGGGAGATAATAAGAATATATTGTGCTATATAATATACTTGGGTATTTGAGGTAACTTGACATGACCCAATGAAATAAGTAAAATGATATTTGAGTGACTTGTGAATCCTTTTCTTTTCTTTTTTTGCTTCCACTATAATATGTGTGGAAGACAAAATTCTTATCGCTCCTTCAATGAAATGTATGGGTATTCCATATCTTCCACGAGTAAGGTGATCTCTTCTTTAGCCATTACCCAAAGTGGAGAAAATAGATATCTGAGTCATTTTGTATCCATTATTATGTTGCTTCCAGTTATGATGAAGTGGTTCTGAGTCTGTCGGGACTGATGAATTCCACCTTCTTGAGCACAAGATATTCCTCTGCCCCTATGGCTTTCTTTTTGAGCTGTGGGCTATAATTTCTCTAGATGAGAATGTATAGTTCCTCAGCACAATAAACAGATAATTTAACATAAAATGTGTCAAAATGCATGGATGATTAAACAAGATTAGAGAATTAGATTCCATCCCTCAGAACAATGTATTTTAGCTTCTGAGGTGGGGATAAGGATGTGTGGGTTGGTGACAACAGCATGTGACCAGTCTGTTCCATTATAAGCCTGCAGAAATAGGTCTGCAGCTGCATGCATGTGGCTTCAGTACAAGAAAAGCAGAAGGGAAGTTCAAGATGCTAAAATAGAAAATAAGGTTAATGATAACCTGGGGGTTGGTATCTCACTGCATGTGGCAAATAGATGTTTCAGTCAACCTAGCTATCATTTAGGTTAGTTTCCCAAATTACAAGGACTACTTGCCATAATACAGATGGCATCCTAATAGGATAGGTGTGTGTGTGTGTGTGTGTTCACAAGAGAGAAACATACAATACTCAACTCAAACTTCGTTTTCAATCCTGGTAGAGAAGTTAAGCTTTACAATGCAAGTTAGTCTTATAATAGTTTCCAGTATCCAGTCTTTTATCCTGAACAAACTCTTGAGGTTCTAATTAAGATCTTATCACTTGGTGTATCTATTCCTCCAATTGTAAAATAAAAAAGAGGAAGTTACTGTTACTTATATCATCATAACACTTTGAGGACAGCTGAGGGTTTGAGTCTGGCTATAATCATGTTTGTGCATGTCTCTATTTCACCTTTTTAATTACCTCATGGGAATTAAAAAATTATCAGAACAGAATCTGCAGAATCTGCAAATTTTACATGGAGAGCAATGGATGATGTCCATAGTTCAATCTTAGAGAACAAAAATTCACATAAAAGAGCTGTGGTCCATCATTGTAGTTTATAGGGAATAGTAAACTAAGTGGACCAAGTAGGTTGTGTGTGTGTGTGTGTGTGTGTGTGTGTGTTTCCCCTAATTCCAGCCAATTGTATCTTGTGTCTAGAAAACTAACAGTTTAAAACTATAGATGACAAGGCTTGTTTATATTATAAAATCCAAAATACCCTCTTTTCAGGTTTATTTTTTCAGATTAATATTTTAGCAAAAACATATATCCTTAAAATATGAAGGGTGTGTGTGTGTTTGTGTGTCTTTTTCTTCATGTGAAATAGTACTCAATTTCCATTTTTAATTTGTATTTTGACCTGTTAATAACCTCCGTCTCTGAATCTATTTGCCCTTCCTTGCTTCAGTGATATCTGGAAATAGAAGAGACTATTTCTCCTTGGCATGTAAAAATGGGGGTGGGAGAAAAAGAAAAGCAGTGGGTTGTCTCCAGAGCAGAGGAGGGGTGTCATGTTCCTGCAGCTGGGCATCTTTGCCTTTCAGACAAAGCCCCGATAAGATTCCATCCTCCAGACATGACATAATTCTGCCAGTGTCACACTCAGGCCCCGATACAATCACTCCCTTAGACGGGAAGCCAGAGTTATTGTGTAGCCGTCAGACTTTGATAACGGCCAAGCAGAACTTGCTGCTTGTTAAGCAAACACAAGTCTGAGAGCAGCAAATTATTCTGAGAATGAAAAGGAGGTCATGGCATTAGGCTATTGTGGGAAGTGAGTTGATTTGGATCAATCCAAGAGGGATCAAGGAAATCTGAACTTGCCAGTGAAGTTGGTTGGAGAAGGCAGCTGCCCTGGAGTCCAACCCATGCTTTGAAAGGATCACCCTCTAGGTTCATCTGTGAAATAACTCGTTATGAGATTTCAGAGAGCAGGTGGAATATAACCAATTCTTAAGATACTTCTTGCTTCCCTGGGAAAAACAATTTTGCTGCTTGAGCATTCTTTTTGGTTATGGTGTGGAATGTTTGTGAACAGTTTGTCTTTTCAGAAGATGAATTGTAAGGTTTCAAGAAAAGAAAGGAAGAAATCATTTCCTACCTTCTTTCCTTCTCATGAAAAAAACAACAACCCAACCTACTGTATACATGATTCTAAGATTTATGCATGATTATTTTTAAGATTAAACATGAAATGCCAAATAATAGGACTTCAACTAACACAAAATCTTTACTTAAACTTCTAAACATAAACATAAACATAATAATACCAGCATTCCCATATTGTTGGTTTTTGTTTCTATCTTTGGTGTGAATTTTGAGTCATTTTATTCCAGGAGCACACGTAATATTCAAATAGCTGATCACCACTGTGTGGAACATGTTTTAGACAAGTTACATAATAACTGTAATAGACTTTTTATACAGATAGTCCTCAACATACAACCACAATTGAGCTCAACATTTCTGTTGCTAAATGAGATTGTTGTTAAGTGACTTTTGCCCCATTTAATGATCTTTGTTGCCACAGTTGTTAAGTGAATCAATGCAGTTGTTAAATTAGTAATAGAGTTGTTAAGTGAATCTGGCTTCCCTATTTACTTTGTTTGTCAGAAGGTTGCAAAAGGTGATCCCGGCACCCTGTAACCATCATAAATACATGCCAGTTGCCAAGTATCTGAATTGCGATCACATGACTGTGGGGATGCTGATGTGGTCTTGGGAAAAGCAGTCATAACTCACTTTTTTTCAGTGCCATTATAACTTTGGTCACTAAAATTGCAGGGTGTAAATTAAGGACTACTTGTAAAATGGGTCTATGATAACTCGCCACAGGACAACTTGCCAGGGCCAACTCGCTGCAGGACAAGAGTTACACTAATATCAAAGAAATGGGGGAATAGAATCATTAAATAAAGGATGCAAAAGGAGGGACAAAATGAAATATGAATGTCAAAAAATAAAATATTTTTTAAATTATTTTAAATAATTAAATTGAATTGTTGAATTGTCCATGGTGAGTTGTCCCATGGCAAGTTGGCCATGGCGAGCTGTCCCCTGGTGAGTTGGCCATGACGAATTGGCCGTGTTCATTTGGCACTGTAGCAAAATCATCCCATTCCGCTGTAAAACAAAGATATTCAGATTTCATATAAAAGGACAGTCTTTCGCCTTTTCAATCCTATTTCCTCCCATTTTTGGTGACATGAAGTTACCAAATCAAAAGCATGGCAAGTTCCTCTATCCAAGTCCTCCATTATTTTCATGTATCTTTATTCAGCTACATAGTTTGAACTGTGCCTTCAAGTTCACTAGCTCATTTTTCTCTATATATCCTATAACACACACCCAAATCATGCATTAAACATGGATCTCAGATACAGATGTGAGATCTGAAACACATAGAGATTGAAGTGCCTCTGGGTAGTTCAATCTGTAGCTCATTTTTCTTGTTTCCTTCACAAAAATGTACCTTTGTCTCTATGTCTGTGACCCATATTTCTTTCTTCAATCCCCCTCCACCTCAGTGAATACAGGTAAAGCATTCACTTTCACATCAGTTCAGCAAAGGCCTTTAGTAACAAACTTGGGTTTTCAAATGAGCAGATGGCAGCAACCCACTGATATCATCTAGGCAAAGAAAGGTGGGAATCAAATAGTAGACCACCAGGAAAAACACCAGGGCTCTAAGCCAGGCTGAGAAGTTCAAAACCATCTCAGAGATAAGCAGTAGCAAATCACTTCGATGCTGCAGCCAAAAAAACTGCACAGTTGTATTTATCCATGTAATCAAAGTCCAGCTTGGCTTGAGAGTTTGTTAAACTTTATTAAACCTCGTATGTCATTGGAATGTAGAGCTCAGCTTACCTCTAGACACATTAATATTTCTGACACACATTTACATTTTTAAAGCATGCCAAATTATTTTGCTACTTGACATCTTAAGAATACAAACCATATATTGAAAACATTTAGAAAAACTACAAATTTTCTGTCCGTAGAAGGTTGGGAAAATACTGCTGTCCATTCCATTGTATGTCTCTGATTTGGGGTGGGGGAAAAAATAAAGAAATTTATCGTGTGTCAGAGAAAGGAATTGCAGTTACTGTCGCAATTGGCTGACTGGCTTTAGTTTGTGCAGGCCTGTCCCAGTAGAAAGACTTCTGATTATTTAATTACATACGAAAGTCCTGGGTTTTGCTAGTCATCTGCATCTATACTTTCTCTTCTTTTTTCTTTATTTGAGAAAAGGAACCCTTCCTTTGGTTAATGTAAGCGTTGTACAATATTGGGCTCATATAACAAATTGCTCAAAGCTCTAATATTGGGATTGACCACATCACAGAGCTTTACCCATAGATGGTGTTAGATCAGGGGTCCCCAACCTTGGCAACTTTAAGACTTGTGGACTTCAACTCCCAGAATTCCCCAGCCAGCCATGCTTCAATTCTGGGAGTTGAAGTCCACAAGTCTTAAAGTTGCCAAGGTTGGGGACCCCTGTGTTAGATGGTTAACCTATTCAAGTATAATATAGAGGCTTTAAAGAATTTTCATTTCTACTTGTTCAAGAATTATATAATCTTGGTTGTTGGACTAGAAAACAATTATTACCTGACACGTAGTCAATTCAACTGCCAAAGAAAGAATTTTTCCTACTATGTAATTATTTACAATACAACAAATTTCAGCTGTAATAGCTTATGTTATGCTATAATCATATTCTGAAAACACCAGATATGAAAGTGCTTCAGGGAATACAGCCGCTGTGAAATTCACAAGCAGCATGTGATGTCTTTAGCAATGGTATCAACTGTTTATAGCCTTGTGGTTTTACGTTTTGCTTATAGTATCTGTTAACAGGAATTAAGAGTATGTTTACTGACATTCCTGCTATATGCTATATAGGCAGATGCAATAGTGTTATAGTATTTCTGATGTTATTGCCATTTATTTTTTATGCTATGTATATGTATGGTATTAAAACAAATTTAAAATCCATTCTGTAGAATGAAATCCTTGCAAAGTATTGTAGGAATGACAGAACAATTGTTGTTCCAAGTGATGTTGATTTAAAAAATGGGAACTTCAGCCTCTGTTTCACATACATGCAATATTATTTAATAACCATATAGGAAGTATTATTTACTATACCTTACAGTTTATCTGAACTTTAAACTAGCTTTTGAAGTTCCAAAGGTGCTTTTCCATAGACATTTAGCTTTTGAGGTAAATCAGCCCAAGGTAGAAAGCCAAAAATAAGCAAGATGCCCTGGGAATATTGTGGGGTTTCTTCTCTCTTATACAGATCTGTAAGATGTCTTATTTGCAATATATCCTCCTTCATGAATGAATTGCATGAAAAAGATTCTATGTGATCCCATCATTCACTTCAGTACTACCCAACTTTCCTTGTCATCCCAACCAAATATCCATACAAGAGATTTATATACATTTATATACAGAAGAATCTTGACAGACTTGAACATTGGGCGCTATCTAACAAAATGAAATTCAATGGTGAAAAAAGTAAGGTTCTACATTTAGGCAAGAAAAACCAAATGCACAGGTATAGTATAGGTGGTACCTTGCTCAATAGTAGCAACTGTGAGAGGGATCTTGGAGTCCTAGTAGACAATCACTTAAATATGAGCCAGCAGTGTGCTGCAGCTGCCAAAAAAGCCAACACAGTGCTAGGCTGCATTAAAAGAGAGATAGAATCAAGATCACGTGAAGTGTTAATACCACTTTACAATGCCTTGGTAAGGCCACACGTGGAATACTGCATCCAGTTTTGGTCACCACGATGTAAAAAAGATGTTGAGACTGTAGAAAGAGTACAGAGAAGAGCAACAAAGATTATCAGGGGACTGGAGGCTAAAACATATAAGGAACGGTTGCTGGAATTGGGTATGTCTAGTTTAATGAAGAGAAGGACGAGGGGTGACATGATAGCAGTGTTCCAATATCTCAGGGGCTGCCACAAAGAAGAGGAATCAAGCTATTCTCCAAAGCACTTGAAGGCAGGACAAGAAGCAACGGATGGAAACTAATCAAGGAGAGAAGCAACCTAGAAGTAAGGAGAAACTTCCTGACAGTTAGAACAATTAATCAGTGGAACAACCTGCCTCCAGAAGCTGTGAATGCTCCAACACTGGAAGTTTTTAAGAAGAGACTGGACAGCCATTTGTCTGAAATGGTATAGGGTTTCCTGCCTGAGCAGGGGGTTGGACTAGATGACCTCCAAGGTCCCTTCCAACTTGTTATTGTTATTGTTATCATTATCATTATCATTATTATCTACTACAGGGCAGCCTTTGAACATTGACCTACAGACTTTAATCTTTTCGGGAAGTCTCAATGTATAGCAGTCTAACTACATGGACCTTTCCATGACTGAAATTGTTGTTGTGTGAATTAAAGATTGCAGTAACAGAATTCTTGACAAGTGAATTCAAACAACAATCTTGTTGCATACTGAATCTGTTTGAATTATTAATTTATGAAAAAGGCTTATCCAGGGGCAGGGAACTTAAGAAACTCATGTTGATGCTTAGCAACAGTTCCCAGTAGCTCAGCCAGTTTTAAGTAATGTTGGGAATTGTGAGTCAGAACCTTTGAGAAACCTTTGTCCATTCCTATATTAGATAAGTATAGACATTCAGATTGAAGAGGATGTATGTAGCTCAGGATTGAACTGTGGAGTTCTTAACATTCTCTCAGCTTGGTTGTTTACTTGCAGACATTTAATAACATCAGTATACATAATATAGAATATAGAAATAATAATACTTTTCTCCAAACGTATATACAGTATCTCTTAGATCCTTTCCACCCTTTAATGAATAAATTAATTTCTTTTTTTTCTCTTATCCATAACCTACAAAAGAAGATACTGGTGCTTCAGTTGTCAGACAAACTGTCAAGATTGAAAGGAAAGGTATAGAGTTATTGTGCCATCCTGATTGACCTATCTGGACTTTATATTGTAATACATATGACCTATCTGGACTTTATATTGTAATACATATGACTTAGGATTTAGGTTATAGATTAGAAAATGAATATTTTTTAAAAAGCATGAAACAAATTCTTAAAATATGTGGTATCTAATTATTCCACAAACATATTCATCATCCACATGAATTACTACATCCTGTCTGCTGGTCATCTATAAGTTTCAGATAGATTTTTTAAAATTTAATTGTTGGTCTTAGCTGTATACAAATTATCACTTTATATTTTTTTTTATTTGAAAGTGAACATGACTTACAGAGAAAAAGAAGTAATTTAAACTCTGTTCATTTTTCCCCTTGGTCTTAAAAATGAATAAACTCCCTGCTATATTTGGTAGCTAAAAAGGATGATTAATATCTAGAATCACTTAAAAAATGATAAAGGCTAAAATACACATAAACAGGGGGATTCCCTACCCCCACATATTTACAAAGGCATATATATGAGAATTTAAGTTCCAAAGAAGAAATTTGCACCCAAACCAGACAAATGTCCTTTGCCGTTTTTTTGAGGATGGAAATTTTGGTGGGTTCTTAAGGGTCACAGTGATTATAGCATCTGCTTTCATCTTCATTTTAATCACAAAACTAGTAAAGTTCATGCCACTGAAAATTTTATTGTGAAATTTGCCAATGCAACCTAATTACAAGGCCCCCAAAATGAAGGCTGGGGACCATATGTAACCTATGAGTAGAGAGTATTGTAGAGATGCAAAAAGGAAAGGGCAAGGTCCTAGATATGAAAATTAGAAGCAAGGCTGGTGATAGAGATGCAGACTTTAAAAAGAGCTGCTGGATGGGTTAACAAAAGATTGCTGGGTTGGTGGGTGAAGGGAATAAAAAGTCATGAATTAGAATAATCTAGAGTAAGTAGGCAAGTGGAATGCTGTTGGGTAGTGGGACGAAATGTGCAGCTGGCTGATGTATTGTTGAGAAATAAACATCAAAATGAATGAAAAAGCAATTGTCTGTGGATAATATGGCGAAGCAGTCCTCCGAGTTTATAACAATATGGAAGTGGCTCTCTGTAATTTTGAGTTGCAAAGAGGATCTGCATTGCCTTTTCTTCATTTCTACAGTTACCTTTCCTTTCCTTGCTGAAAGGAGAGAGAAGCTCCAAAGTGGCTGCTCATGTTTCTTGTCTCATTTAAGGTTCTCTGTGCCCCAATCCTGAACACTTTGCCTCATTGTCTATCACTCGGATGATACACAGCACAATCTGAGGCATTTTCTGGGTTGCCATTTAAAAAGACACCTTCACATTCAGATGAAAAAGGAAATGTGCACTCTATGTCGCTCTCCTATTGCTTGACTTAGAGTGGATCGTATCTTTGGCCTGTTTTGAGTTGGTAGGTATTGGTGCCCATTTGAGGAATGTTTGAAGAGGAAAGCCTCAACTTGTTAATTTTAGCATAAACAAATTAATATATTTTTTGTATTTCAATATCTGACTCACAGTGGGCCATCAACTATTTCTGATGAAATGCTTAGTCTTTTTGTTTGGTGTATTTTTCATTGTTCAGAGTTTTCATTTCTTCGGTATATCTATTTTTGTTGCATAATGGCTACTAACTATTCATAATTAGTTTTATGTGTTCTTACTGCTAACTGTTCATTGACGCTTAAAGTGCAAATCAATCACTGAACTTGCCACCAAGATTACAAATTATTTTGTTACTAATGAGGAAATAGGTGATTCTGTATTAATTAATTTGAATCCCACCTGAAAATGAACTGTGCTGCATTTTATGAGGAAAGCTTGGTATAGCTTTGCATCTTCCTTCCAAGTTAGTTGCTTTAATAGTGACATGTTATCCCTTTGTTCGGAAGACAGATGATGATGTCAAGGAAAGGGAACTGCCATTAAGTTCCATTATCCTACCCTGCCATTTTCTAACTTTTTAAAACTAGTTTTTCTTAAAGAATCTCTCCTCTCCCTAACAAGGAATATAAAAAACTGTAATGCATTCATTTCATTCCCTGTCCAGACTATTTTCCTCATTTTTGCAATGATGAGTGTTCACATTTATTACTTGCATCTCAGGTAAATAATTTTTTGAAAGTGAATCCCTGTGCATAGGTTATTGTTGGGGGAGGGTTGGCACACACACACACACACACACACACACACACACACACACACACACTCATGGGATTGTGTGAAAACAGCATTGGTGATAGATGTAGTGGTGTCAAGTGACTGCCTCAGGAAGTATGAGAATCTGGAGAAGTAGTACGCTTGAAGAAAGAATTAGAGAGGATATGGAAAATAAAGGCCAAAGTGGTCTCAGTGGTGATAGGAATACTCAGGGCTGTGACTTCTAAATGACTCCAACAGATTCCAGGAACAAGATCAGATCTTCCTGACCAGAAGAGTGTTAGGAACAACTAGGCAGCGGCCCCCAACCTGTTGGGCACTAGGGACTAGTTCCGTGGAGAGAGGTTTTTCCACGGACCGGAGGGGGGCGTGGTTTCGCATGCTGCCTGCATCCCACAGATGGGGCTTTGCTTGTTTGTGCAGCCCAGTTTCTGGCATGCCACGGCCCGGTGCTGGTCCACAGGCTGGGGGTTGGGGATCCCTGAACTAAGGCAATGCGCAGAATTTTCAAACTCTCAGTCTTCTAGTACAGGACCTGAGATTGGAGGAAGACCCATACCACCTATAGTGTTTTAATATTTGTTTTTTATGATAGGGACAGATCTGAGTCAAGATGTGGTTAGATGACACTATTATTTTCTTTCTTTACTTTGAAGCAAAAACCACATTGTTAATCAGAATAGGTGTCTGTGAAACTGAAAGTTGAAACAAACTGGTCTAATTATTGACTAATCATTGACTCCCTCTAATGGTTTGGTTCAAAAACTACAAGTACAAGCACTTTGGTTGTACCTACTAAACAGATTATATACTGTGCATATTGCAAGTGGAGCTCCATTGGAGAAAATGGGGTGAAGAGGGGAGTGCTGGAAAAATGTCAGACAGACTTCCTTTTAGAACTAGTGAGGTGAGGATAGAAACTGGACATCCAAATGTTTGTGTTTATACCTTTGCAGGAAGTGGTGAGGAGAAAAAGTTGTCCATCTTTGTGTTCTCTATTGATACACACATATAAGCCATCCTGTCTATATTAGAAAAAATGTTACTGCAAATTGAAGAATGATACTTTAAAGCCCCTGTCTGTGAAAAAATTCTTTTAAATTATTTTTGTGAGTTTTCTTCCAACATGGCTGTTTAGTTATCACAGGAAGTTCTAGATATGCTTTTCTTTTTCATTGGAAGAATTAAAGCAAAGTGTCTTTTTATTTCTTTCAAAGAGATTAGGGGTAGAACAGAGATTTTAACACCAGGACATGTTTTTGTTTCTGCAAATACTGTATATATTTTGTGTGATACAAAGAAAGTGTTTCAATGTTTTAATGATAATAACATTTAGATATCCTTCTAGAGCACTTTGAAATATTCTTTTAGTAGAAGCTGGGCAAAATGCAAAGTAAACAGGTGCCAAAAGGTAAAGTGGCCAGTGCCTATAAAGAGACAGGTGTGAGGAGGCTTTCAATGATATGACAACAGCAGCACACATGGTAAGGAACTGAGGGAGATACTAAATGGCTGGGATTTCAGCTGGAGAGACCGGCTGGGCCAGAGGCATAAAGCAAACATCATTAGAAAAGGCAAAGATAAGAAACAAACAGAGCAGCCAAGGCTGATATTAGACAAATACTCTGTAAAAATACAAAAGCTGCATAAAATCAGGCAAGAAGGCCTCCCTAGAGCAGGGAGTCACAGAATTGAGGCAAAAAAAAAAAAAAGCAAGATGTGCTTGACAGAACCCTGCTACCACCCACTGGTGGGAAGATAAAGAGGAATAAAAGATGGTAAGTTCCAAAATGCTAAAAGGTTGAGGATCCTTCAGAAGCCAAGTTGTGTCAGCTATCAGATTGGAATTGTGATACAAAATTGTGCTTATAAATTTGAACTGAACATTCTTGTAAAAAAAAATTCCAGAAAGATGCGAGAATAGTATAGAACGAAAGGGGATCAATAATAAATCACAATCATTATGTTACTATTACATTTCTTACTAGGTATACAAAATAAGATAATGTCACACTTCTGTTTACAGGATATGGGCAAAAGCAATAAAATAGCACACTGATGCTAAATCAAATCTAGGTTTGGAACTGGACCTCTGATTACCAGAAGAGCAAGACTCACTTTTAAATCATAGCATCTGGTTAGTTGTCTAATTAGGAAACAAATGTGCACAGGATACTGTCCCTACAAGAAAATCACAACCCTATCTTGAGAAGAACACATGAATGGTATATTTCCAAATGCATTATCATTCTTGTGAGCCATAAGAAAAAAATGCATCATTTGTTTTCCAACTATGTGTTCCAACCAGATATCGAATAAGGCAACAGCATTTTTACAGAGAGAGCCTAACATATCTTTGATTTCAGTGTTGGGATTATGTAGAGATATAGATTCGATTCTTATCTGAAATGGAATTCTTAAGTTTTATAATTTTCATTCTTTTCCTGCCCTCTTCAACTCACTTCTTGCTTTCTTACATACACATGCACCATGTCCCTCTATTTGTGAGATATCTATTACAGGTAATCTTCAGTGAGGCTATTCTGGTTACAGATAATCCACCAAACAGTATTTAGCGTTTATCTGAACCTCACGCTACCATCAATGCCACAGAAAGTGAAGAGTTTAAATGTCATTGAAAAACATGCAGGAGAGCAAATACTGTCTGGGTTTCTGTATTAACACCAGCAAAGCAATTAGGGAAAGCATTTTATTAGGTTGCAGCTTGTTTTACTATTTTCAAACCAATGATACCATGGCAGATTCCCTGAAGCTATTGCAAAGTTCCGCACAGCTGCCCCAAGGAGCACGGAGTCCCCACAATCTAGAAGGGTTCAGTGGTAATGATTGAAGGCTATTGACAAATTCTTTAGCTGCCAAGGAATAGCAAAGCAAAGTCAAATGCAAGCTTTTTTTCTTTCTTTTTTAAAAATAATTTTATTGATTTTTATAAATGGAAAATTTAAAAGATAGACAAGAAAAAAGGTTTAAGAAAGAGGGAAAAAAAGAAAGAAGATAGAAATGCAAAAGAAAAAACTAAAGAAAACAAAAAAAGGATGATTTCTGATTTTCTTTGGTATATGGATGAATTAAAAAATACATCATACTTTACGGTTAGCCTTTGTCTACTTTATTTCTATAATCTCATATAAATATCTTTTTTAAAAAATTTGTCATAGGCATGCCAGTATGAGAACTCACTCTTACCGTTTCTGTCAATCGGTGTGGTCTTTTTCAGCCCCAAGAAAGAAGTTTTTTTCTACTGCTAAATTCTTTCACTAGTCAAGTGATGTGTCAGCAATATCAAGCCTAATGTGGTTACAAACATTTATGACAAAAAAATGCCCTTTATAACAAAAATAAAAAAGGCCTTCCTTTCTAAATTTGGGGAATAGAGGCATTGAGGAGGAACAACTGCATAATTACAATTGGATAACTAAGTGGGGAGAAGACCTTGAAAAATAAACAGTATCCAAAATTGGAGGAAAAGTCTAATTCATTGAGTTTCCAAGAACTGTAACATCTCCAAGGTGGGGGGATTGTTTCCCATCTCTCGCTTTTGCCTTGTTGTCTTGGCCAGCTCTTTTGTTTATACGGCCCCCATTCGACCTTTTAAATTGCTGTTAATGTTTTAGCGTAACGAATTAGTCTCTCATCACGAATCAGGGCTCGAAATAAAAAAAAAAAAATCCTCTGAGGCCAACATCCTGAAATTGGGGTCATTCTCATTTGCAAGGCAGAGAATCTGAGAACCTTAATGCAAGGAAATTTATTCAAAGGCAGAGCCCCAACGTGATTAGGCCCTTTGTAATTATAGCTCGGAGAGATTCCACTCCAGCCTCCTGCCTCCCTCATGGATTAGCAAGTGAGTCGGAAAAATACACAGGATTTAATTAGAGGCAAATTAAAATTGGTAATGAAATAGGGGCAGTAGCAAATGGCAGGGAGCGGCAGAAAGGGGGGGGGAGAAGGAGCTAGTAGCTCTCAGGGCAACACTGCCTGTGTACGTGCATTTTCTTTATTTTTACATTTAGAAATGTAAAGATGGGAGAATAAAGAGGAGGGACGTGCTGTGAAAAAGGAGGGAGAACTTGGGGTTTCAGAAAGAAGATGACAATAGAAATTCATTGCAATATCTCGGCTTACTTTTCCTCTCCCCCCTCTCCCCCTAATTTAGCCAGTAGTAAGCAAATATGTAGGGTGGTTTGTGAATATTGTTGATTGGTAAGGAAAGAAAAACAATAACAATAATAAAAAAAATCCGTAAAAAATAGATTGCAACACATGGTTGTTGTATGGAAGTTTTATTACTAGATGTTTTAGAGTTTAAGAAAGAGTGGTTGCCGATTTGATGAAGTCCATTGACTTTCAGGAAAACTGGACTGAAATTGTCGTACAGTAATCCCTTCCTTTTGTATCTCTAAGTAATAGTCTTTTTCAAGCGGCTGTGGGCACTTGATCTCATTGCAGTGATGTCTCGTGTAACTCGTGATCATATTTTTTCCTGTTGCTGACATTCTACTTCATGCAGCTCAGATCTCATAACTGTTGAATTTCTTCAGGATAGTCCATGAGTATGTCTGTGTTATGACACGTGTTAACTGGGACTGTTAATGTTTAGTAGCAAAGATTTCATACAGATCAAGAGGTATAAATGAACAATATTATAGGACAATTGAATTGAGATAATTCAACAAAAACCTGTCTGCTACAATAATTACTATATGTTGATTTCAGCATATGATAAAGTGAAACCAATCCTTCCTTAGAACACTGATATATAGAGTTGTTAAGAATATAGATATCATTTTGCTGATGACAGCTCTGTAGGAGGCTATGTTTGGTTAACACAAAAATTAATTGGAAAATTTTATTGGAAAGGAACTGTTAAATGGGAGATCTTCATCTACTTTGATAATATTCTGTTTTTCTCTCTACTCTGCTTGTAGAATGCTGTACGCCACAACCTGAGCCTGCATAAGTGCTTTGTGCGAGTGGAAAATGTCAAGGGAGCAGTGTGGACAGTAGATGAACATGAGTACCAAAAGAGAAGGCCACCAAAGATGACCGGGTATGTCTGATAGCTTGTCAGGTAGCTCTATGGTTCAATCTGAGAACAATTTTGAAAAAGTAAAGGTGGCCTTGTGTATAACACTTAGTGCAGGGGTCTTCAAACTTGGCCCTTTTATGACTTGTGGACTTCAACTCCCAGAATTCCTCAGCCAGCGTGCCTGGCTGAGGAATTCTGGGAGTTGAAGTCCACAAGTCATAAAAGGGCCAAGTTTGAAGACCCCTGACTTAGTGACTAAATAAACACAACACACAAAACTTAAGTGATTTTCTATAATATTTTTTTCTGGGATTTAGTCCTGAAACTGGCCTATACTCATGTTATTTTCTGGTGATCTCAGATTTGTATATTACCCTGCTTAGTTTCCGAACACAGACAAGGTAAGCCAATGATGCCATCTGCTGAGATATGAGAATAGTTGGGAGTATGCAAAGTCCAGACTACATGGAGATGGGAAGTGCATGGGAGCTCTGGAATAGGAGCATTGGCTTTTATACCGATATATATCTGTCATAACTATTAGTCATTCATAGCCTCCGTGAATGCTTCTAAAAATATCTAGGCTTATGGCCATCACTGATATATTATAAGCTAGTAGTACATAGCATAAGCTAGTAGTATATTTTTGAAATGAGTATTTAACCCCAATATAATTTCCACCAAATGACCCAGGGAAAAGAGGTGACTGAGAGGCTTGTATGATTATTGCATTCTTGAGGGACTTCATTATGCATTTAGGTTTTTAGAACCGTATTTTAACTTTTGCTTTAATAACTAATGTTTCTGTTGACATGTCGGCTTATTTGAGTGAAGAACCACAGCACACTACTGAATGATTTTATAATCATTTGGCTGTGTGTGCACTTTCACACTCCATGTCTATATAGGTGTGTGCAATGTAAATTTCCCCTATCAACATCAGATCCTTGTCACGAAACGTTCCCTTGGGAATGTCATAAAGATACTTTATACAACTATCAATAAAGAACAGTCAAAAGAAGACCGGGTAAAAATGAGAAAAGGGAAAGTATCTGGTACATGCAATATGCATTGATACCAGTGTTATTGCTATAGCCATACTATTAATCTCTGGAAATTTACAGGATCAAAAGAATTCTTCTTGGATATATAGAATTGTGCTGCAAACATCACCTCAGCATGTACAAGCAGTGGTAAAAATACACTGAAGCATTTCGGCAGAATGAACAGATACAAAGGGCAGATACCAAATAGTAACTGAAAGGGGCTAATGGTATTCCATAAATAAGAAGGAACCACTGGTAGCAATCCAGTAGTGCTGTACCTTATTGTGGACAAAATGTTGTTAAATAACGATAAGCCATTTTTTGTTTTGCCATTAGCTATGTTTAGAGGTTTATTTATATATAAAAACTGAGGCAATGTAAATAATATAGATAAAAGAGAAATATTTTAATTTTATAGTTAAATCACTTTAAAAATCTTTAATAATTAAAAAATATTAAGCCAAATATCTAAGATTTAGAAACAAAGTAATATTTGGCTTCCAATTGTAGCTTTCTGCTTAATTATTATATTACTATTTTTATATCACAGCTAATAACTAAATCTACACCAATTTACACCACTACCATTCACTATATTTCATATGTATGTTTGTGTACATTTGTAATTTTTACATATACAGTATAAAAGATAAGTGGAAAAACATTTTGCATTTCAACAGTCTTTCAATTTCCTATATGCCATGGTCAACCACAGATGGATTCACAGATACTGATCTCCAATGCCTAATGTCTATCATGGCTTTGATTAATCAAGAATCAGTGGGGTTTTTTGGAAGGGAGGAGAATAAAATAGAGAAGGTTATGAGCCATAGTCACAGTTTTACCACATACAAAATTCCCTGCTAATGGTAAGTGTCAGCCAGGTTTGGCATTTTGGCCAGTATGCTATAATTTCTATAAGAGCTCAGTTTTACTCTAAACATGCTAATATTATTCTGTGCAAGACTGCACGCCTGCATAACTGTTATTTGCCTTCTACCACCACAGTTGTATATACACTAGTATGAGACATCCTTAAGTGTTACAAGTAGCTGAGAAACATCAACCATAAAACAGGATGAATAGTATTTTTTAAAAAGTAATAAAAATATCCAGAATTGTTCCCATAATGATAATGGCTATGTTGCAAGGAGTAGGGAGAAATTACCTTCACCTACTTTACCCCCTCTCTTTTCAGGTGTCCTTCCTGAATAGGCTGGCAACATGTAAAATAAAACAAGACACATTGTAGCAGGACTTTATATATATTGAGAGTAAATAGCTGCATTATAAGGCTAGGCTAGCAATATCCCAATACTCCTAAACATTCTGGTTTTGTATTATGAGAGTTGCAAATTATGGGAATTGGGAAGGACTAAGCAATAACGGAGATAAACAATGTGTTCTTTCCAAGACATCTCTGCTATCTCACTCTTGTTTTTGAATAGGAATGTTAAAAGCTGCATCTTTTGTTTACAGGAGTCCAACTTTAGTGAAAAACATGATTTCTGGCCTTAGTTATGGAGCACTTAATGCCAGCTACCAGGTAAGTCTTCATAGGTGGAGAAGCACACTTGTTTCTATCACAGCAAGTCATCTTTGTTCGGGGAATATTGGGTTGGTTAAACTCCTGCTCTATTGGAATCTTGTACTACTGCATTGTAGAAAATCTTCAAAACTCTCTCAGTGATCGTTGAAGTCATTATTTCATTTAGTTTATATTCCAGAATATTCAATGTGGTATTTTTCCTCAAGATAATCAGAGGAACCAGATCACTATAACCCACACCACTTCACCATCCCTGGGACTCCAATATCCACCTTCTTGCTGTTTCAGTTACATTGCAGTGTTTGCTTGTTTTTGCTTCACAATATAAGTTCTAACTTTTAGCAAGGTGAGAAGAAATCAGTGACAGCAAATGACAGAATAGATAGTCTCTCTTGGAGCTGAATGCTTTGAGCTTTGGTCAGTGGATTGATCCCTCTACTACCCTTCTCTTCTGATGGGGAATAACAGACTGGAATAAAAGATAGCATTGGATCCCAACATGGACTAGCTGTGTAGACGTTTTAGGCATATTTTATGTTAGGGAACGAGTGACATATAGCTATTTAATGAATCTCATTAAATTAAGCTTCAGATCATCTTAGCCAATGACCAAAAGCTTATCAGCACACATAGGAAGCTTATATTTCTGACATCTGCTTCAAACAGACCAAGGTTTTTGCCTCAATATTTTTAAATGGATAAAACCATAAAGGAATAAAACCATAGAGGGAAACTGATGGGACTTTCAAATATCTTTTAGTTATCTAGGTTGAACTATTTTTCCTTGTAAGCCATCCTAACTGATATTATTGAAAGAAAAGGTAGAAAATAAATATTCTTAATAAAGTAATAAATTTTTATTTGTCTAAACCTTTGATTTTTTTTCTGGAAAATAAAGGTACTGTTAGTATAAGTCAAAATATTAACCATTTTCTAAGTAAATAAATATCTGGGGTTGTTTTCTAAACATGTCGTATCTGATTTCTTTAAGAATTTGTGAATTATACCAGTTGCTGTTTATGTTTAGGCAGCTCTGGCTGAGAGCAACTTTCCTCTTCTGAATAGTCCCACCATGATCAACACAAGCTCCACTAGTGGCATGCTGCACATAGGCCATGATGATGTGAGCAGCACTGTAGAACAAGTCAACAGCAATGGCAGCAATAGCCCCCGGCTTTCACCACAGCAGTACAAGTAAGCCCAGAAACAAGGTGTTTTTTTAATCATAAAAGCAGTGGTGGGATTCAGCCAATTCGCACCAGTTCAGCAGAACCGGTAGTTAATTTTTTGTTGCCCAGGCCCAGAACGGACTTCCGGAAGCGGCATCCATACAGAGAACCGGTTGTTCACACATTTGAATCCCACCACTGCATAAAGGCTTCATATATTGAAATTAAATGAAGTTTCTTGGAAGTGCTAATACAATGCTATTTCCAGAAGCAAGATTACTAGATCCAGAAGTCTTTAAATGTCTCTTACAGTTTAGTAGAAAATCAATGTAGGTTTTTTTCAAGAGTTTATGCAAACTGGAAATAGATCTAGAACTTCTATTGTTAATGATGTCCAAAAATAGTCATATTAGGCTTTTACAGCAAAAAGAAAATATATTGAGACAGTAAAAACTAAGACATTCATTATCATGTGAACTTTCATGAATTAGTCCACTTCATCAGTTGCTTATTTTTGTCAATAAGTAGGCATGGCCTGGACTTTCATAAAAGGTTTTTAGTAATACTGAGATAAGATTTGCAATTCAAAACAGTTATATATTTTTTCATAACAGAGCTGTCCCTCAGCCTACAGTGGCAATCTATAGGTTTGTTTGTTATTGGTCTTGTATCAGTAACACTATTAATTAAGAGCTCCAGTGAATATTGCCCTATTTATTCTTAGTAACAGGTAGATATTTTCACTATGGTCCAGTCATCAAAAGATAGCTTGAAAAATGTATTTGTATTACTTGTACTGACAAAAGGATCTAGTTTACAATGTTTAGAAACTATGGAGAAAAGGAATATTTTTCTTAATGTCAAAAATTTAATCATTGGAAAAATCTGCTAGGAGACCATAGATTAAAATTGCAATGAAATACTCTATAGTTGACTTATCTGAACTGAATATTTCTGTTTCATTGAAAATATATAGAGACCTGGGTATTTAGGATCTGGATGAGAAGGGTATTGCTATCCAGCTAAGCAAATACTCCGTTTAATCTCTGAACCTCTGTTATATAGTTCCATCTGAAAACTCTCTTGCCAATCTCTTGTAGACTGTTATTGTATTTGTTCTAATTCTACCTGATTCTCCAAAATTTTGTTCCTTCAGCCACCAAGTGCATGTGAAGGAAGAACCAGCTGAGACAGAAGATGACAACAGACCTGTTTCTCTCATGGCAACTACCAATCAGAATGTGACGATTCCTGATGACAGAGACCTAGAGGAGGAACTGCCAGTGGAAGACTTGTCTTAAGGGTCCTTCATCTTCATATAGGCCCATCATTTCCCAGAGACAAAGCAATGGCTCCCATCTCCTCAAGGTGACCTTCAGCATTACTTAGTTAAGGCACTTCTACAAAGCAAAAGGCTTTCCATGAGCCTACCCATTGCTGAAGGCACACACTTTTTTTCCCTTTTTACATCCCAATGACTCTTAAAAGACATTCACAGAGGGGATGTGGAAAAAAAACAAAAACCGGAGTTGAGCTTTTTCCTTTTCTTATTTTTTTTTAAAATTTTGTAATTGGTAAACGAGGATGGTAGGTTGTTTCTGTCCGAAGACTTCTTTGCTGCCTCCCCTCCCCATACCCCCATCTCATGGGGATAAAAAAAGAAGCTGTCTTGTATTGTCTGCTCTGTGTTTTGTCATTTTCAACCCATATGCCTGGTTTCCACAAATCAAGATTTTGGAAGCATCCAGTATATTAAGGGACAATATCAAAGCCAAAGGCTTCAGTGAATGTCCCTTATTTTCCCATGGAAAGCATTTTCAATAGTTTGCCAGTAATCCCACTGAGAACTTTGCACTAGGAGGAATCTATTCTCACTTTTTCTTACTTTCACACATGCACTGTCTCTATTTCTTACACACATACATCCTTGCCACTGTAACACCACTTCAGAGTACTGGAATAGCAATGGAAGCAAGACCTCTGCCAAGGTCCTAATGTTGCAATTTATGTTCATTTTCTGACTGGGCAAGAAATGAAAAACTGACCTTACTTTATTAAATACATTATAGGATAGCAAGGGGTTACTGCCACATATAAAACCACTTGGTTATTCTTTTTTCCAACCTGTGTTTGCGTCTTTCCAAGTTCAAGAAGCATTCTTCTATCACCAGTCATGATTGACAGCCAGTCTTCAACTCGCAAAGCTTTATTCTGCACAAAATCCAGGAATGAATGTCCATTCCCTGCCATGACATAATTTTAAACACTTTTAGAAGCCTATATAAGGGCAGCCAGCAGACAAGATAATGGTTGAGACTGAATCAGGGAGAGACTTCTGCAAGATGAATCGTTTGCTTGCTTCTATCAGCTGCCATCCTGTTTCTTCCATTCCAGCAAATATTGAAGCCAGAAAGCATGACTCCTTGATTGTTTATGTGACCAATGGGAAGGTTTAACAGATGTAAATACCGCTGATTTGGCAAAGCTACCAACATCTCAAGCACTTGGGATAGGAAAGGGGGGATAAGCTGAAATTTATGGCTGTGGGGAACAGACCAAAATTGGGTTGACCAAACAGAATTCAAAGCAATATATCTGTATAAATGTAAGATAAGCAATTCCCCACCTTTGTGACCAACCAGAACAAAGCTACAAAGGAGCATTCAGTTTCCTCTGACATTCTCTAGTAGAAATATATCCTATCCCACAACTCTTGTGCTACTCATTAGTTCTTAGCTGTAAGCCAATGTGGGGGAAAAGATGCTTCAAAACTAATAACAAGAATTAAATGTGTCAGATGAATAGTGTTGACCCAAATTTTCCCCCTTACTTGATTCTATCAATTGTCTGCTGCCTCACATCAGAATATTTTTTTTAAAATCTAAAGAGCGTTTCGCATGACAGAAAACATCAGGTTTCCAAAGGCTACTTTGCTGTTCCCCCCATGAAAGAACAACCCAAATGCCCCTCCTTGATTACTGAGACTTTGACAGTTGCTGATTGAGAAACTGGTTTGCTTTCTGTATGATCAGGAATCCAACATCTCAAGGAAGATGGATATTAATGTTTCTAAGGAAGTCTTTCTACAACAAACCAACACATGCTTCCCTTTCCCATCAGGAAATCTCTGAAATTTATTTTCAGGCCTAATTGGAATATAGGAGTTCCTCCCATTATTTTGGAGACGAGCTGATCCAGGCAATTTGATGTTTTCTGAAATGACAGCTGTTCCTCTTCTATACTCTGTAGTCCATGAAGAAAATAAATCATCACAGCTATGTGTGAATAGTCACGTTCAATATTGATAATTATGCTAAATGACCTCCCAAACTAAGATGCTCAAGAATACTTTGTCAGCATATTTCTGATTAATTTAGGATTGCTTTCTACTCTTCTGATTTTCATCGTTAAATAATGTTTTTTCATTGTTCCAAACACTATGCAGCTCATGGCAGTTGGTAATATGTAACATAAGTGTTTTTTGACTTCGAAGGGGAAGAGAAAAGAGGGGGATTGTATTTTCCTTATATGCAGAATTGCTCCATTTGTCTCAAATACAGTACATTCTTAGTGTCCTTTTCCGCAGCTGGCCAACTATGGTAACAGACCATCTTTTTTTTTTTTTAAATGCTCTTAATTCCCAAGATTATAATAAATCAACTAGCACTTGAGCCTTTTTACCTATCACAAAAAGGAACATTATTCCTGATCTGTCACAGATTTCTGTTTGTACGTGATTGGTGTCAAATTTCTTAGCCCAAATCAAATTTTCTCTCTTTAAAAAAAAAGATGGAGGATTATTCTGAGGATTATTCTTTGCAATAAATATAAAGCACTGGATAATCTCTATTTGTTCAGTTTTTCAAATAGATCTATCTCCTGGTTAGGGCTATGGTGTGATACTAGCATTAAAAAAAGGAAAGAAATGGTAGCTGGCTGATCTTGGCCAGTCTCCATCTTTTTTCTGTGGTGGAGAAAATGTCTTGACTTCAAATCTGAGATTTGATAAAATTTGAAAATGTTTAATCTAATTCTTGGCATTGTCCATCTAACAAACACTTTATACTTCCTTTCTAAAATTCCCCTTCTCCAAGATTCTCAATTTACTAAATATGTCAAAATGATTCAAACTGATTTTGAATCTAGGTAAAATCAAGAACACCAAAAATGAAAAATATTCTCCATTTCTGAATTATGACTGCAAGAAAGTCCACAATCCTTGCTTCAGAAAACTTGTCAGGATTTGATTCCTAGAGCCTACAGTATAGGGCTCTACTGAACATGCATTTTCCCCTACTTTGTTTCCTACTATTTCTAACAGGGAAGCAAAATTGTAAAGTTTGTTATTTAGATAAAATGAGTTAATTGCTCTGACTTGAAAGGGGCTGTACACTTAAGGGGTCCAACAGTGTCTAAGCTGCAGAAAACTGGAGATGATCATGTTTATGGGGTGTGAATCAAATTACAACAGCTTTTTTGAGCCTCCTTAGAGAACCATCAACAAGTGACTTGCTTTTCAAGGACCACAAAGACAGGCAATATAGGATTGCAAGCACTAAGAATACCTCAACACTTTTATTATCCATCTCTCGGGTCCCAGCTTTACTCCAGAAGCAGCTCAAGAAAATGTATCTATCCTCCTTTTACTAAAAACACACCACACCTCATTTTTTTCTTGGGACCATATTTAAATGTCTCCCTGGTGTCCTCTATAGAATGCTTTGCAATTGGCTTAACCATTTACCAAAGACCTTGCTTAGTCAAGAAGCATAAACCAAAACACTTAATATTTTTGTTTGTTTGAGTGCTTTTATTCTGACTTATTCTAACTTTTGGCATCAGCCAAAAAGGAAAAAAATCACAAAGATCCTGCATCCCCTTAGCCCTTTTGTCACTTTCTTTTGATTTTAAGTTATTATTTAAATCAAAGTTTACAGGTGCTGTTTTGTACATTTCTAATGAAGTTGTATCGGGAGCATGGATTGCTGCTTTGTGTTTGAAGTTTCTTGAACCAAGGGTACGCTGTGAAGCCTAGGGTGATTGGCATTCCATGGGTCTCTTCTGAACCTACTTCCATCTTGCTGCTGGAGATTTCTTTTTTCTTTTTTTCTTTCTACAGGTCAGAACTGTCTTTATTTCACGTTAACTTTTCAACTGTTTTTTATACACATTGGAATTTTTCTCTTGTTTTCTCTCTTTAATTTTCAAAGGGTTAATTGCCCTAACCCCTTCTCCTTCTCTTCCCAAAACTGAGAGCCTGGTATTTTCTTTGAAGCACTGTTGGGTAACTTATGTTTCTGAAATACAGCAGATTCATTGTAACATCTCAAACTTTGGACTGTTGACCTACAAATGCACTGTGTGAATTAGAGAATGTTGCAGGTGTCGCTGAAGTCACATCCTGTAATTGTTTCCCATAAATAAGACCTCCTAGTTTATAGTAAAGTCATGCATCAGAAAAACAGATTATGCATAGTTTATTCCTAAACATATGCAAGTTCTCTTTTCATTGGTTTTTTTTTTAGTTTGAGTTGCATTTTAAAAAAGCAGATTCTTGCAGCCTAAAATGGTAAATTCTGGAATGTGTAATGTTTAGACCCAACTCTCTGCGCATGCACTGAGGTGCTTTTTGGAACTTTGTCTGATTGCATCACAATTTGTAGTCCTCTATTGTGTCAAATTGCTTTGCAAATAGTTTTAGAACTAAATGGCTATACTATGGTGCTGTTGTATTTTGTCTTTGGCTCCCTTTTCTGTCAATCCTAGAATTACAGCTGCATTATTATAAATTTGATCTTCTCAAAGTTGCTACCATCCTGATTCACTGATCTCAGTTTTTTCTCTTGCCTAGTCCTGGTACAATACCAACTGTTTATTGGACATCTGCAGCTGGACCTGAGATGCCCAGGATATATATTTTCTGCCAGTATTAAAGTGACGTTTCCTGGTACTGTACAGTCAAGAGTTAAACTGTTAAACCATCCTAACTTTGAGAAGAGATTCTCTTTACAAATATAATTGCCTCTGTTCAAACCAAAACATTTGGTTGGGTTTGTTCATACCCATTTAAAGAGAGAGGCACGAGAAAAAGAAAGCATGATACCCTGGGGTTAATAAGTGAACTACCCATTGTAAATTAGTACTCATAGATCTAGGGAGCACTTCAGATTTCAAGGGGAAAATGTGCTTTGGTACATGTAAGGGAGCTAATGTAGTGTCTTGCTAATATAGCAAACCTAAGAAACATATTTTGAATTTAAGGCATTCCAGACAAGCTACATTCTCACCTTTGTGAGCTCCAAAGCATATTTTTGCCTTCAAATCCAAAGCATTGCATAGCCTAACTTGGCAGTCGTTGCAGTGTTGCGCAATATGTATTTAGTTAAAACTTTTCCAATATTATCTCATTCCAGGTAACAGAATGGGGAAAGGTCATCTGGGGCTACAGAACAGGAAAAGTTACTGTCAGACAGAAAGTTAGTCTTTAAGCCTTTCCCACTATATACTAGACAGTCATTGGGCACAGTTTTCCCCCAATGCATAATCAAGCAATATGCTACTATCATTGTTCTAAAGAAACAGTCCAAGAAACAACAATTCTTTGGTGGATATCTGTAATCTAGGTTGGCTTTCTGAACCTGGAGCCTTCCCTAGAAGCATTCCTAACCTCTGTTAGGGTAGCCTTCCATTTTTTCTTGAGAATCTTGACAAAGTTGGGGATGTTTCCCTTTCATCCTATCCATACTTCATTAGGCATTTACTATCTCTCAGGGGAAATGATTTCAGCCCTTTACTGCTGCATAAAGGCAAACAATGCAGCCTCTAGAATTCCATTTTGCCCAGAATGGAGCAACTCCAGAATGTATTTCATGGCTAAAATAATCCTGCCAGTTACAGCTCTTTCCTGCCTTCGTGTGACAGTATTAATATATGTGTATCCTCAGAGCACAGGTGTCAAACTAGCCACGTCATGTGACGTGTCGCGATGTATCGCAATTCTTTTTGCATTGCCGGCAATGGGGTGGGCACGGCTTCGATATGATGAAACCGGCCCGCGGGCCTGCAGTTTGACACTCCTGCCTCAGAGGATAGCTTTAAACCTAGCTCTCACAGGATCTTAACTATGTCAGATCAGCCTGCAAGAGGGAAGGAAGTCATGTGACTAAATATTCTTTCATCTCACAGCAACTTTCTTCCATGCAGAATTTTTTTAAAAAAATGGAAAATTTAGCCACATGATCTGCTACTTGAAGCCTGAAGTGATTCAACTCAAAGACAGGTTTATTCTTTGAGAATCAAGTCAATTCTGTTAGTGATCATTGAAGGAAAGTGTTTTAGGTCTTGGAAGCTGTGACAATATTAAGTTCCTCAAACACGTGGCCCTTTCCTTCCGATGCTTTCCCCATCTCTTTTTGTAGTGGATGAGCTTTAAAATATTGGGTGTGCTTTCTTCAAATGTCTGCCTTATGTGCCAAAGCTAGGCTTCTATTACCAACTTGTCAATATGAGAGGTGGATAGGTAACTCTTACAGTTAGATTGGCTTAGAATCTAGGCCTGGTCCTGAAGGGAACCAGCACATATCTAAGAATTGGAAAATAAGTAATGAGGCTTTGGAATGATGGATTTTTCTTCATATTTGTGCCTGTGACTTAAAGCAAAATTATTGTATCACCATAGTTCTTGTTTTATTTGATGGTCCTGGCATTCCCAACAAAGATTACTTAGAAGTGTAATTTCATTTATTCAATATTGTCACACTATCCCAGTGGGGGGGGGGGGAATTGCAAAACAAATTTTTTGTTTTACAAAACTGACAATGAAATAAATTGAGAAGCAGATCCTAAATCTATTCACTTTCAATTAAAGACTGCTGATTACACTTGCAATTAATGAGGACTTGCATTATATACATTTGTCTTGAGAGCTTTGAGAAGCCTACAGGTATTTGCATAGTTTGTAGGGCTTTAAATGTATTTTTCTAATCCTGATATGTCTCTTAAAAGTACACTGAAGAAAGAATGTAATTCAGTATCACTGAATAAATATGCGGTTCCCTAAAGATTTTCAGTTTGGGGTGATTTTGTCCCCCAACATCTTGGAAATTTGAAATTTCTCCCAGATTGAACTGCTAAAGCTTTAGTTCCCAACATCTGACATCGCTGATGCCATTTTGTTTAAATGTAATTCATTTGACCCTTTTTTTCTAATTATGACTTTGAGCATTTGTGTCCTGATGGAATTTGATTGCATATCATCTATAAGGTGGGTTGATTTATAAAAAAAAATCTTAAATAGTGTGAGTAAATCACAAGCAAATGATGACCAATTGTTTCTGCCCTCTTCTTTGGTCAGTATTTGTTCTGTTACAATAGCATAAATTCAGATAAACTCATAAAAAATAATAAATGGCACCTAAGGGAATCCAAGAAGGGTGGGTGAGGAAGAATGTTTATTCTGTATTAAAAGCCTATTTAAATTTTAGCAATAAAATCTGTCCTCCTGGTTTCCTTCCTAGCAAAATCAAGCAGTTAAATGAGAAGGATATGCCTATTTGAGTAAGCACATTGAGTAGGTACTAAAGCCATGATTTCATCTGCAAGAGTCTCTTTTAACATTTTCAAACTCATTGGTCCTTTATTTAGATTACATTTCTCCTATAAGGGTTTAATGAATTATTTCGAATTCTATTTTTTTGTTTGTGATCAGCAAATTCAGTTCACTTTTTCACTTGAACGATGTATACACAAATATACATGGACACAGTAAGAAATAAACAATGGCATTTATGTAACTGCTTCTACTTTGTCAAATATGCCCGTGTATTATTGTTCCATGGGTCCTATGGAAGAATAGTATTTAACATTTTGTGTTGGCGGCCTCAAGCTCTTGGGATTTTATTTTCCTTGCCCCTTATTCCTGACTGCTGAAGCAACCCACTGGTGTGAGCCTTGAGGAGCCTCCTTTCTTTGGCGCCTGATACCAGTGCCACCCTTCCCAGACTCTTGCTTACATTAGGTACATCTATTTTTGCACATTTATGTCCACCAAATTATTTCATTCAAAACTGCATATAGTACTTATTTGGGGGATTTCTTTTTTGTCTTAAAAAAAATATTTTATTTTTGTTGTTACCTCAAAATGGCTTTTAAAGGGGTAGTATGGGCAAGACCAAACACAATTTGTGGCAGGATAGTATATGTATATATTGATATATATGCTGGTTGAAAACCTACTAAAATTAGATTATTGTCTGTTTAACTATCCTGTGATGAGACTAATGCAGGGAATATTTAGGAAGGGTTTTTTTTCCTTGTTCTGGAATTTAGGAAGCCATTCTTGTATTTCTCTTTGACTTGACTTGGATGCTGTTCCAGTTCCTTATGTTGTTTTTGGCTTGTTTTCTCTCTTAAATTAGTCAGTAGAAATAGTGGGAGGAGATAGATGGTTGCTAAAAAGAAACTGGGATAATGATGTAATTTCCTTTCCCTCATTGGTTCCTGAAGTTAGAAAAATAGGAACAGAATTTAAAATACACATTGTATTAAACCAAAGGTGTCCGTATTTCAGTTTTGTATGTTTACATAATTTTAATATAGTTATTTTTCAGGGTGAACGACAGAAATCCTACTTTGAAAAACCCCTAGGATTTTGCCCTGTATTATCCATACTCTGAATTCCTGGTTGCCCTGAGCCACATAAATGTGGAAATGCTCCATAATTTCAGGGGAACATTTTGTTTGTTTTTCCAGATTTAGATTTATTCCAAAGTGCTGAAGGTTTGTCAGTTTGGAGTCCTCTTGGTTTGTTTGTTTTTTTAAATAACCATGCGGTTCTACTATAGAAGTAAGATTTGAAGACCCGCTGCTCTGCCCTTCATTTTGATGGGATGCTCTACGAAACAATGTTTCTCTGGGCCCTCCCAAAGAGTTGAGGCTCTGCTTCACTTGGCGTTCTTGTCTTCCAAATCTCTCACTGAATCTCAGGTGGCAGGAAAACACCCAAGAACCAATGACTGGTGACTCTAAAATTGTATCAGCGCGAGCAGTTCAGCATGAGCCAGCGGGTCTCTGATCTCACTGAATGAAAATGGGAGGTTAACATGTCTCCTGCAATGATCTGATTTGCTCATTTGTAATATTTTATGTTGGCCCCAAGGGGCTTCTTCTAATTAAATCTTCTCTGTTGCGAATAGGTATCTTCTCCCTCATACTAGTACCCAATGTGTGGTGGGAAGGTGGGGAACACTGACATGTCAGCACTCTGCTGTCATTTCCTTTTCCTGGCACTCAGGAAAATATAAGGAAAGAGGCGAGACGTGCAGTGACCTTTAATATTGTGGGTTTTTTCTTCCTCACATTTGTTGGTTTGATGTGATCATCCTTTTAGCAGGTGGCAAGTCAGTGTGAAGTGAAAGATTACTGGGAAGGATGTCTGTAATCCTTTGATCCATCCTCCTCTTACTGCTTCACACTGCCGTATATCCATGCTGTATAAAGGAAATAGCATTGCTGTGTATTTGTATTCTGGACTTCTGTGTGTCTGCTCTGGCAGACGGTAAACCCTTGTACAGTAGATCTAGCTGCATGTAATCTGTATGGACAATGGCATTATAAAATGCAATAAAATTAAATTACCTATGAGGTGGCTGTGACTTCTTAAGAATATAATTCCTCCAGTTTCTCTTACCATTGTTCCTTCTGCATACAGTTCTCATGCTTCCTTCATGTGGTCTTACCTTAGGAAATGGCTTCACTCAGTATTTTAATACTCTGTGTATGTTAGCAGCAAAGACACACTTTTCCACATGTAGTATTTTCATGTTGCTTTGTTCTATAAATTGAGTTCTTATTAACCGCTTTGTGGGAGCATTGTAAGTTCGTTTCCCCTACTCCCTCCCACCAAATATGTAAAAAAGAGACCAATGATATTGATGGTGATACAGTCATGAAATCACAGATGGAACTATTAAATTGCTCATTGCTTTTTAAATGAGTTATATTTTCTGGCAACCTCTTGATTCATTTAAGCTAACAATGATCCAGTTATTAAATTATTATTATTATTATGCTCAAATCCTACTCATCAGCAACCCAAAGGAACATCTGTCTCCTGTAAAGAACATCTTCCCCCTTTTTTTTAACATGTCCAAGATATCCAAGACCAGTCTGGTTGTCCTTAATGTAATAGTATTTTAAAATAATCTCTTGAGAACCCATGATCTATACAGCTTCAGGCATCACTTCCAGGTGCAGAACATTTATAAAGTAATGCATTTCTAATAATTGATTATGTTATACACTGACTGCCAGGAATCTACAGTACATCAGATCATCTAGATCCAAGAATCTGGAGTAGATCAGAACATCTTGGGGTCATTTTTAATTTACTTGGGTGGCATAAACAACTTAATCTGTTCTGTCTCCGATTCAAAGAGCTCCATAGAGCCATGGTGACACAGTGGTTAGAATAACTCTGCCCACTACCAGCAGTTCGATGCTGACTGGCTCAGGATTGACTCAGCCTTCCATCCTTCCGAGATCGGTAAAATGAGGACCCAGATTGTTGGGGGCAATATGCTGACTCTATAAACCACTTAGAGAGGGCTGTAAATCACTATGAAGAGGTATATAAGTCTAAGTGGTATTGCTATTGCTACCCTATACATCCCACAGTTGCATTCATTTATATATCCTCATTTTTCAGGAATGTTGTGCTTAGTCTTGTGCAATGCCTTGATAAGAGGAGGAAAGGAGAGTATTAGATTCAGTAATTGACATATGCACCCTCAAATCAGACTGATTCTCATAACATTACCATCTTTTTGTCTATTGCTACCATCTTGAAGGCTAAATAGAGAAAAGATGTTGGAGAATCTTTGACTATTTTGTCTCCTGTGTCTGTCTTCCCATTTACATAAGCAAAACTTTTGTAATGGTTAACAACCTGACTGTTTTAGATATTATGTTAAGTTTATATTCTTCCCCACTCTTAATACTTGACAATCAGTTCACTGCATTCATAAAATAATATCTTATTCCTTACCATTGCCTCCTCTTTGTATCTGCTTGAATTTTTAACACATTTATCCCCTATACAAGATTTGTATATCTTAAACATCTTCACTCAAGATAGAAAAGTATTAACGCTTTGTAAAATACAAAATTAGAATTTAAAGGAGTACAGTTTGAAAAAGATGCACAAGTTTCTATAAAACTGATATGCTTTATTTATTCATAGAAATCTAACTTTCCCTCTACATTTTGTTGTGTTCTGGTAAAAAAACAATTAGCAAAATAAATATTCAGCACTTTAGAAACTGATCATAAAGATATTTCACTTTGTGCTAATATTTATGATGAGCATTGGTGAGCATCCTCTATTTACAATGCTTCCCTGCATGCTTCATCCAATTCTGGTTTTTTGGAGGAATGGGGAGGAGGGTTTGGAGGGGAGCACAAAGTAACAGCTGTTTGGTTTTCTATGCTACATAATGAAAGAGTGGGGATTTTTCTCCTAATTCAGACAAGTTGGACTGTATTCTTCCCCCAGCTTGACATAGTGTGGATTGGTTTTTCAGGGCCAAATACATAACTACACAGATGGAGCACACTGAGATCAAATAGTTATCTTCTACAGGCAGGAAAACAACAACTAACTAGTTTAGTTTCTCCAAGGCAAAGGAAGGGATTTTTTCAGATTCCTAGTTATTTAAAGTGCTAAACACTTACTAAAACTCTTATTGGCATTTATTTAGTCCAATTTGGAAATGGTAGCAGTTTCTCTACCCTTTCCACAGGACAAACAGTGCTGTTTCTGCAAGATCGAGGGGAGTCCCAACAGTCTGAAAGAGAAGATTCAAACAAAATGTTATTCTTGCTTGCTTGAAGACAGATACCTTTTTGAGTATTTTTCTATATATATTTAGCAATTGGTGTGCATTTTTGAGAGGAGCCATTATTCATTAGTGAATATGCTCCATGTTGAAAACCATAGCCTTAACCTGTGACTTAGAAAGAGTCAGAATGGGTACTCATCATAACAGTCAATGGAAAAATCTTTCCTTACTATGGTCTTGCTAGATTGTTCTCAATAAGTTCTTGTCCCAAACAGACAAGTACTCTGAATTATACAGTCCAGCATATATGAATCTACAGCCTCCCTCCATCACTTCCTCTTTAGTGACCAATTTTGTACCAACTGTCAAATCATATTTTCCTCCAGTGACAGGGGAGTCTAGTCTGTCCTAGCATGCTATCAGAGATAACATGGCCAAGTTATCTCTGCATTGCATTAGTGCCACATTCCATCTATTGTATTCCCTTCCAAAATAGTGAGAAGGAACTAATAAGAACACAATGATTAAAATATTGTGCAACCGGCAATGTTCACATTGATGCAGCATACTAAAATCCACTCTTATCAGCCAGGCATGGGGAAAGCCAGTATGTAGCAACACTGACATGCTTCTATAACATTGTGATATTTCTATTCATTTCTTATTAAATTTGAATCCCTCACTTCTACATATGTAAGCATCGAAAGTGCTTTATTCTGCGTCATTTAGAATAAAATGGTTTGTAGAATGGGCTGAAATAACTGGTTAAGACATTATGCAAATGTAGCCTTGCCACACACCTTTCCCAGCTGATGCTCAGACATTGTGCCATGGAGTTCTCAGCTCCGGGAATGAAACAACTAAGGCATAGATATAAGGGCACTGAAGTGAAAATTATTTGGGGATTCCTACATGCTTGGGTTTGCACCTCTGATACATGCAATAAATAAATACATGCAATAAATAATCATGGTTTTGAGTAACAGATTCACAGGAAAGGAAGTAGAAGATAATGTGCTAAAATGTTCAGTAAGGCTGCTTCAAAGGAGGCTTGTATAACAGTGAAATTGGTTTTGCTTAAGCAAGTCCTGCTTCAGAAGGTTTTGTTGTATTGTGCTTTGTTTTGTTTTAGAGAGAAAAGTAAGAACCGGAACAAACAGTGAGAACTTTGACCATTTTCTTATAGGAATGAATACTAATATACTGTCTAGAATCTTGTTCTGATTTGTCCATTTCAAACATATGCCTTTCAACTTCCAGAATATTTAGCAGTGGTCAGCCATACTGCTCGCTCCACAGGATAGCTAAAATCTACTCATTTGGAGGTACTCAGGTTGAGGAAGGCTGACTTACAGCACTAGGGTAGGAAGCACATGGTATAAAATACAAATTCAAACCAGAGAGTTGAAGAATTGAGGCTAAATCATGTTTTTCATACCCAGCTAGCTACATCTATGATAGGACAGAAGCAGAAGATAGGGAACAGGAAACGGAATGGAGCCCAGGCACTGCCCACTTCATAGCCTAGCCCTTTACACATAGATACATTTTCTTAACCATAATGACATAAAAGGGACAAAATATGCAACCTGATCTTGAACACAGGTTTGTAAAGGGTGAGGTTTATGACACATGTTGTCATATCCCTCCCCTTGCAGACCATTTTGCCACATATATAAAAAGGTTGATCATGAGGTTTAGGTAATTCTCTCACCAACAGTTTCAGTTCCACATACTAAGACTAAACAGAAAAAAAGGTATAAAGAGGACATGCAGAAACTCTTGGGTTTAAGCTTCAGATCTCCTATTGGAAAGGAATGAGAGCACCAACAGCACACCTGAGGAGGTGCATGTCAGTGGGCTTTACCTGTTACACAAATGAATTGCTTTTTCCTTGAGCCCCTACCTATTAGTCTAAATCCAGAACAACAGAGTATAACTAGATCTCCTTCTTGTCCATTCATTCACATATGCTTAATTATCTGGGCTAGCTAATTATTTCCATTGCAAAAGGAAAATCAAAAGAGTTGGGATAAGGAAGGATTTCTACCCCTCCAGAGGAACTGCTGCAGAAACAAAACAGGAGCTGAGTCCACAGACTCAGTTTTCAAGATGCATGATGGGGCGGGGAAGGGGAAGGTAGCTCATGTTTGTGAAAGGGAGCCTGCATATTTTATTTCATTTTTTTTGAAGGGTAGACTCATATATGCTGTACTATGGCCTTGTTTAATAATGTTCATTTCTTGTTTGCCCCATGGATTTATGAAGATGACATGACAGTCTCAAATTCTCTTACTGAGGTAGTCCCATGTCATGATATTTTGCCTTACTATCCTCCCAATAGGTCTGTCAGAGTAGAATACAAATCAGTTCAGCAAAGGGTCTGCTTGCCTTGATTCCATTACTATCTGACATCTACCTCTGTTTATGTTGCTGATCCTAGGGCTTACCCAGAGATCTCTTCCATTGGACCAGGCCAGCTACCATGAATTTCTTCTTTCTGTCCCTCACTCCAAATCACTCATATAAGGAGTGGTGCTGGAATTCTTACACTGAAGTATACTTGTTCATTTTTATTTCATTCATTGGCTTCTGATTACTCTCACAGTGGGGTAATCTACAAGGAGTAACAATAAGGTGTTTGATTCTACTCCTTAAGGCCATCCTAAGAAAAGAAAAAGGAAAGGTGTCCCTGCAGATTTTACTCTGCTAGTCTTTGCCGACTGTAAGGGGCGGCGTTCATCTCTGTTTCAAGGCTGTTGAGTCAGTGCCGTCCAAAGATGTTTCCATGGTCATGTGGCCAGGATGACATCATGGAGCGGATGTTTCCTCTCCACCAAAGTGGTATCCATTTATCTATTCTCATTTGCATGCTTTCAAACTAAGTGGCAGGAGCTAGGCAAAGATCCCCATTGTGTGAGGCTTGGGTCTTGAACCCAGTCTGTCAGCTTTCCAGCTGACAAGCCCAGCATCTTTACCACCGAGCCATCGCCCTGCCGTCCTAGGGGAACTTGGGGTAATACACTCCAAGAATTTTCTTTCTCCTCCTCTGTGCAGAACTGCAATTCTTCTTCTTCCAAGCCACTATTTCACTGTAGGATCAATGACTGATTAACTGAAGTTCCTAACTTGTTTACACTAGTTAATTCCTGAACAGATTCAATCTCTTGACTTGCAATATTTAACTGCTGTGTTCTGCAATCCAACCTGGCCAGCCATCATTATCGTCTGTTGCAGGGATGTCCAACCTTGACAATTTTAAGACTTGTGAACTTTAGCTCCCAGAATTCCCCAGCCAGCATGTTGCCAAGGTTGGACACCCTGCTCTATAGCATCAAAAGTCCTTTCCCTTGCATCTACCCCTATTCTGACTAGTTCTAAGGCAAAACAAATTCCAACATGGGTGACTAGTATGTTGGCTGAGCTCATCCAATTTTTACATTTTTACTATTAGCTATATCAGGAAGGCAGAGAATCTCTCATTACACGTTTGTAACCTTTCTGCCAACCAATTTGTCCCAAAATCTAGACATTTCACCATCATTGGCCACCAGAGGGAGATATTGGATTTGAACTAAGGACCTCTTATGAGCAAGAACTGCTTCTAGGAGTCAGAATGGGGAATAGGAATAAGGTGGGTCATAATTTGTTCCGTCAAGATAAGTTCTTTTATCATTATGCCCTACAATCTAGACAGCTCTGAAAGATGCCTTAATATTGTAGCCTGACTTTGGGAAATGGAAAGGAAGGAATATATGTGGTGATGACATTTTGGTTTACCAAAGATCATGGTATTCTTCATTGTCCAGCAGGTTTCCTGCCACTGTCGGACTCCTCTGAATCTAATCTCATTCGAACTTTGTAGACACATTATATAACTAATGACTAGCTAATAAATATTCCTATGCCAGTGAAAGTTGTGTACGCAGCTGGCCAATTGTACAGTGACTACACAAGATCCCTAAGCATGGATTAATTTACAGTTTAATGCAGCTGTCTGTCCTATTCATCATTCTTTCTTCACCCCCATTGTAAAGCAAATAAAACATGTGGTGGGGTTCTTTGCTTATTTTCATGCATATTGATATATGAAGTGTGAAGTGCCTACACCAATAGATCTTAGCTATTCTTGATTGATGAATATCAAGAACGTCTGAACTAATATGTGCAAAATGTTACTGGGTGAAGGAACGGATTTTTTTCCAATTAAACACAGGCTTTTGTGTGTTCTCTGGGAGAGGGGGCTGATTTAAATTGCAGTTATTTAAATAAATTGGAGTAGGCAAAACTGAAGCTATACTTTGGTACTGAGCACCAAATTAGAGTCCTAGCTTATTCAGCTGTCACTCCAAACCGTCTCCAAGGTTTTCCCATTTGACAAAGTACCAGTCAGAAGTACTTTGCATTCAGAAATAGCTCAGATTCAGGTAGCCACCTCTGTCATCTTACCCAACTTTTATAAAAATTCTGGGATGCAAATGTTAGGAAGTAACCCAGCTATTACTGAGCTGACAATGAAAGCAATTAATCAGTGGAACGGCTTGCCTCCTGAAGTTGTGGGTGTTCCATCACTGGAGGTTTTCAAGAAGAGATTGGACAACCATTTGTCTGAAATGGTATAGGTCAGGGGTAGGGAACCTTGGCTCTTTTATGACTTGTGGACTTCAATTCCCAGAATTCCTGAGCCAGCATGGCTGGCTCAGGAATTCTGGGAGTTGAAGTCCACAAGTCATAAAAGAGCCAAGGTTCCCCACCGCTGGTATAGGTCTTCCTGCTCAAGCAAGAGGTTGGACTAGAAGACCTTCAAGATCCCTTCCAACCCTATGATTCTTTTGAGCTGAGGTTGAAACTATATGGGAATATATTTTCTAAACTCATTGTCCCTATAAAAAGCAACAATTGATTATTACTAATTCATATAATTTCTATATATAAATTGATTGTTTATTCATCTGTATTTCTTTAAAATATTACATTTTTGAATGTATCTTCTCTCTCTCTCTCAAATGAATTTTTAGGGGATTTTTGCTATGCATTATTTTGCTTTTCACCTTTAGCTTCATACATTGTAGCCATCGGGGCAATGATAACAAGGTCCAATATCTATATGTTAATTTAATCTGATAGAGGTCAATTCATATTGGAATTTCAGAAATTCCTACTTGAACATGTTTTCTGCTTGACATACCCTAGAATGGTTCAAGAACCATTTGGAAAGGCAGCAGTTTTATTTTTGTGCTGCTCAGCATTATAATTTCTGCTGTTAACATACTGGAACTAAATATGACAACTGTTTGTGTCAGTAACCAGAGTTTATATTCCTTCCCTACAGACCAATTGTCACAGAGCAGCAATCATCACATTTAATGGATGAAGGCAAAAGGATCCAGGTTCAGTCTCTGAAACCTGGTCAAGCTGTCATTTGTGCAGGGGCAATGCTGAGCTTGGTGGACCAACGGCTTGACTCAGATAGGGGACCATCTTGTGATCCTATGGCAATAAAACAATAGGTAGTACTATTAGCAATTTCCTTGGACAGATGCACATATTTGTGCACTTAAAAACAGAAGAACATAACTTTTGGGGGATAGAGGCTCAGACCTGAGATGCATGCCAAGAACCACAACCACTAGGTTGGAAAGGACAAAAACTAATTGATTTTATTTGTTCTATTTAAGTTGATTAAAATAAAGTCTCCTTAATGCAAGTGTTTGATGTAATGGTTAAGGCACCAGGCTAGAAATTGGAATGCACTCCAATTCCACCTTGGGCAAAAAGATAACTGGGTGACCTTGGACTAGCTACTCTTCTCAACCCTAAGAAGCAGACATTGGCAAACCACTTCTGGAATCTTACCAAGGAAACTGCAGGGACTTGTCTAGTCAGTCAGCAGGCACTGCCACAAAGGCACAAAATCAACCAACCAACGATTTCCCCTCTGGCACAGCAGCAATTAATAACAAGAATTTGGCAATTGTTTTTCAAGGGTTCTGAGACTATGCCCAAGGGTTTTGGACTTTTCAGGTGGTCTTGAGGTTGGAGGCTATCCATCTTTGTTTAAAACACCAAGGATGAAAAGGCCTTGAAGGGTGGATTCCGTTTCCCTTACTTGTGGGTAGATTGGTTCTGTTAGATTTATTTATTTATTTAGCAACCCATCTCACAAAATGTGATTCTGGGCAGTATACAATATATGAATACAATAAAGCCCTAAAACACTCAAAGTTAAATAAAACAGAAAAACTGAAAACATAAAAACCCAAAATAGGGAAAGAATAGCAATTACTTGACCCCATATAATCACCTTATTGACTCTCTGGGGTTGATGGAAAAACATGTTTGAGAGCTTTCTGGAAGGCAAGCAGGGATGGGACCAATTTCACCTCAGGGGGAAAATGCTCCAAAGGGTGGAGGCCATAACAGAAAATGCATGCCGTCTAGGTCTCTTTGATAGAACTCCTTAGTACATGGCACCTGTAGCATACCTCTCCTGCTTGACTTGATGGGATGGGATCTAACTGGTCTATCAAATAACCTGGTCCCATGCCATGTCAAAACTACCACCTTGAATCCCACCTGGAAACAAACTGACAGCCAGTGCAACTCACAGAACAGAACTGTAAAATGTGCCATACTAGGAATGCACATAACTGTCCACACATCCACATTTGGCAACAGTTGAAGCTTCCCTTAATTAGCCCTGTGAATATGCATTTTCAGAACTAAGCACAATATTTAGTCTGTATCTTTCCAGTGTGCCATCACTATTTCAACAACTACTATTGACCATACAGTGTACAGATTTGGGTAGTAATTGATGACAGGCAGGGCTGGCTCTAGGCTAAGGTTGAATAGGCACCGGCTTAGGGCATTCAAATTTTAGAGGGCACCAAAAGTTACAGTAAAACTTCTGAAAAACACAATAAAAAAGCAAATGGCATATTCTGTGAGCCAGGGTACCTATGCAAGGGTTAAATATAATTTCACAGTGTAAATAGGGTGAAAATGTCTGAGAAAAGAAAAAAAAGTCGAGAGCTGAAAAATCATAAGTATAAAGCTCAAAAACTTTATAAAGGAAAAAAAAACCCCAAGACAGTGGTTTTTTGAAATTCCTAACAAAATTGGAAGATGAGCCAACCATAGGATTCACAAGAATGTGACTTTGCCTAGGGAGCCAAAATGTCTAGGTGACAATGGTGATACATTCAGTAGTATATGGGAATGGGAAATTGTTTATTATGTCCCAAAAAACATAGACTCCGGAGTAGAAAGGAGAAGCTTAGGCAGCTCACAGTGCATGTTTTTAAATGTTGTAACTGACCCCTTTAACATATAGGGCACTTTTTAAAAGAATATTAAAGCACTTGAAAAATGATGAAGGAAATCCATATAGGATTAATTGTTTAAAAAGTAAATGGGCACATGAAACCAGGAAGAAAATATTTAAAGTACTTTGCAGATAGCATAACAATGAGCTTTCATACAATGCAGTTTCCTGGTGACTTTTGGGCTAGGAGCTCAAAGTTGGTGGGTTCTAACAATTGTTATGAAAAGAATATAGTTCTGAACATTTTAACACTTGTTGAAGAGGCTGTTTAATTGCTTAAAGAAGCCATAATGCCCATTTTTGCAGATAAAGGTTTTCTACCTTTTATCATTCGACCACCAAGCTTGCATTAATGTCTGGTACTGAAAGTAAATCAAACAGCTAGGATCCTATGGACAAGGAGCAGTTAGATTATTTTCAAAGTTCTTACTCTCTTTTTAAATTATAAAATGAGATCACACATTTTAAATACCCCTTTCCATTTTTATGCACGCCTTTTTAATTTAAGAACATCATCTTTGGTTAGGTAGTGGTATCAATGCAATGAACATGAATTTGGGAAAACTCTGGGAGACAGTGGAGGATGAGGGGGGGCTGGTGTGCTATGATTCATGGGGCTGTGAAAAGTCAGATATGACTTAGCATCTGAACAAAAAAACACATCATCATCCTAATATAATAACCCAGTTAATCATTCTTTATCAGCCACTGAAATGGAGTGCGGTGGCTCACATGGTTAGGACACTGAGCTGATGATTGGCAGGCTTCCATTCAAGATCTGGTTGTTGCTGCGGGATGGGGTGAGCTCCCATCACTTACTTCAGCTCCTGTTGACCCAGCAGTTCAAAAATGGGTGAGCATGAGTAGATAGATGTGTACCACTTTGGTGGGCAGCTTAATGGGGACATTAAAGGATACCTCAACTGGGTGTCCTCCAAACAACAAGAAGCATTTTGGTGCTCCCGACATAATTGTAGTAGTAGCCACTGAAGAAAGTAGAACATTCCTTGTGTCGTCTGACTTTTTATCTTCTCTCCACACAAGGAGAAGGGTAAAAAAAAAAATTCCAGTTGTGCCCTGTGGTAGTACTTCTCCAAATACAGTTCAGCTTTGCATGATACCTGCCTTTCCCCTCTAGTCCAGCTTTCTTAAACTGGTGCTTTCCAAGTCTTTTTGAGAGTATGAGTACTAAAAATGATAAATACTGGATACGAGGATCAGAAAGACTCTTTTAATACTATATGTATGTGTGGACACACTGTATTCTTTCACTGATGATGGAAATGTGACATGAATGAAATTAGGTCCAGTCAATATTTCATACAGCATTGTAAATAAGATCTGAATATACCATGATAAATTCTGGCTAAAACTAAATCTTTTATTATAGACTCCTATTTTTTCCCAACAATAGACACATTGATTTATATCAAAAGTAAATAGAAATACTAATGTCTTCAGCCTTCTGCTTTTAATAATTAGCAAAACTGGGGTTGAGTAAGATGGCTTCTGGTGAGATACCTGCCTTTTACTTATTATTACAAGCTAACAGATTTGATCAGTTCTGATTCAGATATTATCTGATCCTATTATTTAGCTGAATCAGGAAAACTAATTTTATTTTTAAAAGAAGAATCTTATATATAGGCAAGTAACAATTTAGCTCAACTTATTCTTTTGTAGCACACATTTGCTGCCCTCAGGTGGTTGCATGTTTGTGATTTCTCTCTACTGTAAGTCTAGCAGATATGGAAGTTAATCTGCAAGTGTTTATGTACATTATATGTGTGTGGCAGCATGAATTTCACATTTCAGAACTCAAATTACAAACTCAGGTTCAGTGTTTGTCTACAAGCACTTCATACTATGGAACATTTCTAATTTACAGCCCAAAAAACATGTTTGCGTATGAATAATAAGATTGTTCAGGTCTGCACATAATAAAGATGAAAACACCACTATAACCAAAGATGGATGCTATAACTTTAAGATTTTTATGCCCAGTTTTGAAAACAGATTACATGGATATGGTTACTATAAAACAAAAAATGGGCTGTTACAGTTTTATTGCTTCTCCAGTGTTGTCAACTCCACTAGGTAGACCACAGCAGAAAGTCAACTCCAAAGGAAGAACTATACTTTATTGAGACAGACTATAGTAACAGACGTTTGCAAGCCTAGTTGTTTCACCTCCTTCTTATATCCCAATGAATCAGGGAAGAGCCTACCTGTCTTGCTTCCCGGGTTTTAAATACTTTTTAAAGTTTTCTTTGTTTATGTAATTGTTCTTGCATACATTTCCCTTGAAGGGGCGCAGTGGCTCAGCGGTTGACACTGGGCTTGTCGGCTAGAAAGCTCGCAGCCCAGACCAACCACATGACTGAGTGAGCTCCCATCCTCGTCCCAGCTCCTGCCAACCTAGCAGTTCAAAAGCATGCAAATATGAATAGATAAATAGGTACCACTTCAGTGGGAAGGTAACAGCACTCCATGATGTCATGCTGACTATATGACCACAGAAATGTCTTCGAAAGCATTGGTTCAATGGCCTTGAAATGGAGATGAGCACTGCCCCCATAGTCAGCAGTGACAAGTGGGATAAAATCCACAGGGAGTCCTTTTTTTTTTACATTTCCTTTACTCTCTACTAATATTGCTAAAGACGTTTATCATATGCCTAAATAATTTTATGATTATACAGAGGTCATCAACTACTGTGATTGATGGCCTAAACCATGGCTGAAATAGGTGTAAATATTTATTTTCTCCAGGATCCTCTGGAGTTGTAGCCCAATCTTACTTTTATTATGCAAGGAAGGAACCCTGCAAGATATTTGTTTAGTGCACTGCAATCCCAAGACTTTTTTTTTATTTTTTGAAAAAGAAATACAATACATCTGTACAATATAAGGCCCTATCCACTGTACAAATGTACAAAGCCACCTTAACACATTGCTTCAAAAAATGGAAGATTTATTTTTATTTTTCCCATTCTGCAAACAGGTCAAAGAAAGAAGGAATGAAGACTCAAACATTTCAGAATTATTTCATCAGTTGGGTCTTTGGATTGATTTAGCAAGGCATGGGTTGTTGTTTTTTTAAAAAAAAACTTCTTTGATGTTCATTGTACAAAGACTCATTCAAAATAGTTTGGTTAGTTGTGGCTGTAATGATAATTGAGTGTCAAAGCTTTTTAATAAAGCAGAATCCAGCTTCAAAAAGATCTCTGAAAGGAATCCTTGGTTTTATTTGATTTAAGTACATACATGCATATAAATGCTCATATACAAATTCAGTAGGAGGAATACATTAGCTGGCTAAAGCTACCTCAAATACATAAAAGGTAAGAAAAGAAAAAGAAAGGAAAACTACACAAAGATATTACCAACAACCAGGTTCATGGTTCAGCATTGGAGAACAGTTTCTTGTCCTCTGCAAGTACACCCAGATTAGATGAAAATGTCTATCTTTAAGCATCACCAATGCTGTAAGGAGATCAACAATTTAAATAAAAAACAGTCCTCCAAGGGAGGCTGGTTGGAATGGTCTGCTTGGGGGACAGGGTGGGTGGATGGAGGATCAGGCATGATTGTTTTGGGCTTGCCTACACATTGAAAGAGAAGTAGCTGTTGTCATTCTACAACTCAAATCATCCTCTTCTCCTGCCTAGAGTGCAGCTAAATTTTAGGAAGCCCCCACCATTGTTGGACTCTATCCCAGCTTTCCTCCAATCTACCTTTCACTGTGAAAATATTTCCTCAGTCAAATATTTGTTTGCTTAATTCCTTCCATTTCACTATTAACCTCATTTCTCTTCAAAGGCTCTTGACTGAGGACCAAAAAAAGCATCTATCAGCTCCCTGTAGCCAGCACATCTGCTTAATTCAGGATCCCCCCACAGATGGTTTATACATGACTATACTTCCAACAGATTCTACTGCTCTCTCTTGGGTTGGGGGGGAATGAGGGAGAGGCTTATTCTTCTAAACATATTCTTCTAGTTTTAATTGGAAACAAAAGAACAAAGAGCTGTTCCAACTAATTGCCAAACTTAATTCTCCATGGAGGCACTTTCTAACAAGTCTGAGACATGAAGAATGATGAGTAGATTTCTCCGTTCTCATTCCAGCTACAAACAGCAGTAGCCACAAGACCTAGCAGCCAACAAGAAATGTAAGAAATTTGCCACTGATATTGGTGTAAGAGTTTCTGTTCAGTCACATTTTCCATTTCTCCTGTTGCACCTCTTTCTTAGACATTCCATCCATTTTTTTGCTATCATTTCCAGTCTATACCAAATTAATGCTTTCCAGTCATTACAATACTATGTTTGCCTTAATTCAACTATAGATTATGTATTTCCATTTTATATACTGAAACCTAAAATTCTAAAAAAAATGTAGGCTTTGGGAATATAACCTTATACATATGAGAAATGGACTAAATATTCCCTACTTACTTCCTAGTCAACTATGTTGACATCTGTAGGACATTTTCTCCCAAAAGTTTCTGCCCATCCAATAAGAAGGGAAGGAACTATCTGAGTCCTGTCTTTGAGAGATTGTTATCCTTAAAGACCACAAAGATGTGCCTTTTCTGATGTTGCCCATCTTCTTTAGAACAGTGATCCAGGTGAGGCCAGGTCAGCACCAACCCGATCAATATTCAGGAAAGCTGCCAAGAACAAACCTTGCTGTTTTGGAAAACTTTGGGGGAGTGCTGACAGTAAGCAATCATTGTTATAAAAGTTTTTCCTCAGTAGATTAATAGAGAGGAAGACTTACTGCTGTTACTGGGTTTGGGGTTTTGTTGTTTTCTTTGCTACCCTATTTTATTTTTGTTTTATTTCTAAGCCACTAGAAAGTGATTTGTATGATTACTAGGAGTCAAAAATGACTTGGTGACACATAATCAATCAATCAATCAATCCCAGATTTTCCAAAAGTATAATTATTATTATTTTTCTCATGGGTGTTACTGTCTGATTCTTTGGTATATATTTGAAGACCACGTGCATGTGAAAGTATCTAAATGGGCAACACCCTCATTTTCAGGTTGGTCCATAGCTCTGTTAAAGCTCAGCTAAGTTAGTTCAGAATTTGCAAGAAGCTGAATCAACCATCTTCCTCTGCATTATTTCAGTGAGAAACATTTTATTTAAAAAGATCAGCCAAGGAAGCATTTTTGAAATTCATGTAGCAGGTTGAGGTGTTTTGTGTGTGTCTAAGAACAGGAATCTGATCTAAGCAAGAATTAATGAAGTAGATTTTATAACTTATCAGAAAGACAATTTGTTTACAAAAATGCATGATAGCAAGGAGAGTCAAAGAGCATCTTGGGAAGAAACACTTGGCCTCAGACTAGCATCTCTTAAACAGAACAAGTAGAATGAAAAAGAAAAAGGGAACATAGAGTAAATCTACACTGTATTGTCTTCTTCTGGTCAGCAGTTCATGAGAAGTTGAAGAGTTAGTGCCATTGAATTAGTGACGGGGTGAGGACTCAGAGACCTTCTCAGTGTAAGGTCCTCTATTTTGGAGTAGCTGATCCATTCATGTTTGCTCAGCCTTCTCCCAATTCCGTATAAACAGCCTTGTTTGGAAGAGTGTTTGAGCCTTTTTGTTTGCTTTGTTGGATCTGGGATTTTGATTTTAATTTATATGTTTTAGGTTAACCGGGTGATGCAATTTTATTGCAAAGATTTAAATATAAATGTGATATTCTAATGTTTTTATTGTATTTTATCACTGTGACCCACTTGCGGTCTTGGACAAAAATTGCATAAATAAATGAAGTAACCTTGGAATGTCAGCATACATTCCATTTTTTGCACTGCTGAAAATAAATATAAGCTTGAAATATCCGTTCTCATATCAACAATTTCTATTCAAGCTGCCCCCCCTCAGCTTGCACTGAATTATTTTCTTCAATAGGTTGAAATATACTATACCTTATATCCAATAATGTTTGACACTACAAGGAGTCTTTAATATTATGCTTTAACGTTTATATTAAGGTATATAAATACTTGTAATTTCAGTGTATGTGCAGTGGAGACAAACATTTGTTTCCATCTTTAGCTCCTGTATATGTTTAATCCAGAAAAAATAACAATTCTAATCACTCATGCTTATTTTATTTTATTTTTTAAAAAGGAGACCTTCCTCCAAAGGAAAGTATGGATTTGGCAGAGATAAATAATAGCAAATATATAACATATATAATTATATTTATAATTACCTTCTGTTCTGTTTGTGTAAATGGGGCAGTCTTACTGAGAATTTTCAAGAGACAGACTTGCCACATATACAACATCATTACCAAGAAGACAAAAAGAAATGGAAAATAAAAATGAATGTTAAAAAGTGACAAGTTACATAAATATGTGCATGTGCTGGTATATACACTTTCATGGATCATGGAAGTTAAGCAGAGTTGAATCAGGTTAATCCTTGAAGAGGAAAATGCCAAGGCTGTCAGGCTAGAATGGTGAGAGTTGGAGAAGACAAAGATAAATAATTTCTGTATTATTCCCCCCCCCCCAAAAGTAATGTATGTATCCTTGAATGTACCTGAATGTATCCTTATAGTCACTAGGAGCTAAACTTGACTCATGAGAAGCTTTACTCTGTGGATAGATGGGTAGATGGATGGATGTCAGCCGCTGATACACTGCATCATTGATGTTGGAAAGGGCTTGGATTGGAACAGCTGCAAATAATCTCCTGAAGCCAATATAATTTTCCTAGTTAAAGGATGGGGGGGGGGGTGTTGTCATGCATGTACTGTAGAATGCTGGTCCAATTTTGGGATGAAATGTCTTACTTTGCTTACATGGGAAATGTGTAAAAAAATGTTGTTTTGTAGCCAACAGCTGGATTATATAACATTCCATAAACATGATAATTTGGGAGTGGGGCAAATATTGTCCTTTTTCCAATTAGGCAGAGAGGGAAACCCGGCAAATGCAGTCTTGGCATCCATTTCCTCAACAACATTCTTACTATAATGCAGATTTTCTTGTGTTGATGTCTTCCAGATATGATGAACTACATTTTCCAGGACTTCCCCACCATCTTCAGGCCATGCCTGTTGGTAATGAAAGATTGTTGAAAAGTTCACAGCAGTTTGGGTGTGTGTGTGCATGTGTGTAAATAAAATTGATATACAGCTATTCAGTATTCCCTTCCTTTATTCAGTATTAAATGACACAGAGTGGTCGTGCCCCTTTGCTCCAGGTGTTTCGTATGTGACTTTGGGCATTCAATTTAATGTATATTATTTATCACCTGGACAACACATAGCCTTGTTTTATTTCATTTTCATTTCTTTTTTTTACAGATTTGGATTAACAGTATGATAACAAAAGTTTAGTGTGTACTTGCCCATTATTTTGAGATTAAAAAAAACATGAAAACTGTGTAAGCTCTAAAATATGTTTTACACTTGAAAAAAGAAGCTCCATAATGTTCTCTCACAAAACTAATGGGGGAGAGAGAAGGAATGGAAAATCCAATTGCTCTCCTTGTGAATGATGTAACCACACTCCTTATGCACAATTGCCCTACCTACCACAGCCTTTGCCTCCAAAGAGTTATTTCTGATTTTAAAAGGTTGAGTATATGTGTGTGAGAGCCAGTTTAGCATAGTGGTTAAGAAATCAGGCTGGAAACGGGGAGACTGTGAGCTCTAGTCCCGTTTTAGCCACAAAGCCAGCTAGGTGACCTTGGGCCAGTCATTCTGTCTCGGTCCTAGAAAGCAGGCAGTGGCAAACCACTTCGGAATTTTTGCCAAGAAAACTGGAGGGACTTGTTCAGGCATTCACTAGGAGTCAACACTGACTCAAAGATGCACACACACCAAAAGGCAGGCAGAGATCTAGAATTCTTTTGCATGTTTTATTTTATAGCCCAATGGGGACATTAGGTGTAGAGACAGCAAGAAAGAGGCAATGTTGAAAAACATTGCTGTAGATTTTCTAGGGCATCCTGCTAGAATAAAGTTGGACAATATGTGGCCATTGGGATGTTATTGAACTGCAAATCCTATCTGTCCTAGCTTTCATAATCAAAGATGAACAATGGGAGGAACAATAAATTGTGAGATTAAGATTTAGAGAAGAAATCCTTTATTGTCATTTTTTACTGTGAGCACATTGGCACACATTAAAAATAAAATTCTGTTGCCTGCTCCCAAAAGAAAGTATATATCTATCCATACACATACATAACACTCATATACACATGCTATATACATACAAATATATACCTACACCCATACTATACCTACCTCTACCTCTACCTCTACCTCTACCTCTACATGTACATGTTCGTGTACATGTACATATACATATACATATACATATACATATACATATACATATACATATACATATACATATACATATACATATACATATACATATACATATGTGTATATTTGTAAAAAGGAGGACATATTGATCTCCAGGATGCAAAATATACTTCGCACTGAGCTTTTGTTAGCCACTGCTAACATTATCAAAGAGTAAGCCAACATTAGAGAGACATTGTTTTTATAGCCCTTTATCCAGGGCTTTTTTTGTCATAGAACGCCCAGAACGGAGTTCCGGCACCTTTTTTGGATGGAACCTTGTAGGGTAGGCAAGGCGGGTTGTATGATGTGTGTGAGTTCCGGCACCTTTTTGTTTTACAAAAAAAGCACTGCCTTTATCTATCAATAATTTAGCCATTGAACGTGTGATAGGTCCGTCGGTTCGCCACCCACATATAATTGGATGCATCACATCCGGCTCAGCTGTATTGGTCGATGTATGCGTAGCTCTCATCGCCCTGTTTCCCGCCGCCTGCTTCCTAAGCTGTGTGCACTTATCCCGTGATGTCAAACTGCCGGGCATTATCCCGCAATCCCTCTCCCTATTACGGTCCGGTGTGTTATTGCCACCTCGTGCAGTTGATCTAATTGGTGGCCTCCCGGTCACATTTGCAGCGTCAGTAGTGCTAGTTTACTTTGATCTCGTAGCCGGTCTGATCTGTCCCTCTGTGTCACTGATTGTCATGATCCCCGGTTGTTCAGCTGTGTCAGTCAATCCATGGCAAAGATCCTTTGCCATCTCTCTGTGGTTCATCAGGCTATCCTGAGTGTCCACAGGAGAGGGGGGGAAGAGGGGGGTAGTTGTCAATTCTTATGTTCCGGCCTCTTATGCAATTTTCCATAGTGTCATAGTGCCTGATACGTGGGTAGCAGATCAATGGGCCGCTTAATCGAGTTCTGCCACACACATATACACATACACATATATAAATCACTGTCCATTTTGAATAGATAGCAGAAAGAGGAAACTTGAGAGTTCACAAGGTTGATACTATATGGAACAAAACTGTGACTGAATCTAGATGTTCTGCTTTGGATACCTTATCCCAGAAGGTAAGAAGGAAAACAGGTCATGAAGAGGATGTGTAGCATCCCAGACAATACGGTGGAGCCAGCTCAAGCATCACTTATATGTCCTGGATAGAAGGAACTAAAAACTACCAATAATCTTTTCTGCCATACTCACCACTCTCTGCACTGCCTTCCTGACCGAAGCATAATGATTCCAAACTGGACAGTAATGCCATATGACAGGATTCTCTCGATTGTCCCTCTATAGAAAGTGGTAAAGACAGGGGAAGGAAGATGTACTTTTCTCATGAGACCCAGAAAATGTAGACGCTGCTTTGCCTGCTTCACCAGTGACTCACTGTTGAGCAATCAAGCTAGCCTATTCATTAACTGCACATAAATGACTTAGATGAGGGAATTGAAGGGGAACTCATAAAATTTGCAGGTGACACCAAACTGACAGGAGTAGCCAACACCCCAGAAGACAAACTCAGGATCCAAAAAGATCTTGACAAACTTGAACAATGGGCCCTATCCAACAAAATGAGTTTCAATGTGGAGAAAAGCAAAGTCTTACATTTAGGCAGGAAAAACCAAAGGTACAAATACAGATTGGGTGAGACCTGGCTTAAAAACAGCAACTGTGAGAGGGACCCTGGAGTCCTAGTGGACAATCACTTGACTATGAGCCAGCAGTGTGCAGCAGCAACCAAAAAAGCTAATACAATCCTGGGTTGTATAAATAGAGGCATAGAGTCAAGATCACACGAAGTATTAGTACCGCTTTATAAAACCCTAGTAAGACCACACCTGGAATACTGCAGCCAATTTTGGTCACCATATCACAAAAAAGATGTTGAGAGTTGGAAAAAATTCAGAGAACTGCTACTAAGATGATCAACGGCGTGGAGACTAAAACATATGAAGAACGGCTGCAGGACTTGGGTTTGGCTAGTCTAAAGAAAAGAAGAAATAGGGGAGACATGATAGCAGTATTCCAGTATCTGAGGGGCTGCCACAAGGCAGAGGGGGACAGGTTGTTCACCAAAGCACCAGAGGGAAGGATGAGAAACAATGGTTGGAAACTGATCAAAGAGAGAAGCAACCTGGAATTAAGGAGAAACTTCCTGACAGTGAGGACAATCAACCAGTGGAACAGCTTACCCCCAGAAATCGTGGGAGCTCCATCACTGAAGATTTTCAAGAAGAGACTGGACATTCACCTGTCTGGGATGGTATAGGTTCTCCTGCTTGAGCAGGGGGCTGGACTAGAAGACCTCCAAGGTACCTTCCAGCTCTATTCTATTCTAATATTCTAATTCTAATTAATACACAGAGGTGCCTGTCTTTTCTAAAATTGACAATGATCTCTTTAGTTTTTCCTATGTTTAAAACGAGGCTGTTCACCAAACCCTCTACCTCCTTGCGGTAAGCACCCTCATTGTCATCCTGAATAAGGCCCACTATTGTTGTATCATCCGCATACTTCACAATATGGTTGGTGGCAAACCTTGCAGAATAGTCATGGGTCAACAGGGTGAAGAACAGAGATGAACTGAGCACTATAGTGACTGAAGTCCAATAGCCACAGCCCTTCTCATACTAACTATTAAAGAATAAATCCATAAATATGAAGTCAAGTAAAATCTCAGATTGGGAGATTTGTAAAGAAAAAAAATGTGTACATTTCCAGAGTTAAGCAGCTCACATAGAAAAATAGTACCATAAATTAAATATAAATGTAGAAAGGTGTGTCACTGATGCTATGGCATCTGGTCAATGATATACGCCAGTTAAGAAGCCTGGCATATTAAATTAAAGGAGTAAAAGATAAATTCTTAATGGAACCAAATTTGAATCCAGAAGCATTACTATGGTTCTTCATTATCACCAGTATCCTCATCTTGTTTTCTTCAGCTATGGTCTATGAAGGGCAAATTCTCCATTTTCAGCTTTAGCAAAAATAAGATTTCTTCATTGATCAATATTACTAGGGGCATTTAGTGTAATTTTTCCCCTTTGAAAAAGATTAATGTTGAAGCATGGTATTTTTGCTCCTTCGGTATTTACGGAAACAGCTTTTGACTCATCAAATTATTTAGCTGCAAAATATAACACTGAGGTCATTCACTTGAAAACTGTAGTAGATTTTATCGTTCCCTTGAATCAAATGATTTCTGAAAGCTTTTTTTAAAAGCAGTTTTGTATAAAAATGATAATAATTCTAGGCAGATCAGAGAATTGGGGCAGCAACTCCATTCGCATGTTACTGTTAGGTTGCTGCTAAACAAGGGGAGGTCTGGCACTGATCCAAGGAAGTTTTTTAAAATAACATACATGCACAGGAATGTTGAAAAGCACATGCTACAGGCCTTGGGCTAAGGTCTGAATGGTTTGCAAACCTTCATCCCAAACAATTGAAAGAGAATTGGTTTCTTGTAACTGATACATATGAATACAGGCATCCAACAGAATAACAGAACTGCCAAATAACAGAGTTGGAAAATACCTTAAAGGTCTTCTCGCCCAACCCCATGTTCAAGCAGGAAATCCTATACGATTTCAAACAAATCTGAGCTTGTTTACTCTAGCTTCTCTTGTGATAGAGGCAAATTCCACTAAAATCCCCTAAATAAATATAGCACTGCATCTAAATGAAAACACTGCAGGAGCCCAACCAGGCAGCTTCTACCAATTTTCCAAAATACACCAATCAGGCAACCTAGGCCTGCTTGTCTTGAGCAATAGATATTCTCAATTGGAATATCAATTTTCATGGACTCGGATTCAATCCTTATGCCAAGAGGATTCCTAACTACATAAGAGACACTATGGATTTCCTAAGAAAAGAGAACTCTTATGCACTCTCTGCATAATATTATTTTAACTATGGATACTAAGGCGATATACCAATACACCCTCAAACATGTATTTCATACTATCAAGAACTTCATCACTGATATCAAAACAGCATGCCTGCAATCAAACTGTATGACTTTGTATTCATCCCATAAGTACTTCACCTATGGCAATAGCATGTACCTGCATATCGTGACACAGATAACTTCTCAATTCATTGTTTTCATGGCTGGTCTAGAACAACATTTTCTTAATTCTCACCCTCTGAAGCTCCTCCTTTACTTGAGATTCATTGATGAAATCATCACCTAGATTTGTGAAAATTAATTTCTCATCAAATTTCATCTTTACTTGAACAACCTGCAACTCACCATCAACCTCATCCTTGATTTATCTATAGAACAAATTCGCTTCCTCCACAATACCAAAAACTATACAATGAGCAGATAAATGCCACATTACATAGACTCCCATATCTGGATTAACTATCATGCTAAGTACTGTAAGCTACAAAATAGGTTCTTGGGTCTGTGTTGTAATTAAGCTTCCCTAATATATAATTTTTTACAAATTTATCAAGGATGAAAGCTTAACAAGTAGTTAGAAGGCGAGGGCTGGGCAACACAACCAAACAACAGCCAACGACTTAAAAGCCAGCCATCAACACACCCCGATCAATATCTAAAAAGCCACATAGAACAGGCACCATATAAATATCACACACAGAACAGCACACACTCTGCTAGAGAGAGGTTCCCTGAAGATGGGTTCAGTGGTGGGATTCAAATATGTGAACAACCGGTTCTCTGTGTGGATGCTGTTTCCAGAAGTCCATTCTGGGCCTGGGCAACAAAAAATTAGCTACCGGTTCTGCCAAACTGGTGTGAACTGGCTGAATCCCACCACTGGATGGGTTCCAGTATGAGTCTGAAAGCTCGGAAGTCAAAATCTCTTGTCCCGGTGACCGACCCAGTTTGGATCCTGCAAGAAAGAAAGATCATTTCTCACCTTTACATGTTTTCTTCTGAAAAAACAAACTGGGGAATTCTGGGAATTGAAATCCACACAGCTTAACATTGCCAAGATTGAACAGTATGCCTATAACTTGTCCTCTTATGCAATTAGGGAAGGAAGGTTAAATGAGCTCATATGAGCAAAAATAATAATCATTTTCTGATTTGTCTGACTGGAAATTTGCAGACAGCCCCAATTTTTCACAGACCATCTCACCAAAAGACATTGCTTCTTTCCTTTTGTCTCTCAGTTGCCCATTTGGAGATACTGTTTACCAATATTCAGCATAGTACAGTAGCCACTTGAGAAACAAATGGTCAAAACAGCCCAGAAAAGAATGTTAAATCCTTCACATGCATCCAGGAGGACTGAAGATGTGGAAAGAAATCTGTACATTAAAGGAGACGGTGCTTAGATGGCATCTCAAAAGAGTCACTCCTTCCCCTGAGGATTTTAGTGAAATCTTTGCCTTAAAAAATAAGACAAAACCATTTCTGAATGACAGTTTAAAAAGTAGCATAAATGTTCAGAACAGCCCAACCATTCTATTCTTTTACACAAGCAGCCCTTCTGGGTGCTACCCAGATAAACACAAACAAGGAAACCTGGCCCACAATTTTCTTGTTAAACATTCCAACTTCTGGCAATTAGCTCACTCTGAGGTAAGCTCAGAGTTGCACAGGAGTGGTCCCGTTTTCGTGTATTTTCCTCTCAGTGACTGATTTATCCACTTCCACCCACTTAATACCTTTGCACTAATGTGGCAAAATGATATATTACTGACTCAGCAGGGACGACTTTTATGACAGGAAACTTATTGGAATGGCAGCAGTAAAGAAAGTGGCTCTTTTCACAGTCCAGCCTTCCATAATATTGATGGAAGTGTTCATACTTATGTTGGAGCCTGGCTCAAGCATGTAATACTGCACAATATTGTTGACATTGATTCAGCTCATAACATGTTTATGCATATGCACACCATTCTCCTAAAAAAGTGTAAGATACGCACTTTTCCTTGTCTACTTCTATTGCAGCTGGAGGGATCTTCCAAACTCTTCATTCTTTGATTATAGTGATGCTAAATTCCTCTCTGCTAGGACATATTTCCTTACACACATTCTCTCTGTGCGTGTGTGTGTGTGTGTCTGAGTGACTGTGTGTCTCTGTGTGTGTTCATTCACAATAATGTGCCATGGATGCAATCAGTGTATGCATGCCAATACATACATTGAACAAGGAGCAAAAGGATTGGTTAAAGTATAATAACTGAATTACTCAAAGCCAGATTTTATTCAGATCAAATCAGAATGGTAAATAATTCTTGATGCAATCAAGAAATCAATTTAGAAAATTATGTGGATTTAGAATTTGTGGTGGAGTGGGTAATATTTAATGCCCATGGAAGAAATCTATTCAGTGAGGCTAGCAGGTAGTATCTTGGATATCAATTGAAAAATATATATACTTTTGGTGATAAGAATATCACTCGATACAATATATACAATATATATATATATATATATATGTACTAAATTTTTTGGATTGCTAACGAAGTGATTTTTACAGTGCTGCACATATACTGACAGTCCTTCAGCATATCAAAATGTAGAATTTGGTATGGGGATCAAAATTCAGTGTTTTGAAACCTGATTGTTTAAGATTTCTTTTTAAAAAGCAAGTGTCTGTCTATTGTGCACCAGTTATAATGTCAGTTTGCAGACAAAAAATTCCAATTGCCATTTTCTCTAGTTGCTGTAGCAAGTAATGGGAAAGGCCTCTGCTAGAATTCCCAGAAAGATGCAGTGAAGAAAAGTTTGGCCTCAGAGACATGCAGTTGCCTTATTCAGATCTCAGGCCATTTCTCTACTAGTAACTTAAGCATTTTCATAACAACACCCAGCCATTTGAGGGAGATAGGTGATTCAGAAATGTGATAAATGATAGATAGATAGATAGATAGATAGACAGACAGACAGACAGACAGACAGACAGACAGACAGACAGACAGACAGACAGACAGACAGACAGACAGACAGACAGACAGATAATAGATAAATAGACAGACAGACAGACAGACAGACAGAGCTGGTCAACTATGGAAGATGCCATGGGCTCAACCTTACATCACTTTAATTGTAACACAAATATGTCTTATTAACCATTTTAGGTCACACAGAAAAAAACATGTAAAGTCCTCTTTGGCTATTCCAGTTTTAAAGTAATATTTTCTGTTTTCCTAGCACAATTTGGCTGTGTATACAATCTGGCACATTTCACTGATTATGTGTTTCTGACTCTGGTTAGAACTAGCATCTGCCCAGCTCCTAATAATCACTTCTGGTCCTGGTCTGTTCCCATTCTTCTAGTAAGTAGGAACGGTCTTGCATGCCCATTCTGGCTTGGGCTGCAAGAGAGAACAGACATCCATCTGCTTCAAACCTGACCAGTACTTTCCAAAGCACCCATTGGGCTGTTAAAAATACAGGTTTGTGTTACAGATGTATTACAGATTTTCTACTGTTTCTGACAATAAGGGACTTGCCTGCAGACATTTTTTTCTCTCTTTTTATTATTTGGGTAGAAGGATGGCACTACTTTACTTACTTGATTCTTGGTCCAAGACCATCTACGTCCTATTCTGCGTGTTGCTAGTCACAAGGATAGAACTGGAATTGCTGCCAACTCTGTATCCCTTGGCAGTTCCAGTTAAGCAACCCACTCATTGCTGATCACCTCCTACTGCTTCACCCCTCATTCATTCTCTGAATCTGACATCTGTCAATTGGATCGGTTCTGAATATGGGCAATATTTTTTAGAGTGCTAGGCATGTGTTCAGAAATAGTCCAACTAATAGGTCAAAGACTTTAAATACCTTTATGCCTGCAACCTGTAAGTTAGGCAGCTTGCCAAATGCCTAAGCTCACCATTCCAAGGGTCCATCAACCCTCCTCCTAACCCACCCACCCCACTCCACTCCATATTAGTCAGAGAGCTTACGATGCTTTCCTACCAGCAGGCAATTCTTGGTGCAGTTGAGGGAATCTATTAACTGTGTTGTCTAATTTGTCATGCATTACAACAGTAAGGGCAGCATCAGCTACAGCAATTGAAGCAATCGTTTTTATGGTGACATACTTTCCTACCACTCCATGGAACAGCATTTAACATAGTTCTCTGGCTATGCCCTGTAAACTGAGAAAGGGACCTCAGGGTTATTGTTTACATACATCTGTAGTAGCTCTTTAGAGGTACAGAATGTCATCTTTCATTCCTTTTGGAGTTTACAGTGCTTTACATGCAAAAGAAATATTCTGTAACTGACCTCCAACCCTCTTTCAATGAATAAAACACTTTATTTAAGTATTGATTGATTGATTGACTGATTGATTTTAAAGGTGCCAACTCCAGAATAACATTTAGTGAAGAAAATATGGACAATATCTTGGGAAATCTCTGAAGCCAGAAAGGAGCTGATTATGATATCTAGCCTCCAGAATGTATTATTGTTTAACCCAATCTTTTAATAAGAGAATTGGAATAAAGTATGCATCCTCAGGAAATCTGGGCACTTTTGCTTACATTGTATATATTTTATACCCACTATTTGATCATTTCTTGTTAATTTCCAAAAGCAGTCATGGCTACAACAGATAGGATTTTCAGGGTTTTAAGATTAACCAGACACATTCCTTTAAAATGCTCTTTCTTGGAATCCAGGTAATTGGGCAATTACAAAACTATGTCAAGTATGTTTATTTCACAGCTGAAGTTTTCATTTCACTGCAGGGTAAAGATGTAAAGGTAGAGAATTGTAGGCCATGGGTTGTGTGCATTTCTTGAAGTTTCTGTGGGCAGAATCTAGAGTCTTTCTAAAAATGGGTATCAGCTTCTAATTTTTAATGGACACAAAAGGAAAAGTGTTCCTTATAGTAATCATATAACTGTAATCATATTAATTATAATTAACTAATTTGGAATGATGATGATGCACACATATACATACACATCATGCTACTCTTTTGGAATGAGCAAATTATGCAAAAAGAGAAAACAAATACTGTAGGAAGTAAGAAACGCAAGAAATTAAAGGCAGGAGATACAATAACAAAAAAAGAACTAAATTCTATTTTTACCAACACCATTCACAATATTCACTCTGCCCTTCCCTATTTTCCTATCCTTGCTGTCATCAAATCCATGTGTTCTCCATACATTATTTTCTCCCCCTTTTTTTAGAATCTCATCTTCCATCCAACTTGGACTTTCTCTTTATTTTGCAGTTCCATCCCAATTCTCTCTCTTTCTCTCTCTCTCTCTCTCTCTCTCTCTCTCTCTCTCTCTCTCTCTCTCTCTCTCTCTCTCTCTCTCTCTCTCTCTCTCTCTCTCTCTCAGAAAGACCAAACCACTTCAGTTTACTGATCATTTTCTTCTGCATCCAATCCACATTTATTCAGTACTCTTTCATTCTTGACCTTGTCTCTTCTTGTTTTACTACACACACTTAAGTAAGACACTCAACTTACTTTATTATTTCCCCTAGCAGACCTAATTCTCAGGTGAGCAGAAGTTCAAATTAAACTTATTGATTTTTACCCACTTTGGATAAATATTCGTTCATTGCAATTGACTACATATTATCCACTGCCTTTCTCAGTATTTGCATGTTTTAAAATCTCTGTATCTATTTTCCGATTTTTATCAAGATATATATATTATTCTACTTGCACTAGTTTTGGGGGGATAGGGCATTTTTGTGTAATTTACAATCACTCCACTTCCCCTGTTAGTTTTCAATATACTAGTTTTGCAAGCCATACTGCTCAGTACATCTTATAGTCTAATCATATCAAATTATTTGGGTTCTCAGCCAACAACACAGTAAAATGTGCATACAAAAGTACAATCGCATGGCCAACCAACCAACTTCTATCATCAACACAAGCATTCTTTATACATTAAACCACCAAGGAAGTGTTGCTAATAGTTGTCTTATTCTTGCTAAGCACTGAACCATTTGCTAAGCATTCTATTTATTCTCACATGGCCTTTACTTTCATTACACACTGCTCTTACCACATTCAGCAATCAACTGTTAACTCCACAGTTCAAGCCTACAATGTTTACTTCATGATATCCATTCACTAAAATCAACAGACAGGCAATATATTTTCTCACATTTGTATATTTCTCAATGATCTGCTAGAGACCAAAACTCTAACTGGAGTTGCCTCAGCCCTGCACAAAGTCACACTGTACTTCCCAAATTTTGATCATCATTATCTCTTTGATTATTGTTTCTATTAGAGTACTGTCAAATACTTTGCAAATTACACTTAGCAAATGAATCCCTCAGTACTTCTACATTCACTTCATTATCTTTAGTGTACAGATGCACAGGTTCATTCACACATTCATCAAATAATTCAAATGGTCACTTGTTAAGTAAATTATATCCCATACTGTATTTTAAATCAATATTTGCTCCCATTTTCTATATCTGCAAATTTACAATTTTCTATCCTGAAATTTCTAAAATACTTCTTCTGTTATATAACTTCAGTTTCACCCCAAATCTTTTCAATTTTATCACAGATTTGTTAGCTGGAGGCTGCTTAGTAAGTCTTTTTCACATCCAGTTATTTTTTTTTTATTTCCTTCAAATTACTTTGCATCCCCTCTGCTTCTTGCAATTATAACATTTCCTTGCTCTCTCTTTGCAATATTTTCTTTTCTTTATACTATATCTTTTCTCACCTTTATCTTTTAAGCAATCTTTTTGCTTATATTTGTGTTTCTATCCACAGTCTCATTCATTTACTTATTCCTTTTTTTCCTTCTCATTAGTATAATCCCATACAATTTGTAGAGCTTTGAAATAGGTTTCCATATTGTTCCAAGCATTTTTGTATTTCCTCATGTCCACTTTCCACTTTTGTAAGTTTAAGTTTTTTCTACAGGACTCATACATTATCTTCCTGCCATCATTCTGCTTTTACCTCTTTCCTTCCATGTTCATTTCCCCCTAAGAGCCATTTTGACTCTAGCAACAAATTATCTATCTATCTATCTATCTATCTATCTATCTATCTATCTATCTATCTATCTATCTATCTATCTATCTATCTATCTATCTATCTATCTATCTATCTATCTATCTATCTATCTATCTATCTATCTATCTATCTATCTATCTATCATCCATTTATTTATTTACTTATTTATTTATATTTTCCATTTCTGGACAGCCATTCTCCTTCAAAGAGAACACTAAGAATATTTCTTTGCCATCTACCCTTCTTCAGTTTACCAAATTTTTATCATAAGCAATCAGATCATTCTTACTCCTAGATTTATATTCATTCTGTTGTCATGTGTACACATACACTGATTTTAAATACTTCAGATAAATTTTTTAGATTTTTTTTCTTTCACACCAAAATTTCTTCAGAACTGAAAAGCTTCTTGGATGAGAAGCGAAATGTTTTCAAAGAAAAACCAAAAATTCCAGTTACCTTTTGGAAAACCATGACCTGGATGATTGAAAAGTTTCATAGTCACCCAAAAATTACTTTTCTCATTCATTTTTGGGTACCATAATTGCCTAATCACTTCTTCTGAATTCTCAACCATCCATTCATGTCAGAACTGCTTTTTTTTTGGGGGGGGGGTTCATTCATTTGAAATATTGCCCCATTTTCTTCAAAACTCTCCTTCTTTCATTATCACCATTACCTGCAGTGTAATATCAACAAATTTATTTTGAGAGTATTGTCTTATCATATGACTCAAAGAAGAATACTGTAGATAACTGAAATAATGTTATACCAGGACTTTTTCTAGAACTTAATTCTAACAGAAATCTATTTGTATCTTTATCAGGGGCTTCAAATATTGCACAAAACCAATTTCTTCCCAGATTAATTTATTTTTTGTATATGGCTTCCTTTCAAGGGGAAAAAAAGGGGGGGCTTCTAAGGATCTAAAAAGTTATATAAATAATTATTGTAATAAATGTTTTCAAATTGTTTTTTTCTAGCCTGGAATCACTCTCTTGCATACCTTCTAATTTTTAGTAGAATTGATGGGAATTGATACAAATAAAGCTAATGGAGGATGGTTCATGCATTGCTTTGGACATTCCACTTAATCCTCTTGTGGTTCATCTGGACTGGACTGGACTGGACTGATAAGCTATGCCCTCCCCTGTAAAAGAGCCAGCAGGTTTAAGTAATTATTATGGAAAGTGCTTCCTGAAAGTCCTACAAGCAGAAGAGAAGGGAAGACTAGAACTTCTTGGTTCAAGACAAATAAGGAACTATGAAGTATGGGGGAGGATGGAAATTCTAGCTAATCATCTGCCTGTAAGTATGAATCTTAGTAGAAGGAATGAAAGGGATGAGTTGGCATTTTATCATCAAAGCAGTTGCTTTAATTAATGGGGATCTGGGCTTCTCCTACAGCTACCAAAGGGCAGGCAATTTCCCCCTATGAGCCTGAGAAGATAAAGAAAGGAATTCAGTTCAAATATGTGATGTGAAGTCAATTCTTTCAAAAATTGCCTGCTCCAGCCAGCAGCACTAAAAAGGGGGAGAGGAAAGAACAGAAATGGGCATGTACCTTGAAAAATACATTAGTCACCTGGGGCTGACAAGTAAACAAACAAGAAAAAAATAGCCAGAGTGGCTGCATTGACATGTTTGGAGGGTGATTCATAGTCCCTGCTGCCTAGTAGTCAGAAAATCCAAGGCACACCCACAAGGACATACTTGCAACTAGCTGGGTGTCACAAGTCAGATCAACTTCTTCATCAGTCAATGAACTCTTAAAAAAAAAGTGGCAGGATCTTTCTGATGGGTATCACATGCTACAGTGCTATGCTTAATGAACATGGGCTCTATCAGAACTTCCTCTGCCTGTTCAACTCTTAAAAGAACCTGGTGGAGAACAGTGCAGCATTCTTCCCAGTCCTGAGTCCTCCAAAACTGTCAAACTACAACAGCAAAATTCCTAGTAAACCTGTCCAAGGACATTTTAATGCATGGCATCCAATTAAAGAAGGCATCTGTAGGGAAAACTACTAAATTTATTAAGAGTTGAGTTTGCCATTTGAGTTCTTTTGAGCCCTTTGAGCACTCAAAGTAAGTTTAATCGATTATATGGAATTATTGCTTACCATGACTTGAGAATTATACTTCTGAGGATTTTATTTATTTATTACATTTATTTTGATCCCAATGGACTCCAGTTGGTATGCAAAGACAAGGACATTTTTTAAAAAATTTCTAACTGACGAACTTGACATTGGTTTGTACAAAATTTCATTATGTTATTTTGAGTCTACTTTAACTGAGTATTAGTTTCTAGAGTATTAGTTTAGGGCTCTGCACTATCCAGGTATGAGCATAGAATATAGAATATTCTACATTATTTTTGTTATTATTAGAAATCCTGAATTAACAGTCCTGGTACATTGTTCATTAGTTGCCTAGTGCACAGCAGCAAACATATAGACGTTTAAGTGAAGTTATATACCTGTTAAAGAAGGAAAATAGGTTAGTTGGTTTGTTGGATGTATTAGTGAATTTTCTTTGGCAACAGTACAGAGCTGGTTTGCCACTGCTTTATTTTGAGATGCTTTTTCAGCTTCCCAGTATAGCCTACAGCCCTGGAATTTCTGGGATTTGTGGACTCCTTTCTAACCAGGTGTGGTCTTGCTTAGCTTTTTAAGATCAGCAGCATACTAAAAGCACAGCATGTTGACTTCAAGTCTATAGATGCTGAATACAGTTCTGTGCCAGCATCATCAGCACCATCATTTGTTTTATTAATAATAATCGAAGGACCACTATGATACTGAAGGCAAATGGCATTCTGCACTGAAATGGGCCCTTTTCACACAGCAGGCAATCATTCTCCAAGCTGTATTGTCAGAAGGCTACATTTAATCCCAATTACTATGAAATGTAAGATTAGTGCCATCACTGTGATGAAAGTTCCCATATTGGTCATGGCCCAACTAGGTTTTCTCTGTAGCCAGTTGTAAATGTATCCATCTGAATGTAACTCAGCCTGTTTTTCAGTGTCAAAAGCACTATCCATAATGCAACATCCAGGAAAAAAATATTAGCAACTGAAGATGTAATTCCAAAAACTTTAGGTGCCTTTTTAACAGTGTAGTTCAATGTTTCTCATACTTGGCCACTTTAAAATGTGTGGACTTCAACTCCCCAAATTCCCCAGTCCCTGTAGCTGAGGAATTCTAGGAGTTGAAGTTTACATACCTTAATGCAGCCATGCTTGACAAACACCGGTAGTTAGTTCTTTATTTGGCAAGCATGAAATTTATTGCCTAGCCCTAGACATTTAAAAAAAATCCTGTGATGTCAGAGTAAGGCACAGAAAGGATTTTGAAACACTTTCTTTTGAATTGGACTAATGTGAATATATCTGGGGTAACCTAAATTCAGTAAAGGGGCTTTTTTACCCCTTCCCTTGGAATATTATTTTCCAGTTAAATCAAGTTTTTTTTTTATTTAACTCCAAAATAATTCTGCAATCTAATATTCATATTGCTTTTTGAAAAATAAGATGTAAGCACCGTGACACGCTGCTTTGATTTTTTTTTTTAGTTTGGAGATGTCATTTTGGCTACTCTATTTCCTGAAGTATAAATTGCCTTCATACTGTCTTGTCCCTTTTCTTTTTAACTGCTGAAGCAGGTTTGTATGTGTGTGTGTGGGGGGGGGGGGATAGGATGCGTGTGAGCGCATTTGTTTACTTTTACTGCTTCAAAAGAAAAAAGGAGAACCAATTTTGTGCCAAGCTACTTATTATGGGTTCTATGTACTTCAAATATCTCATGCTCGAAGGAAACTGAGTAATCAAGACTGGATGCAATTTCCTGTTTTAAAAAATAACCGATGGGAGGCAGAGCTTACAGGATAAGGGGAAGAGGCTGAAACTTGCCCGTTTGCAACTAAACTTTCCAGAAAGAACAAGGCAAGGCAACTCCAGTGGTTGAACGCGTTTTCCCAGTTCTCGCTTTCTTTACTTCGGGGAAAACTTCGAGAAGTGTACAGGGAGAAAAGTTACATCCCTTACGAAGGGCAGAAGGCGATCCAGGGGTTTGCATCTTTTGTTTTTGGAGCTCTGTTTCAAGAGGGGTGGCGGTGGGAGCCGTGGAGCGGAGCAGGGGGAGAGAACCGCACGTGGAGAAGGCGGCAAGATGACCGTCCGCTGGTGCAAGCGGGGCTGAAGACTCATCCCAAAGTAAGTCCCCTCCTCTTGCCCAGGTTGTTTTTTTTTTTTTTTGTTTTTTAGACGTCTGTTTTTTTGGGAAGTGGGGTGGGGAGCGGTGGGCTCGCGGAATCTCACCGCGGCGAAGAGGTGGCTGGAGGCGGCGTTTGCGCCGGGTTGGGCTTTCTTCGCGAGGGGGACGATCTGGGGAGCGAGAGATTTCGGAAGCCTGGGCTGGCGCGGGGCGGTTTCTCCAGCGAAGCGTCTGATTCATCCCCAGGGGTGAGCGTCTTGTGGGCCGGCCGGAGAGGGAGCGTCTTCAATGAACTTCGCTCTGTCTGTCTCTGTGTCTCTGCGGGCGGCGGCGGCGGCGTCTCGCAGGGCTCCTTCCGATGTCCCAGGTGCGAAGCGACCTCCCGAGCCGTTCCACTGACTCGCCCGATGGAGACCCCCAAGGGGATTCGATGCTCATCCCAGCTCCCAGTACAGGTGAGTGGCCTTCCTTCCTTCCTTCCTTCCTTCCTTCCTTCCTTCCTTCCTTCCTCCCTCCTTCCTTCCTTCCTTCCTTCCTTCCTTCCTTCCTTCCAGGACAGACCCCTTCTCTCTGGATCGGATTCTCAAATATTTTCAAGCAAAACACTGCAGGGAGAGGGGAGTATCTCTTCCCCCTCCCTCGCCAAACTTTGCGTGTAGGTACGAAGTTTCACAAAGCTCCTTAATCCCGCGGCTGCTGGCTCCCTCGCGTTATGCTTTTTATACACATACCGACGTACCCACCCTGCCTGGGGCTGCCGCTTCCCCCTCCCAAGACTCCATTTCCTAGGAAAGAAAGGGGGCTGGGGCCGCCCTGGACTTTCGCGAACGCCCCCTCCCCCGCCGCCCTCCCTCCCTCCCTTCTCTCAGCCTCAACTTTGCTCCTGAAAGCCTGCGGGCCACTTCTCTGGTCGACCCCCGCCAGGGCTTGGTTCTAGGAGAGACCTTTGGAGAGGCGAAGGGGGAAGGGGGCTGTGGGCAAAAGGCGAGGCGAAGCCGATCGCTTCCCCTTTGCCTTCTCTCCCGAAAGCTCTCCTCGGGCGCCGTTGGCTTTGCAAGAAAAGTACGGCTCCTGCGGGCCAGTTTCGGGAGGGGAGTTAGGGAATCCGATTTTTTTTCTCCGGAGGTCTCCTGCCTTTAGGCACCGTCTCTTGCTGATTCTGGGCCAGCGCCTTTGGGGCCCCGGCCTGATTCTCTCCCTGCCCCACCTCCCAGTCCTGAGTTTTTAAAAGTTGCTTGCTTGCATCCTCTCGCCCAAACTGGAGCCGGGGAAGAACGTCTCCCTTTGTTCCCTTTAATTCTTTCAACAGATCTGGCTTCGAAGTGGGGCGGGGAAATCGGCTCGGTGCTCCAAACGAAGAGGCTGCATTCCACCATCCATGCAGCAGGTTTCAGAGCCAAAATAGCTTTTGGGGTTTGGAAAGACACCACAGTACACAAGAAGCAAAACCCCATTACCGAATTAACCATTTTTCTCGGTTTGCATAAAACACTGGAATAATCAAGTAGTAAGCTATCTATGGAGCTTCTCAATCATCCAGGTCAGAGTTGTCTTAAAGGTGCTTTTTCGAAAGGCAACTGGACTATGTTTTTTTTCTTAAGGTGGAAGACCTTTCTCTTCTCATCCAAGAAGCTTCATCAGTTCTGACTCTAATGAACTGATGAAGCCTCTTGGGTGAGAAGCATAAGGTCTTCTTCCTCAAGAAAAAAAAAACATCGTCCAATCGCCTTTTGAAAAAGCACTTTTGAGACAATCAAGTCAGCTAGGTTCAGACAGCAAGCTAAGTCTGAAAAACCCTAACCAATATATAATTTGTTGCATGAATGCTTCTGCTGGGTCTACATGTATCCTGGTTAAAGTTGTAGCGTGAATAGAGTGGAACAGCCACTTCACACACAAGTGGAAAGGGCAGATTGAGAGAATGACGGCTGAATTTCGGTTCTGAATGGACAGCTATTGTGCTATGCAACAATCAAGTGACAAGTCTTAGTGTGAATGATTTCCCAAATTTTAACACTCTGAACTATCTCCAATATAAGTTTCTGAATATTTTTAAAAGCACACCTGGGAATTTTTCCTCTCCCTAGTCTATGATGAAGTTGTAGCTTTCCAGATGTGCCTGAACTGCAACTTCCTGTAGCCTAGAGAACTCCACATCCCTACTCGAATCAAAATGTTATCGTTTATATTACTATGTAACTAAGAAATATTAGAAAATATAGAAAGGAACTGGAGGCAGATTTAAACAAAAAGATTAGCTATGTTTGCACTGTAGGATGAGCTATAAACTTCAGCAAGCACACATAAATACCATTTTTATTCCATCAGTTACCATTCTTTAACTGAGGCTTTAGATTTAGCATGCTATTTTAACTCTTATATTCTAAATTAGGACAAACCAAAAATACAGAAATTGAATTAAATAGATACAAGACTGGGACTATTTACAGTCTGAGCTGACCGGTTAAACTAAATTGTAGTTTTTTGCACAGATTGGAGTGTGTTGATACACAGGGTGCATGCATATATATAGGTATGTGTGAATAGATACTGTATTCACCTCTGAGTGGATGGGATACAGGCAGTAACATATTGGCTTGCAAGTGTTCTCCAGACTAGTGATCTTAGCTTTCATACAGTACTGTGAGCCTATTTGAGAGAAAAAAACTGGGCTTTGGTAGTGCTTGTGATACTGGCCAAAATGTGCCAGAAGTGGCTAGTAGTGTCTTTACCATTAGCAGAGATTGTTGTAGTGGAGTTGTGGTAATCTTAGTAACCTAGTCTTATCTCTTCACTAATATATTTAAAAGAAATTATGTAAAAGTCTCTATTGATCAAAACCATGATGGGAAGGTTAATATTGGTGGGCCCTTCTGGTGGACATGGCAGATGGAAGATTGCAACTTCAGGTGTAAGAGGAACTAAGTGGAAAGAAAAACCATGAATTAACAATGAAAGGAATAAAAATAAATTATGCTGTCTGGCTATGAAACTACAAGAAAGGGAAAGGATTTACTAGACCTGAATAGAGATACTCTGATCTTAAGGCAGATCAGAATACCTGCCTGTGTAGGTTAATTATGAATAAAAGGGTTGAAATGTTGCAGGATTCAATCTGGGTCGGTCGCTGGGACCAGAGGTTTGGTTTTCTGAGCTTTTGGACTCATTTTGGAGACCATTCTCAGGGAACTTCTACAAGTTTTTAGTTTGTAAGAGAAATGTCTTTTTTAAAATATTTTTTATTTTATATTATCATGCCCTGTCATGCACAAGCAACACACCCACATTTTAGGGTTAAAACTTGCTCCTTTATTACATTCTATTATATAGGAATCTCACCAGATTGTCAGCCTCAGCCTGGGAACAGATAAATAAGGCTTTATCAAGCTTAAGGGTTTCAGAGGAGCACATACGGAAGTTATATTCAGCTAAGGCTCACACACAATTACTCTTTGGTGCTCAGCTGGGACCTTCCTCCTCTTTTACTCCTCTGCAAAAGGTGCAGTCCAAATTCCTAAGAGCCATATTTTAGGTAGCCCACTGCATCCCAAATGCAATACTAAGGAGGGAGGCAGGACTAGCCTAAATCAAAACAGGTACATGGATTTACATTTTTGCCCATTGGATTAAAACTACTCTTTTCCCCTACATGTTTGAGTTCTCTCCTTATAGAAAACAATTTCAGATCAGTATGGCTCAGGACCTTCTCACAAAAACTCCAGTATCTTGGTTTCCTCAGGGAAGTGCTTCTAATGATGGGGGTATGAGTGTGCACTTAGCCCACTTAACAATGTAATAAAGATCTGGAAATCCAAGAAGATCGGGCTTTTCCCAAGAATGCTTTTTTGAGCAGTCAAACTCCCCCCCCCCTTTAAAGCAGCAAGATATTTATATCAAATAACCGTCCCAAAAATTCAAAGGGCATTAACCTTAGCACACTGCAACGCACTTCCCCACAGCAGTTTTCGAGGGCCAATACAAAAGAACACCATATGAGCAGAGATTGTGCCCCTGTGGACAAGGGGCCATTGGAATTGTAGCTCACGTCCTGCTGTACTGCATCTTCTATAAGGACTCACTGATTCAATTTATAACACCTTACCTAATAAAATATCTGGGAAATACTGATCTTTTTTATGTGTAACTACTGATATAAGATCAGTAGGAAGTAGCTTCGCTGAATGTGGCCAAATTCTTCTATGCTGTATGTAAAATTAGGCAAACTTTAACTGCCCATTGTTAATCTACCACCAATCACAATATATTCTATCTTTTATTTTTATTTGTTTACTATTATTATTGTTTTAATGCTTTTATTTGCTGGTCTGTGACCATAATAGATTGATTGATGGAGCTTATAGTATGGGGGGGGGGGTCAGTTCTGGATTTCTTGCAGCTATGCAAGGATGGTGGCTACTTTTGAGTTTGCGGCCTCCCCCCTGCTATGATTCCCAACATGCCTTTATTATTTTTTTAAAATAATTCTCCTCGCAACAACCACCCTGTGAGGTGGGTTGGGTTGAGAGACAGTGACTGGGCCAAGGTCATCCAGCTGGCTATCATGTCTAAGGCAGGGCTAGAACTCACAGTCTCCTGGTTGCTGACTTATATTTACTGTTGACAATTTAAATAGACTGTGCAAGATTATGAATACTTACGTTTTTCGATCTGACCCTAAGGCTTCAGTTGTAAGCACAGATAGTAGAGAATAAAATGTCAAGCATCAGGAAAATCAGAAGATCCAGCCAGTTCAAATGAGTATAAAGATTTATTGCAAGATTATTGTCTCTACAGGAATCTAAATTACTAAAGGTTAAAGCAAATTGGTGGTAGATAAGAGTCAAAGGAATTCAAGGTGGGCTGGATTTAGATCTCTTGTGGGCTCAAAGGGACTCCCTCCCTTGGGCTCAGCCTGATATTGAAGAGGGAAGGATGAGAAACAGTGGTTGGAAACTGATCAAAGAGAGAAGCAACCTGGAATTAAGGAGAAACTTCCTGACAGTGAAGACAATTAACCAGTGGAACAGCTTGCCTCCAGAAATGGTGGGCGCTCCATCACTGGAGATTTTTAAGAAGAGACTAGACAGTCACTTGTCTGAGATGGTATAGGTTCTCCTGCTTGAGCAGGGAGCTGGACTAGAAGACCTCCAAGATCCCTTCCAGCTCTACTCTATTCTATTCTCTATTCTCTATTTTAAAAAAATACTGGGAAGAGCTAGATATAGAAGGAAGTGCACTATACATCTCTTTTAGAAAATATGTGCTATTGAATTTACTTGGGTTTATTTTGGAAAAATATATTTAGAATTATATTATAAAAAATGTTGCTTGTAAATGCTCAAAGCCCTTTTCTGCAGTCCCCAGGGCCTCCCAAAATCATGTCTCCATAATTTGGCTAGAAACTCCTGGCAAACAGAGGGACAACTTCTTGCCTATTTTTACAGAAAATAAACTTTGGTCTGCAATTCTGCCAAAACAGACGAACACACACACACACACACACACAGAGAAGTCACTATTTGCATGATGTCATGATATAATCAATTTGCCTACTGTTATCCTCAACCTGGCTACCTCCCCCATTAAATAAGATGTAGATTCTGAGTTATCAAAAGAATGGCCAGCCCTACTGTAAGAGTTCTTCTGGTTGATTTCTATATAATTTACACTTTTGTGAAATAGTGTAGGGGATCCAATTCTTTATCCCCATGAGAAATGCAGCAATCAGAGTTTTCTGCAAACTATTACTGTACTGTGAGTGCCACCTCATTGAAGCATGTGCTGGGTTCTCTCTACAGTAATTATCTCCTTCTGGGTGGACTTAATGCTGTAAGTATTGTCTTTCTGGATTATCCAAGGAATTAATCATCAGCATAATCTGAGAGATATTTATTAAGAAATAACTCTCTTTGAGTTCAATGGAACTTACTCCCTGGTGCATTTAAGATAGAAATCAAAGGCTAGCATTTTAGTTTAAAATAAAATATTATGCCATAGGAAAAGTGAACATTAGGAAAAAATGGTTATACTCTGTTGTTTGTTACAAATCTGATAATGAATGCATATTTCTTCTACGTATGGACAGTCTGTTTTGGCTGTCTCATGTTGATTTGTACAAATAGGTTAATGAATACAAAATAAAATCATGGGGATGTATTCAAGAATATTCAGTGTGCTAGTTCATGTATATTCCCTGTGTAGATGTATCTTAAGTTTTGGTGCTGCCTTTATAGATCCTACTTGCTTCAACATACAAGACTTATCTTCATCATCCATAAGGAATGAATGTGGAATAATTAAGCAGTGGAGGATATATCCTGTAATGTATTTTGCATCAGTCTAACAAACTTAGCAGTGATTAATTTTGCCTCAATTGCCAATAAAGAGTTCTTTAGGAAACTTCAGTGAAGAAATGCAGATTGTTTATGTTGTTTTATTTCAGACCCTATTGCAAATGTAAATCCTATACCAATCAGAAAACTGACTCCCACTTCTGCCACTGCATGAGGGCATGTTAACATAACCACTGCTAAGTTTGTTAGACTATTGCAAAAGATATTTTGCTGCTCACCTGTATTTGCATCATTCTGATTTCAGAAAACAAAGCAAGGATTGACTAGACCTGTAGGTACACTTTAGAAATGTTTAGCTGACTGAGGATCTACAGTCTTCAAAGAGAACTGACAGCTAATTAAATACTAGTTCTTCTTAAGTAGAGATATCTCAACAAGTCATTGCTCTACTATCAGACTATCAGAGGAGTATGTTATCCTGCCCTCTTAATCTTGTATCCCAATTCCCTGCTCTCTTTGTAAAATCAATACAAAGCTAGTATGTCTCTGCTCATATAGTAGGATGGTATCAAGCTCCTTATTTTGTTAGATATTTGAGGCCTTGTACCCTGTCATGATATACATCCATCTTACAGAAATTACAGGAGCTGGGAGGTTTGGCAAACCAGATGTCCCTTCCAGGGACTTCACAGATCACATGCTACCACACAATGAAATGTTATTCTTTATGCAATAGCAGTCATAGTTTGAAATGAAAGTTCCTTATTTGAAGGAAAGTTAAAGAATGCAATAAAAAATCTGGAACTTAGCATGATGGTAAGCTTTGTCATGGCATCATTTTATCATTCAGAGGCTTAAACTGACCCATGAGCAAATCTTCAGCACTGTCAGATTCTGGGAGAGAGGTTCATGGATGACTTATAACTCCTAGATCAAAAAACTTGACACTTTCAAGGTGATATGTCTATTGCAGTCTCAATGATATTTCCTTGAGATGTAGTTCTGACCCAGGCAATAATAGATTTGATTAAAAGGTAGCTCTGCCAGCCTCCTAAACAACTAGTGACCCAAATTATTCAGGTAGTTCAGATATAAAGTTTAACCATATCAACAAAGGAGATTAGAAGCATTTGCTTTCCTATTTAAATAACCATCAGCAAGTATAAGCAGTGAGAGAATCAATACATAGGGCTGCAATATAGGAAACAGAGCCGCAGATTAAGGTTAATGAGGCCATGAACGATGTCCTCATTTTCTCTGGTCCTTCCACTTCATTATAAAAATCCTAGCTTCTCATAAGCTGGAGTTCTATATTACATCAAAACCAACAGACCTTAGATTAATACTTGTAATGGAATGTGTGGATTACTTTGGGGAATGAGGGAAAGAGATATGGCCTAAGAAACAATTAGAAGAGAGAGGCAGAAACCCCCAGTGGCTTAACAGAGGGGGGGGAAAGTCTTAGGAAGGACTTGCCCTAATTGATCAGGTTAAAAGTAGTGGTGGGAAGTTTGCACCTTCCGACTTGCAAGATTCTGTTAATGTAACCTTAGAATAAAGTAGAATTAGCTCATCTAGTAGTGTTTTCTATCTGGTTTACTTGGGAGGGCTGACTAGTATTGCCAGGATTTTTGTCCTGAAGTGGGGAAGTGAAGAAAAGAGCAGTTCTTAGCACTTATTTTCCAAGCTATGATTAATGAAGTCATAAGCATGAATGCCAATCTGGGCCACTAATTAGAGAAGAATTGTTGGCCATTAGGCTCCTTAGAGGTTTGTTTTGTTTTGTTTTGTTTTTTGATAACCATTGGCTTTCACAAAAGCAGAAAAAGTGGAGGATCTCAACTAAGCTCAGTAGCAAATGAATACATTCTTACCCTCCTCCTCCTCCTCTCTGAAATAAGAAAAAGGGCCATTTATTTTATGTGTTGACCTGGAGTAAAAATGAGAACACAGTCACTTAAAATAGATGCAGTAGAAGAAATGGTTACTTCACAGGCAAATGTGAAAACAAAGCTCAACACATGGTGGCAGTTCTGACATGAGTGTCCCTTGCTCTCCTTTTTTCCTGTCGCTCACCTTTCTGTAATCAGAATTCTGTTTGGCTTTATGATTTACACAGAACTGTATGAGATGTACATGTATTCCTAGAATTTTATTTTTCTGCTCTCTTGCTCCTGCCTTCCTGTTTTGCAGTTAGAACCACTAGCTCTGTGGTATTTTTTTTCTGATTAGGAAAAAAACACAATGGCAGCACTAAGTTGTCACAGACATACAGACATACAGTGCAGCTTTCTAACCAAACCCAGCTAGTTTGCCCTGAGGTATAATGTGTTTCTTAAAAGCCATTCTTTATCCAGATCCTGGTTTAGCTGTGTTGTCCAGGCCCTCAAGTGCTTCCAAACAATGCATCTTTCATAAAATACTGGGGCTTTGCTCAGAGTTAAGCCTGTGGAGCCAAGCAGAGATTTATCTGGCCTCCAGTCCATCCATTGTTCTGCCTGAATATTAAGCCTTTTTAAAATGGCGACCTTCGTGACATAAGAAAGCCATAATTTTACGTGTCAGTTTCTTTGCTTAAATCTGCCTAATATTTAGGGCCTCACAATCTGGATATTGCAGCAGGTAAAATGAGAACATTTAAGTATAGCAAACGAGAATCTGAGTTGATTCTTTTCCTCAGAGATCAGTTCTACTCTTGTTATGGTGTGATATGTTTTCTTTTCTTCTAAATATGGAACCTTCCAGACAGCATCTGGCTGAAGGTGTTGTGCCAATGCAAACAGGGTCTTTATCCCTTTGCTGGAAAAGATTTGTACTGCAACTATTGGCACCAGATGTGGACTGAGGAAGAGGCAGAAAGCAACATCTATGCAAAAAGTTTGATTGTAGAACATTGCAAGAACCACAGTGGTGGAATAAGGAGGGTCTATATAATTTTATAATAGAGCAGACAAGATGATCATCTGTGATTTTGGGGGGAAACTGCTAACAATATTGTATCACATAGCATATTTATCTGACTTAGTTTACAGTCTGCTCTTATTTTGATCTGCTCATTTAAAATACCAAATGGGGGAAAAAATCAATATAAGTTGTATAGCTATTGAAACCTATTTAAACTACACTATTTAATAACATTGTTATTAAGCAATATCTTAATAACAGAAGTGGAGGCAATATTGCCTCTGAAGTCAAATGACTAGGGCAGGGGTAGGCAACCTTGGCTCTTTTATAACTCGTGGACTTCAACTCCCAGAATTCCTGAGCCAGCATGGCTCAGCTTGGAAACTCTCCCTTTCCCCTCAGCATGGCTGGCTCAGGAATTCTGGGAGTTGAAGTCCACGAGTCATCAAAGAGCCAAGGTTGCCTACCCCTGGACTAGGGCAATACCCTTCAAACTTGCAACTTTAAGATGTGTGGAAATGTTGGCTGGGGAATTCTGGGAACTGAAGTGAACACATCTTAAAAGTTGCCAAGTTTGAAAAACACTGGACTAAGGCATGCTCTCTTCAGTTCTGCTTTGAAGAAGTAATGCGTAACTCTTTTTGGTGGGGGAACTTCTACAGAATACTTTGTATTTAAAGCCAAAAAATGCTTTGGAACACATAGGTGTATATACATATCACTTAACTACAACTCCTAAAGTTTAACTTCTCAGTTCCTGAGATTGTGCAGTTATAGACAGCAATTGTACGATCTTGAGAAAAGATGCAGCTATTTTAAGGAGATGAAGATGGGTACTATGTGGGTGCCCTTAAAATTCAGTGCATTTGTTTTGCCTTCAAATCCAAAAGATTTCACTACCCTACAGTTTGATTTTTTCCAGAGGAAATGTCTTTTATTTATTTATTTATTTATTTATTTAAAACATTTACATATCTGCCCATTTTATATCAGACTCTGGGTGTCTCCCAAAGACTGATTATTGATAATGTAAATATCCTGAAATGTTTATGCTTTTAAGGTTTTTGAAATATTGTGTTAATTCTCTGCTTAACATACTTCTGTTTTTAAGAGTTTATTGCTTTCAGTTTTTATTGTTTTATGAGATATTTTTTATTTTAAAATATCTTGGGAGTTGTCTTCAGAATCAAAAGTAGAGTATGAGTTCTTTAAACTAAATATTTATGGTTCTGATTTTAGTTAAATCTGTATGTGCTTTAATTGGAGACTTGCTTGGGGGGGGAGATGCTTTAATCAGTAATGTACTAAAGCAGGGGTCTTCAAACTTGGCCCTTTTATGACTTGTGGACTTCAACTCCCAGAATTCCTCGGCCAGGAAAGATTAAGCAATTGTAACACTTACTTACATACTTCATGAATCTCTGCATGTCTTCATGTATGCCAGGCAAATTAAATTCTATATAAAAACCTTGAATTTAATTGACTCACTATTGTGGACCAGATGTTTCCATTTTTCTGGACAGCTGCAGATTTAAGCACCCCAATAAAGTCTATAGCCTGGATTTGACTTATAGATTACACACATCCAAAGGAAACCATGAAAAACAACTCACAACCACTATTCAACATAAAGTCACTTATTTTCCTCCAATCTCATCACTAACAGCTTCTACACAAGGATTCTAAAACTGCTCCAGACCTTGGTAATCTCACACAGTCAAATACATTCAGGATCTGAGCTGGTTCATTTCTGACTCATCTGCAAAGACTTTGAGATCACATCAAAACTATTACTGTCCTTGGTGGGAACTCTTGTCACTTTCTGCCTCCCACTTCCTGGACTCAATTAATTGTCATTCCCCTGTCTCAGAAAGGTTTATCTTTGGAGCAAATCTGTTAAATATTTATTTCAAGAATCTTGATTGGAGATGGTGGGGGGGGAGCATCAGTTTGGCAGCAGCCAGCTGGTCTTCTATGAAGAGAAGATGAAAACAGACAGAATCCTAGTCAGTTTCACTTCTGCTCCCTTTCCTCAAAAGGAAAACCAGAAAAACTGAGAGTTGGTCAACGTACAAGTTTAATAATAATAAATCCAATATAGAAAAATATATACCAGAAAAGATAAAGACCACAGGATGTCACTGATCTGTTCTATTCCTAAGTTAGAGGAAATTCTTATGGACAGGTTAAGTTTATAACCTGTAAGCTGTCCAGGATCACCTTGCAGGGGAGATGGGTGGCATAAAAATTTAATTAATAAATAAATAATGTAACGAGGATCCATGTTGCTCAAAAATCATTGTAACAAAATTGTATAAAAACAGAAACAATAAGTTAAACAGTCAAATTAAAAGTAATCTTATGCAACAATTCTACCTAAATGTTTATTTATTCTTTCAATGATAGCAATTTATCCTGAAACAGATTTTCCTCTGTCTCAATTTCTCCTTGATTCTTATCCAGATCCTTACAGTTTCCAGTCATTTAATTCTGAGGCTGCTGTGAAGATGGAAGATGTTTCTTTTCTCTTGTCGGCCAAGTTCCATCTGGGTTTTAGAAAGACACCAGTTTTCTCTCTAATAACAAGGGAGGATTTGGGGTGATATGATGTTGCATGTGACCCAGAGGGTACACAACTGCCCTTTATGCAGATGAAAATTCCATTTCTGAAGTGAATTTATATGTGGATTGAAACTCACCCATCTGGCTGTCAATGAATAAGTAGTGGAGTGCTTGCCTGTCCATTCACTACACACCTCACTTCACCTTGTCTGGGCTATGTCATACATATCAATGGCTGTTTTTATTATTATTATTGTTATTGTTATTGTTATTGTTATTATGGATCATCGCACAGTCAGCCAGATGTTTAGACTGGATTTGGCATTTTGTCTACCTATCGAGTCCTTACCAAGGACTTGGGATAGGCAGATGTGGATGTTTGATGTTATTACAGATATCGTCACAGGATGGAAGCAGTTCCTAGTAAGGCCGCCTTTTGCAATTGACTAATGGCGAATTTGTCAATGCCAATGGTGTTCAAGTGATGCTCCAGTTGTTTTGGGATTGCACCCAAGGTGCCTATTACTATTATTATTATTGTTGTTGTTGTTGTTGTTGTTTTCTAAATGTATAACTTGCATGTTCAGTTTGCTGATGTTTCCAGAGTGGCTTGCCCAGAAATAAGACATAGGCTGATATAACTGGATATAATTACAACTCTCACCAAAAGCAACACAAAAACATTGTGAAAGAAAACACAAACTTTTCTGCAGTTAAATGATTGCAGCAACCCTAGAATAAAAGCATTGGAACAATGTTGAAATAGGCAAACCCCTCAGGGAGCAGAGTTTTAAAGAGGCAGAGTGCTATCCCCTTCCCTCGAGCCTCTGATTAAATTTCATTAAACCGAAGGACTTGGGGCTTATTCAAGACATTTTGCTGTCCAAGCGAAAGAGCAAGATGGCTTCTTCATTATCCATTCTGGCTGGATTAACATCTGATTTTTTAAAAAACATTCTGCAGATGAGATAGCTTATTCCACTCACCCAATAGTAACAGGATAGTCAGTGAAAGTAAGCAAGAAAGAAACCAAGTCCACCACATTCAAACACAATCCAAGGGAGGGATTTATACCCAGGTTTCCTTAAAAAGCCAATTTTTAATGTCCATGTCCCAAATTATAATATAGCAGAAGTCAAGATTTGGCAAGAATTACTTGGAGTGGCCTCAATCACGTATCCATTCATTGTTTTGTGTCAATATATCACTACAGAGTAGACAAACAGTTGTAAGCAGGTTTAAAAAACCCTGGATGTATCATATCTATCAGTTCCATCTCAAGCCGATTTTCAGGAGGCAGTGATCTCATTTTCTAGCTTCATTGCAACTTGTGAAATATCTACATATGTTTAAAATAATAATACACCGAGGAAAGGGGAAAAAGAACAATAAGCTGCCTTTTGCCCTTTTCAAAGGTTCCAATTTTAAAGCAAAACAAACAAATCCCTCTTCTGGGATCTGCTCTCTACTGCTTAAGCATTGCATTCTTGCACTTATTCTTAATTGGATTTCCTTTGAAATTGTCTAACTAGATTCTATTAGTTGCAGAAACCAAACAGTATTCCATTTGGGTATTCTTGAGTTTCATATTCTCATTTCTCATTCTTTCCCAGAATTGTAAAATCGCATGCATGCCAAGCTTCAGGCTATACCCTTTCCATCCATAGACTCCCTCACCTGATCTAGTTTGATCGATCTGAACCAAATATTATGTATGAAATGCTATAAAATGGATGATGCAAAAAGCAAGTAAAGAAACCTTTAACAAAACATTAAAGGTACAATCCCTAAAATGAGATTAACATTAAGCAATCAGTCGACAGTAGCTAACCAAAGATCATCTAGTACACGGATGTCAAACTCGCCACGTGACGTGACGTGTCGCAATGTATCGTGACTCTTTTTGCATTGCCGGCAATGGGGTGGGCGCGGCTTCGGTATGATGAAACCGGCCTGCGGGCCAGCAGTTTGACACCTCTGATCTAGTGACTTACAGAATAATAGAGTTGGAGGGGATCCTGGAGGTCTTCTAGTCCAACCTCCTCCTTGAGCAGGAGACCCTATGGCTGTCCAATCTCTTCTTAAAAACCTCTGGTGATGGAGCACCAACTTCTGGAGGAAAGTTGTTCCACAGATTAATTGTTCTTACCAATAGGAAATTTCTCCTTAATTCTAGATTGGATCTTTTTTATATATATATACGTTTCCATCATTACTTCTTGTCCTGCCTCAGGTGCATTGGAGAATAGGGTGATCCCCTCTTCTCTATGACAAATATTGGAAGACTGCTATCATGTCACCCCTAGTCTTTCTCTTCATTGGACTAGACAGTCCCAGTTCCCACAACTGTTCATTGTACATTTTAGCCTCCAGCCCCCTAATCATCTTCGTTGCTCTTTTCTGCACTCTTTCTAGAGTCTCAACATCTTTTTTGTATTGTGATGACCAAAACTGATCTTACCAGTGAAGATCCTATTTAAAATAGGAAATTTCCAGATTTGCAGCTCTGCATTACAGTTGTTGTCACTATGTTGCATAATTTTTCATTGGCTGAAATAAAGCTAATAAAATATGCAATGCAGAATTTTGAGATCAGGACTTGACTGTCTGTACAAAATATAGCATGGGGAGAAGTTAATTTACATTATCTCTTGAACAAATTAATTATTCTTGAGCCTAAATTATGCCATCTTGAAGCAAGGCTATATATCTATTCCATCTTCTTAACCATTTATGATCTCTTGTCACCTTTCTCAACCTCATGTTGTCCGGGATGATAGGAATTATAGTCCATCACATCTGGACAACACCAAGTTAGCAAAGATTGATCCATTCGCTTCTAAGAATGGAAGCACACCATTAGGTATAATAACACAAGAGTTTTCACAATATTTGCTTGATATAATTTTTAGATGGTCTAATACAAATCTATAATAGATATCTAATTATGATATATCTATATCCATATAATCCTATTAGATATATCTATATCCATATAAGCCTATTATTAATTCTCAAATGGTCAGAAAGATGAGATATTTATATTAAAATTATTTTAACATTTTTCGAGAAGGAGCGGACTCCAAAGAACTTCTAAATGTTAGAATAAAAAAAAAGACTAATTGACTCCAAAGAACTTCTAAATGTTAGAATAAAAAAAAAGACTAATTGATTACAATAGTTCTTAGATTTTTGACCTTGGATTTGTAGGGTTGGAAAAGAACAAATAGATGCCTTCATGATCTTTTCAGATAATACATTCAGTTATCTGTAGCAGCATGCTGACTGGGGATATAATGGGAGCTGCAGCTGCAGCTACCATCCCAAATACAGTGTCCCTCACTCCAGCCAATGTAGTCATGCTGTATTCATTAATGGGAGTGACAGTCTAGCTAGCACATCTGGGAAAAGCCAGATCAAGGAGGACTGCAATAGAATCTGATTATGCAGATGATGCTGTTGCCTGAAAGTATGGGTAATGGGAGGAGAGAATGGTGCTGATTTCAAAGCAAAACTATTTTATCCTCTTGGAAGATGTAAGAAATTGCAGAAGAATTTAAAAGCAGTTGCACTTTATCCATTATTACAAAGGAAGAAAATGGAAGCACTGTTGACCCTTGACCAGTTCTTTACAACCTACTCTTGGGTAATATGACTTTTTCTTCATAATCCTTAAGGATTGCTCAAAGCACCTGGAACATGTTTTTACCAACCCAGTTTGACTTTTGCAGTTTTATTGCACTTTTGCACACAGAAAAATCGTATGTCCACATCAGCCAGTCTTGTAAATTCCAAGCAAGCTGTGATGGACAGTACACAGAGGGCAAAGTTTAAAGGCAATGTGACATCATCTGGAACGTATTTTGCGAGATATCATCAACTCTGTTAGTCTTTAAAAGTACACAGTTAATGGATTTTATGTGTGTGTTTGCCCTGCTTATATCTAAGGTCCATATGCTTAAGGTTTTCTTCTGAGGTTTTCTTGTTGGCATGCCACAGTTTGTTTCATCTTTAAGGCACTTTTGAAGTAACATTATAATATCTATTACAGTGGTGATAGGGGACACTTTTGGAAGAGCTGCAGGACCAGGTTAGGAACAGATCATCATAGAGAAAATTTATCTATGAGGTCACTAAGAGCTGACAATGATTTGATGGCATATAATCAATCAATAATTAACCGAGAACCACAGATCTGCATTTAAGATCCTGTGGATTCATTTTTTTTAATCTGACACATTTCTGTGCTGTAGTTGAAACATCTGTGAGTTTAAGCCTACCTGTCCCATACTTGGTGCTTTGCCTGGCCTCACTATTAAACAAAGCAAGGTAGATGACTCAGGGAGCAGATGGAAAGGGGGAGCAGTAGAAGCTCCTTATACATATTTCCTTTGAAACCTTCCAGCTTGTTCTTTTTATTTAAGTTCTAGAATAGTGGGACGAGATTATCAGGAAATAACAAAGCTGGTAGGTAAAACTGGTAATGGGGGGGGGGGAATCTTCCCAGAAAACAGCATTGTTGTTGTGTTCTAAGAGCACCACATGAAATCACCAAAAATCAAGGTAGACTTAAAGAAGACTTTAGAATTAGATTATACAGCCTATTGTGATTTGAGGTGTGTATGTGTGAGAGTGTTTGTATTGTGTGTCTGTGTGACAGAGAGAGAAATCTGCATGGTGAGTTGTCAGTCTCTAGATATGACAAAGATATGATGCAAAGTGGGCAATACCATGTCACTTCCTTGAATATTCTTTATCTCCTACAATTTAAGAGGGTAGGGAATATGGACAGTACAGTATTTTTCTAACAAGATTAGGTTTATGTAGGGTTTAAAAAATTGTTTTTGTTTGTATGCTTCTTGCCTCAAAATGTTGCAAGATAATGTTTCCAATTTTTAATAATTGGGGATGAGGAGAACTTGCATGTCTCAGATTCTTTGTAATGGTCTGGATGTTTCAGGAGGCCTTGATCCTGTGTAACTGAGTCCTCTCCCCAATTGTTCATTTTGTATATGTGAATCAAAGCTTGGAGTCAAGACATTATACTTGACATCTTAGGCTGAAGAAAAGTTTATATTGAAGATTTGCTTCTAACTTTTTAAACATTGGTTGGCACTAGTAGCTTGCCCTATTCAAGTTTTCAAACAATACTGTCATACATTTTCCATTACGTGTATTTATGAAAAATAACTATTTTGTTGTTTCCAATCTAGCCTTGTCTTGTATTAATTGAAAAAATGTGGAATTACTACATCAGTACAGAGTCTCTAAGTCTATCTTTTTTTTTAACTAATGCCTGCAGTAGCAATTACTCTGGAGAATTGGTTTTGTTGGTAAACATTCTATTTTCTTCATAATTCTATTGTGTAGATACTTTGCACAGGTAAATACCTAACTGGGGTTGCACATCAAACTCTTTGACCTTTTGTCCAGCATTGTGAGTCCCAAACGATATAAAGTTTGAGGGTTTGAAAATTTGAAAGAAAAATGTTCATAGAGAAGAGGGGGAGCAAATGCAAAGGAACTAGAGAAATTCATGGCAGTTGCTTGTATATTACATAGAGACATGTATATCTACACTTATCTATGTCCTCATAAGCTGTGCTGCCATTATCTTCAATTTTATACATCCTCAGCTGATGAATAGAGTCCAGTTCTTGCAATACTGCCCTTGGGATCTTTTTTGTTGTTATTTTGTGCATAGTGCAAAATGGCGGATGGACTTTGCACATACATTTGGGATGTTTTTTAAGGATCAGAGTTCAGTCAATCTGCACCTTCTTTCTCTCACTTGGCTAGGTAAGCACACCCTCTCCTAGATTAGCCTGGTCTTCCTCAGGGCAACTACCCAGCTTTGAAACAACCTGTCATCTAATGATTGAGGGAATTGTTCATGGAGCTCAATCTGGGTTTTCTGTGTGGCTCTTTTATGTTCTCAATAAAAGGGCCTCTTGACTGCATTGCTAGATACTAGTGCTACTTACAGATAGCTTACAGCTTGCTCCAATGATCACTTGCAGTTGAGGTACTTCTGTTTCCTTTGAAGTTTCTGACCACAATGCTGGTGACTACAGCTGCTCCTGTTTACAGGAAGATAATGACAAAAATCAACCCTACAACCTGTATGGAAGCAGAGATTAGAGCCTGTGTGGTTTATAATTTGCGTTGTCTACAGGCTTTGTGACTGGTTGATTGATTCCATCTACAATTTTGTTTATTCATAGTTGTGACTATTGATTGCCCAATTTGCACATTTATTATGAAGCTCAATCACTACATAGTGACTCAGGAGCAAGCTATGTTGTTATCTGGCTTTCTTTGATTTGCAACTCAGTACAGAGTAGGGCTTCATTTGTTCCTTGTTCTTCTCTCAGGATATGTAAAGAAACATAGTGATGGGAAAAATAAGTTATCAGTAGAGTGTTACAAGACATAAACTGTACTTTGGATTGAAGCAAAAGATGAATGTGTAACTTGGTATTGATACAAAACATGTGTATCTGTATCAGTGCGAAAGTCCAAATCTTAAGACATTTGTAAAGTTGATCAAGATACTCTAGGGCTAGGCAGATTTCAGAAGTGGTGGGGAAGATGCCTAGTGCAGAGAAACTAAGCAGAATCTCTAACGTTATGGTGCATTCCATAGTTACAGGATTAAAATAAACTAATTCTGATTATAAAATTGAGTATCTGAAGAACATCCGGGGGGGCGGGAATTCCTCTTATTTTGAAATATATTTCTGGTAAAAATATGCTTCAAAGTATAGGAAATAAATGCTGAAATCCCAGAAGCCACTAGAGGGATATGCACATTTCAGGCCACACAATATTCTACATGATATACTACGTGACTATAAAAAATGCAAAATGTTACCATTACATAAATGATAAAGAATTGCCATAGACATTTTTTTTCTTATATGAGGTATATAAAACTTTTATTTATTCTACAGATAAATAGACTAAATTACCATTAGGGAACCAGTTCCACTAAATCATCTCCTAGTGCATCATAATAGAAAATGTTGGAATTTTTCTCAAGTTGCCATTTTTGTTCTCTTCCACAGCTATGATCTTTATCAATGAAGTTTGAATCCCATGCAATTTAAATTTCATACACAAAATAAGTAGAATTGGAGTTATTTGGGAACTAAAATAAGGAAAAATTGCAATATCTCTAGGCCCGTATTCAGAGACCAAGTATTTAGAAATTTCTATAGATGAGCATTCACATATATAATTTCATTTAAAATCAAATGTTGTGTTGTCAAACCAATCAAACTTGTCATTGTATGATATTTTATGATCTAGACTGAGGGATTAGTATGACTTACAATAAAAGGAGTTGGATAAATTCAAATTATAATTCTCATTAATAATAATGTCTACTAGCTCCCATATATCTAATCTTCAATTAACTTCTCCAAAGATCTCTTAATGGGTTAGAGAAGCACAATTTCTCCTTGAAGAACCTGTGCTGGTTTGACCTGAGAAGGTTAGACAATTACTGTACCAGCATGTCCTTGATTAGACTTGCCATAATTTTTGTTAGCATGATGTTCTGTGTAAAAGGTCTACAGTTATCCAAACCTGTTCCACATGTGCTTTTCCCCAGCCTTTAAACTCATGTGTGCATTAATACAGAAACAAAACAAAATATAGAAAGCACCACTTTTATTTTTATTTATTAAACAACTTTATATATTGCCATTTCACTTCCTTCCTTAAAGAAGAAACTTCCAACAGCAACTGCCAGTTTGTCTTAAAATGAAAGCATTATGCTGTCCTGTAATGATCTTTCCTAAATATTACCAACCAAAATGGGGAAAATCTAAAAAAAAATAAATCAGAATTTCTTTAATGGCTTCTATAGTAAATGCAATTTCTCATAGTTTGGTGGTAAAAGAAATCTCTGGGAGCTGCATTCTCTACCAATCCTATAAGATGCCCCCATCCTGTGTGAACTGCTTAAAGTGCCCTTATAATAAAGCATTCACAGCACATTGAATTGACCTGAGTGGTGATGGGGAACAACCAGATAGGAAACAGTGGCCCATTAAACCATATTGTTTATATTCATTGTCCACATCTGAAAGATAGTAGAGTTAGCATGCTGTCCTAGTAGGAAAGGATAAATAATAAGGACACTCAGACAGGTTTATCAAAAATGGTCCAATGTCATATTGTAAATCACACTGTTTTTGCCTCTCTTTGTCTTGCCTTTGAACCATAGTAGGCCAAAGATATGTAAGCCATGGTTCTGCTTTTATTCAGGATTGCCAGTGCTTTGCTGGGAATCTGGTGTGCACTGTAGTTGTGTGGATGCCTAATAAATCTATTTTGCATCTTCAAAGTGGTTTGGTTGACTTAGGTGAGCCAGGTTTTGGCCAGAACACATGGCAATGACTCCTTAGCCATTGCTGCCCCTTTTCTAAATATTTTGAATGTAAACTATGCTAACCTGATAATTTCAGATTGAATGTAAGTGATTTAGTTGAAGAACCAATTACTAATTCTTCAGTGCTATAGAATTCAATGAACACTTGGGAGAAACGTTAACATGTATAAGTAACAATCTTGCTTAAATTCATGTGTTTAATTTCATTCCCCATATTAATAAAAACTTAATGTAATACAACCTGCTTAGGCATATGTATAATAAAGGCCTTTTCCCATAAAAATGAAAGATGGATACAACTGTGACAAAATGATGGCATATGCAATAAGTCACTGCCCTTATATTTATAGTACATTGGATGCATTTTTTAAAATTACAGTATTTACCCAAAAGGAAGACAACTATTAATTTGACATCCATCTCCAAAGGAAGAGTAAACAGAAAAAAATTAAACAAGACAAAGAAACTTGTTTAATGCCCCAGCTTTCCTTAGCTTTGTAGGACTGGTATTCTTAGTTTTCACCAGGGAAATTCCATTTTGTAGAAAAAGCTTCATTTTGCTCGCTTCTGTTCCTAGATGTTTTCCATTTAGACATTTGATTCTCATTCTTGGGCCTCACATCCTAACATCCTCACCCTAAAATTCCTGGAAGGCTACGTGATAGCCTTATCAAACAACATGTACCATCCTGAATGAGGACAGCAGTGGAAACAAAGCTGCCCCTCTTCCTGTTGTAAACAGATTAGTTAGAATGTGCTAACTACCCTTTTCTTGTTGCAGATAAATTAGCTAGAAAGTTTTGTACACTTAATTACTAGCCTTATCAGTTAGATACAGAAGGGCCCAAGGGCTGTAATATTTTAGTAATGAACCGACCTGCTGGGACAGCCATGCTCTACATGGGTGTGACTATTTTATTGATTGTTGTCTATTGCTTGCTAAGGATCATGTGCCTCTGTTTTCCAGAAGTGTGTAAAAGCTATGCTAACTTGTGCATTGGGGGCTCTCAATTTGTGATTTAGTCCAGAGAGCACACCTGTTTGTGCTGTACAGAATAAACAGGCCTGCAATTTCCTGTCTTGTGTGATAATTGATTACTTTGCACCAGGGAAAAACAAATCCAGCATTTGGCTGGGCTAATCAACAGTTTGGCAAACACATTGTCAACCTAGGATTACCAACCTTACATTGAAATCAGTTCTGGAGATTCTGTTTTCTCCTAAATATCTACACATCTCCTATGTATGCATACCTATGTAATGGTGTACATATATACTTGCCAAAAATCATGCTCCAAAAATGAAAGAGAGAGGATATTTGGAATTCATATCTATTAATTAAAATGTCTTTCCTTTAAAAATGGTTTATAAAATTGATTCCCAAATCATTTTCTTGAGTCACTTTCTCTCACACATAATGTAGAGAGGAGGAGTGGCCTTGAAGGACAGTTGGAAAAGACACTACCAAGGCAAATGTCAAATAAGTGGAACTTATTATACCCTGCAAAAATATTAAGCCTCCTCTCTTTTAGGAAAAGCAGCCATAATGATGGAGAGATCTGGAGAGCTCAACTCTGGGAAAGGAACAGAAGTAAAAGTTAATGAAATTGAGGCAATGAGAAGAAATAACTGGACAGAGAAGAAATGAAAAGAGAGCAAAACTTTATTTAAATATCATAAAAAGGTTTAAAATTCAGTATGCAAAGAGCAATAGCACTTAGCAATAGCACTTAGACTTATATACCACTTCATAGTGTTTTTTACAGCACTCTCTAAGCAGCTTACAGAGTCAGCATATTGTCCCCAACAATCTGGGTCCTCATTTTACCAACCTCAGAAAGATGGAAAGCTGAGTCAACCTTGAGCCAGTCAAGATCGAACTCCTGGCAATGGGCAGAGTCAGCTTGCAATATTGCATTCTAACCACCATGCAACCATGACTCTTCTTAAAAGCTAATTTTCAAAGTCATCCAAGATTTTCAGCAAGCAATCATTTGAAATTCCTGACCATTTTTTTCCTTTGTTTTCTTACCTGCTTATCAAAATTGACCCATTTGGAGGGGGGGGGAATCCCTAATCTTTATATTAAGAAATATGGTCATTGTTCTACAGCAGACATGTCAAACGCGCGACGTCACTTGATGTCACACAACATATCAGGACAGTTTTGCCACTGCCGGCAATGGGGTGGGCGCGGCTTCTGCGTGACGCGTCCGGCCCGCGGGCCAGCAGTTTGACACCCCTGTTCTACAGGAAATAAGATACTGATGTCATGATGTCACAGAAATGGCAGGATTATTTTTTCCAATATTTTTTTTTGTGGTCTTCTAAACAATTTCTCATTTCTTTGTTCAATTTAATTTCACTAAGTCTATTGGAAAATTTTGTCCATGTTACTTGCTGTTGTTATAAAATAATAAAAATCACACTATTGGTTTTTAGTGATAGTGAAAATTGGCAGCATAAACTTTGGTTCTAGAAAGTGCAGTATAGATTTTGGGATCATATGCAGCCTATAGTTATGAGCTATACATTCCTGCTTTATTACAGTATGAACTGATGTTTCCTTGTGTTCAGATATGTGTGTGCATATGTGGTCTATTTCTTATATCAGGAAGAACTTTATGGACAAAAGTACAATATTTAGTTTTCCTTTCATTCCATTCATTTAAGAATAATAATGGGATGTAGGCCTTCATACAGTGCATGCAGAATTAGTTATAAAACTCATGAAACTACAGCTCCAGCTTCTCTATTACAAGACCCAAGTGTCCGTCTACAAATATTCAGCTCGGAAGATAATTCAGAGAACCCAGCTGCTGCTGCAAAGAAAAAAAAAACCATGTCCTTCCCTTTGGGGAATTATTTTTAACCGGTTTCACTAAAGAAAGATACACAATCTCAATAAACTTGGGAAAGTTTCATTGTTAATACAAAGAAAATGCTCTGCTTACAGTTTCAATTGCTCCTCCCCTCTTTTATGCAGCTTTTTGCCACCTCCTCATTTAAGAGCTTGAATCCAGAAATTACATTAAATTGTTTGTCACTAATGTTAAATATTTGTATTACAACATTGCCTAGAGGCATCTAATACATTGGCAGCCTTTTGTGTTATGTATCACATACATTGGAAATAGCTGACAAGTTCTGTTACTGTATTACAATTATAACACTGCAAGCCTAAACACATTTACTAGACAGTATGTTTAACTGAACACAGATTTATTATACCTTGGATTTGCATTTCTATCCAGATATTTTTTGTTAAATGGATTATTTCCATTAAGAGATATACAAAAAGGAAGGTAAAACATGAGCTGATGAATAAAAGAAAATGGTGATGCCTAGATGCCCCATAAAATGACTATAATGAGCTACTGTCAGTGCACATTTGAAGATCCATCCAGAAACAGGTGGGGTTAAATGCTAAGCAGGCAGCAATCCAACCGGTTCCTTTTGCCTCATTAGTCTTTTTCTGATTCTTTCAAGGGATAGAGCGACAGATAGTTTTGATACTGCAAAATGATAGCTATAAAAACCTATCAGATTGTTTAGCACTGCTAACACATTTGGCTAAAGAAAGTACCACTTACCCAACTTTTCATCCTATCAATTTCTCTACCAGATTTTAGCATTCTGTGTATTTTGAAAACACACCTCAGAGACCATGATGTAAGATAATCAGCATGTGGTCAAAATGGATCAGATTTTCGAACACTGCTATTAATTCTGGGCATTTTTCTGAACCTTCTAGCTCTGAAACTTTTGTACTGCAAGCATGAGTCAATTGTCTAGGACATGGAATGGTTGAAAAAGCATGGATGTAGAGTAGCATGCATTGTTATCTTCCTCTAATTTTGGAGTTTCACACTGATTATTCATCTTAATTAGTGATATCAAGTAGTTTTGGAAATGTTTCCCAAATATATTTTTTTTCTCTCAGAATGCAAAATGATTATAATTAATTTCCCATTGTCATCTACATTCAGCAGAGTGATATTTCCAGAAGTCAAAGACATCCCTGAATGTTGAGATTTTGGTGTTTCCTGAGCTTGTTTTTTGTTTGGCAAATGTTTCATTACTGAAGTTACATTGTCCATGTTTTGAACCAAGAGTTGGGTTTACAGGCTATTTATGTATGGCAGCTTGTTCTACCTATTTTGATCAGAGTTGTTGTGGTTTGTGTATATGTTTCTGATTGACCTGCCTCATCTGGTTGACTGTATTTTTTATTCTAAATTATTACAGCCTTTTATGTTGGTTGTCCTTTATCTAAGAGCGGATTGCTGGGTCTGTGATAATTCTTAAGGAAGCCATTTTGCTGTGGCAGTCCAGAACTTTTAAAAATGGAAGATAATTATATCTTGGCTCCTGTGAATTTCTGTTACCTAAGAATATCCTATTCTTTTTTTATAGTACTTTTACTTAAAAATACAGTTGCAACAATAAAAACTAATACAGCCTAGAAAAGAAAAATGAAAAGGTAAAAATAGATAGGAAAAAGAATGAAAAATAGCAAAGAAGAAATAAGAATGCAGTAAAGAATAAAAAAGAAATGTATAAAGAAATGTATATTCCTCATTACAAGTATAAAGAAATCTTATTTATCACCACCTTTTAAAATGCAACAAATGATTTCTTATTCCCATATCCTATCTCTTAGCTATAACTAAATCCTTAAAGCTTCATCACTGCAGTCCTGATGTCAGCAAAAGACCATTAAGGGTATCAAAGATAACACATTTATTTTAACCTTGATCAAATAAACCAACTTTATATTTCTTTTAACATTCCTGATCTTTAGTCTCTTCAAATAATGCTCTAGAACTTGATTTCTTTTCATTTTTTTCTTTGTCCCTTCTCACAAATTTCTTCAAAACTTTAACTCACCTCTTTTGTAAATCCAATATGAGAAAATTATGTAGGTAATCTTCTTGGTTTGTTATCTGTATATTCCTTTTAACTATTAAGAAGGCTGGTATCTTTTGTATGTAGCATTTTTTTCCATGTCATTCTTAATACCTGCCATTTTTAACTCCTCTTTCAGATCAGTCTCAATCTTATCAGATAAAACTTGTTTCTCTTCCATATGGACTTTTAAACATAGTCTATCTAGAGAGGCCAATACTGATAAACTGATGGTTGATTGTTCAAAAATATTCTTCAATATGCCCAATGTTAACATATTTTCTTTCATCCTGTATTTGTATGTTGAGTTTAAGTGTTCTTCTCCTTTAATTGTAATCTTTTGCTCTTTCTGGTTCCCTCTAATATCCAATCTTTAAAACTCTATTGTATCATGTATATTTTGAAAAAGAATTCAGAATGAAACCATTTCCCATGGAAAGGATTCTTTGTAATTAATTCCAAAATCTTATTTCAAATTTACTGGATTCTTAGTCCATTTATACTTTTGCAAAATAAAATTTTAATCACCCTTTTGCTGTTCCAGAAAAAAAGTCATTAAACTTATATTTAAAACTTCTTTAAGTAAGGATTGAAGGAAACTCACCCAGTGTTTACAGACTTGTCAAACCAAAGCTGAAAATAGCTGAAATGTAGCTGAAAATGTAATTGTATGTGGGAATGACCTTAGAAAATAGTGGGAGGGGGGAGGGAGCTGTTTTTCGGTAACTAATATTCTACTTTATTGTAAGGCTACATTAACTCACTGTTAGGAAGTGTCTCCTTAGTTCCAGGTTGCTTCTCTCCTTGATTTGTTTCCATCCATTCTTATCCTGCCCTCTGGTGCTTTGGAAAATAAGTTGACTCTCCTTCTCTTTGTGGCAACTTCTCAAATACTGTAATGTCCCCCCTAGTCCTTTTCTCTAGACTAGCCAAACCCAAATCCTGCAACCATTCTTCATATGTTTTTGTCTCCAGGCCTTTAATCATGTTAGTTGCTCTTCTTTGCACTTTTTCCAAAGTCTCAAAATCTTTTTTGTAATGTGGTGACCAAAACTGGATGCATTATTCCAGGTGTGGCCTTACTAAGACTTTGTTTTCTTTGCTTTGGAAAAGCAGCTGCAGCCAGGTAGAAACACTTCCCACCTCCAGTTCCCTCCTTTTATACATTCACTTTACTTAACAAGCATTCAGGCCAGTGTTGCAGCTGCCTATGATAACTTAGCCACACACTAGTGTTTTCAGGGATGTGCAGATATCCAGCCTCAGCTTGCCTAGGCCTTTAGTCCACCTGTACTCTTGTCTTACAAAATCAAATGCTGTGACAGAGTGGGGGAAGGGATGTAGGAGGAAAGGTAATAAGGAGGCAATGTCTGGCATTTAGCAGCTATTACAAGCAGGCAAGAGGATTATCATTCAGTCATGAAGACTACAAAATTTGGTTATCAGCATATCAAGGTGGGAGTCCTTTCTGGAGCTTAGAGCTTTGCTGGGAACTTGATAGCAACTAGAAGAGGTACAACCATACTGAAACAGCACCTCATCCCAACTAGTGCAAGAACCTTTGGAAAAAGACAAGTTTTATGCTATTTTATAGACTTTGGGATTTTTGTTTGAACAGAGTATTAAAAGACTGAATATAAAGGAGTAGTAAAGACATGTGTATGTGGCAGGGGATATGTGACCCAGTATAGAAGAGTGGAGTTGACCCAGAGCCACACCCAGAACAATAACCCATAGCACACACCTGGGGAAGGTATGTGCTGCAATAAAGCATTGTTTACAGATTACCTACATTGCGGTGTGTCCAGTCCTTGAAAAGAAAAAGAACCGTCCTATGGCTATACTGTCTTTTACTGATCATTCCCTAGGCAGCATCTCTTCCCCAACTCCCTTCTTCAAGGTCATTCCTATATACCATTACAGAAAAGCAGTTGACAAGCAATTTCCAAAAAGTAATTATAAAAGGAAGTATGCAAACTTGGTGTCCTAGTTTAAGACACCGAGTGTGGCTTGAGAAGATGACTATTCCCTCATCTCCCAGAGCTCTAAACCCACCAGAAACTGCTGTCTTATGGTCTCCTTGCAAAAAGCAATTGTCTGGAGCACTTGTGGGTGATCCAGGGAGGAATTATGAAGCAGTGGCTTCACTTGCTGGCTCTTCTTTCCACTGTGGTTGTTGGCTTTGAGTGGAGCCATCTTTAGTTCACCATTTCTTGCTGTCATAGAAATCCATTGAGGTCTACATAGGAATATTGAATCCTGAGAATGTTAAGCATGTGCCTAGGAACTTTGAAGTGACAACCAGTATTTTGAATTGCACCCGGAAACACACTGGCAACCAATGCAGCTCATAGGCTAAAGGTGTTACACATGCTGAATAACTGGCAACAATTACCACCCATGCTGCCACATTCTGCAGCAGTTGAAGCTTCCAAATGCTGTTCAAGGATAGCCCAACTTAACATTAGAATGACTTACATTCCAAAAATAGCTCAGTTTTTAAAGTATGATTATTCTGAGACAAGAAAGAAAGAAAGAAAGAAAGAGAGAGAGAGAAAGAAAGAAAGAAAGAAAGAAAAAGAAAGAAAGAAAGAGAGAGAGAAAGAAAGAAAAAGAAAGAAAGAAAGAAAGAAAGAAAAAGAAAGAAAGAAAGAAAGAAAGAAAGAAAGAAAGAAAGAAAGAAAGAAAGAAAGAAAGAAAGAAAGAAAGAAAGAAAGAAAGAAAGAAAGAAAGAAAGAAAGAAAGAAAGAAAGAAAAAGAAAGAGTCAACATGTTGAAAGATCTGTTCAATCTTTCACAGATAAAGATGTTAGAATGGGAGGTTTGCCTTAGAATAATCCCAGTATTGAAGAGGGAGGAAATGGTAGGCCAAACCAATGTTTGTCTTCCTGTTTTTAGACACCAACCTGCATGTGTGTTAAGTCTTTCAGAGAGCTCCTTCTTGAAATATGATTGAGTGTATTGCTTTAAGCACAGTTGAACCAGATCAGGAAAAGTGGAAGGTATTTTAATGCAAGACCTTTTTCTCTTCCACAAAGCTGTAGGTTTCTTGGTATTTCTCTTATTCTGGAGAGTGAGGCCTGTTATTTAAGAGATATACTGCAGTATAGGTAATATATCTGTGTGATCTGTGATATTCTTTAATAACAGTTCAGTTCTCTTAGATGGACTTGTTCCATCTTGGTGTGTGTGTGTGTGAAGTCTGCATGAGGCACTCTGCTTAGCTACAAGCAAGTTATGCCTCTGTGTTGCTCCTGATAAAATCAAAGCAGTTTATATAGTTATCTGGGGCAGAAAAGGCCAAGTACATAATCCACTCTTTTGAGTCAGAGACAGAAGGAATATGAAACACATGATGTTACTATTACCACGAATTCTCAGAAGATTGAGAATTCTTGATATTAGGTAGTATTCAGTAAATCAGAATAAATCTTATTAAATAACATGAAACAGGACTGGGAAATCTGTGGCTCTCCAAGTTTTGCCAAATACCGATAGCAGTTCCAATCCTCTCCCTCTCGTTTGGCTAATAATGAAGGGGATTTGACGGTATAGGTTTGTCAATTTCTGACCACAGGTTCTCCATCTTGGATGGTAATCCATAATTCTTACTGTACTTAGGTAGTTACTGCTAACCAGTTTGCTTCCAACTCAGAATTAGAAAAGTACTAAAAAGTATAGTTTCTAATTACAGAGGCAAGCTGTATTTAGCAGGTAATACAAATTGCAGCCTATTTCTGGGTCTGCTTTTTGGCTCAAAACAGCTCCGCAGCAGCTTGTAAGCTTCAACACCAGTGCAGAAGTCGAAGTACAATAAAAGAAAGGCAAGGTAAACAGCAGCTTACTTAAACTGAGCTCACAATATCCAAATTAACATAACTGAAATAAAAATACCCAAACCCCAACATATCCTTCCTCTTACCTTAAAGAAAAACAAAACTGTTCTCCTCCCCAAATGTTAAATGAATAGGAGTAAAAAAAAAAAAACCACACTCACACAGAAACAAGAAAATCCAAGTGGTTTCTTGTGTCTTAGCAATAAATATCTGCCTGATTCAAGCTTTATGGCAATCTGTAATTGTTGGAAAACCGTGAACTGCAGGGGGGAATCAGATGGTACTGGGAAAAGCAAATGAGCAAAAGCATGAGTTGGTTGTGACATCTGAGTAGCATCAATGTGATACTGATTTAGTTAATAAAATCTTGCAGGGAAGATTGCAACATCTGCAAAGTTCTGATCATCATCATAATCGTAAAATAAAATATTGGGATTAGAAAGTATATTATTTCCTTTTTATCCTAGATAAAAGAGAAAGCAGGTGCAATACTGTGGTTATTCCACTCTTTGATTCTAAACTGAAAAAGTATAACAGCAATAAAAAGAATTTTGAACATGAGCAAAACACTTAATCCTTTGTAACTGGGTGTTAAATTAAAATTGGTAGGAAATGTTTTACTAACTCATTCTGCCTCCTTCCTATTTTAATGGAGCACACCTTTACACAGTATTGGAGGTTTAGTCCCTCTCTTACAGGAAGTTAAAGGGAGTGAGGGGAAGCACATTCAGATATGCAAGATTTTGTCATTATAATTTTTACAATTAAAGTAGTACTGACCTGTATGGCATTGATTTTCTAGTCTGGTCTACTTGTTGAAATTACTGGAAGCAACTTTCTATAATAGCTATGCAGAACACTTTAGCAGTAAACTATACTACTGAAAGTCTATTAGCCATGCAAGTTTTGAAGATACTATATTTAAACATATGATTTTAAAATGATGGAAGTTTATTAAATCATTTTTTTAAAATCACATGTTTAATATTGTATTTCAGTTAATAGTTCAGGATTTACAGAGTACAGTAAATAGCACAAGTATCACCTCCAATATCTCTTAGTTAAGCACCGGATCCATATAGCACAGGGTCCACAAATATGGTAGGACTAAGGGATACGCTTGGCCTTTGCATAGCAAGTTAAAACCATACCCTAAAAATAAGGTGTAATAATAACAACAGGATTGTTTTGTATTTCAAAGGAAAGACCAGCTTTTCATTCTTAAAGTAAATGTTCACGGAGGGAAGAGCATACACTAAATTACAAAGTGATGGCTTCTGTTTGATGAAGATTGCCAATTGCTAAGGCACTCTGATACTGGACAAAACAATCATTTCTGGGAAAGCTTCTACAATGTTGCTATATGAGTCACTTCAAATCATTTGTTTATGCAGATGTTTCTGAATCACATAGAAAATAGCTTGTTAACTATAGTAGCCCAAGACTTTGTCCCTCAGTCTTCATACTGGGCTCTGTGTTACAATGACTAAAAATTATGTGTGTGCGGTCTGCCTCCTTTCCTCCCTGACTGCCTGCATGTAGGACCACTTGTTCTATTCAGTATAATGATGGGTCCAAAGCCTCTTGCTTCCTGCCTTCAGCCCCCTGCCTGCCTGCCAGGAGGCCTTGTTGTTATCGGCAGTGTAATTATGGGTGTTTGGTCTTACTCTCTTCACCTAAGGTGTAATTTACTTTATATAAAATGTGACTCCACCCCTCCAAAGCTGGTGCATCCAGCTGCTCATCCTGTGTGCAAATTGTTGCTATTCTGAGTGCCCAGCAGGAGCAGGAAGGAGCCCAGAGAGTAGGAAGGAACAGTGCTATGGGTGAAACTAAAGATGTTTTAGGGGTGAAGAGAGAGATTTGTCAGCCTGCCATCTCAAGGTCTCCATGGGAGTTTGGCCACTGATTTCAGTGAATCTCCAGTGTTCTTCTCCGGCTTTGACATTCCTCTTTCAACAGGTTCCATTTCTACCCAATAAAATTCAGCAATTGCACCAAGGCATCTCCCAATTATACACTGTTGTTGCTTTATAGATGACCTCAATGCCTTTTTAGTCAGTGTGTGTTTTGCAAGAAAGAAAAAGGGAGCAATTGCTCTGAAACACATACATAGGTGGGATAATTCAATATTTAAAAGAAGGCCCCCTTTGTTTCACAATTTTGAGTCTTCTGTGGACTGAAAACAACAGATAAAAAAATGACCAACTTGAGTAGGTTTCAACAGAGAAATGACAAATAGTAGTACCAAAATCTAAACACAATGAGATTAAAGTTAATTATAGGAATGTTGGGACATATATAAAATGTTATTAATCTACTTTTACAGTATGTTTCTTGGTATATGCAATATTTGTACACAGGCCAGCTGTGCACAAATCTTTCCCTTTCTCTTTTTGACATTGTGCCATAATTTCTCATGATGTGTGAAACACATGATATTATAACCTGATTCTTCATTAGACTAAACCCAGCAGTGCCCTAAAAGGGGAAACATTATGAGAGGGAGGGTGGAGGATGGTTTTCTCTATTAGTTTCCATTCATTGCTTCTTGTCCTCCTTCAGGTGCTTTGGAGAATACGTTGATCCCATTTTCTTTGTGGCAGCCTCTTAGATATTGGAACACAGCTATCATATCATCCTAGTCCTTCTTTTCATTAAACTAGACACACCCAATTCCTGCAGCTGTTCTTCATATGTAAGGCTTACATACCAGCCTAACAAATCCTTCAGTCTATAGAAATTGGAAGGCTGGGTTATAGAGGCCCAGAAAAAAAACCCACAAAAAAGGGATACTTGAATACGGAAGACTCAAAATAAGGATGCAATAAAGCATTTGCCCTACACTTTCAAAATTGCAGGATTGTTTTCTGTGCTACGCAGTTTCTCATTTTCACTGTGGAAGGCAGCCAATATAAAATCAGGACACCACAGATCACTGGAAGAATCTGGGGAAGGAGGGGGAAGTTTTGCTCATGAACAAAATGGCAGATCAACTGTTTGCCAAATAACAGAGGATCATTAACCCATTTACTCTTTATTCAACCACTGCTGATACATGATAATAAATAATATATATTGAACTCCACTTTTCTATTTCTATTTCTCTATGGATGTATGTGTATGTAAAAGAGAGAGAGAAACGATATTTCCACTTTTATCAGCCTGGATTTTCTGAAGCCACCTTCTGTCCATAATATAAGTAAGCTATATTCATGCTGAAACTCTCTTTTCCCTTGCAGGCCAAGATACAAACTCATGCCCTTCCTCCAGGCCAACTTCAGAGGTAGCATCAGCAACTTCAGACTTCATAACCTCTACTCCTAGTTCTCAAAATCAGACCACAGTTGTGAAAGAAGAAGTCTTACTGGAAGAATGTTCAACATCTCATAGATCCCTGATGAATGGAAATTCTTCATCCAACACAGAATCTGAGGGCAGCCTCACCGTAACAGAAGCAGTGACGTGTATGTTTTTTTCCTTCCATTCACACCATCTTTTTCCTTTCCTTTTTTAAAACCGAGAAACAAAATATCCAGATAAAATAAAACAAAGTTACAACATGAAAAATAAATTGTGGCAAAAGAACTTTTTTAAAAATGAAAGCAAGTGTATGTGAAACAGTGAGTGAATGGAAGAGTCCTAAACATTCTAAGCACCAATATTCAATATTTCTATCTAGAACAAATATTCTACAGACAAGGTATTTTTTTTTAGGGAATACAGTTTTAATATAGCTAATAAATACCATAATCAAATTTGGGGGGAAAAAGTCCCTTATAGTAGATTTTTTTCAAGACCCTTGGTCATTATTGAAAATTTTCAACCAAAGCAATTTCCCACATATTTAAATACCTCTGATCGACAGAAAGATTTATTTCAATTTTACATTTCGGGGGGGGGGGGGGGTTGATAACAAACTTCAAAAAACTGAATCAATAATTTTTATTTATTTATTTAAATATTTTTATTAGTATTTATTTCTTAATTTTTATAGAAAGAAATAGAAGAATATCATATGACTTAGGAAATATGGTCAATAATTCAAAAGCAGGATTTATTATGAAAGGTAGTTTCTCAATTTCTTCAAAAGCTTGTGACCAAAAAGTTATGCGAATTTGGTACAGCCAGTAAAGATGATAATATAAGAACATATATTTACAATGTATTTGAAAAACATTACAATTTGTATTGTCTAATTTTTGCAGATGATAATTTTATTTATGAATTATGCCGATGTTTAATTCTTGGTACTGTGCTATAGAAGATTTGAATGCAGTTCTATGTTATAAATGGTTCCAATCAGTGGTGGGATTCAAATATGTGAACACCAGTTCTCTGTGTGGATGCCACTTCCAGAAGTCCATTCTGTTGCCTGGGCAACAAAAAATTAGCTACCGGTTCTACCGAAGTGGTGCGAACCAGCTGAATCCCACCACTGGTTCCAATGAACATAGAGTTTATATCAGTGATGGCGAACCTTTTAGAGACTGAGTGCCCAAATTGCAACCCAAAACCCACTTATGCATCGTCGAGTGCCGGGTGGGTGTGGCCCATTGGCTGGGTGTGGCCAATTGGGTGGGCATGGCTGCGGTGGTAACGGCAGACTGGGTGGGACTGAAAAGTTCAATCAATCAATTCCAACTTTGCAAGATCTTTTTTTCCCCCGTGAGTTGAAATTGACTGATTGAACCTTTTTTTTTTTGCACACGGCAGCGGAGGCCTAAAGCAAAAAGGTTTTATAAAACCCAGCTGAAGGCCTAGGACTGCGGCGACGGTGTGCGTGCCCACAGAAAGGGCTCTGAGTGCCGCCTCTGGCACCCGTGCCATAGGTTCGCCACCACTGGTTTATATCATAAATAATCCTTGAATTTGAAGCTAAGTCAAAGGAATGGTCATATTGCTATTTCAAATATCAAAGTATGACATTTTTATCAGTGGCTGAGCCTTTGAGTTAAAACTTTTTGCTACAAAATCTATTTTCCCCTAAATAATAAAAATCATATTTTTTACATTTTCTATTTATAAATGTGGCACACACATTTCCTTGGTTTAATTTTTTTTTTCAGATAACAAAACAACAACAACAATAATAATTTATTAGTTTGAGTGCAACTCTCACTCTTTTTGGTGGGCTTGTTTAAGAGAAGCTCCCTGATGACCACATAACTCTGAATCAGAGAGACCTTTAGAAATAATTGAGATTGCTAGTGGAGCACAGAGTGTTGGTCTGATTGGAAAAGCGAGACTGTTGGAAGGCCAAGAAAAATTGTAATAATGTGCTGCGGACAAAATTCTTTATCATCAGCAAAAGTCTCACCTGTAATTATCTGATTAGGGGAGTCCCCACTCTATAATTTTATCCCTAAAATAATGATGATTAGAATAGTTCACTCAGGCCACTGCAGTTAAAGTCATGTCAGTGTGGGAACCCATATTCTCATGGGCTCCATTGAACTCAGCCAGCAAAAGTCATTCTTAAACTTAAGCTTTCCTCTCAGAAAGCATTTACATACAAAGATAGAACTTGCTCTTCTTATTCTGCAGATGTAATTGTAGATATAGTTGGATCTTGGCAACCATTATTAGTAACAAACTTTCATGAAAAATTGCTATTAGCATGCTAATGCAACCTTTCCAAAGTTACAAAAAGGCAGAAAGAAAACCACAGTGCAGACTGATTTCAGAATGATGTTTGCATACCTGGATCATGGATGGGTCAAAAAACATATTGTATTTTAAGAAACAATTTCTTTCACACAAAAAAGAGGAAACTGTGCATCTAACAAGTAGCCTAAGCTTGATTCAATTTTGATTATAATACAATATACATAGGGTATATGTGGTATATGTAATATGCAGCAGTACATACCTTTTCTTAGTTCATATATCCTCCTAGTTATGAACTACAGAATAGCTGTGGCTAAGAGGTTAAGGACAATGTTATAAAATGCAGGCAAACTTTGATTTGAGATGCTTTGAGATCACCAACTGAATAGTGTTCCAGAAGTTTTTAAATTAAATTTTAAAATTGCTGAAGATGGATGTTTCATAATCATGATAAGTACTCGTTGGCCAGAAATTGTTTCTATCCTCTAGAAAAATAATTCTTATAGAAAGCCAAATTATTCTTCCATTCTGTTCTGTTCTGTTCTTCAGGGAAATTTTTTTCCCCAGAATGCTTTCATGCTTATTTCATGCAATTATTATTGATCATTAACAGTTCTGGCTTGTAGCTAAAAAAATTCTTTTGATGTTTTATCTTAGCATTCTGTGTGTGTCTGCTGCTGAGTTTGTAATGAAATTCTGCTTATAAATGATTCCTGTAGAAGGAGAGTAGTTCAGTTTTGTTACTTGCACAGAGTGCTTTTGCAGGACCGAGCATCCATTTTTATTGATCAAACCAAAATCAAAGCAACTAGATCTTTTCTGTATTCACCTAAGGATGTATACTTAAGTGAAAACCACAATACTTATGTGTCCTCACGCATTCTGTTCTACTTGTTTTCTCTTTGATTCCAGTATTCACAATAGAGATTTGAATATGAATAACACCCTTTTGATAGGTTACCCGTAAGTAAAGAAACTAGGATTGTACAGCCAGGCATCTGCTGTGCATTTCCTGGCTCCTCAGTATCATGATACAAGGAGCATCTTGTGCTTGAAGGCCATGTATGGTGCTCTCAGTATGACTCAATGTGGCCTTTTTCATCTGAGAAGTCCAGAAGCCCTGTCCAGCTGACACCCCAGAAAGAATATCACTTCTGTTTCTTGAATTGGCTCATGGTGCCTTTAATTTAAACACTTTCTGCTAAATCACTGCTGCTTTACAAATCAGAGAGAGGAAATGTAAAATCTACCCCCCCCCCAAAAAATACAAGATCTACTGGGAATGGGTGGAGGGCTGGTTCATTGCTTTTTAGTCAACCCGCCCTTTTGCTTGGTTCTGATCTGACCAGATTGTGTTATCTATCTATCTATCTATCTATCTATCTATCTATCTATCTATCTATCTATCTATCTATCTATCTATCTATCTATCTATCTATCTATCTATCTATCTATCTATCTATCTATCTATCTATCTATCTATCATCTATCTATCTATCTATCTATCTATCATCTATCTAATTTATATAGCTGCCCATCTCACATGAAAGTGACTCTGGGTGCTGTACAGCACAATTAAAAAACTATAAAAACAGTCACAGTTAAAAAACATTAAAAGGGGGAGAAGATATTAATTGCAGTAAGGGAGGCCACATCTCTGCAGTACCCTGGGACCCTCAGGCCAGATAACATAGCAAAGTCTTGAGGGACTTTTAGAATGTTGAGAGGGATGGAGATAATCTCACATACATACACATACAATTCATATGTATTTATAGTTCATAATCAGTTTAAATTATGCTTTGTTTCCTTCAAATATCTTTCCTGGCCAAGATAATTTAAATTTTTCCACGGATCTGTCCATTGTCTATTAAATCAACAATTTTAAGACTGCTTCAACACATTCTGTATATCCAAGGATCATTCTGTATTGTTCTGATTACAAGAACATTGGGACATTGCTTAATTATAGTCTTTAGAAAGTTAAACATTTGGCTAACACTGGAAAAGTTGGGATGGATTCTTTAAAAGTGTACAAAGTGCTCCTTTACCTTTCCTCAATTAAGTAGCACTTCTTAAAAAGCTCGTTCAATGTGTTCTGGATTCACATATTGTACTAAAGCGACAATGTGTTTTTGGTGGACTTTGGTTTAGTGTATTATGTGAACCCAGCCAATTATGACTTACTACACTAGGCAAAAGTCCATGATATAGATGTGTGAACCAGGCCATTTTCTGTATATACAGTATACTGTTCATTTCAGATATAATATACTGTAGACTGTAGAAAATGTATGCACCAAAATTACAACCTCATCTGCATGAACTACTACATGAAATCCATAGGGGTATATCTGATTTGAAAATACATGGCAGAATTGAAACATGGACTTCAAAATATCATGCCCTAAAAGAGTGTACTTAAAGCACCACCATTATTTTTCTCTCTTTACAGTAGAATTTTTCTGAATGTATGCTTAAAGGAGTCTTGAGCATTCACAGCCAAATCACAATCAGTTAATATGTTGCCTCCAACAGAGTGGTTGCCATTTAGATCTGGTTGGTTCTTGTTCCTCAAGGGGCTGGTATATATAATTTGAAATCCGGCGTGCTGGTGAGGTAGCAAAATAGTCGTGTATACATATGATCTCTTAGCCATAAATACTTAGTAAGTTCCATTGAAGAAAATGCAGCCACACAGTTATAGCTAGACAACAGTTTACAATCAGAATTGCTATTTTATTGTTGCATGGTTTGTAGTGGAGAAGAGCTGAATAGCAGATCAGCCAGCACTGGGCTTGTCTAATAGTGCTCAGCAAAGACAATGAAGCTGCTTATCACAGAAAAGGCCGCTCCTCAAGGCATCACATACAGCCAAGGAGTTCTGCTGTCATGACCACCACTGCCACCACCAAGGAAGACTTAAAATCAGGATAATGTTTGTATTTTTCAAGCAGTTTTTCCCAGATAACTCAATTTCTTGAAGAGCTTTCTATTTGTTTATTTTGGACTTCTGCTGTGATCCTGAGCACAGTTACTAGTATATAAATGCAATTAAAATTGAATGGAAATATTTCCAAATATGTATTTCCTTTTTAAAAAAAAATAACTGGCACAGAATGAGTACTTTTCATGCCAAAACATGTTGCATTACATAGATTCAGTTTTGGCATGTGGTCAATACAATTTTCTGAGTTTTAACACTCATAAATCATTCTTAACAACTCTGAATACGATTGTTTATTACTATTTATTATTAACTTAATATACTTCTATTCCAACTTTCTGCCTGATAGCAGGCCCCAATGAGACTGAAGGTAAGGGATAATGAACACTTTAATGCTCTTTAAAAGCCCTGTTGATGTACAGATATTCACTTTCTAGGTCTTAGAAATTGTTGAAATGCAGAAAAAAGCATTGGTTAAATCTCCTAATACCATACCTTAATCTACATGTTTGGTTTAGTTAGCTTTTTTGTCATACATACTCTAAAACCTATTTTAAAAGACCATACTATTTTAACTTTTGGAGAAAACTTATTTCCAGACAGTAAATTTCTATGCATATCTAGCATATGGGAACATTGGCCTGCGTTTGAAGGGCTTTTTAGTTGTCTCAAACTTCAAGGGTGATTATTGTTAAGGGAAAAGGAACAACTACATACATCTTTAGCTAGTTTTTTCTTCTTTTTCTTTTTTACAGCTCCTCATAGGAACAGCTGCTGTCCTACCTTACAACATAATTATCTTTGATTACTACATCATGTTTGTTTGCATCTATCATGAGAGAAATTTATCTCTGCTAACTTGTGACCAACCTTTGTTGCTCATAATTGAAGCTGATATTAAAGGAAGCTACTTCTCTGAGAGCTGACTAGTGATGGGACAATTCATTGCTAATCCCTTAGCTGCCCTGAAACAGAAGCAATAACACGAGGAGACTTTTAATCATTGTTATAAAGAAGCTTTACTTCATCTATGAGTTAAAATTCAAAAAGATCTTAGTCACAGGAAAGGATATTACTGCAGACCATAAGACTAAATTAAGTGTTCTTGGTATCTCGATTTCAGTTACATGCCTAGCTGCTAGATTTAATTGCACTAAGGACTGTAGAGAAAAGCAGACTTTAAAAATAACTAGAGTTATTTTTCAGAATGTTTTCTGAAACTAAAGCCAATAAAATGATTGCTCCAGGAGCAAGTTATGCATAGAAGAAACAATAAGAAGAAATAGATATAATTCCAAGAAATAGAAATAATTCCAAGAAATCTATTATCTTTTTGCCCAATAATAAAATGCCATTATCAAAATTGACATCAAAAAATCTTGATTCAAAATAAGATAAATCTCATGTGTACATCCACTCCCAACTTAATCTTGTGGAAGCTACAGTTACAATTTTATGCTATTTGTATGTCTGTTTTTATCCAGGTTCATTTCAAAAGATCATTCCTGGTTTTGAAACTAAGGGTTAAAAAATTAGCCACAGATTCTAATGGGTATTCTGCTTCTCTCCAACTTTGCAGAAGAACAGATACTAATATGACATAAAGTCTGGCTAGAATTTTGTTTTTTCATTTTTTTAAAAAAAGATACATCAACTGATGAGTTAATTTAAAATTCTATATAAAATAGTGATAATAACTGAAAAAGAAAAAGAAATACATCCAGGAAATTTAAAGAAATCCAGATGGGGAGCATTTCCTTGACACCGAATGAAAGCAAGATGATTTACTGTTTAAAGTTTATTTATTTTTCTTCTTTTTCAAACAGTTTATGTTATCTATCAAGTCAATGAGAAGATGTATACAAAGCTTGGTACATTGACTTAAACAATTAGGATCTTTTTTTAAAGAAAACATTGTCTTTCCTCCTCCAACAGGTCAGCCTCAAAGCCGAGTCACTGTCCAGATTCCTTCAGACTTGACTTGTGTCCCATTACTACAAAATGGTGCTGGATATATATCAGATGACCTCAGCAATTCTAAGGGAGAGGCTGGCAATGGGATCTTATACTCCGAACTTAGATCACTGTCAAGTTCCCAGAAGCCTCATCGGAAACTGCAGTCGCATCACTCCATCAACAGTCATATCAGCAAAAAAAGCAAGAGCAGCTCCAAATCAGCATCCTCTCAGATCCCTACCGAAGCACAGGAAGGTATCTCTCTGCTTGCATGACTATTTTCACTTACCTGGTCCTCTAAATGAAAGAGAGAGAGAGGGAGGGAGGGAGGGAGGGAGGGAGGGAGAGACCATGTTCCTATTTGGTCTTTTTATTCTGACACAATCCAAGAACAGCCTTCAGACTGTCAAATAGGTTAGACTTTGACCCCCATCCCCTTCCAGCAGTTTTTTTTTTTTAGTAACTTTAATATGCATGGACTTCAACTCCCAGGATTCCCCCAGTCAGCCAATGCAGTGAAGGGATTCTGGGAGTTTTGGTCCACGCATCTTAAAGTTGCCAAGGTTGAAAGGGAACTGGAGGGAAATCAGATGATTGCAGAGTCTTCAAACAGGAGGAATAGAGGCAGAAGAGGGTTCAGTAATGAGGACAGCAACTTTCATAGGAATTTCATAGGAATATAGTTTCAACCAACCAAGGATAGGTGGATAAAAATTCAATAGTAGGGAAAAGTGAAGAGAGGAAAAGAATTGCTCATGTCTCCAATTGTCAATCAGTCTACATTGACTTTGGATCACAACTTCATGAAGCAACTGAATGCATATTCACCTTGTCCATAGTAGATACTGTCTTCTGGTTTCTAGTCCATGATGTAATTTAGCCCTTGGTCAAGGTTAAAACTCTCAGCCTGTCAATAACATAGACTATGGTTGGGATAAAGAAGAAGTGGGGAAGAACAGGTATAAGGCATATAGGATGAGAAAGAGAAAAGCATAGTTCTCATCCAACCTCAAAGAGTGAAGGGCTTTTCATTTACATTAGTTTTGGACCTGTGTATTTCCCTCCCCTTTCAGAATTTGGTTAATTAAGATAGGAAATCAGCTCTAAGTCTTCAACTGGTTCTTCACCTTGGGAGATTATTAAGAACTGGGTCCGCTTTTTAAAACACGGGTTCTTGATCCCACGACATTGGTGTTCTTTCCATTCAGATTTATCCACTGACATGGCCAAATGGTGGAAGACATTCCGTATCTTTTGAACTAAGGGAATTACTTATATGTCCACTGTCCTCAAAAGCATTAATTAAAAATAGGAAATTTCTGGGTAGTCATGTCTTTATTCGTTTATCTTTCATTATTATTGCGCCCCTATATGGGAATAGCATTTCAGGAATTACAAAAGAGCTACTTTGCTGGGTATAAACATATGTTTGGGGAACGTTTTCTGCTTTTGAAACTAGGCAGGTCAGGAGTTTGAATTCCATTGCTCCTTTCTGTGTTTTGTCTACACATTTGCATTTTGTTTTTCAATATAAATGCCAAAGTCCTGCTTCACTGTGTATTTTCCTCACCCTTGCCAATTGCATTCCTGAATGTATTTTTTTTTAAAAAAACAACAACATGGTTTTAACTATCTAGAAGACACTGTACAAACAGGGAAAGACAATAAGAGAGTAAGTACTGCAAGCAAATATTCATTTATTTATGAGGCGATTTAGGAGAATTGCAGTCGAAGCTCCACAACTATTTGCAATTCCTTTCTTTCTTTTTTGCAGTCTTTCTCTCCTATCCCATAACTCCTAAAAATTAAGTGAATGCTTTCCTGCCATTTTAATATGGGAAATATAGATGGGTTACAACCACTCATGCAGCAATCATTCAAACTTGCAACAGTGCTGAGTGTGGGGAGAATCATGACCAGTCCTTGGAGTTCAGTGTCCCCACAGTCATGTGAGCATGATCTGGGGGTTAGGCATGTACTTCAAAATTATGGTATCACAGTGAGCTGCAGCCTCACAATCAAAATTTCCAGTATTCCCTATCAGCTTCCACAAGTGAAGTCAGCAGGAAGTCATGGTCACGTGAGGTCCTCGTTTAACAACAGCAAGCAGGACTTTGAACTGCTGTTGTTGAGTGGCGCAGTCACATGATATCATGCTTTAAGACTATGTTGCTTAGCGACAGCAATTCTGGTCCCAACTGCCAAGTCCAAGGACTACCTTGGACAACGAAACTGTTATGAAAATCTTAATATAGGCATAATCTCTACTCAAGGGTTCCAAAAACCAAAGCACCTAGAGAAGTCCAAGGTCCTGACCTCAAGTGATATCAGCCAAAAGAGAGAGTTTTATATTGAGTTTGAGTCAGCCTGGATTCTTCCTGCAGGAGATCAGTGTTATGTGAGCAATATCATTGAAGAACAAGGCTTATCTGGCACCTCCTATACAGATTTTACAGCCACTTGTCCTCAAAACTCTATCAAAATCAAGAAAGAAATAAGTACATTCTGCACAAGGACCCCATCCAAATCTGTTCACTTTTCAATATCACACCATCCATTGTAGTCAGTACTCCCCCAAATTTTCTCTCAATCTTTTTTTTTTAAAAAAAGCACTGGTTTTAGACCTTAATGTTGTTTTAAAGTATTTTTAAGACATACTTTCACTCTTTAATTTATTGGGCGCTAGTTGTTATTCTGCCAGAGAAGCCCAATGGCAGTTGTTTCCAAGAAGTTGAGAGCTCAGAAGGCATTATCTTCTATTTGGTACTCCCCTGCATTTTCTCAGTATTTCTCCCCCTCCCCTGTTTACCTTTCAAAGAAAATATGTTAAGTATAGAAAGATGGACTAGCTACACTGTTGATTGATAATATTATGAGCTGTATATCTGGAAGTACTCCAGACTTGCAATCAAAACTGCCAAAAGATCATTAGTTTTATTTTTGCTGTAGCCTCCCAGATAATCACTTACTCACTCATACATTCAGCCCCTTCAAAGGCCACTAGTTTCTACTCTGATCCATGGAAGCAAGAATTTTGTATTATGAGGCCCATCCAACCATTCACCTGCATCTGCAGGGTATTTACAAAATCTCCTAAGGCTGGTCCTAGGAGCTTTCAGATGCTGGTATGCAGTTGTTTGGTTTGAACATTAGTGGTCTTCTTGGCATCCTTAGAGCTTCAGAGTGATGCCTTTGCAGCATCCTGCTGTGCTCTAGCTGTGCAAAATGTTGTCTTTCATTTCTTCTTCCTTGTAATTTTGATCCAGCCTTCCTGCCCTATTTCAGCCTCTTGTGCCTGGCTATCTGTGGCCTGCTTTTGATAGTCTTGTCTCTTTCTGATTGCAGACTGCTGCGTCCACTGTATTCTCTCCTGCCTCTTCTGTGAGTTCCTGACCCTCTGCAACATCATGCTGGACTGTGCCACTTGTGGCTCCTGCAGCTCTGAGGATTCTTGCATCTGTTGCTGCTGCTGTGGCTCTGGGGAATGTGCTGATTGTGACCTGCCCTGTGACATGGATTGTGGCATCATTGATGCCTGCTGTGAGTCAGCTGATTGCCTGGAGATCTGCATGGAGTGCTGTGGCCTTTGTTTTTCTTCCTGAAGTCAAATCTTGAACAGGAGCTCCAAATGGGATCCTTGGGGGAAAACTGTGCTAATTAAGTCTCTGTTGTTCTTCTTTAGTTATCAGATGGCAGAGGTTTGAGAAGTTTCCAGTTTGAATCCAGAGACCAGAATAGAAGAGTTGACAGAGTTAATTCTATTGGATACATTTCTGGGCTCAGAAACTGTTTAGAAGATATGATTCTTTTTTCCCCAGACTGCAATGAAACGTTTGAAGAAGTAGCAGTATATCTCCATGTAGTTGTTGTCTTTATTCTTTCTCTTTGCCCTCACATCAGAACTTTCCACATGGAGGCTGGGGAATAGCAGTGTTCCTGCTGCCTGAGCCAAATATCAGAGAAGAATAGTTGCATGGCTAGCTATGCCGGTTGGTTGAGATCTGAAGCAGTTACACAAAGCCAAAGATCACAGCAGACATACCCAGGCTATGTTTAGTGTGACAGGAAGTTGTTCCCCCTACTGGTCCAGCTGCAGGGGTTGTTCTAACTCTGGCAGTTACTGCTGCCTTATCTGATGCCCACTAGTTGGTAACTATGCCGCCTCCTGGGCATCCAAAGCAATGGCAGCTCACCTAATGTTTTTATGCATTTGTTCTGGGTTTATCCCTGGCACACCAGCTAAATTCTTCCAGTAACAAGATTCAGGGAACAGCCCTTAATTCATCCTTACTAATGTGGATCCACTTGGTACCTGTCAGCAGTTAGGAGCTGATCTTTCCTGTGAATTCAGGGACAGGACCCATATCTCATTCCTGCTGCTTCATCTTCCATTTGTCCATGTCAGTGTTGGGATTGTATCATTTCATGTGACCAGAACATGCCGCCCTTCCTTTTCAATGCACAAAGTCAAGGGCCTTTTTTACCACCACTGGCATCTGTCAAGAAAAAGCTTTTGAACATATTGGGAGAGATTATTGGTTTAAAAGAAGACAAGGGAAACTGCTGTCCTTTGTTTTTTCCCACAGCAAGAAAACACTAAACCCAACTCAAAGACACCGGATATGAGTCACTTACTATTAGAAAAAAAATTCATACCCTCTTAAAAAGAACATTGACAACACTGACATCCAGTATCTTGGAGAGAGTGGATGAGACAATTTGTAGCATGTAAGGGCAGTCCTCTGCCTCTTTGTAGTATGGGAAAAGTTTAATGTTATGTCTGTTTTTGTTACTGTAAATAAAAATATTTTTCACTTTTGACTCTTAAAATTGTTCAGTGTTGTGTACTGGCTCGGGAAGTGAAAGTACTATACATTTCAGTTGAAATGTTTCTATACATAAATATAATACCTTAATATAAAATATACATACAACATGCATCTTGTTGAAATTTGGAATGTACAAACTTCAACAATTTACTTTTCTTATAGTGAAAGCATGCAGATCTGTGAGGGGAATTCACACACACTTACCTTGTATTATCAGTATATGAAATTGCTTTAAAAGAATATTTTAATTTGCTTCCAGTTGCAGTTATCCATCAATAATGGGTCTTGAAAATGTGTTCCAAAATATTGTTTTAATAATCACGTTATGCAAGAATCAGAAATGTATCTAAACAGTGAACCAGTCATCTAGCATATGAGTAGGAATGCTAACACAAATATACACATAAACTCCAAAGTTTGAAAATAAAATCATGTTAAATGGCAAGCAGTAATTTAGATATCAAATTCTTTCAAGAACAGAAAATTTTCCTTATCTTGTGGAGTTATATGAATAAAGGATAGACCCAACATCTACTTTTCACATCCACCTTATTATTTACCACTCAAAAGGATATTTCATGTGAAAAGTATCTGTTGGAATTCTCCTTAAACCCCTTAAGACTTTTTATCTTCTGTTTCTTTTAATTACTTAATTCCCCCCCCCCCAATATAATTTTGCTACCCATCTGAACTATAGGCATGTCCTAAGCTTGGGCGTCTGGCTGGGAGAATTGCTGGCTTGGAATCCTGCAGACATGAGCAAGGGAAGAGTTAACCAGGCTTTGGGGAATTAATTAACAACAGATGTCTTTGGTTTCAATTAATTAATCTCTTGCCACAATTGGTTTTTACAGTTCCCTGGGAAGCCATTCTGCAATGACCAGCTGTTCAGATGCCAAGGCAAGCTCAGTGCTCATAGGGTTGGTGGCTCACGTAGTAACTGGGCAGGGAGTAAATGGGTTTGTTGTTCTTCTATTTGTGTTGCACCAACTAGCAGACAAGCAGACTTCCCCTGATGTTAGCAGAAATGACGCATTGCACATCAGGCTTCTCAGACAATTTCCCAAGAATTTATGGGTCAGTGGCCAGGAATAACTGCCACCTGGTACTGTGTTCTTGTAGATGTTAAAACTCAGTCCACATTAGAAAAAAAAAAGTACTGTTTTGATCAGTTGCAAAGGAAAGGAGGGCACAGATTCATACATTTATAGGGAAAAAATCAGATGAGGTGATTTATCTTCAACTGATGGTTCACATGTACAGCAAATATTTGCTGAGTTGCAAATTGTCATGCTGAGTAAACATTAGTCTCCTCACAGGGAATATGCTTTTAAAAAGGGAATGGACATCCAATAACTCTGGAACATGTAGACTCATAAAGCAACAGAGGATTAGGCACAACCACTTCTTAAGCTAGGAGATGCAAACAGGGGAAAGGTGTAAACCCTTTAGATCACAGGTTTTCTTTCCAAAGGATTCTGATGTACAAATAAAGACGAGCAGATTATTCAGAAGCAAGGAGATACCATTTCTGCTCTATCTCATTCTACTCTTATTAAAACACAAAGCCTTTAGAAACAGTGAATTGAACCATTCTCTGTGCCCCTTGGTTTATCCCCAGTGCCCTCTCCTTCCAGAGCTTCCTGGATAAGAATATGCCACCTAAGATACTGAAACTAAAGTGGAAGTCATTCTTTGGTTCAGCTTATACAGATAATTCAACTCTTCATTCTTTCTGTGGCCTTATTCAGGCACTGTAAGTGATGGCTTTGGAGAAAGCTATATCTAACACAAATAATGCACTCTTGATTTCACGGTAGAAGGTAACAGACCTAGTTTCAAATTATACCTCAGGCAACTTTTATCACATCTTCATTTTTCAAACTAAAGATATTTGTCCCCCAAACAAAAAGGCATTTACATTAGCCAACTTTAATAGCCTGATCTTAAATCTAGTGCAGAGACAGCTCAGTAACATTCCTTATCTAGACTGCCTATGTTCAGATACAGCCATTGAAACATCTCACATTTTCCAGAACTGCCCACTATATCAGGTTTGGCAATTTATATTACAGTATTGTATTGCATCCAGTCTGTGTTTGTGCAGAAGTTAAACAGAGTCCAAGACTGTACAGTTTTTATTAGCAGATATTTCCATAGAAACATTCAAGAAAGTCACTAGATTCTGCACCATGGCATCAGAATTCAGTAGGGCTCAGCCCCACCCAGGCGTAGATTGGCCAAGTGTCATTTATGGGACTAAAATGTACTTTTCCAATGTCAGCTATTGCCTTATTGCTTGTTAGTATTTTATGTTTTACTTTTTGTATATATGCATAAATCTTATTCATTTCTATGCGTCTTTAATTTATTCTACTTGCTTAGTTATGCATTTTTATTTTTAATTTAATCTTTGACAAAATAAAATAAAGTTAAACCATCTGAGACTCCAAATTCTCTGGAATCGTGTAGCTGAAATTTAATGTGTATCATAGAAAAATAGACTACAATTTCATAATAATTTTGATTGAAAACAAACTGGTTGAAAACAGCCTTAGAAAAGTTTATCGTATCTATGCAGTAGCAATAAATCCCACCCACTCCATATGCATCCGCTGAATTCCTTGTTCTGTTTAAGATTTATAGTAATGTTATTGTTGTCTTAAACACTATAATTTTTTAAAAAGTGTGTCTCCCTGGCTTCTCAAAGTATTACTGTTTAAAGTGCAGTTATTTTATGAAAGGAGAGTGTAACGAAATATGACAATTAAGGGTGAACCGCAGACATATTGGTAAGATAAGATAAGATAAGATAACCTTTATTGTCATTTTTTTACTGTGGGCACAACGGCACACATCAAAAATGAAATTTAGTTGCCCGCTCTCAAAGTGAAACACATACATGACACACACTTAAACATACTATATACAACATATGTATAGACCCACACCCCTACATATACATAACAAATAAATATTAAATACTGTCCATCTTGAATACATAACAGAAGGAGGAAGCTTGAGAGTTCACAAGGTCAATGCTGTATGGAATGAAACTATGGCTGAATCTGGATGTTCTGCTGCGGATACCACGAAGCCTCCTCCCAGAAGGTAACAAGGAAAACAGGTCATGACAGGAAGGCAGTGCAGAGAGTGGTGAGGATGGCCGAAAAGATCATTGGCAGTTCCCTCCCTACCATCCAGGACATAGCACAGAAGCGTTGCTTGAGCAGGGCCCGCAAGATTTTCTGGGACACTACACATCCTCTCCACAACCTGTTTTCCCTGTTACCTTCTGGGAGGAGGCTTCGTGGTATCCGTAGCAGAACATCCAGATTCAGCCATAGTTTCATTCCATACAGCATTAACCTTGCGAACTCTCAAACTTCCTCCTTGCGTTATATATTCAAGATGGACAGTATTTAATATTTATTTGCTATGTATATGTAGGGATGTGGGTCTATATATATGTTGTACATAGTATGTTTAGGTGTGTGTCATGTATATGTTTCACTTTGAGAGCGGGCAACTAAATTTCATTATTTTATGTGTGCCATTGTGCCCACAATATAAAAAATGACAATAAAGGTTATTTATTTTATTTATTTATTTATGAAGAGGATGTGTAGTGTCCCAGATAATCTTACAGACCCTGCTCAAGCAGCGCTTCTGTGCTATGTCCTGGATGGGAGGGAGGGAACTGCCAATGATCTTTTCGGCCATTCTCACCACTCTGCACCGCCTTCCTGTCTGAAGCAGTGATGCTTCCAAACCAGACTGTGATGCTGTATGACAGGATGCTCTCGATCGTCTCCCTGTAGAAAGTGGTCAGGACAGGAGAAGGAAGATGTGCTTTTCTCATGCGACGCAGAAAATGCAGGCGCTGCTGTGCCCGCTTTACTAGTTTCTCACTGTTGAGCGACCAAGCCAGCCTACTCGTTAGCTGCACACCCAGGAATTTGATGCTGGGTGTTTTTAGAGTTTACAGGTTGCAGCATCTGTTTGACCTTACCTGAACTTGGAAGGTAAGCAGCATCAGGTCTGGCTAATTCTTGGCAAATTGCTATCTTATTGTTATTAAGCTGCATGAAGTCAGCAGTGGTCAAAAGAATTTATTTTAAAAAAGATTTTTTTCCCCACAATACAACAGCACAATATGTTCACAATATATTATGAATAGTTTTTTTGTGTGAATTTCCTGTCCGGGGTCCAACATTTGACTTAGCTGTGTGAAAACTTATTTAAGTCACACATCTCTACCACAAAGTAGAGATCGCCTTGATATTGTCATTCTCTTGTTGCATGAACTAAATTTCTTTCAAATAAATTAAAATGGGAAAACCATCAACTAAAGTTATTGTGAGGATGAAAGGAAGCAAAATTGCTGAATGAAGAATAAAAACAAGGAGGCAGAAGCCTTTGAATACATATAAAAAGAGTGATTGAATTTATTGCGCAAATATGTTTACTGTGCATCACTTTCCGTACAAAATTTCCCTCTGTGTGATATTCCTTTTATTTCTTTCCCAGGGGAAATGTTTTTAATAGTAAAATTCTGTTGCTATTTCAAGTGTAACTTGATGAGCCAAGATCAGATCAAGACCTAAATCCTGATTCTAATTTTTATCCCATCCAAACTAAAGGGATTACTGTAGAAGCAATCATTATATTTGTCAAAAGATCTGATCTTTATTGAGATTATGGTTTGATTTCCTCTTTGATCCACTCTTATAAAATAGCAATAATGAGATTCAACAAACAGATAGAAATATTGTAATCACGGGCTCTCCTAGTACTGTAGTAAATACATATACATTCACATGTAAGACGCTCTTAGGGAAAGCTTTTCCAGTGAACTGCCCCATGCAGTGCTTATTCTATGAAGAGAAGACAATCACATGGACTACCTATTTATTGTCTTGGTCAGCATCATAGGCAAACGAGAGACCAAAACTACAGGAAAACAAATATCCCCAGAGCCTGAAAATGCCCTAAATTATTTTTATGTCACTCTAAGCACATAAGAAGTAGAGATCTAAAGGGCCAATATATTTACAGCAATGCTTTAATTTTGGCAAAGCTAAATTGCCTAGGGACCATAAAAATGGTAAATGTGATGGCAGTTACATTCAAATATAGTGGGAATCAAACTTTGGGGTACTTGCAAAAAATGTTTTATTAAGAAGAAAAGGGAAGGAGATAGCTTCAAATCAGTTATGCCTTCAAATGAGGATGACCCCTAGTACTAGCCATGCAGTCACAATGTCGGGGGGGGGGCTAATAAGCACTAGGCCTTTTGAACATTCAATGGACTGCCTAAGGATGACAACATGCTTGTGAAAAGGTATGTTGCAATCAGATTGTGCTTCTAAATTGCTACCTGCATTGGAATGATGTGGGAGGGATGTGAATGGCCATTGCAATGGCCTATACCAGGGGTCTTCAAACTTGGCCCTTTTATGACTTGTGGATTTCAGCTCCCAGAATTCCTCAGCCAGCATGGCTGGCTGAGAAATTCTGGGAGTTGAAGTCCACAAGTCATAAAAGGGCTAAGTTTGAAGACCCCTGGCCTATACTCTATTTAGAGAAACAGCCAGTTGTCCTATCTTTTCTAGATCAGGAGTAGGCAGTCTTAGAGGCATTGGAGCATTGTGACTTTCTGAAGGGGGGTAGGGCATAGCCAAAAATGACTCTTGTTCCTTTTTTTTGCCCGCCAGTGATTTTGGCTATGTATTTCAGCTGTCTCAAATGCCTTCTACATGATATATCTGTGCAATGTTTGTGTAACAGAGCTGATGATTATTAAAAGTTTACAGGACCTGCCTGTGCGATTTTATCTGCTGTTAGGCAAAAACTTTTTATACATGAGATTTGATTACTAGTGGCAGGCAGAAGAAAAAAGAACAAGAGCCCCCCTTTCCCAATTTCTGAAGAAAGCAATTCAAACTGTCTGGCTTCTTTGTGGCTTTTTAAACTTGAATTAAATTGTGGGGGCGGGGTAAAATGGGGGTGGGAGTAGAATGTAAACTGTTTCCATTCCAATCCCATTCTTAAAGTCACCTGGAATTTTCAAACACCTCTGAATTTCAAAGGCAGAGTCTTGGAATCCTTAGGCGGATGCAAATAAAATGTTGGGTGGGTGGGTGGGTGAGGGTGCTACCAGTGGTGGGATTCAAATGATTCAACAACCAGTTCTCTGCCCTAATGACCGTTTTAAGTATTAAAAATGATATACCGAAAGGGTAGTTTAATATTTCATGCATTTAATACTTAAATAAGAACTATAAAAGAGGTACACAAAACTAGATTATAAGAAAGAGTTTTAAAATATTAATGACAAAATATTAAATACCTGACAAAAAACAATAAAACTGTTATTTAAGATATTTCCATATTGCTACTTGATTGGCGTCCTCACTTGCAATTTTCTTCGCTTTTATCCGAGCATCATCGGCTGTGTGATTTATCCTTAATCATCTTTTCACTGTAGGAATAGGATCCCATTCCTTTAGAGGTAGGCTGATTAGACTAATAGACATTGTGTTTGATATATTAGAAACAGGCGACTTCTCTTCTCTGAATATATTATGTTCATTTTTGAAAAACCCCTTTCCGCTTCTGCTGAACTTACAGCAATTGTTCTGACAATATTTTTAGCTCTTTGAACACTTTCAGGAATTGCATAATTCTAGGAATTTTTAAAAACATTTTCCATGAAACCTCGATAATCATTAAAATCAATTTGGTAATCCGGACAGAAGCCTGCCGACACCACTGCCATGACCAGTCCGGAAGGCTTCCCTTAGCAATAGGCCGCTGGCCCTGGAGATGGGGGGGCTCTCCTCATGCTGCCCGCTTCTCAGCGTGCAATCAGTGGCCGAGGGGGCCCTGGTGGGGTAGGGCTTCCTGGCCAGCAGGCCCTCCCATTGGGAGGCCCAAGCCTCCGTCAACTGCACGCCCTTTGCTCCGTTGGCTTTGTGATTCGAGCTGGCCAGGAGGCATGAAAGGCAGAGTCTGCCTCACCACAGGGCTGGGAATTAGGAGGCTTGGACACAAAAGCCCATAACCGGTTCGCCAAACTCAACAAAAAATTAGGTATCGGTGTTACATATGTCCCATAGATTTCACACTCCTGCTCCAGAGGCCTACAGTGGCTTCTACATAGTCATAATGGCAGAGGCAGCTTCTGTTGTCTCAGATATAGGCTTGTCTGGGCAACTGGATGCCAAGAAAGAGGGGAGAAAAAGAGCAGGCTATACTGCTATGCCTGGAGCCCAACCTCTTCTCAATAAATGGAAAAAAAGTGAAGTTGTGGGCAAGATGTAATTGAATAGAACTGGAAGGGACCTTGGAGGTCTTCTAGTCCATCCCCCTGCTCAAGCAGGAGAACCTTTACCATCTCAGACAAGTGACTGTCTGGCCTCTTTTTAAAAATGTCCAGTGATGAAGCGCCCATGATTTCTGGGGGCAATATTCCAAAGAAAATGGTCCTAACAAAGTCAAGAGTGTTTTTCTGAATTACATTTGGAAGCTGGGAACAAGGAAGCATTGACTGGATCAGGACTGGCAGGGATGGACATCCTCTGCATTGTCTGACACCCATTATTTTTCAGATGAGAGACATCACCTGGCTGATCTGGAATTGCATTTCTTCCCAGTTTCTCAGGGAGGAATGGTCTTCTGACAAATAACCCAAGTGGTGATTGCTCTGTGATAGAATGTGGCTAGCACTGCTATACTATCCTCTTGTGGATAACAGCCAAAATCTTTTCTGCTCTAGTTCAGTCTGGCACTTTCTTTCACTTAAAGCAATCACTGCTTTCTGCCTCCAATGCTATTCTGAGTTTTCGAACAGAAAAGCAATAAAACCCACCTTTTTCTTCTCCACTGTATAGCCTTTCTCCTGGTTGGCCAGGGACCAGATTGGCGCCTGCTGTGGTGTGCAGTGAAATGGCCTCCGAGGCCAGTCACTTGACTTGCTTCTCATCTCCAAGGGCCTCTATTGGTCACCGCCCCTTAGCAAAAAATGGTTTCCTCCCCTATAACAAGCTGTACATTGAAAAAGCATGGAAACACATGGCACTGAAACAAGCCAAGCCAAAAAGAAAAATAAATCCATGGGAGATGAAGACTTTTGTTTAATCACCAGGCTGCACTGGGCTGCCTCTGTTAAAGCAGGGCCAGCGAAGAGAAGGCTGCAGTCTATTAAACTTCCTTTGAGAGCCTGCCAGACTGACAACAGCTGGAAGAAATTAACATTTCAGATCCATCAGCCAACTTTGCTGCTTTTCCCTCCAGAAAACAAATAGCTTGACAGCTATAGTCTTGGCAGCTTCACCTTGTCCTGCTCACTTCAGACAATTGCTGGCGTGATTTTGCATTTCTAAGATTCTCCTAACTTCTATCATCTTCTCAACCTGCAAAGAGAACAAATAACCAGCAAAATAAGAAACAATCTAGTAAAGGAGGCTGTGGGTTGAAAAGTCCTTATAGCTCTGCTTTCATAGAAGGCATGGTTCTGTGAAATCTGCACTGAAATGGATAAACAGGTACCAAGAGAGATTTATAGCCTAGGCAAAGAAGCAAACAAAACATTAACAAAATTTCCATAGTACTTCAAGCACACTGAAATATCAACTACTGTTCTCTTCAATAACTCAAAAAAAGTTAAGAGAATTGATCATGACATTGTATTTATTACTTTAAAAATATTTGTTTCAGTTGTTTTTCTGTGTTGGCTCCAAGAATTGCTTACAGATGAAGCACAATATAGTGGAAATTCAGTTAAAAATAAACATGTTGAACCAATTGTTGTACACAAATTGAAACACAGTGTTAAAAAATTAAGAAACTTGGAAAAAAGAAAATTAAAACATCTTTACCTAATGTCAAAGAGAAAATTATAGTGCCACTGAATGAATTTCTTAAGGAATAAATTCTAGAACATTTTGACTTTGATCAACTCAGGTTTCTTGCCTTCACCTCTTTTGAAGAAGTTAATATTTCAGGTAGCACGAAAAGAAAATCACTAAAAGAGCATTCTTCTTTACCACTTCCTGCCAAACGATTGCAGACAAGAATTGTTCTTTTCTTAGCTGTGTAGCCTTACATCCAACAAAAAACTGAAAGGTATTTAATTGTATAGCAGTAGAGTGGAATCATGTGGGATGATATCCTCAAAGCTTTCCACTCATGAGCACAAAAGGGTACAGTTGCATATGACTTCTGACGCTAAATTCTTACATTCTACAGGTAGTCCTTAACTTATGACAAGTTATTTAGTGACCATCTGAAGTTACAATGGACCCCAAAAATGGAACTTACTATCCAGATTTGAAGTTCCAACACCCATGGACTCCTGCAGTGACATGAATACATTTTTGATGCTCATCAACAGACTACATTCACAGCTGTTTTCAGTATTCTGTGGTCATGTGACCATGAATTACATTCCCCCCCCCCCCGAAAAACAGTATTTACTTCCAGTTTCTGGGGGAAAATGCCCCATAGTAAACAATGGGTTTTCTCAATGACTTCTGGATTCAGTTAATGACTGCCACAAAAAAGATCATGAAATTGAGTGTGGTCACATGGTGATCTGCTTTATGACTGCCATGACGTATGATCAAAATGGCACACTCAATTACAGTTCATAAGTTGAGGACTACCAGAATCCATTGTTTCATTCTGGCTCTCTGGGGCTTTTGATCATAAGAGTATATTCACCTTCAGTTTCTCCCCAGTTGAAGACTTTTGTTCTGTCTTGAAACCCTTTGCATTTTTATTGACTAGGAGTGGAAGAATTCCAAATCTGATCTGCATTGCTATCTTATAACGTCTTGTGGGAACAGAAGCACTTTGGATCCTAGAATATTTAACACAAGGCCAAACTGGCAGACTGACACCAAGGTTGTGCCAAACTACAATCTGTTTGGAAACTTTAGCCTCTCAGCACAGCCTTGAGAGAAAATAAACCATAGTTTTATAAATTTTGTTTTGTTATTAGACTTGAGGAGAAAAAATGCAAGTTATTTGAAGTTAAGTCTGGTGGAGGTAAAAATGAACATTCTGGGGTTCTCCAGAACTTTTAGACTTCAACTCTCATCAGCCCAAGCCAGAAATGACAAAAATTTATGGAAGGTATAGTTTGAAACTTCTGAGTGATGCCAACTTTTCTATCCCTGTAGGTGAAGAGAAGTCTGAAATACAGTGAGAATAATACAGGCCAAGAAAATGAGTACTTCTGAGAATGTTATGGCAAATTTTATCCAAAGACATATGTAAGAATTTGTTCTCACTCCAGAAATAGATCAGTTCCTAAGTGTGACTGCCCTTGGCCATAATCTTCAATTGCAAACTGGCAGACAAAACTATTGTTTTGGTGAATTTTCCCAGGAATTTAGCTCCCATGACTCTATAACACTGAATTCTTCTGAAAATCTAACCCAGCGGATAAAATGCTACCAGTACATGTCTGGCTATTTGGTCCATAGGGCCATATAAAATGTAAGGGACCGATAACTCTCTCTAACCCATGGTGGCACAGTGGTTAGAATGCAGTATTGCAAGCTAATTCTGCTGACTGCCAAGAGTTCGATTTTGACCAACTCAAGGTTGCCTCAGCCTTCCATCCTTCCGAGGTTGTTAAAATGAGGACCCAAATTGTTGGTGGGCAATATGCTGACTCTGTAAACTGCTTAGAGAGGACTGTAAAGCCCTATGAAGCGGTATATAAGTCTAAGTGCTATTGCTATTGCTAACCCAGGGCCTGGGGGAAAATCCAGGCTTTAAGGCCTCTTTTAAATAAGGTCAATGTGGGGGCAAGCAAATCTCTGATATATTCCAGAGAGCAGGTGCTATGATATAGAAGGAACGTGCCCTGGGTCCTAACAGTGACATTGTTTACCTGATCATATAAGATGAGCAGAAACTACAAAAAGCAGATGCTCTGTCAAATAACAAGAACTTATGCTCTGAAAGACTTCATAAGAGCATCTTGAATTGCATCTGGAAGCTTACTAGTAACCAAATAAAGCAGAGGTATTGCACAAGAATGCTGTGGCATTCCTACGGCTTCCTGTGCCACTGTATTCTGGACTAGCTGCTGCTTCTGAGTATCACATCTCAGCCTTTTGCTGAAGAATAAATGTAATATATTCCAAGGTTCAACACTGCTTAGTCTTTCTATTTAAGATCAGCTAGGTGCTGCTCCCTTCCAGTCATGACCCTAGAGCTTTCCCAACTGCCTAGAATTGGTTCCAATACTTTGGGAGTTTGAGGAAAGTTGTTCTAAATAAACAACAAGGAAATGCTTTAAATTTCTCAGGCAGCTTAGTGATATTACAAGCTTGTTTGAATAATATTGTGTTTAATTGTTGCAGTTATAAAAATCAACTCATATAATAAATAACATAATTCTCCCCATCCAAAAGTTAAAAGTTGGTTGTTGTAGCTTAGTTCACATTGGTTCTCCTGAACTTTTGTACACCGAATTGGCATTTGTTTCCTGTTATAAAACTTATCATTGCATTGTGACATGACTAGCAGCAGATGTTTCCTACCTTTATCATTGTGCTTATTTGCTTTTTCACTGATGAAAAGCTATGTGACCTCTGCTCATGTCTCACATAAACTTTAATCCTACCCTCTAAATTTATGAATCCCACCCTCAATTTTCATATAATTAAATTTCACCCTAAATGGATAGTTAGACCCTGATTTATAAATATGAGAGAAGAAAATGTCTTTGTTTTGATACTTATATTCAAGTTTAGAATTCCAGATTTGTCTGATGATATAATAGTTGATAGTTCAAATGCTGTTTCTTTGGTTCCTATATGTAAAGAATAGTTAGTATAGCAGAGTGAGAGAAGATAAAAAAGGTAGAAGGTAAAATATAGAATGCATATCCTGACTGTCCCAGTTCCCTCAGGTTTATCCATTGCTGCTTACAGTTGCTTGTAATAAGCCAAAATGAAGTAGCCATGAAAAATACACTTTATTGATCTCATGGGATTCCTACCTACAACATGTCAAATCAAATCCATATTTACAGACCAACATAAACCTATAAAACAGAAGCAGCAAAAAGAAGCCATCCAGAGAATTTCATACGGAGATACCAATTATTTCCACCTATTCCTTCATACAGAACCAGAACTTTCATCAGAATGTGTGACATTCGTTCTATTACAATTTGAACTCAGATTCCATAATTCCATATTATCAGATTACCAAGAGGGAATTACCAAGAGGGAATGTATGACAGCTTATATTTAAATATTGTCATATTCCCTCTAGTCTGGCAAAAGGCATTTCCTCATGTGACAATGTGACAGTGTAAATCTCCATTCTGCTTTACTAGTTTATTTTTTTGGATTTCCGTGACATTGATAAGATTTGGGGAAAATCAGATCAGAGTCACCAGAACTGTAGCTGGTTCTCTTTTAAAACAACCTGCATAGAGGAAACAGTGCAGGGACACAGGTAGTGTTTCAAAATCCATCTTTTGGAATAAATGAAATAAGGAATTTCTTTCGCCTTGTCAATTTCACCAGAGATCAGAACATATGGATAGTGAAGAACTAGTGTTTTGTCACTTTAGAATTTGTCTCATCATGAGCAAAAGCAAAAACTAAATTCTGATATGTGATTTTAAATTCTGCATTGCTGTCAATTGCTCAGATCCTATCAAATATGGGGCTGAATAGTTTCATGTAATATACAGGTTTATAAGAATACAAATGTTATCAATTGGTGGGCAAGTGTTATCCATATCAGAGCCGGCACTAATGGAAAGAAGAACAAACATGATATTGGTTTTACTCACAAGCAATCAGATCATGAGGATTTACAGAAATCAGCTCTGGACTGCCCACAGCATCTTTCTTTAGACCATATGTGAATAGTATAGGTATGTAGTTTATTAGTTTGAGTGAGCTAATAGGTTCTTTGTGACTTTTCTTGAATTAGCTGATATTTGTAGATTCCTCTTTGGACATTTGCACGTAGTAAGGTTGTCTGATAGGAAAATGGGGACAATAGAATTCTCTTATTCAGCTCTTCATTTTCTCTGAAAATAACCTTTTAATTGCTGTATGCAAAAATGAAAGTGGATATTCTATCTTTCACTGTGTTCTAGTGCAGCCTTCTCAGAGAGCAAAGGGCAGTACCTAGGTAAACTGGGCTTGTTTCTAAAAAAACTAAAGAGGCTTAAACTTGGTCAATAGTTGGTTAATAGATTACCAAGAAATCCCAGGAGTATAAATGAAACTGGAAAATAAAAAATAGGAAAAAATAGAAGACAGCAAACCACTTCTGTCTTTTTGCACACAAAAAATGTGGATGTGTCCATGAAATCACCAAGATCTGAGAGACACTTTAACTAAGTTTGCTTTATAAGCATGGCATGGAAACTCACCCACATAAATACCAACAGCTGGAAAGGATACAATAATCATTTTATTTTCTGAAGCTAACAGGTTATGAGTCACTGGTCTCTTCACCCAGACAAACCAAAAGCAAAAGCCTCAAGGTTACATAAGTCTTACATAAGATGCTGATTAAAAATAGTTTGAGTAAGTATGCTAGCAAAAGGCCTCAAATACAGAAATAATTGCTTTACAGTATATCTGATACAGTCAATCAAACAATCAGAATAGAGCTGGAAGGGACCTTGGAGGTCCTCTAGTCCAACCCCCTGCTCAAGCAGGAGACACTATACCATTTCAGACAAATGGCTGTCCAGTCTCTTCTTAAAAACCTCCAGTGATGAAGCACCCACAACTTCTGAAGGCAAGCTATTCCACTGGTTAATTGTCCTCACTGTTAGCAAGTTTCTCCTTAGTTCCAGGTTGCTTCTCTCCGTGATTAGTTTCCATCCATTGTTTCTTGTCCTGCCATCTGGTGCTTTGGAAAATAAATTGACCCCCTCCTCTTTGTGGTAGCCTCTCAAATACTGGAACACTGCTATCGTGTCACCCCCCTAGTCCTTCTTTTCATTAAACTAGACATACCCAATTTCTGCAACCGTTCTTCATCTGTTTTAGTCTCCAGGAGGTGCCGAGGAGGTGCCGAGACTGTTATTCTAACAAACTGACCCGCACTTGACCACAGAAAGAAGTGAAATAAAAAAGCAGCATAGCACATCCTTGAATCAACAATGTCTACTAAAGCCATAAATTCTGTAGGTATTTAAATCATTCCCAGCATATTATTAGCACAGTTATAAAATTCCATATTTAAAAAAACAACCAGAGACATGCAACTAAAAGCATAAAAATAGTCCTCAACTTACGACCACAATGAAGCCCAAAATGTATGTTGCTGAGACCTATGTTAAGTGAGTTTTGCCCAATTTTACAACCTGTCTTGCCACAGTTGTTAAGTGAATCAGTGCAGTTGTTAAGTTAGCAACACGGTTCTTAAGTGAATCTGGCTTCTTCATTGACTTTGCTTGTCAGAAGGTCATAAAAGGGGATCACATGATGCTGGGACGCTGCAACCGTCATGAGTATAAGCCAGCTGCCAAATGTCTGAATTTTGATCAAGTGACCATGGGGATGTTGCAATGGTCGTAAGTGTGAAAAATGGTTGTAAGTCACTTTTTTCAGTAATGTTGTAATTTTGAACAGTCACTAAATGAACTGTTATAAGTCGAGGACTACCTGTTATGAGTAATATATTTAAAACAATTATAGAGAAGCACAATCAAATCATTTTTTTAAATTTCAGTTGTCCCCAATCAGAATTATAAGAATATCAACCTTAAAGTTCTTTTAGTTACAATGCCTCCATTCATGATTAGTTCATACAGTATCTGGACATGTCTTCATTTCCAATAACCATTCTTAATTCAATGGCAAGGAGTGCCATCTTCCTCCCTCCTTCCCCCCATCACAACTTCTTTGTGAACTTTTATGCTGAGAAGTCTTTCCTGTTGGTTTTGGGGGGTTTTTTGGTTTTTTTTCATATATTTTTTTCTTACCAAAGAGAAAAAGAGGCAGAGTAGCCTCACCGTGCTCCTTGATTTGCAGGAGATGGGAAACCTTTATCTCTGGAAATGCCTATAGGTAGTCCCATGAAACTTTGTTCTTAAATGGATTATCATTTGAGAAATGGGCAGCCTCCAGATACTGTATATTGCATTTTTCCTGGCTCACTAAGTAAATGTTGGGCTTTGTTTGGATGTTTTGTTCCTCCACAAGTACAATATGTGTTTACTTAATTGGGTACTTCAATTATACAATAGTTTATCTCTGCCATTTGTCAAATCCATATTTTCTGATCCCTGATTCTCCAGTTGAACAAGGGCCTTTTTTTCCCATCCAATTTCATTTCAGGGCGAAACCTGAGAGAACGGAGGGTCCCCTGCCCAAGAAAATGCCCTATTCCAGACCCACTACTTGCCTTTTCTACAAAGGGTTGTGATGAGAATGAAAAAAACTGTGCTGGCTGACTATAAAATGCAGACCCTGTAATTCTAGCAAAAGCTTTTCAGCAAAGACTGTCAGGAAGAGGTGCCTCATAAAACCAAATAGTGATTTCCTGCTGCAGCTGGCAGGGGTTGTTTTCTTTATAACACACTGCTGAAATTGGAGAGGAGATGGTGTTTAAACATCTCGCTCCTGGAAGCGTTACTGTTTGCCTGAGACAGAGCCAGCAGTCAAAGTGCACAAGGAAAGGACAGATGCCAACATTTGAAAGCCATTAACTGGGAATATTTGGGAGGATAATTAAAGAACATACCTTTAACCCTTTGAAAATATACTAAAAGGGTGTATGTCTTGGACCTTTGGAGAGAAAATAGGGCAATTTTTACTTTTTTTTAATGCATACTTTTTATTAAAAAAAACCTCCTATCCTAACACAAATAATCTATCTGCATAGTTTCATAAAGCTGAGGCAATTTGATCACACACATGATTGATTTTTAAAAATTGCTTCTAAGGTTCAGGGCCTGTGGAGAAGTGTTACTTGGCACTTGGACTGCATTTGTTGTCCAACACCCAATCATGGCCAGCGGTGTTAAAGGACATATGGCAAAGGAAATACTATTTGAATCCACCCTGGAATCAGACTCAAACCCTATCTACTCCTGCATCCTCTTTCTCTCTTGGGAATTCCCCAGGGAGACCCAGTCAGATGAGCTGCTGTTTTGTAACCTCTAACATTTAACACACTTGTATTCAACTGTTCCTGCGAACAACTTACTGGTCTCCATTGCAGCTCTCCAGATCAGATGGACTGCAATTTCCATGATCTCCCTGTTGGCCGGTGATTGTCAGGCTTAGTTTGACTCATCTGGAGAGTATCTGATTGTGATAATAGTAGATCTGGGAAGGCAGCCATCACCGTATCACAAGAACTCAATGGTTATTTCTAATGTCAGACAAAAAACAAGCAATGTTATGTGCAAGCAAGGACTTGCTTCTGTTTTATAGGATAAAAGAGAATATTTGATGAAAAACTCAAAAAGACACACTAGTGAGTCAATGGAAAAATAAACAAACAGACTGTAAACCAGTGTTTTTCAAACTTGGCAACTTTATGATGTGTGGGTTTCAACTCTCAGAATTCCCATGCTGGTAAACAATACACATTTTAAGAAGGAACTAGGAGTTTCTGGTGCTGCTTTGCTTTTTCTTTTAAAAAAAATAAAGCAAGGAAGAATTATTAGAAAGAAACCCCTCATCCTTGAAGAGGACTTTATCACTGGAGATACGTGCAAAGTGACAAAAGTTCATTTTTTCTTCCACACAACTCCCTGTTTATGTTTGCATTGCATGGCACAGTGGTTAAGGTACAGACATTACTCTAATAATGAATGGTTGAGTTGAAAACTTTTGCCAATACAAACAAACTTGTCTACACTCAGAAGTTGGGAGAAGGTGGGAAAGAGCCAGATTCCTGTGTGCAGCATATATATGCAGTGCGTCAGAAACCAACCACCTCCCGCCCTCTACCTACCGTATCACCGTGACCCTCTAGGTTCAAATTGCAAACAGGTGCAGTACAGTTCTCACCCCACACAAGTGGCAGCATTGTGGCAAAACCTGACAGGTCCAGTGAATCCTGGATAATGGCAGGAAAAGGTGAGAAAGGAAGTTGGGAGAAGGCAGGAAAAGGTAGCATCCAGTGGCTGCATACACATGTGGTATGGTAGGATCTGCAAAGCAAACAGGCAAAGTTTTGTCTGAGCTTTGGGAAAGCATGTTGAGGGCTGCATTCAGGTGATTGATTGATTGATTGATTGATTGATTGATTGATTGATTGATGCTTTCAAGTCAGTGTTGACTCCTCAACTATCTGGACTACTCTCTGCAGCTTTTCTTGGCAAGATTTTGGAAGTGGTTTGCCATTTCCTCCTTCCTAGGGCTAACAGAGAGATTGACTGGTCCAAGGTCACCCAATTGACTTTGTGCCTAAGGTGGGATTAGAACTCCCAGTCTTCCACTTTCTAGCCTGGTGCCTTAACTATTACACCAAAACGGCTCACATTTAGGATGAGGCCAAGATGAAAACTAAATTTCAGTTTTGTTTCATCTGTTTTGGAAATTAATCAAAACCAAATATTGTTGTTATGATCACTCTTTCCCTTTCTATCACATTAAAGAACATTTTAGAGATTTAAAAGCTGCACTTCAGGTTTTGAAATGCTGAGGATGGTCCTACAGCTTTTTGCATCATAGAGTGAAGCTATAAATATACCCTTCTCTCCTTTCTTCCTTGATGTGAGGTGATAAAACTTGAGAACTAAGGCATTCAGGTAAGAAGAAAAAGCATAAAAAAGACCTAGGAATATTTTGCTGGTCACATTTAGATGAAATAAAATTTTTGATAATACAGACCGATGTTCATCATTCTTTGCTTGAGGATATCGAAGAAAAGCTCAGATGTCGCCTGAAATTCTGCCAAGTCAATGAGCCTGGGCAGTTTTTGTTTGTCATTGGATGGCCTACTAAAGGCCATTTTGCTCTTTAAATAATTGATTGTTCTCCTTATCTCTTCAGTTAACATTTGTCAATGGGATTACTCCAAGAAGCTAGATTATTTACAAACCACCCTCTCCTCCAAAATGGATTTTAATACTATCCCAGCACAGATACCATCCCAAAACAAACATGGCATCAGATTATCTCCCTCTGCCACGCTGGCTTTGGTTCCAGTAAAAGGTGAGCTTTATTGTTGCAGAAAGATTTAATATAGCAGTTTTATAGTTAGCCTGCTCCTCCTGGCTGTGACTGATAGGATTCAGACTTCTGTTACATTACATTTATTTCACAGATGTTAGATATTTCCCAGGATCTAGAATAATGCTTATGTTTTAACTTAGACTGCACCTCTTTGGACTGTTCCACATAGCCATTGGTTTCACTGCCCACTCTGTTGCACTTCCCAGCAGATGTGGAAGTTCTTCATTGCTGTCATCCTCACAATCGCAAGAACTCCTCTTGAGGAGATACACTCCCTCCTGCTGAGCAATAAGGAAGCACTGAAATCACAGTTTGTACAGCATCCGTATCTCCCTTTAACCATTGCTCCCTTGCAAACCTTTTCATGGCAAGGTAACACTAACCTGTTCTGCCTACACGAAGCTGCTATGCTGCAAGAACATGACACATGAAGGCTTTGCCACAATTCTGAGGTAAGAACTGGTAGGAATCTTCACTTCTCACCAATGGAACCCCTGTACATTTGCAGTTGCAAAATGAAAGCTTTGAGAAAGGAATTGCTTTATTGCTAAGCTGCAATAAAACTGGCCCAGGTGGCCAAGGATGAAGATGTGCAAATAGTGGGGTACACTGTGACCCCAACAAGTGCACTTTTTGTAGGACATGCTGAAATCCCTAGCATATTTAGGATTCTTGCAATCAAAATCTGCAAGAGGCAAAATGGGTGCCACAGCTTCTATGGGATTAGGTACACTTTGCTGTGATGTGGAAGATGTTCAGATGTCCCATAATGGACTTTGTTAAAGGAAAAACAACTTTATTTTGGATAGATAACATATCTACTACAGCTTATTTTGGATGGGTATTCCTTGTGGAATCTTAACTGCTCTAGCCTATAGACAGCATGGAAGAATAATTTGTTTCAAGAATTTACCCCTTTCTCCCTACTCCTCTCAAAAAGCATCATGACTACCAAGCATCTGTCTCAGCATATCTGGAAAAGAAAACAGAGAAGAGAGGGAGGAGGGAGAAACATGTGGCCAAAAAGCAGAACTGGGGGATATCACATTTGATGGCAGAAAATACTTCCACACTTCCTTTCTTTCTGTCAAGTTTATCAGTGTCTACAGTGAAACTGGGTTTCTAGAAATGAATGCTGCATTTCCAAAATTTTAGGCTTATTTGTTCTTTGTCAAGTTTTGCTACAATCACATTGATCCAACTTAAATCATAACTGGTCTTTTTAACAATAGTATAAAACTGTGGATAAGTGTTGGGTTACAATCCCGTCTACTTGCACCCAGGGAAAGATGAGAATTATAGTACAAAATACTTGATGTTTTTAGAGAAGAATGGCCTAAGTACATAATTGTTCTCTTATTTGTTTTGTTTTGTTGGCTATGTTTCTCTTGACCTGGTTTTTTTTTTCAATCATAAAAGGAACTTGAATGCTTTGGTTAGGACTGGAGGTCTCTAAGAATGAAGATGATCCAATTCTTTGTCCAGCAGCCTAGGTCCCACCTATGTGTAAACCGTTTGTGCTCTGCCAAAGAGTTTGTATTTCTTTTTTCCTTATGGACTTGCATAATTTCCTTTCCTGTTTCCCCCACCCCCCATCCCCATGTGTAAATGCCTTTTCTCTTAAATTCTCTCCCTAAAAGTTTTTTATGGCCGTTTCAAATGTGACAAACCTTGTCTATATAAAGAGACTTATGAACTTAGTCCTGTCGCATAAGATATTAGGGCTGGGATTTATTAGGGGAAGAAGGATACTGAGGACTGAATGTATACACTGCTTCTGAGGTTTGGAAGGATTTGGAAATTAAATTAGACCGTAGTTTACTAATTCAAGGCAACTGGCCCAAAACAGCCTTTAACTACTTTACAATAACCGTAGTAACTCAAAAGTTTGCAGGGCTGTAACTGAGAGGAAGAGTAAGCATCTATGTGATATTTATATCTGCACCAGCTATTTTATGAGGGCTTTTTCCTATCATGGTTTCTTCTATTTCGAAGAAGAAATTGCATACCAGAGAGAGACACTACTGCCCTCTGCTGAGAAGAATGAAAACACCTGCAGAAAGAGGTTTGGGATGTGGATGGAATCTTTAAAATAAACTTTAGACCATTCCCATTTCTTTCTTTGCCACAGATTTTCTATGGAAAATCTTGAGAATGTCTTTGAGATCTGTGTTTAGAATTCAGTGGGGGGGGAAATATTGTGATAGTATTGTGTTCTCTGATACAACACTATGAATCCATTCAGGGTGAATGGTTGCAAAAGTTGATGGAATTAGCAGAGATGGCCAAATTGATTGCTTTGATTAAAGAAAAAAAAATACAATTACTTTTGTTTCTACTTGGAAACCACTCCTGGACTTCGTGCTTGAGGTGGAAAAAAATAAAACTTTGGTTTTGGGGTTCGCCAATTAATAGGTTTGTTGTTATAGAAATGATTAGTTTATATTATTATGTAAAAATAAAAAGTTGAGGTTTGATGCTATCTTATTCTACTGCACCAAAGGAAGTCGGAAGTCAATGCATTTTCTTTCTTTTTTCTCCTTGCCCCACACTTTTCCCTTCCCTTTTTCTTCCCATATTTTCATATTATTTTCCTTTGTACTTTTGTAGTATATGTAGTATATATTATAAACTAATAAAAAAATTTAAAATTAAAAAAAAAATTAAAACACATGAATCCATTCAGATGGAAAGACAGCCTGGTCTCTACAGTATTACCAATGTCTAAGCCTGTTTTTACTAACCTGTTGCCTTCAGAGTGTGTTGGGCTGCACCCCCTTATTCCCAGCATAGTAAAAAGTTATATATATTTAAAAGTCCATAGTTAGATAGCCCTGTGTTAGAAACAGTCAAAATGGCATAAAAAATGTACATAGAAATGGTGGCTTTTCAAAATAGGCCTATTCAAAATGGGAGAGTGATTATGAATCAGAGTCTGCTTTTTCATATTTGTTGGCTGTCCTCTACCACTTTCTCCCTTTAATAGCAGCATTAGGTTAATGCCAGGCACCAAGACCCTTCTGAAGTGGGTATTTTTTTATCAAGAAGTTTGCTACCTAGTCCATCAAAGTTCTATGTGAAGTCCAAATTATTCCTCCCTAGCTAGGGGCAGTCAGTATTTTCTTTCTGTTAAAAGTTCCTGCTTTAAGGATGAATCTGGCTTTCTTTTGTTAGTTTCTTGGAGTTGTGTGCACCATGGGATGGGTTCTTTTCTCACAACTTTCTCACAATGTTCCCTTTCTTTCTACCATAGAATGGTTTTTGCAAAAACAGGTTAAGGCCTAAGGTAATTATAAATTAAGAAGTCTTGGGGGTTTCTTTGGGCTTGCTCATATAACATGCATTTGCTGCTTACTGATGCCCTTTTGTGAAAAAAAAACTCAGAGGGGAATTGTTATAGTAGCCTCATTCAAAACCTCATATTGTGGAGAACTATAGAAAAGCAGCACTCAGCCAAATGTTATATACTACATTTTTATGGAGCTCCTATAAGACATATTTTATGGTACAATTAAAAGATTGGACTGGATCATGATTTCCTTTGTCATTCAAGTTCTCACTTTAATACACCATAGCATTTGATATAAATTCTCCTTTATCGGGTCTCAACAGGCATTCAGCTGCTGGCACCTGAGGAATTCTTCCCCAGTTCACGCATGATGGTTTCCTTGCAAAAAATGGGGAAAGTGGCATCATGGGGACAACACCTGCCTTGCAAAGGGCCAGGCCAGAAACACACCTTGTCAACAACAGAAACAAAAAGACAATGAACATCAATTGGGGTATGCAGGATAGCAGAGATCTGGGAGTGGTGGTTGGTGACAGTGAATGTAACTGGGACTGGGCTGAAATGGCTGTGGCTTCCTAGGGCAGCAAGAAGCCCCTTTGTGCCTCAACCACATGGCCTGGGCTTTGCGCCATGCTGCAGCTCAGAAGCTTCTTCCAACCCCAGAGCTGCAGCACACCAAGAAGTCCCCTTGTGCTTCCCTGGGCACAACAGCTTTGCATCATGCTACTGAGTGGGCTGGGGCAGCTGAGGCTTGTATGGGTGGCTGTGGCTTTGCATTGCACAGCAACACAGGGGTTTCTTGCACTGAGGGATCTTTGGTGTTCTGTGAGTTGGGTTGTTGTTGATGATGTAACCTAGTTTCAGTAATGAAATGGCTGCAGGAAAACAACCAAGCTCGGAGAGCACCAAGGACCCCTGATTTCAACCCTGAGCTACAAATATTCTCCTTCATTGTTTCTTGAAACCCCAGAGCTGTGTATACCAAGAAGTCCTTGAACCACAGCATATTCTTTCTCTGACCTCTCTGCATTCACACAAATGCACACACTCACTTCACATGCTCTTTCCCGGATCTCCCAAAGCTAGCACCATGCTGCAGCATCCTCAACTAGTATGTGATCAATAACATTTCTGCTCACTCCTTCTGCAGGGCACATCTGTTCTTCCCAACATTTACACAATGTTTCACAGCTGATTATTAATTCAATCCTCCTTCATATAGAGAACAAATTGTTGACCCTGCCATTTGAAACATGACCTTCAGTTCTTGACCACAGCTCCTGCATGTAGCCAGAAAGAAATCAAATCATAAAGCCAAGAGATGAACTGACCCCTGTGCTGATTGATAGATAGAATTTGGGTTCTTCTTGGGAAAATAGGACTCATCTGATCTTAATTCTCTGGAATGATTTCAATTTACAGAGCTGTAGATCTAGTTAGTACTCTGTGATCAGAGAGACAGAAATAGTTTAATTTAAAAGCCGTGTACCCAATGTATTCACAAGAACTTTTATTCTATATCCACTGTCCAGGGTATTATTACAATTTCCCAGTTATATCCTGCTCTTTTCCTTTTACCTTCGCAATGATAGAGAGCAGGATCACATAAACAGAGCCAATTATGCTACATCTAACCTTTCATCCTTTAAGACACATTGCTGCTATAACAACAATACTGTATATTGCCCAGAACAATGAGGCAAGTAAATTAATTCATTTCAAATTCAGCATGAGCATAAGGAAACAGGTTGGGATAATTTCTGTGGCAAAAAAACTTCACAAGATTTTTCAAACCCATATTTATCTTTTCTTCCACAAGAAAAGCATAGAATTTTTAAAAAAAGCATTATGAGCTAATTGACCCCAATTTAGGCAGAATAAAAAGCGCCAAATCTGACCTAAAGCAGTGTTGAAAGAAAAATATTCAGCTCCAGTTCCAAGCTGGAAGTAAACAAAATGGAGGCTAAGACACTGGAAATAAAAATGGAGGCTGTTTGGAAAGGTTTGTTTATTGAAGAGCAGAACAGCAACAGCATACAGTTCTGGGACAACTGACAAAATGGAGTTGGGAGTGGGTGTATTTGAGGCTATTCCTGTTCCTGTGCAATGTACTTTGACCTGAGCTTGAGTAGGCCCTTTTGGTATTCTAATGATGGTGGGTTAATCCTATTATGCCCTAAAGGTCATGTTCCTGTCCTTGGAGTATTTGTTTTTCTAATTCCCTCAGCTCCAGCCTTCCTGCCCCAGTTTCCCTGAATGAATTACCAAATCTGCATTTCTAAAAGCTGGTTTCTGCCTAAGATTTTTCTCCATTATTCCTTTGGGGAAATATAATATTCTGCCTTTTTTTAATATCCCCCAAAATATTTCCTTCTCTAGGTGGGTGGGTAGGTGCTGACTTCCAACAGCACCATTTCAAAGAAAAAAAAGTTCACACTCAATAATTTTGGCTAAAGCTGGCAGAGTTGGTCAGGATGACACTTTCACGTAACAGAAATTTGGCAGCCTTGGCCAGAAGTATTTTTTTTTTAACTGAAAAAAAAAGTTTTTTCCAAAGAAGCAGCAGTGTATTTTCACAAGAAAATGTTTTTTTTTAAATGGGAGCTGTCTTTGTTTTATATGTTCTTAAGTAATATTTGTCCTACAATAAATAAATAGCTTTTCTTGTTTGTGAGTTTATTTTTTAAAATTTTTTATTGATTTGAAAAATAACAAGCAATACAAACTAAACTTGTACAATAGAATAATAAGGGAGAATAGAAAAGTGCAAGAGAAAAGAAAAAAGAGAAAGAAATAATAAAAGAGAAAAGAAATAGTTAAAGAAGTGACTTCGGATCTTCATCACAAGTACAAACAAGCTTACTAATTCTTCACCTGCACAAGGTTACATGCTGGTACCTCTTCTTCCATAACCTATCCCTTATCCATACCCAAATCCATAAATCATGGTGTCAGCAAAAAGTCCCAGAATTGTATAGGAATATGTTTTTTAGATTGATAAAGCAAACCAACTTTCTACTCCTTCCTTTTGCTTCTAGCAATTGTGATCTTTAATTTATTTGGATATTGTCATAAGTTTGATCTCTCTTCAGTTTTTCTTTTTCCCGTTTCATGGGCTTGATGATGATATTTGGCTAACTCATCTAAGGCAATGACAGACTCTTACACACTTACCATAAGGCAATTAGATATCTGCATTTAAAAGGGAGTTGTTGGGAATATGGTTTGTGTTGTCTGTAAAAGATAATACTTTATGACTAGAAAGTGCATGTACAAACAGACCACAAGCCACTAATTGCTCTTTCTGACAAATCGCTGAATGAATGTACCATTCATATTCAAATGTTGATGTACATACTACAGAAATATGAATTACATGCTTTTTATATACAAACTAAATTCATGCTCCCTGCATGTTAATTATTCATGTTCATGTTCATTCATGTTCAGTATGACTCCTCATGAGCCATACTGAAATGAGGAAATGTTAATCTATAACATGATTCTATAGTTCCTTCCTATTGCAAATGGAATACAACAAATTAAGAGCAAGACAAATTTCAATCTTTTTAAAAATGACAGAAAAAGAGATTGTCAAGGGCTAGCCTGAGACTCATGGAGAATATGTTATTACCACTGGAGTCTACAAACGTGAAGAGGTTGTTTTTAAGAATAGCAGATTGAGATTCCACAAAGCTTTCAAAAAGACATGAAGGCAAGTCATGAATTGAAGAGTGAAAAAACAAGTATAAGATGTCATTTCAAGATACTACAAGTACAATCCAATGTTGTTTAAAATGTCTATACCCAGTCTGAGCCCATCCATATCCAGTTATATATAAAGGGGGATGTATATAAAAGTCAGCATTGCTCTTTTTACCTGTATTTATGTTTTAAGGTAAGCATTGTTTAGATGAGAAGGGGGACACAACTCAACAGAAAAGAGAATCAATTAATTCTGCATAATTAAAGATCTTCCTTCCAAAAATTTAGCTGAGGGATGGGAGGACTTGACAGAGGAATATTTTTGGATTAAATAATAAAAAGGCACCATATTGTATCCCCAAAAAAGTTCTGATAAATCCAAAATGTAATGTCTAATTTTCTCCAATTAAAAATTGTCCCTTTTCTTCCATTCTTTTCAAACAATTGTCTTCCATGCTGAACTGACAAAGTAAACAAATTCATTCTTTGTGCATGAAATTAGCATTTTCATGTTTCAATAGAGATAATTAAATCAAAGCCTCACAAAAGGTAATAGCTGGGCCAGTTATGCTGGTAATGGATTAGATTCCATTTTTCAGAAATCATCTACCATTTGTCACATGGGCATGAAATACGGTCCCAAACCTCCCCAGCATTATGGAGACGAAACGCAGTTTACGGAGCCTAGTTCACAGAAATTAGACTCCATCTGTGAATATGTTTTACTGCTGCTTCCCTTGTTTGAGTTGAGATTATCTTGAGTGGCTCACAAAGCAGCACCCTGTTGACAGTTACTACAAGAAATGTTAAGATCTGCCTAGTAGCTTTTATGATAGTTGGATTACCCTAAACTGCATCTATGGTATTTAAGCTATTTCTAAATTCTAGAGTCCTAGTCTTTAATTGAATTAATTTACACTGAACATTTTCTATAAAGGTAAATTGTCTAAGAGCTTTCATACTCTGAGGTAATTTAGAAGACAAAAGCAAGAACTTGGCTTCCTGATAACTTCCTCTGAATAGGATAAATTGTGTAATGATTAATTTATTATTAATCATTAAGTGTTTAATAATTTAAATATTCATTCTTACCTTCACCTGGAATATGCATTGAATTTCAAAGGATCTGAAAATTTGGGGATAGGCGGGGGAATCTTAAGCCATGGCTTCCATATTTTTAAAATTTGATTCCTGAAATGATTTTTAAATTGTCCTGAGAAATGAATCGGAAAAGGATGGTGACTCTCAAGACCAGGTACTCTCACTAATATCCCCACACAGACAGCTAAGGGAACAATGAGGTCTGCCACACTGTCAGCCCTCCCATTCACAGCGAATTTTAAAACCCACTCGTGATTTCAATACATTGGCTTAATGCAGTCTATATGCTTGTAGAAAGGGAACATGAAAACCACTTCAACTAGTCGCAGCTCAGAGTCAAGTAAATATTCTTTCTGTTATGAGATATACGGAAACTGGGATGGGGCAGAGGGAGGGGCTATAGCCCTGGCAGGCCTTCCAATGGGAAAATAAATATTCCAAGCATATGATAACCTCATTGGAATGCAGGTTTCAACCCTACCTGAAGCAAGAGAGAAAAAAATACAAAGAGTTTTTCAGAGCATGGTGAGAAAATGGAGCTTTTGTAAATTTGCTATACAAACTTTAAAAATTTCAAATTGATAACGATCAGTGGAGATAAATGCTACCCAGGAGGTAGGGAACATCGCCATATCATCCAGGACTTTAGATTTTTTTTTCTTTAGATTTATCATTTGATAACAACTTGCATTTTTAATTTTTTAAAAATTTGGAATCAAGTACTCACACATTTTCATCTGTCCCAGAGTAGGAGACAGGATGCACAGGACTCACTCAGCTTCTTTTTTCAGTTATTTGGTTGTTAGGTCCAAGCTAAATGCAGTGCAAACCAATGGACTGATGCAAATATTTTACCATATGCAAATGTGGTGACTGAAACATGGAGCTTTGTTCTCTGGTTTCTTGAAGTTGAAATGGTCGAGACATTGCCTTTCTGGCCTTCAAAGCAATGCCTCTTAGAAAGCAAAATTTTGCCTCTAAACCGTCTTGACACACACACAACATTTATTAAAACAGCAGTGGTTTTTGTTTTGGTTGCAACAAACCTATTCTTAGGAATCAAAGTGTATATTTAAATTGTCCAAGGTCAATATTCCTGCACAATATCTGTAACTCTTTCATTCATTTTTCCCTAATATGCTAGTGAACTGATCATTTCCTAAGATTATTCACAAATAGTACAGGGAGAAGGGGAAGGGGATCAGGAAATCCCAAGGAATCCCCTTCCCACTGGAAGTGTGACCTGAATTGCACTTAACACAAGCTGCAGGCCACAAGTTGTAGAGGGATGTAGAGAGAAATGTAGAAAATGTCTTCTGTGTTCCCGGTTCATCTCTCACTCTGATGTTTCTTTTGCGAATCTCAGGATTCTTCCTGACTTTGTTCCTGTTAAGAAGATCTAGCTAAGAGCTAGGCTTTGCTGATTCCCACCCCCTATATTTCCTGTAATCAACTTACTTTCTGTTGAAGTTTTAAAGATCTGCTTCAGTAGTTGCTCAGGTTAGAGTTCTGCTCTCTAAAAACAGACATTGCCTAACATTCTGCTGAGTCAGGGTTAATAGGAACGGATGAAGGAGATGGTCCCACAATCCAGTCAACTGAAGGATGATTATTAGAGTGTAAAAAATCCCAGCATTAATTTAGATGTGTGCAAAATAAAAAGTGAGCAAGATTGCATTTGGAAGATGCTTCACAAGAACCCAATGAGTTGTTAAGATCTTCTTTGATCACCTCTATTACCCACTCTTCAACGCTTCATGTGTTGCATTACAAAAACATCTGCTGTTAAAGTCTTGACAACCCATACTTCATTTTCAGTAGCTGTTAATGACTAAAATTCAAGAAGAGGAGAATTGCCTGAAACTTCATAATTGTTCACTAAGCCAGGTGTCCAATCTAGTAACACTATGAAGTAAAACACTGTTGTGGGCTATAGTCACAGTGATGAAAGCCTTTCATATAAGAGCAATAGCTTCACTGAATCAAAGCAAACTACTCTTCCAAATGTACTGAGAGATAGACAGACAGGTGCTAGAAGATGTTGGACTAGGATTAGGGACACCCAGATTAAAGTCCAGCCTCAGCCATAGAAGTTCATTACATGTCTTTGGACAATTCACCTTCTCTCTCAGCCTAAGCAAACTTACAGAGATGTTGTATTTAGAGAACTGTACTGGTGTGATAAGGTACAAATTATAACATAGCTAGCCATTCTCAATCCTACTGATGTCAGTCAGTTAAAGAAAACTAAACCTTCTGACTGTGTAACCCATTTAGGTATGAACTGTATTTATCTTGAGTGAGGCTGGTGCACTGTTCTTGTGATGCCACTGCTAGTGGGTATTATTATGAAAAGAAGTTACATTTTAAAATGAGCCATCCTGGGCAACCATACCAATGCTAAACCCAATCTTGCCAGCTCATTTCTAAATGCATAGGTTTACCTCTAAAGACATGCAGGAAAACCAGCCAAGCTTGACTTAGTCTGTGTGCTGAACGTACCAGGTTGGTTTGAAATGACCACAGCTTGCGGTACTTAGAAAAGTAGTGGTACTCTTTTGTAATTATATGCTTAAAATTCTTCACAAACATAAATGGTTAAACAAGTGGATTTCTAGCCAGCAATCTCCCTTCCAAGGAAACTGCCATGAAGGCTCCCATCTTAAAAAAGAAAAGAAAAAAGGAAAACAGAGGGAGATCCTTGGTATCTCCCAAAGGTGCTTTTTCAAAAGGCAACTGGACATTCTTTGTTTTTCTTTTTGCTTCTCATCCAAGAAGCTTCTTCAGTTCTGAACAGTTCTGAACAGAACTGAAGAAGCTTCCTGGATGAGAAGCGAAACATCTTCAAGGAAAAACAAAGAAAGTCCAGTTGCCTTTTGAAAAAGTACCTTTGGGACAACCATGACCAGGATGACTGAGAATCTCCGTAGACATCCTTGGCATCTCTAAACAATTCTGCAGATAAGAAACTATGGGAGCAACTAGCTGATTAGTCCTTTTGATGCTTATAACTTCAGGGTTATATCTGAATGGGAAGTGAGTCCTTGAAAAGTGATCTTGAACCTTTTTGATTCTCTGTTCCAGAAGGTTCCAGGATGAGCCCTGGTCCCTGATTCAAACAGGCACCCAGAGGAGAGGTTTATATTCCTGAATAGAAACAGAAGAAAGAGATTTAGCAGGGGGGGGGGAGGAGCCCGCATTTCAAATTCTTCTTTTTGCCAGCATTGCTGAGTATGAAAAGAAAACCCTTGTCCTTTTGTCCCCATACTCGCCCTCTACAGATGCACATGCAAAATCTAATTAAAATTTAGCAGAAGGGGGGGGGAAACTGACATGGTTTTTTTTTAGGTTAAAAAAAAAAAGAGCAGTGAGAGAGAAAGAGAGAGATCTTTAACAAAGGCCATAATATTAACAGGGCCGATTTGTCAGCCACTACCTGATAATATAGAGTCGGAAAAAGCTTTATTAACATTGGAAGCCTGGGTTCTTTGTTAATTACGGGCTTGCTAATGATTTGGAATATTGGCCAGTTCCGGGGGATGTTGATGAATAGAGACCTCGCTAAGATTTATTCCTAATTATCTCATTTGTCTCCCTCCATTACTTTTTATGGCTGAAATTTATGGAGCTATTACTGGGGACATCGCTGCAGCTCAGAGATTATTTGGGAAAGGAGAGATGTTTAATAATAATAATAACAATAATAATAATGCCAGATTAATAGGAAACCGATTATGCTACAATGAGCAATGAGCAGAAGGGTATTTTATACTCTCCCCTCATCCAGCTTCCCCCCCAACTCCCTTTTAGTGTCTCTTGGCTCGTATTTAAGATGAAGCCATGTCCTTCTTAAGAAAGCTGAAGGAAGGTTGAAAGAACAGTTTGGAAATTCCTTTTGGTAGTTTTTGAAGTCCTTTTCTGGGACCCTTTGGCTCACTCATTCAAACAAAAAGTCAAAAAGGCATCCATCATGCATGCAATATTGCCTGTCCTATCCCAACCGTTGTCCATCTTTTTCATGCATGCTCCCCACGAACCTCATTACCTGGCATCAACCTGCCACAATTCGGGGAAAAGATGCCGTTTAGAACAGAAGCATTAATTTCTCAGTGATGTTACTGAAGTTATGCATCTGAACATGTCATAGAAATCATTAGTAAATTATAATCTCTCTATCATATTGTGGCATATTTTCACAATCTTATTAGTGGGCTCTCCAGCACTTTTAAAGTTTAAAGCAAAGTAAGGCACAAGAAAGAGGTATTCTAAGACTTGGACAGTTCATACTTGTAGTATGATAACTATGTCTTAATTTCTGGCTATCTTGAGTCCTAGTCAAAGTACAGAGAAGTATAGAAGTAAATCGAAAACGGAAACTACACAGAAACACTTCTACAGAAAAAGGGCGTTCTTGTGAACAGACAGCAGATACTTTGGGTATGCAGTTATAGTTAGGGCTGAATATTTGGAACATATAATGCTTCACTACTCTATACAATTTGTCTATACAATTTGTCATCATACAAGTCTATGAGCATTCTTTAAAAAGATAAATTACTAGTGGAGTAATAAATTTGAGCCAGAAAAAATATAGTTGTTAGAAAATGAAACTGACTAGTCAAGAATCATAATGGGAGGGAGCTCATTGAGATGAGAAAAGACTATTCATTCTAGTTACCTGATATCTAAATGTAAATGTTAACAGTTGTTTTAGACCCTATTGTTTCATTTTCCCTGAGCATCACCTACCAAGCCTCCATGCAGTCAGAAACATATTATTGCAATGATTGCTTTTGGAAACTGAGTTGATTTTCCTAGAACATAGCTGAAATGACACAAATCGGAGTTTTTCTAAAGATCACAAGAGAATCAAAGCACATACCAGGAATAAAAAGTCTCAGATTTTTCTCAAAAGTCAGCAGTCATTATAAATACTGTACCTCAGCCACGGCTAGAGCAAATTTCATTCAAGACTTGTTGAGACTGGCTCATCATGCAGATCAAATTTCTACCTGTTAAACCCATAGCAAGAATAGCCTTGGTTTTTTTTTTTTTGGTTTTTTCTTTTTCAGCAGTCCAAACACCTCCAGGGAAACAAATACTATTTATGTTATTTATATCCTATTTCAGGGTCTCGGTAGCATTTTCTTTCTGTGACATCAGAATGAAAGGCTAATGAGCCCCTTTAAGAGAGGATAAGAGGAACATGAAATTGTTGCTCTGCCTCACTGCAGGGCCTGGCCTGAAAAGTTATTTCAAGCAGCCAGGCAGCTAACATGTAGGATCCTATCCCAGCACTAGCATGGGGATTGGGGTTTTGCTAATGAAACTTGCCTGGGGTAATTATTTTAATCTGGGTTATTGAGATGGAAAGCAGCTCTTTCGGTGTCTGCAAATTTATAATAGCACGAGGGGGGGACAGAGAGACCCCCTCCTCTCCACAAGAGCCTTGCTTTCCTTTGATCCTTTGTGTAAGGCCTCTTATCAGCAGGCGAGTAGGTTTACATAGTGAAAGATAGAGGAATAATACTCAGCCAAGATAAGCCACAGCCCAGTCTTGCCTTTGTGTAGCAAATTTGATAGCACTGGGAAAATGTTTACGGGGAGACTTTGGGAGGGAATTAGTCCCCAATGCAGCTGAGAAAAATAATTGACTTGAATTATAATTAGAAGGGTGTTGGGTGGGATTTCTATTGCCATGGTTGGATCTTATGCTCATCTTGGTTAGCTGTCAACACTTCTAGATTTTTAGAATCAAATACCATAATTTTAGAATGATTTTGTTTTATGCACTTTCTACAGTTGATAGCTGAATACAGTATTTCACAGAAGAAAACAGATCAATGATGTTTAGCTTTACATAGATTCTTCACTGTATGATTTAGTGGATTTCTCTGCTAAATCTTTAAGAAATGCAGGGCTAGCTCTTCTAAGATACATCTGAAGATACATTAGTTTTAAAAAGACCTGCATCACAAGAGTTGAAACATCTGGTATTGTTGCAGGTAACCAATCACTCAGAACCTTTGAAGTAGGGATTAAAGGAATTCCACCAGAAATCCCATTAATTTCCCTGGGAACAGAAGTAAAAAGATACATAAAAATTGAGTCACTTACTGTACACAGTGTAGTACTGAAAGCTAGCACTTCTCTTTATCAACTCAAAAACCTGCAGAAAAAAAAATGGTTGCCTTGGGAGAAGCTCATGCATTTCTGTAAATTGTGAAGAAAAGAGGTAATTCTATTTTAAAACTTAGTTGGGATTACAAAATCTTCCTTGAGAAATTTATTTAACAAGGAATAGGTTTGGGAAAAACTGTACTTAAAAAAAACCCCAAGAAAAATGTGTTTGAGCTGCCTAGTACATGTGAAAAAGTTATATACAAAAATTCAGTACTTTCATAAAGTTCAAAATAAAGACAAATGCATAAATCTTTTACAATTTTTTAAATCTATCAATAAAAATGGTCTAGAATTTTATCCTCTACCATGGGTAGTATAAAAAAGAAGAAGGAGTAAAATTATCTGCCCATTCAATTGTATGCATTTGGAATACCTGTATAGTAAGAAATTTCATTTTCGGGGTTTATTTAAAGTTTTTGTATCTCATCCCTCTGATTCATATCCATCACGCTTGATTTAAGAAATATTTTTTCAGTTTATGTTGGCAATGTTTTAATAAGTGCCTGCACAGGGTGGATGCTATGAGGAGAAAGAAAGACGACAAGTTCTCCTGTTCTTATTTTCCATTTTTTCCCTATTGAAGAAAGAATAGCAAGTTGAGCATGGGGAAGCTAAGGAGGGAACACAGGGTTACAGCAATCTCTTCATCTGCATTTTCCAAAGCTTACAGTTTAAAAGACAGTTTAAAAGATAGTGGTGCTTAGACCTTACAAAATATCTGATAAAAATAATAAAATAGGGAAAAAAGGAAATACAATTTTCTAGGAAATTACATTCCTAGATTATGCTGTCATAATTTTCTTTATGAACATTAAGGAAAACAACATGCTTTGAGAATTTCAGAGTTTCAAGATACATCTCAAGATACATCTTAAAATATAGTGTCAATCCTAAATAGATAGCTAACCTGTTCTGTAGTCAACTGTGAATTTGCCATTCTTTTTTCAATTCAATTCAATTCTGAATTTGGAAGTATCTTCAGACAATGAATCAGGCATAATCATCACACACCATCAGTTGTCCTAGGAGAATGACTGGTTCCAAAACAGCCTAAATCAAAGCTTTTGTTTCATATTCTGGTCTCCATAAGCTCGCAGCTCTGTGTTCTAGTTAGAAAACCAGACTAAAACACTATCCCTTTTACAAAGAGCACAGCCAAAAGTTCAGATCCAAACATGAGGGCACTGAACAAGTGAGCAGACCGCCCCATGAAAAATTGTCATCCTCAGGGGCATGGCCGTATTCATAAGCAGTATATATTTCTTCTTTTTTTAGAAAAAAAAATTCATACCAACATACATGATTTTTAAAAATACAACCTTTAACAGCTTCCGTGTAGCACTTAAAAACAAACCCAGTTCAGCTGGGGTGGGAGATGTTAATTTTATTTTTAAAAGCACAGTGGAGTATGCTACTCTTCTATTATAATTAAAAACAGATAAATGATGGGATGAATCTGCAATTATTATAACATCTATTTTGCTCATCTGGTTTGCCTCTTGTGAGCTTTCTGTTGCTTTCATTGTATAGCCTGGAATTCTCATTACCTTATCCCATAATTAAGGATTACTGGTGGCGTTTACATTTTACATGCCTCAATGGCAAATACACTTTTTATTAGATAAGTGAAAATAAGGCTATGTTAGTAATATTAGCAGCTGTTCTTTTTCAAGTGCATCAACTGGCGTGAGCCTACTTATAAGATGATTACTGACAATAAAAACTACTTCATAGCAAGGCTAATTCTTATAAAGGCAAACTAACTGATTCTCTCAGAATTGGCACTTATACATCTAAAATAGTAAAAGGTACATAATCCCCACATTTTATTGGGTCAATAAAGTACTCATGCAAAAATCACTGTAAAATCTAAGCACAAGCCAACACCTATCACAGTTCAGTATCTGGTTTTTCATCATGATCAAACAGATGCTTCACTTTTTACAACTCATCCAAGTTAGAGGCTATTTTGTTAAAAAGTAAAACATTCCTTCGTGGATCTTCCCATTTAAGAAGAGGGGGAAAGAGACTGGAAGATCTTGGACAAATGCTATATCATATGTAATAACTGCACCTTTAATTGACTTGCCTCCTCCACCTCCTAGACGACTATTAAAAAACTATGGTATATTGAACACCTCACCAAAGTACCCTGACTATTCAGAAGACAGAGCTCAAAAAGAAATAATATGCCTGATTTTGCCAAAAAGACTGTAGCCTCTAAAAAGGAGAAAGAAGCTAAAGAACCTGAAGTTAAAGGAAAAACTACCTAAGTGAAGAAAATAAAACCATCAATAACAAACATGACTCAAAGTCCTTGGTGTTAGATAATCTTGATTCTGAAGTGTTTCAAGACAGCTTTATATTGTAATATCTATCCAACCCACTCAGAGGAACAATATGGAAGAGCAGATTCCATATCTCAATGATTTATCTCTACAGGTCATTGATGGCCACCTCCTGGAATCTAGCTGGATGGGAGAATAAAAGCATCCTCATTTATGAATTACATCAGAAGGTTTGACCTTTTTTATTACAGGAAACATGGCTTTCTGAGGACTCAAGAACTTGAATCCTGGTAGCCTAACTTGCTTATTTCTTTTGCACTTCATTTTGAAATTCTTCATGGCTGTTTCTTGGAGTGCTATGTAATAGCTGTATACAATAGTTTTTACATTTAACAATTTCATATATTTATTTATTAATGTTTACATCATGCTACTGTAATTAGAGCTGTATATTGGTAACATACAAATGAATTTCCTATATGCCTTTATAATTCTCACAGGTGATTTTAACGCAAGGGCAAGTTTCCCTGACTGCTTCGTTCTAAATGTCATTATTGTCCTCTAATATAGGTATCATTCTACCACTTCTCAAATGACAATTAGCAGATAAGTTGGGGGACTTTAAAGGGTCTTACCTACTTCAAACTTTCAACAAATTTAATCTAAACTTCTTAAATGGTTCTATGCCTAATGATTACTCAATAGAATATTCTGTTGGGCTGGGCCTAGTCCCTTTCTAGCAAACTACATAGCAATTTCCTAAAATGTTCCTTTTCATTCAGATATTCTTCATCAAAGTGTTCCTGATAGTGACCAATTTCCAGGAATTATAATCATCCAGGTTACTACCGTAATTTCTGTGGCCCATGATATGTTATTACAGAGGAAGACAAATTCTGTACCAGCCATATTAAACAGTAAACAGAACAGGAAGGCATTTTACTAAAGTACTAAATCGGATTCAGCTAATCATGCTGAAAATGATATTGTTACTACAATAGGCAGACAAGTCAATTCTAAGTCATTTCTCCAACTAAATGGAGTTATTAAAGAAAAAAATATCCACGTCATATTTTGTACACTCATGATTATGGTCCTGCAATAAAACAATGTCTCTATAGTTGAATAATATACGTCTAATCTTGTGGAGTGTTGTTAACCCAGGTTTAACATCCATGCTAATTTAGATGTAGCTCTAGATTTGCCAATTACCCTATAGAAAACGTGAGGAAAATCAATACTTTGAGCCAAGTACAAGAGCGTGGCTTTCCTACATTCAAAAGACTTAGCATCTGTTTTCTATGGCTGCAGAAAGATTGTTTTTCACACAAGCCCCAGGTCTCTTTGAGCATGTCTGCCAGTCAAGAAAAAAGCCCCAATGGAGAAGTTCCACATTCCTGTCCCTGCCACAGCTCATCAGCACAGATGGCAAAAGCTAAATGTTATGATAAGGTATTTCTCCCAAATTTCCCTCCTAATAGAATTACCAGACTGCAATTATCCTGCAAGCCTGAAAAACTGCCAGAATCCCAATTAGGAATCTGAGGATATAATTGCCTCCTAATTAGAAAGATTTGTCAAATGCAAATAATTTCCTTAGCTCCTAATTTCTGCTCTTCTTTCTACTTAAAATCTAGCTATTTCCTTTTTCTCTGTCCCCCCATTCCTTGCAAAGCAGGCCTGACTTTTCCCACTTGCATTTTTCTTCCGGAGTTCCATTAGTTCAGTTATTGTGACAGCTGAACTGCATGACAGGTGTTAAGCCACTTTTATATTTCATGGAAAAATATGCTTTAAAGAAAGAGAGGAGTCAAACAAGGATCCCAAGAGAAAGAAAATGCAAATGTTCTCCTGATTGCTTACATAAAATATAGAACTTTGAACATGTAAGGGGTACCAATGACATTCCAGTCCCTCCATTCTCAAACTGGTGCTGTCCAGGTGTGTTGGATAATTCCCACACACCTCAGTCAGCATGGGGATCCACACATCTGAACAGCATGGAGAAGAGTGATTTAGTATAATCTAAAATTAAGGATTCTCTATTTTTTAATTATTAAATTGCTCATCAAAATACTTGATGAAGATTCTATATTTTTTCTTATTCTGTTATTGGCCAATAGGTTTTCCTAGACAGAATATGAATCTTAATATTAGCCTCATCAACATTTATCAATGCATTTCACGAAACGTTAATTTAAACTGGATTTCAGTTTAAAACTCTCCTATTGAAAAGGTTGGGATTTGGCTGCAACAGGCAAATTTGACAGCAATATCAAAGGTTTAAAAAATTAAATAAGCTATTTTTTCATGTGTTTGTGACCTCTGAATTTATTTTTGTAAATCCAGATGGCAATTTCCATGACTGATAGTAAACTAAAGTAAAAATGGCAGAAAGAAAAGATAAACCTCTTTGGGGATAACTGGCCAGTTTAATCAAAATACTAATGAAATTTGTGTGATGTATACATATGTGTGCGTGTATATATGTGTGTGTTTGTATACATATATATATGTGTGTGTATATATATGTGGTTTTTTTTGTGTGTAGATAAATATATAGTATAATATAATAAATATATATAGTAATATAGTAAAAGAGTCCAAACTCATGAAAATTAATTAATGGATTACCCTGATACAGGCAGCATATTTTGCCTTCATAAAAATTCCATTTCAAAATTTATTTGAATATCTATCTGTTTTCCATGTCCTTTAAGGAAGATGCAAGATTCAGTTACATCAGTAACAACCACTGCCTTCTTTTCAAAAGTGAACATATATGTTCTTCTGCACTGAATTATCCAGTTTTCTTTCTGAGTCTTAGTTTTTGAAAATATTGTTAGATCAGAATAGTATTTCTTAAGCACAGAAAATCTGTGCTCCTAAAACAATCTGAAGGTATGGAACTACCCTTTATTTCAACAGATCTTTCTGAAAGGGGCGTTGTCTTACCTGAACGCCTTTTCTCAGCATGATGATGGATAATCCACAGATGGGTTATAGACCATACTTCCTGCCCAGAGACTAAGTCAATTAGAATAGCCACGCCTCCTGCTATCCCTTCCCCAGATACGACGAAGGCGAAGCTACGGACGAACGTCCTGCATGTTGGTTCTCCTACCCCTGACACAGGGCCTAACTAACCACAAGGGGCGGGAGTGGATTATCCATCATCATGCTGAGAAAAGGCGTTCAGGTAAGACAACGCCCCTTCTCCAGCATGAAGATGGATGGATCCACAGATGGGACATACCCAAGCTGACCTGTCCCTCAGGGAGGGAACTAGTCTGGGCCTGTGTCCCGCTAGCTGAAATCACCTGCTGGAGCACCCTCCTCCCAAAGGAAGCCTCCGCGGAGGCAAACTTATCTACCCTGTAGTGCCTCACAAAAGGAGAAGGCGACAACCAGGTTGCCGCCCTGCAGATATCTTCAATGGACGCCTGCGTCGCCCATGCCGCAGAAGTCGCTGCACTTCGCGTGGAATGAGCTGTGAGGCGGCCTGGCACCGACAGGGAATGAGATTGGTATGCCTTTGCAATACAGGCCTTAATCCACCTGCCTTTGGTGGATGAAGAAACTCTTTGTCCCATGGCAGAAGGCTGGAAAGAGCCAAAGAGAGCCTCCGATTTACGGAAGGCCGAGGTCCTCTTAATATAACAACTCAATGCCCTTCGAACGTCCAGCTTATGCCACTGACGCTCCGATGAGTGTGTTGGATTGGGACAAAAATCCGGGAGGACAAGCTCCTGTGCCCTATGAAACAAGGAATTCACCTTGGGAACGAATGACGGATCAAGGCGAAGGACCACTCTGTCAGCATGAAAAACGCACAGGTCGTATCTGACCGAAAGAGCAGCCAACTCCGAGATGCGTCTGGCCGAAGTAATAGCAATAAGAAAGGCCAATTTCATGGATAAAAACTGTAAGGAACAGTGTTTGATGGGCTCAAAAGGTGTTAAGGTAAGGGCCTGTAAGACCCGAGGCAAGTCCCAAGAGGGATAACGGTGTACAACAGGTGGTCTGACATTAGTTGCCCCTTTAATGAAGGAGCGTACCATAGGGTGGTGTGCCAATGGCACTGCATTATCGCAAGTCAAAACCGTAGAGAGAGCGGCCACCTGTCTACGGATAGTGCTTGGAGACAAGCCCTTGTTAAGCCCCTCTAATAAATAGTCCAGTATATTTGGAATTGTGATAGCAGACAAGGCAAGATTATTGGCCATACACCATCGACAAAAACTCCTCCAGGAGGAATCGTAGATTCAATTGGTGGAAGGACGTCTGGAGGCCTGTATCATGGAAATGACCCCTGCCGAATATGACTCTCGTGTTAGGAGACTCCTCTCAAGTGCCAAACGGCCAACTGGAGCCATTGAGGATCCGGGTGGCGAAGGGTGCCCTGAATGAGCGCCATGCGCTCCGGAGGAATCCTCCAACATGGGGAGATGGAAAGGCTCACGAGGTCGGCAAACCACGGACGTCCCGGCCAGTGTGGAGCAACCAACAGAACCTCTGCCTGTTCTAGTAAAATCTTCCTGATTACGGCTGGAAGAAGGGGAAGCGGAGGGAAGGTGTAGAGCAGACCCTTGGGCCACTGACTCCGTAGGGCATCCGCCCATTCCGCCCCTCGAGAGGGGAACCGGGAGTAAAACCTCAGGAGCTGGGCGTTCGCAGATGATGCGAACAGGTCCAGATTCGGAGGTGCGAACCTCTCTGAGATCTCCCTGAATAGGCTGGGAAGCAGGCTCCACTCGGAGGGATCCAAAGTGGCTCGGCTTAAGGAGTCCGCCTGTTGATTGGCTTCCCCCGAAATGTGTTCCGCCCTCAAGAAGGCCAGATGGCCTTCCGCCCAAGATATCAGCAGCCGGGTTTCCATCATCAGGGACTTGGACCGAGTGCCCCCTTGCCGATTTATGTGGGCCTTTGCCGTCACATTGTCGGTCAGCACCAAAATGTGCTGACCCAACACTGTCTCCCTGAAGTGGAGGAGGGCAAGGTAAATGGCACGGAGCTCCAGCCAGTTGATATTGTGTCTGAGGTCCGAAAGGGACCAGCGACCCTGAGCTAGTTGGGGTCCCAAGTGCGCCCCCCAGCCAAAAAGGCTGGCATCGGTTGTCAGGGTCATCCTGACCGGTTCCTTGAACAGGGAACCTTTGGACAAGGCTGGGGATGCCCACCACCGAAGGGAGATCAATACTGGGCGAGGGATCTGCACCCTCTGAGAGGAACCTGTGCCCAGCGCCTGGAATGGCAGCAGGAACCACTGTAGAGCTCTGGAATGGAATCCGGCCCATGGCACTATTCCCAGACAGGAAATCATCTTTCCCAGAAGCTGGGAGAGAACCGCCAGGGTGGTCACTGGTCTTCCTTGCAATTGTCTGATTAGGGTCCGAATGCTCTCCTGACGGTCCCGTGAAAGATACACCATGCAAAGGCGGGTATCTATGATTGCGCCTAGATGAAGTAGACAGGTGGATGGAGCCGTCTGGCTTTTCTGAAAATTTATGGAAAACCCCAGATTCTGGAGGGTTCTGATCGACAGGGCCAAATCGGACCGGGCCTTTCTTAAGGAGGTGGACTGAATGAGGATGTCGTCCAGATAACACTGGACTCTTACTGGGACCAACCTCAGGTGTGCAGCCAGAGCAGTCAAAACCTTTGTGAATGCCCGTGGGGCGGATGAAAGACCGAATGGAAGAGCTCGGTATTGGTAATGGTGATGGTTGTAACAAAACCTGAGGTACCTGCGATGACTGGGAAGGATTGGAATATGCAGGTATGCCTCCGTGAGGTCTATGGAGGCCAGGAAATCGTGCCTTCTGATGCTGGCCAGAATGGATCGAAGAGTCTGCATCTTGAATTTTTTGTAAATCAGATGCTTGTTGAGACCCTTCAGATCGAGGATCGCCCTCCATCCTCCTGACGTCTTTTGGGACTACAAAGAGAATGGAGTAAAAACCTTGACAGGTCTGACCAGCTGGCACGGGCTCTATGGCTGTGATCTCTAAGAGATGTCTGATAGCCTCGGACATGAGTCGGGTCTTGCTCGGGGCCCTGGAAACCGGGCAAGAGACGAAACGCTCCGGAGGGAGGGATAGAAATTCGAGGGGGAGACCGTCCCTGATGGTGTTGAGGACCCACACATTTGAAGTGACTGCTTCCCATTCGGGGAGAAAAACGGTGAGTCTGCCCCCAGTCGGAAGGGATCTTCGATAGTCACTTGTGTCTTCTAAAAGGACGGCCTCCTGCGCCCCAAAAGGGCCATTTGGAATGGGGCTGCTGACGGAATCTGGGGGCAGGCCGATCCGTCTGGCGATCTGACCTGGAAAAATGGCCGGAAAGGCTGAGACCAATCTGATCCCGCACCTGGGCGATAGAATGGTCTGCGGGGGTAAGGGTTTGGGCGTCTGTCCACTCTCCTATGTAGGTGAGGCAAGATCTTGCGCTTGTCCTTGTCCTCCACCAGGAAGGGGCCTAGGGCGTCTCCAAACAGCCGGCCTCCCTCATAGGGAGCAGAAGCCAGGCGCCATTTTGACCTTAAGTCTGCCTTCCAGTGTTTGAGCCAAAACAACCTGCGGGTAGTTACGTTGGAGGCCAAGGCTCTGGATGAAAAACGAGCCACGTGGAGCGAAGCGTCAGCTAGATATTCTGAAGTTGCTAATAACTTGCCTAGCGTTTGGTGTGGCCGAATCTGATCCGGAGGGATCAAGGCCTGGAGCTCCCGGAGCCAAATGATAGAGGCCCTAGCGAAAAAGGAGGCCGAGGTTGAGGCTCTGATTGACCAAGCCGAAGCCTGATGAGACCTGCGTAGAGAAAATTCAGATTTTTATCCTCCGCTTTCAGGACCTCTACCATGTCATACGGGGCCGTAGATGAAGAGAGGATAGGGGCCATGGCCTCATCTACTGTTGGGACCTCCAGGAGATCCGCTAGGGAAGGAGCTACACAAAACAACTTTTTATCTAAATTCCCAGGGGAAGGTAAAGTGGCTGGGGCTCCCCATTGTTTCCTGATGGTATCCAGGAAAAAGGGGGGACAGGGGATGTGTCTCTCATCCACCCGAGGCTCGGAGAAGAGAGGCTTAGGATCCCTACTAGTAGAGGGCCCTGCTTGAGGTTCCTGACCTGGGTCAATATTGGCCGAGGCAGTGGCCTTCATCAGTAAGGACTTGAACAAGCCCGGATCAAAGAGACCAACAAAGGGAGACGGATCCGGGGCGGTGTCCTCATCCTCAGACAATTGTATGTCCGGAGCCCCATACTCCTCAGAGCCAGAGTCCCTGGTCCTGGACGAAGGGGCTGAGTAAATTGACTCCGGATATTGAGGGGAGACCCACTGCCAACTAGACTCAGCCCTGGGAGCTAATGACTCCGGCCTGGGCATGTGCTGAAAGGACGATGCCATGCCCTGAGCAAAGGCCTGGGCAAGCAAGGCTTGAAGCTGATCTGGACGCATCCCTAGTTCTGGAGGGCGAAGCCCGGCTGCAGTGGGGGTAAATGTGGCCTCAGGGACTGACATGGATGGAGCTGCAGGGGGGATCCATTGCGATCCCTGCAGTTGGCCAATTGGAGAAGCTATGCGCTGACCTGGGTCGCCCGCAGGAGACCAAGCTCTAGGTGTTAGGTAGCTGGGTGGGACCGGTTGGGGATTGAATAGTGATCCTTCCTGAGATGGAGGGATGTGAGGCCCAGTAGTCAGAGATTGTTGAGCCTTGGAGAATTGTTTCTCCAGGGCTAAATGTCTCCTATCTGCCACTTTCTCAGCTGCTTTGGAACTCTTTTTGCCAGAACTGGACTTGCTCTTAGCCTTCAGGCTCCCTGCTGCTCTTGATGGAGCAGGATTGTCCATCTCTGGCATAGATTGGGCACCAAGAGAGGTTTCAGGAACCTCCTTATCCGCCATTGTACTGGACTGCGGATTAAACGTGTAGCAGGCCTCAGATGGCTGGTGCCAGCGCCCGCTTGTCCCAAGAGACAGGTGACCTGTCTAGGGAACCAGGTGTGCTATGCAAGTGCCTGCAGGTGGCACGTGAATTGGTGGGTGTCAGCCCACGCGCGCTCCTGTCTGCTGTTTTTCTCAGCAACTTCGGCAATCTCAGAGAGGAGCGCCGGAACCCAGGACAGGTAAAAGTCAATCAAATTAATACACAGGTCTGAATCAGACCGTGGAGGAATCAATGGCTACGGGCCTCAATTGGCTGAGCCAGAGCCTCTGCGCGCTAAGCACACCTGGTAGGCAGCACAATAAATATCCAAGGCTATAATAAGCCTGCACAGGGGAGAAAAATGGCTGCCACTGTAAAGCGTGTTATAAACTGACCACAAAATGGCGGGTGGAGAGCCTGAGAGAGATTGATCCAAATAACAAGGCCAACAAATAAAGGGCCACTCTCAAGTGCTCCAATTAACACACGCTACTCAGAAAAAGAGGCCAAAAGCCTCAAACTCCCCAAATTTCAGAAAGCCAGGCTTGAATCTGGCTCAAAATGAAACTGTGCCATTTAATTTTAATTTTTATTTTTTCCAAGCCTCGTGGCACTCAAAATGGCGGCCGCAAATTGTGCACTTAAAACGAGGCCAGGAAGGATCTCTGAATGATCCCCAAACGGCCACTGCATAAGCAAATTACAAGGAATGAAGGGGGGGGGACAATACTAGCACCCCCACCCCCTACAATCAGAGAGAACAAGAGGCCAACGCCCAGCTGACTAGCAGCCAAAAAAATGAACTGCTTGCTGCAGCTGATCGTCAGCAAAAGAAAGGGAAGAAAAGGCAGCAGTGTTGCAACCATTTCAATAGCTTAAGGTTTCATTTATGCTTTTAAGTTTCCATTTCCTGAGTTAAGTTAAGGTACCCTTTTAAGTTTCATTTCCTGGCAAAACCCACCCTTTACAACCTCCTGCTGTGACGTAAGTGTACCAATAAAAGAAAAGCACGCAGATCCTTCTGGGCTCTTGCATGCCAATTCAACCTGAAGAAACATGTTGTCCGTGTGTTTCCTATCTACCAAACGCAAGGTCCGTTAGCCCAGGCTGACGTACGTCACTGGTCCGTCCAGCAGAAGCTGGACCCCGGGATTCGAACTCCCACAACCACTGGTCCGTCCAGCAGGCGCTGGACCCCGGGATCGGAACTCCCACAACTGGTGACCCCGACGTGATTCACTCTATGACGTGATTCACTCCACGGCGTGTTCTCTGTCTAGGGAAACGCTGCTCTGGCTCCTGTATTTATGCACCTGGCAAAGGCTTGATTATCGTAAGTATGGGTCCTCACTTTCCAAGGTTCTGTCCAAGCATGTGGATGAACTTTCCTCTTTAGCCAGAAAGGCAAATTGTTTGCAAAAAGTTAACGGAACAACTGTCTATCCCCAGACCCTTCCTTTTAACCTGTGCCTACTACGGAAGACGTTCCAAAGCCGGCACAGCCAAAAAAAAACCCCCTCTTCGCTCTATCCTTCTCTCTCTCCTCCAAAACAGAAACAGGCAACCCTGTATTCTGTTCTGCAGAGTTTTGCAACTGCACTCAATGCTTCCGTTTCATCAAACTACCAAACAATAAATTTTCAGAACAATTTAGAGACATAAATTAACTCAAACTGCACTTCTCTGCAATGCGTTTTGAACAATTGGAATGTTTTGAAACTCTTTTGTAATCTGTTAAGTTTGAACCCTGTCAGACAATGTCTGGTGGTGCTTTGTGTTGATGTGTGTGTTTTGTTTTATATATGTTTAACTCCTAGAACGTTACGTTTGGACTTGGAATGGTGAGAAAAATAGGAGATGGTTAAAGGGCCCTATAAAAACCACATGTTTGGTTGGAATCATCTCATGATTTTCTTGCTTCTTGCAGGACAAGCCATGTGTCTAAATAAATGTTGTTTTAATGGTATTTGTGTATATATGTCTGTCTGTGTTGTTTTGTGTTATTTCCAAGACTTGGAAAAGGGTCAAAACCCTCTTTGATAACAACAAACAAAAAGGCCTTAATTAAAAATAAAAAGTTTTGCTTGAAAAACATATGAAATGAAATATTTGTATATGAAATGGTGTAAGCAAACAGAATGGAAGTGAATGAGTTAATTTGCTGGTGTAAATGTGTGTGTGTTAGCCCTCACCCCTCCACCCATCCCACGCTGTGAAAGGAATAGTAAAACTGTAGTTTTTATTGTTGTAACATGGGAACGCAATGGTATGAGTTTGCATGTGCAAAGTTTTATGGAAGAGGTATAAAAGAATTTATACATGTGACTGCATGTGAATTTTTTTGGTGGTGAGATTTTTGCAAAGTTTCTTTTTCTTTCCCCCCCTCCTGCCTCTTTCGTTTTTCGCTGGCTGTATTGTTTTAAGAGCGAAGGACAGGCGAAAGGAGAGGGGGGGCAGTTGTTCGTTTTAACTATTTTTTTTTTCTTCCTCTGCTTAGAAGTCTGGGTTGAGGAAGGGGGGTGGATGTGAAATTTGATGCCCACTCTTGCAGTTTCAGCTTGCTATTTTTTTTACTCGAAAGAGGAGGCAGTAATTGTTGGGCAATTCTTTTGCAAATTTTTGAGTTTTAAATTGTTTAGTTAGACATATACATCCATCAACCAAAAGAAATGACTGAATTGTTTTGCTTAGATTTGTAAATGTTTTTCCTATTTCATGAAAATTTGTTTCATCTGAATGGAATTTGATTATATTGGAACCCCAAAAATATAATTTAATTGGCTTTTTGAAATACAAAATGATTCAAGTATCTATGGATTGCAAGTTGCCTTGGAAAAGATACAGTTACACTTTATCTTTATTTAGGGCATAAAATGTTGCAATCTTATTCTGTTCCAGTTTTTGTTATAAACAAGAAATCAGGCAAATGGCGTTTCCTCCATGATAATTGACTTAAAGGATTGTTTTTTTTTTTTCATTCTTTTGCATCAACAGGATAAACATTTATTTGCTTTTACAGTGCCTGAGTTGAATAATTCTCAACCAACTCAGCGCTACCAATGGAAGGTTTTACCACAGGGCATGCTAAATAGCCCTACAATGTGTCAGTTTTTTGTTTCCCATGTTTTGCAACCATATCGGGACCTTCATCCCTCCTTTTTGGTTTACCATTACATGGATGATATTTTGGTCGCAGCACCAGGCCCAAAGGGTACTGTTTTTGCAACTTTGCCAACCCTCACAACAATTTTGCAAAAAGGAGGTTTGCACATTGCTCCTGACAAGGTCCAAACCTCCCCTCCTTTTCAATATTTGGGCCATAAATTATTGGCCTCCCATGCTGCACCACTTTTTCCCTTTTTAAAATTACCACACCAACCAACTTTACTTCAATTACAGCAATATTTAGGTGCTATTAATTGGATTCGACCTTATATAGGTCTCACCACTTTTCAATTATCACCTCTTTTTTCAGCCTTAACCAAAGGCAAACATCCTACAGATGTTATTCCACTGCAGGACAGTCATTTAAAAGTGATTCAATTGGTCAACCAAGCCCTACAAATTCAGTGGGTTGACCGAATGACCCCAAACATTCCCTTTTCTCTTTTATTGTGTAATACTATTTCTTTACCTACATGTGCTATTGTCCAAACTATTCCCTCCTTGCTGATTCTAGAATGGCTTCATCTCCCTCACACTCCTAGAAACACAATTAGCCAAAAACCTTTTCAATTTGCCTCTCTCATCTCTAAGGCTCGCCTTCGAGCAAAAGCCCTTGCAGGAATAGAATCTTCTGTCCTATATGTATCATGTTCTCTCACTACATGGGAAACCATCTATTCTAACTCTGAAGCCTTGCAGCTTGCTCTCACTGAGTGGCCTGGAAAGATATCCTGCCACCCTCCTGCTGATCCTCGCATTCAGCTCCTACAAAATATCCATGTTTCATGGGATACCCAATTACAACGCTTTCCCATCCCACATGCTGTCACACTCTTTGTAGATGGCAGTAAACAATTTGGTGCTTGTGCCTGGTATATTCATGACCAATGGCACACAAAAATAACGCCACCCCAACGGTCTGCTCAGCGTGCGGAACTAGCCGCTGCCATTCTAGCTTTTCAAACATTTTCCACTCAACCTATAAATCTCATTCTTGACAGTCTCTATGTCACTCAAATTGTCACCACTATTTTTCAATCATACCTCTCTCCATCCCTGGACCCTGATTTAATTTCTTTATTTTCCACCCTACAAACTGTAATATCCAACAGGAAACATCTTTACTTTGTCACACACATAAGAAGCCACCAACCTTTTCCTGGCTTCTTGCAAAAGGGAAATGATATTGCAGACGCTGCGGCCTCTGCTACCTGCCTCATGTCTCTTTCTCCTGTCTCCCCTTGGGACAGTCATGCTTATTTTCATCAAAATAAAAAAGCACTAATGAAACAATTTGGAATCACTATGGCTGAAGTTACAGCCATAATTTAACAATGCCCAACCTGTAGCCTACAGTCTAAAGGTATCCCACAGGGTGTTAACCCTAGAGGCACTGAAGCCTGTGATACCTGGCAAATGGATGTAACTCAATATCCTCCATTTGCCCCGTGGAAATATCTACATGTTACAGTAGATACGTTCTCCGGATTTATTTTGGCAACCCCACAAAAAGGGGAAGCTGCAAAACAAGTGATTAATCACTGTATTCGTACCTTTACAGTGCTGGGATGTCCAAAAATATTAAAAACAGACAATGGCCCAGCTTATGTCAGCTCACAATTTTCACAGTTTTGTCATCACTGGTCCATTGTCCACAAATTTGGAATTCCTTTCAATAGCCAAGGGCAGGCTATTGTTGAGCGAGCAAATCAAACTTTAAAAAATGCATTAGATCGTTATATGGGGTCCAAGGGCTTATGCCCCCCAAACCTCCCGGCACTGCAAAACGTGTTAAATGTTTGTCTGTATACTCTCAATTTTCTAAATCTCACTGGCACTCCTTCTTTGTCTGCTGCGTCTCGACACTTTACTAAACCTGTTGTCCCAACTTCAAGACCACTTGTATACTACAGGCAGCTCCCGGATCCAACTTGGAAAGGTCCAGCCGAACTCATCACCTGGGGAAGAGGCTACGCTGCAGTTCAACTACCCGACAGAGTTTTGTGGGTCCCTGCTCGTTGTATTCGCCCATATTTCATCACTCCACACAACCCACCAACTCCATCGGATGTGCCATCATTGCCTTTGTGAGTGCGGATGTACATGCTGTTATTGGTGTAACAACTGCATATTGCACCACCCATATTGTCCAGGGGTCCAACACTTTTGCATCAATCATGTGGACCCTGCTTTTGATGACACTCTTGACAAGTTCCTTCCCCATGATGTCCACACTGCACCTTCCCATGATGACAAAGCACCTGAGAATTCCTCTAAATTTTCATAAAGGCCTATATTGTGGTCCTGTTTTTTTCTTTTCTTGATCTCAATACTACTGCCCTTTTTCATTGTTATGACCGAGGTCAATCCTTTTGTCCCTTTGTGTTTTCTCAGTATCCTAATCGTGGCATTCCTCTCCCACCATCTCCCTCTATTTCCCTCACCTATGCTCATTACCCTTGTCACATAACTCTTGCTATTCTTGTGACCCCTGAGACTACGGGGCGCTATTATGTGTCTGGATTTTCATCCTATGGTACTTATACTATAAATTCTTTTGAACTCGCATCAGTGGCGAGCTATGCAAAACCTCCTTTGTCTCCTCGTTTACTTGCCTATAACTTTGTTCCTCATCCCCGCTCCTTCCTAGACCTGGCCGCCCACACTTTAATCTCACCTCACCTACAACACTTTCATTCCATAAAGCAACCTCGCTCACACCAACGCATCATTCATCCTCGACGACGGCGATCTCCTGATCCTAATCCTCATCGACCTCTCAACTACACATGGACTGTTCGTGACTTTGAAAATCAGGTATTATTCCAAATCTCCAAATATACAATATGGCCCTGGTTCCCTATCTTACATTTTGACTTTGCTGAAATGGGTACCGGGGTCAATAAATTTGCTTCAAAATTTCTCCAAACTAACAAATGGGACAAACAAGGTTCGTGCACACCTTCTCCACTAGAAGCAACATGGTGGGACCTGTATTTTTGTCCCGAACCAAAGATACCTGAGGAAAAATATCAATGTGGCACTTTATTGGATAAATACTGTGCCTCATGGTCTTGTGTTTCTACGGGCGCTATATCCTGGACTGCCCCTCACTCAAATGATTATATCGCCATTACCCGTAGTAATGGCAAACCCCCTTCTCCTTCCTGCCCTTTTAATTTGTATTGTTGTGGTGAGCGGAAAAATCCAATGAACATTACCTTTACATCCCAAGGAAAGACTTTGACTGCAGAGCAATGGGCTGTCGGATATTCTTGGGGTGGAAGAGAATGGAGCGGTTCTGAAGACGACGGCGGAGTTTTTTCCATTTGCCTCACAATCCAGTCACCACATTCCCCTCCTATAGGTCCTAACAAAAGCATTTAACCTGTTTTTTTTTTACAGTCCGTTGTACATAATATGCCTAATCCCTTGATTAACCTTGTCAATGCTTCTTCCTTTTTGCTAAAAAGTGCTGTTAATTCTTCTTCACAAACCGACCACTGTTGGCTTTGTTTATCAGCCACTCCACCCTTTTATGACGCCGTTGGCTCTATTGAACCTATTAAGAATGCTACAAAAGATGACTCCTGCAGATGGAACTCAACGTCTATTACCATTACTTCTATTACGGGACATGGTTGTTGTTTGGGAAACATTCCTGCAAATTATTCTCAATATTGTGCTAATACCACCACTGGCAAATACCAATGTAATGTTTGGCTCACCCAGAAAAGATCGGGCAGTGTAAATACGGCAGGTTATAACTCTCTTTGTACCTTGAGTAATGGTAATATTTCTGCCAGCTTAAAGGGCCAATTCTTCATCCCCGGCAACAACTCCATCTGGGCTTGCTCTACAGGTGCCACAGCCTGTATATCAGGGGATGTCCTTATACAACAAAAAGCCTTTTGTATTCAGGTACGCTTAGTCCCTAGAATCACTTATTATTCCCCCTCTGATTTTGTTTCCCTTATGGAACCACCGGAATACCACCTACGTGCAAAACGTGAATTTGTTACAGCCCTAACCCTTTCAGTTCTTTTAGGATTAGGTGCTGCAGGAGCAGCTACTGGAGCTGCGACTTTGGTTGTTAATCAACAACAAATACAAAAACTTAGTCTAGAAATAGATGATGATCTTTCCCGCATTGAGACTTCAATTTTTGCCCTTCAAACTTCTTTGTCGTCTCTTGCTGAAGTAGTTTTGCAGAATAGGCGTGCCCTCGACCTTTTATTTTTAAAGGAAGGTGGAACGTGTGTAGCCTTAAAAGAAGAATGTTGTTTTTATTCTGATCAATCTGGCATTGTGCGCGACTCTATGAATGAGTTACGCAAACGATTAAAAGACAGGGAACAGGAAAGGTTCTCCCAACAATCCTGGTATCAAAGCATGTTTAATTTCTCTCCCTGGATTACTACATTGCTTTCTGCTATTTTAGGACCTTGTATAATTTTGCTTATAATATGTATGATTGGTCCATGTGTTTTTTCACGCCTTTTGCAATTTCTCAAGGATCGTTTGAATGGTTTGGATTCTAATCTTTCTAAGATTAATGTTATGCTTGCCTCAAACAACATATATGAACCCTTGAAACCCAAATTCCACCCCTTGAAAAGGTTGCCCTACTGACACTGTCTGACACGGACTCCAACTGTTCCGATACTGAATCAGACTTAGCCATGGAGGCTCTTGCCCCCAAGCAAGAATCTCGTATTCTTATGGAGTTGCCCTCTTCTGTTTCGGAGGATGCAGATGATGGCTACGAGTAGGATAGAGATTGAACTTTAAAAAATAAAAACAGTGGAGATGTTGCAACCATTTCAATAGCTTAAGGTTTCATTTATGCTTTTAAGTTTCCATTTCCTGAGTTAAGTTAAGGTACCCTTTTAAGTTTCATTTCCTGGCAAAACCCACCCTTTACAACCTCCTGCTGTGACGTAAGTGTACCAATAAAAGAAAAGCACGCAGATCCTTCTGGGCTCTTGCATGCCAATTCAACCTGAAGAAACATGTTGTCCGTGTGTTTCCTATCTACCAAACGCAAGGTCCGTTAGCCCAGGCTGACGTACGTCACTGGTCCGTCCAGCAGAAGCTGGACCCCGGGATTCGAACTCCCACAACCACTGGTCCGTCCAGCAGGCGCTGGACCCCGGGATCGGAACTCCCACACAGCAGGGAACGAAATGCGTGTCCCTGCAGCTTAAAGTTAGAGTTTTAGGGAAAATCCACAGATGGGAAAGAAATCTACAACCTGCCTAGGAGAACCAACAACATGCGACTCCACTGGGCTGAAGACTAAGTCGTATCTGGGGAAGGGATAGCAAGAGGCGTGGCTATTCTAATTGACTTAGTCTCTGGGCAGGAAGTACGGTCTATAACCCATCTGTGGATTATCCATCTTCATGCTGGAGAAAATGGACTTTCAGCATGCACTGTAATCTTGACCAAACATCAAAATAAGCAAACTGTTCTAGAAATAAGAATAGAATAGAATAGAATAGAATAGAATAGAATAGAATAGAATAGAATAGAATAGAATAGAATAGAATAGAATAGAATAGAATAGAATAGAATAGGAATTGGAAGGGACCTTGGAGATCTTCTAGTCCAGCCCCCTGCTTGAGCAGGAGAACCTATACCATTTCAGACAAGTGACTGTCTAATCTACTGACAGACTGCTGACTCTAACATTTCCTTTGACAAATCTGTCCCCAGACATTAGAATAATTGGATCATAGATTTGGAGGGCCATTGAATCCAACCTTTTCTTCAATGCTGGAATCCATATTAAAGGATTTCTTACTGTCTAAGCTCTGCTGAACACATCTAGTAAAGAAGAGCTTACCAACCCTCTAGCTAATTGGTTGTACTGTCAAACTACTCTTATGAAGCTTTTTCTAACTTTTCAGCAGAATCTGATTTTCTCTTAATGTCATTGTTTTCTACCGGGCATATTGGAATAATGAAGAACAGGTACTGACTTTCTATGTGTAATCATTTCAAATATCTAAAGAATACTGCTAGTCTTCTCTTCTCAAATTAAGCATTCTCAGTTCTTGTGATCTTTCTTCCTAAGAGTTAATTTCTAGTTCTCTGATGATCCTCATTGCTCTTCTCATAAGATCTTCTAGTTTGCATGAATCTTTTTTAAATATACAAGGTGGATTCTATCTAGTACAAAATAAACAGGAATAATTATGTCCTGTAGTTAGGAAAATTTTCTCCTGTCAACACAGATTAATCTTACAGTATGTTGTCTTTTTTGCAGCTGTTTTATGCTGCTGATACATATTCAATATGTAATCAATTATTTTTCCAAGAACTTTCCCCAAAAGTACTATTATCAAGACAAGAGTACCTGTATATATTATGTCTATAACATTCCCACAACTTGCCAAGGGAAATACCTAATTAACAAATTAAAATGTTTTCAAAATTTTTCCCCGCCTCCTCCTGATTCTTGCATTAAAGTCCCCCTTCTAAATAAAATTCTTTCTGATATTTGAAGAATATTATTAGTCTTCTCTTCTCAAATGAAAAATTTCCACCTTTTTAAATCTTTCTTCACTTAGAAGATAAACTATAATGATTACTGTATTAGAGAAAACACATTTTAAAGCCAGAACTTCATCATTAGAAGGTTATGGGAAAGTTCTAGTTTAATTTGTGTAGATTTCAAATTCTATTTCCAGAGTATTAAAATAGACAAGTCACTTTGGGGATGTCCCATAGAAGATGCCCTGAATGCTGGAATAGGCCAAATAAACTTGATTATATTTGTTATTGAATTCAAGTGCCCATCCTGTATTTCTGGGCACAATTTCCTGCTACAAAACAAATTCTACTGTTAGAGAAGACACAAGCCAAAATAGGAATTAAGTAGCTCTGCCTTTTTTTTTGTCACTTGGAAGCATTTCGGTTTTCACTGAGAAGATGGCATAATGTTTCTTTTCTTTTTGTTTTATTTTCAACATACATAAAGAAGCTATTCTAATATTCTTATCCTTTGATAAATTAAGCTCATTCTGAGTATTAGCTTTCCTGTGTGCACTCCTCTTCGGTGAACTATACTGCTTCTCTATGTGTCTATTTTCTTGTCTTCAAATTTGTATTAAGACTTTTGTGCAGCCAGTGGCTTCTTCTGTGATCCTCTATTTTTGCAATTTTGCTTTCAGCATTTCTTATTTTAAAAACTCTGACCTATTTTGTAGTTTGATTCCCGTTAACTTTTCTTTCCATGCAATTTTATCCATGAGAGATTGATTTTAATAAAGCTTTTAATGCATTTGTTAAAATCTACTTTTTTTGAAATCCAAGATACACATTCGTTTTCCATAAAATCAAGAAGTCCAGCATTATATGGTCACTTTCTCCCAAGGGCCATAACACTCCTACTTCTTTATCTGAGTCTTTGTTAAATTCCAATACAAGAGAATATATGTAGCTCAGGCTTAGTCTGCGGGGTCCTTGGTCCTTGTTTTCTTGCAGACATTTCATTATCAGACTAGATAACATCGTAAGTGCATCTTTTTGTGAAGAAGTAATATTTTTGCACTTTCCTCTACCCTCTGAGAAGAAAATAATCAGAAGTATAAATCAGAAACTCCTTTGCAAACTTTGTCTCTCAACATTTGTCAGAATAATTAAAGTCCCCCTTGACTACTACTTCATATCATTTTGAAAAATCTGAACATTGCTTCTGAAAAACATTATCCATGTTTTCTCCTTGATTGGGCAATAGTAGATGCTAGCAACTGTAAACCAGATGTAAAGTTTATTCATTTGCATTTCTGAACATGTGTAGAAATTTTGAACATAGAGTGATATTCTTCCTCCATTTCTGTTACTTCATTTTGAATTATGAATGTCCTTCATTTCTTATATTTCAATCACGGGGACAACCCACCAGATGTTCATTATTCCTATTAAATCATGATTAATCTTTATTTCTTGTACTTGAACATTACGGTATATGTAGATAAAGAAGTCAGTTGTGAATGTTATTTCTGATTTTTCACAGAGGAGTTTAATTGATCTCATCACAATATGATCACTTTCTCTTACAATGTACAGGTCTTGATCTGAAGTTTGAACTTCAGAAATCAGCTTAGATTTTCTTGATCAAATTTGCAGTGCTTTGAGAAACACATCCTTGTGGGATACGACCAATTCTATGCCAGTAGTCCATTATTCAGAACACTTATGCTATGCTCTCAGAAATTAATTCTCCTTTATCATGGATAAAGATAACCATTTCTATCACCAGAATGAATGAGAACAGCCATCAGGTCTTGAGCTTCCTTCCAAAATAAGGTAATATGGTTAAAGTTATTATTTGCAATTTCATTTGTCCCTCCATGGATTAGCAATGAACCTTAGAAACATTATTAAAACACTTATTTAAATATTCTTTGTATTCTTCCCCCTCCTTTTTAGAGGAACACTTCTAAAACTAATAGAATAGAATAGAATAGAATAGAATAGAATAGAATAGAATAGAATAGAATAGAATAGAATAGAATAGAATAGAATAGAATAGAATAGAATAGAATAGAATACCTTGGAGGTTTTCTAGTCCAGCCCCCTGCTCAAGCAAGAGAACCTATACCATCTGAGACAAGTGACTGTCTAGACACTAGACTCTAGCCTCTTCTTAAAAATCTCCAGTGATAGACTGCCCACAATTTCTGGAAGCAAGCTGTTCCATTGGTTAATTGTCCTCACTATCAGGAAGTTTCTCCTTAATTTCAGGTTGCTTTTCTCTTTGATCAGTTTCCAACCATTGTTTCTTGTCCTGCCCCCTGGTGCTTTGGTGAATAACGTGACCCCTCTTCTTTGTGGCAGCCCCTCAAATACTGAAATACTGCTATCATGTCTCCCCTATTTCTTCTTTTCTTTAGACTAGCCAAGCCCAAGTCCTGCAACTGTTCTTCGTATGTTTTAGTCGCCAGGCCTTTAATCATCTTAGCTGCTCTTCTCTGAATTTTTTCCAAACTCTCAACATCTTTTTTGTGATATGGTGACCAAAATTGGCTGCAGTATTCCAGGTGTGGTCTTACTAGGGTTTTATAAAGCGGTACTAATACCTCACATGAACTTGATTCTATGCCTCTGTTTATACAACCCAGGATTGTATTAGATTTTTTGGCTGCTGCTGCACACTGCTGGCTCATGGTTAAGTGATCGTCCACTAGGACTCCAAGGTCCCTCTCACAGTTACTGTTTTTAAGCCAGATCTTGCCCAAACTGTACTTGTACCTTTGATTTTTCCTGCCAAAATGTAAAACTTTGCTTTTCTCTACATTGAAACTCATTTTGTTGGATAGGGCCCATTGTTCAAGTTTGTCAAGATCTTTTTGGATCCTGAGTTTGTCTTGTGGGGTGTTGGCTACTCCTGCCAGTTTTAATCTTCTTAATTTTGTTTTTAAAAAACAGTTGCTTGTGTGTTTTATTCTAAACAAGCTTAACATTGGATTACAGAATTATTACTTTGGATTCTTTAGTCTGTGGAAATTCTAATGAAGCAGTTCCAAAATATTCTCTTTTAGCGCAAAGTTAATGTAGCAAGAAAATTTGTATTCTTATTAATGAAGGAATCACAATGCTGTTATCTTGAATACATTTGCCTTACTGCTATGTATTGCAGTTCATGGGCATTTGGTTCTACTCTCTATAAACTTTATTTTTTCTTCATATATAGGTACCTGTCCAGCTGCAGCTAAATAGTTCATGCATCTATCAGAATAGGTTCCAGTCTATGAAAAAATATTCTTTTATAACATAGATAGTCATTAAATTGATGTAGGATTTCTTTTGCTACCATAGACTAATATGGCTGCTTTTCTGGAATTAAAAAATAATGCTTTGGATCTATTGATATATTGCTAGTATAAGATCAGGAATTTCAGACAAAGATCAACCTTTTTCTAGTGGTTCTTCCAAGCAATTTTAATTTCATTTTCTATTTTTTTTCTAGTCAAGCATTTTTTATAATATATTTTGTATATGCATTAAATATAGAAATGGACAGTATGTATACTTAATGCGCTCATTTCCAAATTTGAACCATTTGGTTGGTCCATTTTTTTAAAAAAAAAAATTGCTTCCCGGTCATTCTAAAAATTATTCACTAGACAGATGAGTTGCCTGGTACACCTATTTTTCCACAATTTATGGTGACCTATATAGTCAAAAGCTTTAAGTAAGCAAGCATAGACTTCTTTGACCTGCCTCTTTACATTATTTATGAAAAGTTACCAATATGATCTTGAGAACTCCTGCCTCTTATGGATTTAGCTTGTATTTCTGGCAGTTTTCATTTTATGCAAAGTTAAAGTCTAGATTGCACAATATTGTGCATTCTTTTAAGAGCATGAAACACAAGTGCATTTGTTCACTGGCTTTAGAACTTTTAACACAGTAGTCCCTTTTTAGTTTTAAAATGAAATCTGACTTTTCCAGTTCTTTGATGACTGCCATGTTTTCCATACCTGCTTACAAAATCTCATGTAGCATTTCACTGCTTCATGAAGTGCTCACAATCATCCTATAAGATTCTAAACAATTCTTGTAGCTTTGTTCAGCAATATTTTCTAGAATGCACTTACTTCGTTCCCTAGAATCTGTCTCTAGCTCAATGTTGAAAGGTTTGTAAATATTACTGATTATGGGACTTGTATATTTACAGTTCTTTCATATATTTGTACAACTTTCGTATTTCATCTTCAGGATGAAAAGTGCCCATCTTTGCATAATGTTCACTTGATTTTCCTTTCTATATAATTTGTTATCCTTAATTTCTTTCAAACTGCGTTATTTAGATAGTAATCCTTGTCTATATTTGCTCTTCTGGAACTCAGTTTTTAGTTTTCCTTCTCTCTGTAGTTTTTTATATGCCATTCTTCAGCTATTTTCAACATGTCACGAATCGCCATTTATGTGCGGGAGGGTTGGTTTTTATTTGCTTTGTTTGATAACTGGAGGTATTATAGTTTACTTCATCTTTAATGATGTCACAAATCTCAGTCCAGAAACTTCAGGCATTCTAATTATCAAATCTAATCCTTTAAATCTGTACTTTACAAAGATACTTAAGTCCTGTTGGTGTGATTACTTTGTTTTTACTAGTTTTAATTGTACATTACAAAATGGAAATTTTGTCACTTGACATTTCAGGCAGTTGAGGCAGATAATAGTCCACTTGCTGCTCAGCTGAGGTCTAGGATGGGAACCTAGGAAGAGAATGGACCCACTGCAGGAATGGTGATGTGGAAGTGTCCTATCTCATAGAAAAATGTAGTTGAATCCTCTCTCATCTTGCTATGGTTCTCCACCTCCGAAATCAGCTGCCAGAGTTGGTTCCAACGTTCCTGGCTCAAAGCTTTAAATGCAGCTTTGTGAAAAATAAAAATCCATTGTATACAAGGAGTTAACTGCTATAAAACACATGTACTGCTATAAAACACATGGCATAGGTATGAGTAACAAAAAGACACAAATAAAAAAATCAATCAATCAATCAATCATCATTCTGAGTTTCATCAAATAGTTAATCCTACCCCAGATCATAAATGCAAAAGAAAGCGTAAAATCAGGAACATAGTAGCTGAGGTCTGTGGATTTTAGAAAGAGTTAATTAAAAGGGGATAGTATCCCGGCAGCATGGAGAACACCTCAGGAGGGGTTAATTGGCCAGCTTGCCAAATGATGAACTTACTTTGCTATGTTGCTAAATCATAATCCTGTAGTAATTAATTAGCAGCTGGAAAGTGTTCTAAACACCTTCTTCTGGTAGGCTGCCAACAGCTCTATAGAATGGGAAGTCTCCTAAGCTAGAGCTCATTTTTCTGAATGCAAACCTTCAAACCAGCAGTAGCCGGGCTGAGGAGCAATTGATGGAGAGAGGAGGAGCAGCAACAGCCAGGGTAGGGCCTTTCTGAAGAGGGATTTACCAGTCCTATTGTTCTGAGAGCCTCTCTGCTACAAGAGGCCCTTCAGTTAAAAAGGCAACAGGAGGAGTGGGGCGGGAGAAGCGTGGTTTTCCTAATTAACAATTAGCACAGAGTGTGCTGCTAATTATGTGGTTCCATGTAATTAAGAAGCTAATTAGTGCAGTGTCAATTAAGATTTAATTAGCACCCTTGTCAAAAATACTTGAAAGAGCAGTTTATATACAAGTACTTCAATATTTCAATGGCCATGATCTCCCTGGCGCAGGGAAACAATCTACTGGCTAACCTCCGATTTGAGTATATGAGCAGCTCTCCAGAGTTTATTGATATTGTCCTCTAAAACTGCTGCTTGTATCTCCGTAACAGACACTTTTATTGATTCTGCAAGAAGCCGGCTCTCTGATCTGCTGAATATTCTAGGCATAATTCCACTGACACATTCGTTTTCCCACGACAGATGGCATTAGTAGAAAGAGGTTTTCGTGGGGTAATTGTTCTGATACAGTCTTGGTTTGCAGAGCCTGGAGGTGGGGCAGGGAAAACAGAGGGTTGTCCAAATTTTGCTTCTCAGAAAGCTCTGGCTGACAACATGCCAAGACAATTGGAGGGATGCCCAACACTGACATCAAAAGAGTGTGTAGCAGCTAAGGGATGGTGCTGCATAAGTTGAGGCGGGCTCTGTTGTAGCTCATGTTGACAGGAGTCCCTGTATGACAGCATTCCCGTTTCTGTAATGGAAAAGGCTGGGAGCTTTGTTGTTGTAGTAGTAGAGTAGCAGGAGGAGGAAGGGAGAAAAGAAAGATCAATGTACTGATTCAGCACTTAGTCCATATCTTGAGATTCCCTAAGCCAATTTGTCACTTTCTGAAAAAGCAAATGTTTATGTTCAAGCTCTTTGTCCATAGAAAATCCTTTAAAGAAAAAGAGAAGATAGAGATAGCACATTCAGTTCTAGCATATCCTGAAAGGGATGATTGCCTTGCACTGGAGAAATTAAGCCTGCAGTTTCCAGTCTGGTACTGAACCAAACTAGATGACTTTGATTTCATTAATTCTGGCTGTGAAATGGACTAAATTTAAAGATTGGATTTTCTTGGGTAAAAAGTATTGGGGCTCATAAGTAAACACAGAACAAAAACTGGACTAAAAATAAAGCAACTTCAGAATTTATTTAGATATTTTTGGTCACTGGAGTTTACTAAGAAGTAACTTTATCTTCAATTTCCCTGCTTGATACTGCAGAAACTCTTATTGAAGCTGTACATGCAGCCATGATGACATGCAGATACAAAACAAGCTGTTAAAATGATGCCTGGGAGTCACCGCTTTCTAAACGTTGGGATAAAGATATTTGTTATGATCAATCACGGATGAACATACCTTCACTTTTACGTCATGCCCTCCGCATAAAATACAGTAAGATCCCCTCATCCTCCTAAAAGGCAGGACCTCTGAAGCTTGGACGATCAATTGCAATTCAGTCAAAAATTCGGTCAATGACTGATAGCAATAGGGAGCACTTAGAGCAGCACCTGTTGTCACCATGTGCTGCAGAGTCTCAAAAGTGAAAGTGACATTTTAGCAGGTTCATCTTTTCTGCAAACGTGCATGTTCTGAATGTTTCAGACCTGTAGATCTTATCTTAAAGGCACAGATGCCTGAAATAACCTTTTTCAGCTTGCTAAAGCTTGCTAATCTAAAATAAGCTTGATTGTTTTAGTTTAGTGCCAGTGTTTGCAAGAAGACCTTCTGGCCCCAAAAGCATTGGGCCTTAAATGCATTTTAAGTACCTTGAGAACCACTCCTCTATCTTTCTTAGTTTATATGTCTACATCGTCATATTTAACACCATATGATAAGTACACAAATGAAAAAAAAAGATATTCTCTTTCTTTTATCAATACTTGCCCTAGATGTCGTGCACAACCTATCTCAGCTAAATTTGTTACCTGAAAGACATTGAAGATAGGGAAGTTGTAACCTATCTAGAAATTGTTACTTAAAGCATGTTTCACTTTTTTCTGTTAAAATTAGTTTTGGTTTATATTGTCCCTGCTTGGATGTCCATAGCAAGCCATAGTGATGTCAAAATTGTAACATCTGTGTTATGGTGTCATTGTGACAGTAATTATGTACTTCTCTCATGATGTCTAATGTAAGTAGGTAAATAGTCATATCATTTCCCTCAAGACACATTTATTGTCATGCCATCCATCTGAGCATTAAGGAACAGCAATATATTCCTTCCAACCCCTAGTAGTTAAGCCATCTCCAGCTCTGCTTTTTCTCCCAATAAATATGCAAGCCTTCATTTATGGGAAATACTCTGGAAAAGACATTAAAAAATGAAAGTATGATTGGGAATTACTAGTTAATGCAAGACAAAGCAAAGCAATTAAAAGAAAACAATAAGCATTTTTAAATATATTAGAAGCGTGAAACTCATCAGGGAGATCAGCACCTTCAGTTGTATAATCATAAGTTCTGCAAAATTGGCTTGCAGAAAAAGCAGGCTCGGAATTATAGTTGCAGAAAATCTCTCCCAAAGGGGATGAGTATAGATTAGTCAAGAAATTGAGTTAGGTGGAACACAATACCATCTATAACAATATAGAGAAGGGCTTAGAATAGTTATGTATTGGTTTAGGTGAAATGTGGAACAATTTTTCCAGTGGCTATAATACATGTTAGCTTGGATTATGTTTTGTCTGAAAGCTATTCAGGCAAAAATAAAAAGTGGGAAAAGCCATTTTACTAAACCAATATGTATACTGCAGTCAATCTATCTTTCCATTTGTTATAAAGAGAGCAAAAATGCAAATAACATTTAACAACAAATGGATAAGGAGTAAATTGTATTAGAGATAGCTTAAAAAAGGCTCTAGCAAAACAGCTGGAATGCAAAGGAAATGCTGTTACTGCAATTGTTTATTGTATAGGATAGGAAAAAATGAAGAATAACAAAAGTAGACAAGTGAACTTTCAACTTTTGTTCAATAGTTTCATCCTCCTACTTTATAATCAAGGATTCTTTTCCTCTTTTGGCTCATTTCTCTCTCTGAATTGTAACTTTTCAAGTTACGTTTTTTGCAACTTCTGGTCTTTCAGTATCCAAAATGAGATGTTCTTATGAAAAAACAGAGTGAAAGGAGAGGGCAACAGATGTTACAGACTATCCATGCGGAGGAGTCCCATTTCTGTGAAGCCAGAAGACAACTTGAATGAGAAGGTCAAGTTCCAAACCTGAATCACTCTATGGGCCAAGTCCAGGAAACCTGCTGCTTAAGGGATATAAAAAGGAACAAGGGCTGGTCCAAGATGCCGTAGAACAAGGGATTTGTTCCCCCTCTTTTCCCCCTCCTCCCATGTATGTGACTGAGCCGCCTGTTCTCCCACAACAGCTGCCAAAATACAGCAAGACAGGGTATAATTACAGACACTTACTGTGGCCATTACACCACCGGCACGGGCTGCGTAAAGTGACACACGACCCGTCAACTCCTTATTCACGCCATTAAGGAGACTCATTAGCATCTTCACTCAGAAGCAAAATTACCCTCACTGCTCATTTCAAGATGTCATAAATTTTAATTTAGGACCCAAAGATAGCACAATGGGAACAAGCAGGCTCTCTCACACACAGCCATGTAGGCAGGAGGAGGGAGAGGCCAGGGGATGGGAAAGAACAGAACAGAATTGTGTGCAGAAAGATGGTGGGCTTTGTCTCGAGAAGATGAAATGAAGGAAGAATAGTTTAAAGTGAGTTAGGTGGAAGTGTTATGTCTATCCCAACACATAAACTCATAAAGCACTGCAGCTGTGCTTAGTAAGGACTTGTATCTCATATTTTGCATAAAACTTTGTAGATGAAGCTCATGGAATCAAGGTTGCCCTTAAATGTCAGATGATTGACACAAGCCATCCCTAAGAGGCTAGAGACTATACTCTTAATAATTTGTGCCTGAATCTTTCACTGCATGAAGCATATGTTGCCAAAGATTCCTCATCATATGAAATTTTGATTTAATAATTTCCAATGAAAAGAACTTTTTCCTCACCATGAATTTTTAAAAGTAATACTGTAAAAATGCAGCCTGGTTTTGCGACAACTTCTCCTTGATATGCACCCACCATGTTTAATAAATATCTAGATTTGGCTAGAATACAAACATTATTTCCTCATCATCAGAATTTTTCCATCAGATTTCTTGTACTATCTTTCTCTAGTCCAGTTATCATTTTGGATTCCAATCTTATACCCTTGAATGAACACAGGGGCTACCAGAGCAGCCATTAGCTGTTGTTATTAATTTCACCCAGAAGGCTGGAAAAGATAAGATATTTATTATATTATAAAACATAGAAGCCAAAACCAGTGCTGAAAGAGCACTTTAGAGATGGCTCTTCAAGATTAACCATCCTATAACCTAATATACCCCTGATGGGTTGGGGCTATAGATAGCTTCCAGAATTTTTAGTCTCACTAAAATCTGGAGTCCCACAAATCTGGAGGGCATCTGGTTGCAGAAGACAGTTCAATATCATTCAGGTTACCATAATGATCTTGCAGTACTTTTTCATTCCCCCATTGAGCTAGCTTTAAAGTGAAAAGTGTAGTTAAGGAATTGAGCTTTCCTGTTGATATAGTGCATATTTAAGAATCAAATCTAATTATTCATTAAACTGAAACTTTGAAGTTGAAGCGCATTGAGTGTGAGTGCAGAATCAAGAACCATTTATGTGATTTCCATCTATATAGCCTGTCACCTGAAATCCAGTTATATAAATATCCAAAATAAACTTCCAGCCACATTGTATCTGCTTACAGGATTTGTTTACAATCTTAAACTCAACATCTGATTATGATCAACTTTGAAACTAATTCATTAAGTCATACTGAATTCAATAGGATATATTTCTAAGTAGCAATGTAGAACAGTTATATCCGCAAAGTAATTTTGCAATTCAGTCTCTATCCTGTGAAAGGTGTAATAAGAAGATGAAATGTTGCCGTTATAAACAACTAATTACCTTTATGTGTATCTTTAAAAAAGGAGAAAAAACCCTGCACACTATTAAGAAAAACCTTGAATGATGGAATGAAAGAACAAAATAGAGTGTAAGGAATATTGCTAGACAGAATATGGAAAGAGCGTGTATAGAAAGTATTACCAATGGGAAGGAAGATTTCACTTATTCTTATGATGATGCCATTTCTATCTTCAGAAAGTATTTTACATAGCAGTCTTCACAACTTCAAAGGTCTCCAATCAGCAATCATTTTTGCTGCAAGTCACGAAACAATTCTTGGTCATTTGTGTCTATCTTGCATTTAAAAATGGCTAAGCATCATATCTATTTTCAATTTTCCTCTTGTAAAATTATGGCTTTTTCCTTATTAATAAAGAGGAACACCAATAAATATTTCAAAGAAAGACAAGTTGTATTGTATATGTCTATAACCAGTCTTCTCATCCATTGGTGGATTCTTGGGAGAGTAATATCACTTGGTAGACATTTCTTTCCTTTTCAAACACATGCTTGAAAAATATTTATGATGAAGTGCTGCTAGAAAACTATTAAAATATGAACACCTGTCAGCCTTTGGCTGATTTTAAACAACTTAAGGTCAGATCCAGTAAGGTCAGATCCTCTTAGTACCTGGATTAAAGACTACCAAGAAATCCCAAGGCTGTAGGCTAGACTCAGCAGCTGATACCAGTAAATATCCCAGGGACAAAGCAGTGGTAAGTCACTTTCACGTTGTTAGCCAAGTATGTGTCCATTGAGTCATTAGAAGATAACCTCATCTTGAAGGAGAATTTACTATACTGACTACCCTGTGTGAAGAAATTATGTGATGGTTTAGTATCCAGAGTGCTCTACATACTGTATTGCTAGGATGGTGAGCTAGTAGATTAGGGAGGTTCCTCCTAAGGCTTGAATGACAGACCATTTGTGAAAAGAAGCAATCATTTGATGACTAACTAGACCATCCTGAGCATTCCTGTGTGCCTATTGAATGTGATGCAACTAGAAAGTAGATAAATGCTTCACTGAAACATGTGAAATTTTGTGCTTTAATCAGCCATAGACCCTCAATATTGTGCCACCTATACAAAGCTTCTATCTGATAGGTGGCTTTTCTATTGAGGCAGTCAATTATAACCTAACCTCCCTTCTATGAATATTTGAATATTCATGAGTTATAAGACACACCTCTATTTTATCCCCATCAACCAGCACCTTCAGGACAGAGTATAGTTACAAACTCTTAAACTCTTAGCAACTTCCATGGATTTGTGATTAATTAGTTCAAATATTGAAATTTATTTATTTATTTATTATTTATTTATTTCCTTCCTTCCTTTCTTTCTTTCCTTTTCCTTTCTTTCTTTTCCTTTCTTTCGAAAGCTTTAGGAAAAAGCAACTCCAGTTATAGTAGCTGAGAGATTTCCAGCATACTCCTCTGCTTACAAGTAGATATCTCTAGAAAGATTATGTTAAGTTTTAGTATACAAAGTTGTAATTAATTTCACTGGCTTTGTGGATTAACTGAGCCTATAAATTTCAGTCTGTCTTGGGCAAACACAAACTAATGCTAGGAAACATTGTGATACAAGCCATTTTGGTTTTAAGCATTTTCCTAGGCTTATATAATGATTTAGAGTTGTATCCTAGAGATAATAGCATTGTAATTAATGTTGAATGTACTAACTGCATGTATGATATCCTTCTGTAAAATATTTTGCCTCTCTCTTTTAAAGAGAAGGCTATGTGAGGATATAAATAATCCCCTTTCCAAAGGATTTCTCTTCGAAGCTCAGTCTCAGAAGCCATGGTTGCAGAGGAAATGAGGGGGATACAGCAATTTCAGTAAAGTGTTGTTTAAGAAAGACAAGCATCATTGCATTATGATCCCAGGGTATAAACTGCTAAAATGTGAATGCAACAGACAGCCCCATACTGCCAGTCTTATTGACCATGATGGCCATGCTATTTTGCTTTGAGTCAGCTGAAGATACTGGATTGAAGGAGCAACCACCTGAAATAACTACTTTGCCTAAGTCATTCCATGCCCAATGAGATCAAATCACTCTGGATGCAATTCTGAAACCATTCATTTCAAGGCAGTCTTGCATTCTTCTAAGATCCACTTTAATAGTCCCAGAAGCATTAAGCTTCATTTATAAATTAACAAGTTACAAAATGGGATTTCTCTTGAAACTTCACAGTTGTTGTTGTTTTTTAAAGGATGCTAGCAATGAGAGAGAGTTATGGTTATGAGAGGTTAAGGTGAGATCAAGCAGAACATATGGAGATATATAAATCATCATAAATATGAAGAGAAGACATTAATAACAGTCTACAATATTAGAAAAATAGAATTGGACTGCAAAGTTCACAATCAAAATGCAATCAAATATGTTTTCTCAGAAGTCAGCTCTGATTTTATGAATATTCCTTACTAAAGTGCACCTTCATTAGTTCAGTTGTTGGATTTATCAACTACACATATCTTAGCATTTTTACTGCTTTGAAATCCATGCTTTGTAGATATGTGTAGATATGTAAATGTAAAGACTGCAACTTTAGTTAATAATCAGAGAAAGCAAATGTTAATCTGTAGATCTAAGAATTAAATATATAATTGTCTGTTTGCTGAAGCTAATAAATGGAGACAGTCTCAAAACAAACTTTAATTCTACTAGTGGATGATTATAAAAAGCTTTTATAAAAGCTTATAAAAAGCTTTTGCTCAAAAAATGCTTATATTGGGATTCTATGCAAATTATTCCAATGTAATCAATTAAAAGGGAGAGGTTTAATAAACCAAAACATCTGTAAAATTGTGTCTGTGTGTATGTTTGTGTGTGTGTGTGTGTGTGTATAAATGTGCACGCCGTAATGTGCTTTTGACTCATATAGTGTTGGAAACAATGGCCTTTGCTTTCCATGGGCTTTGGTGCAAGAATAATCATAATACTTTGCCAAAGAGCAGAAAGAAATAGATCCAGGAAGGCTGGGAGTGCATGGCCTTAAAATACAGTAAGTTTTTAAAGAAAAGGAAAGGCTCCATTATTCTTGCATTAAAGTGCCTCTCTCCCCCTTCCTCCCTCTCTCTGTCAGTCTCTTGCTCACTTGCTGACTCCCCCAGCCTCTCTGAAGACAGATCGCTCCCTTAATCACTCTGGAAAAGAACCCCAAGCCGATATAATATTATAATTAATTAATTCACTAAAAAGGTATTAAATTTCTTTTTCCCCCTGGATATTATCTGAATTCATTGACCTTTAGAAAAATCACCCTCTAATTGTAACCAGGTTCAAGTGCATTTCCAGCCTGTCCCTTTTACATTAATAATATCTTCCAGGACTCTGCTATGCTACTTAAATATTGTATAAATTTCAGTGCCCCCTTAAAAAGGGGAGAGAGAGAGAGAGAGAGAGAGAGAGAAAGCCATGAAATGAAAACTCTGAGAGGTCTAAAATGGCTTTTCAATAGGGGAGGATTTGAGTTCAAACTGAGATTATATATAAGGATAGATATGTGAACTGTGAACTCCAACATATATATCAAGGATAAAAAGACAGAGAAAGCATCCCCAGAAAGTTAAAACCTAAAATTACCTAAAGCTAAACTGAATTTTCTAGACCCAGTTTCCAAGTTTTTAAGAACATGATGGATCAAAAGAGAGACATCTTCACAGGGCTTATATGGCAAAACTAAACAGGTAACCTGAAGCACCATCAATTCCTTCTTCTTTACTTCCTCCCCCACCTCCTGTTTGATTGTTGTTATTGTTCAAGATGAATACTCCAGGTTTGTACATTTCTCATTGCTCTAAAATTGAAAGCCCATTCTAGGATCATACAAGAGAAGATTTTTCTTTCAAAAACAAAGGCAATCTGAAGGCAACATTACTTCATGTACCTGAAGTAATACATGTCTTAAAGAGAAATGGAAGAACTACAGATTTCTAGGAGATACAAGCTGCTTTCTGGTGAGTATGGTGATAGGACAGAAGAGAGATTAGGTACCCTGATATGAGAAAATATGGTTCTTCAGATAACTTAAGTCCAAGCTTTATAGCATATTACAGATAAAACTAGCATGGTAATGACTCTAGCCAAATAATGTATTGTAAAAATGGTGGGATAATATCCTGTTATAGTACTAGTTTTACAAAAACAAGAATCCTTTTTTAAAATCTCTAGAAAGCACTGGTTCAAACTCCCCCATCCAAATATTACTATAACTATCTTGTAATTTAGTAATTCCATAGGTAGTTGACTACTAAATCCATCCAGTAATCAAGAAAGCCAAACAAGGGATTTACTGGAAGATCAGAATCAAATATTTCTAAAGATTGGCCCTCACTTTATAAAAATATTCATGAAGTAGAGGTTTGATTTCCTCTTTTTAAGACATTGATTTTCTCATTTAAATTTTAATTTACAATGTATTCAGTAATATGCATTTATTGCCTGCATGCTGTTAGATGGGACAACTAATGTTTCTGGGGAGAATGTTTTAGTATGTGACATTATATTGATGGCAGAGATAAAAATATAACAATCCCATCTTCCAAATGAACAGCCATCTTCCTCTCCCCTATTTTGAGAACTATCTAATGCAATCTATTCTTCTCACAGATTTCCTACCTTCAAAAAAGCCCACCCCCACTCAAAAATATTGTTGTTTGATGTTGATATTTGAACTTATTTAGAGTAATTATACTTTCTCTAGCTTATATATGATCTGATCTGAACCATCCAAATCATTGTTATGAATCATGGTTTGTGGGACATTCTTGGTTATCAGTAATCTTTTTTTTAGCTCAAGATGGCTATAAGGGAAAGTTACAGCTAAGAAAAACAAAAAAGAATGAAGAAAATTGTTTAGTGAGAGAGAAAGAGAAACTGAGAGAAGGCCCTCTACAACCATGTTTCATCTTGAACATTGTTCTACCATCTAAATTAAGCCATTTGGTCTTTTTAAAATAGTCTTTTACGAATATAATTATTCTAACTGCAAATCTTTCAAAAGTTTCTCCTATAAAGATAGGTCATGTCCTTTAGATTACAGATATGCTATAGATATCCAGGTCTTTATACGACACTGAGGCAACATTTTGCATTCAGGTTGTCCTTCCAGTAGAAATCTAGGTATCACAATAAGTAAAACTAACCAAGGACAGAAGAACTTTCTTTTTTTAAAAAAATAATCAGCATATTGTCTCTCCAGCATAAAATATTGCAAAACACACACACACACAGACACACACACACACGCACATCCAACATCACTACTAACATTTGGAATGTGTTATTTTTATTATACTGTACTGAGTTATAAGATACCTTTTCAAATTTAAAGAGTAGGAATTGTATAGACTGCCTGTATGGGACACTGTTCTTTCAGCAGGATGTTCTAGTTTCCATCTAGGTCTTTGAGAGCAGTGGTCCCCAAACCTTTGGGCACCAGGGACCGGTTTCATTGGAGAGAGGTTTTTCCGCGGACCAGAAAGGGGGTGGTTTCATGTGCTGCCTGCATCACACAGATGGGGCTTTGCTTGTTTGCTCCGACCGTTGTTTGGCATGCCACGGCCCGGTGCTGGTCCACGGACTGGGGGTTGGGGACCCCTGTTTTAGAGAACTTGTCAGACTGTTTTAGAAAAAAAAGTGTCTTGTTCGGCATTTAATCCATGACATAGAATGCAGAGTAATCTTATTTTTCTCTCTATAGAATGCAGAGTGCATAAAAGTCTGAGACATTTCTACTGGCATTATATTCCTTGAGGAAAAAAATAGTTCTTTGCTATGCTTCATCCCATCACAGGTTTCCTGTTTTCATCACTCCCAAATATAATTTGGCAAATAGTTGCTTTTACTGAAAATGTTCAAGCCCTCAAGATTCTTAGACTTTCTTTTTTTCTTTGAAAAAAATTACTGGAAATTTAAGAATGGCACTTTCTCACTGGCAGAAGTCAGTTGAACATTCCCCGTTATCTGATTGCCTATAAATATGGAAGCTGCAATACCAAACTGAAATCTGAAGGAAGTGGTCTTCTGCTATGCAAAGCAACTTTCTTCCTATCCCTACAACCCTCAAAAGAGGCCAGATGCATCAATCGATGGAATACAGCAGTTACCTGGAGCAGATACTAGTAGCTAAATGTTGGAGGGTGCAGAGCTATGGGAATCTACAACCTCAAAATTAGTTTTGCCCCTTGGTTGTAGTAAAGGATGCTCTCCCAGGTCAATAATGAAGTAAATTGTATGTTGGACTGAATTTACTTTTTGTTACACATGCAAGCTTTCATGTCACTAAATTTGCCTCAATTCATTAAGTAAGCAAGTGCAAAGTTCTGGCTGTTTTTTCCTCACCCACTTTTTAAAATTATTAATCATTCACATTTTGTAATTGAAATTCATATAATTAAGAACCATGTCCAGATTGCCACTAATGCAAATCCACTAAATCTGTCAGATACAAATGTCTCTGCAACCATTCAGTTCAGCTGTGATAGCAGTTACTTATTTAAGAATCAATCAAGACACTTTGTCTCCTCACTTTATTTTTCTAGTAACTATCTGGCTCTCTCTTGTGGCCATGGAAGTTCCATACAAGCTTCCCCTTCAGCATTAACTTTCATTGGGAGTCAGGGGTAGGATGAGTAGAATGAGAGAGAAAAAAGTCCAATCTATTTTTTATCAATTTACTATTATGTTCCTATGTGTAACTGTGGGAGCCGATCCTCCCAGAAAAGAAGCAATCCAATTTGGGACTGTGATCATAATAAAATGACTTTGATTAAGTTAATCGCTTTCTTCACAAGTTTTGCTTGAATCAGAGCTGACTGATATGGTCATCTCCCCTGTTAACTTCACCTAGTCATGTTAATTGAGCTTATTATCTCAATGGGTTATTAAGCTATTACTTGCTACATACAAAACTACTTGCTACATACACAATGTGTAAAACTAATCTGCAGGACTTTTTAGAACTGAAAAAGCCAGTTTAGAATGGGGGCGGTGGGAAGTAGAAAACTCACATAGAAAAGTAATATTATTTTTTCCCATTTGTTAATTACATTAAATCTTTCTCTTCCTCTTTGTGTGTAGCCATTTTAAATAATGGGTTTTAATTTGTAATTGATACATCATGACAAGGCATTTAAATTTATATTGTGTGATGTCATTAGTGTCAATGTAAATCATTTGTATAATGATGTAATTACACCAGTGATGTGATGCAAACGACATGATTTGCATCATTTGTATAACATTGCACAAATATCATCAATTGCCACAAATGATACATTTTTAGATTTAATGGAGATTGAGAAGTAACAAATCCAATTTCACTAGTTAATCTATTAAATAGTTTACAATAAATCATTCTGAGGGCAACATTTAGGAATAAATCATTTTAAGATTTGTAGTCAGAAGGACAATCTTCAGAAAAATGGTATATAACTAATTTTTAAAAAAAATTATCATAAGTCACATACATTTCAACAGCATATACCTCTCAATACGATTTGCAAATGAACCTTTCTCTCTTCCTATAAAATGACAAAAAAGAATTTGATTCATGGGGAAATATCTATAATTCAACTAAAATGTTTTTGATAAATTGGGTTCATCCAGCACTATTAACTGTTTGAATAGTATCCAATAGGATGTGACTATGGGCAGCAGATAAAATTCCTGAACATCCTATTCAAAAAATATAAATATTAATTTAGTCAACAACTTCATTGTTCACATATATCTGTCTACCTGGGAATGAACATTCCCATGTAGCAATTTTTAGTGTCATAGGTTGTTGGCCGATTCTGCAGAGTTAATAATGAGCTCAACCCCAGGTAGTCTTACCTGACTTTTTATATCCTGCTTAGAGCTTTGACACAAATTTTCCCTCCTTGGGTGACTTGTATTCTGTAATCAACGGCCCTTCCAAACCTCATTCTTTGTGACCACTGTTGAACTGAAGGAAACCCCTTTCGTCCTCTGTTTCTCCCTTCTGATCGCAAAGGAACGTTAGACTGGTCTTTTGCATTTCTGAGTTGGTTCTATTAATTGGAAGGAGGGTTAAGAATTTGCAAGGTCGTTTCAATCTACATCTGACCTTCAGAGTAATCCTTTATACCCACACCAGAGCATGTCATTAAAATGAGGCCCTCTACCATCTCCCAGCATTCTTTTATTCTCTCCTTGTGCACATTAATTGCTCATAAGTTGATTTGATCTCCCTATTCTGCAAGAAGTAAATTGGCCTCTTATTTCACCATTTTCATCCTGTTTTCTTAATTAGGCCCTTAAAAATCTCTAGGGCCTCAGCCAGGCCGCAGGCCTCATCCTGGGAATAAATTTTGATCTCTGCCTGATAAAGAGTGAGCAAACCCTGAGATTGAACAATGTCATTCTTTCCCTCCTCCCCTTCTTACTATTCTCCTGACATGAAAAGGCTATCAGTTTTTCCTCTGTGTTAATATAGGAAATAATTCACACTTCAGGCGTTGTTCTCTATTTAGTGTTCACACTCCCCAGATAAATCAAATCAGGATGAGGGTTTTTTTTAAGTGTCTGAACACACATTCTTTCTCTTTCACTCTCTTTTTCTTTAATAAAGTTTCCAAGATATATAGTCTGGGTAATTTTTTTACCCTCATCCTAGTGAATCTGTTTTGGAAGCTTGCTGACTTTTCATAAGAAAAAGATGCAGTTCACTGAACATTTTCTGTTTCTCCTAAATGGTTATATATGGTATAGGAACACCAGAATATTCCATAGTGACAATTTTGTGAAAACAAAAGCAGAGTAATAAAACGAGAGAGAGAATAAGTTTTAGCCTATGAATTTCAACAGCTGCTCATTGTATCCCCATTAAAATAGAAATCAATTTAATATTATGCATTCCTCATATATAATATTTCCCAAGGAAATCATTAATAAAGAAGAAATTTAACCCAGAGTCCATGGTATCTTCAATTAAAAAAAAACCAAGGAGTCTTTCATCTCAATGGTATTCCATCAAATTTAAACTACTGAAACTGTTTACATCTTAAAACATGATGCCTGGATTATACCTCCTTTTGTCCCCAAATTAAAAAGGCAAAGTAGCAAATATTGACTGCTTCATAGATCAGTGATGGTGACATCACAGTTCTGATGAAAAGCTACTAAAGCAAAAACAAAATTGTTGGGAAAATATAGTGCAGTCATAGCACTTATACCAGCCATTCTTGAACGCTTTTATCCCAACTGGAATAATTGGCCCTAGGACTCCTGTTCTTCCTCTTCCCTGTTAAGAAATATTGTGATGGTGTGAGATCCGTACATGGCTTCTCTGCTATTTCCCTGAACTGTTAGTGTCAAACATAAACCCAGTACGTTCCCTGAGGGTTTAATTACAATGCTGAGCAATTAATTAGAGGATTGTTATTGGGGAAAAAAAGTTGTTGTCATGACTACAGCACCCAGGGCACTTCCACACCACCAGCATTTTCATTCCCCAATTTATCAGAAGCACTTTGAAGGCGATCTGTTACAGTCTTCACTTAGGTGGCCTTGAAAGGCTGAGAACAAGGAGCGAGAAATCACTGTTCTGCCCTGAGTTGCTGTAGGTCCTGCACTTACAAAGGTTCCCCCCAGCTCTACACAAAAGGCAAAGAAAAAGAGGAGGGAACCATATGGCACTCTGGAGGGTGATTGCTCCTCCAGGAAAGAGAAGGGAGAAACTAACAAAACACTTGTCAATTTCATCCCTGCTCTTTTGGTCCAAAATAAGGAGAGCTGCAAAGCTGTCAATGTCAAGCAAGTGTTTCCCTTATAGGAGCCAAAGCTGTGGGAACAGGAAGAGGAGCAAGAGATCAGGAAGAGGAACAAGAGTTCCCTCCAGTGGGGAAACTGAAGCACAGTGTTTCCAAAACAAAGAAACAGCCCCAAATCTAACACTGCAGCAGCTACAACTATACTGTAGCTGATTCAGAAATAAATCTGATATTGCTGATGATATAGGAATGCAGAGTTATGGGTTGGCTTGCAGATTGGCGCTGAATCTATCTATACACTACTAAAATTCTTGTTGTCATAACGTTTACCTGTGCAAAAGATGCATTATAGGGCAACAATTTTTGAACAAAGGTATTTGAAATGAGCTAAGTTACACAATGTCCAAAATCCAAAACCCAGGACTCCCAAGGGAATGCAAATGGAGAATGTTGTGGCTGCTTCAGGGCTACTGGCTGCTGCTGCATTGTAGTCACGTGATCTTCATTTTCAACGTTCTGTGACAGTTTCCAGCCAGGTCAATCATCAGTAACTGAGTTTAAATATGCTTGGGATGTCCATCATCGAACAAATATTAAAAAATAAAATAAAAAGTAATAAAAAGTAATAATTAAAAATAATAAATACATTTTTTTTAAAAAAAAAACCAATCTCAAAGGGCAGACTTGATGAACCACTAACACTTTTTCTGCCATCAGTTTTTTATGTTTCTAAACTTCTGAATGATTTCCTGCACCTCTGTGAAAGGTTTGGCAGCTAAATTGCATCCTTTGACCCTCAAGTGTTGGATATGTCTGACAAGGTATATGTCAGGTAGAGAACTAGCAACTTGATATCCATAAGAAAATTTCACAAAATCTAGAACTATAAAGTAGAAAGTTTGAAGCTGCCCATCAACAATTGCTATATAAACAGCAGACATTAATGGCAGATGGAATAAGTATATTAATCGCCTTCCCTGCACTGAGATTATTGTATTTCTAAGTAAATTACAGTAATTATTTCTAAGTTGACACGCTACAATATAAACTAGCATTTGCAAATATTATGCCAAGCGGTTGTCTTTTTCTCTTGTTTGTCAATGTATAAATGATCAACTTACATAGCTGTCAAACTACCCTTCATAATAATTTCCCTAATATCCACTGCCAAATCTCACTTACAAAGAGGATAATCAAGGTGTGTTTAATCAGTTCTGTCCAGTCTTAAGAAGGGTTCTCACTCAATTCCTCACTTGATAGATACTTGAGATGCCAGTCCTGATGTACATGGAGTGTGATGTGATTAGCTTCTGTTCTAATAATTTTGGTGATAAGACAAGTATATCAACTAAGGACATGAGAAGTACATCCCATTAACAGAAGGAAGCTGATGAGAATATTCCAATATCTTATGTAGATAGTGGCCTCAGATATTTTGCTCAAGTGAAAGCAAAAGTTCTTCTCCAAATGTTTGGCATAATGTGTCTGAAGTAGGATAATTTGAATCTGAATTTGTTCAAAACTCCATGTGTTTGTTTTCTTGGTTATGAGTCTTCTCAGGAGTCTTTTATGGCATGAAGTTCAAACACATCAGTTCCTTTCCTATCCTGTTTCTTCAAAGTCTGCATAGCAGGGTGGTGTCAATATTTTAAATCCCAAATCAAACAGTGTAATGTAATAGGTAATATGTTGGACTAGGATCCAGAAGATTTCAGAATCAAATCCAGCCTCAGGCACAAAAGCTCACTGGATAACTTTGGGACATTCAGTCCAACCTACCTCACATTATTATGGGTAAAAACTGGAGGAATGTGCTATAGATGCTACCATAAGCTCCTGGAGGAAAAGCAGTACATAAATATAACAACATAATAAATCTATACCAGGGAAACTGCAGGAACAGTCCTAATGTCATTGTTTTTTCAATGTTGTTTTTCAACCCATTGCTCACCTATTGTCTACTACTTATGAGTTTTCCATTAGCACCTTTGGCCTAATCTAACACACAGTCCTTTTGATATTCTCAAATCAAGTGTGAATTTAAGTTATATAAAAAAAGAACAATATTCAGGGCATATCTTCCTTTTTTAGGGTTAGTATATGAAAACAAATGATGTTTTCCTCTAGTTACAGAACTTAAAATTTAAAAAGGAATTTCTAGGTCCCACTTTTTTCTTAGAGTATGGCATTAGTCAATGTTACAGTGTTATAGTCCAATTATTTCTCATTTATAGGGACTATCATTTGCCATCCAGAGCTTAGAAACACTGATTCGTAGTTCTGTCCTCTCCATAATATATTTCTATATATTTCTCCAGTCTGTCAGAAATTAAAAAGGTATTAATCACATTCTTTTTTTATGCAAAATAGTGAATTGCAAAACATATGAAGCAGGTATTGACTAACTAGGTGGAATATCATTAATCATCAATGAATTTCAAGATGGAAAATCACAATAAATTAGGGTCTAGAGATATTAAGAATTACTGCTTTAAATCTGCAACAGTAGATAACTCTACACAGCTATTTTGATGTCTTTTTTTTAAAGTTAGCACCAAATAATGTTATTTATGGAGAATATAAATACTTTCTCAAGCCATAGCTACAGATAGCTATCTACAACCACTGGTGCTTCAGCTTTAACTTTTTATTCTCCTTCTATATTCATAAAGGGTACAGTTAGTCCAGACATCATCATGATCTTATACTGATGTTACTTTTTTTTCTTGAATACATTTCAAGGAAAGCCCCAAATATAGTATTATAGTAATCTAGATGCCAAGTAACTAGAGCATAAATAGGCCCTCTCAGAACGTCACAGAGTCCCAGGTCACTTCCAGGTTTTGAGGTCCCTTGCCATGTCTTTTAAAAGAAATGGTCTCACACAGAACAACATAAGAACGAGAGGCGGACATAATTTGGACACTTTTTAAAATAAAGGATACGTGTAATATGAGACCCACCTGAGTTTGAAGTCCAGGACAAACAGTCCTCCTGGCCTTTCTCACTGGCTCTCAGTATGAATTTCTGGGCAAGATCTTGCTTCTTCAGGCAAGAGTGCATTGGTGATTCCAAGACAATGAGAAAAACATCCATGCACAGCCCCTTGATTTAGGCTGAAGGAAGACTGATTATAGAGCAGAAGGATTTTGAATGGTTCCCTCCTTAGCTATCAAACCCTTCTCCATTTTGGTATCCTATGCATGGCAATATGCTGAATATCCCCTTAATTAAAAAAGGAAGAACTGTGATATTCATCCTGTCTCAGCAGAAATCAGTATGATTTGAATGGCTTCCTACAATATTCAGAAGGTTTTGGCAAAAAGGAATGCCTAGCGGGGCCATTTAGAGTTACAATAGTCAAAGCTTCCATTGCATTTAAAATAATTTATAATTATTCCACAGGAACACCTGTATCTGTGATTATTGTAAGATAGTTTAAAGTAATGCTCTTAATACACACTTTCAATCCCTACCCCCGTAATTTAACTGTCAGTAGATCCGAAAGCATGCATTGTACCTTTTATGAGAATATCTCTCTCTCTCTCTCTCTCTCTCTCTCTCTCTCTTTCTTTCTCTCTCTCTCTCTCTCTCTCTTTCTCTCTCTCTCTCTCTCTCTCTCTCTCTCCCTCTCTCTCCCCCCCCCCACTTAATGAAATCACCTTACCTTTTAAAAAAGGGTAAAATTATATCCTTGGAAATATTTGGAAGAATTCAATATGTTCAAGTTGAAGATGAAAATTAAGGCAGACATCATAGCAGTCTTCAAATATCTGAAACCTGTCCTCGGAAGATGGAACAGACTCATTCCCTGTTTCTCCAGAGACTTTGACTAGAACCATATTTCAGCTAATAATTAGTCTTATTCAGATATTACAGGTATTAATCACTATAAGTATGCTCCAATTAAGCATTACTCCTACTGACATCATTCCAGCAATATTAGCCACCTGTACACATCCATGTAAGCAATCTAGATGACTACAAGAAGAAAACCTTTTTGTGCAGTTTGCATGAATCTTTGGCTTCCGCTTGAGTCAGAATCTTAATGGAAGAACTTTGAACTAAGAGTATGCAGCAAATACAAGTTCACTCTTTATAAAGCCACAGAGATGGTAAAGCAATCTCAACTGATCAAAGCAAAACAGAACAGTCATACATGTGAAAAGTTTGCTCTAGCAAACATGCTCTGTGTATGGAGTTGCTCAAAAGAAGCTGACCGGCTATGAATCCTGCATAGAGAAGTGACTAATTCTTTCCCATTTTGTGTGAATGCAAATGCTCATTGGACCTAATACTTTCCCATTATATATGATTTGTCCTGGTTAATAATACTGGTAATCATTTTTTCTGCTTTTGCGGTTTGGGAGCTAAGATAGGGCGGTCACAGTAAGTCTGCAGTTGTTCCATCTATGGACATTCTGATGAATTTCTAGGAGGAGTTGTTTTTTCTGTAGTACACAGAAGTAGTTGGCTGTATCAACTGCTTCCAGATTCCTTATTGACATCAAGGGACAGGCTACCAGAATTCTAACATGGCCGGCTTCTACTGCCATTTTAACCCCGATTGCCATGGGGGATTTGCAGATTAAGGGCTTATTGAAAGCTGGAGGTAACTGCAATGCCTCTTAGCTGTTGCATATAAAGATCAGAGTTTTGCAGAAAAACGCAGACCTCATGAAAAGATTGAATGAATACTTGGGAGGGGGGAGCTTCAGAGACTTGTTCCGGGGTGATTTGGGCTGAGTATTTTGGAAGTCATGGATGAGGTCTGTTTTGTTAACGGGTTCTTTGTGTCATAATTTTTGAAATGAAAGGAATCCTGAAGCTGTAGATTGGTTACTCACATTTTTTGTTGTCTTTGCAATAGGGAGAAAGGAATCAATCATCTATTCATCTGTTTTGTAGGATTTATGGAACCTAGTATCATTACTGGGGCTAGTCCAGATTCTTTTGTTGCCTCTGCGTGGCAGTTTTGGGCCATAGGATTAAACCAGAAGGGTTAAGGCCTGTCACAAGATGAGAGCTTATTTCAGCGGTTGCTACTTTTTCACCATCTTAGTTCACCACCACCACCTTTTTCTTTGGTATCTTGCCTTACCTTTTGGGCTTTCCAGCTTTTCTTCTTTATTTATTACTCAATATTTATCTTTTCTTTTCATGCTTACTTCTGTCTCTGCTGTTAACAACTGCTTTACATAATTAGCTAAGTCAACAGCTATGTCCTCTACCGAGCAGTTCACTAAATTGCATCCTTATTTTCCATCAGGTTCAGAGATTATGAACATAATCAATGGCTACTGGTTTTGAAAGTTATATATTACTATCAGTATCCAAGGTATTATTTCTCTGGATGTAAGGTATCAGGGAACAAAATAAGCGGGATACCAATATAATTATATCCTTGTGAATTTATTCACAAATGTTTTTGGAGGAAAATTGTAAGTCTTTGGTCTTATTTAGCTTTTTTATATACTTACATTAGCTGGTGGGTGATGTGGATTGTATAATGACATCATGGCCCATGTACTACATTACCTGCAAGAGGCACAGCTTACATCAGGGGTCTGCAACCTTGACAACTTTAAGCTATGCTGGCTGAGGAATTCTGGGAGCTGAAGTCTGCAAGTCTTAAAGTTGTCAAGGTTGCAGACCCCTGGCTTACATGACCCCCATCATCATCCTTGCTATGGGATGCTGACACTAGCTATCCCTTAGTGGCATGGCATTTTATTTTGCTCCTGAAATAGATTAAGCACCCAATGGAATAGGCCATTACTGAGTGCTTCTCTCTGTGCTTTGTCCCAATCTCCTGCTCCTGAAGTTGCAGTGCTTATATTAATGAGTGAGTGTCATTGCAGTTTGCATGTTTGCATGTTGCTGCATCCTGAGTTATGAGTAATGTGGCTACTTGTAGAGATGTCACATGTTCATTGTCTTGCAGTTCCTGCTATTCTAATGTGACAGGCTGAATGCACCATTGAACAAAAGCACTGAGGTACAGAAGCTTAACACTAAGAGCAGACAGAAAAATGCTTGAAATGTACAGTAGTTTCTTTTAGCTTTTTTTGAGGTTGTATAACAAAAGAACATTGATGGACAGGGTGATGCATCCTAGTTTTTCACCAATAGCTGAGCAATAAATAGCTCAGGCATTTCGGTGCTAATTTGTTGACCAATAACTGGAAATTATGATTGACTATCACTTTTCTGCCTATACTGCAGACTTGAAGAATTAAACAAGGTCATTCCCATAGCATTCTCATAATTTAAGGAATCGGGCCTTCAAACCTGGTTTCATTTCAATTGTAGGATCACAAGATTTCAGCTGTTTATCTGGAAATGCCCCAGAGCTTTTACTATATTCTGGATTTCATCCTTAAACTGATATATTATACTACTTAACATTGATATGATGCTTTCGAAGACTCCTCACAATCAATCATGCCAATAAGTGTTTCCTAAACTAGTGTCTTCTGGTCTGTATTTTAGATTATACTCGACTGAACAGCTCTAGACAGAAACAGGGTAAGGAACACTTTTATAAGGCAATTGGCTTTAATTAGCTTACTCCAAGAAAAGCTTGATCACTTCATCTAAAATATGATATATAGGTTCATTCATTCATTCATTCATTCATTCATTCTGAAGTGGGATAGCTTATAAATTAAATTAGTCAATCAATATAATATTGCAAAAGAGCAAAAGACCAAAGTCTGGCTGCAAGCCTATAAATTTTTCCCTAGTCACAATCTAATTAAATCCAATAGGACTTACTTTTGAGTAAACATACAGTATATGTAATTACTAACATAAATCAGCCTTAAGCTATTTTTCTTAAGGTTGTATTTGGTTAATTGTTGATCATTCTGATAATTGCCTCCCCATTCCGACCCTTATATTAACTTCTGTGGGATTTGGATTTATTTTAAAAAATGTTAAAAAGGGAGAAATAAAAACTCATATGCTAAATAACCAAGCTGAAATAAAGCAGTTTCAATAGTTGTTTGCACTTCTTTCTTTCTGAAAGTGCAAGGAATGGCAAGTATTAGTATGTCAATTTGATATGCCATGCAGAAGATTCAGTACAGAAAAATTATACTTAAATGTGGATAAAGGAAAAATCTGAGCTTGAAACCAGATGGCAGTTAAAAACTCCTGGATGCCATGCTAACAGCACCATCTGGTGCTCTTAGTCCATAAGCACAATTTGCTTAAAGAATTTAAACTCTGCATATTTCCTGGGAAAAATATTCAGCAAAGACAGCAACACTTTCCCAATTATTTCACATTGCAGATCTACTTGCCTCTCCCACTCTATCACAGGCTGGGTTCCCCACCCCGATCTCCTCATCTGATGAAACAGCAGGAAAAGATTTTTCTTGTTAAAATGTGTTCTTATTTATACATACACCTGTTTATGTATGTATATGTTGTAAAGAAACACATGCAGCATGGAGAATTTATGAAACTAAATCATAGGCATAATGGAAAACTTGATACTATAAAAGCTAACTAAGAAATCACAAACAAGGTCCAAAAGCAGGTATTCGTTTTTTGTTTGTTTATTTGGTGAAGAACAAACATACGCCAAGTGGATTGGCATCATGAATAAATTGAGAAAATTGAAGATCCAGGGGATTGGTGTATGTAAAGAGGCCCTCTTTAAGACACTACCCTTCCAGACTGTAAATTGTGCCTAATATATCCTTCAGAATATAGCATTTGCCAATTTTTTGTTATGCAATAACCCAAGAAAGCATATTCATAACGCAAATGTACTGATTGTGGAATTCCCGTCCGGACCATTTATAATGGGCACCAAGTTTAAGCATTTTTGGTATGTCTGTTTCCCTGGATTTTGACTAAGCTTATATTACTGTTTCATTTTATGCACTTCTTTCATGGTTAACTATTTTAATTTTGAATGATTTTATTAGTTTGTTTTATAGTTTTACAGCTTTATTTTTCACAAAACCAAACTAAAATGTTATAAATCAATAAAGTGATAAAAAGTGGTGATAAAGATCTTGAAATTGGAAGAGCACTTAACAAAAGTTGTATCCTGCCAAGATAGTCCCATCCCCTATGAATTTCTACAGTTGTTTTAAACCTGTCTAAATTGGGCTTCACTATATCTGATGACAATAAAGTCCACAGTTTAATTATTTGTTGTGCGAAGAAACATTTTTTATGAGTTCTGAATTCTCCATTTCTCCACATTTAGTTTCAATAGGTATTAACATCTTGTATCTAGAAAAATTTAAAAATCGACTTGTTTAAACAGAAGCTGCAAACTGTGATGATATTTTCATTAATCTATTTACAATGATCATAAGCTGCCTTTTCTGATGGTCACTACCAGTTCCATCATTTAGGTATACATGATGCCCAGAATTGTGTGCGTGCATGTACAAATAAGTATTCATTTGTATTTGCTTGCATTGAACTTCATTTGTCATTTTAAGGCACATTCACTCAGTTTAAAGATCTTTTTGGAGCTTTTAATCATAGTGTTAACTTGTGGTTCAGAAATACAGGTATGACTGAGGGAAGCTGGACACACCTGTCCCTATTCACATACTTCACAGCCAAATACCCCTCCCTCCTCTTTCCCCTCCTCTTCCTTGAGGAGGATCTTTGTCCATTGCTGGCTTCCTGCTATTCCATCAAGCATAAGCCAAACACCGGGAGAGGAACAGCTCTTCTTCTCCCTGAATGTTCATTGCAGGTCATTGGTTTCCAGCTGCTATTAACAGTGAGCTGAGTCACTCTGATCAGTTGATGGGAACTCACAGGATAGGTACCATTTTGAAGGTGGCTCAAGGTAGATTTACCATGTTTTTTTATTTGTTAGATTTGAAGTGAGGATTTTTATTTATCTCTACAGCACCTACTCTATGAGATTGGGCTAAGAGAGTCATTAGTTCAAAGTCATAAAGTTTCCATGATTATGGCTGCATTGAATCAAGGTTCCCCTAGACTAGGCCCAATTTTTTAACCACTATAACAGTTGCAGGTATAAAGGACTTTTTTTTCCCTGGCTTTAGTTTTTTAAATGATTTTCACTTTGCCACTTAGTATAAGACGACCATCTTAATGATTGCCTCTTTGACTAAAATGAACAGCCTCTCAGACAAAGAGATGCACAGCAATAGGATGCGGTTAAGTCTAAAATTGAAAATGACACATTTATCCTCAGTCTTTGAACCACAATGTAATCTCCCCTTCCCCTTAGGGTTGATAGAATGTTGAAATATTTTCCAGCTGAAAAATACTGAAAGTAGACCGGAATATTTGTTTGGCCTTTTTCATTAGGCAAAGTATATAGTTTGATAAGTGTCAAAAAACAGTATTTTAAAGCAAAAGATGCTTGCTGTAATTGGAACATTCTTTACTCAGTTTTTCAACAATAGAGTGATTCTCATACCTTTTCTCAGACCAAAATAAGTTCATTGTTCAAGTATTGCTTTTTCCTAGAACAGCATCATTTAGGGATAACAATATAGTTATTTTCAGGATTTATTACAAATAATACCATTTTTCTCTTCCACGTTATTTTTGTGACAAGCAAAGAAAACCGAAATCATTGGAAAGATATGTTTACAAAAGGTACCATTTTCCTCACACCACATGGGACATTATCTTTCAGTGGTAAGAAGCAAATTTATAATAGAAGTGGTATTAATGCATTAATGAGCTCCTCCAATTCCAAAGCAGGCAAATAATATATCAACTGATATTAAATAAATAAATTTAATGATTGTTTCCCCTCTGTTCCAGTCCATTACTTTAAACATTTATTTATAAAACAGTAGTAACATTTCAGAATCAGAGCACAGTGCATTTTTTTCCTTTTTCTTAAAGTAACTTTTTTTAACAACAACAAAAAGTATGATTAATTCTCATATAAGGATTCCCCCCTCCCAATTCTCAAAGTGAAAAATATTCTCTCCACTCCAGTTAGGATCTACACACAATATGCATGTCATCTGTTTATATTAAGTCCTTGTGATTTCTAACACAACAGTATATATTCAAAGTATATACTGTACTTCCTGAAGTTGCACGCTAGCCTAGCGGTATGGGAAGAGAACATATACAAATCTTTGACCTAGGTTTTAATGTTTTGTTTCACAAATTATGTCAATTATGATATAATTTGACTTGTACAAGGAAGAGTTACAAACAGTTTTTAATCCTGAGGAAAATAAGTGTTTTAAGGCCTTCTGAGCAACGAATCTTGGAAATCAGTGATACACACTGCACAATACATGTTTACATAATTACATAATGTATCTGCAGAAGCACCTCATATATACTACTAAAACTCTTGTGTCTTGTTTGTATGTAAGTTCCAATTGGGCAAAATTGGAAGATATAGGGCAACAATTATTGAACCAAGGTAATTCAAATTACAGAATGCCAGGACTCATGAGTACTGTTGGAATGAAATTTGGGGAAGTTGTGGCTGCTTCAGCACCACTATGCCTTCCAACCACACTTAGCAGAAACATGTAGGTTGTATGGCACAAGGGAAGATGAGAGGGCTGGCATCCCTTGGCAAGGGCTGGCAAGGGCCAACAGGCAAGTGGCAATTGGCTGCTTTGGAACCCAGGCTAAAATTTGAAATTTCTTAATAGGAGCTGGCAAGGGAGAGAGAAGGGAGTGATTTGGATGCTGCTGGCAAGGTAGGGCTGACTGAAAGGCACTGGCAATCAACAGGGGCGCCCTCTTCCTCCCTGGAGAGAGGGGACCCTTTGGAATGGGGAGCAGAGGTACAGGTTTCCTCATGGTCTGCAACTCCTTTTGTTATCCCTCTCCCCAGCAGAGTGGCAGACAATTCTGAGGGTCAGCCAAGGAGAAGAAGGAGTGTTTTCCAGCTTTCCATAATATCAGTGGGGAAACAGGCAGGAAGTTGGAAATCTCTTCTCTTCCCTCTGCTTTTCTGCCCACCTATGGTCACGCTGTTTCTCTGTTTAGGTAAGCAAGTATCTCTGAAAGGATGGCCCAATGCATCATGAAATACTAAAATGGAGTACTTGCAGTCAACTGCAAAAATCCCAAACCACTTTCAATAAGTTATTCATTTTTCTTATTCACTTTTTTTTAAAAAAATACTTCTGATATGAATTAGAAGTACAACAATATATCTTTTAGTACATTCCTTGTATGAAAACATATTCCAGTACAAATTCACACAGTGTTGCTTATGATGATTGAGCTGACTGAAATATGCATTAGATTATTGAATAACACTAATTCTAAACTTCTGTTCTCCTGCATAAATTAACTTACTTTCATAGGCAGTGGGCACAAGGCTCCAAGGAAGTACTACACTGTACATAAACACTAAATAGATCCATCCAATTTGCCATACATCTTGTTATAAAAATGGTGCTATTTGTCTATTTGTTAGATCTTCACAATATTCCCCTCTAGCCCAAAATTATACAAACACAGCCTCTCAGAGGATCTACAGTGGATTTATAGAATGAAAATAATTCTTCCATGAGCACTTCATATAAACTTATAGCAGAATTTCTATGAGATATACTTTTAAATACCTGAATCTGTTAGCACACAATGGAACATAGAGATCCTGGCATTGAAGCCTAGAATGCGATCTAGTTATCCTTTTTTTAATGATTCCAACACATTCTTTGTCAATAAACTGTGTGTGTGTTTATATATGTAATATATATATATATTTAAATATGATGTAATACATATATTACATCATGCCAGTAAGCATGAAGACCTTCAGCTCCTCATCAACAGAGTCACAGAAATATCTGAAAAATACGGCTTGAAGCTTAACACCTCAAAAACCAAGATCATGGTCGTCAGCAAACAACCCGTTAATTTACCACCAATAAATTCAGAAGGAATACCATTAGAAAAAGTTGAAAGGATCACGCACCTCGGTTCTAATTTACATGAAAGCTGGGACATGACCACTGAGGTAAAGACAAGGATAGAGAAAGCTCGAACAGCATTCTTCAAAATGAAAAAGGTCTTCTGCAGTCACGACATAAGCCTAAGACTGAAAATCAGGCTTGTCAGATGTTATATTTTTTCTATCCTGCTCTATGGAGTAGAGAGTTGGTCTCTGACAGAAGGCCACCTGAAGAGACTAGAAGCATTTGAAATGTGGATTTACAGGTGGCTGTTATGTATTACCTGGGTTGACAAGATCAGAAATGAGGAGGTGATAAGCCAAGGGAAATCATCAAAACAATTAAAAAACGAAAGTTAGAATATTTCAGACATGTGATGCGATACCCAGAAAAATACGGCATACTCCATTTAATTTCTCCAGGGAAAGATTGAAGGCAAACGAGGTCCAGGCAGAAGAACATCATGGCTTCAAAATCTAAGGGACTGGTTTGAACAAAACTCAGCAGCACTTTTTCTTGCGGCTGCTGATAAAAACAGGATCGCCAACATGATCGCCAACGTCCGATAACGGATATGGCACAAGAAGAAGAAGAAATACATATATAAATATAATACTCCATCACTGAAGGTTTTCAAGAAGAGACTGGACAGCCATTTGACTGAAATGCTATAGGTTCTTCTGCTTGAGCAGGGGGTTGGACTAGAAGACCTCCAAGGTCCCTTCCAACTCTGTTATTCTGATTCTGATATTTCCTTATACAGTAATGAACTTCCAATTGTGCCACCACCAGTATCAAGGTGCAAAAAAAATCTAAAATTAAATTGAATTTGGTGCCATGTGACTGAATACATGTCTTCCTATATAACTAAAACCGTGCTAATCATTACCAGTCCAACCCCTAAACTCCTTCCTAAAGTCTTCCTTAATGAAAAGAGAAGTAGTAAGTCTTGTGGAATCCTTGGTGCTATAAAGTAAGAAACAGCCTTATTGTGTAGAGCAGGGGTCTGCAACATTGACAACTTTAAGACTTGTGGACTTCAGCTCCCAGAATTCCTCAGCCAGCTATGTCCACAAGTCTTAAAGTTGTCAAGGTTGCAAACCCCTGGTGCAGAGTAACTGAAATGTATTTTAGAAGATGGATTGGTTGCAAACTGATGTGCAGGATCTTAAGAAAGAAAAATATACTAAAACGAGAAATAACACTGAGGTATAGAGAGGAAGAAGATTTGATATGCTCCCAAGAGATGCCTATACTACATAAGCAGGCTTCCCCAAACTGCTTGCTGTAGTCATACTGGATGAGAATTGAAGGATTTGTTAACTTAGCATAGCCTGAAGACATCACATTGAGGAAGGTTGCATGACTGCCACAATATACCATAGGGAAATTCCTCCACAGAGTAAAGTTGCACCTTATCTTAAATCTGTTGATCAAAGTCTCTGAAGTTCTAAGTGTGCCCCATTCACTGCTTTCTCGGTTACCAAAGATTCCGAAACATCACAGGAAGGCCTATTTCACATATGGCCACCCGGAAGCATGGGCGTCCTAGCCTTAGGTATTCTGGATTAAAACTAAAGTACATTAGAAAAGAAATAGCAGAACAAATGGCAATCTTGCATAGCTTTATAGAAAATGCTTTGGCATAAAAAGGCTTAAATATTTTCACAACACGGATATTTTAATGCAAAATTATCACTGATACTACCCAGACCCACAGAATTGAAAATGCTCCAGTCACATGGGTCAAGTCCTCTCTTAAATTATGTTATTGGCAAAAAAAGGTATTCCTCAGTTAAAATCCTTTCTAATCTCCCCTCCACTGCACGTAATGTGTTAAAAATATAGAAAACTGATGGCAGAGAAAGACCTAGTGGTCCATCGAGTCTGCCCTTTGAGTTGTTTTTATTTTTTAATTTTTGTCAGATGATGGACATGTATTTATCCCAAGCATGTTTAAACTCAGTTACTGATAACTGACCCACTACCTCCACTGGAAGTTGGTTCCAAGCTTCCACTATTCTTTCTGTGAATACTTTCTGACATTACATTTGAACTTCCCTCCTGTCAGATTGTGACTGTCACATGAAACCTGCTTGCAACCATCACACAAGTGTATGTTAGATTTTGTTTACAATGGAATTAGTGACAATTGATTCTGCAGTGTTTTTTCCTAGCTGATAGCATTTGGTTAATTTCCAAGATGAAGATGATGTTTTCATTTTTTGGAGGCTATATAATTTTTCTGCTGCACTTATGTACTCATTTAAATATCTAGCTCTCCATCCATCCATCCATCCATCTCTAAAAGGCTAGAGATATATATTTAGATGAGATTGCACATGTTGGAGATACATAGCAGGGGAGTGTACAAACTCCAAAGAATAAAATAATAATAAACTGAACAAATGGATAAGAATGCCAAATCCAGTGTAAATATCTGGCTGTGTGACTAACCATAATAACAATATAATAAGTCTTTTTCCCAAAAAAAACTTGGTTTTCCTATCATACTGTTCCTTCTTGAATCAAAGTATCCACTCTCTTTATTTCTATTAAATGCAGACCAAGACACAAAAGAATTGCAACAGTTGCTATGATGACTAAACTGTCAGTGAGAAATTTTTGACTGTGCAAAAAGTATACTAAAAGGCTACAAACACCACATTCTAGGAGACAGGACACACTGAGATTGTTAGACTAGCAGTTCTTCGAGGAACAAATCCACATAGTATCCTTGTTTTGATGCAAGCATAGCATCAGCCCAGTAAGGGAGACCAGACCAAGAAACCAAAGCAATATAGGTCAGGACTATTTTTATTGCCAGATCTTTTATGAGAGACTCTTGCAAGTCTGAATGTGTTTCCTCTCCCTCATTTTATCTTCATGTGAACTAAGTAGGGGCTTGTCTGAGATACTTTCTTGAGTTATTTTCTTGGCCCAGGCTCAAGCCCTCTTACCTTTGTAGCAGTTCTTCCTTCCTCCTTTCCTTCAATGCCATTCCCTAGGGCAGGGGTGTCAAACTCGCAACATCACGTGATGTGTCGCAACGTATCGCAACTTTTTTCACCATTGCCAGCAATGGGGTGGGCGCGGTTTTGGCATGACGCATCCGGCCCGTGGGCCAGCAGTTTGACACCCCTGCCCTAGAGCCTCTAGAGATAGCTCACTAATCATTTCAACAGGGCTAGCTCAAGGTATATACTCCAAGACGCACTGATGGATGGTATCTCCTGCTATTAACACAAAGATTTGCATTTTCAGGTTAACTGGGAAGGACGGATAACATTGGTGTGCTTTGGCATCCTTGGTCAGTGCTTACTTGGCCTTAACCTAAAGCCATTCCTGTTCCCATAGAACATGTCCATATGTCACTATCTGGGTCTCACTGTCCACCTGAGGGTGAGGCAACCTGAAGATGACTTTAGCTACTCCATTCTGAAAATGATGTTTTCCCTTCTATTCTGCTTCTGGATACTATGTGCAAGTTATATAAGATACATGATGCACATGATATCTTAGAAGTGCAACTGAAAGGATCCTCCACTTGTGTCTCTGTAGCCTGCCTAGGATGGAATTCTGTTTCCAGTGTCTTTTGGTCTTAGGAGACCTGGCTTCTAACATACTGTTATTTGGATAGTATGCAGCTCCTATGCCAATCCCTATAACAAAATATCTTTCTCAGACTTTAATGTTTCAACAGCATTGGCCCAGTGGTTGCACAATCTGGGCACTCGGTAGCAGCCAAGCAATACAAAAATTCTTTACCACTGTCATCTAGTGGTTGATAGTTGAACCACCCATCCATAATTTCAAGATATACAGAAAGGTTCATTCAGTCAAGTGTGTGATAAGAAAAAAGGGAAAAAATCAGCACACGGAGTAATCAGAATATCGTGCGTGCCAAGAGGAGGACATTTCTCATTTGATGAAACTGGTCAGGGCTGGAGTATCAGAACCATTAATGACAGCCTTTAGAATAAACTGTTATATGTCAGCAGTGTAGCAGAAACTGTTCTGTGTGCAGTATAAGGGTATGCTGTGGGGACAGCAAGAATTAAGGCAGCAAGATTTACTGCTGGTTTTGGTGCAAATGAAAGGGCAAAGCAGCTGCATGGATGTGGCCTAAGTCTTACCTGCTTTGATTTATACTGGATCTCCAATTCTACTATCTTTACAAGATAAATTTATTTGGAAATAGCGGTAATGAAACCTGGGACCTTATGCATGTATCCTTTGTGTTTTACTACTGAGCTATGACTGCTCTACTTTAAACCCTTCAATAATCATTCTAAGTGGACTTTAGACTTAAAGTATACATTCATCTATGTTTCTCCACAGCCCTAAATTCAGAAACAAAGTAATAGGACCTTAAATCATACAAGCTGGAAGTTCAAGAGGAACAGAATAGACTAACAAGCTTAATATAAATCAAATAATATCATTTGATACTTCTCAAACACAAAAACACTACCAACCTATCAGAGCACCCACTTCTTCCACTGAAAAGCAAAAACCAACAAAAAGAGAAGTAAAATCTAGTTCAAATTAGCAAAACAATTTGCCCAGTCTCTTGGATGACTGGTGGCAGTAAAAGCTGTTCAAATGCCTCCAGATGCTCATACATTTCTATTCCTGTATGGCCATTAAGCTGTCAAGGATTGATAACCAAAAAAGAGTCAGAAAAGCAGTGGGGAGGCCCAAGCCAAAATTTAGGCTAAAAACCATCAAGGTTTAACAAAGTGCAAGTCATTAATTAAGGCTGTTGTATCCCAGCCTTAATTGAAACTGAAAACATTAAAAAGATTCTGTGAATGTTATTATACTTTTTTCTTTTGTCAAAGGATTAAAAAACACTATCTATCACTACTCAGAGTTAACTAGTGACATCCCCACCCCACTATAGAGCGTATTGAGTGTTCCTGTTCAATACAAAAAAGAACTCCAATATGAACGCACACCTGAAGAAGACATTCCCACTGGCTTGTTGACAATAGATCAAAAGGTGGGAACAGACACAGTTGACCTTAAGCTATTTACTGGACATATGCCAAATCTTGATTAAAGCTGCTTGTCAAAAAAAGGGTACACAGCTACCTTGATGTCCAAGGTTGTTCACAATCGTATTGTTGTGAAAATATTCTAACTGGCTTTGTGGGGCTGGAGTATGAAGAGCACAGGGCACAGGAGAGGTCTGCAGGAATCAGACTGACCATATTAATTGTGCAATCATGGAAGATGAGGACAGATTGTTCATTTTTGGCAAATCAAGGCAGAGGAGAAAGTCAAGGATTAAAATTTCAAGAACTATGGACAATCCTTTGTGCTAAAGATTCTCCCATTCCCACCAGAACACAAACCATCTCTGATTCAGGATCCATTTCTTATTAACCTCATAAGTCTTTGAGGAAGTCTAAACAGATAAGTCAAATGAAGAAATTTTCACTTCACAAATAAACCATATTGAATTCCTAATCTGCTTGGAGGGCTTCTCTTCACAGCATATCAGTGTCTTCCATGCTGAAGCTGCTTCTCCGACTGCTAGCCTTTGAAGCTTCTGGGGACACAGTGGAAAACAGGGGGTCAGAAGCCACAGGAAGCATAGTATCCTCCATTAGCATCAAGTCTAACTCCTTCTTGGACAAGGAGGGAAAAGAGACATTTTGGCTAGGGTCCAGCGGGTCATGAAAACCTCTACAACTGTCATCAAAGCTCAGGCTATGGGTAAAGTTCAGCTGGTGGTAGGGAGACTGAGGAGGAGGAGGAGGAGGAGCAAAGTGAGGCTGGTGCTGAGCTTCCGGTTCAGCTTGGAGTTGCGGTTGCTGTAAGAGCTCTGCTGTCCCCTCCTCTCCAGAAGTTTCTTGCTTCACCATATGCTGAGCTAGTTCAGCCATGTTCATGCCAGAGGGTGAAGTGGTTGGCAATCCATGGACTTGAGCTTGCATCTCCAGTTCCTTGAGGACAAAGCACCAAAATAAAGGATTCGTATAAAAGAAAAGCATAGGATATATAATCACAGCCATCACCATCTCCGCTCTGTTCTAGCATGAATACACAACAGTGTGCAATAAATAATAACTGTATGGTCCGTGCTTGGGGATCTTCTACAATGGATAAGTATAGTATGATCAATAAACAACAGCCTTTACCTCCATATGGCAAATGCAAATTTTACAATACATACTGTATGCAGCTACATTATTTTTTCTTTTTTTTTTATTTTTCCAATCTAACAAAAATTGAAAAGAATTTATGTAAAGGGTCCAAGAGTCAGTTTGTCAGCGGGATAACTCTCCAAAACAGAATGGTTCAGTACAGAGAGAGAAGCTGAAAGAAGAAAGACTAAGTTCAAAACTTCCAGATCTAGTTTATGGCTATGGAGGGGGGGAAATCCAGAAAAAAAACTCCAATGCTTTCCTATGGAAGAGACAGTTGGGCAGTAATCAAGAATGTTGCCAACTTTTCCATTTTTAAGTCCCCCTCCCTCCTGATCACACTGAACTAGAATGAAGGTGCTATTAAAGAGCTGGGAAGAAAATTCAGAAGCCATGCTCTGTATCTCTTCCTTACTGGTTTCATTTTGCATTTGGGTTTATAAATGCTCTAAGTAATCGTCTTAAATGTTTTCCTGCACCAAGTGGAGTAAAGCATTGATAGGCAACTTTCTAAATTCAGAAGCCATAACTAACTTCCCAACGGATGAAAGCACCAAAAGGGGAGTAGCTGATATACTTATCAGCCATTTTTTTTTTGGTGTTTTCCTTAATTTTTAATATTAACTCTGATTGGCAAATTGTCCCATTTCCAGTCTTCCATTCAGTTTTCCAGCCTTCCACCCAATCTCCATCCATTTGATGATCAAACAGGCACAGTTTAACAGTGCAATTTCAAACTATTCGGGGTGGGTATGCTGAAAGTAATTTTTCTTCCAGAACATCTCACTTCTATTTCCACTTTTATTTTTGAAAACAAAACAAAAGCGGTCATACTTTTTAGCAGCAAAATCAGATGCTGGGGAACTGAAAACAGGGCACTTGGAACCACGTGTAGCCCCGAGTGTGACCACCCCTGAAATTCAGGATGGAAAAAGAAAATGAAGCATTTCCATAATCCATTTTTCAACAAAACTATGTCTTTTCAAAACTTCTCGGATGCCACATCACCATGTGAGAGTAATGTTGGGTTGAAAAAGAACACATGGTATGACTTTCAGGCAATCACTGAATTCCATCAGTGAGCACACAGAAATGACTATCACTGTAAGTACTGGCTTTATAGCCCATATTATGAATCTCTTCTATGCTTTTCCCTAGCATGACAACATGAAGCAAGACTTCCAAATAGAAGTAGAATTAAGCTAATTATTTTCAGTGAGATAATTAAAGAAAGCAGTTTCTACAAGCACATAGAAATACCGTAGGCAGAATAAGTAAAGGACACGGAGTTCACCTGTATACGAAGCCAAAGCTGCTTGTTAGCCATTTCCAGACGCCGAGAATGATTCTCAAGATCTCGTGATCTCTGCAAATCTTTCTGCATCCTTCTGATATAATCAACAGAGGCTTTCAGGATTGTCCCTTTGTTCCAGCGCACATCTCTGGAATAAAGCATAGGGGGGGGGGAAACTGTTGCCATTCCAATCTGTTTAATTTTTTGTTTGAGATTTTCAAACAAATGGACAAAGCAGCCAATAATTCAAGACAATATATAGAATTATTACACTTTCTAAGGCCAACTGACGTGACTTCTCTAGTTCAGATGTGCCACCTCCCCAATTGCTGGATTTTTAAGCTGCTTTATCAGCTTGTGTGGATGAAGCAATCTCTCAGAACACAAAGCAAGATTGGTACCAAGAAAAATGTATCTAATTATAATACAATTCATACGGTAGATGTCATATGGAACTCATAGGAACCAATAAAACAATGTCATAGCATTAACATCCCCAGAAGAAATTAAGCTGTGCCAACAATCAGCCATATTGCATGTTTATATAAGTCACAGAACAATTTTTTTTCTCCATCAGAACACACTGAAGAGATGAAGCAGCTATGTCTTGCACGATATTCACAAAGCAACTAGATAGCACTCGTGGAAGCTAAAATCAAAATATATATTTTAAAAATTGCCTGTTGCAGCTGATATTTTGTAAAATATGACAGTCTTGCAAGATTTCAGCATTTTTAAAATGCATTCATTCATTCATTCATTTACAATCAGTGGTGTGTGTACCACTTGCAAGTTTTGCCATAGCATTATAGACTACATTATTTTTCTACTACAACTCAGCTTTCTTTTTCTAAAATGCCAGATAATTTTTAAATGTCTTTTCCAACATTACCAATTAGTACTAATTCAACTCTTTTGTGGCTATCAGGTCCTTGCTCAGAAACACTTTTTCTGAGCCAGCCTCTCAAGATGTGTTGGGATTACAACTCCAGGGTTCCCAACCAGTGTGCAATTTTGTAATCACAGTTCCTCATTCTGGGGTTGGCAGCTGGCAGTCACAATCCATCCAGATCAAAACAGGATCATGTCACATAAATGGTGCAAAATTAGGTGGTTTACTTCACTGCAGCAATCAGTCCTTTGTTTTATACATATTTAAAAATCTAAAAATAGTCATTGCAACTGCCTACTAAAGTTTGATGGTCTATTTTCAAAAGTCAGTCCTGACAGATAAACAAATCCCATTCAGAGGAGCACATAAATTTCAAAAATTATAGTCCAAATTTTGAGTATAATATTATATTATATTGAAGAAATTAAACAGAAGTTGTTTCATAAAGCTAATACGTGATAGGACTAATGTTCCTTTTATCTAAAGCTCATATGAGGTGTCATCTTGATCACATGCTATCTTTAACCAAACCCACTTGTTGAAATCTGAATGTAGCCTGTTGTGTTAGTTTGTTTATAAGCTTTCCATAGCAAAGAGCTCTGGTGTGTGAAGTATGAAGGAACAGCTTTCACTCCTCGCTCAGCCAATGGCTATTTAAGGGAGCACAACACTGGAGCTCCTTTCTGGTGCTATTCTTATACAGCCTTGCTCCCTTGGTGCTATTTTGGCATTTTACAGCATTGTTACTCACAACTCATTCTATCTACGTTCAGTGCAAATGCAGGCTTATACCTGTGAAGCCTTTCTCACATTATAAAATGAAAAAAAAAATCAAATCACAATGTGTGCAGGCATGAGGGTCATATCTGTGGTTTACTTCAAAATGGCTTTTCTTGTGCATTTTGTTTCTCTCCAACCACAGCTATTCAGTACAGAGCCTACTGGAGTAAAACTGCTTTAGAAACAGGGTGCTGCAGTGATTTTTTTCCTGGAAGAAAGAGTAGATGCAGGGTTGAAGGTCAGCCTTCCCACTTATATTATCCCCCAGAGGTATTGATGGGGACAATAAAAAAAACAGTTAAGATGGTGGCCAACACGACACCATTAAAGCATGCAAGCTCACAGTCCCCTCTTGACTTTTTGACCCCACTGTGGAACTCCCTGAACCAAACCTGTTCCCGCCTCCCCTCTGCTTTCAGGGATTGATAGATACTATATTTAATCTTCAGAAAAAGTAAATTTCCTATTGTTTATAATATATTTTACTTTTAAAACAATTAATAATTGAAGTTGTAAAATAGCTATATATCTTTTTCTAATCTAGACATTTTAAATAATCTTCTGCAAATGGGACCAAAGCAAGCTACTGTGGGTATGTTACATACATGTCATTATGCAGAGTTTCCTTTGATTTGGAGTATTTTCCGTTTGAAATTTAAAGTTGTTTGGTGCGTTTGTGGTTTTTAAAGGCAGAAATAAAATATAGTTTTCAACACAGCAGATATGGGAAAATAATTTCCCATCCAACTTTTGCTCTGGTTGCCTATTTCTCGATTTGGACTCTTGTCTCTCTTTAAGAGGCAACAGGAAAATATAAACCATTGACTAGAACTTACAGATCACTAGCTTTTGGAATCAGCATCCCTAGTTCCTTAATACGATCATTAATGTTGAATCTGCGTCTTCTTTCAACTTAGAACAGAAAGAGAGAGAAAGAATCCTGTATGAGATATTAAACATTATAAAAAATATCAACTTTGTCAATAAAAAACAAGTATAAAATGGTGAAATAAATAACCAGATATTGCTTATTTTAAGGAAGATATAAAATATCTGAGCAATGGACAACCAATGACAGAAAAACAGCTCTGGTTTGAAGGGCCGGGCCTATACTGATGAACATCCTTAGAAAGTTCTAAGTTCCTCCTTTTGCATTACCCCAATTTCTCCCAAATTCCTCCTTTTGCATTAACCTAATACAGGAACAACAGTCAATCCATCTCGATGCTCACACATTTCTGTCCTTGGTTGGGCAGATCTTATCTGGATATTATAATCAAATTCTTGTAGATTATTGCATTGAGCTTCCTATGAGGCTGCAAGGAAATACAGAAATTGCAATGGGTTCAAATCATGGTGGCTAGGCTTATATCAAATATCTCCTGATAAAACACTTATGCTGGATAAATAGCACTAATTTCCATCAGACTTCCTAATAAAATCTTGTTGCTTATTAGTACATATTTTTCACACTTCTATAAAATATTCTGTAATAATGTCTTTGTTTCTAATGTGGATTATGCGAATTTTGAGTTGTTTTAATTTTTTCAAATAATTAAATTTTAACTGGGGGTGAATTTGCCCCATTTACATTCCATGTTAAGCATCTATATTCCATGATTAATCAAATAACTTAGAAAAGTCTATGCCTATAGCAGCCACTTTTTCAACATCTTTCACATATTTATTTTTACTCAGTTTTTTTTATCAGTTTTCTCCATCATTTTATTTTGAACCTCTTGCAAGTTTGCTTTAAATTTCTCTCAAAATTCTCTGGCTCTTTGAACCATATTTAATCAAAATTTGAAGATCCCATTCCAGTCCAACAGTCTAATCTGTCTCCTTTCTGCCTTGATTCAAGAAGTATTTAAAAATTAATATGCACACTGCACTCTGTTGTCCATCTCTATTTTTAGTCTATTTAGTTTCTATTTTTGATAAGCCATTGTGTTTAATGGTTTATGCTGTTTCATGTATTTTCCTTTGTATTTCAGTTATTAGAGTTGATTGAACTTCTGGGTAGGTACCAGAATACATGTTTATATGATGTTTTTATGATAGTCATCGTTCCAAATGAGGCATTTTCTGTATATTCTAATACAGTACAGGATTCTCTTTTAAAATGATTCATGTTTGTGGTTTTAAAAACTATATTTAAATATAATGAAAGCTTCTGAGTGATACCAGCATTGTGCCCCTCAAGACATGTTTAACATTAAGAATCAACTCAAATCTGTCTTTCAGTAGTTCTCTAATAAAAGTCATGCTTAAGTGAGGTCATTTCCACCATGTTGACCTTCCCACAACAGAGCATTAAATCTCAGTACTGTCAACCTCACATTACTTTGGGATAGTCAGGCTCTGTAATATGTCTGCAAAAGAATTAAAGATGTAAAGATAAACCATTTGTCTGAAATGGTATAGGGTTTCCTGCCTGAGAGGGGGTTGGACTAGAAGACCTCTAAGGTCCCTTCCAATTATTATTAATTATTATTATTATTATTATTATTATTATTATTATTATTATTATTATTATTATTATTATTATTATTATATTTATATTTATATTTATATTTATATTTATATTTATATTTATATTTATATTTATATTTATATTTATATTTATAAACACCATGTGTCAACTGATTTCTAGCTATCTACCCTGAGTTCTCTGTTCAATTACAGTTTTAAAAACAAAATATTTGCTAACAAAAGCCTTAACATCCTGTTTTAAATAATCAAAATGTTTCATGTGTTAATCTAATTAAAGAAAGAACAAACAAAACCTTAAAAAGAAGCAAGCAGCATACTAAGAATCATATGAGTAACAGAACTACAATGCTCCTTGGTTCTAATACTCATTAAGGGTGCACCCTATTAGGGTGTCGAATCACACTTGGCCAATAAAGAGTTCTCTGTTCTGTGTGCTTATTTGGATGCTGCACATCAACAGATAAGATGAGGTCTGCATGTTCGTGTATGTAAGTATAACGAGGATATAGCAATGTATAGGTGCATGTATCTCTAACTGTACACACATGAACTCCAGTACAAAAAGAAAGGGTTTTGATATAATAGGGGAGAGAAAGCGAATGGGGTAGGGGAAGGCCAAGTGTTAGCAAAAGGAATGGAAGTGCCTTGAGATACATAATGTACCTTTCTGGATATCTGTGTAAAATAGTTTATCTGCATCCTGACTAAAATGTCTTTGCTAACTGTGATCATTTCTGGTCTTCTGGTAACTTTGTAAATACCAAATATTATAAAAGCGTCATAATAAACAGCCAGAGATTTTTCTTCTAAAGAAAAACCAAGTAGGATTTTTGCCGTAATCTTTTATTACCGGCTGGTAATATAATAAGGAATCACAGCAGAGGTAAGGTCATTTCGCCACGCATGCCCAGAAAAGAAAGGAAGGGTTCTTCATTTAATCCAAGGGCAGCAATATACTACAGGGTTTGGGGTTTTTTTTACTATTTTCCACAATTTGTAATCATATTATCCCTAAAGAAGAGGATGGTTTTTTAAATTAAATTTAATAAATTTAATAAAACTATAGGTAACTGTATTTTTTCCTGACCAAGGCAGTACTATTACATGAATTTGTATATTACATGAAAACAGCCCTCTGCTCTCCTCCCCTGAAGAAAAACAAAACCAAAAAGGACGTTTTAAGGGGGGGGATCTATGAATCAATCAGATAGTGAAGCAAATCAAATGATAAAAATAGTTATATGTATGGAAACATGGTTCTGCGGAGGGTAAAATCACAAGAGACCCAGAGGGTAGTAAATCATCTCCACGTGCATTCAATGACCATTGAGTGTAGCTACATTCTCTGCATCAGAATAATAAATGGAGAATACGCATGCTTGTGCATAAAAATACTGTTTCTAAATCATTGCACACAAATTAGATCAACAAAAGGGCTAATGAAATATAGCAGAATGCATTTCAATCACATGGTTTTAACCAGCCTCCACTTACTGAGATTATGATTGTCCTTCTTCTGGCGTTCCTTAGCCAAGGCACGATTCTCGGCATCTAAAGATAACACAACAACCTGTTATGAAAAGCAATGGGCCAACCAGAACACGTTTCATTTTATACACATATGCATGCATGTGTATAAATAGATGCACTGCTGAACTACAGTCTGAGGCAAAGCAAATTACTAAAAATTACCCTGACCATTTGGACATATACACACTGGCCACAAAACCTGCCATGTTACCTGTAAGCTCTCTCTTTTGAGTGAGATCAGCAGGACAGGAACTGCTGGTAATGCCCACCACAGAAGGCGTCATCTGGAGGTCACTGTTATAGACATTCATATGGCTGCTGGATAGAGGCAACTGGAAAACAAAGGGAGGAAGACAAATGCACATTTATTTTAACACAGAAAATAGAGGATAAGAAAGTATCAGCCAACAGAGGGCCTGATTCCCTACAGGAATATCCTGTGGCTTTTAGCACTTCACCACTCTTCCCAACCATGGATCTCCCATTCATTACATGCAGGTGGCTCAAATATTTATACTGTATATGAGTCATTTAACAATGTTAGATCTCACCATATAAAAATAAGTTTTACTATTTTAAAATGTTTGCTAAATATTACTATTGGTCTCCTACAAAACAGTGACTCCAAATTAATTATTTGGAAAGAAAGGAAGGATAGATGCAACCATTTTATTTCAGTTGTTTTATTCCTTCACCCATGACCACTTCCTTGCCTAGAAGCAAGAAGTCCTTTTAAAAAAAAAAGTATACTCACAGTATTGGGCATATGAATTTCTGGATTAAGACACCCCACAGTGGTTGTCAGCTGCATAATATCTTCAATGACATCATCTATCTAAAATAGGGACAAAAAGGCTATCAGATATAAAAAAATTTAAATGCATTTTGGGTTTTTTTCAAAAATGTATATAAATTCACAGACATGGGAAATGTAAGTTTGACTTATTGATTGATTGAATGATTGGTTTGAATAGATGGCACTTGATTCCAACTGACTCAGGGCTGCTCACCCCATAAGAACAGACCCCAGGCATCTCTGATGGACTTGCTAAGTCAGGGTCCAAATCAGAGTAGATTTGTTGTTGTTTGAGCAACTTTATCTGACTAAGCCTTCAGCTGAATCACCCAAACTCCAAGTTCTCTCTGATAGTTTCCTGCAACAGAAGTGTGATGCAAAACATTACCTTTCATTGTGTAGCCCTCCCCCCCAAACCTATGTTACATAATCAGAGAATCATGTGGTTCAATTACAGATGGACTTTTCCACTTCAGATTACAGGAGTTGAGTACTTCCTAACCAGAGTTTATCCTGGCCTCTCCAACAATTCCTGCGTTCCCAAGGAACTTACAAACCTCTCTCTCTGGATTGGAGCTGATATTAAGCATTGCCATTGGACTGTTCGGAGTGCTGTTGCCTGCAGAAGAGGACATGACATGACATGGTCTCACCCCAGGGGAGGCTGACGGAGGAGGCTTGGGAGAAGGAGCACCAAGTAGCGGTGCAAACTTGTTCCCATAAGTTTCAGACAGATAGTCTTGGACCTTCTTGTCTCGTGACCTTTGCAGATGGTATGTGGTAGGATTTTCTAAGAAGGACTGAACCTAAAAAATATTGGAGAAACAGAAGAGCTATCACGTAAAGGTAAACATAATTTTCAAATATATACGTCTTCAGAAAGAAATAGGCTGGGTTCATACTAAAAAAAAACAAAAAACCTCCACAAAATGAGCTATCCATAATATCAGGGCCCCAGACCTGATGGAAGTGCCAGATTTTCACTGTCTTCAAAAGTTTGATTTCTGAAGTGGAGTGGTTCCAGGGCAGGTGCTATGACACAAAAGGTCACTCTCTCACACATGAGTCCCAGAACATGTCTCTCTTGTTGGATCTAACAGGATGGATAGGCATCATTGGGAAGAGATGGCCCCATAAATCATGAAGCGCTTTTAGGGTAACCATCAGCACCTTGAATTGCACCTGGAAGCATACTGGTAGGCAATGCAGCTCACAGAGCAGAGGTGTCACATGTGCTGAACAACCAGCATTCATAACTGCACACATTGTCACATTTTATACCAACTGAAGCTTCCAAATGCTCTTCAAGGGCAGCCCCATGTAGAGTATATTGCAGTAATTCTGTTGGGAGGTAATTGAGGCATGAATGACTGTGAGCCCAGCTATACAAATGAATGTCACAAATCTTCGTTATCATCCTCTAATAAGCCTCTAATTGGGTATGAGTCACTTTTAAAGCTGTTAAAATTGCATTCGGCCTCATTTCTCCTTACCTTGATTTTTCATATCGTATATCATATATAGATTGCAGACTGCCAGAAGTCAGACACCTATATTGCTTATATAACTATAAGACCCCTGATATCCCACCCTAAACAACCAAATACATTCCAGGGTCAGAAAGAACAAAAATCCTGCCCACATAGGTAAACCTTGCCATATTAAACAATGATTTGTCATTCTTTGCAATCTAATTGGATTCAAAATCCCCCTGGAAATAACATTCTATTATGAATTGATATTCAAAGATTGAAAAACCATTTGTCCAGGATGAAATAAGGACTCCTGACACGGGCAGGGGTTGGACTAGAAGACCTCTGAAGCCCCTTCCAGCCCTATGATTCTATGAGAAGGAAAATGGATGAATTGTTTGTTTTTTTAAGGCAGAGTCAGAGAAAGAAATTTAATACTTAACAGGTAGTCTTTGACTTATGATCAGTCGCTTAACAACCATTTGAAGTTACAATGGAGTTCCCCAAAAGCTACTTACAACCCATTTTCAGAATTATGATGGCCGCATATCCCTGGTCACAAGATTGCATTTTGGGTGCTTGGCAACCAGCTTATTTTTATGGACGTTTGCAACATCCCTCAATAATGTGACCACAATTTGCAACTCTTTTGCTGGTTTCTGGGATTTATGTCTGGTTTCCAATTAAAAAATACCCATTAGGGAAAATGGATTCATTTAACAGCAACAGCGTTTGCTAAACAACTGTTGTAAAAAAATGATTGTAACTCTAAATCAGTCATGATTTAGTCTCGACCGATAACTGCAATGACTTATGACTGTAATTCCAGGCCCAATTATAGTCATAAGTCAAGAACTACCTGTATAAGAAGCCAAACTAAACTAAAGGAATTCACCCACTTTTGAAGGATAAATCTCATGACACACAAAAAAAATACTGGACTACATCATCCCAGCACTAAATAAAGTCAATTATACATAGAAAATTGATAATAAATTGCCTTGTAATGATGAAACCACTTCAAACTTTACAAAACTATAGCAAAGGATAAAATTTGTAGGATGATTAAAGAAAAACTACAGGAATCCAATAACTCAATTGGAAAAATATAGCTGATTAGCAGCTAATCACTTGTGTTTTTCTGAGCGGTTTCGAATACTAAAGTAAAATCATTTGAAAGAAAGATTCTGCATAGATTCTCTTCCCCTTTCCCCATTTAAACATACACAAATGCTTAATTCAAATGAAAGGACTTGCTGGTTTTCAATGTATTTTTCCAACTGATATATCAGATATATTGGTAAGCTGCCAAGACTTGCTTGATAGTGAGAGGGGAGGCATATAAATTTAATAAATAAATAAATAATAAACAAGCAAGCCAGCAAGCCATTCATTTCTCGCAACATAACAGTTTTAACAGATATTCTATTTGCCTCTATCGTTCTCCATGACCAAAGTTTTATTCATGCGACTGTACCTTTAAGACTTCTCCTGGCACAGATGGTGGTGATTGGAAATGAACTGGTGTGTTGATGGCTGGAGTTGGAGCCATTGGCATTTGTTGCTGTTGCTGCATGTAATGCATCACTGACTGCTGCTGAATGCGCTCCCGTTGTTCCTCTTGTTGTACTTGCTCTCGCATAAGCTGCATCCGTAAACCAATGCGAGATGCCATGGCTGATATTTGGGATGTGTCAAAGCTTGTTAGGGATACCTAAAGCCCTAGGAAGAAAATAGAAGGGTTGAGACTCAGGGATTCAGCATTAAATGCTAGCTTTCAATCACTTGCACAAGTCATTAAAACTGATCTAAGAGCAGCAAATCTCTCAACATTAAGAACCTTCTATAATCAATCTAGTAGAATAGGGGACTTACAACCTGTTATTTTGCCTATCTTTTTTTTTACATCTAGTTCAGCCTTCCCAGCTCTAGATGTGTTAGATCTCCAATTCCCAGAACTCTCAATTAGCAAGCTGAAGGAAGCTATTGCTTTTGAGATTGATATCAACTATCCACAACAAATTACAATTTGTTTTCGCTAATATTTCCCAAATGTTAAAATATAACAACACTTTTGTTCCTCTTCTCACTTTCCTGAGCCTTTGTTGCATCAGTTTTCAATATTAAGAAGAAAAAGGCAAAACAGTAATAAATACAAAAATATGTGCATATGCTTGATCATATGTTTTTTGCAATCGTTTTCAAGCTTGTAGTCTTTAAGCAAGTGATTGTTCATTAATATTAATGGGAGGTTTTGTGCATAAGCAGCATGTATTTCTGTGTGTACTTTTCAAGTTACAAGCAGCTTCATAAAAATCTAAAATGTGCAAATGCTGGTGCAAAAATGATTCCACAAACAGCTTTGAATAAATTTCTCTTCCCAAAACTGGTCCCATTTTATGATAGCATAACTTGCTAATTTTTTTTGCTTTTTAAATTACACATACTTTTCATTTACTATTATCTTTGTTCAGTGGTGGGATTCAGCCGGTTCGCACTACTTCAGCAGAACTGGTAGCTAATTTTTTGTTGCCCAGACCTAGAATGGACTTCCGGAAGTGGCATCCACATGGAGAACCGGTTGTTCAGATATTTGAATCCCACCACTGTCTTTGTTCCTCTTGTAAGAAATTGTACTTGTTACATTTATATTTGCTTTTTGTCAAGGAGTTCAGGACAATATACATAACACTTCCTTCAATTTCCCCCCCAAAACAATAATCTTGCAAGGTAGGCTGGGCTTGAAGAGAGAATCCACCCAAGGAGTTTCTGTGACTGAGAGTGAACTTGATTCTCTGGGGCTAATCCAACCCCCCCAAAACTATAACCCTCCTTAATTACTTTAAGAGGAAGGGGAAAAAGAATTTCAGATCAAAGTTAAGTAACAATCTTACTTCCTTCTATAGTAATATATGTCATGAAGGCAATAAAAAATCCCAACTATTTTTTTTTCTGTATCATCTTTGGGCAGGTGACCAAAAACTCTAGCATGTGATATAAATGGAACTCAAGAGGCCCGTGAAAAAAGAATAAGATGATATATTTGGAAATTCTTTTTAAAAAAAGTCCAGAAAGGGAGATGACACAGAACAAGTTGCTGATTATCTTCTCCCTAATAATTTGCTTCATATTGCAGTCAGTGTTTGCCTATCAAAGTAGGATACTTCAGAGTTAAATTTAACATTTAAAAAGTCTAGATTATTATGCTCATATGATAGATGAGTGACAGAGGATGAGACTCAATGGTTTAGCAAGTTCACAGGAGAGATGCTGTTTGAGATAGAAACTGCTCTTTCTCATGCTTTTTCTATATGTATAATGTCTATATGTAGCATATAGCATATATGTAGCATATAGTATATAGCATATATGTAGCATATAGCATATATGTAGCATTCAGACAACTTCTAGCATTCTGGGTAAGCAGTTGGATTTCTTGTCATTCAGGATACGTCTCCTGAGTTTTCTAATTATGCTAAATCATTATATGCCTTGCACCAACCTTTCCCTTACCAACGCTCTCTAATGTAATAGTTTATAAGCCCTCCTTACTCTCAAACTCCACAGTCATTACTTGTACTGGCCTGAGAAAGTGTTTGGAGAATGTCAGCTCAGGGAAGTCTGATTTAAGATTTAGGGGTGGCAATCATAATTTGTAGTAAGAAAATTCCTACAATGAATAAGCTTCCTCATGGATTTTTCAGACCTGTTCAGCACTTCTAAGAATGAATGCAGCTGCTTATTTGGATTCCTAAATATGCATCCAAGAGTTTACACCCCGCTGGCGAAGCTGATGTCCTTAAAGTGCCTCAGCTCTTTCACAAGCTGCCTTCTTCAGTCATAGAGTGTGAAGAGTTTACAAACCCTATCAGGGCAGATTAAGCTGTCATACTTCTTGCTGTCATAACACAGGCAATACATAGCAACTATCATGCAAAAGGATAAATGGTTTATTCACAGGCCGAACAACCTTGTTCAGATATTGCAAGAAAAAGAAAATGTGCTTTACTTCAGAAAACTATCCCACATCACTTATATAATCCCTTTTGATCTTTTCCATTAACTTCTTTCTACAACCCAATGTCTCTCAAAATAATTAAGGCATGTAAAAGACTAAACACTACCTGAACAAGATCATCTAAAGATTCTACACGGATGCCCAATCTTTTGCGTTGACAAATTTCAAGGGGTATAAAATGGCCAATGTTATAATCTCTTATAGTATAACCAATCTTTGAATTCTACACTGTATACAGTATTAATCGTTGTCCTTAAAAATGGTGCTATATATAACGTACATAATTGGAGAAAAGGGACTGCACAAATAATCAAAGGTAAGAGTAGCTCCCCATAAGGAAAGGCTTGCGAGGGGGATTTTTCAGCTTAAAAAACAATTAAGACGAGAGACGGGATAGAATGCATAACATTTTATGTGATATGGAAGAAAAGCTTTTTTCTCCTCTCTAATGATAACTTAATCCAGGAATAGCTCTAACTGGTAGGAGATTCAGAATATTTTAGTATTAAGTATTTATTTTTTATTTCATTTGATTTGGAGTCCATCCAACATCTTAACAACTCTGGGCAGCTTACAATTCAAAGAGAAAAAAACAAAAAATTAGAAGAAAGCAAAACCAACCAGAAAGTTAGCTCAATAACCAAAATAATTAAAACCAAACGGATTCCACAACCATCCTATCCCAAGACCGGGAGAACAACCAAGCTTTTAATAGTTTCTTGAATGTCATTGGGATGGGAATTATATGGCTCTCCTGGGGCAATGTCATTCTAGAGGGCACCATTTATTGGGTCCCAATAAATGACATTGTTTAATCACTGGGACCCAAAGCATGCCAACTCAACCTAACCTTATCTGACAAGTAGAAACATTCAGAAACAAGCTGTCCCTAAAACAGCTCTATGCCATGAAGGCTTAATAACCACCATCTTGAATTACACCCAGTTCAGCTTATGAAGCAGTACCATAAGGCAGTGCATTTCATTGCACTGAAAGAAAGGGGAAAAATCATTTGCCTTCATTTTTGATGCAACTTAAACTTTCCTGGATTACTGTAGTATTCATTAGATATTTACATAAAAACTGTTTCCCTTCATTTTTTTATATAAAATAAAATCTCTGTAGGAGATATACAGACTGGAAATGTCATTCTTGTAAGAATTCTGCTTGTTGCTCACACGAGTATTCTCATAATTGATTATTCATTTTTGTTTCAATCTATAAAACTATACTGTGAATCAAAAGTAGCTATTAGCCATAAAAGGATAATGCTCTAATTGCTAACAGAATAAACAGTGCTTTAAATTATCTTTAAAATTATCAGAATTAACAATCCAGTAAATTTTCAGGAAAAATATATTTTCCTTTCACTGCTACAATCACAATTGCTCTTTTATTGTTGCATGGTGTGTAGTGAAAAGGAATGTGCGGCAGCAGCCAAAAAAGCTAATACAATCCTTGGTTGTATAAGCAGAGGCATAGAATCAAAATCACGCAAAGTATTAGTATCGCTTTATAAAGCCTTAGTAAGGCCACACCTGGAATACTGCATCCAGTTTTGATCACCACATTACAAAAAAGATGTTGAGACTTTGGAAAAAGTGCAGAGAAGAGCAACTAAAATGATCAAAGGCCAGGAGACTAAAACGTATGAAGAATGGTTGCAGGAACTGGGTATGACTACTCTAGAGAAAAGGACCAGGGGTGACATGATAGCAGTGTTCCAGTATTTGAGGGGCTGCCACAAAGAAGTGGGGGTCAACTTATTTTCCAAAGCACCAGAAGGCAAGACAAGAAACAATGGATGGAAACTAATCAAGGAGAGAAGCAACCTGGAATTAAGGAGAAACCTCCTATCACTGAGAACAATTAGCAAGTGGAACAGTTTGCCTTCAGAAGTTGTGTGTGCTTCATCATTGGAAATTTTTAAGAAGAGACTGGGCAGCCACTTGTCTCAAATTGTATAGGGTCTCCTGCTTGAGCAGGGACTAGAAGACCTCCAAGGTCCCTTCCAGCTCTATTCTGATTGAGCTAAATGACTCTCTCTCCTCATGTTATTTATTATAAAAAGTAAAATCACCAATATTGCAGGCCAACAATTTACTAGCTTTTCCCCTTTAGGAAGTTCCTTTATATCACAAGATCTTGATCACAGCAAAGGGGGCTGCTTAAAAGATAAGGAGAACTGCAAAACCAAGATAAGTTTTAAATAGCTCTTCTGGCTCTGCTTGGCTTCACCCTATGTAATATTCACCAGCTTCTGCTTTCACTCTGACTCACAGGATGGACAGGGAGGGGGAGAAGATAGGATAGGAGGTCTGAAAACCAGTGTGGTGCAGTCATTAAGGTATGACCCAAGTTCAAATCTCCCCTTAACCATGGAAGTCACAGAGTGGCTTTGGGTCAGTCACCCCAACTACCCCACAGGGCTGCTACTGTGTGGACAAAGTGAAGGTTTTCATGTAAATATTCTTGGATTTCTTTTGGAGGAAAGGCAAAAACTAAATATAATAAATGAATGAATAAACTAATAGAAACACAGAAAACAGAAGAAGTCTGTGCATGATTACTCAGAATTCTGTTCAGTATTATCAAAACTATGGTACAGAAATAAACAAAAGAAGAATTTTAAGATTCATCCAAAATGTAGATGGATAGATTAAAAAAATAGCTAGAAACTGTCATTGTAATTGGCCTTTAAGAAGTTTAAATGTGACGTTTAAATGTGAATTTTAATGTGGAGAAAAGCAAAGTTTTACATTTAGGCAGGTAAAATCAAAGGTACAAGTACAGATTGGGCAAGACCTGGCTCAAAAACAGTAACTGTGAGAGGGACCTTGGAATCCTAGTGGACGATCACTTGACTATGAAGCCAGCAGTGTGCAGCAGCAGCCAAAAAAGCTAATACAATCATGGGTTGTATAAACAGGCATAGAATCAAGATCATGCAAAGTCTTAGTACCGCTTTATAAAACCCTAGTAAGACTACATCTGGAATACTACAACCAATTTTGGTCGTCATATCACAAAAAGATGTTCAGAAAAAAAATTGGGTTTGGCTAGTCTAAAGAAAAGAAGAAACAGGGGTGACATGATGGCAGTATTCTAGTATTTGAGGGGCTGCCACAAAGAAGAGGGCATCAAACTATTCTCCAAAGCACCAGATGGCAGGACAAGAAACAATGGTTGGAAACTGACCAAAGAGAGAAGCAACCTGGAATTAAGGAGAAACTTCCTAACAGTGAGGACAATTAACCAGTGGAACAGCTTGCCTTCAGAAATTGTGGGTGCTCCATCACTGGAGGTTTTTAAGAAGAGACTAGACAGTCACTTGTCTGAAATATAGGTATAGGTTCTCCTGCTCGAGCAGGGGGCTGGACTAGAAGACTTCCAATGTCCCTTCCAGCTCTGTTCTGTTCTGTTCTGTTCTAAAGTTGTACTTTCTTTCACAAAATGTTAACATTCTGAATAGGAATATTCTTGATTTCTCCTTGTTCCATTGTGAATTCCTGTGAGATTCTGACATGGGTAGAAAGATTACATTGGGAAATTGGGAAATTTTGGCTGTTTTTTACAAGTATTTCCTTGATTCCTACAATAAGAAACATGGATTTTAAAACAAAAATGGAGTAAACCAGAGAAAGTGAATAAAATATGCTTTCAGGCAGTGCAGTGTTTTGGATTCTAAGAGGGGAAAGCTCTGGGATGCTTATGTAGCATTTATAAACAGTTCTTCAAAGCAAGTACAGGTAATCCTTGTTTAACAGCTGTCTCGTTTAGTAATTGTTACCAGATACAACAGTGATGAAAAAGTAACTTTGCAATCAATCCTCACATTTACAACCTTCACAGGTCTGTAAAGCAGGGGTGTCAAACTCGCAACGTCACGTGATGTGTCGCAACGTATCACAACTTTTTTTCCATTGCCGGCAATGGGGTGGGCGTGGTTTTGCCATCATGCATTCGGCCCGTGGGCCGGCAGTTTGATACCCCTGCTGTAAAGCTAAAGAAAGCGGAAAATCATAAACACAGTTGCAATTTTACTTAGTGACCACTTTGCTTAACAACCAAGTTGCCAATCCCAATAGTGATTGCTAAACGAGGACAACCCTCCTCAGCTGTAGCATAATCGCAGGAAAGGATGAGTTGTTGACAGAAGTTGCATGCACACAGCCTCTCTCTGTCCAGAGTATATTTTTCCTTCGGAATCCAAAGTGTTGCACATCCCTATTATACCTCTCTATTAATCACTTCTCCAACCCCTCAAGCAGTTCTTATCCAAACACATAAGTCAAGAGGAATTTCCATATTCTAGCTAATTCCTATAAACTCAGTGTTGGAGAACTAAACTGACCTATTACCAGCTCAGCTTCAGAATATTTGAAACTACTACAAAATTAGCTTTCATTTTTGAGACATGATGCTCTTTCTCCATTGGAGGAAACTATTTCCCCTACTCTTTGTCCTGGCTCCTAAGCTTCAGGTCCTAGTATAAAGCATTCCTATATAATGCTGCTTGACGACTTTGCAGCTCCACCTCAGTAGCACAAATTGTATCAGGAGGGATGAAACTGACAAGAGTTTTATCAGTTCCCCTTTCTTTTCTGCACAGGATGCAGGCTACTGATTCTTTCTTTCATTCTGTCTTTCCTTTTGTTTAGAGTATGACTATGGGGATTTTTGTTGATGCCAGACAAAAAAATTGTTCCTTGTTCTTAGCATTTCAAGCCAACAGAAGTGATAACAATCACAATTACTTTCAAACTGCTTCTGACAGTTTGGTGAGGGAAAATGGTGGCATGTGAAAGTCTCAAAATTGCTGCTTTTGGTCTTAATCTATTACTTCCTGATTTCTAAAAGAAAAATCTACTAAAAATAGCCCACTCTTGAAGCGTGCCTTGAAAAATTAAACTGAACTACCAGAGAGGGAGGGAGGGAACACAAAATAAAGGGTAAGCCAAACTACATCAAAGCAGTGGAGAAAAGGGAAAAGATTGCCAGAAGAATGTAGTGGTGAATATTCACATTCTTTGAAGCAGGAATATTTGCAAGGAGAGATTTAAAATTAAGTATGATGGCCACCACCATGTACCTTGTCCCCACCACCATGGATACCCTTATTTGTATGTACAAATTAATGAAATGCATCTGAGAGTTAAACCTTCTAACTTCTAACATGCATTTAAGAATGTACTAAGAATACTAAAACTGAGAATACTATTCGAAATTCATCAAATAGCCCTATAGCACTATTGCAGAGCAGAGCAAACTGTTAAAGAGATTGAAAAGATATTCACTCAAGAAAGAGAACATGAAATTTATTAGCAAAATTCAAGATTCTTCAATATCATCAAAAATTACAACAATTAGCTTTGTCACTAGAATTGTAAATATAATAAATATTCATGGGGTAAGATGAATCATGAGGTTCAGAAGAAGCAAGGCCTGTTTCTCTAACTTCAGGTTCTCGCAGGCAAATTCTTCTCATTTTTTGGCTCATGCTCCAGCTATTAGTTGGTGATTTTTATCTCTTACTTAGCTCTAACAAACTGCCTAATTTATTGATTTACTGATCAGAAATCCCTGCTTGTAGCTGTTGTTCAATAGCAGAATATAGTTGCTTCATCGTCTAGTACTGCTGTCTACACACTGGCCTGAACAGTCACTTCTTGGTAAGGTGTTTCTTTAAAATTAGTAACTATTTCTGAATCTGTATTTATACATATAAATTTGCATGTACAAGTTGCATGAAAATATTTCCTTGATTAGCAATGCAATTCCTCTTTTTCGACACTGTATAAAAAGATGCCCTGCAAGAACATCACTTTGACTACAACATCAAAGTTTGCAATTGTAATCTTCAATGGAAGTTCTCTGTTGGGTAAAGAAATGCTCTATCTGTTCAATATTTCATTACATGCAAATTCAGGCAACCATTTATCAAATGGTCAGTACACAGCCCTGTCCCTACTCTGGTACCTCCAGATGTGTTGGGACTGCAACTGTCATAATTTCCAAACATTACAGTATGGGTGAAAATGGTCACAACTGCCACAGTTTTCTTGATGACTTTGATTATCTCCTTCCTTCCCCCCCCCAAAAAAAACAACAACAAAGCAGGGTTAAGCCTGAATAGCACTTGATGGGAAATTACCCAGGAAATCCCAGGGTTTTAGACCAGACTGGGAAGCAAAAATAAAAATACAAAATCCCAGAAGTGGGCAATGGCAAGTAATCTTCAGAATTGGACTCAACTAAATATTTATCTTTATGAGTGAAGGCAGGTGGCTGGAAATTTCCCTACTTTTTTGTAGGTTGGAGAAGGGTAATATAGAACTACTTTGAGAGTGGAAGCTGAAGTTTATATTTTTACTGCTTTTTCAGATTTCTTGATTTACAGTAAAAATCTACACCAAAATTTATGGCAAATGGTAGAAATGACTGATTTCCTACAAATATTTTTTAAAAAATCTTATTTTGCATACTGATTGCAATGTTATCACTTATTCTAACATTCATCATGTATATATTAACTGCTGTTATTAGCCAGTGATGTAGACTATTGTTTGCCTCTTTTTGTCCCCTCTTACTCCATGTAAACTGAGATTGAAATTAGGGAATTTATTCTAAATATTGAGCTGTTTTAGCCTTTTGTACGTAACAAGAAATGAGCTAACTGAAGCCTTTATGTTGAGTTCCAAATACAAGGAAACCCATCTGCTCTTATTCTGTAGTAAATTCCATTGGATTCAAAGGATCTTACTCCTAAAGAGCCCTGTTGGCACAGGGGTTAGAATGCAGTATATCCAGATTAACTCACTGTTCACTGCCAGCAGTTCGATCCTGACCAGCTCAAGATTGATTCAGCCTTCCATCCTTCCCGAGGTCAGTAAATTGAGGACCCAGATTGTTGGGGGCAATATGAGGGCTGTAAAGCACTGTGAAGCAGTATATGAGTTTAACTGCTATTACTATTGCTAAATAAGTATGCTTAGGACAGACATGTCAAACTCGCGACGTCACGTGACGTCGCGCAACATATCGGAGCTTTTTCCCAATTGCTGGCAATGGGGTGGGCACGGTTTTGTTGTGACCCGTCCGGCCCGTGGGCCAGCAGTTTGACATCCCTGACTTAGGATCTCTAGTCTTTTTGTCTCCCTTCTTGATACCACTCATGCACAGAGGTGAAGTATCTCTGATGGAGGCTCTCTTTAACCAAGGACCTTCCCCACCCAGAATTTCAATCCTAAATGAATATGTGCACTACAGAGGCATGAAGAACAATCAAAGGAGGGGATCTCTCAGTTGCTTTCTTGCATTAATTTTACTTTCTACTCAGTGGTGGGATTCAGCCAGTTCGCACCAGTTCAGCAGAACTGGTAGCTAATTTTTTGTTGCCCAGGCCCAGAATGGACTTCCGGAAGTGGGACCATACAGAAAACCGGTTGCTCGCATATTTGAATTCCACCACTGTTTCTACAGATATATTCACTTCTAGCAGCTCGTACTTTTGTCTGTACTTTGTAAAAGTAAAGACAATTTCAGTGCTTCCATGCAGTTTCTTTAGACATAATTTGCAACTGTCTTCTTCTGGGATGTTTTTTCAACTTGCCACTGTAGCCTATAGCCCTGGAACTCTGAAGTAGTCCCCATCCAAGTGATAAACAGATCCCACTTGGCTTCTGAAATCATACAGGTTTGGCTAAATGCTTTTACCTGACAAATCCTCCATATTTTTTATATCAAGTTTATTCACTTGCTTTCAATAGCCTCTTATTCTATTCTTCAGGGAATGAGAAACAACCCCTTTCATTCACAAAAAAATACTGTGAAGCATTCTTCTTTTTGGTAAATAAACTTTAAATGTAAATTGTATTTTAGGTGAACTAAGAAAAGAACTCATTCAGGAAAGATATGTCCATGAGGCCAGTGTGTGCTGACATGGGCTGTACAGAAAAGATACATTAACTAGCTAATCATGGGTTCAGGCCATGAATTTTAACAGTAGTGTATATTGCTCTTCCTCAGATCATAGCTATGCCAATACAGAGATGAGATTGCATTATCCTATTTTTTGTCATCCAGAATTCTAAACAGCTAACAGCGTAGCTGATATAAAATAGCTACATAAAGATTACATCAACAAATGTGAAAAAATATTGCTATGCCTGTATACCACAGTTATCTACAAAGACTTTGCTTTGGACTTTCCCTTCACTAGTTGGGAAGGAAAAATGAGCCAACTCTGCTCCTTATGTTTCTTTGACCATCCTCCTCTCATTGAGTGAACCCCATAATATTAACAGCTGTGAAGTGCCTTTTGTCAACTTTTAAAATGAAAGCTGGAAATTAGATTTAAAGTGATCTTGTGGAGTATCTTGAGCAAATAGAAAACCATACAAATATAATAATGATGTATCTGGTCATAAGACTGCGTTGTTTCCTCAATTTATTGTTTAAAGAACCAAGAGACTTAATGAGAGGCCATAGGAAAGACATTTCAGAGTGTTCACATCACGTTGAAAAGATCCTGGCTTTTGCCTCTCCACGTGGTCTTCCTGTTGTTGGGATTCCAAACCGGAACCTCATGTTGAACATAGCGTGCAAGATAGCAGTAAGAGAGGAGATAGTTTATAAAGTGTCTATAGTCACCATTTAGAGTAGCATTTTTCAAACTTACAACTTTAGGACATGAAGATTTCAACTCGCAGAATTCCCCAGCCAGTATGCCCACATCTTAAAGTTGTCAAGTTTGAAAAACATTGATTTATAGCTTTGAAGCTAGCAATCAGTGCAATCTATGAACTCTTTATACCTTACATCTCAAAGCAGCTAACAAAGTAAAGATTTTTAATAACCTTATAAATAAAAACTATATGTTAACATATAATTTATAAAGAAAAACAGACTCATAGTCATAATATAGACTATTTATGAAATATTAGTACAGGTAGTCCTCAAATTATGACCACAATTGAGCCCAAAATTGTTAATGAGTTTTGCCTCATTTTACAACTTTTCTTGCCACATTTGTTAACTGAATTACTGCAGTTGTTAAGTTAGTAACCCGGTTGTTAAGTGAATCTGGTTCCCCCATTGACTTTGCTTGTCAGAAGGTAACAATAGGATTACATGACTCTGCGACACTGCAACTGTCATAAATGTGAATCAGTTGTCAAGCATCCGAATGTAAATCACATGACCCTGGGGATGCAGCAATGGTCATAAGTGTGGAAAATGGTCATAGGTCACTCTTTTCAGTGCTGTTGTAACTTCAAATGGTCACTAAATGAACTGCTGTAAGTAGAGAATTATCTGTAACGAAATTTATTGTTCCTCCCCTCCTGATTTTTTTTTCCTCCCATTTCTTTTCCTTTTTTTATTGTGTTCTCTTTTCCAGAGCATATGTAAGTCACTCTGAAAGTCTTTCTGGATGAAAAAGATAAACTGCTTTTTTTTAATGAATAAATATGCATTTAAAAGCAATTAAATATTATTAAGAGAACTTTATAATCTCCTCCCAGAGCTGAAAACACACTAACCTAGGTACCAGTTAAAGAAGGAAATTCCACAATTTGGTGCCATATACAAATATCTTCTCCACCTACTACCTCAGGCTAGGAATGGAGCAGATATCTGATTAAGATGTTATTTAATAAGTAGGTTTGTTTGAAAAAGGCAGTCATTCAATGTCCAGATCTGTCTACCTGTCCAAAACTTTAAAAGGCAAAGCTCATGTTTTTAAATTAACCCCAGAAATGAACCAATAACCAGTATGACTCTTTTATAACTAGCATGCTCACAACAGTCATTTACAGATTACTAAGTTTTATAGCAGTTGCGGTTTCTGGAAATTTTTCAGGAGAACATATCTCTTACAGTACATTACAATATATCAATATTCTGCAGCTGTGAAATTTATCTTTTATGTTCTTTCAAAGTAAATCACAACAGAAGCAGAAATGGCCCTGGAAAAGTTTTACCTAAGAAAGAGACTACATTAATGTTAATGTGTATGTGTGTGTGTGTGTGTGTATGTGCACATTTACATATACATAGATATTAAATTTCACAATTTTGGTGCTCTTACATGAGATCTGAGGTCAGATTATTAAATAATGCCAGAGTTTGGCAATCCCTTTGAGATTTCTGCTATTGGATAAAAATGGGACCGAGCGAATAAATAGTAATAGCAAGGACAAGTTTTATAATTGTTTGTCAAATCCTTGAAAATGATTATCCCTCTTTGATCATGTCTGGGCTCCCAAAATCTGGACAACCACTAGCTCCAAAGATCAATGGTTTCACTGCAGAGAAAGACCCTAGAATAGTTACTCACCAATTTCAGTTGGAAGGGGCACCTGCAGCAGGGCCTCTTCTGATGTCCTCAAGGATTAGGGAGGTACATATGGGATGGTGTGATCTTTCCTTCAAATCTCTCTTTAATATGGCTTCCTACATTCATATAGGGAGAAAATCAAAGTTACTCATCTGGCCATACTGAAGTATGTTTTTAAAGACAGATGTCTTGTGTAAAAACCTACACAGTATGTTATTATTTATTAATATATTATAGGGAAAGTATAGTATGAAATCCTTATACTGGAAGATTCATTCTTCCAACTACAAAAGCATGATAATCATGGAAGGTTAGCAGCATTTGACCCAAGCATTAAAAAAAAAGTTAAAATCGATGAATACTACATTACAGCATTGAATTCTAAGAAGCAATAAATTTTGCAACAAGACAATGAGAATGAATTTATGAGATAGATAGGACATGTAAGCAGAGATGGGAGGGGATTTTTGTGATTAGGGAAATCCAGTGAGAAAATTCTATCTATGCTACATATTAAAAGCCTATGTCAAAATAACAGTGGTAATTCCAGGATGCATGAATCTGTAATATCTGACTTGCAAATTCATTTCTCGCAACATAATCAAAGCTAATCAAACAAGGGAGATAAGCTTTTCTGAGCTATCAGATGTTTGTTCATCTGTATTTATTTGCTGGGAGGTTTTATTTACATAAATGCATTTCAAATTTCAAAACTTCAGTTCCTGAGTTTAACAAAACAAAAAGTAAAGATTCCTTCACATTGAGCTTAATTCCTACTGACAAGATAGAAACATCCTTGCAGTATATCACCTTTTTGTTTTTGTTTCTACTTCTTATCTAATAGAAATAGCTCAAATATATTAATTTGTTTTATACACATTTCAAAATAATCCATTTCAAACAAACAGAAAAAGAACTTTGAAGTAATATTGAAGAAAACAAACAAGCTTTAGGAACTTATATAAAATATTTATGTCTGAAAAGGAAAGGATATATTACTAACTTATTTTCATAACTGACTGGATGTGTGATCTTAAGACAAAGAGCAAGTTCATTTAAGCAGCCTTTCAAATAACCATTATTTTGAATTGGATCTGAAACCATATTGGTAATGATCTATTCAGAAAGGGTGTATCATGAACTACCAATCTGGCTTCAACAAGGAGTTGAGTGGTTTCATTCTCAAACAGATAAAATTCCAGGCCCATTTTAAAATAAATTCTCCCGCGCCCACACACACACACTAAGTACAATATTGACCTTGTTCCCTAAATTCAACCCACATAGGTCTCTACAAAATGTCATGGCAAATGTTATCAAAAGTCAATATAAGAAAGTTGAATTTGCCAATATCAGTCATCCCCAAGGTGCAATTTGAATCCACAAACCAGGTCTAAAACAGAGTAGAACAGAGTAAAATAATCAGAATCCAACAAGAACTGAAGATGTCGGTACTGCCTCAAGAGTCTTGCTTTCATTTGGCAGTCATTATCATATCTTGAGAAGTCTAAATTTTTACAGACAGGCTTAACTCTTGCATTTTTAATTCCCTTTTCTATTAGCATAACAAAAAGCCCTTTTTATTTCTTCCAACTTTGAGCCACATTTCCTTTTGTGCTTTACCATTTATAACCTGACAAGGACATGAATTACTTGGAAATTATAGCCACTGTCCGTATTCTATAAATGTATTTTAAAATTTTTATCTCAGTTGAAAGTTCCTGTTGCATTCACAAAAGTTCCCTAAGTTTGTTTGTTTGTTCATTAAATTTGTATGCTGCCAAATTGAGAAGTAGAAATAACATCCTGCACAAATTGAATGGCACTAGTTGGGGTTCGGCAATGGACGCACTACAGATATCTGCATTCAGCTTGATTTGTTCAGTAACAGAGTATTGTGCCCCAGTATGGCTTAATAGTCTGTACACAAATAGGATTGATGTACATTTGCATGAGTCAATGAGCATTGTTAGTGGGACAATCCGAACTACTCCCATATACAGGCTGCCTATTCTGAACCATATATCACCCCCAGAAGTAATACAAAAAAATGGCCTCTTCCAAGAATACCTGAAGATTATTGACAACTCCCAGCTGCTAACACTGAGCAATGTAGCCTGCCTGGAGTGAAACAGGTTGAGATCCAGACATCCAACTATTTCTACTGCTAAAGTACTCATAGAAGACGATTTTCACATACACAATACAGTAGTGGTCAAAATTATGGAAACCTTTTGGAAAAAGTGTATTTTTGAGGTTTGATGGCTAATAACACCACTTTTTGGGGGGAATAGTACCATAAAATTATATATCAATGGAAAGATAATTTAATCAAGAATGTAATGCAACAAAGTTTGTTCAATTATCTGTACTGTATTCTATGAAAGGTTATAGCCAAATAACCAGAAAAAGGAAGCACAACTTGCTTAGATTGCTTTCCTTCATCTGATTGTAGCCAATGAGCATGAGTGTTTAGAGAGCCAATCAGGTGCCATCTTGTTTTGGCAATGAGCCAATCAGATCACAGTAGGATTTAGTTATTGATGTCATGTATTGAAGCTGAGAGGAGGACATTGGTCAGTGTGTTATGTGATCGCTATCAAATTGATTGGGGTTTTTTGTGTTCTTTCATTTAGTGAGCTTGTAAAACATAATAAAATTAAAGTAATGGTGCAAAGAGTTGACTGGTCACCCAGAAAGTGATGTAAAATAGTATTATTAAGTGAACAAGGCTACAGTTATAAAGAAATTAGAAGAAAAATTGGTGGAAACTTAACCAAAGGTGGCATTTCTACTGTACACTTTTTCCAAAAGGTTTCCACAATTTTGGCCACTACTGTATGTGGAAACAGCATTGAATAGAAAATTGCCCCCCACAATGTCAAGTTTGCAACTTGGAAAAAAAAAACAGCTGGATTTGACCAGCCCCATGCGATAAGGACAACACTGAACCAAATTCACACTGGCCGTGGTGCTGACACCTTCTATAAGTGAGGCAAAATAGCATCACTGAATTGTGACTGTGGGACCAAAAAACAAACTATCCAGCATATAGTGACAGAGTGCCAAAATAGAGCCTATAATGGAAACTTTACTGATTTGCTGGCCATGACAAATGAAGCAAAAATTATATACGAGGTTTAGTGTCTATAGTGTATGATTATGTATTTATTTATTTGCTATCCATCTCGCCACATAATACTCTGATTTCTCTTTTTCTATGATATCTTGAACTCCAACATGATATGATCATCAAAAAAATTCCCATTCTTTTTTATACTTCAACAACTCTCCCCTTTGATTAGGAGCAGATCTAGTGACAGTTAATTCTCCTGTCTCCTCTTTAAGAGTCTCTTCAAGAAACTGATCAATTTTCTTTCCTAGAAAATGAAACAGCAACATCACTGAGGAATTTTGGAGATCATGCAGCCTTGGCTGAGATGATTTTCCAACATATGTCTGGCTAGTTTATTTTTTTATGACCCTGTAATCCCTTGCTTCAGGGTGCAGTCAGGCGACTGAATAGAGCTGAGTGTTCACTGGCCGGATGCCCTTCCTGACACCTACGTGGAGTTTGCAGGAGATATTTTCTCTTTGCGCCCTGATAGAGAAACATTTGTCACTGCCTAGGATTGAACTCTCAACCTTTTGAATCGTCTTCACCTCTAGGCCATCACGCTGCTCATATGTCTGAATAGTTTAAACCCCCATTATTAATGTTTCTCTTCCCTGAAAATTCTGTAATATGCTCCAACATTTTACAATGCTGTAAACTGCTGCAAGCTGACTTTGTTAGGGTATGCAGGAACAAATCTGAAAAATAAATCTTCTTCCTGGCTTGGTTGTCTGTTGTATACAATCTTTAATGTTTCCTTTTGCCTATATTCTTATGCAAGAAAAAAACGGTATATCACAAAAGTTGCAGGTGCCAGCACCATTTGCAGAACATTCTCATCTATAATGCATAACACTTGCAATAAGAGTTAAGTTAAGTTAATAAGTTAACTCTTGCAATAAGAATTATCTGCTATTGTTTTAAATTGACTGCATGGTAAAGTTGCAGTTTAGCAACTAATATGCTTTATTATAAGGCTGATATGTTGGTAAGAACTGTTGTGCTTGTTCAAGAATTAATGATTACTGAATTCAAGAAGCATCCTTGCTCAGTATCACATAATACCTACAGCTTATTTATACAGAACAACAAATGTCCATATTACTCTTTCCAATACAGCAAAGAACAAATAACTCAACCAGTTCCTAATTAAACCTATTTTGAACTTTCTACTCTCCAAACATTTAATGTGAGGAGGGGGGAAATGAGTGACTAATGATTATAAAAATATATTTATGAAGAGAGACGAAAATAAACTTCTAAGAAGACTGCAACTATATTTAGCACATTCAAAATGCCCAGGGATGGGTTAGATTACAGAGCTCTCACTCTACTCAAGGAGGCAACAAGGCTTAGGATATTAAATAATTCTCCTTTAAAGCTGATAGAAAAAAGTACAGTTTCTAGCAGTTGATCTGATTGCACTTTTTATTGTTAAAACATAATGTGACATATCTATTTCAAATGCGACATATCTATTTCAAATAAAGAAGCATGTGGATTTTAATACTGGATTTTAATACAGTTGTATACATTGCTAACCCTCAAGAATAGCGTTCCAAACTTTGTGGATGCAAAGTTAAGGGTTCTGAAGTGTTGTTGTTTTCCAGAAATAGTGAAGAGAAGCTCAAAAAGACGTCTGCCTTCCACAAATTTCATAAGTTATGACTATTTGCAAATGACAGATACATCCTTCTCAGCAGCTGTTGGAGATCCCAGATACAGATAGTAGCTTGCAAAAATTAGTTCAGGACTACTGGAGGAAAAACCTCACAGTTCTGAACTTGGACAGAGCAGGAGAAACACAACTGCTCTCTTACTTGGCCTTCAAGAGTGTACTGCTCATAGCTGATGTTCAATTAAGCTAAATCTAGAAAATTAGCAAGATGTGGATCAACTTGCTATTATCAATGGGTACCTACCACTTCATAGATCCTTTTGATCACAGAAAAGTTGGGAATAGATTGCCTCAAGATGAGATGATGATTATCTGTACAAGGACTGATCCGGCAAGCAATCAGATAAGGGTAAAGAATGGGATGGGATGCCCAATCTAACTGAGAACATATACTTAGAGTTCTCTTCAATACACTCTTACTATTCTAATATTCCCAGGATTCATATTAAAATTTTATCCGAGTTGCAGAGAAGCTCTTCAGTTTCTAGGTGCTATTGTTATAATTTGTCCAAGACAAAACAGGTGCTGCAGAACACCAATCCTCTTCCCCACATTTCTGATTCTGGAAGAATATTTACTTTGAGGCTAACAAGAGATGTTTTATGAATGATAAAAATCAACTTCACCATCAGATTATATTTCAAAATTCTTTGCCAGCACAAAGGTCCCGCAGGGATCCAGTAATTACAGAATGCGGAAGGAAGGAAGGAAGGAAGGAAGGAAGGAAGGGAGGAAGGGAGGGAGGGAGGGAGGAGGGAGGGAAGAGATGAGAGAGAGAGAGAGAAGAAAGAAGAAAGAAAGAAAGAAAGAAAGAAAGAAAGAAAGAAAGAAAGAAAGAAAGAAAGAAAGAAAGAAAGAAAGAAAGAAAGAAAGAAAGAAAGAAAGAAAGAAAGAAAGAAAGAAAGAAAGGATTTGTTAGGGGGTGGGGCAGAGAATCTTATTGTCATTGTTTTCTCTTCTTTGTTCTATATTTCTTTCTCTGAGTGCCACTATGAAGCAAGCAGAGAGAAAGCATTCTGGAGGGCAGCGTTCTAAAATATATGCCAAAAACAACACACACAACACTGCTGTGGAAACCCAGTGATTAAATAAATAAATGCTCTAGCTTCTCAAAGCAAGAAATGTAGTGTGAAGAAACACTAGAAAAGCCAAGCTACCCTGATCCCAGAATATCCTTAGCAAAGAGATACCCATATTCTCTGTTCTCAAAACTACACTGTACTTGAAACAATAGTCTAAGCAGAGAAATGTACATTATTGGAGAAAGTAATTCTCCCTTATAAATGATAATAATAATAATAATAATAATAATAATAATAATAATAATAATAATAATAATAATAATAATAATAATAATAATAATAATAATAATAATAATAATAATAATAATAATAATAATAATAAAGTTGGAAGGGACCTTGGAGGTCATCGAGTCCAACCCCCTGCTCAGGCAGGAACCCCTATACCATTTCAGACAAATGGCTATCCATCTCTTCTTAAAAACTTCCAGTGTTGGAGCATTCACCGCTTCTGGAGGCAGGTTGTTCCACTGGTTAATTGTTCTAACTAACTGTCAGGAAGTTTCTCCTCAGTTCCAGGTTGCTTCTTTCCTTGACTAGTTTCCATCCATTACTTCTTGTCCTGCCCTCAGGCGCCTTGGAGAATAGCTTGACTCCCTCTTCTTTGTGGCAACCCCTGAGATATTGGAATACTGCTATCATGTCACCTCTAGTCCTTCTTTTCATTGATCTGACTGTATAATCTCTTGTTGAAGACTGGTTTTAAACATTTTCTTCATCACAGATCTCTTTTAAACACCTTTTGTGCCAAGGACCATGGGCACAGACCACCAAGAGTTAAGATTTAAATCATAACATTTCTTCAAGTCTTCGCGGACACCTGTGATGACATTGCAGCCCCCCAGGTTGAAATAGAGAGTTCCAGTTCATAAAAACTTATAAAGATAAACACCCACACACACATAACCTTAAAGGGTTATTAATATTTGGGTGGAATCTCCTTACACATAAAAAACTTGGTATTTTTTTAACTTGAAAAATCTAGGTTGGATTACTAGGAGAAATGCAAGATTCCTCTGGTCAGGATATGGCCAGTAAGTCACCAATCAACCAATCCTAATTGGCAGTCCAAACTTTATACATAGTCACTTGAGAAATAAGCTTCACTACAGCCAGCAGAATTCATTCCACGCAAACAAACACAGGATTTTAGCCATGCTGCATGCTTCACAATAAAAAGTCAGTAAAAGATGTGCTAAAGGTGTTTTATTGGATTCAAAAGTTATTCTGCACAAATCAGTCACAAGGTTCTTTACCTTAAGCCTGCTGGTGGAACTTCAGATGGAAGAAGGATATTCTGATCAAATATTCTGATATTTTAAAATTCTGATAACTTAAGTATGAATTCCTAGTATTTAGACTCATCAAGTTATCACTCAACTTTGAATCGTTTATCTACGAAATGACAGCAAAGAGGTTGTTTTAGCAGTGGATGACTTACATTTTTGCTTCTAAACACAGCAAAAGAGCCTAAAGCTTTGCAGTAGGAATATTGTGAATTATATGAATTCTCTATCTCTAATTCTAATTCTCTAACTCAGGACAAAAAGAAAGTAGTCACCAGACAATACTGCCATAAGCAGAGTTCATGCTTTTAGCACCAGTCAGCTAATGTTCCACATTAAATAATTTCTCAACAATAGAAAAATAAGTCAAAAAGTTCTTATTTCGTTGGAAATGTTGTACTTGGAAGTTCTCCATATGTTGTTAATTCATGCAATCATAGGACTATGAATTCAGGACTCAATTAGTAATGTACAGATTCTTGGTTAGCTGACTAATTCAAATGCACTGCAATTTGTGAAAGCAAAACAGAAGGCTTTAATTCAGACATGTCAAACACAAGGCCCGGGGGCCGGATGCGGCCCACGACGTGGTTTCATGTGGCCCACGAAGCCATCCTGAAAACAGTGAGGGAATGGCCCCCGCTGCCTTGGCCCCGGCCCAGGCCGCCCGGGAGCCAATGTACAATTTTGTGGTGGCCATCTATGCTGAAACGCATTCAGTCTTAGTTCCACAAGGCCGTCTGGAAACAGCAAGGGACCGGCCCCCGGCCCCTGGGCACGCGCTGGGGAGGTGTCACCCTTTGTGAGGAATGAAGAAATGCACCATTGCCTGGAAGTGGCCAGTGAATGGCCCTCGCCTACTTCACATATCCGGCTTGATGGGCTCCGGGGGAGGGGTTTCAGCAGGCTCTTCCAGTGGCCCATGCCTTGGTGCTTGCCCTGGTCCCACCTCCTTCTGCCAGAGACCCCCAGATCTGTCCCACTCCTGCTCAGGCCCCCACAGGCACCCTTGACGCGAACGATGTAGAGCTGGCCATGCCCACGCAGTAGGCCACACCCACTCCAGCCACGCCCACCCAATAGGCCACGGCCACCCTGGCCACACCTACCCGGCCCCCTGAGGGCAACCGCAATGCTGATGCGGCCCTAAATGAAATTGAGTTTGACACCCCTGCTTTAATTGGTTTGAAGTTCCTGATCCATACAAGTTACTGAAAACCGCAAATTTGAATGTCAGCATTGACCAAATTAAATTAACTTCTAAATTTTATATGAGGTTTTAGAAAGGTATTCATATAGTCAAATGTGATCCACATGCAGTAACCAGTGCTTTGCTCTTATAGCTTATTCCTGTCTGCTACTTTCCAAAATGAAGAAAACTGCTCCTATGAGGAACATTAGAATTTCATGAGTCTTGAGAGCAGTCACACAACTATCTCCTCAAGTTTATCAATAAGAAGCAAAAGCACAAGTCATCTCCCAAGCTGATCTCAGATTCAAATGAATTATCATATTCATTTGACACTCATTTATCTTACTAATCAGAAACAAAGGAAGAAGAGGTGACAAAATCAAAACAAAGAAGGTTCTGCTTATTTATTTCTTCATCAAATAAGCTCTTTAATCTGAAATTCTTACCTAGAACCCTGAATCTCCTCATTTTAGGAGCTTTTTAAAATTATTGTTTAGTAACCAGAGGCAGGAAGTTGCAACACAGCATGGCTACTTAGTTTGATGTGACCTAAACTTACAATAAGCTATAAAACCACCATCTAGGAATTATGTTAAGAGTCACTAGCAAGTCTCCATATCTCCTCCTCCAAAATATCTAGTGACTCAGTTAAAAGAAACCATTTTCTCCTTGCCAAATTTTTGCTTATAGATACACTGGATTTGATATGCCTGTAGGGAATAAAGAAATAAAGCCAAAAATGCTGCCTTCATTCTCAAATGCTGACTGTACAGAAATAGAAATAAACATTTATATTTCCCTAATGAAGATAGCAACCCTGTATTTGCTCTATTTCAGTAAGTCAGTGCAACAAAAATATCCAATTTTTTTTATCCCTGTGGTTCCCCACATACTTTCATAGCTGCAGCATACTGAAATCAGATTTTCAAGTTTGCCTCTATGGAATGCGAGAAACTTTCCATTTTAGAGTGCAAACTGAGATTCTCACAATTCTATTAAAATTCTTTCTCCCACTCACATTCTGCCAAAGAAACATGACTCAGGTATTCAGTTATATCCCTTTAATATTTTCTGTTTTAACAATTAGAGCACTATACTAAATGCAAATGCATTTCTCTCCTGAGGAATATTGTCCTAGCCATTAGCATTGTTATGCATCCCATTCCTCCTCTAACCATGTAAAGTACACGGATTTAAATGTAACATAAAGCAAGTCGAAAATCCTAAACAGGTTTAGCAACATGCCAGTATCAATTTGAGACAACTACTGAAAAGATGAAGATTGAGTGAAAAAGATCTAATTTAGTACTCATTGAGTTCATTTGTGCAAAAGAAGTTATTCTTTGGGACTAAATTATAAAACATGGGTTTAATTAGAGGGCTGAGCTAAGAGACTAATTTAATTTCTTTAAGTCCTTACTTTAATTAGACCAGTGTAAAATACATGTAAGTCAGAGTCCACTTACTTCCCAATGACAGCTCAGATGCCTTCCATAAGTGAACAGTTACTCAGAAACAGTCCTCCAACAGGAGAAATGCTCACTTTGGGAATGTTTGGCTTGTGGGAATGAATTAAGACCCCCTACTCCTGCCCGTTTTTCTTCGTAGAATTCCACCTCCCTTGTTCACATTTTCTTCCCCCCCCTCCAAACATGAACATCTTTTGATGTTGAAAAAACAGGCTTCTAAAATTTGAGAATCTCCACTGAATATTATTAAAGTCTACCTTCACCTGTATGGAATTATTTTCATTTCAGATTTTCAAAATAAATTTGGACAGGCACCTTCAGTGTAATATAGACAGTGTAATATAGACAGAATTCCTTTTAAGCCAATAATGGTGCAAATTTCATATACATTTTATATAAAAGCAATTTTAACAAGTGTGGTCAAGCATTTGATACCACAGATGTCCTCAACCTATGACTGGAATTGAACCTGGAATTATGGTCATAAGTCATGGCAGTCATTAAGCAGGTCACCATGTGATTGTACCCTATTTTACTACCTTTTTTGTGACAATCGTTAACCAAATGTGGTCGTTAACTGAAGGTCATAGTAGTTAAACAAACCCATTTTCTTTGATAGATGCTTTTTGCTGGAAACCAGAAGTAAATAGTGGAAACTGGCCAAAAATGCCAAAAACTACAGTCACATGACCATGGGATCCTACAAATAACCTTAAATGTGAACTGGTTGCCAAGTGCCCAAAATGAAATCACATGAATGAAGGGGGGAAGTTGCAGACGTTGGCGCTCTGGAACCGGTGATAAATAACTCTGGGGAGGTCTGTCCTTACTTTGAATGGTCACTAAGCAAGCCCTGCCCATATTCATACTATCTGAAGTTTCACTGAGTTTACTGAGTGATAGTACCAGGTAAATACGTATAACACTGCAACCTAAATATGAAAGGCTTGGTCAAATGTTTGATGGTATTTATACGTAAGTACCAATGTTGGAATTTGACCATTACCTGACATATTTTCATGTGATCTTCAGTAGCTGACGAGCATTTGGGACCTTGACTGAAAAGGTCATCTCCATTTACAAATAGGCCCCTGAAAATTCAACAACTGAATACTACTTCAAAAGGCTACACACTTTTTTTATCTAGAGCAGAAAGCACAGTTGAGTTTAACAAGCTCAGTGGTAATATTTGCCAGTGACATGACTTTGAATGATACAAAAATGATCTCTCCTCCTATAAATGAACAAATAGATAAATCCTTACACTGAACACAATAAATAAAACTGTATAGTAATACCTCACCCTGCCTACGTTTTTGGCACCCTCTGAATGTCCTATTACATTCTGACAGTGGAAAAGCAAAAGACTACTAGCTACTCAGGATATAGTAGCATGACCAGAAGAGATCCAACAAATTGTATATTGTTACATTAATTCGGTCAGACACAGATCTCTCTCTCTCTCTTTCTCTCTCTGTCTTCCTAGACCTAGGAAGACAATTATTATCATCTGTGAAGAACATAACCAAGTAATTCTTATTTTGCAGGATTCTTCCTTGAATACTGCAAGGCCCTTATATACAGAATGAATGTCTTTTTCACTTCCCTGTTGAAAGATATGCTTAACCCTAATGCCAACTTCAGCCAAAGTATCATGATTGCAAATAATCAAGCTGTTTGGAAAACTAATATATATCTGCTCTCTAGTTTTTAAAATAATTCACTCTAACATTTATTCCAATCAGTTGCATATAATGTATAATGCAACACATTATACAGCTAGCAAGACCTTTTTGTATTGTTCCATATGTCTCACACACATCCTCTCAAGGACAAAGGACCAAATGGGCATAATTATCCATGACCTGTCCAAAGTTCTGAAGATGGGCATCCATACAAATCTTTTAAATAAATAATTAAGAATATATAAAGAGAAGAGTAGAAACAATAACTGCTCCAGATATGGTAGAATGGCAATTCCAGAAGTAGGAACAACCATGCAGTCAAACCACATCTGGAGGGTGGAAACTTGAAGAATTGACTAAATTCAATTTGTTATTAAACAAATCAAAGCAAAACAATCCAGGACCAAATACAATAATAACAGCACATTGGCTTGCAGACGGTAGCTATTTGAGCACCATTTTTTAAACAGTAATATTCTACAAGAATTTTTATATAGGAGATAATTATTTTTCCATAGTAGCACAAAACATCTCACATTCAGAAAGCCACTAAAAACCTCTCATAAACTGGAATCACAATCAAAGGCATCTGGAAGGCTTTGTCAGAAAATGCATTTAGTAAGGTTCCAGCAGTACCAAAACACAGCAAGTACAGATGTACATTTCTGTTGCTGCTAGTCAAAAGATGTTTTCCTAAGAAAACCAGAAAATGCTCAAGTTCAGTTCATTCAACTAAAGAGATTGTAGGTGCCTAAAATATCAAATGCATGAAGACGTGTCAACATGGTAAGTCAGTCATATGTAAAAAATACAGTCACATAGATATTTTTCCTTCACCACATTACACCTAATCATTTGGGGCACTTAGCTACATGATCATCCACCCATAATCATGTTTGTAAGAAGTGATATAGGCTGCAATGGAGGCTCATCTTTTTCCAAAGAACTTTATATATTTTATATTTTAAATAGTATTGTGAGTCATTTATAAAGAAAATGGTGTACCAGCCATTCCTTAAAGCTTCTCCTTAATTCTCCTGCTGCTTGAAATAATTATGTACTAATACAGAACACAATCATCTTTGCAAAAAAAAAAAAAAAAATCTACATGGCTAATAAATATACTGAATCACCAATAGCAAATGTTTTGGAATGCCAAGTATTTAGGATATGGGATAGGACTGTCTTGACACTAGACAGAAGCCTCATGCTCTAACCAGAAATGCAAGAAATTTGTACAACAGCTAGCCCAGTTAGTACCAGTGGCAAAGAGAAGTACATTTTACTAGTTATTACATACATCTCGCATTTTCTCCTTTGAGTATGAGATTCAGAGGACACTCAAGGCATGCCTCTCACTGTACATATTCCAAGGACCAGCTGAAGAGACTATATTTAGCTCTTCCCTTATTGAAAGCTTTAAATAACCATGGAAAATACAGAAGGCTTCAGTTACTAAACTCAGAGAGCTCAGTCCTAATCAAGAAGGCATCCCCTGAAATGCCAGCTTTGAAACTGGCTTCCATTAGTATCAACCTCAGACAGACCAAACCCAAATGTCCCACATGGAATCCATTGTTTACTCATTCAAAGAAGGAATTGTTTATGTAAATGCAGGAAAGCTAGTAATTGTAGTAGTATGCAGTGGTGGGATTCAAATATGTAAACAACCGGTTCTCTGTATGGATGCCGCTTCCGGAAGTCCATTCTGGGCCTGGGCAACAAAAAATTAGTTACCAGTTCTGCGGAACTGATGCGAACTGGCTGAATCCCACCACTGGTAGTATGCCACCATTATAGGCTCACATTCATAAGGATTGTGTTTGCACATACCCTGTATTATGCAGAAGTCTGCAATACTTCTTAATTACATAGTGTACTATATTGTAACAAACATGTCACCCCTCCCAAAAGGTGAGAGACCTTCAGTTTAATGCTGCATTAGCACCAATAAAAGGCCAGACAAACATCTAGAACTATGCTCAGAAACCAAGTATCTACAACACTCCAGCTTTTGCATAATCCTACCTAGGGGAACAAACAGAAAACAATATCCCATAAGTACTTGCTGAGAGGCAAGGCACCAAGTTGATTTCTGGTGACGTTTAGGCTATTCTCAGATGCTGACAGATCTTGCTGAAGCCTACATCACAAGAAAAGAATTCCAAGACTCAGGATTTAGTCGCTGCAGGCTGGTTTCTCTGATGTGCTTAGCCAGGCTAAATAGGTAGGGATGGAGGAGCAGCTCTAAGTAGTCTCTTTTCTCCATGCCACCATATCATTGGAAAGAGCATACTTTTATGGAAAATAAACTCTATTAGTGCGGACTCTTTGTCCTCAAGTTTTGTTTAGAAAAATGCACTGCACTTTCCTAATGGAAAGCAGCTGTTTTATACAATCACTAGTACCTGGAAGAATATATCTGAGCATCAACTATAATCTTCTACCAAAAATTAGCCTCAAAAAAATAATAATCCTGCTGCAGTGGTATGGAACTGAGGTTGTGGACTCCAACTACAGTTCAGTATACATTGGAATTCTCTCTAAACGGAAGAATTACCAAATTGTTTCAGGCTTGTAGGCGCTAGCTAGTTTCATTTTCTCATAAGGAACATATAAGAGACTATGTGAATCCATCCATACAACAAATCCTTTATTAACACCAAACCAATGCAATCTATTTGCTATTTTGTTTTTAACAATTAAGAAGCTTTCCTTTTAACAGCACACAGCTTTATTTATTAATGATTTTCATTCTACTTAAAGTACTTATTGCACACCCTTGCAGGGCTATTTGTAGTTCTTTATAAAACACTTAGGTAAAGCAATTATTTAGGTCTTCCTTTGTTAGAGGTGCAGATCTACCTAATTAAGAATTGATACAGGTATAGCAGTGTTAAGACATCAGGTTTAGACCATGATGAACCTCTCTTAGATGAATTTAGTTCACTTTCTCTTAGGGTACAATTGTTTTTTCTGGAGGTAAATTAGGGGACGGCCATCTGTAAACCTGGAGCTGTGAGATGTAAATGCAATCAATGAACAAATTAACAGGGCAAGATGAATTACACTTCAATATTAACAACGCTTTAACAGATCTGGAGGGGAGGCTGTTTTGGCTTGTTTTACTACTTTGCTATATTTCATTTGTAATGCTTAGTTTAAAATGTATTTTATGAATCTTCTCAAAATAAATTGAAATAGTAATAGTAATGAAAATGGGCTCGCCATATGTGAAGTAGTCTATGTTTCTGAAATAGTACAGCTATTTAACTTACTGTAAGTTAAAACAAATGTTATGATTTGGTCTCCATTCTCCCTGTAAAATAGCAAAACAGACAACAGTGAAATCCTAGTAGAACAGCTACTGAGCTATGGGATCAGATTAAACCCAGTTGTTTTAAACTTTCTGCCTTTCACTTGCCTGCAGCATCAAGGATAAGGGGGATGATTTAGAACCAACACTAAATTCATGTGATTGCTGGACAAGCCTGTTGAGCTTCATTGTTACCTGACATGAAAGGAGAATATGCAGTGCATTCTCAACTCTTTTATCATTGGACATTGCAGAAGAGAGTGGCAGTGGCATACTAATTCTTGTTCATGGGCATTTTTTAGCTGTTCCTGATTCTTTTTCCCCATGAGATCATTCTAAAAGTAACGGAGTTAATCTATTGGAAACTTTATAAAGCCCAAGATCACACAATAGAATTCTTCCTTGCCGTTTCAACCAGGTTGAAATATACAATGATAACTAGACATGATGACTGACAGAAAATGACTCCCTCATCTCAAAGAGGAAAAGCAAGCCATTAATAGCCTCTGCAGCAGTTTTGCAGTTTTACAGACCAGAGGATAGCTGCAAATAATAGCAAGAGTTGTACAGCACAGCCCATAAGCAACTCAGCTGTGAGAATGTTTTGGCCCAGGCATTCCAGCGATGTAGGCTGTTGTGTTGTTAACAAGTAATTGGGTCAGAGGCCAAATGTTTTCCCTTCCATGCCTCAAATACCACAGTTTGAAGAAGCTGAGATATTTAGTACAGTCAAAACATTACCACTCTGGGTAGGTGGCAGATCCTGAATGATAACTCCAAATAAAGGGGAAGGGCTCATTTGAGAGGACTACCGACATGCTTTTCCACAGAAAACAATTGATGCATTGGTTAATCCTATGAAGTTCTTCACATTCCTCATTACTACCTACATGGCATGTGTTTATCAGATTTTCATCCATTCAATGTTAATGTTCTCATAGAAGTTTTTTTGGTTTTGACAAACTTTAAAAAGTGTAAGAGCTTTTCAACCATCAACAATGTATAATACAAGTTACATGAATATTTTTAATTGGAAGTACTAGTGAATACTTGGGAATTCCAGGGAACAAATTTGGGAACAATATGAGGAAGGGACAAAGGATTCGAAAGAAAAACATTCTATGTTACTGATTATAAGCCCCAATTTTGCCCCTCTACCTTTTTTTACTGATTCACTGAATCATCTCTGACTACACTGCCTGATTTTATTCTCCTACCTTTTAAGGTGGAAAATGCATGAAAATTGAAGAGTAACCCTAAAATAGATGTAATAGAGTTTAAAATTCCTGTTCCAAAATCAAAACAAAACAAAATCCATAAAGTCCTGAGTTCACCCACATGTGACACAGCTGTGTTCATTTCACAGCACCACCCCAGCCTTTCCAGACTTTGGTTTACTAACAGCACCAAAATGCTGAGGATTCCAGCTGTACATGCTGAGGAATGTTGGCAAGTCTGTCATGGCAAAAAAAGGATTTTACAAAATATTCTTAAAATTAAAAAAAAAAAACACCTTCACCCCAGTTGATGTTTTTGATCTCTCAAACTCTTGTCAGAATTTACTTATTTACATGTATATGCCATTCCAATCTGAAGGCTCTAAGCAGTTTTTAAAAATCTACATGTTATAGTACTATATATTACTACATATAGCATCGGCGTTAAAAGCAGCTACAGAATCTTGAATGGCACTTAGAAAATCTGTGCATTGACAAAAGGCCACACTACTTGGATCTGATATATACTGTGCCAATACATTATGACATCCTAGGCTTCTGAAGAAGAACTTGATGTATATGAAGATCAATAACTTAATTTATTTGTAAAAATAATTTGAATTATTAAAAGAACCCTTTGAGTTATTTGTAAAAATAATAAAGTCAGAATACAAATAAATAAAATAACAGTTAAAGAACAGCCAGCTGCGAATTCACATTGTTATGTATATAATAATAATAAGCCAGCAAAATAGAAGACAAAGAACTAGAAAAAAATATCACAAAATACAAAGTTTTGCAAATGGAAGAACAACTGTGGCAAAGGAAAGCAAAGATAATACCAATAGTGATAGATGCTTTTTATGCAATCCAAAAACATCTGGAACACCACTTAAACACCATCAGCATTAACAAAATCACCATCAGTCAATTGCAAAAGGCAGCTTTACTTGGAACAGCTTATATCCTGCAATAACATCTTTAACAGCATCAAACAACATCTGCTTGTCCCAGGGCCTTGGATAGGACTTGATAGCTGGATAAACATGCTATATTCTATCTAAACACTGGCTGACTATGCGATCAACTATCATAATAATAAATGATGGAGTTGACCAAAACAAACAGGACAATATGGATAGTTCTTGACTGCTGACTATATCATTTAGCAACCCTTTGCATTTATGGTGATGAAAAAGTAACTTTACAAGCAATCCTCATATTTATTACCTTCACAGGTCTGTAAAGCAAAGGGAAGCTGAAGTAAGATCATATCATAAACACTTAGCAACCACTTTGTTTAACAACCAAGTTGCCAGTCTGAATTGTGGCTACTAAATGAAAACTACCTGTACAATCAAAAGAGGTATAAAAGGTAGCATCATAGTTAATCACCAATGATATATTAGCCTATTATTATGTAAAACGAACAGAAAATTTAAAGTCCTCAATTTATAGTACAAAACTAAACAATCTTACAACTAATTGCTGTACCAACTGTACTGAATTGTGCAAGTTTGTTTGCTGTGATTACAGTACTCACATATTCCCAAAGAGAAGAACGGGATATTTATCATTTAGATTTCCATGATAATTGAATAAAAACTGTAAATAAACCCTTAGGCTAAGATGAATAAAAAGGACAATACAGAAGAATAAGGCCAACAGATTCAATTTTTCCCATAGGGCATGTATAAGGAAGCTATTGCAGCGGCTCATGGTAACATGTTACATATTTGACGAGGATAAAGACCCATCTATATTTGAGGCATTAGATGCTGGCATAAGTAGAAAATTAGAGACATGGTTGAAAATGCCAAACAAGGTCATTAGAAATTCTGATTCAACAGTTTCAAGAAGGATATGGCATTTACATATTTTTAATCCATAGATTAGGAACAGAAAAGGATAAGGGCCTTAAGATTTCTCAGATCTACTAAGGACGTACAGAGCATAACTGTATCATCTATATAAAACAAAACCAATGCAGGCCTATATGGCTGGTCTGGACATGGTTTGTACTATTGGATTCATATAGTATGGAGTGTTTGTCAAATGGAGTGTTTTTTCTAAAATTACCACAAAGCATGGATTTTACCACAATTCATTTCCCTTTTCCATTTTATTGTCTCATTGCAGGAAGAATAGCGGTACCTTTCTTCTATTATACTGCAGGCCTAATTTAAATTATAAAACTTTCCTATAATTATCAGTTTTATTATTGATTTCTTTAATGCCATAACATGCATTTCTGCCAAACCATCCTCCCTCACAAAACCCAAGCTACCTATATCCCTGTTTGATTCTTTTGCCCATAGGCAAAAATGTTTTTACACAGAAAAGCTTTTGACATTTAAATTACTTTTTTGTTGAAATAAATTTAAATATGCTACTGTTGCTGTTTTTTTTTTAAAAAAAAACAGCATGTATTTAGTTGATGTTTCTTAATCATTTAACTTCATTGTTTTATTCATATTTCATTGTTAGCTACTTTGGTAATTCTAATTTAGACAAAAATCTGATTCAAAGAACAATAAATAAAAAAATAAATTTTCCAAAATGCAATTAGGTAATTAAACAAAATATAATGAGCTTTCTAGCACCAGAAGTTAAAACTAATCTACTGATACAAATAAGTAACTTGTCTGCAGAAATATTTGTGTTAACTGCACACCCAGCAAATTGAATGGCAGCATCATTAACAAAAAGATTATCTGAGATTTCACAAATTATACAAGAATGTATGAAAGTTATATTATTAGCTTCCTCTTTGGCAAAGGCTGAAACAAGTAGCAAAAGCCTTTCTATTTAATATTAAAACTAGATAAATAAATTAACTCTAACAAACTAATTTTAAGCATATGTTTATTCAGAAGTTCAACTAAAGTGACACTTTATGCCAGCTCTTGAAACAATCCTGCATTTGGATTTTTGCAGGAATGTCCCCAACAATTTTCCTGTCTTTCTCAAATTATGACAAAATATTTTCTGTGAAGTGACCAAAACTGACTTACACAAGTTACTCTGCTTTATCAATAGTCACTTGTGGACTCCAGTAACATAGTAGTGTTAATCAAATTGAGCACTGCATATAACCTAATATCGCTTTACTTTCTAATCAATGTACTGTACCAATTAATTACAGTAAATGACTCCCTTTTCCACACTGAAGACTTAATTTTACAACCACCTCATTCATTCATTCATTCATTCATTCATTCATTCATTCATTCATTCATTCTCTGGGGCAAATTCATCAACTAAAGACTGCTTTCAGCATGTAGAAATTACAATTAAACCAGGAAAGAAAATCAATAAAGCATACGAACATTTATTTTCTACAGACAACAGAAGCCTGCCAGATTTAATCTTTTTTCCCCAGCAACTTTTTGTATTCCCGACCACATTAAAAATAGTTGTTGCCATGTGTTCATGTGCACAGAACCTCTGATTTGCATATAGTAAAGACAGTGGTTCCATTCCATTCCAGTCATCCAACTGTAATATATCATTACTATATATCAGAAACCTAGCCTAGCCTGTGGCTTCAGGAATAGTGCTGAGCTAGAGAGTTAAATGATTAAGCCAGCTTTAAAGTCACTTGTTATCACTTATTGGGGAAGATAGCAACTTGAGTGAGGAAACAGTTTATTTTACTGTGGAGTTCCTGGTGCTCTCCGAGTTTGGTTATTTTCTTGCAGATGTTTCATTACCCAACTAGGTAACGTCTTTAGTACTAGAAGGCAGTAGATATATGAACAGTTGCTTTTTATTTATATTCAGTGGCTTGTCCTGTCAGTATTGGTGGGGGTGTTGTTTTTTCCTAGGTAATTTCTTGTAATTTACTGCTTGATTGTCTGAGTTGGTAGTTCCTTGATTAGAGCATTATTTACTACTTGTTTGCCCAGTGTTAATCCCTGTTTACCTGGGTGTCGATAGTTTGTGAGGAGGTGTTCTGGTCTTTTTGTTTCCTTTTTAGCTTTTTTATTATCTCCATTGAATGGTGTGTAAATGTTGCTTATCTCTATAGGCCTTTGATGGCTGATTTATCTGAATGCCAAGCTTCCAGGAATTCTCTAGTATTTTTGGATTTAGCTTGAACTAGGATGCTTACAGTTTTCTAGTTGAAACTATGGTGGATTCTGTCCATGTGCTGTGAGATTAGTTTCATCATGTCTTCTGACTGCTAGTTGATGTTCGTGGATGTACTCTCTAGAGTTCTGCCTCTTACATAGTGGCTCTTACAGTCTATATAGGCAATTGGTACACCTCTTTTTGCAGGTTCAGTGTTGACTTTAAGGTAGCTTCAAATATCAATCCAACTCCTTTCTTACAATTCTTTTTTAAATTTACAAATACTACAAAAGTGCACAATTGAATTTTGCTATATATACAAGGCTGCAAGAGAAAATAATATCCCATATGCATATGCCATGAAATGTATGTCCACTCACCAGATATAACTTAGAAAATAAGGAGTTATAAGCAGCACCAGAATTTAGAAATAACGATTCCAGGTTTCAACCACATCCCAAGGCCAGGAAAATGAACTGAAAATATAAGAATCTCTTATCACATAATTATCATAATCAGAAATTAATTGAAATTATCATTTCTTATAAAGTACTACAAATTAAACTTCCTTAACAGTTTTGCAGTATAACATATTCCTCAATTTACAATTTTGTCTTGCATTCAGTTTCTTGAAAGAGCATTCATAGTAGTTCTATACCAATACTAAATTCACAAGTATACATACCATTTTAAAAAATTACTTGAGAGAAATTAGTCTCCCTGAAATTATAGACTGTCTCTTTGTTTCTCCTGGTTTATTTGGCAAGTATACCACAGAGTCCTAGGCAGAATATTTATAAATATGCAGTTCTCTGCTGGGAGGGCTACCATTATATAATTATTTCAGTGGTTGTATTAGCCTCTCTTGTGTACAGGGGCTGCAGCTGTCCTTCATTCCCAATAATAAACAAGTGAAAAGAACAGACTGTGACTTAACTTCCGAATAAGACCTCATCTGTTGCTCAAATCAAACTCACACACTTCTTTGCCCTTCATGACCTCTTCTCATGACTATACATTTACAAGTAACAACTGTCAATAGGTTTATAAAATTAATATAAGAAGAATTCTACAGACTACTTTGATACATTTATATCTTCTAGAAAAATCTCATGAGGTTTATAGATAATTATCATGTTTCAGAGCAACTAAAGTTCATTTTCAGCTTTCTCTCTTAATGTTTACATTACAATCTTTTATCAAGGAAAAGAAAGAGGGTCTTACATAGGTCAAACACTAGAATAACATTTTACTTTAATCCAGCAAATCAAGGAAAGCTTTATTTCACATGACATTCAACTCCATAAAGTCTATGACATAATAAATTTATAGGTGCATATCAGAGGGTGAATAAAGATAGGAACTGATCCAGACATATCTGGAGCACAGAGGTTAGTCAAAGTGATATTTATTACTATTTACAAGGGATTGCAATAAAGAATCAATGCAGTTTGTGCCTATGTGAGCAGAGAAGTAAACTTATGAGTGAAGATTATTTTTGTTGCAAAAGACTACAACTAAGTTATAGTCAATTTTAAATGTATCTGGATTTAAATCATTGTAAGCCGTATAACCAGATTGGCTGGCTTCACACAGCAAAGTAGATTAAAAACTAATCAAATTATGGATCAATGCAATGTGTGAATCCTGTCTTCTGTTAATGCCACAGCATAAGAAGCTTTCCCCTTGTGCTGCTGTTAAGTATTGGACTATCATTCCCATAACCCTCTAGGAAGCCAATAGTCAATGTGACTGAAGTTCAGCATATAAGAAAGTCTTTACGTTATTACATAAGAATATGAGCACTGGAGGGATGCATTTTATCCAAAAAGTCATAGTTTTACCTAACAATGCCTTACTGAGTATGACATAGAAAGTAGTTCAAAGAAAACCTGCCACATATCCTGTGTCACACATTTTCCTGAACCAGACAGTTAAGCAACATTGTAGTAGATGAAGATTTATTAGGATTTTTTAATTGATTCAGGAAGCTGGGCAATTCTCTAACCCAATGACTCAATCATTAGATTTTTTTTTTCAATTAATGTGAAAAAATAAAAGTACATGAATGTATACTAGGCACATTTTTATCATACATAATTCACAAAGCTCACTTTATATGGCCTTTTCAAAATTTCTGTGGTCTTCACCTTTGCTAACTTCTGCTACCATCATCTTTTTTTTTCCTATTCATAACCTAGGCTCGTTTCATAGCTTCCTTGCTCTAGGATGGCCCCTGACTTTTAAAAAAATATGGAGAGGTGTTTTCCATCAGAAAACAAACCTCAGTATGCCAAATGAACCTCTGGGCTGCACAGAGGAGTCATCTCAGGGAGGCCAGTTGGCTCACTATAGAAATGTTGCCCTCCCGTCCTGCCATGTTGATACTTTTGGCTGGGCTGCCAAAGAGCCAATACCCTTTGACAACTATTTTTTTTCTTTTTCGTTTGCTCAGAAACCATCCTCATGGAATACCTTCCACAAACCAATAACTTCTGCACAGTCCACCACCTTCCATCCAATCTCAGCCTCCTTCCTGTCCCACGTCTTCCTTCTCCCACTTGCATATCTGACTGTATCCCATAGCCAAGCACCCAGGCCAAACTGCAATGCTGTCAGGGGAATGAAGATCAGGGAAGGAGTTCTTCTCAGTTTCTTCTGCTTCCCTGTCTCTCCCAGCACAGCGGTGAATGCGTTGCTTTTCCTCTATCATTCACTGCACCTTCTCTTACCTCTGCACTTGCTGGAGTACACTATTATGCCTCACAACCACAACAGCTACAGTCAGCCCTGAAGGGATCTGCATTTAGTTCCAGGTGATGATGACCTGCTGCTGCTACTGTTGGGACCACAGTCATGCTTTCTAGCCAGTGCAGGGGTAATGGAAAAGCTAGAGAAAGCAAATGATCCATGCTCAGCCCATGGACAAAGAGGGACAGGCAGCAGAGAAGAGTGTCTTTCCCTGCTTTTCACTCCTCCTCTGACAGCAGCATTACCGTGAAATGTCACTATTGCGAGGACAGCAATCCTGCTGCTCTTGTTCCTGAGTCACAGCAAGAGGAAAGTCATGGAGACAGTGGTTCTCAAATTAACAGTCTTTGCTCTTGTCCCAAGGTTGGGAGCAAAGTAGATCCACGAGATTTTTACAACATTTCCTTGTCTTTGTATGTGTATAACATGCCCTGTTATTGACATAATCCAGTTGTGGCGAACCTATGGCACACGTGCCAGAGGCGGCACTCAGAGACCTCTCTGTGGGCATATGCACCATTGCCCCAGCCCCACCTCCCCCTGTGGCTCCCTCCTCACCATCAGCCCCCTCGGAGGAGAGTCGCCCCTGGGCATGGCCCGCGCAGAGCAGCGCAGCCAAGGACATATTATCCAGGCAGCAGGGACAAGACTCCACCCTCACGCCCCGTCGCACGCAGATGATGCTGCAGGGCGTGGCTGGAGGGTGTGGCTGCCATGTGCTGCAGGGCCGCCTGGGCTATCTGCTGCGGTGGGCCGTGGAGGTGGTAGGTGGCCCTGCGGGCAGGCGGGGCAGGGGTGGAATGGGTGGGGTGGGGCGTGGGGCGGTTTTTGGGCACTCGGTGTCTAAAAGGTTCACCATCACTGGTATAATCACTTTACCCTTCTGTCTCCTCCAAATCGCAGATATGTGAAAAGAATGAAGCAACAATGGATTCAGTTGCTGATGATGTCCCTTGTAAGAGAATGGAGGCAGAAGAAGAGAAGGTGTATATTCCTGAAGCTGGATAATGTGGTAAAAGATATCTCCTTCTCAATGTCTTTTCTTCAACTTATAAAATAAATTCTGTTATTCTGATATTGGGTATAATTGATTTAACTATTGTGGAAAATACCCTAAGGCTTCTGTGTAAAAAAAAGAATAATAACTAGACAGGATTAACTCAGGGAGGAGACAAAATATTCCTTCTCATCCAAATATAATAAGTGTTTTATTATAATTTTAAACAGATACTCAACAGCAGTTTATCAGCTGAATAGAATTTGCTGCTTTCTGTTGGATGTTAGATCACAAAAAATCTGCAGTGAATCTGCAATCTAAGTGACATATAAAAAAATAAAACTGCAGAAAATGTTTGTGCCCCAATTTAATTTAATTTCTTATTAATAATGATTGCCTAATAGAAGAGAAAGGCCAAAGAAAACCTGGAGCCAAACATTTCAGGAAGACCTGAAAAACATTAATCTTAAATGGAAGGATGTGCAGACTGTAGCTGTGGATCAAGAACTGTGGAGTATGCTAAACCCAACGTGATTGGCACACGACATTAAAAAAAATAGAATATATGTAGCTCAGGGCTGAATTGTGGAGTCTTCTCTGAGCCTGGTTGTTTGCTTGCAGATGTTTACATCAGGGCAAGCTATTGTATATAAACAGGGATCAAACCCCATACTCACCAGCACTGATGATGTTACCTACTCAGGTAACGAGTGTCTGCAAGGAAGAAAAAAAAACAAGCTCAGAGAGCACCAAGGACTCTATAATGATTGCCTAAGTCCACCATTTCCAGAATATTTCTTTCTGCAACAGCATTTAGCAAAAAGTATTCAAATATTTCATAAATGCAAATATACATCAGAAGAGTTCCACACACTGCAGAAATTGACATGTCCAAGAGCCTTGTAGGATACTTCAAACTTTGTAATTTCTGGAAATCTATGCCTTTTCCTAGGGCTTATATTCACAATGAAAAGTTGTGGTGAATATACAGGAACATTTAAGAATGCATTTAAATTAATGTGATTTATCCTAAATTTCTGGCCTTGGGTTTATAAGAAAGGGGTTGCCAAATCAGAAAGGGCTGAAAGTCAATGAATAGTAAGGATTTATTTAATATACTACGTTGTTCTACCTTATTTTGTGCAGGGAAAAATCGAAAGAATAATTTCCTTAAATTCCCCAGTGGTAAGATGAACTGTTCAACAATTCAATGGCTGATCAGTAAAGAGGTTTTGTTCATATATGCTTATTTAACTTAACATAATTTTTATTTATTCTGTCACCATTGCAAATGGCAGCAACAGTAAATTCGCTGGCATATTATGAAGAATATAAAATGGAAACAACTCCTTAGATTTTGCAATTTTTGTGGGTCACCGAAGGAAGTGATGAAAAGGACAGAATGATAGCAATAAATCTTTTTATTTGTATATTACATCTCACAGTACAAGCTTAGGCACAGAGCGGAAGCATTTTCTCATTGCATGTATGTTTTTACATTCAACTCAAATGATTGAAGGGGAAACAGATGGACTGAAAGGGGAAATCCCCTGTGTACCAGGCCAGCGGATAGTGAGATAGAGAAGAATAGGCCACCAACACCCTACTTTCTCTGCTGCCATATTTACAGAATGTCTTCTTTGAAAACAGCTCTTAATTCACTATTAAATGACTGGGAGCATTTCAGCGCAAGTGTAATGTACTCTCAGTATTCTACATCAGTTAGCAGCTTGGCTGCTATCATTTTGCTAAGTTTCTGGACATTCTTCAACTACAGCCTTATAGAAAGCACCTGTCCTAGAGCTTTGTAGGATATCTCAAACATTGTGGTCTCAGGAAATCTATGCCTTTTCGGGAAAGTCAGGATGCAACTTAGCATGGTTAACTGGCTTAGGGGCAGCCACATCTGGTGCTCCAGACATAACTGTACAAATGAACTACTTGCCACTATTATTGTCTGGGAAATCATGCACAAGTACAAGCCAAAGATTGCTCCCACAACTCCCCTCTCAATGCAATTCTGAAACAGTCATTCCAGAACTTTGCTTCCCAACCAATAGTAGCTTTATTTGTCTGGGTTTAACATCAGTTTGTTCATCTTAGCTATTATTCAAGGGAAATGCCTGCATTCTTGAAGTTAGATGGCAAAAAGCAGTAACGTTGTAAGTCATCCACAGGCTCTTGACACCTCATTCAAGAACTAGATGACTTCTCACAACTGTTTCATATAGCTACAGAAGACAATCAGGGAGGAGTCTACTAAAATCTCTTCAAAATACTATCTTGTTTCCCAGAATGTAGGGAATGTTTCAGCCCTTTTTGCTCATGTAAAGTTATCTATTTTCTTCAAGGAAAATAAGGGAGTAATCAGGGAATCATTCCCCTAACTCTCTTATCATAGGGGATAAGATATGATCCTCTGAGATACTATAGGTTAACGGCTTAGATATTAAACATTACTTAAACATTAGCCAGTTTGGTCCAGTGGTTAAGGCACCAGCCTAGAAAGCAGGAGATCATGAGTTCAAGTCCTGCCTTAGCCATAAAAGCAAGCTGGGTGACTTTAGGGCCAATCACTCTCTTACAGTCCAATCCATCTCTCAGGGTTGTTTTGTGGAGAAAATAGGAGGAGAAAGAAGGATGTGTTATAATCGCCTTGAGTTATTTATAAAAATAATAAAGGTGGGATACAAATTAATTAATTAATTTAATTAATCAGTTAAATAAAATAAATACGATAGTAAGTAAATAAGTAAGTCTCATGGAAAATTCTGAAAACAGTCTGACAGGAAGGGCTGCAACCACTGAAAAACAGTGTCTCCTATCTTCAGCTCTAACTGGCAGTCAGAAAGATACTGCGATTGATAATATTGAAAGCTATTGAGAGGCCAAAAAGAACTGGCATGACTTTTGGGGAATCCAGTTTCCAGCTTTGGTCAACCATTAACACAGCCAAAGAAGACTCAGGCTTATACAATTCAAATCAACGCCGGGGAAATTAAGTAGGTTTTCCACTAAGAGTAAAACTGGCAATTACAATTAAAAAAATTTACAGAACTGGAATCTTCATAGGTCATGAAATTGATTTGAAAACAGAGATTCTCAGGATACGTTATTGAAACTTGCACCCAAGTAACCCAGTATACCTACCAACCTAACTGCAATCCTCTAGTTCTTTGCTGAAGGCACTTCCAAAAATGGAAGAGTAGAAGTAGCCATTTACAAAAAGCAGTTTTGCATTTCTTCCTGGGAACACCCAGGCAAAAAGAAGAAAATTGTCTCATGCTCAAGCCTCAAGCAAGCAGGCATCATATTCAAAACATCAGGAGAAGAGGAGTGGGTAGAAAAGGAAAAACATACTGTCACCTTGAAAACATTTTCTTCATCCTACATCAGTCTGTTTCACATATATCATTTCTCCTACACCGTTGCTCACTTAAAGCAAAGTGAAGCTAAACTTCATGTTACATGAAACACAAAGCAAGTGGCTATCTTCTGTGTTTTGCTGTACAGATTTTTGCACTTTGTTTATACATTTGCTATGTTTACAAGCATATGTAACATGGTTATCAAATTAACACTTTTTTGAATCATAACAAACAAGCTGGCTTCACACTACCTGCTAAATCACACACAAAAAAGCCCTAATTAAGTTTAACGCGAATGAAGCTTGGAATGCTGCGCAAATACATCTGCTGGGTATTTAGTTGACATGGTTAAAGTGTGCTATATGTCCACAAGAGAGAATTCTTCCACATTCCTAGAACCAATGGATGGACTACTATGAGATGTGGTGTTGGCTACCAACGTGGCTGCCTTCAAAAAAGAATAGGACAAATCCATGTAAGTCATGTGGATTAATGGCTATTAGCCTGGATGGCAGCATGACTGCATCTGAAGACCATCTGCTGAGAGACTAATGGGCTTCTTTGTGCAGTTGGTTGGCCACTGTGAGAACAGACTGCTGGACTAGATGGGTCAGGCCTCTGATCCAGCAGAGCACTGCTTATGCTCTTTCTTCTCTTCTTTGAGAGAGGGATCTTGGAGTCCTAGTGGACAATCATTTAAATATGAGCCAGCAGTGTGCTGCAGCTGCCAAAAAAGCCAACACAGTGCTAGGCTGCATTAACAGAGGGATAGAACCAAGTTCACGTGAAGTGTTAATACCACTTTACAATGCCTTGGTAAGGCCACACTTGGAATACTGCATCCAGTTTTGGTCACCACAATGTAAAAAAGATGTTGACACTCTGGAAAGAGTGCAGAGAAGAGCAACAAAGATGATCAGGGGACTGGAGGCTAAAACACATAAAGAACGGTTGCTGGAATTGGGTATGTCTAGTTTAATGAAGAGAAAGGACTAGGTATGACATGATAGCAGTGTTCCAATATCTCAGGGCTGCCACATAGAAGAGGGAATCAAGCTATTGTCCAAATCACCTGAAGGCAGGACAAGAAGCAACAGATGAAATTAACTAAAGAGAGAAGCAACCTAGCACTAAGGAGAAATTTCCTGACAGTTAGAACAATTAATCAGTGGAACAACCTGCCTCCAGAAGCTGTGAATGCTCCAACACTGGAAGTTGTTGTTGTTGTTGTTGTTGTTATTTGCCTTCTTTCATTCTTTCTTTCTTTCTTTCCTTCCTTCCTTACTCCTTAGGGCCATTTGGAGGATTACAACGTATGTTGCGATTTGCATGCAAAAAAGCAACAAAAGAGCTACATGCTATGCATTTATGCATTACAGAGTTTAGTTCTTTCAAATTATCATAATCTGGATTAATATAGGTTAAGAGTGTAATGCAGATAGAATAATGCATGGAATAATTTTAAAAAGTCAAGGCCTCATAAGTCTTCACTAGTGATTTGGATGTGCAAATAATCATGTTTCCTGCTTAATTTTTGCCAGACGCTATATCTCAGTTATGGGAACTCTCTATTTTTGTCTGTCCTTGATTCCTAAGTGACAATATAATGCTGTCTCATTGTGAACATGAAATATTCTACACTTGTAAGGTAACCTCGAATTTCCCAACCTCAAACAGAAGAGTGTCAACGCTGCTAACATCGGATGTTCTTGCTTTGACAAAAGATGAAAATGCAGGCATTTTCTCTATGCTTTTAGAATTAGTTGGTGCTGGGAGGGGGGACTGGAATGAGAGTTCAGTTAGTCATAATAATAATAACTCTGCTGTGGGAATCCAAGGACAAACTGGGTCCAGAGTTGATAATGTTTTGGCGGGCTGGAGAGCTGGGGAGAAAGCCCGTGCTTCAAGCTAATTGGGGAATGTGATTTATGACTGTTTATTGGGGGTGGGAATTGTACTTTGTTACTTTGTATCCAGGGAAGGGGAATTTAGTTTTTGGGTTCAACTATATAGTGCCGATACTTTGTTTCCCGAATAAAAGATTCTTTAAAGAAAATAATGCCTCCAAGTTCTTTTGATGGGCTTCATCTGTCGGAACCATGACATTAACCCAAAAACTACAATTTTTACCTATCCATCCCGGGGTCCTGAACTCCAGTCACTGTCCCTAAAGTCGAGGGATAGACCGACAAAGATTCGGGGAAGATCTCAACATGGAAAAGGAAGGGGCGCCTGAGACCAGAACCCCGGCTGTGGCTGCCACCTCAGAGGAGAGAGTGCAGGCCAGCGCACCAGCGGAGAAGGAAACTTTTCAGGTCTCCCAGATGGGGGCAAGACCCAAGCCACAAGGACAACTGATCTGGTTGTCAGACTGGACCCTACCCAGTGGAGACTCCAGATAAGTGCTTCAAAAGCAGATGAGGTCGAGCTGCAAAGAGGGGCTTCTCGCAAGTCGCATTCCCCGAACCGATGGAGAGCTGCAAAATTGACTACTGCTAGTTTTTGGGTTCAACTATGTAGTGCCGATACTTTGTTTCCCGAATAAAAGATTCTTTAAGGAAAATAATGCCTCCAAGTTCTTTTAATGGGTTTCATCTGTTGGAACCATGACAAAGAGTTCTGGGACTCATCTAGATGCAACCTCCCCAAAATGCAATGTGAATTACACTAAGGGAAAAAAATCAGCCAGTTTGGTTGCACTTTCCTTGCCTACAAACTATACAAAACCAAACCCAGTCATGTCTGTGAAGTGAATGGCAATTCATGCTACCAAGTAAAACGTATGTGTAGCAAACACGGCCAAAGATAAAGGAAAGTTGTATTCTTTTCCAAACATTACCACAGAACTGCTATACAACTTCAAACATCTTCCCTCTATTTCCTTTCCATTAATTTTAGCTCAAATTTCTCATATTATCCCACCATTCTAAAACAGTTTATATTAAACTTCGTAAATCTGAGGCTATTCAACCCGTTCACTTACAACATATTCCAGCATCACTTAGTCAATGAGGTTATATAAATCTCATTATTATTATGACATCAGAAAAATGATGACATGATAATACTGAAAGAAGCTATAAATCTAAAAAGAGCAAATGGATCTAGTAATTATTTTCTGGGAACTGATTATTCCAGTGTTCTGGAAAGAGGCTCAAAGTTTCAACAATGTCTATGGAAAGAACATACTTTCATATCAGGCATCAAATCAAATATAAATTATGCTAAAATCCTGGCTTAGTATGCAGAATCATAGCTTGAGGCTTTGCCATCTGAAATCACAGAATCATAGTGTTGGAACAAACTTTCAGGTCTTCTAGTACTGCTCCTTGTCCACAGAAAATCTCCATTAGGAAGCAGGCAGTTTCACAAACTGTTCAAACAGCCAAAAAAGTCTTCCTTAGAGTTTGGTAAAGCTTCCACTCATTGGTTCTCGTCCTATCCTTGAGCACTATGAAGAATAAATCCTCTTCCATGTGACAGCCCTTCAAGAATGGAAGGCCACTATCATGTCTCCCCTTAGTATTCTTTTTTTAAAGCTATATGTGCCCTGCTCCTTTAACTGTTCTTCCAAGATTCTCATTATCTTTGCTGCTATTTTCTGCACTCTTTCCACTTCTTCAGCATTCTTCTTGAACTGTGGCAAGTGGAATTGGATGAACTGGTGCAGCATAGAACTATCACTTCTCAATGTACCTCTACTGATAAAGCTTAAGATTGCATTTCCTGGTTTTGCAGCTGCAGCATGCGTAATTCATGCTTAATCTGTGTTCCACCAGGACATCAAATCCTTATCACAAGTACTGCTGCTAAGCCAAATGCGCCGTATTTCATGCACGTGCATCTGACTTTACATTTCTTACTACTGACCTGCATATTGTAGAATAGGGCCCAATGTTAAAGTCTATCAAGATTCTTTTGAATCTTGAGTCTATCTTCTGACAGTTTAGAATCCCCCAAGTTTTGTGTTGCCTGCAAATTCAATGAGCATCCTCCCATCCAATTCATTTATGAAAATCTTGGAATACTGAGCCCAGGACCAAATCTCAAAGAACCCCACCATATAATTTCTTCCATTCCTTCCATGATATTAAGGACCAAAAGAAGGACTAGGGGTGACATGATAGCAGTATTCCAATATCTCAGGGGTTGCCACAAAGAAGAGGGAGTCAAGCTATTCTCCAAGGCGCCTGAGGGCAGGACAAGAAGTAATGGATGGAAACTAGTCAAGGAAAGAAGCAACCTGGAACTGAGGAGGAACTTCCTGACAGTTAGAACAATTAACCAGTGGAACAACCTGCCTCCAGAAGCGGTGAATGCTCCAACACTGGAAGTTTTTAAGAAGAGACTGGACAGCCATTTGTCTGAAATGGTATAGGGTTTCCTGCCTGAGCAGGGGGTTGGACTCGATGACCTCCAAGGTCCCTTCCAACTTTATTATTATTATTATTATTAAGTGTTGGGTACAGCTGTTCAACTAAGTGTATTTGTCCCCTTTTACCAAGAAGGAGGCTATGATCAGTTTTATGAAATGTCTTACCAAAGTCAAAATGCACCACTCTCACAGAAATCCCTTGGACTACTGATTTATTAATTGTCCTCCCAAATTTGTCTGGCATGACCTATTTTTAACAATACTATGCTGGCTTCTATTAATCACCTTGTTTCTTTCTTATAGTTTCTAGATCAATGTCTTTCACTATTACACCAAACTGTCGCTTAATTAAAAACATGGTGTGTGAGAAATATTGTCAGCATCTTCCCCTCTAAAATACAATATGCTTTTCAATTAAAATGGTATGCCTCTATAATACAGGATCATAGGAAAATGAGATGATATTTCCTCAATGGGGCAAACCCAAGCCCCTCTTGAATTTTGATTCTATAGATTACCTCACATGTAAGAGATCCTTAAGTTTTCCTTTTACACATTAGCAGGAAGGTAAGTGATCTTACCTCATCTACTTTCCCATCTTCTTTCATCATATTATAAGGAGAAGTAATCCATTAGTTAAAATCTGTTGGTAATCTGTTGACAGCAGTTGTTAAGTTTTGAGATTTTATCAGAAATGGGCTGCCAAAATGCACTGGAAACATTCTGTTTTATATCAATATCTGTTAAAATAGGAACAGCTTTAAATGAAATGAAAAATTTTTTGCGTCTCAGACATGTGAGTAGTCCTTAAGTTATGACAATTGCGACTGGAACTTCCATCTGTCAGTATAATGGAATGTGTGGATGACCTTGGGGAATGAGGGGAAAAGATGCTGCCTAGGAAACAATCAGACAAGAGAGAGAGGTGTTCCCTGTGGTTCCCTGTGGCCAGAGAAAGAAACTTAGGAAAGATCTGCCCTTACTGATCAAGCAATTAAAAGTAGGGTTGGGAAATTTGTACCTTCAGATTTGCAAGATTCTATTAATATAGCCTTAAAATAAAGTGAAATTAGCTCACCTAGTCGTGTTTCTGTCTGTTGTACCTGGGAGGACTGACATTAAACAAGGTAATCATTAAGTCAGTTGTGATCAATTTTATGACTTATCAGGTATGTGTTATGTTATCTTGCTTCCCCCATTGACTTTGCTTGTCTAAAACCAGCTGGGAAGGCTGCAAATGGCAATCACGTGACCCCAGGATGATGCAACTGTCGCAAATACATGCCAGTTGCCATGTGCCTGAATTTTGATCTCATGACTGCAGGGATGCTGACAGTCATAAGTGCAAAGACCAGTCGCAAGTCACTTTTTTTTAGTGCCATCATAACGTCAAGCAATCACTAAATAAATAGTCATAAGTCAAGGACTACTCATTTTTCTTCCTGCATTTTGTTCAGATTAGAAACCAAGAATGTTATTGGCCAGAAAGATTTATCTGTTTTTCATCATTTTATATACATACTACTAGAATACTTCATTTGGTCAAGTGTGATTAGACACACAAGAATTTGCCTCCAGTGCAGAAGCTCTCACTGTGCATGCAAAGCAACAGAATAATGATGATGATAATAATAAGGGGAGTAAGAAGGATAAGAAGGATAAATAATAATGCTACAGCCATACTACTTGAGTAAATACACATAGACAGCATTGCAAGAATTAGGTGTTTAACAGAATGAGGGCCTGAGGGGGGGGGGAACACTGCCTGTGTCTAGTTGTTTTGGCCTGCAAAGCCCTGTAGTGTCATCCCAAGACAAGGAGTTGAAACAGTTTATGTCCAGGATGCTAGGATACCTTCTCAACCTTCCTACTGACCTTTGCAATATACAGGTCTTCTATGGAAGGCAGGCTTTTCATAGACAGTTTCATAGACGGGCTCTGTAGGATCTAAGAAAATATATATTTTTGCTAACTAAAACACCCTAAAATAACTTGCTCTGAGGGAAAGCATATGTCAATTTCTCAAGATAAATATCCAGCAACAACTCTCCTGTGACCCTTAATTCTGCAAACAAGCCTTTTGCTAGTTTCATCAATAAAAGATGAAAAAACTACCGAGAAACCCAAATCATGGAAATCGCTGCAACAATATCCCAGATCTTGATCCACCTACATTCACACAAAGCAGATACACTTTGAGCCATCCAAAGTCACTTTCAAAGGGAGCAGTGTCAAATTGCATAAATTAAATAAATATACACATAGTGCTAGTGGACTTCACTACCGTGTCCATAAACAGTTCAAGGCTTTGTCTGAGAAAAACCTTGTCTCTCCAATTTAAGAGACCTTAAAGTCAATTACTCCAAAACATGATGTCCATGTCTCCGTCAGCCGTTCACCCAGTAGGCTTTGTGCCAAATGCACTATACAGCTGCTAGGCAACTCTGGAAACTCAGCTAATGCCATTAAAGCAACGAACAAAAATCATTAGGCTTCACCAAAACCTGCTTAGCACTACAGATTTCTAAAGTTTGTACAATCTGGATGACGAGAGAAGATTGTAATGCCATCCTAGTCCTTGACCAGATATTGTATTTTAAAAGGATTCTGTAGAAAAAAATGCTGCTACAATATCAACATTACAGGATTATAACAATCCTGGACCGCCTTTTCCATCAAGCAATATTGTGCATCCTTAAATTGATTTGCTCCATTTGTGAATACAGTGCTGTGATTTGTAAACCTGATTTATGGCTTAGTGAGTTGTGTGGATCTAGCCAATGGAAGCTTGTTAAACAAAGTTTCACATGGCATATAGGCCAGTTGGTTTGTACACGTACTGTACATCTTTTGATTGAATGATGTCAAAAATTCAAAAGTGAGATCACAACCACATAGAGTCAGAAATCTGAAGGAAATTGCTAGTTGTCAAGTACTAAAATAATAATTACCAACACTTGGTAATTTTGTTGATGGCAGAGGAATGATGACAACAAGGAGAATTATTTAGAAAACTCTTTTTTTCGTCCTTGAAATCATCTCATGTTCCCCACTTTAGTACTATTTTATATTACAACTGATTGTTATAAATTGGATTTTTTTAAAGAAAGTTTTAGGGAATGCAGCCAGGAGTATTGTTCATACATAAAGACTAATCATTCTAGCCTCTGGGAAGGAAATCAAAAGATTTGAGTATCCTCTTTATTTCCAAAGAACAGCAACATTTATTTAATAAATCTACACTGAAGAATGAAACCAGTCAGATTTTTAAGTATCCACAATATATTAAGATATAACTATAGACTGAAAACATAGACACATAGAAAGAAGGGGAGGGGGAACGAAATTACATTTGCACCCTCTTACAGCTTCCTGCAGATAAGAATTCCTGGATTTGGGCCATCCAGTGTCACTCGGAAAGTATCTCAATATCCATATATTGAAAATGGAAGGCAAATATTTGCACGTACCAAGAACACACATCTGGGTTTATTTAAAAAAAAAGCAACATTTACACTGAAACAATGGAAATAGTCTCACAAAATAGAAAGGATATTCTGTAATGACTGGTGTGTTTTATGGAACTGTGAATTTATGGAATGGAAGATAAAAGTCAGGCTGCAGCAAAACATTCCAATATGGATAATTGATACTTTGTGATCTTCTCTTCAGTCTACAATCCCTTGATGTTACATCAATTATCCACACTTTATTCTTTTCAACTACAGTTAAATCTGATGTGTTATGACTGTTATTTATCAGTTTGTATTTGGAAATTCCACAATTTATTATTTATTGTTTTAATGTTTTACTGTCTTTTAATGTTTGTAAGCCACCCAGTCACCTCTAGCTGAGATGGGTGGCATACAAGTCAAACAAACAAACAAACCTGCCCATTCTCAACTCTGTTTCACACCAATTTTTCATTACTGACACATGATAATCTTTACAGATGTTCCAGTGAATCATTTTGGTGATTGTGTTATGTCATTTGTTTATCATCAGTTTGTGCAATCTTCTTACACAAACTGAGTGTGTGTTCTACAGTTTCTTCTGCCTCTTTGTACAATCTGTATTTTGAATCATTTGATTTTTCAATTCTGCCCTTGATTGCATTAGTTTGAATAGCTTGCTATTGAGCAGCCAAAAATCAAGCCTTCAGTTTCTTTTTTTAATGTTCCAGTTATATGCCAAATTTTATTTTTATATCTTTATTCTACTTTTCCCTCAATCTTTTGTAGAAATTGACTATGTAATGTTTTCCTTGCCACAAGGAATTTATTATTACTACTATTATTCCTTCTGGATTCTCTACAAGTCCGACAAGAGTATTCTGCCCTGTTCTTTTCTCCTTTGTTTTTGCAGTCAGTATTAACAAGGAGAGATCAAGCCCAAAGCCCCTGATCTATAGGGTACCAGAATATTTAATGCTTTTAATCCTCCTTTTAACATCTATATGAGATCACTGGGTGCTCACGTCATCTATCAACTGGGGTCAAATATCATCAGTACCGTGCTGATAGCTAGCTATACATTTCAATCCCAAGTTGACCGAGTGAGGTTGTCCAGGTTTTGTCCCAGTGCCTGGAGACTGTTGAAGTGTGGATGGGAGGGGGGGGAACAGACTCAGGCTCAACCTGAGCAAGACTGGATGGCTGTCGTTGTGTTGGGGCACTTGGATCTGGAGTCCTTGACTTTTAGTTTCGGATGAGATTGAACTTCTCCACTTGGAACTGGTACATAATCTGGGGCTCCTCCTGAACTTTCAGCGCCTGCTCAAAAAATAATGGAAACTGTATCCAGGAGGGGCTTTGCACAAATTCATCTTGTGTACCATTTGAGCCCATTCCTGGGGTCACTCGTAGTCACTCACACTTTGGTCACCTTGCGCATGGACTTTACAATGCAGTCTATGTGGTTCTGCCCTGAAGACTACTCAGAAGCTGCAACGGGTTCAGAATGCCACAGTACAGGCAATAAGGGATATTCCTTTTTATATCTGTTTTGTTATGGTACCTCCCCTCTGGAACAATATCCCCCCCCCAGAGGTCTGAATGGTCCCCGTCCTGTGTCCTTTGGATGTGCCCTGAAGACCTGGCTCTTTTCCCAGACTTTGGGCTAGGATGGGGGGGGCGGGGCTCAAGGATATGATTGTGTTAAAAAGAACATGTGAGCTAATCATTTTTTTGCTGATTGGGTTGTCTTCTTTCCTGTTTTTATTCTTATACACTACCCTAAATTGTTTGGAGTTGAGAGGCCTCATAAATGTATTTTAAAATAACATAAACTCTAATAAATACATAAAATCAGCCAAATATTTTCTTCCAAAATACTCAATTCTCTTTCCCATTTGCCACTCTCCTAGCAGACATGAGCACTCTCCTTGTCCATGAGCAAAGTTCAGTTCTTATTGAGCTAGCTTGCCCCTCAACAGCATTTATTGCTTAAATATTTCTTTTTACTTCTTGAAAGCATCTGCTTCTGCAAATATGCCAATGTTTTTCTCTAGTCAGGGGTGCTATTTTAGTTACATAAAAAGCAAGACTCAGCTCTAAATTCTGAAAATAGAATGTAATATTAAATTTAGTGTAAGTGCACCTCTACAATAATTTCTTTTAAAACTATTTTTTAAATTTACTACTGTAAGTCATAAATCTATGGCAGAGAATATTAACCAATATAAAAAACTGAGGCACCAAAGAAAGAGGGATTCACTAGATATAATAGGAGAAGACACAGAATGAGTCAAAGTTCTAGCATGTGGTGACAACATTGTGCTGTATTTGAATAATCCTTGCGTAAAATTATATTGATGGTGGAGTGAATGCTTCTGGGATGGATAATATACCCCTGGGCTTATTGCAGTAGAACTTTAACACAAGTAATAGCAAGTTTTATTTTGGGAGATCAAATTAATTCTGCCAATTAACTATCATTTAGTGAGTCAACATTTAAAGTCATCTCCTCTTGTCCCTTGTAATAATTTGACGCCTCCCCTTTAGATACCAAGATAGCATGAATAGTTGCTTTGGTCACATAATATGTGACTAATTAATCATGTAACTTTTCATATATACCTATAAATAAATATATATTAAGTCACTCAACAAGAACAGCAAGGTTGTTCAATAATATGTATTTTTGAAAGATCTCTATACATTTAATATCAAGCTCTGAAAGAGCACCAAATAATGAATATATCCATGCATCCATTCGAAGTTCCTCTCAGTTGTCCCATTTTATTTTCAGTTATATAAGAAATACTGCTTGTATTAATGACAAAGAGGAAGACACCTTAATTATAAACATTTTTTTCAATACTATGACTAATTCATACTTTGTCCTTAACTACAGATTGTTGGAGAACTCAATATTTTGTTGGTCATACCACAATTTATATATAATAAGAGAACCACTAGGAGAGGAGATCCAGGTTCAAGTCTATCTCACCAATGGAATTCATTGGGTTACTTTGAGCCAATCAATCTCTCTCTTTGGGAATAATAATGGAGGGTAATCCCTACATAAGCTAGCTTGAACTCATAAAAGAAAGGTGAGATATAAATCTAGCAAAGGAATACAGCAAAAATCAGGCTTTTCAAACCTCTGCAACTGGTCCATACATGACTCTAACCAAAATCCCACGCTCTAAAAACTCCAATCCCACATTTTTTCAAATATTTGAAGATGTCTATCGAATTCTCTCTCAAAGCTAAGAATCTTCAGTTCTTTCAATGTCTCGTCATAGGATTTGGTTTCTGGTCTCCTAATTATTCTTACTGAACGTTTTTTAAAGTATGTGGTCCAGAGATGCACAGAATACTCAAGATGGGATCTCACCAATATAGAATAAAATCATGGGATTATATCCTGTTATTTGAAGACTATACTTCCCTTGATGCAGCCTAAAATTTCATTTGTCCCTTCCGTAATCATATTATATTGCTGGCTTATATTCAGTTTGCAAATCAAGTAATTATTCCAATACCTATTCCAGTACTGTCTAAATACTATTACCAAACAAGATACCCTGCACCATATTTTGATAAACTTGATTTGTTTCCTAAATGAAAAAAATTGCATTTCTCTCTGCTAAATTTAATTTTGCTATTTTCTAGCTAGTTGAAATTTATTTCTCACTCTTTAGCTCTTGACTCTTTCCCTCAGTGTTGTGCCATATGCAAAATTGAGAGCTCCCTCCAGTTTGATGAGCAAGCAAGAACTGATGAGCACACTGAGGATGAGCTATCAGTGTACATGTTACACCATATCACGTATTCATGCTTCGCTGAATACACTTCCTAGGTGCCTATGGGGATTCAAGTAGCACTTAAATGCCAAGCTGATGAAAGGTGTGTTCACTCTAGCATTATTTCATGCTATATGCTTCCAAAGGTCACAAAGAAAAGCTCACAATTTTTCACCACTTTTTCTAGACACTGTAAGAGGAAAAATAAGTCATCTTTTAGTCTTAAGCCATTCAGCTTCTTCTGTCATATGGAAAAATAATAGGGATATCAGATGGATTTCTCTTTGGTGCAACAATTGGGTGAAGTTAGCTTCATGCTAAGATACAATTTGTTTAAACACAGTTTACTAAATAAACACAATGTTAAATCATGGTTAAAGTATTAATAATTTATGTAATAATATAGCTTGGCTGCTTTTTGCTTAGTACGTTGAACGAAAAATTTAAAAATACAAGAGCCACGTTGAGACTTGGCAATTCCACCTATCTAAGATTAGATTTATACATCACACCAAGGTTCACTACGGAATGGGATTTTCTGAAGTCTGTTCACTTTAGCAAGTTTTTCCTCATATTGCATAATGGCAGTCACTATGATAGATTCAGTAAACCATAGTTAAACCATGATTTAATTAAATGTGTGGCCAAAATCTAAAATCGCTGAATTTGCATTTTCCTGTCAATTATTTTCTAACGCTATTGAATGTAAACTAAACTTTTCAAAATTAGTTTTATAACTGCTTTTTTAAAAACTGCCTTTAAAAAACATCATCTTTGGCGAAGCAATTATCACTTCTAATACATACACAGAGAAGCCAACTCTAGAAAATTTTGCAGAACTCGATCACCAAAACAGGCTGTAGGTCTTATCTCTTAAAAGAGCTTGTCTTCATTCCCTGCTTGAAAAAGATGAAAAATATATCTAACAAGAATAGGAACTGAATATATACACCTCCAGCACAGGCCATCCAGACTGAAACAGATATGTTTCCTAGATGTAAGCCTTGCCAACTACTCAGAAAAATCTACAAGGAAACTCCCAAGAGGCTTTATCTTCTCAGTGAAGATGCCCCAGCAGGGGATAGAGTAGACCAAAACAATCAACATCCCAGCTTTGCAGAAGTTTGAGACCATTTACTCCCAAACTAGCCAATGATGGCCATAAGGATTACTGAACTCTCCCACTTGTAAGTCATATTTCCTACACCGGTACAGAAAGCAGATCAGCTATGCTTCCTGTTGCATGTGTTGAGGCAGATATTACTTTAGAGTAGCCTATACTACCATAAAATCCCAACTATTCCTCAGCAGGTGGTTTTATGGCCACTGAGAGGTTGTATATGTGGTATATATCTGGGTACCAAGCCCTAGGAATCCTCAGGACTCCATGTTTTGTTTTCATTCCATGAAACAAAACTCTTCTCCAAAGGACAGGTTACTTGCATTTGCTTGTCCAGTACTGTGTGACCTGCATATATAGCATCTGTAAACAGAAAAGGAAAGCAACAGATTCAAGAAAAATCAGGCAGAGACCTGTCTTTCCAGCCCACATACGGGTGGTAGAAGTAGCCATGCATGAAGTTAAACAAATATGGTAGAGGAAATTAAAAGCACAAAGAACAGTAAGATGTGTTCACAGAGCTACCATCTGTTCAGGGTTTTTTTTCCTTATCATATTCATTAAGAAAAAATGTGCAAGCCTCAAAGCAACAAGCATTAACAAAATATTCTGAGTACAGTTTCTCAGAAATCTAAGGATTATGCAGAGCATTGAAGCATTGCAGCAATAATTACAACTTGTATTAGCACTAAAGCTATAAACACATTCACACCTTTAAATTTACTGCCATTAGAAAGTTCATGGAACGGCTTTTAATAAATGTATCATATCAGAGCTGCATAAATACAGTAAACCAGTAATAATGTTTTAAGATGCTGCATACTGTTGTTGTTGTTGTTTTTTGCTACCATCTGATGATTACCTCTTTTTTTGCAACCCTGGTATGCTATTCCTAGATCTAACTTTTGACCTGCCAAGATATTTTTGATACAAGAAAGTTCTGATAAGAAGTTTGCCACCCAGGTGTTTTTTTTCCTCCCTTATACAAACTTGTAAACTCCCTTGTAAAACAAAACCTCCAAGCAGCTACATTTCCAGGACAACACCACTGCTAAAGAGTACTAAAGCAGGAGCCTAAAAAAGAAACTGGCATCTTCCTACACTGTTTAATCACCGGCAGGTTTGGGGAGCAGGGCACATGGCAGTGCCTCCCCAGCACGAGGCATTTACACCCAAGCAGCGCTAACTACCAGAGAGCGCCGGAGACAGGCCGGGCGGCGGATGACGCGGCCGGCATTTTTTTTCACACCTCTAACGCCAAAGCACGTGGGAACTCCCCGAGACTTTGTATGAACAATAATAAACGTCAATTAAAGCTAACGAGGAGCCCTCCGGCGCTTCTCATCGGAAACTTCCGTTTGACAAGTAGCATGAAATGAACTCGTCTCTTCAGGATTTGTCTTGAGGCAGCGAACGGGACAAAGTCCAGAGGCGAACGGAGTCCTATTCCTGCCTGCTAGACCAATAGCAAAACGACCAGAACTTCGGTAGCCCCCGCTTAAATCCTCCTCTTTCTGAAGTAACTGTTATATAAGCTTCCCTGGATCCCCGTAATCTCCTGGCGGCGCTGCAGAGGAGGCGAGGCAGGCCAGCCCCACCTCCAAGCCCCGCTTCCTCCTTTCTCCAATTTGACCTCCCCCCCTCCTCCGCCCGGCAGCAGCTCTCGGCTTTTCCTCCTCCTTAATTGCTCTGCGGCTCAACTCCGGGTTCTGCCATCGGCTCGGAAGTGCAACTCTCGCCGCCTGGGGGGGGAGGAGGGGGGGCGCAGGTTCAAGGAACTTTCTTCTTCCTTCCCACTCGTCTCCCTGTCGTCACGCGTGACCCCAAGTGCTCAGGGGGGTAGGACTGTCCAGCACGGGGTCCCTGCCCCCCCCCCGAAGTTGCTTGGGGCCGCTCACAGGAGACGACGCAGGGGGCGCCCCGCTGGCGCGTCCGCCCAGCCGAGCCATTCCGCTTAGTCTGCTGGTTCGCCCGCCGCCCCCTCCCCGGCGTTTCCCCTGACACTCGCGAGCCACTTCGGGTTCTGCCCTACGCGGCATCTTCTTGCCCTTCGCCCTCTTGCACCTGCTGGCTTGGGAATCCCCCGAATGTCTTTCAGGTCAAACCAGGCGCTGGACCCACCGCTGCCGCCCCAAGCAGCGGATGTGGGGGGCGGGGGGGGAGAGCGGCGGCAAGAGTTACTGTTACTTTTGCCGGTCACGTTAACACCGGCTCGCGGCGCTACACGGTGTTAAGCATTTCTGCCTGGCCCGTCTAAAATGTTTCCAACCCTTCCTTACTCACCCTGCCGTGAAGGTCAGGAAACCGCTGTAATCTCTAAGGGAGGAAAGTAACCCCGCCGCTACTACCGCGCCGCTTCGCGAACTCACTTACGTTTTGGTCTCGTCTGCTGGGTCGGCTCCTCTTGGGCGCTCTTCCGGGCAGCAAGTAGTTCCACCTGTTGCAGAAGTTTCCTTCCACAACTTTCACCGCCGTCCCGGGACCCCCTTACAGACAGCTCTCTGTCCCCCTCATTTACTGTCACCTTCTCGTTCTTCAACTTCCTAGGCATACCCAAAAGAGGGCAGCACTCAACCATTTCTGACTCCGCCTCTCTTGCATGGATTGCTGGGAACTGTAGTTCAGAGAGTTCCCGCCTTAAAATTGCGTTGTTCACAGACAAATAGCATGCCTTTTGTGTTTTTGTTTTTGTTTTTAATTCGCCTGTTCCGTTTTCTAAGCATCTTCCAGAATTTCCGCTGCTGGCTTTTTTCTGCATACAATGTAACACTCTTAACAATAGTATCTTGTTCAGGTTTACAAACAATGAAGTTAAATCGTTTCAACACTAGGCTAAAATGTTGCTATGCCTTCACCCTCTTAAAAATTCACAATATAATTTAATAGGAATAACTCGCATTCTTAAAATATGAGGGAAGATTCGGTGATTGTTTAAAAATACAATTCTTTGGTCTAGAATTGACTGATCACTGAGCTAATGGGGGGACATGGTTGGAAAGCAAGAAAGAGTTACCAGTATTTAGCTTAGACCTCAAGCTTAAAGGGGACTTCAGATTTAGGCCTTTGGTTTTAGTTGAGAAGGATAGTCAAGTTACTTTACTTACGTTTTATATGTTACATTTACATTATTTTTTATTATGGGCATGAGTTTGAAAACTGGAAATGGATTTTTGGAGAGAGGGGAGAATGGAGGGGAGAGGCTGGTATAAGAAAGAGAATGAGCTACTGAAAGAAAGTTAATACTCTGAATATTAATACATAAAATGGCCAAATATAAGAGGTTCTATACATATAAGTTGAATCCACAGCTAGTAAAAAATTAACAATGCAATGTAACAATGCAATCCTGTACTTGTATGCTCAGAAGGAATGTCCTTTGATTTTAGCTAGATTACTTCGAACAAAATTGACATAAAGCTCTTAAGGGTTAGCTAAATTCAAGAAAGAGAGATTCTGAACAAATAAGGGAAGATTGTTCTTTTATTAACTTAAAGCAGCAAAACAAAAATATGAACAGGCTGTCTTAACCCCAGGGATGTTTTGCATTAGACTAGAGTTATGCTATAGCATGCAAAAGTTACTATAGAGACTTTGATTTTAGAAACAGAAACCTCATTATGGGTTGGTCCTTTATTTAATCTGAGGAACCTGGTGAAATCAATGGAGTATTAATTATGACAAGCCTTTTATATAATGCACTCTGCTATGCTCACAGGGGAAGTTTTGTTAGTTATTTGTGTTCCTATAACAGGAAAACTATACATTGTTCATTAAATCAGTTATTTTGATGATTTCCACCAGTAGAGCTAATAGTACCTGATATAGTGCTTCTGAATAAAAAGTCTCTGATACCAACATCTGTTTATAATGACATGTCATGTACTTGAATTCACATAAATGGTATTGAATCTGCAGACGGCTCATGAATTTCTAAATTCATTGTAAAATTATAAATCAGTTGCATCTTTCCCTAAAGCACTTGAATCATCCTGTCTTTAATCCCAAGGATTGGAATGTCATAGTTCCGACAGATGAAACTCTTCAAAAAGAACTTCGAGGCATTGTTTACCTTAAAGAATCTTTTATTCGAGAAACAAAGTATTGGCACTACATAGTTAAAGCCAAAAACTGAATTCCCCTCCCCTGAGCACAAAGTAACAAAGCACAATTCCCTCCAATTAACAGTCATAAATCACATTCCCCAATTAGCTTGAAGAGCGGGCTTTCTCCCCAGCTCTCCAGCCCGCCAAATCTTTATCAACTCTGGGCGCAATAACCTTGGATTCCCACGCTGAGTTATTATTGTTATGACTAACTGGACCCTCGTCCACATTCCCCCTCCCAGCATCAACTAACTCTAAAAGCAAAAGAGTAAAATGGCTGCATTTCCATCTGTTGTCAAAGCAAGAACATCCGATGTTAGCATTGACATGGGATTTAAAATGTCTACGTACAGATGGGTGGTCATATACTGACCTCATTGGGAATCACGAGCAATTTCCTCTAAGTACCTGGTGATCTTGCTGTGAGCCCCTTCTACATGAAACACAGCAATGGCTATTCTCCAGCAATTCCTTTGAAGATGTTTTGTCAAGGTTCCTCGGATTTCCCCCTTTGTGCTAGATGGAAAGGCTACATGGTGCCTTGCTACTATCTGAATCATCCTTAATGTTTGTATGGGGGGAATAGCTTAATCATTACCCTTTGCCATGACCAATTAGTTTCTTTTAAAAATAAATATTGCAAGGAGAAGCAGGAGGAATAATTAAGGTTGGGGTGTGGCCAACAATATGGAAAGAGAGAATTCAGCAAAAGATGCTCATGCAATGTGTGAAGATACTGCAGAGGATAAGAAGTAGGAGGCTGATGGTTATGTAAAAGTGTCCTTGCCTTAAGATGTACCTATACATGTAGAAGAACATATGGGTGGTACACTAACCTCACTATAACACCTTCCATTAACTACATGGGTGATCTTGCTTTAATCTCAACTATTAAGATTTACCCATGCAAGTCTAAACCACTAAGCCAGTGTTTGTGGTATGAAATCAGAAGACTGTATTTATAAACCACTGTTTCCCATATGAAATAATAAGTCTCTGCCACTTAAACTTAAGTGTAAATAATCTCCTTTCAACAAGTGTTACTCTTAAAAGGAAACAATAGCAAGAAGCCCTAAACCAAACAAATAAAATTATATCTTCTAGTGCTTCCTGATTAGCAGCTTCTCTATCTGATTATTCCCTCTCACTTTTATGTATCAGGGAGAGAAAACAGTGGTGATGCTCTTTCCCAGGAACAGATGTTTCCCAGCATTACTTCCATTTCTCCCCTGATGTTGCAAATGCTGTTCATTGCTCCCCACTATTTGAAGGCTCCAGTCCCAGACATTTCAGAATAATTTTTATTCCTGGCTTCATGCATTACAGCTTGGGTAAACTTAGACCATATTCAGGGAAATTCAGATGCATAGTAATCTTATGTTGTTTTCATCTCAATATTCCAGCCATCAGTTGCTCTACATCAAGCCCAATGTTATATAGTGTACAACAATAAAATGACGTTTCTAATAATAATTTAGGCTCAGCAGATAAGCAGTTATTTTTCAGCATTAAATATGCTCATCTAACAATTGGGCAGCAAATTAAAAATAAATGTTTTAAATATAATCATGTGTGTTTTTAACAAATGTACTGATTTTTTTTCTTCAATGGACATTTCACACTTAGAGACTTGTACTCTTTTCATAGGATCATCCAGCTGTTTTGAAATGATATGAAGTCTTTCTTCATTACTCTATTTTGATATAGCAATGATTGGTGACCTTAGAAGATATTTTAAGTTGCTAGTGAGAAAATGCTAATGAGATAGCACTTCCTATATCATATGAGTATGCCATATAAGAAAGGGGAAGTATATTTTTCACTTCACTTAAGTTTTTAATCTACAGATCTATGGTTATATATTCAGCCCAAAATATACTGATTAACCAATTACAATTTGATTGAAAAGATGTGTTTATCCATCAGCATGCTGGTATATAATTTATCCATAAGGCCTCAGTAAAGTAACAGAATAAACAAGCTGATGATGTCCTGAAAAGAAAGATCTCAGTTAAGCAGTTGGTTGACTCTATGAAAAAATATTTCAGTACTGCAGCTGTTCTAATAGGTTCTCTGTATTGTATGTGTTACAATAAAGTTTTGGACACCGTTTACAAAAACATGTCTCAATGAAACAAAAGACTGATGAATAGGTCTGGTAATGTTGGCCTTTAATAAAATGTCTATGGTACATAAAGGTACCAAGGTGCCAATTACTGAAGCACAGGAGAAATGTGCTATGCCTGCTATATTTTGCAGGCATTGTTTAGCAATGTACAGAAATATACAAGGAAGGTGTCAGGCTCAAACTGGAAGCCAGACTGGAACAACTTAAATAAGCTAATAAGAAAATCACAGAACTGAGATAAGTAATAACAATTTAAAAATATAGGACACATTACCAAAATAATGTAATCAATTGCAAATATTCAACAAGTAGCCCTATTTATAAAACTAGATTCAAACCTTTCTACTTTTGTTTCTGTCCTATTAGATTATTTGGCACTTCTTGAACAAGCTAGCTTGTTTCCGTCTAATCTTTGTTTTGCAAGGATCAGATTTGTTCTTGGCTTCATTTTTATTAATAGTATAAGACAGTATAGCAACTACAGAAGGCTTCTCTTGTCAACTTCTTCAAGAGAGTTGGCTCCCTCTCCACAAGCTTGAATAGTTGAATAGAATAGAGCTGGAAGGGACCTTGGAGGTCTTCTAGTCCAGCCCCCTGCTCAAGCAGGAGAACCTATACCATCTCAGACAAGTGACTGTCTATTCTCTTCTTAAAAATCTCCAGTGATGGAGCGCCCACGATTTCTGGAGGCAAGCTATTCCACTGGTTAATTGTCCTGACTGTCAGGAAGTTTCTCCTTAATTCCAGGTTGCTTCTCTCTTTGATCAGTTTCCAACCACTGTTTCTTGTTCTGTCCTCTGGTGCTTTGGAGTATAACGTGATCCCCTCTTCTTTCTGGCAGCCCTTCAAATACTGGAATACTGCTATCATGTCTCCCCTATTTCTTCTTTTCTTTAGACTAGCCAAACCCAAGTCCTGCAGCCGTTCTTCATATGTTTTAGTCTCCAGGCCTTTGATCATTTTAGTTGCTCTCCTCTGAATTTTTTCTGAACATCTTTTTGTGATATGATGACCAAAATTGGTTGCAGTATTCCAGATGTGGTCTTACTAGGGTCTTATAAAGCGGTACTAATACTTTGCATGATCTTGATTCTATGCCTGTTTATACAACCCATGATTGTATTAGCTTTTTTGGCTGCTGCTGCACACTGCTGGCTCACAGTCAAGTGATCGTCCACTAGGACTCCAAGGTCCCTCTCACAGTTGCTGTTTTTAAGCCAGGTCTTGCCTAATCTGTACTTGTACCTTTGATTTTTCCTGCCTAAATGTAAAACTTTGCTTTTCTCCACATTGAAACTCATTTTGTTGGATAGGGCCCATTGTTTAAGTTTGTCAAGATCGTTTTGGATCCTCAGTTTTTCTTCTGGGGTGTTGGCTACTCCTGCCAGTTTAGTGTCATCTCCAAATTTGATGAGTTCCCTTTCAATTCCCTCATCTAATTCATTGATGAAGATATTGAAGATTACTGGGCCTAAGACGGAACCTTGTGGTACCCCACTGCTTACTTCTTTCCATGTGGATGTAGTGCCATTGAGGACTACTCATTGAGTATGGTTTGCCAGCCAGTTACAGATCCATCTCGTGGTGATGTTGTCTATTCCACCTTTTTCTAACTTACCAAGGAATAGGTTGTGGTCTACTTTATCAAATGCCTTACTGAAATCTAAGTTTACTACATCCACAGTTGCATCTGTAGGATATATAGGGTAGCAATAGCAATAACACTTAGACTTATATACCACTTCACAATGCTTTACACCCTCTTTAAGTGGTGTACAGAGTCAGCCTGTTGCCCTCAACAATCTGGGTCTTCATTTACCAACCTTGGAAGGATGGAAGGCTGAGTCAGCCTTGAGCAGGTCAGAATCAAACTCCTGGCAGTGAGCAGGATAGCCTGCAATACTCCATTCTAACCACTGCGTCATGGCTCTTACAGCTTGTTCTTGTGGCCACGTGACATCTGTGACAAAAATGCATCCCTTTTGCCAATCAATAATGAATGCCTCTCAGGTTGCTGATCAGAACTCTACACTGGGCTGAAAAATTGCCTACCAGCAAGGTTGGGAAAGAAAAAGAACTAAAACAAGTCAAGGAAGGCCTTAAAACACTCACAGACTGAGTAATGTGATATATGCAGTACAATGCGGTAAGACATGTGCAGATCTGTACACTGGAGAAACAAAACAACCACTTCACAAACGCATGGCACAAGATAGGAGACCAAACCCATCAGGACAAGATTCAGCAGTCCACCTACATTTGAAAGATAAAGGTCACTTTTTTGAAGACAGCAAAGTCCACATTCTGGACAGAGAGGACCATAGGTTTGAATGAGGGGTCAAAGAGACCCTCTACATTAAGACTGAACAGCCCTCTGTCAACAGAGGAGGAGAGATATGACACCATCTATCTCCTGTTTACAACACAGTCCTTTCAGCAGTTCCAAAAAGGGTCTAGGACAACTTGCCACAACCAATTCTCCATGGCCATCTTGCCGCAGCCAACCTGCTGGGACAACTCACCATGGGACAACTCGCCATGATCAACTCACCACAGAATAATTTGCCACAGGAGCTTTACTAATATTGAAGGAATAGTCCAAAAGAATTATTAAAGAAAGGATGCCAAAGGAGGGACAAAATAAAATGTGAAAGATAAAAATTAAAATTATTTTTAAAATTATTTTAAATAAGTAAATGGAATTGTGAAATTGACTCGCAGTGAGCGGTCCCATGGTGAGTTGGCCGTGGCAAGTTGTCCATATCCGTTTGGTTCCATTCCCGTTTGCACTATTCAACTGATCCTGAGGGCACAGAAAACCTCCAAGTGGCCTCAACAATCTTAGAAAGAGTGCTAATGACCAGATGATTACAAAGAGTATAAATCCTTCCATCCTCTACAATTCAGTCAGAACTGAAGAAGCTTCTTGGATGAAAAGGGAAATGTCTCCAAGAAAAAACAAAGTTCAGTTGCCTTTTGAGAAAGTCCCTTTGGGACAATGGAAAAAAGGTTCGTAGTTGAAATAAATGCAAACCTCTGAGCCAACAAATGGACCAAAGTCCATTAGGTGGCAGTATTGCAAAACATATTTCCTTCTGGTAAAAATGCTTCTAGAAAAAAAAATATTACCAAAATGCCTTATCTCAAGCATGACATTTTGCAGTTAGTGCGTATTATTTTCCATTTTCAATTTCCCCATATTTTGGACCAGCTTTTCCCATTTTTTTTCTTACTACAAAAAAGCAATTGAGAAAAGGATGAATTTCACTGGGAACAAAAAACAATATATTGTGGAAGGAAACCCAAAATATATACATTGTTAAAGAATGAATATTACAAACACTAGTTTGGCATCTTCAAATTTATTTCTTTGTAGCAATGATAAGTGAACAAACTTTATGTAAAGGGGCTAAGATTGGATGTCAGTTGAGAAACGTACAATTTGCTGTACAAATTTAATTAGAAATATTTTGTTGGGATCCAAAAATCAGCTCCATTAATCCAGAAAGAAAACTAGTATTTGTTTAGGCTGATGGGGCCAAACCAACCCTGTTGTTTCCCATGTCAAAAATAGAATAATACTCTTTAAGGAAGACATCACCCAGGATCCATAGAGGCTGCCCAGTTGAGGAAGATACATATGTTGGCTCAATTGCAAGTGAACAGCGGCCATTGTTCTGTAAAAGAAAAAGAAACAAATTGCTTCAGATTGTGCCCCTATTGCAGAAAAGAAGGAACATCAAGCATATTTTAATGGAATCTGGATTTGGATTGTGATTAAATTACATGACATCAAAACATTGTTCTCCACCTTGTTATGCAATTGCTTAGCAGTATAATTTTCTAGGGCTTCCTTGCAAAGACATGTCACAAACTCCATATTATATGTGCCTCAATATGCAGCTGATTCTTCAAGAGCAGCCACCTGTGTCATCTGCAAGTATTCTGACTGAATTATAGAAGGTAAATTACAGATCTGATAGCTCCAAATTAAGCGACATATTTTCTGTATAAATAAAGTAGCATAATGAGCATAATGCTATTTCTATGTGATGTTATTATTGAGATATGGAACATCAATTCATCTTAAAATGAAGTGGTTTCCAATAATGCACTGGAGAATTTAGAAAAGCATACTTACATTGGAGACATAAGCAGAAGGAGGAAGTGGGAACTGGGAACCATTAATGAAAAAGGTAATGGTAGGCATATTCTGGACATTGTTGCAATCCACCTCATACTGTGAAAGAACAAATGTAAGGGAAGATTAAAATGAGGCAATAAGAGAGGTTGGCCAGCACTAAACCTTTTCTTCAGCCTGTCAAACTTGCCTTTAAGCTGTGCAAAATGTCTTTGCGTCAATAAAATGATATACAGATTATTTATGGCTACTTAGAGTGATAGAAAAAATAATTATTTTGGCATTTTTTTGAGTAGACTTAAATTTTATACTTCTGAGCTTACTTGCAAACCACTAGCAAAACTCTTTTTTTTATAATTTTAAAAATTGTATTCTATATTGTTGTAGCTCAGCAATGTACAAGTGTGCACAAAAAGGTATATTGTAAGAAATAGCTTGCAACACCACCACCCCCGTTACAAATGCTCACGTAGATAAAATACAACAACACGTTCACATCCTATTGCGGAAAACAGCCAAAGCAAACATAAGAACAAGAAATGAGAAACTGCATGAAATCAAAACTGATAGATTTCTTGAGTTGTAATAGTAATAGTTCCCTGAATGATCACAAAATTTGTTCAAAATTCTTTCCTCTACTTACTGAACCATCGGAAGCACCATTTACACTCTGAACGAAATCTGTTAAATATTGTTGTGGAATAGTTAGCAAAAATGTTCCCGTGTCCACAATGCCCTGGCAGCCTTCACTGCACCAGCCAGTGGCCTTGTTGCCAATAGAAAATCTATAGATAAGAACACAGAATATTACCGAAACAGTTACAAACAACTAAAGCAGACAACAATTGGTAAAACAAATAAAAGCCTATGGACTCTTAATCTACATACAGCCTTTAATCAGCCTTTACCAACTGGATAGCCCATAAAGGCCATGATGGCTTAGGATGGTTGAAATCTAACAAATGTGGAAAGCATCAATTTGAGGAAGGCTGATCAAGAATCAATGGGACATTTAAGTGCAGATGCCATACTTCATGGAGGAGTAGCTATAAATATTGGCACCATAGTTATGACCATGCATAAATATTGGTCAGTATTTTACAATTAATATGTCCACTAAACATTCTGCTGTATTTACAGAAGCAAACAGGCATGAATATTGCAACTGATCCTTGGAAAGATCTCTACTAGAAATTTTGGAAGCCAATTACCAGCAAAGTTCAAATATTCGATAGCTTCATGTGTGAGAGAATGTATCTTCTATATAGATTTCATACTCCAGAGTATATTAAGTTATTTAATATATTTGTTCAGTGGTGTACTGTGCTAAATTCAGTAGCATTTTCTTCTGACCAAACATGCTTAGGATTGTGCTGCGAATGGGTTTTTATCAACTTTTCTTCATAAATGTACACAAAAACTCATAAGGCCTTCCATCTTCTTGATGGAAAGGTCGTTTTTATTTATTTATTTATTTTTATTTGTATTTAAAACGACTTTTATTTTTATTTTTATTTAATTATTTTTAATTCAAAACTTGTGGTTTGCAATTCTAGGGCTTTGAATGTGGTGATGGAAGTTAAGGTTTCAAATTTCCCTAATGAGAAACTCACCTGAAAATTACATCTCATTCTTTTCGATGATGAAGCTTTTTTTAATAAGTTGTTTTAAAATATTTTATTATTCTTAGAAATAAAACATTACTATAATACTGCTCTTTTTATAATTAAATTCATTAAGATGATTTGATATTGTGAATATTGTTACTATTATTGTTGCTGCTGACTGCATCTTGCTCCTTGGTCTGTTTTCTTTGTTGATTCTTACACAGGTTTTATATTTACAGTAAGTTTTTTAGTTTTCTGCACTCCACCCAAGGATGGCAGATATAGTACTAGCCAATTGAGGATCTGGCTGGCAGGCAGGCTGGCTGGGTGGGTGGATGGTGAGAAGTGCCCATCTGTTTTCCAAGTTTGTATCCTAGGCAGAAGAAGGCCTGTCTCTTTTTCCTTGCCACAAACATATTTAGAAGCAGCAAGCAAGTATTAGATTAATCAGTTCTGCCAAAAGTCTAATGTACCTAACCAATGGGAAAAAGGAATATCCTTCCATCAGCTCATTCAAATAAAATGGACGATATAAATCAGGAAGAAAGAATATCACTTACTCTTCTATACCGATCTGCCAGTAAGCCTGGTCAGTCATAGGGGCCCAGGTAATTTCCCCAGTGTACATCTGGGGGTCAATGCCTCCCAATATCAGTTCTCCTCCATATAGAACAGTTGGTTGGCTGAAAGGAGAATGAGAAAATGGGCAAAAGAAAGAATATTAACTATAGCTTTTCATCCGCTTGTGGACTTTTTGTATAGAATAAACAACCCTAGGATCATTTTCACCAGGAAATGTGGCCAGAAAATTAAAAAAAAAGAGTTGTTGAATAAAATTAAAAAACAATGAAGTAAACTGAGTACAGATTATGTCCGTTAATTCTGAATATTAAACCCATACCAGGTTCCCCCATTGACATACGCATCCTTCATTCAACTGCTCACTCTACTGAGAATCATGTTTTTAAAGGCTATGAAACATTGAACTTTTCACAATTCCAACTGTGAAATATGAATATAATTAGAGGTACTCATGAGGGTACAAATCTTCTTTTTACACAGATACTGTGAGTGGGCAATTTGGTGAGATTCTTCTGAACTAGTGAATCAACAATAAACAAATCTCTTGACCTTGGAGCTGTTCTGATTGCTTGCACTTAACAACATAAGTTTTTAAACCAGCAATGATTTAACTCAAAAATAATTTTAAATCTTTTTCTTATCCTGATGTTTCCCCTCTCTTTCAATATCATTCATTGCTTGAACTTGATTATATTTGTGATGATGGGAATGAGCCATGAAATAAAAGTAAATTGCTGTATTACAGGTAACTCATTCTGGAAGAAAACCATAATTATTCTTACATGCTATGTAACAAATATAATGCGGTTAATCTTACCGTGAGAAGTAAAAGCTAAAAATGGGTTCAGAAATCTGGTTTTGACTCATCATCTGGTGCAAGAGTGTGTATGATCCCCCGTAATTTGGAGAAGGATTGGTCAAACCCAAAATGCCATCAAAGTAGCTATAGTAGAAGGGATGGGTGGGTTCATTCACACTCAATCCAAACTCTTGGTTTTGAACTACAATATTCTGGATCTGAAAAACAAGATTGAAAAATGGATTTCACTTGTAGGTTATAACATTGCAACTCTGCACTGTCTCTTGAAATTCACATTTCTTTATCATAAAGATAATGATTCTGTGATTCTATAATAAATAAAGATAATAAATAAATAATAAATGAAATAATGAAATAAAAATAATAAATAAAAATAAATAAAGCATAATGTCTTGTTCAAGTCAAGCTTGATTTCTGGTGACTTCCATATCACTTTCTTTGCAATAGCATGGAAATGGCTTGCCACTGTCTAGCAAGGGCAGTGGTGGCTTGCTGAAAAATTGAGGTTATCCATATGTGAAAACGGTATTGTTTGTGGGAAGCGATAAAAAAGTCAAGATGTTGTCTTTTTGTTGCTGATCACAAATACAAAAGAAGCAGGGCTGGGATCACATTGCTGCAGTTCTGTTATATTGCCTTTTTTTTTTTTACTCCCCTGCAGATGCTGATGAGAACTACCCCAATTATAGGATGAAGATGTGGTAGAATCTCATTAAGAGCCATTGTCCCAAATGAATTATATCATCTTTAGCAAATATGCCATCTATGCCCACCAATGATAGCAGATGTCTGATTGCCATAATTCATCCTTACAGGATTTTGAGATTATTTTATTTTATTGATGTTGTAACACACACACAAAAAGTAGAGCGGGTGAGTACTGCAAGACCAGACTTTTTGTAATAGCATCCTCTCACTGGAAACTTTGCTAGTGACTTCCTTGCATCCATTTAAGAAATAATGAATGTCAATCAGATGTTGGACCTTCAGTGTTAGATTAGTATGTTATTTTAATCAGAACACTGTTTCTATGGCTTTTATTATGATACCAATTTACTTTCATTATGTTTATTCTCTTTAGATTTATGATCATTTTAATGCTTATTTTATGCATTGCTCCCCTAAAAGAGTTATAAATATAAATGTAAATAAATAAGAGTTAATCCTAATGAATTAATCAGTATAACATAGTTAAGGAATCAGTGACCAACAACTTGGTTAAAATCCACTCACCCGCACAGTATCAAAACCTAGCATTATACTCAAGTCACCAGATCCATAGCGCAGGACGTAAGTTTGGTCATTATTGCTGTAATAAGTAGATGACTGTTTTGGGTTAAACACATTGTGGTTTCCTACAACAAAACAAGAAAAAAATAAAGAGTAGGATTTTTGCTCTATGTGTAGTGAAAGATCTTTTTCTCTATACTTAAATCACAATAGACCTGTACTTAAATCACTACCAGCCCACACTTTTTCATTCCCTCATGTTGTAGGAAAAGCCCACATCAAAACTTTAATTGCTCACACTGAAATGGCAAGGGGGTAGAAAGTGTTTGAAAGAGGCATTTCTCACAAAGATGTGCATAAGAAACATCCTTATTAGTATAGGTCAAGATGTCCTCTTTTGTGGACCCAGATCAAAGCAAAACTATGGACAACTTGGCAACTTTCAACATTTTAAAATAACTCCCAAGGTATTAGGAAGTGGACTTCCATTGAAAAACCATTATATAGAGAGCTGTACATGATTCGGATCATTTTGGACCAGTGAAACACTTAGAATTTTGAATTTATTCTCATAAACTGATTGTCATTTTTGCCTTGGCAAATGAAATATACAGTTACCAAATGGGAAATCCAGTACTGTGCTGTAGGCACCAACTATTTTCAATTTTGTAAAAAAAATAATAAGGGTGCAGGTAAGAGCAACATCAGGTGAAATTGTTTAATTCCTACCTTTACCCCCTCAAAGCACCTAAAATGATGAAAAAAGGGTCCACATTTTCAGCTCTGTTTCCTTCAGTGATCCCATCACTGACTGGAAAGCTGAGTTAGGGTCTGCAACTCAGAAAAAGGTTCCTTGCCAATGGACAAGGTATAAATGGTTTAAAATAAGGGGAGATGTATTTGGTTTTGACAAAAATAAATATTTTCTCTAGAAGCAGATATTCAAAACATTCAGCAAGGGAGTGGATTACTCACCACAGGCCTTTGTTGTACAATATGTAGAAGGTACCCACAGATCACCAGAGCCAGTGTCCAAAGCAACAAGAAAATCTTGTGGTGGAGTCCCAATGCTTATTTTTCCAAAGTAAAAAGACTGTCAAATGAAAATATTTATGAGGCAGGTTTCACAAAAACTTCGGAGTAGCTAAATAAGTAGGGGACTACCTCTCCCTGACAGTACATGCCCATCCTAGAGATTAAATAGGGGAGACACTCTCCAGTCCCTTCCCTGAAATGGTGCCGTCTAGTGGGACCTCAGAAGTATCTCTATGACTACAGGAACCTGTTCTAGGGCTACAAACATTCACGTGACTACAAAATGGCAGCAAAGAGGCACAGTGCACTGTTTGCTGCCATCTCACAGTCTCCAGATTTTTGCAGCCCAAATCTTGGCAGCCCTATACAGAAACTAGATTTCTATTCATTCACAACAACAGTTATTTTCTATTCTCACCTTGCCCATTCTACGTGAAAAGGAGAAAAAAAACATTTAAAAATCTGAAGGGTTATTGTCTTTTTAGCGGTGTTGGGTATGAAATGAACAAATAAACCAAACGTTGCTTTAGTGTTCATTGAAGAGAGTACACTGGACTGTATGATGCTTTAAGACCAAGGCTTCTTGTTACTATCAAATATAGTATTTGGATCCAATGTGACTTATTCAGAAGTAAATGGATTTATGATTCCAGTTGTAGACTACGTCACTTCTTTGGGAGTAAGTTATGCATGGACTGTTTGCCTTGTCTTTTATTTAATCGGAGTAAATCAATAAAGAGAAATTGCAGCCCTAACCCAGAACGTTCACCAATCATAGTAAAAAAAATTACACCAAATACATATTACATTAAGTTGCTCTTTAATAAGATGGACATATCTGGGTATTATTGTCAGAAAATAGTGATCCAATCACATGACGCTAAAAAAATACAGAGAACTATTTTTTGCTGAATAATAATCAGAAAGAATAATCAGCAAAAACTAATAATCTGCAAAACATGTTGCTGAATAATCAGGTAGCATCAAAAATTGACTTAAATAAATAAATGGATTGTGTTCTTTCCTATGCTCAGGCATCAGCAGACAATTTACAGTTACTCATAGGAGAAAGAAAAGATGAAATAATTAAATGATACATCATTATACATAAATAACATCCTATTTGATTCTGAGAAGAGCTATCACAATGTACCAATAATAAACTAAAATGCTAGAGTTACAAAGTCAGATGGAGCGGGAAAAGAAAAAAACAGATTTCTGTGGTTTAAATACTCACGTCCAAATAATTGGTCATTGGTTCATATGTAACACCGAATTTATTGAACTGATATTTTAATCCAGGATCAATATGGTATTTTTCCAAAAATTCTTCCAACACTCCATTCTCTCTCATATTTTCACGAATGGATTTTCCTTTCTTTAGAATGATTCTACATACCAAGAAAGATAGTCAGAATGTCCTTTACTATCACAACAATCTGCATATTTTTAAATATTTTGTTAGTAGAAACAATAATATCCCACCAAACAAATACGACACAAACAGGAGATTAAGCGAAGAAGCAGGAATGCTAAAGCTTGCCATGGAATGATAAAAACGTAATTTTGCCATTATTTTTTGACTAAAAGTGATGTGCTCTAGATTGTTTCAATGCTATTTTCATTTAATATATGATCTTAGCTGAGATACTCACCTATGTACACCTTTTGACAGGTGGATACAAATGAATGCCAGGATCAACGACTTCATGATATTTGGCATCGTGGGGGATTATCTCAGGGAATCCAAAAAATTTGCCAACAACTAGGCTGCTCTCACTCCACTTTTATATCCAAGGCAACTGTTCGCTGCTATTTAATCTCTTTGTTCTTGTGCCCCCTATCTCTCTGTTTAATCTTATTATAACAAGCCAATACCAACATATTTTGTTTTCTTATGGATAATAGGAATTCTGTTTGAATTAGTTTCAACTGAATTTTTGCCCTTGATGTTAAATAAAAAACTAATAAAATTTGGCTTCACAAAGCCTTACCTGCAATTAAAGATAATATATGATAACGTATCAATATGGAAAACTGTAATCAGTTTCCTTGGAAGCTGCTCCATTGTTTTAAGAACTAATGGAAAATGAATGAATAATCCCAGTTGCTCTAATATCTTTGTAAGGCTAGACAAGGTTACTTTTTATTAAATTTATGCTTACTAAAGTTTTGTTGAACCTTGGAAAACATGGTGGTTCTATCCTGCATGAAATTTGATATTCCAGAACCTGACTGTGTCAATTCATCCTTCCAATCCCAGTTGTGAAAGTAAAAGAATCCCAAATTCTCAAGTGGGGCAATCTGCCAGAGATGTTTCCAACTCACATTTTCTGCTAGTCCTTCATATATTTTATGAAAACATTTTTCACATTTCATTTATCTGTGAGAAACATAAGCTGAACTACTATTTCAGATTTCCACATTTTTATTTAATAATCATAGATTAGTATTCTACACAATGATTTCCGGTGAGCACCATGACGAGCTGACATTCCACCGATTTATAAGATTGTACTGTATTTGTAAAGAAATCACTCCTGGATGCAGGATCCAGTCCAGGGAAATCTCTCCAAAGGAAGGAGAGATTGTTGAGATTATTCACAATTCCAGACAGCCACTTTTCTTGAGTAGACCACAGAAATGTTCACTCTGTGAGTGGCTTATGAGCAGTTGGAAGTTCGGATGCTACCAAGCTCACCCGTGCAGCACAGCCTTCTATGGACATTGAGTTCTACTGAGTCTTATTTCCTAATCACTTTTTGGATTTCTTTTTTTAATTATTGTTGTTTCGCTGGAGAGACAAAGCCCCTTCAGGTCAGCAAGATTTCCCTGTATTGATTTGAGGAGTCCCTGTAGCCCTTAGAGGAAGATGGTACAAATTTGATTTTAAGAACTTTTGAAATATATGAGTTTTTGGATTATACAGCAAAAGGATACCCAGGATATGGATTTCAAAAAGTTAATTAAAAATTAAAAGTTAATAAAGTAATAAAACCAGGATAAAATCTAATGAATAAGATAAATAAATAACTATGGATTAAGGGTCCAGACTGATTTGAAGTTATAGCTTTAATATAATTAGAGAAATTTTCTCACAAAAAATGGTGTTTGCTTTTCACATTTTATGATAAGAAAAAAATGGGGCAGAATTCCATAACAGGAGTTATTGTGCTTTTTTTGCCTATCTTTTTGAAAAAAAATAGACAAACCTCTTAATAAAATGGACAAATTCTGTTGTAAGTAATCAATTTATAGACCAAGGACAAGCTGCAATGGATAATTTTGAAATTACTTTGAAGAGGGATTAACCATCGTAAGCAATAATATGGAGAAAGATATGGATATACAAATGGAATAGATGGATGATTTATTTCCTAAAGGATATGTGTAAGTATTGAACCCGGAAATGAATTTGTATAACTCCTTCTTACTGGATATACAAAAGAATTTGGATATGAATGATTGAATTATTTGAATGATTTCTCGGGGGGGGGGGGCAAACAAAAGTACAAATGTTATTTACTTTTGTTGTTGTTCAATTGGCAACAATTGTCTGATTCTTGTCTATTTCTTCGCAACTCCATGGACCATAGCACGCCAGCCCCCCCCTCCACTATCTCCCGGAATTTGCCCAAATTCATGTTCATTGTGCCGATGACACTGTCTAACCATCTCATCCTTTGCTGTCCCCTTCTCCTTTTGTCTTAAATCCAGTGGTGGGATTCAAATATGTGAACAACCGGTTCTCGGTGTGGATGCCGCTTCTGGAAGTTCATTCTGGGCCTGGGCAACAAAAAATTAGTTACCGGTGCGAACTGGCTGAATCCCACTGGCTTAAATCTTTCCCAACATCAGTGTCTTTTCTGATGAGATTTCAATTCTCATTAGGTGGCCAAACTATTTGACCTTCAGCTTCAGTACCTGTCCTTCTAAAGAACAGCGAGGGTTGATTTCCTTTACGAAATAAATATGCTAAAGTTTTAAAAGTTTTGTGGCTACAAAAACAGATAAATAGAAAACTAGCTCTGGAGTTCTTTCTGAATGGATTAAAAAATGAGAGCCTTAAAAATTCAAGGAAGATTTATTAACTCAGTTTATTTATATAATTATATAAAGATAAGAAGATAAGATTATGACTTTTCCATGTAATTCTGGCAATGTATGTCCTCAGTTAGCCAACCTTGATAGATCCTTAGTCTTGCCACAATTGACTGAAACACATAGACACCCTCCACTTCCTCTGACAGGTACATTATTGTCAGAACCACCCACTTCATGATGTTTTCATCAATACGATCCAGAAATTAGGTGCAGAGTTATTACTGTTGTGTCCCTAGCTTTATATTCCCAATAGCTGTCCTCTGCTGATTTTTTTGTTTACTTTTGTTTATCTATATCATTATTCATATCAAAAATCTACATTTCTTTTCCTGTGTAGGATAGAAGGGCAATTTTTTTTTATTAGAATAAATTTAAATACTATGTGCCCTTGATTTTTAAAAAAAACAAAAGAAGTTGAGTGATTATCAAAATTTTGCTAAGAAAATAGCAAAGAAAATCAGTGATAAGTTATCAATCAGCCATAATATAATCAGTTTCTTTGAAAGCTGTTCTCAAGTGTTTCCGAAGTAATAGAGGACAAGTTAGTAATGGTAGCTGCTGTGACAAGTACTTAGCAAGTTCAGTTTCTGTTTGAGTTCAGTGATTATCAAAAATAAGCCAAGGCTTGCTTTCCATAAAACGTTGGCTCATTTTAACAGATAACCTTGGGAACTGGGCTAACTAATCAAGAGTTGGATCCAAGCATACAGTAGAACTATTGAAATCCCAACTTATTAAAATCCGTTAATTTGAGTCTGAAACCATCAATTCATTTATTAATACAGGTAGTCATTGACTTACTATCACAATTGAGCCCAAAATTTTTGTTGCTAAGCGAGACAGTTTTTAAGTTAATTTTGTCCCATTTTATAAGCTTTCTTGCCACAGTTGTTAAGTGAATCTCTGCAGTTGTTAAGTTAGCAACATGGTTGTTAAGTGAATCTGGCTTCCCCATTGACTTTGCTTGTCAGAAGGTCACAAACGGTGATCAAATGACCCTGGGACACTGCAACCATCATAAGTATGAGTCAGTTGCCAAGCCTGTGAAAGTTGATCTCATGCCCATGGGGATGCTGCAACAGTTGTAAGTGTAAAAAACGGTCATAACTCACTTTTTTCAGTGCTGTTGTAACTTTGAACAGTCATTAAATGAACTGTTGTAAATCAAGGACTACCTGTACACTGTTTATAAATATCTTTTCACTGAAACAAATTTCAAAACTTTTTATTGGAAATGATATTAAATTGTGCTAAGTTCAGCCCTAGTCTTTCTGATTGATCCATGCTTGAAAGACAATATATCTTATTTAATGTGTTCATTAGTACATAATGAGAGAGAGAGAGAGAGAGAGAGAGAGAGAGAGAGAGAGAGAGAGAGATTATAAAGCCACACTTTAATTGTTTAAATATTTTAAATATTTCTAACTTTGGAGCCCTGTTCAGTGTTTGTTTCAATGCACAAGATGTAGAAACTGTTAGAAGATACCTGTCTAACTGCCATATATTTCACTTGGATATCTGTGGAAATCTACTGTCATATTTGCTGCAATATACATACTGTAAACTTCATTCTGTGAACTGGAATCCTGCTTTATTAAGGTCTATGATTATATGGAATACTGTACTCATATTTAGAAGGAGAATTCATCAGATTTGCAGATGACACCAAGCTGGCAGGAATAGCTAACATTCCAGAAGATAGGCTCAAGATACAGAAGGATCTTCACAGACTGGGCGCTATCTAACAGAGATTTAATGGTGAAGAAAGTAAGGTTCTACATTTAGGTAAGAAAAACCAAATGCATAGGTATAGTATAGTATAGGCGGTACCTGGCTCAATAGCAATAACTGCGAGAGAGATCTTGGAGTCCTAGTGGGCAATCACTTAAATATGAGCCAGGCATGTACTGCAGCTGCCAAAATGGTCAATGCAATCCTAAGCTACATTAACAGAGGGAAAGAATCAAAATCATGTGAAGTATTAGTACCACTTGTAATGCCTTGGTAAGACCACACTTGGAATATTGCATCCATTTTTGGTTTCCACAATATAAAAAAGATGTTGAGACTCTAGAGAGAGTGCAGTGAAGAGCAACAAAGATGATTAGGCAACTGGAGGCTAAAATTTATGAAGAATGGTTGCAGAAATTTTGATATGTCTAGTGCAGGGGTGTCAAACTGCTGGCCCGCAGGCTGGACGCGTGACGCGGAAGCCGCGCCCACCCCATTGCTGGCAATTGCAAAATAGTTCTGATATGTCGTGCGACGTCACATGACGTCGCGAGTTTGACATGTCTGGTCTAATGTAATGAAAAGAAGGACTAGGGGTGACATGATATCAGTGTTCCAATATCTCAGGGGTTGCCACAAAGAAGAGAGAGTAATCTATTCTCCAAAGCACCTGAAGGCAGGACAATAAGCAATGAAACTAATCAAGGAAAGAAGCAACCTAGAACTAAGAAGAAATTTCCTGACAGAACAATTAATCAGTGGAACAACCTGCCTCCAGAAGTTGTGAATGTTCCAACACTGGAAGTTTTTAAGAAAAGACTGGACAACCATTTGTCTGAAATGATATAGGGTTTCCTGCCTGAGCAGGGGGTTGGACTAGAAGACCTCCAAGGCCCCTTCCAACTCTATTATTATATGTTCTATGTTCTCTATGTTCTCAAGTAATTCAAATAACGTAATAAATACTACTTTAAATAATAGGGCTTCAAATAATAAGATAGTCCCAATGGGAGTTAATACTGACCACTTTGAGGAACCCTATCTACACTTTACACCATAGTTCTCTATTACTATCTAGTATACGTTGATGATTTCTTACAAATCATGCTCTTTTTCTTATCTCTCCCTGGGATTTCTTTTTGTTCTCTGTTGTCACATTTAATGCCCATCAGGTGGCAATCTTGCTCCTTTTGAAGTAGTTCTTTTCCTCACTAGGTCTCTATACTTTCAGTCACTGGAGATGGTTTGGGGGGTTTTTTGGTTTTGTTTTGTTTTGGGTTTTTTGCTTCTTGACTTCTCTCTATTTTCAGCTGTATCAAGGTGGTTGTTTATTGGCAACTCTGCCCTGCAGACCCTGGGAGGAAGGAAAATAAAGAAAGTGCTTGCTGTTTTCACAATAGCCTGTGTGTTGGAGTTGTGGGTGCTCCATCACTGGGTGGGCCATTGAACTAACAGAAGATCTCTAAGGTCCTTTCCAATCCTGTTTGATTCCATAGATACACGAAGAGGGCTGGTAAGAACAAGGATTCCACATCTATACACTGTGCAATCTATTAATATTCTTCATAATGCTATAAATAAAATGATAGAACAATAGAAATATTCTTAAAAAGACAGCTAGGTATTTTTTTTAAAAAAAAAATTTTTTTGCTTATATAAAAAAAACCCAAAGACTAAATTTCCAATTCAGTTAAAATTTCAATATTAAGCAGTTCCCATTTAAATGTGAATATGTTCAAAATCCAAATTTCAAAATATTGAATTTGCTCCTCAAAATGCTGAAATCTCAAAGTTCTGGATCCGAGTCTTTTTTTAAAAGATGGTTGTTCAGATACTGTTGTCAATGTGCCCTAAAGCAAGAAAGACCAATTTGAGGTTGTCACTGAAAATTACTAATGTAAAAACTTGCCAGTTGCTATTAAAGCAAGGAACTGTGTGCAACAGAAGAAGTACATTCACAAAGCCTTTAGCTTTAATTTTGATATTAAAAGATAAGATTATGACTTTTCCATGTAATTTTGGCAATGTATGTCCTCAGTTAGCCAACCTTGATAGATCCTTAGTCTTGCCACAATTGACTGAAACACATAGACACCCTCCACTTCCTCTGACAGGTGGAGATACATTAGTGTCAGAACCACCCACCTCATGTAAGTGAATCACTGCAGTTGTTAAGTTAGCAACATGGTTGTTAAGTGAATCTGGCTTCCCCATTGACTTAGCTTGTCAGAAGGTCACAAACGGTGATCAAATGACCCTGGGACACTGCAACCATCATAAGTATGAGTCAGTTGCCAAGCCTGTGAAAGTTGATCTCATGCCCATGGGGATGCTGCAACAGTTGTAAGTGTAAAAAACGGTCATAACTCACTTTTTTCAGTGCTGTTGTAACTTTGAACAGTCATTAAATGAACTATTGTAAGTCGAGGACTACCTATACACTGTTTATAAATACCTTTTCATTAAAACAAATTTCAAAACTTTTTATTGTAAATGATATTAAATTGTGCTAAGTTCAGCCCTAGTCTTTCTGATTGATCCATGCTTGAAAGATAATATATCTTATTTAATGTGTTCATTAGTACATAATGAGAGAGAGAGAGAGAGAGAGAGAGAGAGAGAGAGAGAGAGAGAAATTATAAAGCTACACTTTAATTGTTTAAATATTTTAAATATTTCTAACTTTGGAGCCCTGTTTAGTGTTTGTTTCAATGCACAAGATTTAGAAACTGTTAGAAGATACCTGTCTAACTGCCATATATTTCACTTGAATATCTGCGGAAATCTACTGTCATATTTGCTGCAATATACATACTGTAAACTTCATTCTGTGAACTGGAATCCTGCTTTATTAAGGTCTATGATTATATGGAATACTGTACTCATATTTAGAAGGAGAATTCATCAAATTTGCAGATAACACCAAGCTGGCAGGAGTAGCTAACATTCCAGAAGATAGGCTCAAGATACAGAAGGATCTTCACAGACTTGAACACTGGACGCTATCTAAGAGAGCATTAATGGTGAAGAAAGTAAGGTTCTACATTTAGGCAAGAAAAACCAAATGCATAGGTATAGTATAGTATAGGCGGTACCTGGCTCAATAGCAATAACTGCGAGAGAGATCTTGGAGTCCTAGTGGGCAATCACTTAAATATGAGCCAGGCATGTACTGCAGCTGCCAAAAAGGTCAATGCAATCCTAAGCTACATTAACAGAGGGAAAGAATCAAAATCATGTGAAGTATTAGTATCACTTGTAATGCCTTGGTAAGACCACACTTGGAATATTGCATCCATTTTTGATTTCCACAATATAAAAAAGATGTTGAGACTCTAGAGAGAGTGCAGTGAAGAGCAACAAAGATGATTAGGTGACTGGAGGCTAAAACTTATGAAGAATGGTTGCAGAAATTTTGATATGTCTAGTGTAATGAAAAGAAGGACTAGGGGTGACATGATATCAGTGTTCCAATATCTCAGGGGTTGCCACAAAGAAGAGAGAGTAATCTATTCTCCAAAGCACCTGAAGGCAGGACAATAAGCAATGAAACTAATCAAGGAAAGAAGCAACCTAGAACTAAGAAGAAATTTCCTGACAGAACAATTAATCAGTGGAACAACCTGCCTCCAGAAGTTGTGAATGTTCCAACACTGGACGTTTTTAAGAAAAGACTGGACAACCATTTGTCTGAAATGATATAGGGTTTCCTGCCTGAGCAGGGGGTTGGACTAGAAGACCTCCAAGGCCCCTTCCAACTCTATTATTATATGTTCTATGTTCTCTATGTTCTCAAGTAATTCAAATAATGTAATAAATACTACTTTAAATAATAGGGCTTCAAATAATAAGATAGTCCCAATGGGAGTTAATACTGACCACTTTGAGGAACCCTATCTACACTTTACACCATAGTTCTCTATTACTATCTAGTATACGTTGATGATTTCTTACAAATCATGCTCTTTTTCTTATCTCTCTCTCCCTGGGATTTCTTTTTGTTCTCTGTTGTCACATTTAATGCCCATCAGGTGGCAATCTTGCTCCTTTTGAAGTAGTTCTTTTCCTCACTAGGTCTCTATACTTTCAGTCACTGGAGATGGTTTGGGGGGGGGGTTGGTTTGGTTTTGTTTTGGTTTTTTTGCTTCTTGACTTCTCTCTATTTTCAGCTGTATCAAGGTGGTTGTTTATTGGCAACTCTGCCCTGCAGACCCTGGGAGGAAGGAAAATAAAGGAAGTGCTTGCTGTTTTCACAATAGCCTGTGTGTTGGAGTTGTGGGTGCTCCATCACTGGGTGGGCCATTGAACTAATAGAAGATCTCTAAGGTCCCTTCCAATCCTGTTTGATTCCATAGATACACGAAGAGGGCTGGTAAGAACAAGGATTCCACATCTATACACTGTGCAATCTATTAATATTCTTCATAATGCTATAAATAAAATGATAGAAAAATAGAAATATTCTTAAAAAGACAGCTAGATTTAAAAAAAAAATAATTTTTTTTTGCTTATATAAAAAAAACCCAAAGACTAAATTTCCAATTCAGTTAAAATTTCAATATTAAGCGGTTCCCATTTAAATGTGAATATATTCAAAATCCAAATTTCAAAATATTGCATTTGCTCCTCAAAATGCTGAAATCTCAAAGTTCTGGATCCGAGTCTTTTTTTAAAAGATGGTTGTTCAGATACAAAATGCTTTATAGGTGGCATCTAACACCGGCGAGATTGGCTAAGATGTACACAAATATGAAACCGGACTGTTGGAAGTGTAAATATAAGGATGGAACATTTTATCACATGTGGTGGCAATGCCCTAAAGCAAGGAAATACTGGGAACAGATAAGGAGATGGTTACAGGAGATAACAGGAGAACAAATTGAATTTAAAGCTGAATTATTTTTATTAGGAATAATTAATCAAAAGATAAAGAAGCAACTCCAATATATTATTGTACACATAGTAACAGCAGCACGTATTGTCTATGCTCAATGCTGGAAACTAGAAAATATACCAGCTAATGATATGGTTATCCATACGATATTAGAATGTGCCGAGATGTATAAGCTTACGCTAGAAATGAAAGGCAAGGAAGAAACAGAATTTTATGAGGTGTGGGATAAGTGGTATAATTGGTTAGAACAGAGAAATAAAAATGTATAGTAATAAATGTAAATAATTGTAAGAGACACATGACACAGTACTGTTAAAAAAATGTTTATCGTTTTGTAAATTGGAAAAATGAAAAATTTAAATTTAAAAAAAATAAAATAATTGTGAATATGTTCAAAATTTCAAAATATTGAATTTGTTCCTCAAAATGCTGAAATCTCAAAGTGCTGGATCCGAGGCTTTTTTTAAAAGATGGTTGTTCAGATACTGTTGTCAATGTGCCCTAAAGCGAGAAAGACCAATTTGAACTGGGAATCTTTTCCCATCTTTCTGTTCTGATTTTTCTTGAATAACTAGCTCAGCACTTTTCCCATCCTTTCTTTTTAGCTGGTCGGAAATCCTACTGCATTTGTAGTCAGAGGACAAGCCTCCTGAAAAGTCATGAATGACCGGTACTGGATATCAAATTTACTGTGCTATTTTTTTAATCTTAAAGTTTGGGAATTGGGTAATTTAATGGATCCTTCAATATTATAATTTACTAAGATAGCCAATCCCCCATCAATTGCAATAAGATGCTTTTAGGTATCCAGGAAACATTTTGTATACCACCATCTGTATATTTTCACTAAGTCAAACATTTTACTGTGCATATGTTTTCAATCTTGGTTTTTAATAGGCTGCAATAACAATCTTTTCAATGTACCATATATGTATTCATACTCATAGAGGACTCAAAATACCTGCACCAAATGTAAATTAATTAGAATACTGGAAGAAAAAAATGAAGGGTCTAAAGGCAAGTCTAGCTACTCTGAGACTCAACCAAGAAAATGAAGAACTCCCAGTAAAAGCAGAAGTCCATGTCCAAATTAAATACAGAAAGGAACAAACAACTACCAGGAAAAATGAACCCCTAGAGGTAGGCCGATGGCAGCATGTCACTCACATGACAAAATAAATAAATCAAAAAGACTGTCCTTGCTGTCCAGTCTAGCCCCACTGGAGTGGAGCAATCGATTTCATATGCTCCCCCTGGAAGAAAACATGCAGACATCCGGAAGAAGAGACTTCATCAAGTATTCCAGTGACAGGAAAAAAAACTTCCCCAAAGAAAAAGGGTGCATGTTGGTGATAGGTGGCTCACTTCTCCTTGCTACTATCTGAACCATCCTTAATGTTTGTTTATATGGGGGGGGGATAGCTTAATCATTACCCTTTGCCATGACCAATTAGTTTCTTTTAAAAATAAATATTGCAAGGAGAAGCAGGAGGAATAATTGAGGTTGGGGTGTGGCCAACAATATGGAAAGAGAGAATTCAGCAAAAGATGCTCATGCAGTGTGTGAAGATACTGCAGAGGATAAGAAGTAGGAGGCTGATGGTTATGTAAAAGTGTCCTTGCCTTAAGATGTACCTATACATGTAGAAGAACATATGGGTGGTACACTAACCTCACTATAACACCTTCCATTAACTACATGGGTGATCTTGCTTTAATCTCAACTATTAAGATTTACCCATGCAAGTCTAAACCACTAAGCCAGTGTTTGTGGTATGAAATCAGAAGACTGTATTTATAAACCACTGTTTCCCATATGAAATAATAAGTCTCTGCCACTTAAACCTAAGTGTAAATAATCTCCTTTCAACAAGTGTTACTCTTAAAAGGAAACAATAGCAAGAAGCCCTAAACCAAACAAATAAAATTATATCTTCTAGTGCTTCCTGATTAGCAGCTTCTCTATCTGATTATTCCCTCTCACTTTTATGTATCAGGGAGAGAAAACAGTGGTGATGCTCTTTCCCAGGAACAGATGTTTCCCAGCATTACTTCCATTTCTCCCCTGATGTTGCAAATGCTGTTCATTGCTCCCCACTATTTGAAGGCTCCAGTCCCAGACATTTCAGAATAATTTTTATTCCTGGCTTCATGCATTACAGCTTGGGTAAACTTAGACCATATTCAGGGAAATTCAGATGCATAGTAATCTTATGTTCTTTTCATCTCAATATTCCAGCTATCAGTTGCTCTACATCAAGCCCAATGTTATATAGTGTACAACAATAAAATGAGGTTTCTAATAATAATTCAGGCTGCAGCAGATAAGCAGTTATTTTTCAACATTAAATGTGCTCATCTGACAATTGGGCAGCAAATTAAAAATAAATGTTTTAAATATAATTGTTTGTGTTTTTAACAAATGTACTGATTTTTTTTCTTCAATGGACATTTCACACTTAGAGACTTGTACTCTTTTCATAGGATCATCCAGATGTTTTGAAATGATATAAAGTCTTTCTTCATTACTCTATTTTGATATAACAATGATTGGTGACCTTAGAAGATATTTTAAGTTGCTAGTGAGAAAATGCTAATGAGATAGCACTTCCTATATCATATGAGTATGCCATATAAGAAAGGGGAAGTATATTTTTCACTTCACTTAAGTTTTTAATCTACAGATCTATGGTTATATATTCAGCCCAAAATATACTGATTAACCAATTACAATTTGATTTAAAAGATGTGTTCATCCATCAGCATGCTGGTATATAATTTATCCATAAGGCCTCAGTAAAGTAACAGAATAAACAAGCTGAAAAGAAAGATCTCAGTGAAGCAGTTGACTGACTGTATGAAAATATATTTCAGTACTGCGGCTGTTCTAATAGGTTCTCTGTATTTTATGTGTTACAATAAAGTTTTGGACACCGTTTACAAAAACATGTCTCAATGAAACAAAAGACTGATGAATAGGTCTGGTAATGTGGTCTTTAATAAAATGTCTATGGTACATAAAGGTACCAAGGTGCCAATTACTGAAGCACAGGAGAAATGTGCTATGCCTGCTATATTTTGCAGGCATTGTTTAGCAATGTACAGAAATATACAAGGAAGGTGTCAGGCTGAAACTGGAAGCCAGACTGGAACAACTTAAGTAAGCTAATAAGAAAATCACAGAACTGAGATAAGTAATATCAATTTAAAAATATAGGACATATTACCAAAATAATGTAATCAATTGCAAATATTCAACAAGTAGCCCTATTTATAAAACTAGATTCAAACCTTTCTAATTTTATTTCTGTCCTCTTAGATTATGTGGCACCTCTTGAACAAGCTAGTTTGTTTCCATCTAATCTTTGTTTTGTAAGGATCAGATTTGTTCTTGACTTGATTTTGACTAATAATATAAGACAGTGAAGTAATTACAGAAGGCTTCTCTTGTCAACTTCTTCAAGAGAGTTGGCTCCCTCTCCCCAATTTTGAATGCAACTGTGGGATATATAGGGTAGCAATAGCAATAGCATTTAGACTTCACAATGCTTTACACTCCTCTTTAAGTGGTGTACAGAGTCAGCATCTTGCCCTCAGCAATCTGGGTCTTCATTTTACCAACCTCAGAAGGATGGAAGGCTGAGTCAACCTTGAACAGGTCAGAATCAAACTCCTGGCAGTGAGCAGGATAGCCTGCAATACTTCATTCTAACCACTGCGCCATGGCTCTTACAGCTTGTTCTTGTGGCCACGTGACACCTGTGACAAAAATGCATCCCTTTTGCCAATCAATAATGAATGCCTCTCAGGTTGCTGATCAGAACTCTACACTGGGCTGAAGGTTTGCCTACCAGCAAGGTTGGGAAAGAAAAAGAACTAAAACATGTCAAGGAAGGCCTTAAAACACTCATCTTGCCGCAGCCAATTTGCTGGGACAACTCACCATGGGACAACTCGCCATGACCAACTCACCACAGAATAATTTGCCACAGGAGCTTTACTAATATTGAAGGAATAGTCCAAAAGAATTATTAAAGAAAGAATGCCAAAGGAGGGACAAAATAAAATGTGAAAGATAAAAATTAAAATTATTTTAAAAAATATTTTAAATAAGTAAATGGAATTGTGAAATTGACTCGCAGTGAGCGGTCCCATGGTGAGTTGGCCGTGGCAAGTTGTCCATATCCATTTGGTTCCATACCCGTTTGCACTATTCAACTGATCCTGAGGGCACAGAAAACCTCCAAGTGGCCTCAACAATCTCAGAAAGAGTACTAACGACCAGATGATTACAAGGAGTATAAATCCTTCCATCCTCTACCATTGAGTCAGAACTGAAGAAACTTCTTGAATCAAAAGCGAAATGTCTTCAAGAAAAAACAAAGTTCAGTTGCCTTTTGAAAAAGTCCCTTTGGGACAAAGGAAAAAAGGTTCATAGTTGAAATAAATGCAAACGTCTGAGCCAACAAATGGACCAAAGTCCATTAGGTGGCAGTATTGCAAAACATGTTTCCTTCTGGTAAAAATGCTTCTAGAAAAAAAAACATACCAAAATGCCTTATCTCAAGCATGACATTTTGCAGTTAGTATGTATTATTTTCCATTTTCATTTCTCCCATATTTTGAACCAGCTTTTCCCATTTTTTTTCTTACTACAAAAAAGCAATTGAGAAAAGGATGAATTTCACTGGGAACAAAAAACAATATATTGTGGAAGGAAACCCAAAATATATACATTGTTATAAGAATGAATATTACAAACACTAGTTTGGTATGTTCGAATTTATTTCTTTGTAGCAATGATAAGTGAACAAACTTTATGTAAAGGGGCTAAGATTGGATGTCACTTGAGAAACGTACAATTTGCTGTACAAATTTAATTAGAAATATTTTGTTGGGATCCAAAAATCAACTCCATTAATCCAGAAAGAAAACTAGTATTTCTTTAGGCTGATAGGGCCAAACCAACCCTGTTGTTTCCCATGTCAAAAATAGAATAGTACTCTTTAAGGAAGACATCACCCAGGATCCATAGAGGCTGCCCAGTTGAGGAAGACATATACGTTGGCTCAATTGCAAGTGAACAGTGGCCATTGTTCTGTAAAAGAAAAAGAAACAAATTGCTTCAGATTGTGCCCCTATTGCAGAAAAGAAGGAACATCAAGTATACTTTAATGGAATCTGGATTTGGATTGTGATTAAATTACATGACATAAAAACATTGTCTAACTCGGGTTCTCCACCTTATTATGCAATTGCCTAGCAGTATAATTTTCTAGGGCTTCCTTGCAAAGACATGGTACAAACTCCATATTATATGTGCCTCAATATGCAGCTGATTCTTCAAGAGCAGCCACCTGTGTCATCTGCAAGTATTCTGACTGAATTATAGAAGGTAAATAACAGATCTGATAGCTCCAAATTAAGCGACATATTTTCTGTATAAATAAAGTAGCATGAGCATAATGCTATTTCTATGTGAGGTTATTATTGAGATATGGAACATTACAATGAAGTGGTTTCCAATAATGCACTGGAGAATTTAGAAAAGCATACTTACATTGAAGACATAAGCAGAAGGAGGAAGTGGGAGCTGGGAACCATTAATGAAAAAGGTAATGGTAGGCATATTCTGGACATTGTTGCAATCCACCTCATACTGTGAAAGAACAAATGGAAGGGAAGGTTAAATTGAGGCAATAAGGTAATAAGAAACCTTTTCTTCAGCCTGTCAAATTTGCCTTTAAGCTGTGCAAAATGTCTTTGGGTCAATAAAATGATATTCAGATATATTGTAAGAAATACCATGCAACACCTCACCCCCCTGTTATTTTGGAGTAATTACCCCAAAATGCATACTAATGCTCACGTAGATAAAATACGAAAACACGTTCACATTCTATTGCGGAAAACAGCCAAAGCAAACATAAGAACAAGAAATTAGAAACTGCATGAAATCAAAACTGATAGATTTCTTGAGTTGTAATAGTAATAGTTCCCTGAACGATCACAAAATTTGTTCAAAATTCTTTCCTCTACTTACTGAACCATCGGAAGCACCATTTACACTCTGAACGAAATCTGTTAAATATTGTTGTGGAATAGTTAGCAAAAATGTTCCCGTGTCCACAATGCCCTGGCAGCCTTCACTGCACCAGCCAGTGGCCTTGTTGCCAATAGAAAATCTATAGATAAGAACACAGAATATCACCAAAACAGTTACAAATAACTAAAGCAGACAACAATTGGTAAAACAAATAAAAGCCTATGGACTCTTAATCTACATACAGCCTTTAATCAGCCTTTACTGACCGGATAGCCCATAAAGGCCATGATGGCTCAGGATGGTTGAAATCTAACAAATGTGGAAAGCATCAATTTGAGGAAGGCTGATCAAGACTCACCTGAAAATTACATCTCATTCTTTTTGATGATGAAGCCTTTTTTAATAAGTTGTTTTAAAATATTTTATTATTCTTAGAAATAAAACATTACTATAACACTGCTCTTTTCATAATTAAATTTATTACAATGATTTGATATTGTGAATTTTGTTTCTATTATTGTTGCTGCTGACTCCATCTTGCTCCTTGGTCTGTTTTCTTTGTTGATTCTTACACAGGTTTTATATTTACAGTAAGTTTTTTTAGTGTTCTGCACTCCACCCAAGGATGGCAGAATAGAATAGAATAGAATAGAATAGAATAGAATAGAATAGAATAGAATAGAATAGAATAGAATAGAATAGAATAGAATAGAAATTTGTATTTGAATAGAATAGAGCTGGAAGGGACCTTGGAGGTCTTCTAGTCCTGTCCCCTGCTCAAGCAGGAGAACCTATACCATCTCAGACAAGTGACTGCCTAGTCTCTTCTTAAAAACCTCCAGTGATGGAGCGCCCACGATTATTGAATGCAAGCTGTTCCACTGGTTAGTTGTCCTCTCTGTTAGGAATGTTCTCCTTAATTTCAGGTTGCTTCTCTCTTTGGTCAGTTTCCAACCATTGTTTCTTGTTCTGTCCTCTGGTGCTTTAGAAAATAGTTTGATACCCTCTTCTTTGTGGCAGTCCCTCAAATACTGGAATACTGCTATCATATTACCCCTGTTTCTTCTTTTCTTTAGACTAGCCAAACCCAAGTCCCGTAGCCATTCTTCATATGTTTTAGTCTCCAAGCCTTTGATCATCTTAGTTGCTCTTCTCTGAAGATTTTCCAAAGTCTCAAATCTTTTTTGTAGTATGGTGACCAAAATTGGTTGCAGCATTCCAGGTGTGGTCTTACTAGGGTTTTATAAAGCGGTACTAATACTTTGCGTGACCTTGATTCTATGCCTCTGTTTATACAACCCAGGACTATATTAGCTTTTTTGGCTGCTGCTGCACACTGCTGGCTCATAGTCAAGTGATCGTCCACTAGGACTCCAAGTCCCTCCTACAGTTACTGGTTTTGAGCCAGGTCTTGCCTAATCTGTACTTGTACCTTTGGTTTTTCCTGCGTAAATGTAAAACTTTGCTTTTCTCCACATTAAAATTCATTTTGTTGGATAGGGCCCATTGTTCAAGTTTGTCAAGATCTTTTTGGATCCTGACCTTGTCTTCTAGGGTGTTGGCTATTCCTGCCAGTTTAGTGTCATCTGCAAATTTGATGAGTTCCCCTTCTATTCCCTCATCTAAGTCATTTATGAAGATTTTGAAGAGTACAGGGCCTAAGACAGAGTCTTGTGGTACCCCACTGCTTACTTCTCTCCATGCAGATGTAGTACCATTGAGGACTACTCGCTGAGTACGGTTTGTCAGCCAGCTACAGATCCATCTGGTAATGATGTTGTCTATTCCACCTTTTTCTAACTTACTAAGCAGCAGGTTGTGATCTACTTTGTCAAATGCCTTACTGATCCACAGTGTTTCGCTGGTCTACTAATTTAGTCACTTTATCAAAGAATGAAATAAGATTGGTTTGGCATGATCTGTTTTTAACAAACCCATGCTGGCTGCCAGTTATAACTTTGTTTGGTTGTAGTTGTTTGCAGATCTGGTATCTTTTCCAGGATCTTCCCAGGTATTGATGTAAGGCTGATTGGTCTGCAGTTTGCTGGGTCTGTGTTTTCTCCTTTCTTGAAGATGAGAACCACATCAGCCCTTTTCCAATCTTCAGGTACTTCCCCGGTGCTCCAGGATTTTTGAAAGGTGCAATATAGTACTAGCCAATTGAGGATTTGGCTGCCAGGCTGGCTGGCTGGATGGGTGGGTGGGTGGATGGTGAGAAGTGCCCATCTGTTTTCCAAGTTTGTATCCTAGGCAGAAGAAGGCCTGTCTCTTTTTCCTTGCCACAAACATATTTAGAGGTAGCAAACAAGTGTTAGATTAATCAGTTCTGCCAAAAGTCTAATGTACCTAACCAATGGGAAAAAGGAATATCCTTCCATCAGCTCATTCAAATAAAATGGACGATATAAATCAGGAAGAAAGAATATCACTTACTCTTCTATACCGATCTGCCAGTAAAACTGGTCAGTCATAGGGGCCCAGGTAATTTCTCCAGTGTACATCTGGGGGTCAATGCCTCCCAATATCAGTTCTCCTCCATATTGAACAGTTGGTTGGCTGAAAGGAGAATGAGAAAATGGGCAAAAGAAAGAGTATTAGCTATAGCTTTTCATCTGCGTGTGGACTTTTTGTATAGAATAAACAACCCTAGGATCATTTTCACCAGGAAATGTGGCCAGAAAATTTAAAAAAAGAGTTGTTGAGTACAATTAAAAAATAACAATGAAGTAAACTGAGTACAGATTGGTGTCCGTTAATTCTGAATATTAAACCCATCCCAGGTTCCCCCATTGACATACGCATCCTTCATTCAACTGCTCACTCCACTGAGAATCATGTTTTTAAAGGCTATGAAACATCGAACTTTTCACAATTCCAACTGTGAGATATGAATATAATTAGAGGTACTCATGAGGGTACAAATCTTCCTTTTACACACATACTGTGAATAATGTAATCCTTAGTATATGTGGTGGAATCAATAGCTGAAAGGAAGGAGGATAGGAGTTAAGTGAATCAACAATAAACATATCTGTTTATTGTTCTGTTCTGCTTGCTTACACTTAACAACATAAGTTTTTAAACCAGCAATGATTTAACTCAAAAATAATTTTAAATCTTTTTCTTATCCTGATGTTTCCCCTCTCTTTCAATATCATTCATTGCTTGAACTTGATTATATTTGTGATGATGGGATTGAGCCATGAAATAAAAGTAAATTGCTGTATTCCAGGTAACTCATTCTGGAAGAAAACATAATTATTCTTACATGCTATGTCACAAATATGATGCGGTTAATCTTACCGTGAGAAATAAAAGCTAAAAATGGGTTCAGAAATCTGATTTTGAATCATCATCTGGTGCAAGAGTGTGCACGATCTTTCGGTAATTGGAGGAGGATTGGTCAAACCCAAAATGCCATCAAAGTGGCTATAGTAGAAGGGATAGTTGTCTTCATCCACACTCAATCCAAACCGTTGTTTCTGAACTACAATATTCTGGATCTGAGAGACAAGATTGAAAAATGATAATCCATAAAGATATATGGTAAGCATAATGTCTTGTTCAAGTCAAGCTGTCAAGGTTCTGATATAGACCAAACAAATCAGAACTCTGAGGCTAAAAACATCCTCAAAGAACATGTTTATTGGTTACATAGTATTGGCACGGTCAAAAGTGAAACCAAGTCTGAAATTCTCCGCAAAGAGTCACACTGTTACAAAGTTAAACTTCCCATTCCAGTGCTATGCAATCAGCTACATTTCCCAATAGAATAGTTTGGCAAGCTTTCTACTGAACTGCTCCCCCTCCCAATCTAACCGGCAAAAATAACCTTGGTTTCCACAGGACATTTAATTGTTTGAACTTACAGAATTCCTCCACATCCCCTCACATCTTTGTGGCAACCTAGAATGAACAAAAAGGCTGTAGCCAGATTCGTTGTAGAGTTGACACAAGCTTGATTTCTGGTGACTTCCATATCACTTTCTTTCCAATAGCATGGAAATGGCTTGCCACTGTCTAGCAAGGGCAGTGGTGGCTTGCTGAAAAGTTGAGGTTATCCATATGTGAAAAGGGTATTGTTTGTGGGAAGCGATAAAATAGTGAAGATGTTGTCTTTTTGTTGCTCATTACAAATACAAAACATTGCTGTCATTCTGTTATATTGCCTTTTTTTTACTCCCCTACAGATGCTGATGAGAGCTACCCCAATTATAGGATAAAGATGTGGTAGAATCTCATTAAGAGCCATTGTCCCAAATGAATTATATCATCTTTAGCAAATATGCCATCTATGCCCACCAATGGTAGCAGATTGCCATAATTCATCCTTACAGGATTTCAAGGTTATTTTATTTTATTGACATTGTAACACACACACAAAACGTAGAGCAGGTGAGTACTACAAGACCAGACTTTTTGTAATAGCATCCTCTCACTGGCTTTTATTATGATACCAATTTACTTTCATTGTGTTTATTCTCTTTAGATTTATGATCATTTTAATGTTTATTTTATGCATTGCTCCCCTAAAAGAGTTATAAATATAAATGTAAATAAATAAGAGTTAATCCTAATGAATTAATCAGTATAACATAGTTAAGGAATCAGTGACTAACAACATGGTTAAAATCCACTCACCTGCACAGTATCAAAACCTAGCATTACACTCAAGTCACCAAATCCATAGCGCAGGACGTAAGTTTGGTCATTATTGCTGTAATAAGTAGATGACTGTTTTGGGTTAAATAAATTATGGTTTCCTACAACAAAGCAAGAAAAAAATAAAGAGTAGGAGCTTTTCTCTATGTGTAGTGAAAGATCTTTTTCTCTATACTTAAATCACAACAGACCTGTACTTAAATCACTACCAGCCCACACTTTTTCATTCCCTCATGTTGTAGGAAAAGCCCAAACTTTAATTGCTCACACTGAAATGGCAAGGGGGTAGAAAGTGTTTGAAAGAGGCATTTCTCACAAAGATGTGCATAAGAAACATCCTTATTAGTATAGGTCAAGATGTCCTCTTTTGTGGACCCAGATCAAAGCAAAACTATGGACAACTTGGCAACTTTCAACATTTTAAAATAACTCCCAAGGTATTAGGAAGTGGACTTCCATTGAAAAACCATTATATAGAGAGCTGTACATGATTCGGATCATTTTGGACCAGTGACACACTTAGAATTTTGAATTTATTCTCATAAACTGATTGTCATTTTTGCCTTGGCAAATGAAATATACAGTTACCAAATGGGAAATCTCATTTGTGCTGTAGGCACCAACTAGTTTCAATTTTGTAAAAAAAATAATAAGGGTGCAGGTAAGAGCAACATCAGGTGGAATTGTTTAATTCCTACCTTCACCCCCTCAAAACACCTAAAATGATGAAAAAAGGGTCCACATTTTCAGCTCTGTTTCCTTCAGTGATCCCCTCACTGACTGGAAAGCTGAGTTAGGGTCTGCAACTCAGAAAAAGGTTCCTTGCCAATGGACAAGGTATAAATGGTTTAAAATAAGGGGAGATGTATTTGGTTTTGACAAAAATAAATATTTTCTCTAGAAGCAGATATTCAAAATATTCAGCAAGGGAGTGGATTACTCACCACAGGCCTTTGTTGTACAATATGTAGAAGGTACCCACAGATAACCAGAGCCAGTGTCCAAAAGAACAAGAAAATCTTGTGGTGGAGTCCCAATGCTTATTTTTCCAAAGTAATAAGACTGTCAAATGAAAATATTTATGAGGCAGGTTTCACAAAAACTTCGGAATAGCTAAATAAGTAGGGGACTACCTCTCCCTGACAGTACATGCCCGTCCTAGAGATTAAAAAGGGGAGACACTCTCCAGTCCCTTCCCTGAAATGTTGCCGTCTAGTGGGACCTCAGAAGTATCTCTATGACTACAGGAACCTGTTCTAGGGCTACAAACATTCATGTGACTACAAAATGGCAGCAAAGAGGCACAGTGCACTGTTTGCTGCCATCTCACAGTCTCCAGATTTTTGCAGCCCAAATCTTGGCAGCCCTATACAGAAACTAGATTTCTATTCATTCACAACAACAGTTATTTTCTATTCTCACCTTGCCCATTCTACGTGAAAAGGAGAAAAAAAAACATTTAAAAATCTGAAGGGTTATTGTCTTTTTAGCGGTGTTGAGTATGAAATGAACAAATAAACCAAACGTTGCTTTAGTGTTCATTGAAGAGAGTACACTGGACTGTATGATGCTTTAAGACCAAGGCTTCTTGTTACTATCAAATATAGTATTTGGATCCAATGTGACTTATTCAGAAGTAAATGGATTTATGATTCCAGTTGTAGACTACGTCACTTCTTTGGGAGTAAGTTATGCATGGACTGTTTGCCTTGTCTTTTATTTAATCGGAGTAAATCAATAAAGAGAAATTGCAGCCCTAACCCAGAAAGTTCACCAATCATAGTAAAAAAAATTACACCAAATACATATTACATTAAGTTGCTCTTTAATAAGATGGACATATCTGGGTATTATTGTCAGAAAATAGTGATCCAATCACATGACGCTAAAAAAATACAGAGAACTATTTTTTGCTGAATAATAATCAGAAAGAATAATCAGCAAAAACTAATAATCTGCAAAACATGTTGCTGAATAATCAGGTAGCATCAAAAATTGACTTAAATAAATAAATGGATTGTGTTCTTTCCTATGCTCAGGCATCAGCAGACAATTTACAGTTACTCATAGGAGAAAGAAAAGATGAAATAATTAAATGATACATCATTATACATAAATAACATCCTATTTGATTCTGAGAAGAGCTATCACAATGTACCAATAATAAACTAAAATGCTAGAGTTACAAAGTCAGATGGAGCGGGAAAAGAAAAAAACAGATTTCTGTGGTTTAAATACTCACGTCCAAATAATTGGTCATTGGTTCATATGTAACACCGAATTTATTGAACTGATATTTTAATCCAGGATCAATATGGTATTTTTCCAAAAATTCTTCCAACACTCCATTCTCTCTCATATTTTCACGAATGGATTTTCCTTTCTTTAGAATGATTCTACATACCAAGAAAGATAGTCAGAATGTCCTTTACTATCACAACAATCTGCATATTTTTAAATATTTTGTTAGTAGAAACAATAATATCCCACCAAACAAATACGACACAAACAGGAGATTAAGCGAAGAAGCAGGAATGCTAAAGCTTGCCATGGAATGATAAAAACGTAATTTTGCCATTATTTTTTGACTAAAAGTGATGTGCTCTAGATTGTTTCAATGCTATTTTCATTTAATATATGATCTTAGCTGAGATACTCACCTATGTACACCTTTTGACAGGTGGATACAAATGAATGCCAGGATCAACGACTTCATGATATTTGGCATCGTGGGGGATTATCTCAGGGAATCCAAAAATTTTGCCAACAACTAGGCTGCTCTCACTCCACTTTTATATCCAAGGCAACTGTTCGCTGCTATTTAATCTCTTTGTTCTTGTGCCCCCTATCTCTCTGTTTAATCTTATTATAACAAGCCAATACCAACATATTTTGTTTTCTTATGGATAATAGGAATTCTGTTTGAATTAGTTTCAACTGAATTTTTGCCCTTGATGTTAAATAAAAAACTAATAGAATTTGGCTTTACAAAGCCTTACCTGCAATTAAAGATAATATATGATAACGTATCAATATGGAAAACTGTAATCAGTTTCCTTGGAAGCTGCTCCATTGTTTTAAGAACTAATGGGAAATGAATGAATAATCCCAGTTGCTCTAATATCTTTGTAAGGCTAGACAAGGTTACTTTTTATTCAATTTATGCTTACTAAAGTTTTGTTGAACCTTGGAAAACATGGTGGTTCTATCCTGCATGAAATTTGATATTCCAGAACCTGACTGTGTCAATTCATCCTTCCAATCCCAGTTGTGAAAGTAAAAGAATCCCAAATTCTCAAGTGGAGCAATCTGCCAGAGATGTTTCCAACTCACATTTTCTGCTAGTCCTTCATATATTTTATGAAAACATTTTTCACATTTCATTTATCTGTGAGAAACATAAGCTGAACTACTATTTCAGATTTCCACATTTTTATTTAATAATCATAGATTAGTATTCTACACAATGATTTCCGGTGAGCACCATGACGAGCTGACATTCCACCGATTTATAAGATTGTACTGTATTTGTAAAGAAATCACTCCTGGATGCAGGATCCAGTCCAGGGAAATCTCTCCAAAGGAAGGAGAGATTGTTGAGATTATTCACAATTCCAGACAGCCACTTTTCTTGAGTAGACCACAGAAATTGTCACTCTGTGAGTGGCTTATGAGCAGTTGGAAGTTCGGATGCTACCAAGCTCACCCGTGCAGCACAGCCTTCTATGGACATTGAGTTCTACTGAGTCTTATTTCCTAATCTCTTTTTGGATTTCTTTTTTTAATTATTGTTGTTTCGTTGGAGAGACAAAGCCCCTTCAGGTCAGCAAGATTTCCCTGTATTCATTTGAGGAGTCCCTGTAGCCCTTAGAGGAAGATGGTACAAATTTGATTTTAAGAACTTTTGAAATATATGAGTTTTTGGATTATATAGCAAAAGGATACCCAGGATATGGATTTCAAAAAGTTAATTAAAAATTAAAAGTTAATAAAGTAATAAAACCAGGATAAAATCTAATGAATAAGATAAATAAATAACTATTTAATATAATTAGAGAAATTTTCTCACAAAAAATGGTGTTTGCTTTTCACATTTTATGATAAGAAAAAAATGGGGCAGAATTCCATAACAGGAGTTATTGTGCTTTTTTGCCTATCTTTTTGGAAAAAAATAGACAAACTTCTTGATAAAATGGACAAATTCTGTTGTAAGTAATCAATTTATAGACCAAGGAAGATGGTACAAATTTGATTTTAAGAACTTTTGAAATATATGAGTTTTTGGATTATATAGCAAAAGGATACCCAGGATATGGATTTCAAAAAGTTAATTAAAAATTAAAAGTTAATAAAGTAATAAAACCAAGATAAAATCTAATGAATATAATAAGATAAATAAATAACTATGGATTAAGGGTCCAGACTGATTTGAAGTTATAGCTTTAATATAATTAGAGAAATTTTCTCACAAAAAAATGGTGTTTGCTTTTCACATTTTATGATAAGAAAAAATGGGGTAGAATTCCATATTGTGCTTTTTTTTGGCCTATCTTTTGAAAAAAATAGAGAAACTTCTTGATAAAATGGACAAATTCTGTTGTAAGTAATCAATTTATAGATCAAGGACAAGCTGCAATGGATAATTTTGAAATTACTTTGAAGAGGGATTAACCATCGTAAGCAATAATATGGAGAAAGATATGGATATACAAATGGAATAAATGGATGATTTATTTCCTAAAGGATATGTGTAAGTATTGAACCCAAAAATGAATTTGTATAACTCCTTTTTACTGGATATACAAAAGAATTTGTATATGAATGATTGAATGATTTGAATGATTTCTCGGGGGGGGGGGCAAACAAAAGTACAAATGTTATTTACTTTTGTTGTTGTTCAATTGGCAAGTCATGTCTGATTCTTTGCAACTCCATGGACCATAGCACGCCAGCCCCCCTCCCTCCACTGTCTCCCAGAATTTGCCGAAATTCATGTTCATTGTGCCGATGACACTGTCTAACCATCTCATCCTTTGCTGTCCCCTTCTCCTTTTGTCTTAAATCCAGTGGTGGGATTCAAATATGTGAACAACCAGTTCTCGGTGTGGATGCTGCTTTCGGAAGTTCATTCTGGGCCTGGGCAACAAAAAAGTAGCTACCAATTCTTCCGAACTGGTGCGAACTGGCTGAATCCCACCACTGCTTAAATCTTTCCCAACATCAGCTTTATATTCCCAATAGCTGTCCTCTGCTGATTTTTTTGTCTACTTTTGTTTATCTATATCATTATTCATATCAAAAATCTACATTTGTTTTCCTGTGTAGGATAGAAGGGCAATTTTTTTTTATTAGAATAAATTTAAATACTATGTGCCCTTGATTTTTTAAAAAAACAAAAGAAGTTGAGTGATTATCAAAATTTTGCTAAGAAAATAGCAAAGAAAATCAGTGATAAGTTATCAATCAGCCATAATATAATCAGTTTCTTTGAAAGCTGTTCTCAAGTGTTTCCGAAGTAATAGAGGACAAGTTAGTAATGGTAGCTGCTGTGACAAGTACTTAGCAAGTTCAGTTTCTGTTTGAGTTCAGTGATTATCAAAAATAAGCCAAGACTTACTTTCCATAAAACGTTGGCTCATTTTAACAGATAACCTTGGGAACTGGGCTAACTAATCAAGAGTTGGATCCAAGCATACAGTAGAACTATTGAAATCCTAACTTATTAAATCCCGTTAATTTGAGTCTGAAACCATCAATTCATTTATTAATACAGGTAGTCATTGACTTACTATCACAATTGAGCCCAAAATTTTTGTTGCTAAGCGAGACAGTTTTTAAGTTAATTTTGTCCCATTTTATAAGCTTTCTTGCCACAGTTGTTAAGTGAATCTCTGCAGTTGTTAAGTTAGCAACATGGTTGTTAAGTGAATCTGGCTTCCCCATTGACTTTGCTTGTCAGAAGGTCACAAACGGTGATCAAATGACCCTGGGACACTGCAACCATCATAAGTATGAGTCAGTTGCCAAGCCTGTGAAAGTTGATCTCATGCCCATGGGGATGCTGCAACAGTTGTAAGTGTAAAAAATGGTCATAACTCACTTTTTTCAGTGCTGTTGTAACTTTGAACAGTCATTAAATGAACTGTTGTAAATCAAGGACTACCTGTACACTGTTTATAAATATCTTTTCACTGAAACAAATTTCAAAACTTTTTATTGGAAATGATATTAAATTGTGCTAAGTTCAGCCCTAGTCTTTCTGATTGATCCATGCTTGAAAGACAATATATCTTATTTAATGTGTTCATTAGTACATAATGAGAGAGAGAGAGAGAGAGAGAGAGAGAGAGAGAGAGAGAGAGAGAGATTATAAAGCCACACTTTAATTGTTTAAATATTTTAAATATTTCTAACTTTGGAGCCCTGTTCAGTGTTTGTTTCAATGCACAAGATGTAGAAACTGTTAGAAGATACCTGTCTAACTGCCATATATTTCACTTGGATATCTGTGGAAATCTACTGTCATATTTGCTGCAATATACATACTGTAAACTTCATTCTGTGAACTGGAATCCTGCTTTATTAAGGTCTATGATTATATGGAATACTGTACTCATATTTAGAAGGAGAATTCATCAGATTTGCAGATGACACCAAGCTGGCAGGAATAGCTAACATTCCAGAAGATAGGCTCAAGATACAGAAGGATCTTCACAGACTGGGCGCTATCTAACAGAGATTTAATGGTGAAGAAAGTAAGGTTCTACATTTAGGTAAGAAAAACCAAATGCATAGGTATAGTATAGTATAGGCGGTACCTGGCTCAATAGCAATAACTGCGAGAGAGATCTTGGAGTCCTAGTGGGCAATCACTTAAATATGAGCCAGGCATGTACTGCAGCTGCCAAAAAGGTCAATGCAATCCTAAGCTACATTAACAGTGGGAAAGAATCAAAATCATGTGAAGTATTAGTACCACTTGTAATGCCTTGGTAAAACCACACTTGGAATATTGCATCCATTTTTGGTTTCCACAATATAAAAAAGATGTTGAGACTCTAGAGAGAGTGCAGTGAAGAGCAACAAAGATGATTAGGCAACTGGAGGCTAAAATTTATGAAGAATGGTTGCAGAAATTTTGATATGTCTAGTGCAGGGGTGTCAAACTGCTGGCCCGCAGGCTGGACGCGTGACGCGGAAGCCGCGCCCACCCCATTGCCGGCAATGGCAAAATAGTTCTGATATGTCGTGCGACGTCACATGACGTCGCGAGTTTGACATGTCTGGTCTAATGTAATGAAAAGAAGGACTAGGGGTGACATGATATCAGTGTTCCAATATCTCAGGGGTTGCCACAAAGAAGAGAGAGTAATCTATTCTCCAAAGCACCTGAAGGCAGGACAATAAGCAATGAAACTAATCAAGGAAAGAAGCAACCTAGAACTAAGAAGAAATTTCCTGACAGAACAATTAATCAGTGGAACAACCTGCCTCCAGAAGTTGTGAATGTTCCAACACTGGACGTTTTTAAGAAAAGACTGGACAACCATTTGTCTGAAATGATATAGGGTTTCCTGCCTGAGCAGGGGGTTGGACTAGAAGACCTCCAAGGCCCCTTCCAACTCTATTATTATATGTTCTATGTTCTCTATGTTCTCAAGTAATTCAAATAATGTAATAAATACTACTTTAAATAATAGGGCTTCAAATAATAAGATAGTCCCAATGGGAGTTAATACTGACCACTTTGAGGAACCCTATCTACACTTTACACCATAGTTCTCTATTACTATCTAGTATATGTTGATGATTTCTTACAAATCATGCTCTTTTTCTTATCTCTCTCTCCCTGGGATTTCTTTTTGTTCTCTGTTGTCACATTTAATGCCCATCAGGTGGCAATCTTGCTCCTTTTGAAGTAGTTCTTTTCCTCACTAGGTCTCTATACTTTCAGTCATTGGAGATGGTTTGGGGGTTTTTTTGGTTTTGTTTTGTTTTGTTTTTTTGCTTCTTGACTTTTCACTATTTTCAGCTGTATCAAGGTGGTTGTTTATTGGCAACTCTGCCCTGCAGACCCTGGGAGGGAGGGAAATAAAGGAAGTGCTTGCTGTTTTCACAATAGCCTGTGTGTTGGAGTTGTGGGTGCTCCATCACTGGGTGGGCCATTGAACTAATAGAAGATCTCTAAGGTCCCTTCCAATCCTGTTTGATTCCATAGATACACGAAGAGGGCTGGTAAGAACAAGGATTCCACATCTATACACTGTGCAATCTATTAATATTCTTCATAATGCAATGAATAAAATGATAGAAAAAGAGAAATATTCTTAAAAAGACACTAAATTAAACATTTTACTGTGCATATGTTTTTAATCTTGGTTTTTAATAGGCTGCAACAATGTACCATATATGTATTCATACCCATAGAGGACCCAAAATACCTGCACCAAATGTAAATTAATTAGAATACTGGAAGAAAAAATGAAGGGTCTAAAGGCAAGTCTAGCTACTCTGAGACTCAACCAAGAAAATGAAGAACTCCCAGTAAAAGCAGAAGTCCATGTCCAAATTAAATACAGAAAGGAACAAACAACTACCAGGAAAAATGAACCCCCTAGAGGTAGGCCGATGGCAGCATGTCACTCACATGACAAAAAAATAAATAAATCAAAAAGACTGTCCTTGCTGTCCAGTCTAGCCCCGCTGGAGTGGAGCAATCGATTTCATACGGTCCCCCTGGAAGAAAACATGCAGACATCCGGAGAAGAGACTTCATTCAAATATTCCAGTGACAGGAAAAAAGGTGTGTGTTGGTGATAGGTGGCTCATTTCTCCAGACGAATAGAGTCAGCCATTTATAGAGCAGACAATCTACCAAGGTAGGTATATTCAAAAATAAAAGATGTGACAGAGAGGCTTCCCAAAATAATCAGATTATCCCTTTCTCCTCTTTCATGTTGGGACAAAGGGTATAACAAGGAATCTGAAAACAATATCAAGGGACTATGAGCAAGCCACTCATAGATTAGATAAGATAGCCCATAACCATCAGTATCCATCACTACATCATAAAGCCTGCTATGGATCCTGTCAGTCAAAGAACTCTGACTGTTGGGCTCTGGAAGAGACTTCTGTGCCCTAGCGCCCACCTTCTGGAACATGCTAACTCCCAGGGTGAGATTTGCCCCCACCCTCCAATCCTTCCACAGGAGCTTGAAGACCTGACTCTGCCAAATGGCCTGGGGACACAATGGGGGAAAACCACACTAGAGGTTGCTACTAGATTGGTAGCAAACCCCACATCTGTCCCCTGCATTCCCTGCTTCATGCCTCCCGTTTTTTAATCTCCTATTACTGTATTTTCATTGCTTATTTTATTGTTTCACTTTTTTGCTATTCTTATGCTTACACGTCTTTTCATTCCTTTGTTTTTACTATGGTAAGCTACCCAAGAGTAGCCCCGCAGAGAGATAAGCAGCAAATAAATTTATCAAATAAATAAATATGCTTAAAGATAGCTTCAAATAGAAGAGAAAATGCAACTCTATAGCATCAGCATCTTTTTAAAGTTTAGAAGACACCTTGGGTCATGTTTTTCATTTTTATAAAGTTAGTCTTAAAAATCTTAATAATAATAATAATAATAATAATAATAATAATAATAATAATAATAATAATAATAATAATAATAATAATAATAATAATAATAATAATAATGTTAGAAGGGACCTTGGAGGTCATCTAGTCCAACCCCCTGCTCAGGCAGGAAACCCTATACCATTTCGGACAAATGGCTGTTCAGTCTCTTTTTAAAAACTCCCAGTGTTGGAGCATTCACCACTTCTGGAGGCAGGTTGTTCCACTGGTTAATTGTTCTAACTGTCAGGAAGTTTCTCCTTAGTTCCAGGTTGCTTCTCTCCTTGATTAGTTTCCATCCGTTGCTTCTTGTCCTGCCTTCAGGTGCTTTGGAGAATAGCTTGACTCCCTCTTCTTTGTGGCAGTCCCTGAGATATTGGAACACTGCTATCATGTCCCCCCTCATCCTTCTTTTTGTTAAACTAGACATACCAATTCCAGCAACCGTTCCTTGTATGTTTTAGCCTCCAGTCCCCTAATCATCTTTGTTGCTCTTCTCTGTACTCTTTCTAGAGTCTCAACATCTTTTTTACATCGTGGTGGACCAAAACTGGATGCAGTATTCCAAGTGTGGCCTTACCAAGGCATTGTAAAGTGGTATTATACTTCACATTATCTTGATTCTATCCTCTGTTAATGCACCCAGCACCGTGTTGGCTTTTTTGGGGCAGCTGCAGCACACTGCTGGCTCATATTTAAGTGATTGTCCACTAGGACTCTGAGATCCCTCTCACAGTTACTACTATTGAGCAAGGTACCCCTATACTAATACCTGTGCATTGGTTTTTCTTGCCTAAATGTAGAACCTTACTTTTTTCACCATTGAATTTCATTTTGTTAGATAGCGCCCAGTGTTCAAGTCTGTCCAGATCCTCCTGTATCTTAAGCCTGTCTTCTGGAGTGTTGGCTATTCCTGCCAGCTTGGTGTCATCTGCAAATTTGATGAGTTCCCCATCTATCCCCTCGTCCAAATCGTTGATGAAGATGTTGAAGAGCACTGGGCCCAGAACAGAGCCCTGGGGCACCCACTACACACTTCCCTCCATGTAGATGCGGTTCCATTGAGGACCACACGCTGAGTACGGCCGGACAGCCAGCTATGAATCCATCTGTGGTGATGCTGTCTAACCCACATTTTTCTATCTTATCGAGTATAGGTTGTGATCTACTTTATCAATGCCTTACGAAGTCCAAGTAATTATATCCAGCATTCCTCTGATCCACTAATTTTGTCACTTGGTCAAAGAATGCAATAAGATTTGTCTGGCATGATCTGTTTTTGACAAACCCATGTTGGCTTTTAGTAATGACTTTGTTTGCCTCTAGATGTTCGCTGATTCATTGTTTGATTATCTTTTCCAGAGTCTTCCCAGGTATTGAGGTCAGGCTGATAGGTCTGTAATTTCCTGGATCCATTTTTTTTCCTTTTTTGAAGATGGGAACTACATCAGCTCTTTTCCAGTCCTCTGGTAGTTCCCCAATGCTCCAGGATCTTTGAAAAATATAGTTCAGCGGTTCTGAGATCACATCTGCCAGTTCCTTGAGAATCCTGGGGTGTAATCCATCTGGTCCTGGTGATTTGGACTCATCTAGGCTGGACAGGTGCTCACTTACCATTTTCTTGCCTATCTTAACTTGTGTTTCTATTCTGTTTTTTAAGGCACTATTTTTGATATGTTGGTCTGTTTTTTCCCTTTGTGTAAAGACAGATGCAAAAAAGGAGTTAAATAGTTCTGCTTTCTCCCTATTGCTTGTCACCTTCTTGCCACTTTCACCCACTAATGGACCAATCCTTTCCTTCACTTTTTTCTTGGTTTTTACATGTTGAAAGAAGCTTTTTTTTTTTTTGACTTTGGTCGCAAGCCTTAGTTCATTATGAGCCTTAGCTTTCTTCACTTCATCTTTGCAGGCTCGGGCTATTTGCTGATATTCTGACTTAGTTATGTGCCCCTCTTTTCACTTTCTATACTTGTCCTTTTTATCTTTCAATTTATCAGAGAGTTCTTTATGCAGCCATGCTGGTTTCTTTTGAGAGCTGTTATTTTTCCTCTTTATTGGTATTGTGCTAGACTGGGCTTTTATTATTTCACTTTTCAAAATTTCCCAAGCTTCTTGAGTTGTTTTCCCCTTGGGGATTCTCATCCATGGAATCCTTCCCAAGCCCTCTCTAAGTTTATTGAAATTAGCTCTCTTGAAGTCCAAGACTCTAGTTTGACTGTGTTCTATTGCTTGTGCTTCCATAATGTTGAATTCCAATATTGCATGATCACTACCTCCCAAGGTTCCTGTGGCTTCAACACCTTCTATCATTTCATCTCTGTTAGTGAGAATTAGATCCAAAATGGCTAATCCCCTAGTTCCCTTCTCTACTTTTTGGGAGACAAAGTTGACTGCTAGGTTTGTCAGGAATCTGTTTGATCTTCCACCTGGTGCAGAGTTTGTCTCCCAGTTGATGTCAGGGTAGTTAAAGTCCCCCATTACTATTGTGATGTGCTTCCTATATACCTTAGTTAGCTGACTATTTCCTCTGTTTGGTTGGGTGGCCTATAGTATACACCTATGGCAATGTCATTTTTTCTCCCTTTTAGATTGACCCAAATGCATTCAAGACAGTTTTCATCATTGTTGTGCTCTATTTCTGTAGAGATGTAGTTATTTCTTATATAGAGAGCAACTCCACCTCCTCTTTTATTTGGTCTATTTCTTTTAAATAATTTAATTTAATTTAATTTAATTTAATTAGTTAATTTAATTCTTCCATTTGTTTTCTTCCCACCACACTTTGAATACTAAATCATATGGAGTTTATCCGTCATACGTCTATACATTCAGGAACATCACTCACTGTTTTTTTTCTAACTCTCAGTGAACTGCATTAAGTGGAAGGAAACCTAAATTAAGTTTACTGAGGTTTCTGAGAAAGAGAAGATATTCCTTCTCATTCCTTCTACATTTTGAGGATTTTAGAGATGATCCCACTTAAGTGGGTACTCATGAAAAGGTGTTGATGTGGAATACTCTCCCCACTGTAGACTCTTCAGTATTATAATCAGTCATTGCATACTTTCATAACAGCAACAATCAGAGCAGTAGTGTGATGTTTAAAAGGATGTGAAAAGGGTTGCATGAAGATACGATGTGCGGTCATCTTAAAATGATAGATCAATATAGTAAGCCATTATTTTCCAGCAAAATCCATGACATGCTTGACTTGGTATGTACTCAGTATATGCTCTCCAGATTTGATCCCCACAGAAAGCTACCTATTGGTATTCCTTCTTTCTTATATAATTTAACAGAGTAATTAGGACCCAGATTTAATTTTATTTCTATATTTTAAAAAAGGCACTCTTTGGTTGCAGATACTACTATTCAAGACAACTATACAAAGAATGTATAGTTGTGATGTGAGAACAAATAGCAAGAAAATATTATATAGTCTTTCTTTAGCTCCTGTAATAAGGATAGATTTAAAAATTTTAAATTTTACATTTAAAATTTTAGATTTATTTAATTTTAAATTTATTTTAAAAAATAGAGGAATTCTGTTGTTCAAAGAAAATACTGAGATGCCATATTTCTTCCAACCATCACTCCTGTACCATGCTCTCAAAAATTCAAACATGAGACTGTTCTTTGCATAATCATTTTTTATTTTGTTCCAGTTACTTTGGGGAGAAAACCAACTTTGATTTATTATCAATTTTAGTGGAAGATTTTTGCAGCTGGAAAGCCTTGCACAAGACTGTTGGATATGTTTATGCTGCTGTTGCAAAGCCAACCCGGTTGTTGCCCAAGTCATACACAGAGTAGTAGGACCTGAGGAAGACATCACCAAGGATCCACAGAGGTTGTCCATTCTGGGATGGCAGGTAAGTAGGCATTATGCCAACCTGGCAATTGTTACTAGAATACTATTGAGGAAAAGACATAGACTGCATTAAAACTCTTGGGCTAAAGCATTTTTCTCAAAATATCAGAAATAACCTGAGACAGTTAACTTGCAAAAGCAAAGTTTAACTTTCAGTATTCAAACTCTCTACAGTTGTAATCACATATAACACTCTGCAAGATTTTTAACCACAAAACTATACACTATTCTGCAACTTCATTTTAAAGAACACATTTTTAGGTCTGCTCAGTTCATTATTACTCAATTCCCTAAAGGAAAAGTATGATCTAAATCACAAGTATTGTTGGTTTCAATACATGGACCACCAGGAAAAAAATTGTTGGCTTCAATTACCCAAGCCTCTCAAATATTTATTTTCTTAATGGCATCATACTTTACACCATACTGCACCTTCTGATGCCCCATATCTAGGTAACGTTTTTATATAATATCTTGCCAACTTTTTTAGCTCTTTTCTTCACCTTTCCCATCAGAACATGTCAAAGTCACGCTCTCTGCTTTTCCACGGAACAGCGAGGAGAATGAAATGACATGAAGAGATACAGTGTGCTATGTCTTTCAATAGAGCAGTTGTAAATGACTGATACAAGGCAATTTCAGATACCTAAGACCAACATGAAAACACCTGTTGAAAAGAATGACCTACCTGAAGGATATAGGCAGATGGACTCAGGGGGAAATAAACTCCATTGATGGCAAATGTGATAGTGGGCATGTATTGAACGTTATTGCAGCTAACCACGAACTATAGAATAGAAAAGAAAATAAAGAGAAAATGTGCAAAAACCATAAGTACAATATTCTAAGGGACAAACTAGACAGTAAATAAGTAAACTACACAGCATTCTGCTCCCCTTCTCCCCTTTTTACTTTCCTGTAAAAGCACACTGGCTTAATTCAATATCAAGATGCATTAGAAGGGAAAACTCTATTTCTTACTTTAGCCTTCTTAAGAAAAAGCCAACTCTTCTCTATACTGGCTGATGGGTGGGAGTTGAACCTCCACTGGCATCTTGTTTGGTTCAGTTTACTTTGATAAAAGCTAAATGAAGAACTAGCAACTACGGTAGGTCCTGCCAGAGAGCTGTACATTTTCTCCCTCCTCCCACCCTACCTCACAATTCCCGTTGCCGGGATAAATGAAATGAGTATTAAGGGAGTTGGTTTTTCCATCATCTGGTATTGGATATATTTGGGAAATATTTTCATGCCCACAATAAGAGTATCCCAGATATCTTGCGGAAATTAAGGACTGCCAGTTTTGCTCAGATTTTTTTGTCCCTGCACATAGCAACTTTTCCCTACCGCGCCATTGTTGTTTTGCTGAGCTCCAATGTGCTGCATCAGCTCTTCAAAGAACTGCCCAGGAACAGTGAGTAGTGATGTTCCGGTATCCACAATCGCCTGGCAGCCCTGACTGCACCAGTTGGTGACTTGGTTGTTAACCATGAATCTAGAGAAAGAAAGTCCAGAGATACTCGCTGTTATATTGTTCTTGCACACTTAGTCAAAAGATACCCAGTGGCATCACTGAAACGGGAGCAGCTGTGGTTATTTTAATATAAAATCAGCTTGTTGTTTTGTCCAGGACCACCTGAGTCATTGGGGGGGGGGGTTTCCAAAGAGGGAAAAAAGTGGATTGTCCCAGAAATAAAAGCAAGCTGGAAGACCGTATTTGTAGAATACAAAATTAATGACTGCTGACCAGCTGCTACTAATAGAATCAGAGATGCCTTGGTGTAGGAAGCCAGGGATTCCCCCCAAGATTAAGTGGAGCCAAAATAAAGAAGAGAATGAGGAAGGGATAACAATGAAATCATATTACATTCAATTGGATACCTCTCCATTTAATACTTTGCCTTCTGTCATATTAAAATCTACCAATTGCAACATTCTGAGTGGCTCTGGGGCCCCATTGGTGTCCCTTGACCTAGGAATTTCAAAATCCATCTCCGAGGGATCATTCCTCATGTAAGGCTTAAGCTTCTGTTGCTTTTCCATCAGGCTCTTCGGTAAATGTTACAACTGAAAACAACCTTACCCATCAATCGCGATTTGCCAGTACAAGTCTTGGGTGACTGGAGTCCAGTAAATCTGACCAGTGTAGAGACTGGAATCAATTCCTCCGAATATAAGTGAACCACCATCCTGGAGGCTTGGCTGCCTAATAAGATCAATGGAGAAAGCCAGAAGGACAATCTTGTTGAGATATATTGCTGGTTCATACCAATGTTTCCATTTTAGCTGACTAAAGGACCTGTGTATGAGGGCCTTTTCACTGGGAAATAATATCCTCCTTGAAGAGCTGCCTTATGCCAAAGGAGACATCATGCAACCCTAGAAATAGAAGGGGCCATTTAGGCCATCTAGTCTCACTAAGGGCTGGAATTCAGTTTAAACCAGGATTTTTCAAACTTGGCAATTTATGTTGGGTAGACTTCAGCTCCCAGAATTCCTTAGCTAGCATGCTGGAAACTGAAGCCATCCACCTTAAAGTTGCCAGGTGTGAAAAACATTGGTTTAAACCAGCCATGGATGGTCACTCACAATGCTCTTCTCTAACAAATCTGTTGAAGAGGAGCCCACCTCTCTGGGTATTTGGTTAACTGTCAAACTGCTCATATAGTTAGATGTTTCAAAATACTAATATAGAATCTGATTCTGATATCTTAAATCTTAAATCTATTGTCCAGGATGACAGGTAATAGGTCTTTTCTTTTCTCTGTGTCCATCCTGGAAAGATGCTAAGGAGTGCTACGAGATCATCAGGCAAATCAGGAGGTACACAGAGTGAAGGACAACTATGATAAGGTAAAAAATAATACTCTATCTTAGTAATTTCAAGAACCATTTTTAAAACTCTGAAGAAATCCTAAAGCACCCTGAGAATAAGGTAGACAAAGGAAAGTAGGATCTATTTTAACAGGGAAAAATGATCAAACAACTAGAGGAACATTTTTCTAATAATTTTATAAGAAAGGCATGAGCAACATTTCATGGCTAGGATTCAGTAATATTTTAGAGAGGTTGAGACTTTAGTGATCACTATCAAAAGGGTCTGTGTTCAAATCTCTTTCCTGCAATAAACTGATAGGATGTTTTTTAGAGCAATTATTCTTCCTCAGTACTACCTAGTATTGGTACTACATAGCAATGTAAAGTTGATATTTTCAAAACCTCTCTCTCTCTCTCTCTCTCTCTCTCTCTCTCTCTCTCAAGTCTGTAGTCCAAAGAGAATCCACTATAAGTATTTTACAGAAACTTTCACTAGATAGCTTCCTAAAAGAAATATGTAATGTGAGAAACCAAAGGACAAAAAAGCTCTGTGATCTTAAGTTGTCCATTTTGAAATTCCAGCCATAGAAATTCTCTCTATAACTCTTGTTGACAAAGGGTGTAAGTTGTATACAAGGTATAGAAGACAAGTGGGTAATAATTGTGGTAAACTGAAACAGTCAAATCAAGATGAAAGAAAGAAAGAAAGGAAGGAAGGAAGGAAGGAAGAAGAAAGGAAGAAAGAAAGAAAGAAAGAAAGAAAGAAAGAAAGAAAGAAAGAAAGAAAGAAAGAAAGAAAGAAATAAGAAAGAAAGAAAGAAAGAAAGAAAGAAAGAAAGAAAGAAAGAAAGAAAGAAAGAAAGAAAGAAAGAAAGAAAGAAAGAAAGAAAGGAAGGAAGGAAGGAAGAAAGAAAGAAAGGACTTTATACTTACTGACTCAGGTAAAAACTGAAAACAGGAGCATTAATCAAATTCTCCTGGATCATTCCCTGCATTACAGTGGTGGCACCACCAGAAGAAAGGGAAGGATAGGCCAAACCCAGGATGCCATCAAATTTTGCATAGAGAAAGGCAGTGCCAGGCTCAGTTTCACTTAGGCCAAATTCTTGATTGGTGATAGGAATGCCTTGGATCTACAAAGAAATGGGATGAGTCATAAGATAAGAAAAGTATATGACATAATAGCCTAACAGAAGTTCAGAAAATTGAAATTATGGATAGCTAATATATTTTGTTGTAATACAGAAACAATTCACTGTGCAGAGTATTAGAGGATGGGAAACCTGTCTAACATCATGGTCAGTTCATCATGAAATATATTAAAAGATTTCAAGATGTTATGCCTTTTTGATATAAACAGATAGATTCAACAAGAGAACCCTCATTCAGGCTTTCTTATATTCTCAAATGTTCAACACATAATTATGCAATCAACTGGAGGAGCTAATGTCATGAGAAGAGTATCTGCAAGGAGTAGGGCTGGAGTAAGAACACCAAAATAGATACTTGGACGTGGAAAAGACAAAAGGCAAGTTATTTGGGGATCTCAGAGCAGGGGGCTAACACTAGTTGAATTCCTACTCTGTATCACACCAGCTCCTAGTATTTTCCCCTCCCACAACAGTGAAGGTATTGTGTTGCCCAGGCTGATCCACTGATCTTCAGAAAAGATTGGGAGGTGCTTTAGATGTTCCCCTTGTGCCATCCACATCAACCAGCTACCATAGCAGCTCTCCCGTCTTCATCCATCAAAATTCTAGACAACAATATGAGGACAATAGCTAAACCCCATGATACTTCAGCAGAAGGTAAGACCAGTGGAAATACCCCAATCTCTTTCTACATGTATGAGATTTAAGTATTTGCAGGCTTGAATATTTTCAAGATTCATTACCAACTATCATTATAATAATTTTGATTTCACTCACTGACCAAACCAATACTGCCCATTGTATAATATCAATAATATTGTCTTGTGGTAAGAGTATCAAGTCAAGCAAATACTTTCCACTTGGAGAGAACTGCTACTTACCGTTACAGTATCATAGCCAAAGAACCCAGTGAGACTACCACTTCCATACTGCATACTAAAAGTTTGTTCATTGCTGGAATAAGTAGAAGACTGGCTGGGATTAAATAATGGGTGGTTGCCTGGTGATAGAAATGAGAGCGGGGGAGACAAGGTTTTACTTTTGAATCAACAACAAAACCAGGTTTAAATAACATCATAATGGGTGTAAAGGACAAAAAAGCATTTACACAAATTGCGTACTTTTTATTCTTAAATGAATGAGCAAGAATACTCACTGCAAGTCTGACTCTGGCAATAGACGGATGGCACCCAGAGATTGGATGACCCAGTGTCAAAGAGAACCATGAAGTTCTGGGGTGGAGTTCCAATACTGATCTCTCCATAATAGGACATCTAGAAAAAGAAAAACATGGTCATCATTCAGGGCTTCCACACTTGAATGTTGATAATGTAAGGACATAACACATTCAACAGAACATTCTGTACACATATTCTTCAATATATTTTAGGAATGTCTATAGGCAAAAATATAAATATAAAAATTTCAGGGACATGGCTTTACAATTCCAACTGATTCATAATAGGTTTTTTTTAAGTAGGTACTGTATAGCCACATCAGTACACTTATAATTTAATTAGGTTTTCATACCTGCTTCATTGTTAATTGGGTACATGTAACTGTGTTTGATGTTAGTCACCCAGATTTCCAAATTATACCACAATTGCAATTGGAACCAGGCCTATGATTTTCTCAAATAATGTAAATTCTTCCTGTCTAGTTTTCATCTTGACCATAATTGTGATAGTTTTCCTTTAACTAACCAGATACTCACATCCATGAAGTTAGCAAGGGGCTCATCAGCAACGGCAAACTGGTTGATGTATTTGCTGGCTGGATCATAATACTTGTGTAGGAGTGGTCCATTGACACCTTTTTCCATCATCTCTTCCCGTATAGACTTGAATCGTTTTAAGGGTACTCTGTGTGAGGTAGGCAGTTAAGCAGATAAAAGTACTGTAGACTAAGATAGCATACCCAAAGGCATACAAAGTGCAAAGGCATACTTTGTTCCAGAAACTATGGCCAAAAGGCATTAAAGTTTCTGAATATTTTAGGAAAAGGACATCAATCTAATACAGAAATGGAATGAGCTTAAGAGCATAAACATAACAAGAACTGCTGGATCAAACCCCTGAGTCAACCAACTGCACAAGGAAGTCCATGAGTTTCCCACCAGATGGCCTTCAAAGACAGGTACACTGCCATCAAGTCTAATGTCCACTGTCCCCATGACTTCCTTTTTTGGAGCTAGGTAAGCAGACAGCCAGCACCATATCTCATGGTAGCAATTAGAGACAGACAGACAGACAGACAGTCTTAAAAATCATTTAAGAAAGAAAACAATTGTGTGTGAGAGAGAAACTGAAACAATTTTTTTTACTAAGAGAGCAACTGAATCTGAAAGGCAATTGAAGCTATAACATAATTATACTATACTCACTTGATCATAGCCTGACTGAGGTGAAGGCATACTAGTGCAAGGATTAGCCACTTCATGGTCCTCTTTTCCCAAAGGCAGTTGCTATTTTTTAGCTCCTGCAAGGACTTGGAACACTAGGTAAAGATTGCTATGCTAGGTTCCTTTCTTTTATACCCTGTTGAAGCTTTTTTTTTTCCATGAACATATTCCACAAAGTCATATATGAGTCTTTATCAATGGATCATAATACTTCATACCAAGATTCTTCTCAAAAGCATGTAAAATTTATCTCATGTAGAGCTATTTAATCAGTAAAATAGCTGCTGTTTACATAATGTTCTATAGGCAGAGATTGGTACTAGTTCTTCTTATCATCATTCAAATATTTCCACGTGTACATGTGACAATAGTTTTGATGTGTGTTTTGAAAGATAGGCTGAAGGAAACTTTTTGCTTATAGGTCTGAATTTAAAATGGAAAAATATATGGTCACACTGAAATCAGATATGTAATCTACATTGTTTCCATCCAAGGCCTGTCTACAGTATATCAGCAGCCCAACAATTCCATGTTGTAACCTTCTAAATGGAAAGGTTACATTTATTTCAGAGATCCATTTTGAGATAGAACTGGAATAAGCAAGCAGAATCCATACCCTGTTTTGGGGACACCTTAAATAATACAGGATTGTACCACCAAAACCCAGCATCACAATGGCAATTATCCATGGTACAGTAATTTTTACAAATAAAGAAAATATAGTAACTTTTACCATTTATAAAAAAAAATTAATGGTTTTTTAATGATTAAAAAATCAAATTCATTTATTTTAAATGTGAAACCTTCGAACCACACATACTAGTGAACTCACTGTGTTAGTAGCATCCCTTCCCCTATCATTTTTGGCAGCTGAAATAAAAGAAATGCAAAATATGTTAGCCTGGGTAAAAAAGCTGGCCATCCCTGGATTCAATCACCCATAATAAAGCCATAGGAGAGTGAGTAGAGCATTTATACTATAATGCAGTTGATAGTGGAGGGGGGGGGGAGAGACCAGGAATTTTTCTTCTTATAAATCATACTATCCAAACATCTAATTTATAACATAATATTGTTTATACTGATTGCCAACATTTCTTCTGATCTCAGGAAGAGATCATCCCATTGTCTGTTATTACCTGACTCCTTTAACTACAGATGAAAGCCACCGAGTCTGGGGTCATCTGACTACAGATTAATCAATTTCTCAACTTTGCCCTTCTCTTGTCTCTGACCATACTATCACATTTCCTGCAATAAGAGTGTCATATCATTCATGTCATGCGGAGAAATTCACTGGAGAAAGCAATTCTGTTTGGAAGAGTTAATGGTAAAAGGAAACCAGGCCATCAAAGAACACAGTGGATGGACACTATCAAAGTGACACCAGTCAGAGCATAGAAAAACTCAAAGAAATAATGCAAGATCAGAAGATGTGGAGAGACTTGGCTCACAGAATTGCCAAAAGTAATAATATTTTAGAAATAAAATATTGGTCTGATTCAGAGAAGCCCAAGGCTGGTTGGTTGGCATTTGTCTCTTGGCTGCTTGCTGGTATGGAGTACAGTATGTAGAAGTTGTTTTTTAAAGATTTTGTTAGAATAGAATTGAGAGGTTTTGCCTGCAGATCTGTTTTGGCTCTAAGTCTAGTGCAATTGAAGAACAGCAGCAACATGGGTGCTGGTGAAGATTAGAATCCCAAGAGTGATTGGCTGGTTGTCTAGAATGTGGTGTGGTGGTTGATAGAAAAATGCAGCTACAGCATGATTCCAATCTGAGATATATATACCACTACAGAAAGCCTGTCTGGAGTCATAATGGTGCACTAGTTTCAACAGATCTGTTGTTTGCAGGTCAGTTGGCTCAATAGGGATAGTTTCAAGGCAAAGATGCCATGTCTGGCAAACTAGCTACAAATTAAGTATGCTCTCTATATTACTACTGATTACAGCAACAAGATGGCAGGAATCTGGCCTGGTGGTGTAATTGGATAATATTGGTGATGGTGACCTTTAGATAACAACTTTGATGTGATAGAGTGCTTGGACTCCCAAGTACCGAGAGTCAGCGGGATCAAGTTGGTGGCTCATCAAAAGAAATAACATGTGTCCTAAGAAATGCCACTTAACCAGTGGTGTGGTACAGGAGCTATTTTTGGCTGTCACCTCTGCTGCAATGTCTGGATTTCAGACTTAAGAAAGCCTGTTTGTTGCAACTTGTGACAAACCCAACTGAGTTACATCAGTGCCTTCAGAGGACTGAGAGCTGAGGACTGGATTAATGACTTCAAGTTAAGACTTTAAGTTTTTTATGTTTGGGAAGGGGAGCTAGGGGGAGCAGTAATTGCTTTCATTCTTGGGTGAGAAACTGAGGGTGAGATGAATTGGGCTTATCTGGTATATTGAAAGTGGAGCTTGTTTTCTTTTGGCTATTCGGGTGAGAGTGGGGTACCCAGGGGACAGTGGGAGGTGAGTAGGCTCCTTATATCAGAGCTGCTAAATGCTAAACTCTTCTTAGTGAAATTGTAATTGGTCCCTTTGGCATAGGAAGAAAGGAAAGCAAGTGATTGGACATTGCTAAAACCAGCAGGAAAGAGAGCAGCAGGAACACCAGAGCATAGGGAAATATGTTAAGAATAGGGTTCTTGGGGTGAATGATGTGCCCATCAGAATTCCAGAGGGAACTTGGCATCATTCCTGTTTCATGGCCCAATTGAAAACTTAATAGCAGCTTGGATTGAGCAGGTCACAATGTGGTTTTCGTGTTAGGATTTGTCTTGTGGCAATAACAAGTTTATGTCTCCATTCTTATTACATCCATAAATAGTCAGCAACAACCATATTTTGGGTGACCATGTCCCTTTTTGGTGGGGTTCTTTGAGTTTCTTTCTCACACTTCCCTCTATCCCCAGACTATATAATCTTTTCTGCAAGCAATTCCCCCCCCCCCTTTTATGGCTTTCTCATATTTCCCCAAGGTCAATTCTACATTCCTTTACACTATGTTCAGGTTTAAATGTAAATAAATGGTAATGACAAACTGCCTTTATACTGGAAACCTTTGAAGGGGAAGACTTCAAGTAATATTTTTGGTTGTCAAATGGATGGGAAAATGTAACATGGATTTAGGAATGGTTTGTGAACCTGGGAATTCTAAAAACATTTCAAGAGAAGATAATGACAGCCCACTTCCATAATGCTGACCAAAAAATTACAATGGGTGAAGACACTAGGAATCAATATTGACTTAAGAGTATATTTGCCTATTATGTGGCTTATACTAAGGTTTTCATTTGTTTCTCATTTCCAAATGAAGAGAATCTATGCCTACTTTTCAGCAGTTGATTGCTGGAGCCCTGACAACCTCAGACAGGACTCTAAGGCCAAGATTATCTACTCCAAATTAAGTGAATGTGCAATCATACCACTTTGCTAGAAACTATTCATGCTTCTAATTGTACTCTATTACCTCAAGAGACCTTTTGTTCTCTAGACCTCTTTCTCTCAAGAAACTATATGTTCCCCTGTTCTGTAGGTAGGACAAAGGCTGTTTGTGGTGCAGTTAAGTTCTGCCTTATTTCTAAAAAATTACTTGTCAGTTTTAGTATATGATTAGTTTTTAATTCAGCTATTTGAAAAAAAAAGCCATTTCTCATCATATACTTGAGTTTTATTAACCTTCATGAAAATTAGAAATCTTATCATAGCGGATAACAAATCATATTTTGACCATGTAAAGTCAGCCGCAAGCAGGGACCAAGTGATCCGCCAAAAGTAGTAACTGATAAGCAATTACAGATACCCAATTCATCTCAACAGAATGCGGCATTCAATCCACCAATAAATGTCATGTAGCAAATCAAATGCCCTTTACAGTTTTAATTATATAAAAGAGGGCATTTAACAACTTTTTGCTCAGCAGAGATTTATCATACTGGATAAACAGTGGAAAGAGGCCCTACAAGGTTCTTAGTTACAGAATAAAAAGTAGAACTTAAATGGGAAAGCTAATATGTATGCTCTGATTTTATTGACACTTGCAAGATTTCCAGTATAATTAATGGAACATTCACTATTTTCTTAAACTTATAAGTTGGAAGTGGTCATTCAGGCCATCTGGTCTAATCCCCATCTCAGTAACGGAATCACATTAAAGTATCCCTGACTAAATATCTGTCTAGCCTTGAATACATTCAGTGAAGAGGAACTCATTATTTTTCATAGCTTTTATTATTGAGGTGTGTTCTTTTTCCAGCAAATGAAATTTGTCTTCCTGTGTTTTAAAACTAATTTGCCTTCTTGTCAGCTTTTAAATCATGTACAAAGTAGGTTATACTCTGAAACAATACAGAATAGATTTTAATCATCTTCTGGGTAACATCCTTTCAAGAATGCTTTGGTGTCCTCTTTCAGTCTTCTTTTCCAAGGCTAAACATTCTCAACTCCTTCAATCTCTCAATTTTAGACTTAAGGGGTTGTCCAAAATGTCCCATTGCTCTGTCACCAGAAGAGCCAGGCGTTCATTTCTGGAAGGCTGAAACAGATGACATATTTTTCTGCTCTGCTTCAAAAGCTCATTTTTCCATGTTATGTCATTCTGAATGCTCTTATTCATCTGAGTGCATATTCACTCAGCAGTTCCTTTGCTACTTTGAAGAGGAAGTCAAAGCTTACTATAGTCTGTGACAGTCTTTTAAAACTTCCTTTTACCATCAATGCTATAATATAATCGCTTCCTGGTATTCAGGATGCTGCTTATAAGCGCTATGTGCTTAGAGTTCAAAGCATTGTTAGAGACCCCACACATCCACTTTACGGTCTGTTTCTGTTGCTTCCCTCTGAGAGGAGGTTTTGAAGTATTTCTAGCAGGACTACCCAATTCTGTAATAGCTTTGTTTCCTATGCCATCTGTCTGGTAAACTCACAAGATTCATTTTTCTCACCATGCACATGTATACATAACCCGAACTAGACTGTGGTTTCTCTGTGTCATATAATATATGTGGGTATATGCATAATTCTGTATTTATTTATTTTTGTCATATTTATGTAGTGTATATCGGAGGTGGTGACCCTTTGAGAGCTGTATGTAATAAAATTTCATTTTAATGTATGCCGATTAGTGTAATTCAAAGTGACAATAAAGTTATTATTCTATTCTATTCTATTCTATTCTATTCTATTCTATTCTATTCTATTCTATTCTATTCTATTCTATTCTATTCTATTCTATTCTATTAATACTACAATAAGTAGAATTCTTGCCTTCAAAATAGTAGGTTGTTGGTTTAAAACCTGCCAGAAATGTAGATCTTTTAAATTTTTATTCTCCTGAGCCTTCTTTAACCCCCCCTGCCAAAAAAAATCCCTCCAAACTCCAGCGGTGTACTTTGTTTCTTTTCTTTTTCTTTCACCTGAGACACATGTTTTCGTAGGAGAAAAAGTGTGTTAGTCTATAGTGACAAGAATCAGAAATCTAGTAACACCTTTTCTGACTAACAGATTTTATTAAAAGATTTTGTGAGCTTTAGTTTATTTCACCAGAGTGGCAGAGTGGCTAGGCTGATGGAGGATTTAAACTGGAGTGAGGTGGAAAGCAAGGAGGGCAGATAGATTGGTTATGCAGATGCAAGTTATACATATCACAGATTACCAATAGCTTACTAATTAATAATATGTCAAATATTACATCATATTTCTTGAGACCTTCAGAGATTGCCTGAAATGTTTTGATATGTGTGCAACAATTTTTTCTGTAATGATGCTGTTAAAGTCATGCTTTTTTGAAACAATCACTTTGAGGTCTGCTATGAAGTATCCTGGAAAGATGAAATGCTCCAATATTACTTTCTCCTTGATTTGATATTAAACTTACGTTCATTAATTCTTTTGTGCAAAGTTAGTCCCATTTGTCCTATATAGAATCCAGTAGGCCTTGATCGTGTGAAGGTGCATCTAACATGTGTCTATACTTGTTGGGCCCATGATGATTTCACCCTGAGCTTCCAAACAACTGAAAAACTAAGGGCGATTTGGGCACTTGGGAAAAAGTCTTTAGGTGATAGAGAACATGAAACCACAACACTGGTAGAGTTTTGTTTTGCTTTTGCTTTTTTAAAGCACAGAGAAAATTAGGAAGTAATTTAAAAATAGCAATACTTTGAATGGGTTTCAAACCAGCAACCTTCCATTTATAAGGCAGCAGTTATGCTAATGGTAAGGATGGGTCTAAAAGACATATATATTTTATATATATAAAAATTTAAATGTATTTATATGTATTTAACTTACAAAAGTATGACAAGAAAAGCAAATGACAATTGCTTTCCTGGAACAGAAAAATGGGGAGGGCACAGCCTCAGGGGAAAGTCCAACTGGAGGATTTGGTAGTGTACAATCTGAACTGAATACATTGCAAGCTGTTGCTAAATTGTCTCGGTCAAGATAGGAATTTTTGAACAGGCTCAGAATCAAACTGGCATAAGCATAGGTTAGGAGCAACCTACAGTAAACGGTAAGCACAGATGTGCTCTTTCTTTCTAATTGCTTGATCATCTTTGCTACCCTTCACTGAATCTGTTCTATTTGCCTGAATCCTTCTTAAAATAAGGTACACAGATGTGGATACAATATTTAAGATATCTCTTGACCACTGCAGGATAAAGTTGAATTGAATAGTCTGAAAACTCTACTTCTATTAACAAAGTCTAAATTTGTATTTGTATTTGTCTTTATTTTTGGTGCTATATCACAGTTCTTATAGTCTTCTATTAGAAGTGGCCAATCCTATATAGTTGTCCTAAAAGAGCCTAGCAGTTTCTTGTTGTTTCCATGTTATGAGGGAGGGCAGAAAAGGCCTGAAACATTGTTTCTTGATTTTGGTCCCAGTGTTATGGAAGTGTCCCTTACAGTGAACATTTATAAGTAAGATTAGCCCCTTCCTTAATGTTCCAGAAGATAACAAAGATGAAGACTTATGAGGCATATTTGATGATGAAATTTTGCCAACATTGTTTTATTATTATGATTGTTATGATTGCTTTGGACTATTTGATCATGTTGTATTAAGTTATTGTAACTATGATTAGATTTAAATATTTTGAGTTTATGTAGCATGAATATTTTAATTGCATTTATATTGTCAATGTTTCATAGATCTATTATCAATTGTCATTGGCAAATTTTGCAATATAGAAATGATAACCAACTGCTGTTCTAAGATTTTTTTCATAAGTACTGCAAATAATCAGCTATCTTTATTCTATCATATCCAGGCACGCATTTAGCTGGGTGTATTAGAATACTTTGGGGCACTTTGTCAACATTAGTTGAAATAAGGGCAAGCAACTTTGGATATAATGTAAAACTTGAACAATGGGAAAATATGTGGACAAAAGTTTTAAAATTTATACTTTTACAATTTAAAAGAAAACTTTTATAAGATGGTGTATCATTGGTATTTAACACCAGATAAGTTATCAGGAATGTATAAAAGTACTTCAAATGAATGTTGGAAATGCAAATGTAAAAAAGGGACTTTTTATCATTTGTGGTGAACATGTGATAAAACAAAGAAATATTGGAACAGGATTCATATTTTAATACAGAAGATTCTTAAAGTGAATATAAAGATAAAACCAGAAACCTTTCTTTTGGCTTTAATGGAAAAAGACTTGGGGGAAAAAATTGGAACTTTGATGTTATATATGTTGCCGGCAGCAAGATTACTTTATGCACAAAAATGGAAGGACACTTCGATCCCTACAATGGACGAATAGCTGCAAAAGTTGATGGAGTTAGCAGACATGGCTAAATTGACTGCTTTGATAAAAGACAAAAACATTACTTTTGTTTCTACTTGGAAACCACTTCTGGACTTTGTGCTTGAGGTGGGGGAAAAATAAAACATTTGATTTTGAGTTTTACCGATTAGATAAGATTTGTTGATATAGAAATGGCTAGTTTTTACTATTATGTAAAAGTAAAAAGTTGAGGTTTGATGTTACTATCTTATTTTACTGTACCCAAAGGGAGTCGGAAGTCAATGCCTTTTTTTTCTTTTTCCCTTCTTTTCTACACTCTTCTTTTCCCTCTTCCCTCCCCTATTTTTCCTATTATTTGTTTTTGTATTTTTGTATTTATTAAATAAACTAATAATAAAAAAGAGAAACTCTGCTCTAGAGACAGAATAAGGAAGCAAGAGTTAACAAACAGAGACAGAAGATAATATATTTCTGGAATTTTATATTCCCCCAAAGAAGGTGATGCGTTTTATGAAATAATCCAGAATAAAAGGTATACACCTAAAAAAAAAGAAAAAAAGAAAAGAAATAAGATATTTTACTGAGCAATTGGTATACCAGTTGTTTTCTCCTCTATTTGTTATGTTATATGCTCTTTAGAATTTTCAGATTTGGACAAGTTACTAAAACTGAAAATAAATACATAAATATACCTATAGAAGGCATTTTTGTTGTATGTCACATCTTTCATCAACCGCAGATTCTGAGCTCTAGCTTTTCTAGCAGTATCTTTATAGAACTAAGCTTATGTACAATATTCATCCTGGTGACATATCCTTCTTGTATCTCTTATATGAATTCTTGCATTGTTGTTGACAGGGGTTTTGTTCAGGAACTTTTAACTATCTTGAACTCTTGTTTACATTAGCTTCACCTACTGCAGAATCCCGTATGCCTTTTTTTTTATTAAAATGTGTCCTTTTCTCCAAAACAGAATTCAATTACATTCAGAATAAACTGCAGTATGTCGCTTTCCTTCAGTGTTCTTATTATTACCACTTTCTCAACCACATTTTCTTCTTTGCTTTCTTTCTTTTTTTTCCTATTCAGAAGCTGTCGACAATATTGTCAAATCCATTCAGTGGAGATATTTTAACACATAGTGCAATTTCATCTTCTTCTCTGTTGCTTTTCTTGAAAGAATTACCTTTCTTACCAAATGCAGTGGTATGGAGTTCTAAGTCAATTCTTTTCGTTTCCTTCTTGGACCCTAACATTTATTTTTTGATAATTCCTGAGCTGTACTAGTTTGCAATTATCTAACTAGCTCTGTGCAACAGCCATTTAAGCACACTCATCCAATTGCCCCCTCTCCACACACACGCACTTTACATCTTACATATTTCTGGACTCATCTAGTATACTGCAGAGCAAATATTTTCTTCAGCGGTTCAGAAATGTATATATCTATTACTTTAATACTGAAGTACAATTTTTAAAAAAATCAGGATTCACCTCTGAGCCTAGTATATGGAGTTTTTCTTTTGCAGCTCATATATCTGTCTGGACCTTTCTCATTGTTGTTGCTGTTATTATTTTCTTTTCCTGCCTTTTCTTGTGTATTTTATCTTTCCTTTTCCCCTCTAATTAAAAAGCAAACAAAAAAGTGAAAGTAGTGACTGCAGCCATATTGCCATATAACTTACATTATCGTATTATGACAGTTTGGGTTCAATTGAAAAACAGTTTATATAACCAGCAGACATGACTGCTCTTAGTTTGTAGCAAAGTTCTCACCTTTCTACCCCAACAAGATTTTGTGTCATTAACAAATAAAGGTATTTTCTCCCCATTCAGTTCAGTGCTGATACAGTTGGACTTTTGTAATTACATTCAAGTTTCTATGTATTTATTTACCACCCCGTTCTTAAGACTCTGGGTAGCTATTAATACTTGAGGAACAGTTACTAAACACAGAATTAAGTTAAGAGTTTCTATAAAGTCTAATTTCTGGGATTTGGGGATATGAGATTGAAAGAACCCTTACATGGCCCTTCTCTCTTTAGCAGTGTCTGGTTGCAAAGAGAGCTTAAGAAATCTCATATAGGCAAACACCTATAAATGAGAGCTGAGGACCAGTTTAGAGACCAGATGAGAAACCTCAGCAACCTGAATTAATTTGATAAGCCAGAAGTTCTCTATTCCTGCTACAGAACCAATTTAAATCAGGAAGTAGGACATGCTTAGGAAACAAGAACTTGGATGCTAATATACTGAGTCCCATTAGCTAGTCAAAGAACTCATTTAGAACTAACAAGGGCTCAGCTATTCGGATCTTAATCAACATTACTAATGAAGTTTACACAATTAAAAATATATTAAGGTAACACAAGGTGATTCCACAGGGCTCAGTCCTCTCCCGCATGTTGTGTAATCAACATCATCTGATTAGAGGCACTGGGTAAACTAATGAAGTCTCACAGTTAGTAGTATTTCATTGTGATTCCACACAACTCAGTTCTTTCTCCCAGGTTGATTAATGTCTACATGAAGTTGCTGGGCAAATCATCTGTAAATCTGTATTTACATTTGTATCATGAATACCAACAAAAAGTAATTGTCTAGAGATTTAATCAGAGCTTGTTTTAATATATCTAGTCTCTTACAGACTTCAGAGCTACTGTTCATTGATGAGAAATCTCTCACTATTCCAATTCATCTTAGTTCTTTGTTGGGCACTCCCCCTTACATACTCCTCCTCCTGAACTCATGGCTCCTGCAGCTGGTAGAGGGGATAAGTGGAGGAGTATCTTTCATCAGTTCTAGTTGGTCCTCCAATTAGAGTCCTTTCTAGACTTAGGTGCCAAGGTATAGAGACTTATCAGTGACCTAGACACTGCACATGTGGACTACTATAACAGGGGCTTTTAAACTGTGCTTAAGAGTTCATCAAAACTTTGTATGATTATGTCAAAGGGCAAAAAAACACCCCACTACACTTAAAAACAGACAGGGGCATACACAGCCAATTTTCCTAAGCTACAGCAAAGGAGCAGGGTTTGTTAACTAAGACTCAGAAGCTTTGCTTCTTGATCAGGGGTTGACCCTATCTTTTGGAATACCTTGCTCCCCAAGTCAAATTATCCTGCAGACCTTGCAAAGTTCTTGTTCTACCAAACTTTTGATCATTAATGCTACTTAGGCTGCTTGGTTAGTTTAGGCTGGATAGTTGCTCATTTATTATTATGTTTGGTGACAGTCAGCCAGATGTTGAGACTTAATTTTATCCACCAATTGAGTCCTTCCCCAGGACCTGGGATAGGCACATGTTGTTTGAAATGTAAGAGGTATGATTGCAAAATGTAAGCTGTTTCAAGCGAAGTGCCTTTTGCAATTGACTAATGGTGATTTTATCAATGCTGATGGTGTTCGAATGGTGCTCCCGATTTTTTAGAATTGCAGCCAAGATACCAGTTACTAATCTTTGCTTTCTTTTGCCACAGTGATTCTACTTTTATTGGTAGGTCTTTCTATTTTGTAATTTTTTCCGGCTCTTTATCTTCTATTTTGCTGTCTCCAGGAACTGCAATGTCCACCATCAAGACTTTTCTTTCTTACCAACAATTAAATCTGAGGTGTTACCAGGCAGGTGCTTGCATGTTTAACTCTAAAGTCTCAGAGCACTTTATTTTCTTGATTATTATTATTGCACTTATTATTAACCATCTCAAGTCTTTGTAAAGTGATCAATGTATGCATGTATGACATCATTTTCTTTTAAATCTGGAATCCATTTAGAGCAGGGGTGTCAAACTCGCAACATCACGTGACGTGTCGTGACGTATCATGACTTTTTTGCCATTGCTGGCAATGGGGTGGGCGCGGTTTCGCTATGATGCATCCGGCCCGCGGGTTGGCAGTTTGACACCCCTGATTTAGAGGGACCAGAATAGACAAGAGTTGTACTTCTAATTTCAGAGACACTCTGCCAAATTCCCTTTTTTTCCTTGATCAAAATAAAATAAAATATCTTTGTAGCATGATTTATGATAGTCTCATGCATCAGATAAGCAAGCCTAGCGTGTTGTAATAAAATAACAGGATAGTTGATGGGGTTCTAAAAATTTCAAATTGCTTTAACTAGTTAAAAGGCCTATACCTTTTTCAGTAAACTGCTCAACGCTGAATAATAGTTTGCCAGAATCAGAAGACTGACTTTTGGTTTTTACAAAAGTTTAGCCATTGTCTCCTTCATTGCAATTAACCCACACTCTAAGAATATTATTAACCACTTCTTAGTATGGAAAAAAACCATCTCCCATTAGAAGTTTCTATTTCTGACTTTAAGAATACTTTTTATATTATTGACCCCCCCCCCACCCCACCCTGCCACTATTTTATGAATAGTGAATAAAGCACCAACTTTACAGCCTGGAAAATGTTCTGTGATTTTATCTTGGCATTTCCCAGGTACCTTAATTTCTCAGAATTACCATCAAAATCATGGTAGCTGCACATTATGAGAACTGAAGCTCAAGACATCTGGAAGATCTTAAATTGACGATTAGTATTCTTCTTCTTTTTGTGCCATATCCGTTATCGGACGTTGGCGATCATGTTGACGATCCTGTTTTTATCAGCAGCCGCACGAAAAAGTGCTGCTGAGTTTTGTCCAAACCAGTCCCTTAGATTTTGAAGCCATGATGTTCTGCCTGGACCTCGTTTGCCTTCAATCTTTCCCTGGAGGATTAAATGGAGTATGCCGTATTTTTCTGGGTGTTGCATCACATGTCCGAAACATTCTAACTTTCATTTTTTAATTGTTTTGATGATTTCCCTTGGCTTTCCCAGGCGGCTTATCACCTCATTTCTGATCTTGTCAACCCAGCTTATACGTAACAGCCGCCTGTAAATCCACATTTCAAATACTTCTAGTCTCTTCAGGTGGCCTTCTGTCAGAGACCAACTTTCTACTCCATAGAGCAGGATAGAAAAAATATAACATCTGACAAGGCTGATTTTCAATCTTAGGCTTATGTCATGACTGCTGAAGACCTTTTTCATTTTGAAGAATGCATAGATATTATAAAGAAAATCCAGGATTGCTGAGCAAATAAAATTGTCAGAGTTCAGATTACCTTGGTAATTATAAAATTTTTGTTTACAAGTTACCAAATAAGCCACACTTTCCAAAAGATAAGCATCAGAAATAATTTATTTTAGATACATTCTTTGTGCACATTAATGTAAGATATTAGTGCGCCTCAGTCACATGGCACTGCTAATGCTCTTCACTTTGAAGGCTACACAGGATAAGATACAAATAGGAATTAACAGAGATACACAGCAGAAACCACTGAATAAAAATCACAAAGCAACTTCTATGGCCAGAACAACTGAGCATCCCCATGCCTTGTTTTTCTGCCAGATCAGAAACAATCAGCAAATGCATCAGTATAAGTAACTATGAAGAAAACTGCACAAGGTAAGAAATTGAGATCTACCTAGCTCAGGGGTAGGCAACCTTGGCTCTTTTATGACTCGTGGACTTCAACTCCCAGAATTCCTGAGCCAGCATGGCTGGCTCAGGAATTCTGGGAGTTGAAGTCCACGAGTCATAAAAGGTTGCCTACCCTGACCTATCTAAAGCCAGGCTTTTCAAAATGAATTACAGGGGGGGGGGGGAAATCTACCCACTGAAAGTTCTTGTCTCACAATCCCAGAATCCAGTTTGGTTACTTTTTAATATTAATTCAAGAACAGGACCATTTGCAACATTTCAAGTATTTCATAAAACTGACTGAAAGTTCCAAGAACATAAAACTGTCATAAGCTGGTTACACTTTTACTATATAGAGTTCTCTCTTCCCTACCTCCAACAATGGGAAAATGGAGGCAGACTCACGTTCTTCTATCACTAGGAAAGAGGCAACAGTTTCCTGCTTTTATAGAATCCAAAATGTTTGAAAAGATGAACTCTCATGAAAGGACTTAAACTATGGAAAGTTTTAAAGAGATATTAAAACATAAAGAAATAAAAACCTATTATCTTATGTAGAACAAGATTCCCCAGAAACCAATCAGAAGATGTGCATAACCATTATGAGATGATAAAAGAATTGAGGAATTGGGTTAGAGATAATGCTCTTTCACACTAAATCCAATACCAACTAATTTGGGATTCCATTTGATGTGCAAAATTCAGTACAGTACTAAAATTTCTTGGCATTTATGATATTCAAACCTTAATCTTCATAATGCCCTTGTCAGATGAATCGGTATAACCCTTATTCCATTCAGTGAGTTTACAGTACCTGCTCTAACCTTTAAAAGCTGCTGGATGCAGTGTAACCGTAAATAGACATACTCATTGGCAACATCTTTAAAAGGGGCACTGAAGTACATACTGATCTATTTTACTTTAGCTATCCAAGAGAGTTAAATACTCCATTTTGATACTGAAGCTTGAAGAAAATTAGGCTACAACAATCCCTTGAACGCAAACTATATTGAATGTGCTGATCCTAAAAGATGACTAACATGGAAATGTTAAGGATACAATAAAACATGGGTCTAGTTTAAGTTGACATGTAATTTTTTTTCTCTAGAAAGGCTCAATATGTAGCTACTAGCTACTGAAATAACAGGCAATTTCTGCATTACTGCACAGCTATGCTTAGAAATGTGCTAGATTTTTGATTGCAATGGCTTGGAGTTTTCATGAGGGAAAAAAGTGGCATCCAACATAGTTTGGATGAGGTGATTATTTGGATGTGGTGATTATTTGAATAGCAATTTATTATGGAACTTGTTGAATTATTCTTTCCAATTGCACCTTTAAAAGCAGATAAATAACTGTATGGAGTGCCGAGCACGATGTATTCAGAGATAGGAAAGCATCATGTTTATCAAATCTCCAACTTTACGAGGCTTGTGACTATTGCCAGAAAGGTTACATTTTCACTTTTGCTTGCATGGTCAGTATTAAATGTAATGTTACACACGTAGCAAGTGAGAATAAGAGCTAACTTCCATTTAGAATATCAGAAATTGTTTCTGTACACTATCCTCTCCCCAAGGACTTCAGTGTCCTGCAAATTTACTGCCAGCATTCTGGTAATGGTGTTCATATCCCCACCAAAAGGAGAGTGGAAAAAAAATGTAGTCAAACAATGGACTTACCCCCTCACTCAAACTTTACACTGTTTCAATTGACATACAACAATAAGATCAGCTACAAGGACGACGGCTACAAAACTGCCTCTTTATGTATTTTAAGGCCAATAAAAAGGCATTGTAGTACCATACTTCCTTAACTCAGGGAGAATGGAGAATTCAGGAACCAGGATTAGGCAAGAATTCTTATTAAAGGAAGAATTCCCACCTCTCAGCTCTACCACTTCAGTTTCAGCATCTACAGCATTTCCTCCTGCCCTACTACTGAGCCCGGAATTTATCAGCTCTGTTTCCCCAAGTAATGACAAGGTGGGATCGTGGGGGTGCAGAGCCGATGAAGAAACAGCGCAAGCACCACCTGTAAAGGAGACACTGGATTGCTGAACGATTATTTATTTGCCACTATTATTATGCTGTCTGTTCTTACAATTCTAGGCAGCTTACAACACAATAAAACATTATAAAATACTCAAAAAACTCCAAGCTATTAAAACGAATACTATTAACAAAATTATTAATAAAAACGGTTACTACCATTAGAGAGATTTGAACAAATGCCCCACAGAGCTAGCTGCCTACTACCCAAACACCATTAGAAACCAAAAAGATCCATCAGGTGCTTGCAGCGGACCAATTCAATAAGCCTGTTTCCCTGAAAGTTGATGGTAGCATCAGTCTGACTCTATAAGAGGCTGGTACACCAACTGCATTTCTGCTTTTCATCTGCCTATTAAGAATCTCTACTAGTTGGAACCTTTCTAACCTTTACAAAATCTTGGCAAAAGCACCATTCTTGGCACATTAGAAAATGCTCCTTAAAGGACTCTGAAAAATACCAGTAATAAATAGTAATAAAACAAAGTACAGTGCATTTAAGCTATTTAGCGGTTAAATGAGGAATGGATGTAAACTGCAGAAAGACATTAGCGGGCAACCAGCTTCACATGTTTCATCGCATCTAATTCAATGGATAGATCCACATAACACAATAAGTTACTGTTTGTTTAAATATGGCTTAGTAACTAAGCCAAAACTGGTTGAATTCATAGAGTACACTAAGCCATAAACCTGATTTAAAAAAACCAAATTGGCTATATCCAAACACTAAGCCAAAGTCAAACAATGAAACCATATAGTGGCTCAATTAGATAAAACACTTATTTTTGGCACTGATTTAATTGTACCATGGTAAACACATTTCTTAGCACTTAAAACTAAACCATACTTCTAGGGCATCAGGGTACAAAAGCATAAATTTTAGCTGTCTTGACTCTGAGATAACAGCAGCCGGAAAGTATTCTAAGTCCTTCCTTTTTATTAAATAAGTCTCTCAGAGTAAACATAATCCTTGAAAAGGAGAGCTCCCTATTTTATCCCACATCCTTCTTTCTAATCAATGTTAATGAATTACACCTAAAAAGTAAACAATTTTTTCCATCTTAACTGAATGTTTAAGATAGATCAATAGACTACCTATACATAGCTTTGTGATTAATACCAAGTGGTGACAAAACGCTGCTCAAGTCCTTTGGACTCCAGCCTGCCCATCACCAGTATATAGAAGCCTACATTTGATGTTTTAGAGTGAAACAGTGAAGTAAAACTGATGACAAGGCAAATGACGATACTAGAAGAATTCTGCCTATTGAAATTCCCCACAATGGCTCAAAAGCAAGTCTGGTGTAGTGGTTAAGGTACTGGGCTAGAAAATAGAATCTAGTCTTCCTTTAGGTATGAATGCCAGCTGGGTGATTTTGGGCCATTTACTCCCTTCTCAGCCCAATCCACCTTACAGGTTGTTGTGGGGAAAATTAGAAGCCAGGAGCATCAGTTTACCACCTTGAGTTATATATAAAAATTGCAGAATAAAAATCTGATGATGATGTATTTGGACTGAATTGATCCAAAGTACAAATAGAGGACAGAGAAACTCTTCTATTAATTCTAATAGATTTTGATTACACATTGGAACACCACAAAGGCGGATGGTCATAAAAAGACTACCTAATTTTAACGTTTACTAGTAAATTACAGCATATTATGCAGAACAGTTAAAAAGGCAGTGCCGAATAAGCAAAATGATTTTTATAGTAACTGGTTAAAATCAGAAATAACCCAATTTATACAGCAAGAATACAAAATCATTCATCAAATCAATGCCTTCTTAACAATCCTAACTATATGACAACGGGCCACAGTGAGGAGATCTTGATGTCTACCCAAATCTGTCTGTCTTCCCCTTACAGCTATGAATTTTAGAACATGATCTATAAGAGTACAGTGAAAGTAAGAGGAAAAAATGCTGAAATTTGGAATTTTTATACCTGCTTGAGATACTGAAATCATATAGAATAGCAGCAACATTCAAAACCTTCCAGATCACCTTTTATCATATAACATATCATATAACAATCAGTCCTAAATCTAAATGCATTAATTGATAAACTCCTCTGTGACTGAAATATATGTAATTGAAGCAAGATTAATTCTCTATCCAACCATTTCTTCTCTTGTTTATTTAATGCATTTTTTCTCTCCTTTGGTTATGGATCTACAGTAGAACTGCAGAGGAACAGATAAAGGACATGCTGGAGCATGTTACTCATCATTTAAGTCACTATCATCTATGTTAATAGGTAATACTTCTCCAATATTTCAGAAGGGAAATTCTTACTCCTGCTTAAATCTGGGATATTCTACATGCAAAGCATGTGTTTCATGACAATATGGTGAGCAATAATTAACAAACAAGTCAGAATAACATTTTACAATAAAAAGATTTAAGAAAAACTACTTTAAATCTAGTTTTTAAAAATATAATTTCAAGCAGTTTTTAAGCTTTTAATGATGTGGATCCATATGCAAAGGTTAGAATTAATTTTTATCCAAATTATGAATACTTTAAATTGGTTTAGCTGAGCTTATCACTTGAAATACTAGTATTAATTTGGACTCCTTGACATGGAATTACATGAGAAATTCAAAACAAAATAAAACAGGTAAACATTCTATTTTCCAAAAATAAATAAATAACAAAAAGCATTTTGAAAAACTGTGTTAGATAAGGACAGTTCTTAATAGATTTGAAAAGGAACAGAAAGTAATGATAACTTTCTACCAAAAGGATTCCTAATCCCCAATTCTATAATGCTTGTTTCACATACAGTGAATTTTAAAAATGGCTTCAGTGAAACAGATTTTCAGAAAAAACTGACTGAACTTTAGTTCAAATACAGTTATTCCTGGAAGGGCTATCTCTGAGAAGGCCACATAAATAAATAATGGCCATCAAATGTATACTCCGTATTGCAGGTTTATTACTAACCTAACACAAATGTGAAAGTCCCAAATAAGGAAAGCTTTGCTTGTCCTTAAGGTTGCTCAAAATGTTCCGGTTCCCCACCCCCCAAAAATCAATTATTTGCAAATAATGGCCTGGATTTCATTGACATATTAAAGTATGTCTGGGACAATATTAGAGCATTGGATGTGAGACAATAAAGCAAAATGGAGGAAGAAAAGCTTTTGAGATGTGTTTGAAGCTTTTATGTGATTCCAGCAAATACCATAACATCAGAATATTAGCTTCTTAGAGACTATCCCAAACTGTTAGGTAAACAGCAACAGTTTAAAATATCCACCAAGGATTTGTTAGGGAAATTTATAGTTCCATGGTTTTTCCTACTCTGAGGGTGAAGAGAGGCATATTATGAGATATACCATCAGTCAGAAATTGGAGCTGGGAAGTTCAGCTTTGGTGAGCATGTTGACTCACCCCTGGGACCACATGGGTTTAGAACCATTCTTGCATGCCTTACTTTCTCTGACAGTCTGAATCTCCTCCTCTGTTCTGCCTTTTGGTGACTAGCCTTATTATATTTGTTTAAAAAATGATACAACTCTTACCCTCTTAGAGCTTTTCTGATTCTCATGGAGAAAAGAATTAATTGCAAAGCAATTCAATGTTATACTTGCTGGGCACTTTAACAAGGATAAATAAATAGACAGACAAACAAATACCAGCATCTCTGAAAAATAAGTTAATGCAAAATTTGAAAATAAATATATTTTGTGTATTTTCAAAAATAAAAATTAAATAAGAGTTTCCTTAGCCTTCACACTCCAACTGTACCATTACCCACCCTGCCATCAGCCATGTCAAGTAATCAAACACATGGCAGGGCTTCAGAAAGTATATGGCAGAGGAAAATGAGGCTCGGAAGAGGCACAGATAGGCTACATTTCTTAACTTAGCTTGATGAAACTATTCCAGTGACTCACACTAACAGGGGGCACAATGGGAAAATGGCAGTTATATAACATGATTTGTTGAAGAGCAGGTACAAAAGCCACAATGAGGTGCTTGGGTTGAATGTTCTTCTTACAGAGGCAGGTCAGTGCTGTTATGTCGTGTTTTCCTGGAAGTCCCATCATCCTTAGGCAGTGCTCTCTGTAAGCTGGACATGGCTGCTGTCTTTTTATGGTCAATGACCGCATAGGAATTGGTCCTGTGGGCTGGATGGGCAGCCGCACATGGGACGTGGGGGACTGGTATGTTTTGGCGCCCTTTATAAGGATCATCTTGCAGTTCCACCTGGATATAATTGAGCTGCCTTGGCTGCTCCAAATAAGGCCGGCAGAAGTCGAAATTGAAAACGCTGGGGGTACAACTGCGGCGGCGCTGCAAGCAACCTCCCCTACGCATGCCTCCATGTAGGGCAACCCTTTCTGAGTTCATGTAATTTCGTAAAGAGTCATCTTCTTCAATTTCTGGATAACCAGTGGAGGAAGGTGTCATTGCATCACCAGAATCCTCTTCATCCTGGCCCTGTCTTAGGGGCTGGCACTCCCACACAGGAGGCAATGATGGCAAGTTCTCATAGTGCAGTAGGGCGGTCCGGCGATGGGAGCAACTGGCAGGATTCAGGTCCTCACGGGGAATTTTCAAGCGCCCGCTCCCCTGACGAAATAAGGTTCCTCGAGAAGGCAGCAGACCATTGAGGTTTTCATAAACATACTTGGGGCCGAGGCACTCGTCTTTGTAATCGTTGTTGTTGTTGTTGTGAGGAGTGCAGAAATGCCTTGAGCATTCCCAGTGGGGTCGACAGTAGCCATCACATTTCATCCTGTGCCTATAACCCAGGTTCGGGCCCAAAACAAACTTCACTTCTCCTGGCTGAATGTAAACCTGGGGATTCCGGTCCTCCAGGGAGCAGCTATGGTTGGAATGAGCAATCGGGGGATGAACTTCAGGTAAGGAGTGCATACAATGGTGGCCCCGTATATCATCTTCACCACTGGCTGTGTTTACATAGGTGTGGGACTGCAAGAAAGAAAGAAAGAAAGAAAGAAAGAAAGAAAGAAAGAAAGAAAGAAAGAAAGAAAGAAAGAAAGAAAGAAAGAAAGAGAGAGAGAGAGAGAGAGAGAGAGAGAGAGAGAGAGAGAGAGAGAGAGAGAGAGAGAGAGGGAAGGAAGGAAGGAAGGAAGGAAGGAAGGAAGGAAGGAAGAAAGAAAGAAAGAAAGAAAGAAAAGAAAGAAAGAAAGAAAGAAAGAAAGAAAGAAAGAAAGAAAGAAAGAAAGAAAGAAAGAAAGAAAGAAAGAAAGAAAGAAAGAAAGAAAGAAAGAAAGAAAGAAAGAAAGAAAGAAAAATATTAGCAGGTGCTGAGAATAAATGCTGTCTAGAAATCCTTCATTATTTATTATGAATCACAGGATTAATAAGTATTTGTACAGCATTTTAAAATGCATAAAACAGAATGATCTTTAACAGCAACAATGTTAAAAAGAAATGTAGTCCCATCTTAACCTTGGATTCTGTTATTAATAATTCTAAACATGTTCCCTGACTGAAAATATTTTTTAAAAATCCTTATCAGTATCAGATCACACCTGTCCTATCACACGGTATTATGTTACCTAATCAAATCTAGTACAAGTAGGCCTTGACTTAAAACCATTTGTTTAGTGACCATTCAATGTTACAACAACACTGAAATGACTTATGACACTTTTTCACACTTACAACTGTTGCAGCATCCCAATGGTCACATGATCAAAATTCAAATGCTGGACAACTGGCATGTGTTTATGATGGCCACAGTGTCCTAGGGTCATGTGATCACTTTTGCGACCTTCTGACAAGCATAGTCAATGGGGAATCCAGATTCACTTAACAGCCGTGTTCGTAACTTAACAATTTCAGTGCTTCACTTTAAAACTATGCCAAGAAAGGTTATAAAATGGGGCAAAATTCACTTAATAACGGTCCCACTTAGCAATGGAAGTTTGGGACTCAATTGTGGCCTAAAGACAAGGACTACCGGTATGCAGAAAAAGAAAAGACAATGCCACAATTCTTGTTTAATCAAGAAAATCATGTACACAGTTATGAAAAACCCATCCTAGCCTTTATTTGAGGGTGGATGGAGGTAAAATGATTAATACCTTGTGCAATGAGAAGGTATTATTATTGTGCCTTTTTTATAACTACAAATACATCTTCTCAATAAGCAACTTTTCCTGAAAATACTTAGAAACTTAGTGCTGCATATGTGAAAAAGAACAGGTGCCTATTTTCCTATAACAACATTAACTGGCATAGTTAAAATTAATTGGCACAGCTAGTATTAATAGGTGCAGTGTTCTATTTCATATGCAATACTTACTTGCCCATCAGCGATAATAAGAGCATGCGTAGCGTCCTCCCCAATGGAAGAATGCCTTAGACTACTCATGGGGGCATGGCAGGCTGCAGGACAAGATGAGGGCTCCATAGGGAAGTTGTGGAACCCATTAGGAAAACCTGGGACTATATATTCAAAAAATGATGAAATGGGAGCACAATTAGCTTTACACAAAACTATATACACATTTACCAAAAATATCCCAAATACTTTGCTGATAGGCCAATGGACTCAGATTGTATGATGAAGTTCTCTACTGTAATGAGACAGAACAACACTTATAAAAACTAGGTTAAAATACCTACCTCAAATCTAAGTGCAAAATAAAGTAAAGGTCAAAATAACCAAATCAAATAATAATCTTCCCACTTCTCATGTATACTTTCCATAGTAATTTTGGCGATATTTTACTGGAAACATAAACATATCTGATAATTGTGTTTGGTTGCCTTAGAAATAAAGCAACAAGCTCACATAAAACTTAAAACTTTACAATAAGCAAAAGACATGAATGAAGAGTAGACTTCATTTTATGAGACCAGATGATTAAGTAATTAACAATATCTACCTGGAGACGAAACAGGTTAGTACAACTGTTGCAAATGTGCTGAGCCCTAAAGTAACCCCAGTTCAGAGAAAATGTATATGGAAACAAGGCCATGACACTCTTGCATAAATTAGAAATGCCTAATACTATAAATAGATTACAAATGCATTATAAAAGTGGATTGACATTATGGCTTCAACCGTGAGTTTGCAATGGAAAGAATGAGCAACTCAACAGACTCAAAACAGGGCCAAATCCCTGTAACTTTTTGTATAAAGTAGGGTATAAATGTTTGGCACATGCTTAAAGAATGGTTTCACCCCATACAAATATTCAAATTCCTATCAAAACAAAATATTCTGACCAAGAAGAAATGTCTGTGGAGATTCTCAGTTATCCAGCTCATAATTATCTCAAATGTGCTTTTTTTTCCCCAAAAGGCAACTGGACTGTTTTTTCCTTGAGGAAGATGGTTTGCTTTTCATCCAAGAAGCTTCATCAGTTCTGATGCCAGGGGTATGGAAAGTTCCAGAACCAATTGCACCCTGATTTAGGTGACCCTGAGGGCTTCACATGGCCTCAAAAGCTCTGAGAGAGAGTTCTAATGACCAGATGACTGCAAAGAAATACAATGCTTCCATCCCCTCCCCCACCACCCTATCAGAACTTATCCTTCCATCCCCCCCACCATCCAATCTCAACTGTCAATACCTATCCTTCCCTCCCCCCATCAGAACTGATAAGGTTTCTTCGATGATGAGAAGCAAAAGGTTTTTCTTCTTCCTCAAGGAAAAAACAGTCCAGTTGCCTTTTGAAGAAAAAAGCACCTTTGTGATACCAAGAAGAAATGCTGTAGAGCATGGGTGTCAAACTCGCGACATCACGTGACATGTCGCGACATATCATGACTTTTTTTTCCATTGCCGGCAATGAGGTGGGCGCGCTTTTGATGTGACGCATCTGGCCCGCGGGCCGGCAGTTTGACACCCCTGCTCTAGAGTAAAGGCTAACATAGGCCTATCTCTTCTGATTTGTAAGAGGGTCTCACTATCGGGTGTCTGGGGAGTCCGGGGTAGTTCCAGTTCAGCTGCATTCCTTGTAATGACAACAGGTTCCTCCACCACACTGATACTATTACACTGCATCAGATCCTGCAGCAAATTAAATATCTCTTCAGCTCTTGAGCACTTGAATGCAAAAATTCCTAGGCGAAGAAGAGAAAGTCTATTTTAATACTAGTATGTTCACTCTTTCTAAAACAAGAAATGCATATCAGATAAACATAAAGCGATGCTAACAAATTGCACCATTATTATGTGAAACTCCAGCCATATAGCTCTAAACATCAGCAGATTACTAAATACATATTGCATAGACATTTGTACAAATCAAAAGGGTAGGATTAAGATGTAATGTGTATACTGAAACTAAAGGTCTGGTCCTGAAATTACACCTTAATTTAGGATCTCCTTAGAAATACGTTGACTATTTACCAACTTAAATTTATATCTTTTGACACGAGGACATGTCTTCAAAATCATAAATATTACTATACCGATTAAATACTAATTGTATAATTAGTTATACTAATGTAACTACTAATAAGGGAAAGAGCAAAAAATGAATCAAAAGGTTACATTTTCATTATATACTTATTTAAATGATAAAAGAAAGGTTGCCTCTTTAGAGAAGAGCTTCAGGACCTCTGAAATTACAAGTGCATGAAGCTGGGGAGAAGAAACCATGATCTCTGAAGCATCCTGGGCTCAAATTATAATTTTTTTTAACAGTATTTTATTAGGTTTTATAAGGGTAAGGGAGGAATAGGGTCAATATAGGTATTGGGATAAGGGTAGGGGTAGGGTGCGGGGGTGGGGTTGGGATAAGGGTAGGTAGAACAATGGGGTTGCCCCCAGTAACATTTCCATGCTTTAGCAAGCGGACTATTGTCCAGATACAAATGTTTAATAACAATAATTAATATAATAGTAAATAGCTGTAGTCAATAAAAATAAGAGTAATCAGAAAAATTATCGATTAATCAGTAAATATCATTCATCTTATTCAATTTCACAATCATTTCTCGCTGATTCATTTTGCTAACCATTGGTAAAAATTATCCCAGGTTTTAAAATAGACTGAGTCTTCTTTCTCTTTAATCTCTAGGGTTAGTCTATCCATTTCTGCACATTCTAAGATTTTCCTGATTATAATCTCATCAAATGGTATATTTTCATTTTTCCAAAACTGGGCAAATGCTGTTCTCGCAGCTGTCAATACATGTAATATTAAATACTCATTGTCTTTTCCATAGATAGATCAAATTATAGTGGGCTCAAATTATTTAGGACAAATTCAAAACACAGATATTTGGTCTGGCAGTCTCTCAGTCTGGCAGCTATTCTCAGCCACTGGGATATACATAAAATGGAATTATGGTTTCACTTGTGTAACATTCTGGCCAAGAATAAAAGTGTTTTATAATTTGAATGCATTTCAACATACCCAGGTTGTATAAATATACATAGCATGAACAGTTATAGTCAGAACATAACTTAGAACCTCCAGCTATGAAATAGTACATTTAAATTGCTGCTTATTGTTATGGTGTTTTGAAATAATTATACAGGGAAAGAATTGAAATTGAATTTTCTCTACAGTTCCATTCATACTGTTATTCACTTGCATTTTCCATATTTCAGTGAAAGTAAGAAACAGAATTGGAAAGGAAAAAGAAAAAGCACAAAGTTACTATTACTGTTACTAGTATTACTTGGTAAATTTTCAACTGTGCTGCCCATGAGAAATTTAAGGAAAACATTATCTGTATCTTACTTGGGTAAAGTAAGCCTGCAGCACCATGAGCCTGCACAAAGAATCTAACAAGCTATTTCCATTTATGTTTGCCAGCTCAATTTTGAGATTAGAACCTTTTTTGAAAATCATTGAAATCTTTTCATTGATTCACCGATTAACAGGATTGTACTGGCAAACGTTTGGGAAGCACAGTAACTCGCTTTTGTATTAAACTGCAACACCTGCCCACCACCCATAAATACTTTTATCAATTGTCTCTCTATTCTGAACTAACCAATCAGATTCCGGCATGCACAGACATGAACCAAAAACCCATAGCAACAAGGACAAGGACATGGCAACAACAGCTGCAATTCTGAATAAAAATATTCTAAAACACACACACACACGTCAGTAGATCCTACACATTTTCTGTCTTATCTTCCTGATATTAAGAATGACCATTCAAGTGAAATAAGCTTTAAAATCCAACCATGAGAGAAAGGAATGTGAAAAGAATCAAAGAATATTCATATAATGCAAGGGAAATAATGAATCTTACAACCACTGAATATCAAACCTGCCTTTTTTTTTTATCCACACTGCTTTGACCCAAGGCTTTTTGGATTTTTTTACTATTTCATCTGTAACATAAAGATCACACCCTGGCACAAACTAATGCCAGTGGTGAACAAACCATGGGTTATAAATAGGCAGCCAGCTAGGTAATATTCCTACCAAAGTCAAAATATCACATTATAGGTAGTCCTCAACTTATGATCATATATTCAACAACCATGAAGTTACAGTAGCCCTGAACAAATGGTATTTACACCTGGTCCCTGAAAATATGGCTGCGGCAGCATCCCTGAGGTCACACAATCAAAATCAGTCACTTGATAGCCTGCCCATACTTACAATCACAGGGTCTCTTCCACTTCTTCCCCTGCCTACTTCCCCATCTTTGCCCTTTGGGCCCCTGAACTCCACAGCTCTGCAAGGCAACTGCTGGCTACGCAAGGCTTTCTTCCTGAGGTGACTTGTGGCAGTTTCCTCATGAGACCTGGGGAAGAAGTCCTCATGTGGCCAGCAGCTGCCTTACAAAGGGCCAGGTTTTTATTTAAATCAAAATGTATTAAATCCTGACCTGGAAACAATACCACAAGACATCATAATCTTGTATTATTTTCAAAAGCTGTAACACAGGGGTCTCCAACCTTGGCAACTTTAAAACCTGTGGACTTCAACTCCCAGAATTCCTCAGCCAGCTTGGCTGGGTGAGGAATTCTGGGAGTTGAAGTCCACAAGTCTTAAAGTTCCACGGTTGGGGACCTCTGGTGTAACAGCTTTTGAAAATAATACAAGATTATGATGTCTTGTGGTATTGTTTCCAGGTCAGGATTTAATACATTTTGATTTAAATAAAAACCTAAAACTTTGGTTTATTCTGAAATAAAAGTGAAAACTTTCATTCTTCTCCTCTTAGGTGCAGAGAAAAAAAAGAACTGCATAACAGCCTGAGCATCACAGATTTTATTCATATTTATTTAAAAGTTAGGCCTGATTTCAAAAGATTCAGCATAAATATAATGCATTTATAAAGTTTATCACTATGAAGACAAGGGATTATCAACAGTAGGTAGGGGTCTCATAAAGAACTATACAACTGGATCCTCAGAGTCTGAAGCGCTATGCCTCTGAAAGACAGATCCTAATGATTTGCAAATAGCTATCTAGTTTCTGAGAAACATAGTCTGGCTACTGATGGACATAAAGTATTAGATAGACCTCTGAGCTGATACAGCAAGATAATTTTATATTTTCTTGTTTATTTTGTTATTAAATTTAGGTACTGCTACATCTTGTGAAAGGATATGGCATCAACTTTCTCTTATAACATTATGCCATTTTTATTAATTCCAACACTGCTAGATTTAGATTGGAATTTTAATTTGGATTAGATATAATTCTGTTTTTAAAAATGTTACTATTCTTAATATAGTCTAACTATTCTTAATGTAGCAAAGATTGAAATGATCTCAGAATTATTCCCAACCTTGCACATCTCACCATACACATATGGATTTAAAAGACTATCAGAGAGTATAGGCCAGAACATTCCCTTCAATGCTGTTAATATGAGAGGCGTTAGAAATCTGAATACCAGATATTTAGACTATTCATTTATATATGGTTGGCCTTGATGAAACAGAATACTGGACTAACTAGGCTTTAAAAAAATGTCCTCTCATTAATACTTATCTGAAAACAAAAATGTGAATTTCCTTACGTGTCATATTAGACGTTTTGTTTCTATTTCTGAACCAGATTTATAACATCCTATGAGGAGACAAAGTAGATGTTATCCCAGGTTAACAGCTCTCCTGCTGTTTGGTGAGAAACGTACATACCCTGTCCAGTCAGGCAGCGACGTCCACTTTCAAAGGAGAAGAGATGGGAATCATAGCCATAGCGACGCAAGCAAAGGTAGGGCCACCGAACAGCATCGCGTTTATGAGTGTGCAAAACAAGCTCCCTCTGTGTCAATTCCATTATCCCTGAGCCCAGCTCATTGCCCTCATCATCAACATTTGTCACCTGTAGAAACCAAAGCCAGTTGTCAGGAGTTACTAAAAACCATATAAATAGACACAGTGGGGTTATAAACTAGTAGTGTAGCTACTAGGAAGGTACACCAGCCCAACCTCATCTCTGTAAGGCAGTCATTTTTTTCTTATTCAATGGTAAAATGCTTTAGAGCCATGTTTCTCAGCCTTGGCAATTTTAAGATATGTAGACTTCAGCTCCCAGATTTCCCCAGTCAGTGGAAGTTCATACATCTTAAACAGCCAAGACTGAGAAACATTGCGTAAGAGGAATACTTCCTTACCAGAAAAATATTTCAGGCAGGTATACCTAGAGTCAATGCTAGCCCATCAACAAGACCTCAGCTACTCAGGAAATTGCTCCCTCTGGTGATCTGAGGAGTGTTTTCTTAGCCTTAAGCATATAGTAATACTAACAATGCATTTATTAATCACCATGTTTCTACTTTGGGAATGCCATCTAAGATTCCCTGCATAATATTACTGTCTAGTACCAATCATCAACTAATTGACGCAAGTTAAATGATTCACCTCAAAAGAATTTACAAATTCACAGTCGTGCAATGCCTTTACCAACCATGCACAAAGGTCAGAAAATTGTCAATATTTCAAATCTTCAGACTGAATGTTAAGCAAAGAGGGAGGACAACATTTAGTTATTTTATTGAGAGACAGAATTCCTTGAAATATACAGAGAAGATAAATTTTCTCAGCTAAAGGCAGTGATACTTAACTGAAGAAAGGACCAAGAAGAATGGGGAAAAAATCCGTAAAAAGGAGTTTCTCAATCCGACTTCAGTCTTGAGATGAAATTTTATTTGAGTTAACTCATAGCGATCAATATTAGTAGAAGAACACATTATAAAAGTCAAAAAACATAACTTACCTTAAACTTGGTAGGGTGGTTATCTGAAACCCTGTCTCGGCATGGGCTACTGCAGCACGTTCCCATGGTGTCAAAACAACAGGCAAACCCTGGAACTTAAGGAAAACCAGAATACTGAAGACCAAAATGTAAACCACATCTTTCTAACAAAATATTTTCAATGTTTCAAAAACCCAATGGGAGATAGAGAAAAAAAGGCAAAGGTATATACCACACATTTGTGCAGTGCTTCAGATTTAATAGGAAATAGGTGCATGGAGGCAGTTATATATCATCTGTCAGCAACTTTTTAAAGTGATATTTGTGCTCCAGTGAGAGATTGCCGAGAGTGTCCTGTGCCAAGAGTATGGAGAGTGACTTGATGTTACAAGTATAATACAGTGGTTTGATTTCTTTATTTATGATCCCAGACTAGTAAACTATTATAATAATTTTCAAAGTGATGTTAGATCATGTTTAGGCAGCACTAAGGAAAACATGGTAAGACCAATGTCTTCAAATTCACACTACCAAAAACCCACAATATGGGACAATTATTGTCTGCTGTATTAGAATTACAAACAAAAAACATTTTTATCATTCCTTAAGGACAGGATTTCAGACAAATCATCATATTCCTGCTTAAACCTTACCTAGCCATGGCTGTCAGCAATTTTTTAAGGGAAGGCTTCCCACATTCTCCACACAAGCCTGTGCTGGGTGTCATGGCAATCAAGATGCCAAGACGTCATTTATGGTTTCATAGAAACTATGTCAACTTTCACCTATAAGGAAGAGAGAAAAATAAAAACACTTGAAATGACTAGCCCCCCAAAATTATCAACCTGTATTTGACAGTCTCTTTTTGTACTCATATAGGCCAAGTATCATGAACAAATCATTTTAAACTTCTTTATCCCTGGCAGAAATATAGCAGAAAGCTTGCTGTTCATCTATGTCACAATGAGAATTAGAAATTTACTTTAAAAATGAAAGCTTCAATTCATAAAAGTTTAATTAAAATATTATTTTACATTTTACAGCCTTCTGGAATAATTTGATGTTCCATTTTACAAAATAAGTAAAAAAAAGTTAACATAATTCATGAACAATGAAAATATTAATAATTTATATCCCTACACTGGATAATAACCTTAAAAAATTAAGTTTTCTATTTTGGAAAAGTGTGGGTGCTCCTCTGTTACCTAGTGAGAAAACAAGTTAACGACAAACATCCTTGAAAGGCATCTTGCTTACTAGTACTGTATATGTTAGTGTCCCAGAAGGAAGATCCAGATGTTTAAGACATGCACTCATTTTACATAGATTTAAATGTGAGGGCTTAAACAGGCGTATCTGAAATTGTCTGTCTTGTAACACATCCAAGAAATCAGTGCAGGGATTCCTTCAGGAATTTTGACATCTGCTTAAAAGGATATTGATTATATTTGAGAGATAGAAAATGTCCACTTCCCAGATTGTTGTAGGATTTGGTAATAAAACTAATGAACAATGGAGTTGTACTGAGCTTGTAAAAAGTTAAATGAGAGGTTTAATAACAGACTATCTTCAAGAGCTAATTGGTTATTTAGCTATTAATCAACTATCATTGTTTTAAAACATTCTGAATTCCAGATATTCCTAGAGTAAATCTTTTCTCTCCCTGGCAGTGAATGAAAAGTCCTACAGCTCCTGCACAAAGATTAATTTTAACCATGTTAATTAATCAAAACGTTGTTAGAAATCTAACATACTTCAGTTCTCAGGAAGTTCACCTGTCTTCCATGTTGTATTTGGTTGTTTTGCTGGCTGTTTCCAGCTTGGCTGTAAATCACACTTAGTTTCTGCAGGCCTGGAGTGCCAAACATTCTGCAATTAATCAACAAACAATAATTTACAGAAAAAAAACTTGCAGTTGCACCCTAATATAGTTACAGGCATAACCTATACAAAACAAACTTTGCTCATTGTTAACTCAGAATGAAAAAAGAATCATACATACAAAAGTCATTTCAATGTATTAGCAATTTTTCTGCACGTGAATAACTCATTCATTTCTATAAACACTATGCTACCGCAGAATAACCATAAAAGATAATTAAGAGCTATTCCAATGAATTTTTGTTTAAACTTTTAAGGTGCTTCTGCACAAAATGTGTATTACTACTAAATTTCCTAAAGTGGTTCTGCTGACTGTTTCTTCTCACAAAAATAGTACAGAAGGAAGCTGCAACTGTACCAATATAACAATAACTATTAACCTAGACAACAGGCAGTCTCTCCTTCATGATACAATTCCCGATTCCCTGATATACAATTAAAGAATAGCTTGCCCCATACCTGAAAGCCCATTTTAAATTAAATTAAAATGCAATTTATTATTTCTGTAAGAAGCATCAAGAATCAACCAATTCTAAAATAAATTATGAGTGTTTCCAATGATAATGTCTATCATTATAATGAGCATTTTTCTTGCATGAAGCAATAAATATGACAAAAGAAGAACAGGCAAAAAACAATCCGGACTAATGAAATCCATATTATGATTTCAATATACATATACTATGCACTGCATAGATTTTAAGTTGCAGCTTTGTATGAGCAGTAATGCACAGTCAAAGTATGGATTAGGGGAAAAGGCTGAATAATAACATAAACAAGATTACAGAACATTTATCCAACATTGATGAAATTTTGTTCTGAGGATGCACCACAAATATTGTTTGCCTTCAAAGGCTTCAACCCAATACAATAGGAATTACTGCAAACCACTGCAGACTGCAAACTACTGTTTGCAAATCAGAAACACACTCATTTCAGAATAATTTCTTCTTTTCCTTACATGCATTTAATTATGGTCATATATTAAAGTGCAAAAGCACAAGTTGTCTTAACTACTGTCTGTGCAGAAATTTCAAATTATGCTATTTCTGATTTTCAAGGAAACTAAGATAGCACAGATGCCAGTGCAAAATCATAGCTGATATAAAAAAAGGAAAAAGTCACTCAAAATATAGATGGAAACATACAGTATTTATGTTAGATATTATTTGCAAACTTTTGTTTCCAGCATTAACTAGCACTAACTGTCCTTCAAATATAGGAAGCCTTACTGTTGCTTACTAATAATTGATAAACATTGTCTTTTAAGAGTTGTTCTTCATTTGCATCTAATTGTAGCATAAACCTATTCCAGAAACCTTTTTTCTGGCATTGCCTCTGATTTCTACACTTGAAACAGCCTTGAGTTGTCCTTAACTGTACTGGTGCTAAAGTAGTTTCCTCTTTATCCCAACATATTGTAGGTTTTGTTGAAGATACAATTGGTACACTCAGGTAATCCCTTGGGGGGCGGTAGATTAGACTGACCCCACTGGCCCATTGAAACTAGTACAAATCAGACTCTTCTCTTATATTTGGCAGGTCCCTGAGCTGACAGCAGTGGTGACTGTCAGTAAAGCAGGAGAAAAAGAGCAACTTTTGTCAGTTACTGTCTGATCAACTTTTAAGCACAAGTTCAGTGCTCTTCTGGAATAGCACTACTAAGCCAATGCCTAAAATGAGTCCATTTACCAACTGACATCAGCTGATAGCCAGATCTCCCTGTAAGTCCCTTCCACAAAATAACTGTGCAAAACCACAGCAAATTCTGACAGATGGCTACATCTGCACCAAGGTTACATTAAGAACAGTATTTGTTGCTAACATGCCTGTAGCAGGATAAGAAGGAAAGCCAATTTTATTGTGGTATAGTTTTCTGCCAGTTCATGGACTCCTGGATAGCACTTTAATCCAGGCATCAGGAAGAGTCTTCTGAAACATGCTATCCAACATCAGCATCCTCCATTATTACCGGTATTTATATTATTACATACCTAAAACTGAATCAATTTCACTTAGGAGATCTTCATTTTTCTATCTGGCAGCAAATAATTTCATATATTGTTGCTATAAAATAATTTCCATTCACTGTGGTTAAAACCAAGATGTTAGGGACTACATCATGCTCAAAATGGTTGAAAAATATTAGGTTTGAGAAAGATGCTCAATTCTAATCAATTCTTATTCCTTCTACATCTCTATCACTGGCCAGCAAAAAATCCTACACCTAAGGCAAAGATACAAATACTACATAAAACATTAACAAATCTACCAATGACATAAATGACAAATGAAGAAAATGCAAAATATTCCAATTACAGTCTTTTTGGACCAAGTAAAGCTCTCTCACACAAAAAGGACTACACTGCAGTTCTGTACAATATGATTAAGGCATTTACTAGTCCTAGGAAGAGAGAAGCCTACAGAGAATTAAAGATAACCAAAGCATACAAATTTTGTTCACTTATTGGCACATGAACAAAATTAGATTTGCCAATTATAAGTGTGACAGCACTGAAATCTTTAACAGCTATCTAATGAAGCCAATATCCTAATAAATAATTTTAGTCTTTAGTGCCACCAAAATCTCTTGCTTTTACGGCAATAGATTCAAACAGTTACTTCTCCAAAATTATTACCAGAAAAAGAAAATCACGACGAAAGATTATTGCTCTCCTATCCACCCACCGGAGGGATTGCAGATTAAAATGCAAGAAAATAATTTTCAATATATACAATAGCTATGGATAGGAAGGAGACAAAACTGCTGGATCGGATGGGTGACAAGGGAAGAACAACGGCAATAAATATGAGGGTGCAAAGAAACTGGGAGAAAACCGCCGTCCTTGGCCGGGGAAAGGGTGGGAGCGGGTTGGGCTTGCAAGCGCCGGCGCCAGGGGAAGACCGCCAGGAGGAGGAGGAGGAGGCCGGAGGCGAAAGCACCATTAGGATAAAAGATAAGGTGGCCTCCGTGACTTGGGAAGACGGCGCGGATTTGGGCAGGGGAATGTCTGAGAGGTCAATACTTGCGGCACCGTCCAGGCGCGGCGCGGGATAGAAATGACGGAAGCCGCCGCCGCGTCCCTTGCCCAAGTCCAGCCCGGGTCGGAGACGCCGGGAGCAGCGAGTACGCGAGGCAGCCTAGAGCGTCACTCACCGTCAGGAGGACTTGGGCTTTCGACGGGCGAGGAGCGAAGTGACGGCGGGCCGCAACCACAGACTTTATGATTGGTAGATAATCACCCCGTGGTCGAACGACGGGACTTTAAACGCCTTTTTTTTTTTTTTTTACTTCACTAAGGGTCCGCTGTTTTCCTCAAAAAGAGGGATGCAATTTAGATTTTAACGAAGTTCTGATTGGGCACAGCAGCGAATCCACCAGTCTTCCCTCGCCTCCAGTAGATAGGAACAAAAATGGGAAATCATGTTCATTCTTATTTTCATGCCTTTGAAAGGATTTGAAAAGGCTGAGCAGTTAAAAAAAAATGCCACGCCAACACCAATTCAGTCCACGGTCACCCCACTGTTGCAAATTAAGCGTCGGCCACCATTTGCTAACCCCTTCCATCAGGGTAGGTAACCTTTTCCGGGCTGAAGATGCCGCAGTTTGTCTTGTGCCTCACCTGTGGGTCGCAGAGAAGTTATCCTGCACCTGCTGAGTTTCGGCAGGCGGCGGAACTTAAGGTTGGTTATACCGTCAAGCGCTGGTGGCTTTTTAAAGACGCCGTTTAGCCTGGGCGAAGCTGCAGATGTTATTCTAGACTAGAGCAAATGCCGCACCTCAATTCCCGCCACCCCAAAGCCGGGATTTAGCTGAATGCTTCACATCCTTGCACATACCGGTAGATGCGTTGTTCCCGGTGTAGGTAGGGAAAAAACCTCACGGGATTGGACGTGGCTGTTAACGTCATACTTCTATAACCACTAGGTGGAGCTACGCGCCTCTGACTTGGCCAGCTACAATTCGAGCCGCCGGGTCCCCGGAGCGCGTGGCGGTTCCCGAAAAAGGAGCTCATCCCAACTACTGCATGCACAAACCGAGGTTGTCAGTGTCAGTTAAAACGAGAGAATATAGGCAATGCAAAGAACCTTGGGAGTTGTAGTCCAGAACCTCAGCAATGCTCTGGGTTGCACATCTCATATCCCCGTTGCTGGGTTTATTTTCAGCGTGGTGTGACCAACAGAATGACTCAGAATTCCAGAATTTGGTGCTAGAATAGATCAAAGTACTATAGTAGAATTGGACCAATTCCTCCTATCTAAACCAGCATTTCCTAATCCAACTGCATAGAAAAATAAATTGCAAAAATCTCCCTCCAAAGAGCAATCCAAAGAATGGGGATGACTATCTGCCCACTTTCCCCAAATATCTTCTCTTTTCTCTGCTTTCAGAGTGACCTGTGTATATGTGTAGGTTTGAAAGACTGTACACTCAGTTACGTTTAGGTTTCCTTTCTGAGGCCAGAGAAGGCCTTTTCCTTTCCCCTTTCATACATGGGTATGGAGACCATGCATGACAATCCTCAGAAGATGGGTTAGGGTTAGGTTTAGGGTTCTCTCCATATATTGCTGGTTGGAGGGCAGAGCATCTGAACTGCAAACAGAGCTACAAATAAACACACTCTTGCGTTTAGCATCTAATGGCCATCACATTTCAGTGATTATATAAAGATCTGTGAAAACACAGATCATCCTATCATAATGATCTATCTTTTGAATTTCAAACTAGTTTTTCTGGGGTCACACCCTGGTATCTTATCATCAAGGAATAAGGTTAAACCCTAACCAATCCTTTCTTAAGTGTCTGCCTTTAGATCAAAGAACATTTCCAGAACAAAACATGTAATGTGACATTTATGAGGCAAGTTGTTACATACATTTGTAGGATCTCACATTCTCTTGTGTTGAAAATTTTCCACCTAAGATCCTAGGCAAACTGCCTAGGAAAAGTACTCTTCTGCTTAAATTCCAAAGCACAATCAAAGGACTAGTAGGATCTCTGAGAAGAAATGTTGTGTCCCACCCCTGCAGTTGATTGGGCAGGGAACACCAGGGAGGGGTCGAATGAGGCCCTGCCTACACCAAGCTGGTCCTTCCTGTTACCTCTAAGAAACAACCCCCAATTATTTTGAAGGAAAGTATTGTAACTCTCAATGGTAAAAAAAATAGCATTAGGAATGCATTCCTCAGGAAAGAAGAGGTTGTCAGCAAGAACCTATTGGACTTTAACTTCCAGGTAAGTCCAATACATCTAAAATCAGTAGATTGGAAGAGATTGCTATACTGTATTTACAAACATCAGTGGCATTTTCTATGTTGCAAGAAAATCTCATTAAGACTCCAAGTTAAAACACCTGTTTCTATCAAAAACTGGATGGCTCATATGAATATGATTTTAACTCTGTGTGATAACAAAAAGAGATACTTGGAAGCTTCATCAGGATTCATAGCATAATACATCCAGTTCCAACCAAAACATTTGTCGAATAATTGACATGAATTCTTCCAACACAGATGGAGCACCACATGAACACAACACAAATAATGCTATCTTGCCAAATGCTACATTGGGCTGTCTCACTTAAATCAATTTGTGCAGGCAAAATATTTATTTTTCCTTTTAAGGGGGAGGGGAGCTTCATGTCCTTGAATTCTGTTAAAATAAGGTGTGCCCTTGTTTTCCTGCTTCATATGTGCTTTTAGCACTACTGTAATTAAAATTATAAGTGCTATACAGTGTTTCACTCACACACTCTAGAAAGTGCCTAGGCAGATTACATAAAACCATATCTGGGGACAATTCTACACAGACTTTTCTAATGCTCTAAATGTGCCAAATGTTAAGGATTTAATGTGTCTTTTAAAATAAATAATTCAGATCTCATCATAGCCCAAGAATTATTTTTTTCTCTAAGTATACTGCCTCATTTTAGCCCAAACTCACCACACAGAATATGCTTATTATTTTCTTAAATGTAAGTTTGAAATAAACTCTTTCCAAGTAGCAGGTGCAAATTAGCCAGACAATTCCCAGTAAGAACTTTTTATAGCTAGAGACCAGGCATCCTGACACAGTGAGAGAAAAACAAAAACAAAAAAACATCCTTGGATTTGTCATTCCAAGACATTTTGTATATACTTTTGAATTATATAGTTTGGTGTCATGACTCTCTCAGCTTAATCTTCACAGTATAGTGATACTGAACTTATAAAGAAAGAATTTAGAACTTAGTAATATAAATCATAAAAAAACATCTTAATTTCCATATTTGTGCACTGACTAGTAAAGAAGTCCAGTCAGCAGTCTTTTGGAGCTGGTAAGCTTATTGGAAATTTTACAAACCTTTTGTGGGCATTCAACATACAAATAAGCAAAGTTATTTCTTGTCACCACCTCCTTTAGACAATCCTTTCAACTTAGCTTTGTCTTCTTTCTAGGTGGTGGGGATACTTCCAAACAAAGCAGAGAGCTACAACTATTTCTGATCTTATATACTAAAAATGTCTGTGGGCAAGCTGCATGACCATTTCCCACACTTTTAGAAATAATTAAAATAATTTTAAAACATCCTTAAAACAAGTGATTCTATTGGCAATAAAGTCCTCAGCGTTTTAGTTTCTGACCTTTTATTTACTGGCATAGGTTCATTAAAATTGACTGATCAATTGGCTTTCTTGTCCTGACTGCCCAAGTGAGGCCGCCAAGATTCTATCCGAGTGTTTGAAGGCTGTGAGGGTCACAATGGGGAAAACACAAACGCCTGCTATGCCATGAATATGTTTCTATTATTTGCCTTTCATCCTTGGAATCACTTTTAAACTCTCTTATCTCATGTTTGCCAGAATTCTTATTGTTAATAAGCTACCCAATGAACAGGTATTAATACTGCCAACTGAAAGTGAGTGACTGTAGGGGCCCCACAGTTCCCAGAACTGGAGAGATTTTATTGTTGAATTTGGGAGGAGTTGCACTGCCTCACTCAGATTCCATGTGCAATCTGGGGCCTATTAATACATAGTTCCTGCTACATGCTATAATGTATCAGCAAAATGTAGGATTGATCTCTTCTGCTAAACATGGAGATAAGTCACTGCAAAGTTATATTATGGGATGTTCCACAGGTTTACTATGGCATGCTTTTTCGATTATATCATTTAGAAAATTAAAACAATCTAAGTGCCAGGGTACAGTCATATTGCATGTTGCCCTAACTGATGCAGAGCACTTTCAGAATAGGGTCCCATATCTACATTCACAATAGTACCAGTGAAAATGGTACTATACTATCAGGGATAAAATGGCTGGTTTGGCAGCTAAACATACAGCAATTGGCAACTGGAAAGAGAGATTAGTGGAGAAAGAATGTGAATCCAAACAAAGAGTTCGGCATATTCCAACTTCTGGGGGAGGTATGATGAACTGAAGATGACTCTGAGAGCAGAGTCGAAAACGTGGCAAAGACCAGGGAACTGAAGAGTAGACCCAAGAGAATGGGAGATTGCCCTCATGTGCTCTGGGCAGCTGCTCCTCATGAGGAGACAGCAGGACAGTGATTTTCTATGGGTTTGAGCACCTTAAGATGACAAGTTTAGCAATATATATAAAAGTAAACTTAAGCTGATTACAGAGAGAAAATAAAAGGCAAGAAGAAACTGTTGATAGATTCTCACCCAACCCTTCAAGAAATCTGGCCTTGAAAGAGCTTACTTCCATGGCAATAGGAAGCAAAGGAACTAGTTACTTAAAAGAAAAAGATTCCCTTTTTCTTTTTACAGTTGATTTTCTCAGCTGAGATTGGCATTTCCAACTTTCCTATTGTTGCTGTCACAATGACTTATCGCTTTAGTTGGACATTATAGTTGAACATTACACTTCAGTTTAACAAACTGAAGCTTTCAAAGGAGTCAATACTTGCTTTCAACTCTGACCCTAATAGTTTAAAGGGACAATTGTGGATAAATTAATGAGTCCTCATACTCCTTTGGTGTGTCCAGAGACTCCCAACACTTGTTCTGTGTATAAAGGGGGCAGTCCCACAGTCAGCACATCTGAAAAAAGGCAATGGTAATATCTGGCTGCCCTTCAAAGCTGTGATAAAGTTCTTTGGGAACCTTGAAAATATGAGCAGAAATCCAGGACTTCATGAATTTTGAAGAAACAGTATAGGAAAGGTATTGATGCTTTTTAACTTTCGTGTTGCAGAAGATTCTTGAGAATACCATGGATGGGCAACAAAACAAACAAATGTATCATTGAATAAATTGACTCAGAATTCTCATTCAAGGAACAAATGAATTGACACAATGGAACAATGGGCCCTATCCATCAAAATGAGTTTTAATGTGGAGAAAAGCAAAGTTTTACATTTAGGCCAGGGGTCTTCAACCCCCTGTCCATGGACTGGCACCGGGCCGGCCCTGCCAGAAACCGGGCCGCACAAACAAGCAAAGCCCCATCTGCGGGATGCAGGCAGCACATGAAACCAAGCCCCCTCTGGTCTGCAGATAAACCTCTCTCCACGGAACCAGTCCCTGGTGCCCAAAAGGTTGGGGATCTCTGATTTAGGCAGGAAAAAATCAAAGATATAAGTACAGATTAAGTGAGACCCGGCTCAAAAACTGTAACTGTGAGAGGGACCAAGCTTGGAGTCCTAGTGGACGATCACTTGACTATGAGTCAGCAGTGTGCAGCAGCAGCCAAAAAAGCTAATAAAATCCTGGGTTGCATAAACAAAGGCATAGAATCAAGATCACGCAATGTATTAGTACCGCTTTATAAAACCGTAGTGACACCACTTGGAATACTGCAACCAATTTTGATCACCATACTACAAAAAAGATGTTGAGACCTTGGAAAAAGTTCAGAGAAGAGCAACTAAGATGATCCAAGGCCTGGAGACTAAAACATATGAAGAACGGCTGCAGGACTTGGGTTTGGCTAGTCTAAAGAAAAGAAGAAATAGGGGTGACATGATAGCAGTACTCCAGTATTTGAGAGGCTGCCACAAAGAAGAGGGGGTCAAATTATTCTCCAAAGCACCAGAGGGCAGGACAAGAAACAATGGTTGGAAACTGATCAAAGAGAGAAGCAACCTGGAATTAAGGAGAAAGTTCCTAACAGTGACGACAATTAACCAGTGGAACAGCTTGCCCTCAGAAATCATGGGTGCTCCATCACTGGATGTTTTTAAGAAGAGACTGGACAGTCACTTGTCTGAGTGGTATAGGTTCTCCTGCTTGAGCAGGGGACAGGATTAGAAGACCTCCAAGGTTCCTTCCAGCTCTATTCTATTCAAATACAAATTACTATTCTATTCTATTCTATTCTATTCTATTCTATTCTATTCTATTCTATTCTATTCTATTCTATTCTATTCTATTCTATTCTATTCTATTCTATTCTATTCTATTCTATTCTATTCTATTCTATTCTATTCTGTTGTACTTTCTTTCACAAAATGTTAACATTCTGAATAGGAATATTCTTGATTTCTCCTTGTTCCAGTGTGAATTCCTGTGAGATTCTAACATGAAAGATTACATTGGGAAATTGGGAAATGTTGGCTGTTTTTTACAAGTATTTCCTTGATTCCTACAATAAGAAACATGGATTTTAAAACAAAAATGGAGTAAACCAGAGAAAGTGAATAAAATATGCTTTCAGGCAGTGCAGTGTTTTGGATTCTAAGAGCGGAAAGCTCTGGGATGCTTATGTAGCATTTATAAACAATTCTTCAAAGCAAGTACAGGTAATCCTTGTTTAACAGCTGCCTCGTTTAGTAATTGTTACCAGATACAACAGTGATGAAAAAGTAACTTTGCAATCAATCCTCACATTTACAACCTTCACAGGTCTGTAAAACAGGGGTGTCAAACTCGCAACGTCACGTGATGTGTCGCAACGTATCACAACTTTTTTTCCATTGCTGGCAATAGGGTGGGCGCAGTTTTGCCATGACGCATTCGGCCCGTGGGCCGGCAGTTTGATACCCCTGCTGTAAAGCTAAAGAAAGCGGAAAATCATAAACACAGTTGCAATTTTACTTAGTGACCACTTTGCTTAACAACCAAGTTGCCAATCCCAATAGTGGTTGCTAAACAAGGACAACCATCCTCTTGAGCGGGGGGCTGGACTAGAAGACCTCCAAGGTCCCTTCCAGCTCTGTTCTATTCAAATACAAATTACCCTACTTTGTACACATCCTGTGAAGACCTAACTCTCTCACTTTAGTGCTAGGAAAGGTGGAAGGAAAGAGAAAAGCAAGATGGATGGATTCAGTTACAGTGCTGATGGTTACACCATTAGAAGACCAGGTTAGGGAGTGAAAATTATAGAGAAAATCTATGTATGTAATTGCTAAGAGAAAACACAAACTAGATAGCACATAATTGAACACTCAGGATATCAGTTAGTTGGATAGGTATGCATTCATAGACCTACTTGCAAACAACTAATATCCCAAGAAAGGAAAACTGCTGAATTCATATACAAGGCCAACATAACAATATGCAAACTTTCACGTTTTCCAGAATTCTTCATTTATCCCAGTGAATTCTGAAATCTCTGAAACTTACATGATATAATATGATGATCTTAATTCAGTGTAGTAAAAATATTTCCACAGAACCAGTTTGTTGTAGTGGTTAAGGCATCAGGCTAGAAACCAGGAGACCGTGAATTCTATCCCACCTTAGGCACAAAGTTCATTGAGTGACCTTGGGCCAGTCACCTCTTAGCCCTAGGAAGGAAGTAATGGCAAACAAAAAAAAAAACCTTACCAAGAAAACTGCAGAAAATATATGTTATAGTACTGATTGTGGATCTTTCTTTATGGCCTACATAACCACACTTGCTTTTATTAAGAAAGTGAAAATCTCTGGTAAATTTTGTACAGTCTGGTATTTGCTATTTCTTTTATTGGTTGCTTAAAAGTAGTTATTTTAAAATAAAATGTGCACCTCTGTTAATAAGTATCAGAATCTGCTTTTAGCAGGTCTATGTGGTGCCAAGATATAACGAACGTGGTATATGGGTAGGTCTAATTAGGTAAAAATCACAAGGATAAAAGAAAACATTGGGGGGGGGGAGCACATGGACTTTTGTTGTTGTTAGTTGCGAAGTCGTGTCCGACCCATCGCGACCCCATGGACAACGTTCCTCCAGGCCTTCCTGTCCTCTTCCATCTTCTGGAGTCCATTTAAGTTCACGCCTACTGCTTCAGTGACTCCATCCAGCCACCTCATTCTCTGTCGTCCCCTTCTTCTATTGCCCTCAATCTTTCCCAGCATTAGGCTCTTCTCCAGTGAGTCCTTCCTTCTCATTAGGTGGCCAAAGTACTTGAGTTTCAACTTCAGGATCTGGCCTTCTAAAGAGCAGTCAGGGTTGATCTCCTCTAGGACTGACCAGTTTGATTGCCTTGCAGTCCAAGGGACTCGCAGGAGTCTTCTCCAGCACCATAGTTCAAAGGCCTCAATTCTTTTGCGCTCAGCCTTTCTTATGGTCCAACTTTCACAGCCATACATTGCACCATGTCCATTTTGCCTTGATTCATGGATCTTACATTCCAGTTCCTATGGAGAAAATCTTTACAGCATCATACTTTCCTTTCACCACCAGATGCATCCACAGCTGAGCGTCCTTTCGGCTTTGGCCCAGTCGCTTCACTCTTTCAGGCGCTACTAGTACTAGCCCTCTGCTCTTCCCCAGTAGCATATTGGACACCTTCTGACCTGAGGGGCTCATCTTCCAGCGTCATATCTTTTTGCCTTTTGGTACTGTCCATGGGGTTTTCATGGCAAAGATACTGGAGTGGGTTGCTATTTCCTTCTCCAGTGGATCACATTTTGTCAGAACTCTCTGCTATGACCTGTCCATCTTGGGTGGCCCTGCATGGCATAGCTCATAGCTTCATTGAGTTACGCAAGCCCCTTCGCCACAACAAGGCAGTAATCCATGAAGGAGTACATGGACTTAGAAATATACAAATTACAGTTGGTTAGGGAATTTTAATTTAAAAAGTCAATATTAGTATTTATTTGGCAGAACAATATGTGCATAGTAACTTCTGCAATCTGGATTCTATAAATACTAGGTACCTTTGTGAAGATCAGAATCAAGCCCACATAACTGAATTTATTTAAGCCCACAGTATTCAGGTGTTCTTACTTGAGAACTCTTACAGTGAGAGTTTTCCAGGAATGCCTCAATCTCCATTGATTCCTTATCATGGTAGATGAAGATCTCCTTCAGACACTCATACAAATGCATACAACGGAGAAGCCCTTGTACTAATGACTATGCATTTACTCTGAGCTTGCAATATCATAGCACCTTTGTCAAGTAGAAGCAATATAGTTTTTCTCCTGCAAACTTTTTTATTGAGTAGAGGAGTTTACAGAGGGGTCAAAAACTCAAGATGATAGCTACCATCATATAATTGAAGCTCTGCCATTTTGCTACAAAACAGGGACATGAGTACTTCCCAGAAAGCAATGGCAGACTGAAGATAGAACACACACACACACACACACACAAACATGCATAGTACAGATTTTGGATCTTTGTTTATGGGCAACATGATTTCATTTGCTTTTACTGGCTGCTAGTTGTCTTCTGAATGCAGTTCAAATTGTTGGTTGCCACCTTGCTGGACCAGGTTATGAGACTACTTTCTCCTGAATTCTCCTGGCCTGTCCAATCAGATCAGACAAGATTACCTCCCTTCAGGTCATGTCTCTTCAAGAGTATCATCTGACAAGACTTAAGAAATGGCTATTTTCAATCCCACTGTGTAGAAATCCTGTGTACTCTGTCTCTCTTGGGCAGGGGTCTTCAAACTTGTCTCTTTTATGACTTGTGGACTTCAACTCCCAGAATTCCTCAGCCAGGCACGCTGGCTGAGGAATTCTGGGAGTTAAAGTCCACAAATCATAAAAGGGCCAAGTTTGAAGACCCCTGCTCTTGGGTTTCAGGAAAGCATTTGAGACTTGGCTTTTCTATCTAGCCCTAAAAGGAGGCATATTATGAACATTGGCCATACATTTTTGATATTTTTAACAGTTTCTTTTTTTGAGAAGGGTTATTTTAATGACTTTTTTTTTAAAAAAAACTGTTATTCCTTCAGAGATTTGGGAATGGACAGCATACAAATAAAAAATTCCACCACTAACTCAACCCAATTTGCCTCGTAGTGAACCCTAAAGCCATTGTGTTACACAAGTCTGTTAGTTACACAACAGGCTAAGCTAAAATGCCATTGGTCGGTTTTAGGTCTGGGTTGTGTGAACTTGCAGCCTTATTATTGCACAAGCCCATTTCATAGAATACAGAGCTATTAAGCATCTGCTAAAATGGAGCCCACGTGCCAGAATACCTGCCGTGCCATTATTTCCACGCTAATTACTGAGAAGTTCGTACAGCCTTGCCCAACCATCACCGCGATGGCATGCCTGGCTTCATTCGTGATGTATTACAGCACTGGCTGGATGACATTAAACGTTACAACGTCCGCACTGTGAAAATGGCCTTACCCTTTAAGGTGGCATGAGCCTCCCCACAGTCCCTTGCGGTTTCCATAACAGCTCGAGATAACAAAAGCGAGGGAAAGGGGTCAGCCAGAGCCAGAACTTTCCCAGCAGGGTTAACCTTCACCTCTCCGCAGCGCCGTGGCTCTCTCCCCTCCCTGCCTTCTGTTTTGCTTCCCTTTCATTGGCTGCCTCGAGTCTAAGGCAAGACAGCGCTCTAATTAGGACCCGGGCGGACGCGGATCTCGTTTCCTGGGCAAGCAGATAGGAGAGAAGGCAAAGTCCAAGCGACGACTGTAGCCGCCAGCGTCCCCGCCTAACCGAGCTGATTTGGTTTCGCTTCGCAGACTTTTCTTCTCGGCCGGAGCCAGGAGCTTTGCACTCGAGGCAGGTGGAGGACACTGAGGAGGAAGAAGCTGCTTAAGCACCCGGGGAGACAGCCCTGGGCAGAGGCGGAAGGAGCGCGCCTAATTGGCTGAAAGTTTCTCGTTAGGCGAAGGAAAGTTGGCCGCAGAATTCCTGACTGTTCCGCCGCGGGCAGAGCCGGAATCGGGGGAAAAGCAGGAGCACCAGCTGCAGGTAAGTGATCTCGGGTGGCTTTTCAGCGAAGGACGAGGGTGGTTCCTTGAGTGGACGGCTCATCACAACCCAAAATTGGAGGGCCGTGGGAAAGCCGTGGGTCCCGGGTTGATTCCGTGCAGCAAGACGAGGGGAAATAAAATCATATTTCCCTTGCAGTCATCCTACCCCGCACATACTTCGTTGTGCAGGAATAGGGTGTGATTGGTTGCGTTCAAATCAGTGTGAACGTTGTTGACTTGGCGGAATCTGAATTGCTCCAGTCCTCTGGAGTTGTGGGTACGGAAGAAAAGCACAGAGGGTGAGATAATCCTTAAAAAATTTTTTGCCAGTAGTTCTTAAGGTCTACATACTATTATCTCTTGCTTTAATTTTGTAGTTGCAATCCCCGATGAGGATAAAACGGCACTTTTATGTAGGTACAGTAACCTGTTAAAAATGGAAGCGCCTCTTTAGGTAACTGGGCTAGGATTGATTACAAGCAGCCTTAGTCCATTGGAAATCTTTCATAGATTAAAATAGGATGGTAAATTGCATTAAGGACCTTTCTAACTTTTGAGTTGAGAGTGTGATTGTTTTAGATGCTTGCTAAATAAATGCTGAAATTGGAATCAGTTAATGAAAATTTGGATCAGAGCAAAATACTTCTTAATGATACATGCTCTGAATAAATAATGTAAAAAAATACTTTTTTCATGTTCCACTACATCTCCTCTATGAATCTACAAAACAGTGCACACATATTTTAACTGGGCTGTATTTGTTTCATCACATGAACAATTAGGAACCTGCTTCTACATTCATTAGTGAGATGAGTGGTGCCTAAATTTGATGAATAAAAATAAATCTCATCACATGCAATTCTGTATAGAGAGCATCTTTACAATTACAGGCTGGTTAAGGTAACTTCAAATTATTACTGCTCTAAACATTACATAAGGTCATTAATTATATGAAACATAGGTTATCAGATCTGGACTGCAAAATCCAGTCAATTGCTAGAAAATTGCAACAATTAGAATTTTCTATATTTGCTGGTGTGTGTAATTTCCTGATTTTTTGTAGCCCACAACTGATATCCCTAACATATTTGATTCTTCATGTGAAGCTTTGTGCTTTGTGAAATTTGCCTACAGTAAAACAATGCTGTGAATGCCTTTTATGAGACTGCATTTTCTTTTTCACACCCTCATAGTTAAACTTCTCTGTAGCAAAGAAGGAACAGTATTGACATGTTATGCTTTTGTATGGCTATGAGGTCTGGCAAGATCTGTGGTATCGGTGTTAAGCAAAGATAATGAATGGTACAACTATGGCTGTGAATATTATGCCCTGCCTTATAGGCTGATTGCATTGAAGTACACATGATATACTTTCAATCAGAAAAGAGCTGGAAGGGACCTTGGAGGTTTTCTAGTCCAACCCCCTGCTCAAGCAGGTGACCCTATCCCATTTCAGACAAATGACTCTTCTTAAAATCCTCCAGTGACTTCTGACAGCAAACTGTTCCACTGGTTAATTTTCCTATTGTTAAAAAGTTTCTCCTTAATACCAGATGGCTTCTCTCCTTGATTAGTTTCCATCTATTGTTTCTTGTCTTGCCTTCTGCTGCTTTGGAAAATAAGTTGATCCCCTCCTCTTTGTGGCAATACTGGAATACTGCTCTCATGTCCCCCTTAGTGCTTCTTTTCTCTAGACTAGCCAAACCTAAATCCTGCAACCATTCTTCATATATTTAGTTTCCCGGCCTTAATCAACTTAGTTGCTCTTCTTTGCACTTTTTCCAAAGTCTCAACATCTTTTTGTAATGTGGTGATCAGAACTGGATGCAGTATTCCAGGTGTGGCCTTAATAAGGCTTTATAAAGTGGTACTAATACTTCATGTGATTTTAATTCTGTGCTTCTGTTTATATAACCAAGGATTGTATTAGCTTTTTTGGCTGCTGCCGCATACTGCTGGCTCATGTTTAAGTGATCGTCCACTAGGACTCAAAGGTCCCTCTCACAGTTACTGTTTTTAAACCAGGTTTCACCTAATCTTTACTTGTACCTTTGGTTTTTCCTGCCTAAGTGTAAAACTTTGCTTTTCTCCACATTAAATTTCATTTTGTTGGATAGGGCCCATTGTTCAGGTCTGTCAATATCTTTTTAGATCCTGAGCTTGTCTTCTGTGGTGTTCTGGATTATTCCTGCCAGCTTAGTGTCATCTGCAAATATGGTGAGTTCCCCTTCTATTCCCTCATCTAAGTCATTTATGAAGAGTATTGGGCCTAAGATGGAACCTTGTGGTACCCCTCTGCTTACTTTCCTCCATGTAGATGTAATACCATTAAGGATGACTCATTGAGTATGGTTTGTCACCCAGTTACAAATCCATCTGGTGATGATGCTATCTACCCCTAGCTTACCAAGAAGTAGGTTATGGTCTACTTTGTTGAATGCCTTGCTGAAGTCTAAGTACACTACGTCCAAAACATTTCACCGGTCATTGCACAGTATCTTCCCAGGTATTGATGTTAGGCTGATTGGTCTGTTTCCTGGGTCTGTTTTTCCCCCCTTTTTCGAAGATGGGAACCACATCAGCTCTTTTCCAATCTTCAGGTACTTCCCCAGTGTTCCAGAATTTTTGAAAGATATGGTACAATGATTCTGAGATAACATCTGCCAGCTCCTTCAGAACTCTGGGATGTAGTACATCAGGTCCTAGTGATTTATATTAATCAAGATCAGATTTTCTTGCTTATTTTAATTTGTATTTCTAGTCTGTTTTTTACAGTTAGGTTTTTGATAGGTTGGACTATAGTTTCTTTTTGCGTGAAGACTGATGCAAAAAAATGAGTTAAGCAGTTCTGTTACTTGCCTGTTACTGCCTTGCCATCATCTCTCTTAAGTGGTCCTATTGTTTCCATCACTTTTTTCTTTTTATTTATATGTTGAAAGAAAATTGATATTGATAGATATTTCTATCAATATGAATAATAAAAATGAAAATTGATGGAGAGCTAGTTCTGTATACATCTATCTATTGATAGATGTATCCAGCTGCATGTGTTAGCAGTAGAGTATTTTCAATATGATCCTATTATCTGCCTTGTTTGCTGTAATTCAAAAGAAAATATGTCTTCATTTAAAATTACAGTTGTTTCTTTTAGGTAACAAGAAATGTTTTTCTTTGGTTTAAGAATTGTCTGGAAGATAGAATTCACAACCTTGAAATTTTCCCATTGATTCTGTAATATAAAACCCATTTGTGCTTATTCTATAGAGAATTATTCTCACATATCAGAAATGCTGTTTCTTAACATATCCATCATCAGAACTTTGACATGAAAAAAATGGATCTAAGTATATTATCCAGTTCATCTCTTATGGCTTTGAAACTGAAGTCTGCTAACAAAGACATTTTTATTATGGTGTTTTATATGAATCTGTATATAATAATAATCAGAATAGAGCTGGAAGAGACCTTGGAGGTCTTCTAGTCCAATCCTCTGCTCAAGCAGGAGACCTTATACCATTTCAGACAAGTGGCTGTCCAGTCTCTTCTTAAAAACTTCCAGTGATGGAGCACCCACAACGTCTGAAGGCAAGCTGTTCCACTGGTTAATTTCCTCACTGTTAGGAAGTGTTTTCTTAATTCCAGGTTGCTTTTCTCCTTGATTAGTTTCCATCCATTGTTTCTTATCTTACCTTCTGGTGCTTTGGAAAATAGGTTGACCCCCTCTTCTTTGTGGCAGCCTCTCAAATAGTGGAATATTGCAATCACGTCACCCCTGGTCCTTCTTTTCTCTAGATTAGCCATACACAATTCCTACAACCGTTCTTCATTTGTTTTTGTTTCCAGGGCTTTAATCATCTTAATTGCTCTTCTTTGCACTTTTTCCAAAGTCTCAACATCTTTTTTGTAATATGGTGACCAAATCTGGATGCAGTATTCCAGATGTGGTCTTACTAAGGATTTATAAAGTGATATTAATACTTCACGTGATTTTGATTCTATGTCTCTGTTTATACAAACAAGGATTGTATTAACTTTTTTGGCTGCTGCCGCACACTGCTGGCTCAAGTGATCATCCACTAGGACTCTAAGGTCCCTCTCACAGTTACTGTTTTTGAGCCAGGTTTTGCCAAAATAAAAATGTGCACTGTGTGTCTTAGATAGAAGGCTAAATCCTGGATAAACAGTTATACCAGAAATGGTCCATATAACATTTAGGATCCATCTGCCTCCTAACATAGAGACAATACTTTAACTGATTCCAAGTGGGACTGGTGCAATAATCTCTGAGGATGGAAGAACAGACAGGGGAACCAATAGGTTCTTTTCACAAGAATTAAATGCATTGTGCTCAGGCCATAATTTTAAAATCCCAGCTACATATGAGTGTGGGCCAAATGCGTTGAGGACATCTTCAGTCTAGGATATCGATAAAGAGATTAAGACTGGATTCCACAACTCATGTACTTAAAACAAACTAGGATCCATTTAACAAAATGAGTTTTGTCTCTGACTAAATATGCTTAAGACAAGTTTTAATTCAGCTGGACACTGCCTAGGAATATTGTGTGAGATAAATGAGTAAAGAGAAAGATTCAACGTTATCTCTTGAAAGAAGAGAGTCTTAGCTCATGTTTTCTGAATCTGTTGTCTAAGTCACCTTTTAACAGTACTGTATATTCAAACACTGCAATTAATTAGTAGCAGACATACAATGCTTCACTATTGGTTGTTCACAGAATTAGAATTCAAAGGTAATAATTCCCATCCTTCCTCGTGTTAACGTACTTCAGATACAGACTTACAAGTCCACCTGCTTCTGTAGCCTATTTATTTATTTACTTGTTTGTTTATATTCATTCATTCAATTTATTTGCTGCCTATCTCGCTGTGGGGTTACTCTGGGCAGTTTACAACAGTAAAACATAAAATTACAAAAATGGAAACATAACAATAGTAAAAAATGAAGCAATAAACACTGAAAATTCAGCAATATGATTAAAAAATGGGCAGAGAGAGAGCAGGATGCGTGGGGGGAAATTATATCCTGCTAATCAAGGAATAATTTAAAAATTGATATTTCTTTTTTTGTAACTTTGAGCTCCCAAAAGACATAATCTCACTTTCTTTTTGTTAGTTGGTGGAGGGAAACAAAATCTACTTGAAATGGAAAGGAATCAAAAGCCTTTTATTAGCAGGACTTACATCTTTTTTTTCATCAAAATAATTTCATCTGATCTATTGCCTAAGTAAGTATTCCTCCCCTGAAAATAAATGTTAGAATGTGATCAGAGATTATTCTCACAAAACAGTTGGGAGTGTAGAAATATCCCTGAAGGTATAATTATTTTCATAGTTGCAGTTTCATAATCTCATGGAAATGTAGATTCCCTCTCCTCCCCTGCCTCATGGCTACAGTTTCATTCCTAGGTAGCAGGTGAGCTGCCAGATGTTGTAGTTTGTTGTGTAAAAATTTTCAACAGTCCTTGTTTGATGTAGATTCCTGTTTCCTTCCACTACTACATCACTCTACTTTCATGTTTAATTGCAGACATCATTGTTTCTGATTTATACAAATATGTTCCACGTGCCTTGGGAAAAGTTCATTCCTCTTTGAAGAGGCGCAGTTTGGCATGAGATAAGACTATCTCAATACCACACCTAGGCTAATTGCAGCCGTAACTGTGTGGATCTTTTTGGAATGATGCATGAAAAATGGGAAAATACAACTCTGCTGGTCCTAAGTCAGATGCAGGTTATGGTGGATGTTAACTTTGCTTTTCACATTGTCAAGCCAGAAGCTTAATCTTAGGTTCATGGTCCCACAAGAATAAAGGAGAAAGCAAATGTTTCAGCTCTAAAGTAACCTTGTTTTATTTGAGTGTTTATGTTGTGAGGGATAATGGGCATAGCATGAAGCCTCCAGTATAGAATACTTTCTACCGTTCATCTTTTCTTGTTTCCTTTGACCCAGCAAATAACTCTTGTATGGATCTTCAGTGATCCACTGCGAGTAAAGACTAGGACAATCCACTCTAATAGTATCTCCACTCGTACAGCATTTTACGAGCCATCCATGGTTACACAAATGAGGACAGTAATAGCCAGAGATGCAGGAAAATGCTACAGACATTTCTGCTTCCTCTGAGGGTCTTCTCACTATGTTTCAATCCGAGATCTCTTTCACCTACGGATTAGTATCAATCTGACCTTGGAGCTGCTTCCTGCATCCTTAGTACAGGGCTTCTACAGCACTGTAGCATCTAATTCAATTGTGGTTCACAATTCAACACTGTGCACTTCTGGAACTATGGTATGGACAGTTTTCCTAGTGACAGACGTGGTTGCCTCATGCTCCCTCCCAGATGTGCAATCTCATTCCGAGAGTCAAGCAATTATGGAGAGCTTTTGTCTCTACCCTACCTTCTTTTTCTTTTGACTGCTAAAGAAAGCAGATGAGGAAATGAGAACAGGACCCTGGCTGGAACGCTGACTTTTCCATTTCCCTACCGCTTAACTGTCTGACCTTTATTCATTTGATATCTATACCATCTTCCCTCCACAGTAGTCCTTTTTTTTTTTTTTAACAATTTACCACTTCAAGAGCAATTAATCAGAAAGGGGATTAGGCCAGAGAAGTATATCATGGAAAGAGACAGCGGATAACTGGGGTGGGGCTTTTAAAATGTCTTGCTAATCTAAATAGCTTTGTTTTCATAGTATTTGTATGTGCAGGGTTTTGAGAAAGCTTGTTTTTATTGAGACGGCCATAGCTAATTTGACAGGGCTGCTGACAAGAGTCATTAATGAAGGCAGTGATATAAACAGGATTGCTGCTTCTCATCTGGAAGAGAGTTTTTGTGTTATTCAATCAACACCTCTGGCTTGAGTCATCTGATGGGGTGGTTACCTGTTCTGATGAAATAATTTGTGATATAATTGGCTTCCTGAAAACATGCATTTTTCAGTGCTATAGGTAGGGGTCATGAGGTCCTCTTGCCTGGAAATTTCCCATAAAGATGTTCTAGGGCAGGTATGTCAAACTCGCAATGTCACGTGACGTCGTGCGATGTATCGGGAGTTTTTCCCTATTGCCGGCAATGGGGTGGGCACAGTTTCGGCATGACGCATCCGGTCCACGGGCCGGCAGTTTGACATGCCTGTTCTAGGGAAACCACAAATATATTACTGGGTACTGCTATCCAGACTATTGCTTGAAGATGGTTGTTTAATTTACATGTTGGTTTTTAAATCTAAATATACTGGTGAAAATCAAAGCCAGAGTACTGCAAGTGATTTAAGTAGTCTAATGGCCATGTGAAAGTGAAGGCTCTCCATAGAGATCCCACAACAACTTGTGTGAAAAGTTTCCATACTATACAGTATGAAATTTTTGACACTCTTGCAACAATTCATTCGAGATAGCGAGCGAGTCTGTTTGATCGAGTTGGATATCACTGATAAAGTTGAACTTAATTCAACTTCTTAATTTGCACAGGCCCTAAAGAAACATATTTTTTCCTCCCCACCCTCTGCTGTTATACAATTAAGTATTTTTTTTCACATGGCCATTTGATCTTATAAACCTTGCTAGAGAATAGTCCTCTTCTCCAATGCTTAAATAAAGTTATCTATACCAGTGCTGCATTTGGGAGGTAAGGTATTGGAATCCGGTAAAATCAACTATTTTTATTTTTCCTCCTCACCAGTTAATTTGCTGAGTTAATTACTGATCCAGATGCAAACTAAACGACGTGAGCTCGCTTTGCTAATTATATTTAAGAAGACTGCACTATACCAAAAAATAGGCATGCTGCTGAAGCCCTTGAAAAGAATTGGTTGGTCATTAAACTCTATAGTTTGTTGCTGATCTTTACAGTTTCCAGTTGCCTTGCCTTCTTTCTGCTGAAGATTTTAACTGTAATTGCCATTTTGTAGTGAGGTACCAATAATATCCAAGAATGTGTGTTGAAAATCAGAAATCGTGGAACATAAAGTTGATTTGGGGACAGTTGTTTGCAATCTAATGGCAATTTATAGAAGTGTCCATTCCTCCTCCCAACCTAAAACATAAATACTGTAGTTGAAACTAAAGTAATTTATGCTATATTACCTATTCTGAGGTAAATTTCAGAAATTATGAAATGTCCCAAATGAATCAGGTAGAACTTGTGTACTTGCTCTCTGGCTACCTGCCGGTTAGACAGAAAGGTTTTTTATAACTACATGCTGAAACAGTATCTGATCTGATCACCTCCTTGCCACTAAAGATATAACCACTGATGGTTCCTAATACTGTTGCATCTTCATTTTTTCTCAGCCCCATTCAAGGCCACTTCTCCCTCTTTTTCTCTGCTCACTTTGGTGTTGAGAAAGGAAAGTTAACTAGAGAGAGTTGGTCTCTGGGAAAGTATCCAAGTCGTCACAGAAGTTAAACTGAGCCATCAAACTGCCCATCAAAACCCCTTTTGTTTTGGAAATGGACAAGAGGAAGGAAGTCAGCAGGGAAGAGCTGGAAAAGGGAGTTATAAAATCAGCCTGTTTCTTTCCATAACCATTAACCAGGAAAGTTGCCCAGTATGTGAACCTCCTGCCCAAGCATCTGGGAATGATTAACACTGCAGGCTTATGAAGGCGTGAAGGGAAAAATCAATGTCCCACAGCCAGAGTAGATAAAAACTGAGTCTAACACAAGAACCAAAAGATTGCCATATCTCTGAAAATAAACTGTTGAACAGTATCTGCATCCTTGCCATGTAAATATATGGCTGCGTGAGTAGAAAATGTTTCTGGAAAGTGGAGTTGACTCATAACTTTTTTAGGAAGTTGGACTCATTACATCAACTCAGTTTGAATTAAGTCTGGGATAGTGTTGATAGGTTTGCCACACACCCAAGTGCCAGCTTATGTATCAGTAACTGTATAACAGTTTGCACACAATGGCAGGGGATTTGCTGCTAATCTGGGCACATGCCAAGCCTATTAATTCAACTAGTCACAGCACGAACAGTCCAAGTGTGTTGAATGAAATGTCTGTTCTGCTTTTTAAAGCTGTGAAGCCTAGAAACATTTTTTTAAAAAGTTACAAGAAACAGCATTAAGTGACATAATTATATTTAAACTCAGTAAAGTAGCAAAAATAAAGCGGGACATTTTGAAAGATTTCCCTAAAATGGCAAATGTCTGCAATGCTTTCAGGAGAGTCAGGAAGGAAATGAAGCCCAGGGCAAGTCTAAAAGGCCATTGTCAGGCTTTCTCACAGACAGGATATGTGAGTCCTCAATTGTGTGGTGGCAAAGTTGGGCATATGCCAAGGTCCCAAGACCATAAAAGGGCTCCCCTAAAAACCATGCCACCACTTTCGCTTCGTGCGAAAGATCCAGTGATTTTTCTGCTTTTTATAGTTTGCAGGGATGTATATGTGTGTTGTGTTATAACTGAGGAATCCATAGTTAAGACTCTCCAAATCCTGAAATTGAAATTCAAGCAACATGCAAGATGGTAGTTTCTGGATTCATTTTTATAGGTTATTTTGAAATGTTAATTATATATTTGCACAGTTAATCCACTTTTTTACTTATGTAGTAATAATACCTACCTTAATCTATAATACCTGATAGATAAATGTTCCCCTCCTGGATTGGACTGATTAAAGTTGAAGTTCAACCTATCTGAAGGTACCAAGTTAGGGAAGAGTATAACAATGCAGCATAGAGTTTGGAATGTGTGTAGACAGATCCACAGAATATGGGATGGTATCAGCAGAGTCATTGAATTACGATTCTGTCCATTTCTCAGACAGACATTTACTTTGGTCTCCTTCACAGCATAGTTTCTGAGAGATTTCCACTAAAGCATTGCTACTTTCACTGATCCAAAAGATTGTTCACTTTTGAATGTGAATGCTTTATCTCGGGGGTCCTCAAACTTGGCCACTTTAAGACTTGTGGACTTCAAGTCCCAGAATTCCCCAGCCAGCCAGCTGGCTGGGGAATTCAGGGAATTGAAGTCCACAAGTCTTAAAATGGCCAAGTTTGAGGACCCCTGCTTTATCTGAATGATGCGGTGGTGCAATCCTACAAGTGCTTTGATTCCATGGTCCTTTCTGGTTTTATGTAACAAGGGAAAGATAGGCCCAACCCTATCCTTTCATCTCCCAAACAGAACTCAGAGCAATCTGAAAGTTGATTTTTAGAGGCTGTTTTGTTTTTGCCCACCAAAATGTTTTGCCGCTCAGTAAGTTTCATTTATTTCAACTATCGTGATTTTCTTCCTGCCATATGTGTCAGGGTGATCAATTAATAGTTGATAGTTGCCACTGTCAATCTATGTACCCACACCACAATCACAACAAGGATATTACACTAGTCAATTATGTTTGTGGCTGGCAAAAACTTTTCGTATATGATGTCTTAACACTAGTGGTAGGCATAAATGGGACAAGAGCCAAAATTTACTTTAGCAACCATGACTTTAAATGTATATTATGTCAACTATTTATGAAATAGTCATGGCCTGAAGAAGAAGGAAAAAATGAATGCTCTTCCAGTTAACGAGCACCTGTAGGCAATTTGTAACAAATTAGGGATTATGTGAAATCATCTACTAGTCTTTGAAAAAGCATATGTCTCGTATGGTTCCTTGTTTATTTGCATATCATTGCCACTATGTTTCATCTAAGCTTTATGTGACTCATAATGAAAAATAAAGCCAGTTTGAGTGAATAAATAATATTTATATGTGTGTCTAGATCTAGTGGTAAGAAAAAATGTGATTTCAATGCATTTTAGTAATATTGGAAGGGCATTAGAAGCAGGAAAGCGAGAAAAGTGGAACAATATCTTTATAAAATACACAATAAGCTTGGAAAGATGTTCTGTTTGCAAGAGTGAACTCTCACATAATATGTGTTTTCCCAAATACAAGTATCAAGTGCAAGGTTTAATCTTACCAAGGATATTCCATAATTGTGAATTGTTATATTAAATAAATGATCCGTGGATTTCAAAGAGCAATCCATTCAAATTACAATCACTTGTAATCAAAGAAATATCCCTTATTTCTTGCTTAGAGGGGACTCTGCCACTCCTTAATCCTGGTACCAAGAAGGCCTTCAGGAGAGAAACCATACATCTAACGTGGTTGTGAGAAGATAGGATTCTGTAAGTATAATGGATCCAAATACAAGGGGGATAAATTCAGTTTAGCCAATAATGAAAAGATTGTGATCCAGACCTAACCCTCTGTCTCCAGAAATCCAGGCTCACAAAATAAAATTAGGAATTAGAAAGATTGCACTTAGATATTTTGACTGAAGAAATTTCCAGAGGTATAAATTGGGATATGTCCCAGTACTATATGGAAAAATTATGCTATGGTTTTTGCTTTGAAAAGCTGTTGGAATACAAATGTGCATCTCTGGAATGAAAAAAATCTAGAATTACCAGTATCAATTACCATCAGAATCATCACCAAAGCTACTGCACTGAGCACTTTGGGCTGTGAACTCAGCATACTCTTTGTGGGACCCAGGACTGTGGGAAACAACATCAAGTTATTTGAAGCATTAAACCTTTCAATTACAGTCCTTTTAAGGGACCAATAATTTTTCTTTTCCGGTACTTTTGTATTAAATTTTTTTTGTAAGTCTGGAACTTGTCAACGAATTTTGGAGATGATGGGCACATTTGATTTGGGTACTCTCACAATAAAAAATGTCATAGCTATTCACAAAATAGCCACATCAGGAATGAATTTGGTGTGAGTGTTCCTTGCCATTTCAGCTACTTATCTTTTCCCTGTCTTTTGTTAGAGCAGGAGGGCATACGTACTTCAAGTAAAGATTTGGTTATAGCAACCATTTTTAAAACAAATTTCTAAGAACACCTATGGGGCCTAGAAGCATTCTGGGAATAAAACTTATGCTGGAGGATTGTGCTTTACTTTGTGACATGTCCATTTCCCATTTACAGTTAACATAGTATTTAAGAAAATACATATTGTGCCTATAAGGCATTCAATATAAGAGAGTGCAAATGGGCAGAATGAAAGCTGTACCTCTTAGCCATATGTGAATGAGAAATTAGTCACATTTGACTAAGTGGTTAGCAGTATAACTTATGTCTATAGAACATGACTATGCTTGTTCTTTTAACAAGAATTCTAATTTGATTAACTAATATATATAGGAGCAAAAGGAAAATCCCCCACTGTAAACCTGTTGGTTTAAAAGGCCACATGACTACAAACCTCACTTACTCCTCCCCCCAAAAAATTGCAATGATCCTGTGGAATACTTGCTTCAATTAATATTTGCTTCTGTTACTCCTCTGTCTCATAGATACAGTAGAAAATCTTCGTATTCTATGTTAAATATATGTCAGTAGTTCTGTCCTTCAAATAAATGTATAAGTGAGACATTGGTGGCCAAAGTCTATCTCATCTGAGAGGTGCCATGTTGGGAAAGCATATTTAAGAGTGTTCTGGGTAGACTGTAAGGGGAAGGGGATGAATTGGTCTTTTTTTATAGACTCTTGTTTTTTTTTTCAGCACTTCCTTTTTCGGATGTCCCAGCCAAGTCATATTTGGGCCCAGAGGGAGAGGTCTCCATGTAGTAGAACTGTAACTACTCTACCACCTGCTTCATCTTCAGACAGTGATTCTGGCTGTGCCCTGGAAGATTATCCAGGTCCAACCACTGAATTTCCTCCATCAGAGCCAGTAAGACGCTTTCAGGTCTACGTCTCTGTGTGATATATTCTTTCTGGTATAAGGTAAAATTTCCCTTAGGTCTGACTCCTTGATGACTACATGCAGAAGATCATTTTTGTCTTCTTCAAACAATATGGTTTGTCACTGCCTTACTCCAGGATGTTTTCCCCCTCAATTTCACAGACAAGTTTAAAGTTCTGGGATTTCATTTTGATTTCCTATTTAAATATTAACAAGGTTTAATTCTGGTGAGATTTTTTCCCAGATCGGCTAGTGAACAGTGTTTTCATTTGACAAGTCAATTGGAGTGACAGTAGCAAGATTGGCTACTGCCTTTTGCTGCCTCTGGATCTGGGACCAACCCCATATCACATGAATAAATATCAGTATTGTATAAATATCAGTATTGCACACATGACCTTTTGTTATTCTCATGCTTGATTCCAGGAAAAGAAAAGAATTTGAGAACAGGTGGATTGTAATCAGTAGATGATTACAACTTGAAGATGTAAAATCACTTGATGTAAAATCTCTGGCAGTTTTGAAGCAGTAAGGAAAAAACAAAGATTCCCGTTCAATTTTGGGGAGGAAAAACTAATGGGGAGGAAAATTGAAATATGTGCAATACTTACGCCCTTTATAGATATAAAATAATTTTATTGCTCTATAACATATTTTGTGTATAATTTGGTTTATTAAACTTAATTAAAAGGCTGAGAAAGACAGACTACTCATAATTTTCAGAATAATGAAATGTTATCTAATCGGTCTTCTTTTCTGAATTTGAAATTATCAGTATTTTCTGTCTGATGATTTATTATTTTCATATTAAAACTATACTGAGGAAAGCTTCACTATGCCCGTGTATCTTCATTTATTATATAATTTGCTATATTTCCAAAAAAGTTTTTTTCTTTCTGTAAAGTTATTTCTGTTCATCTTAACAATTTTATCATATAATATAAATGAAATGTAATAGGAAATATTTTTTTCAGTATTTTTAATTTTCAGGAAAAAGGCTATGAAAAAGTGCAGGAAACAAAGGAACTATTTTTAAAAAATCATTTTTGCCCAATTTTTCTGTTCTTTTGGTGAGGAGACTTCCCATCTCAAGTCTTACTGCTTGATCAAATTTCATATGCAGGAAGATAGTCTAATCTTTGGCAAACTCTTTTTTCCTAGTTTATGTGCTATACAATAAATGGAAAGTAAATTAGCTGTCTTCCTTCTGTTGGTTTGTTTTCATTATCCCTTCATTTCTTAATGTGGGAAGGACCTCAGATTTTTTATCAAGCTTAGAGAAGATGATCTGTAAAACAGAGGGTAGTGCAGAAAACTGTTTTCCCCCTAAATACATAGAAATATCACTGTTTCATTTCCACCTCATTTACTTTTACAGGTATTACAAAGCAGTACTTCTTGTTCATCAGCTGTTGTCCCTGCTGCTATTCACAATCATCTCCATATCAAAATTCTCCTCTATCAGCTGCCTCCACAAGACTGCAATGTAAGTTTCTTAAAGTCTTACCCAGAGTTTGCCGGGTCTTTTTTTTACTTGTGCATCACATATGTTGTATATAGTATGTTTAGGTGTGTGTCATGTATGTGTTTCACTTTGAGAGCGGGCAACTAAATTTCATTTTTGATGTGTGCCGTTGTGCCCACAGTAAAAAAAGGACAATAAAGGTTGTCTTGTCTTGTCTTGTCTTATCTTGATTAAAGAGTACTGCTAAAACTATTTTCTTATGCCCCTTCTTTGCACTGAAAAAATTATTTGGGCTATCCATTCTTTTCAAATTCTAATCATGCAGTTCCATGATCTTTCTAAAAAAAACAGCAATAGGAGAAGCTTCCTTTTTTTATATGGTAACAAGGAGAAAAGGTAACCAAACAAATGTTGTAAACAGCTCAGAGTTACTTAGCTGAGATGGGTGATATAGAAATTTAATAAATAAATAATAAAAATGCCCCAACCTGGCGATTCAGGTGTTTGTGGGGGAAGAAAGGGAACAAGTGATGAAATGTGCATGGTAACACAATTTTATTCTTCATGTTCTTACATGCAGTACAAAAATGCAAAGTTGCATTGCATAGTCATGACACATGTTTTGTCATTTTTACATCACGGTGATTGTATGGCCCCTACGGCCCCTTGTGCCAGAGTCCAGCTGTTATATGGCTCACCAAACTTACTTGCAACTAATGTTCCCATGAAAGTCCTCTAGGACAGCAGCCCCCAACCTTTTAGGCACCAGGGACCAGTTCCATGGAGTTTTTTTCGCGGACCAGAGGGGACATGGTTTTGTGGGCTGCCTGCATCCTGCAGATGGGGCTTCGCTAGTTTGTGCTACCCAGTTTCTGGCATGCCGCAGACCGGTGCCGGTCCATGGACTGGGGGTTGGGGGGGGGGCTGCTCTAGGATATTCTGGTCAGAAAGCTGACTAAGGATTTTATTGCTGTTCCCAAGAACTAAACAACTGAAAGAGATTTTTGGCCCACTGAAGTAAAGATAAATTTAAGGTCTCTTTTTGTCTAAATAGAATGTGCTAAATTTACAAATAACCTCTCTGGGTTCACATCCACTAGGTCAGTGATGGCGAACCTTTTAGAGACCGAGTGCCCAAAAACTGGCCCCGCCCCACCCTGCCTGCCCGCAGGGCCACTCACCACCTCCAGGGCCCGCCGCAGATCGTCCAGGCAGCCCAGCAGCGCCATGGCAGCCACGCTCTCTGCCTGTGCCCCGCAGCATCAACTGTATTGGGGCATGAGGGCAGAGTCTTGTCTACGCTGCCTGACTGCCATGTCCTTGGCTGCGCTGCTCCGTGTGGGCCACGCTTGGGGGCGACTCTTCTCCAGGGGGGCTGCTGGTGAGAAGGGGGTCACGGGTGGAGGCAAGGCTAGGGCAATGGCACGTGTGCCCACAGAGAGGGCTCCGAGTGCCACCTCTGGCACCCGTGCCATAGGTTCGTCACCACTGCACTAGGTAGTAGCCAGCTTTGATTAAAGCTATTGTAGCAATGTTGCTCTAATAACCTAGCCATCCCCTAGCACTTTCTTCCTCAATTTGGTATCTTTCATATGTGCAGGACTGACTCCAACATTAATGTCAAAATTAGCACTCAGCTAGTAAAGAGATCATTAAATTGGGACACACTGCCCAGGCTTTTAAACATTTTGCTTGCAAACAATGTATATTGGATAAAAGTAGGATTTAGAGAAAAGCTAAGCTATAATCCTGTGCCTATTCACTTAGGAATTAGTCACTTTTGATATAATAGGATTTCTTCTGAGTAGATATGCATAGAATTCCAGAATCATGTTAGAAAAAAAGAGCTAAGAGGGAAACTGGTAGAGAAATGAGCTGCCAACTAAATATAATATTGGGATTTATTAACAGACACATGATACGGTCTTGACTAATAAGATAAATACATGCAATAAGATCTTCATTTAACTATTTACAAGCCAATTTTTTGAACCAAGCCAACCAAAGGCATCAAATAAAATGCAAATGTAAAAATAAAATTATGTTATTATAATAAATGTCTATGCAGATTCTCAATCATCCAGGCCATGGTTGTCCCAAAGATGCTTTTCAAAAGGCAACTGGACTTTCTTGAGGTATTTTTTTCCTTGAAAACTTTTCGCTTCTCATCTAAGAAGCTGTTTTCAAGGGGGAAAAAAACCGTGAGAAAGTCTGAAAAGCATCTTTTATTACAATAAAACTTCAAAAATATTTGCAAGTTGATCAACATCTGTCTCTGTTTTGTTACTGCATCTCAAATATACATATTTATCTAGATACTTCTTTTTGATCTTGGCACCATTTTTCCTTTTTTATTTCAGGAGAAATATTGTCCATTCATTGGTGAACAGGAAAGAAAGCAACTCCGTACCTTTGCTGCATGGCGGCGACAGGAATCGCTGGGACAGGGAGTTTTACGTCATCTGCCTCTCACAGCTCACGAGTACTTATGCAGAAATGTGAGCTATTCTTACCATGATGTTGGACATATTATGAAGATGTCTGGGCTTATGTCTAATCCTGTTTTCCCTGCTTAGTGTGATCTTTGCAGTTATACTAACTTTGGATATGGTAACAGGTGCAGGTGGAAGTTGTAGGTCCTTATGTCAGAGAAGGTATATTTGAAAAAGATGAAGGCAGCATTTACTGAAATCTTAGAAATGCAAGAGACGATTAAATAATATTTGTAGTTGTTGGAGGGATACAGAGTGGTTGCCTCCTCTGTTATGAAAACCAATATATATTAAACAAAACAGCAAACACTATAGAACTTTACACAGAAAAACAGCTATGCAAACAAGTGCAATTTGCTAACATTGCACTTTGCACATTTCTTTCAATTCACAATTTGAATTGCCTGGGTAAAATAATTTGATTTTAATTATTGAAGTTAAGCCTGCATAGCAGTCTTAATAGTTTACAGAAGGAAGAAAGTTATAATTAAGGCTCTTAGATAAAGGAATTATTTCTGCTTGATTTTTAGTGTGATAAGAATATAATCAGAGGAGACCAGGGTGTGTATGCCTCTAAGCTGGGCGAACAGTGCTGGTGGCATCCTACATGTTTTGTCTGCCACATTTGCCAGCAACCACTCATAGATCTAATTTACTTCCATCAAAATGAGAAGATTTTTTGTGGTCGGCACCATGCAGAATTTTTCTACCCTCGCTGTGCTTCATGTGATCAGGTAGGTATATGTGGTGATGTTTGTGCTCTTGTAACTAAATCAGCTGATATATCTAGCCTGGCCATTTACAAATCCAGATTGAGAGACTTGAGCTACAATCCTGTAGGAGAGCATTCATGATAAAAATGGATTTTTAATTCCCCCCCCCCCATCATAATTGGAGATATTTTACTTTGGAAGAGATCTAACCATATATATCTCTCTTATCCCCTGTAGAAATTCCTAAATTTGCTTCCCTTCAATTTTTTGATCTTGCAATTAGGAATATGGAAGAGAATTAGGTACATGGTATAGGAAGATAAAACACCTAGAATATGCAGAGACCAATGTGTTATTAAGTGGAGTTTCAGAATTCTTAACTGTGCTGGGTAGTGATAATTGTCATAGAAACATCAAAATAAAACAGGCAAAAGTAGATGATGTGTACATAATTAACATGGTTTCAAGCCTAATAACTTTGGAGATTTTTAAAGAATAGATTATGACCTATTTGAGATACATCAAGAGAACATTGTCAATTGGATAAATATGGTGTATTTTTAAACAGAAAACTTGATTTATAGGATAGGGTCACTGCAAAGGCTTGAGTAAATGATGGTTGTGTAACCTACGCTCTTACTTTAGGAAGAAAATTGATCTTGGTACACTGCATACTTCACCTTAATATCTAGCTCATAGCGATATGAGCTTTCATCTCTTGTCTATGTCTCTTCAGCTGATCTTCACCTCCGAGTGCGTGGAGGCAGAAGGCATGCGCTGGCATGAAGAACACTTTTGCTGTCTCGAGTGTGACTTGCCCCTGCGGATTCAGCAATATGTGATGAAGGGTGGACAACCCTGCTGCTGTGCTTGCTTTGAGAGTCTTTATGCAGATATCTGTCAAGCCTGCGGAGAGATTGTTGGTAGGTCAGGAATCCTTCTGTAGACTTGTGAAGGAAAGTATGAACCTGCTTCAGATCATCACTCCATCTAGATTAGTGCTGCCTATTAAGGAGTGAATCTGGCATGTTCTTGCAAGCAAAGCATGTGCACAGAGTTTACGGCCCTTCCCGTTTTTCAGAAGTATCAACTTGCCTGAAGATTGCCTGAGTGTTACTCAAAGGTTACTCGGGACTACGTGATTAATAAAGATATACAAACATGGACATCTACTGGAGAAAATAAGGGGAGGGGGAAGTGACATGATCAAGATACACAATGACACAAACCCTGCTATTTAGAGATTTGCACCAGCTACCATATGCATGTACATAAGAATATAATTCATCTTCTGTCATCGTGACGACATTTGTGCATGCTCATGGTTCAGAGTTTGGTCTGGTATATATTTTAATTATTATGTATTTGGTGTTCATAGTGTTATGAGAAAAATGCTCACTTAAAAGGAAAACCAAAGCATTTGGAGATGCAACAAAGCATACTTTATTGGAAATTACTTGTAGTCATCACTGGGCTCCCTGCCAACAAACTGCAGGAGAGTGTCTGCAGTAACCCCACTCCAAATTATATCAATATTGAGATAAAAGTATTAATGCAATTATACAGCATCTTTTCCTCTGTTTTGATAAGCTGTTAGATTGATTGACCTTACTATTATTTTTTATACTTCTAATATTCTTCATGATACTATCAACGTATAGCATAAACATCAGTGTTTAAATGATAATCTCTTGTGATGATATAGGTGTTGAAGAGCAAGCAAGAGCAAGTTATATTAGCTGTCTCCATTTTATGGCCATACGACTAGGTGTTAAGTTCTAAGTTCAAATTATTGCTACCAAACCTTTACAAAGGAAATTAACAAGCTTTAATATGCCCTATATCCAGTGCTGGGATTCACATATGTGAACAACAGGTTCTCTGTGTGGATGCCACCTCTGGAAGTCCATTCTGGGCCTGGGCAACAAAAAATTAGTTACTGGTTCTGCCGAACTGGTGCAAACCGGCTGAATCCCACTACTGCCTATATCACCACAACAGATACAGTTTGTCTAATAATTAGGTTAAATTCTCCTTACAATTCTTATAGTTGCAAATATAGAAATATGTTCCAGTTTACTATGACTAGATCTTCCATTCTGCTATTAGCAGCTCAAGGTGTTAGCTTCATTTACAGCTGCTAGGATCAGGTCATATTCTATGCAAAAGCAGTAACAATAGTAATGGTAGTCTAATCAGAATTACATAGATATTGCAAGTATCTTAGATACTTGCATAGATACTTAGATACTATGGTTGCAATACTAAACATGTATTTTGCTTTGTTTGGATCAAATGAAAATCTCAGTACAAACTCATATCACTGAGGAGCTTTCAAATAGTGTAATAGGTGTCAAGCATGTAGCAATTTTAGATGTATTATACCTCTGAATAATATGGTTAACTGCTTGTGATGACTGCCTAAATCATAGTTTGTTAACTAGGTTTCTTTGAGTTTGACAGATGCTGATACTGGGATACATTCAGTGGATTTTGTGACTGTTAGCCATTGGTTTGTGGCTGGAATCCTATACTTACTATCAAGGAATAAGTTCCTTTGAAATCTGTGCTGCTCACTTCTGAGTGAGTAGTTGTATCCGAGATAGTGTTACAGTAGGAATTTAATCTGTTTTCAAAGCCACCTGATAATACAAAATTCTGGAAGTTGTGGTTCAACAACAGCTGGAAGGCCAGAGGTTCCTCTCCCAAGATATAAACCAAGAAAAGTAAAAACAAGAGTAATATAGAATTAATCTCTCTAGTGCTGCTATATATTGTGAAGTTTGGACAAGGATCACAATGTTAAAACTTAATTTAGCATGCAAGGCTGCTTCATATTTATAAAAATGTCTGATTTAATATTAATCTTTTGTTGTCTTTTGTTTACACATTTTGAAACTTGATTTTTATTCTGTCTTTTAAAAGTCTGCAATATAACAGGCACATTGTTCTCAACCAAGTTAGGACATAAATAGTTTTCCAGCAACAGTGCAGGAGAGGAAATGATTGTTGATTGCTCTCTTCTCACAGGCCTCAACAGTAAACAGATCGTACTACAAGGTCAACACTGGCACAGCAAAGACTCGTGTTTCTGTTGCAGCCTTTGCCGTAAAGCACTGCTGGGTCAGCCGATCACCATTCACCATGGTCTGCTCTTCTGCTCTGAGACCTGTAGTTTGGAAAAGGAATCAGCTTTGTCTTCCAGTGGCTCGGATTCCTCTGACTCTGCTTTCATCTCTGCTCCATCCCCGGACTCCACCCCAATTTCAAGAGCTAGAAACAGCAGCCCTGACTGCTCCTCTGAAACTGCGAAAACTCAAAGAGATGGCTGTGGGGAAAGGGGAGGTGCACTTGGTAAGGCTTTTGCATGTCATCCTCTCGAGGTTTGGGTGGAACAGATGCTATTTGATCCTGCCCAAATGAAGATTTTCTATCTTGTCTCATGCAGTCTTATTTAAGATTCTGTTGGTAATATATCCTCAATATACTTCCACTGAACTTCCAACTAACTTCTATCACTGCACATTTGAAGGCAATCTATGCCAACGTGCTGACATAGGAAGAAGGCAGCTGACAACTATTATCTGTCTGTTCTCACAACTCAAGAGATTGCAGATGAACATGTGCTAAGAGGGAGGAAAATCTGTGCGGTTCTAGGACTTCAAAAATAGCCAACCAATCATTGACTTGATGGTAGTTTCCAATACAGACAACAATAGCAATAATAGTAGAAATGGTACCTTCGGATGAAAATGACGTTATAATACTGGAATTCTTGAAATTAATAGAAACTAATGCTCAGTGTAGGTGATTACATATCTTAGATGTCAAAAAAGCAGATTTTAATGAATTCAGAACAGTAATGAATACCAAAGAAATTGGGAAAGATAAATAAGAATTTATAGAACACAAGTTCTTAAAAGCACAGTTGCAAAGAATTCCAATGAGGGGGGGAAATGTAGATAGCAGAAAAAGCCAATATAATTTCCCCCAAAACTTACTGAAGATTTGAAAAGTTAAAAAGGACACTCATTAAGAGAGAAGAGGCTTGCAAACATGGAAGACTACATGTAGACATGTAGATGAGAAAACTATAATTAAAGATGCTAAGAATAATCAGATACGTTTCAAAGAAGCAGTGTTCCAGTTGTTTCATGAATAGCACATAAAACTAACAGAATAACAACAAAAAGGGCAGAACTAATTGACTCCTATTTTCAGTCACTCTCTTCTTCAGCCAGTTATGAAGAACCGTTTGAAGAAGCAGGTTTCCAGTTCTAGCTTGATAAAAATATAATTGCCTACTTGAATTTGAATGGAATACAAAAGCAATTTGCTGATGGTTTGGTCAACATAACTGGTGGATTATATATGATTATACATTCTCTTTGAGAAATCCTGCATAACCAGTTTAGCGAACGTAGCTACAGAAGAACAGTTATCTCTATCTTCAAAAACAGGAAAAAGAAGAATCCAGGGAACTACAGACCAGGCAAACCTCTAGGACAGATTATACAATCACATTAGGGAATATCAGATTCTAACTGAATAGTAATCAAAATTTAAGAGCAGTTACAACTAGAAAGAGGAAAAAAACACTGAGTTTTCCTTTGATTCAAACAGCTTTCAGACAGAGCTTTAATTTGGATTCCTGCAGTGAGCGGGACTTTTAACTTAAATGACTCTAGCTCAATGAATCTATGAAATAGCTTCATGGAATAACTGGAACCCTTAGCCGAGTTAAAAAATGCAAAGCCATAATGTTTGATTTTGATTCTGTGTGGTACATGGGCCTAGCTACTGTAGTTTCTAAACCATGATTTATGTCTTAGCAGATTCTGTGAATCAAACTTTTATAGTTTATACAAGAAACCAGAGTAAAAATAAGCTATAAAGTACTGTAATGTGTGAACAAGCCTGTATGGACATTTCAACCGCTTGCTAACTCATTGATACCAGAAAATGGTTATTGGAATGTTTTCTAGGAGTTATTCAGTAATCAGGATCATCCTCACTTCTCATAACTGCTAATCTTTAATTCCTTTTTGCAGTGACTGAAAGGCTTCACTCATGTGGGAATCCCTCAGTGCGTGCTGAGTTTGACAGCCAAAAGGAAGCAGTTTCTTTCAGAAGCAGAACTATCACTCCACAGCTTCATGTATTTGAGTCCTTGACTATTTCACCTCAAGAGGATGTACGAATCTCCATCTCTCATCCCATGGACACAGCTTGGAGCACCACAGTTGTGAGGGATAATCACAATTTGAAAACATATTTTCAAGAAACATCTCAGCAACAAGCGGACTTCCACTTCAAAAGCAGACCCTCTGTAACCTCACAGGCATCTGTATTAATTATGGATTTTCCAGACAGAATGCATGAAGGCAGCAATGGGGAACAGGAAGCTACTATGGGACAAGATGATGCCAAGTACCTCACTTGCTCATCCTCATCTTCTTCTGACTCTGAGCCAGAAGGCTTCTTCTTTGGGAAGCCAATTCCAAAGCCTGGTTCCAGGTGCGTAGCTTTCACCAACATGGAGCAGGAAACACTTGGGAAAGGAATGGGGTGGGCTGCCAGAGCAAGAGCCAACAGCAAACACTGTAGTATATCCTAGCAGATAGACAACAGCCATCTGAACAGAGTAAAGCAAAGGGGAAAGAGATAGTAATGAAAGCAGATCATCTTCTGCAATGAATAGATTAAAATTAGTATCAGAAACCTGCTCAAAGATGCTTGTATGCATGCATAAATATTCCCATTCTCTTCCTGCTGCAAGGCTGGTAAGTCCAAAAAGCAGATAAAAAAGTCAGCATTTGTTTTATAATTTTGGATGCCATGGAGAATTATTTCTATTTGGCTCACTCAAGAGTTTAAAATTAATTCTTAAATTTTCTTCGTAAGATAGATGCTGAAGAAAGGAAAAAAAGGCTACCTGCTACTCAGACTATATTACTGTTATTTAGTTTTGATGATATTGGGGGAAAGCTACAGTATTCAACCTTGGCTCTGCCAAGCACGGAGTATTTCAGGTCGACAGGATGATTACTCCAAGTTTGCTCTGAAGAAACTAACCACTTAATGCTCTTTCACCTGTCAAGGAAACAGGTTTGATCTTATACTTGTTTTCTGTACTTGAGAAGATGTTTTTCCAAAACATTATGCTACAGGACTTATTTTCATGTTGACTCAGATTTCCTATCTCGGCATCAGATACAGCCTCATTTGAATGTCTGCAGCTGACTCCCACACTCTATCAAGACTGTAATTAAACACACACTTGTGGTAGGAACATTAAGTCAGTTACAAACTGGGGCCTCCTATAGCAGCAGTTCTGACTGGATGTTGTAGACTATATGTTATTTACACAGATGTGTATGTTCTGGAAGTTAAAATAATGAAATAAAATACAATTTATCAAATGAGATTTGAGGCTGTCAGATCAGTGGGTCAGATACACAGGAATTGAAGCAACAGTCTATAGAGATTTTAATGTTTTCAAATCAATGACAGGTTAAGAGTGAGTTCAAAGAAAAGTGGGCGAGGTAAGCACTTTGGAGATGTGATTCACTTTTGGTGGAGCATACAGAGTTCAACTATAGACAAGAAGGGTAGAAAAATAACATCAGATGTGGCACTGAGACCTCTTGTCAGGCCATAAGACGACAAATGTTACAGCAGTGAAGGCACAAGGTTTACATTCATACAGATCACATACACATTCATGCTGCTAAAAGGAAGGTCCATTTGCATAGTAACACTTTGCTTGGGAAAGATTAATAGGAGATGATGTTAACTGAAAAAGAAGAGGCAGAAATTAGGAAAATACGGTAATCGCCTTTCCTTTGGAAGTCTTCCCTAACGTACTAGAAGCTGGTGCAGCTTCTTGGAATTAAAAAAAAAAGGAAGCAAGAATTGTTTTCCTCTGACTCGACTGTTGACAGCCATGTTTATACTTCTCTTGTGGAATTAAGTCAATTAAATCAAAACCAAATTCTCATTTCAGGATTTGAGAAGTGGTCAGGAGTCAAAAAGAAGGAATGCTGTTTTCCTTCAATTTTGCTAGGCTGAAGGAAGAGGACAAAAGGATGGTGATTTTGTAGCATAATGATCAATGTTTTCATTGATTATTTTAAGAAAATGCTTTCTTGAAGTGAAGGCTTGATAAATTTGGATACAAAGTAGAGATAGATTTAATCTTTTTATTTCACAGCTATTTATAAAGCTCCTCTCCTTGGACAGGATCTGCAATATAAATGTTAATTGGAGAGTGGAACACGTTAATAGAGTTATTATGGTAATGTTTCTGGAAGCTCATATATCAAATCTTGGAGCATCTTCATTGGGTTTTAATAGAAATGGAAAACTTTTTTTCCAATGCTTTTGCCAAATTAGAAATTCCCTTTTCAATTGTGGGCTATCTTTTCCCAATACATAGAAGCTCCTAGACAAATCTTTTGTTCGATAAGACATAAACACCCATGAAATAGTAATATTCCACAGGCCAAAGCTCTCCTCACCTCCCCTGTAGTCATTTGCATAGCCAATTATTTCAACAGTGAGTGAGATGACAAATTAGAGTGCAGTCCAAAAAGAATCAAACTGATCCTCCTTGAGCTAAATTATGATCAATATATGATCAGTTTTTAATACTGCTTCAAACTAGCTGTAAGACAAGAAGAGATTTTAGGGGAAGGCGGAGAGGCAAGTGGAATGGGAGTTTAGAAATTGTGTCTGATTTGTTTAATGGCCTTTCCTCAACTGTAAACAAAAGGTATCTACCAGAAAACATGGTTATTTTCTTAACTATCAGAAGGGCTACCCAGACATGCCTAATACAAATAGCCTACAATATTATCTTCCTAAAATTCAACAACCAGCCATGCAGACCAGGAACTGAAAGGATATTCAGACTGCCTTAGGTCAGAACTGCTTTGAAATGACAGCTAGGTCCCTTGTATGCATTGGCCAGAGTCACACACTGAGTTAAATTAGGGGGTGCCGCTTAGGCAGGGGGAACAAAGTAGTAAATTAGCCCTTTCCCATTTTTGCTTTGCACAAATTTTTCATTTGCATTAAGTGTTTGTTTTGGAAATCAAGCTATTCACTACGTAGTTTAGTAAGTATAATTTTAACAATTTAATTGATGTTTCAGATCAAATCAACTTTATTGTGATCGTTCACCAGCAGAAATTGATGTTTGTATTTTAGTCTCTGTGTATAACATTTATGTGTTTATCTGTGATTAATAAGCAATTTGTAAAATCAGAACTTAAAGACTGAAATCTAGCTGTCAGCAAAAATCTTGGGACAGATAGGAATAAAAACTCCATCATATAATAATGCTTTATAAAAATGTCCTTTCTTTGCCATGAAGTCTTGTTTTTATGTTAGGGAAAAATGTAATGCCTTTATGAGTTAGACAGCAGGCAGTGAGGCCTGCTCCTCCTAGTGGGTGCTCTTGGATACTGCCTGTCCGTCAGGGAAGTGCTAAGCTGAACACAGACCAAACCAAGGTCAGGCCCAGAGACAAGCCAGTCAGTCAGGGTTTTTTTTGTTGTTGCAACCAATCGATCTAAAGCCATCTCCATCAAAATGCAGACATGACCCAGCTGCGTTTGATTATGCAAGATGGTGTTTGTTGACCTGAAAAGCGGATCCTACTTCTGTGGGAATAACACTAGGAAGATGATAAGATGGGTTAAACAGCAGTTATTACTTACACTGGATCTTATATGGATTCAATGCTATTCCATTTTTGGGATTGTCCTATTTTACCACCCATCAGACATACATTTGTTTTTGCTATATTTCCTTGTGTGAAGGGTCCCTTAGCTGATGAGTCAAAATCAGGGCAGAGGGCCATATGGTAGGTCATTCAATTTTCTTCCAAAAATAAGATACAGAAATTTTCTAGCTCTAAGCCATGTTGCTAGTCCAACATAATTGGAAAAATGAGATTGCAGAAAGTCATTCGTACCACATGAAGATTAAAGAAGGAGCAACATACTGTATGTATTCCAATGCAGAGAATGAGATATGATCTAAATAGTAGCCCTTTTATTTGGTGTACATAAAATCTTAAAACCCTGTGGTGGACCTTTATTTATTGTCCAAAGTTCCACATAAAGATATATTGAAAAGATGCTGAGATAAAGAAAAAATGGATTAAGCCTGCCTTCATTATCTTATTTGAATGCTTAACTTGGAAACCTCAGCCAGAAGCTTAAGAAATATATATCTGAATAGGAACAACACCCTGAAGGCAAACTCACCAACAAAGGCAGCTCTGAGAGATAAGTTGTCTCAAAATGATTTTTTTAAAAAAAAAATGCTACTTCATAGATTTGAGAGGAGCAAATGCTATTTTTACCAGGGCTTCTCTTGAGTATTACTGGAACATCACAGAACAGAGATCTTCTCCAGCTTGCTTCTGCACAAAGACCAACATTCAAAACTGCTCAACGGTATCTTTAATACCCTAAAAAAGAACTTCTTGTCTATTGCCAATAATATGTGATGTTTCCATGTAACTCAAAGTATAAATCTAGTAGATTCTATTCCTATTCCAGTTACTGCCTGACCCGAGTTGCCTGAGCCATTCAGAATCCATTAGGCATCACACTCAACTTTTTACAGTTTTTTGCTTCCCTCCTCCCAATTTTCTCTTCCAAAGTTCTTGGATTGATATTACAATAATGCTTTCAAATCTGCTAGTTGTCACTTCTGCACTCTGTAGCTATTGCAGGAGAATGTGGTTTCTCAGCTCTGCTGCCAAAAGGAGGCCTTCTCCAAGACTATCGCTTTATCCCAGGCCTGAATAGAAAGCTTAATTGACTTAGAAAATGCTTCAGTTACATTAGATAGATTTGGCAATGTGATGTCTTCTCAGCTGGCTTCAGTTAAGCTGTCAATGTAGTTCTTTAGCAGGCATTCATAGTAGTCTCCAATCTTTCTCAGGTTAGCTCGTAGTGCTGAGCTTATTGCTTCTATCATGCAGGGTTCCTTTTCCACCAGCATGATGGCTATTACTCCAAAGTTGAGAAGGACCTTCAGGTAGGCCTAAAGTGAAAGACCAAATTCCATCAGGCCAATGAATAAGCAATGCATTTTTAAGACCACACTACTGATACTCCATCTATAATCACTGGGGCTATGGCAATGATCAGAAGAGCATAAAACGGACGGGCGGGCGGGGGGGAGGGAAACACCAAGAATATATAAAAGTAAATATGTATCATTGTTTTTAAAAAGTTCAAAGTAGAGAATACACAAAGCATCCATGTTTGCAATTTTTGTCCTTGTTTTTCCCAGAAAGCACTTCTGGAGTAAACTGGATATGGTGTGCATGTGGATAGCAGCAGTATTATTTCAAATGATTAGAATTCAGATGAGTCTGTTGAATAACAATTAATTCAGTCTATACGGGTAAAGTTCCCCTTGTGTCACAGCCCCATCCACATTTGGAACATCATTGAGCTCAACTATGGATGTAACACTGAAAATGTACACTGATTGGACAGAGAAGATAAATTCTTCGAAACAAAGGTTGTCAACTAGACACTGAAAAGCGAAGTTATTTCTTTAAAACAGGGGTGGCAAAGCTGGGCCTTCTGAAAAATCTCTTCCAGCAGCCACAGTTCATGGCCAATTGTGGAAATGTTGATTGTCACTGTTCAGCAACTTCTGGAGTATTAAAGGCAGGCATATTGAGTAAGAAAGATAACCTTGAATGAAACATGCAATATTACTCCATGTTTTCATCAGGGCCATCTTCCTTTCATACTCACTCTAAACAAATCATGAATTCTCAGAATCTAATTTACAAATTATGATTTAGAGTTTATAATGTGTGCTTATGTTCCCTGATTGTGTAGGTCTTGATCGCAGTCTCAGATATAAGTGGCCTGATAATAAATAAAGGAATACAAAGAAGCCCAATCCTTAATCACGCAGGTGAAATGCACAAGCTAAGTCCTCTGACTCCAAAACTAGTTTTCTAAAAGTGTTTTTCTTTCTTTCCTCTCTACCATTTCTTTTGTTATCTTCATCAGTCATGTTTGGGAGCTAGTGGGGAAGCTCAGTTTCTCCTTACCTGTTCAAGCTCTTCTTTTCTTGCCAGCACTGCTGCAGAGCGGTCCTTAGGAGTCCAGGATGGGACTGAAGAATTAGTTTCTTCTTCAGCATTAAGGTGGCAAGGAGAGGTTGTTTTGTTCTTTTTGGTTGACGGCTGTATCAATACATTTCTCAATGAGATATGTAGTTAACAAAGCTAACAGCCTCCTCAATTTAAAAAAAACTGCTACAAAGGATTGCATAAAACTAGACTATTCGTATTTTGAATACTTAGGAAAAAGGAGGTCTAGAATGTATATAGTAATTTTGCTACAAAGTAGATCCAACTTTCCAGTACAGATAGTCCTCGAGTTATAACTGTAATGAAGCCTGCCCATTGGGGTTGAAAGTCAGGACAAACGTTAAATGAACTGCCTCAGGTAAAGATCACCCATCTCTGCTCTCTCCACGGATCGTTAAGTGCAACACGGAGTGCCTCAGGGTGGGGGTGGGGGAGATCCTGGGAGGCCTAGTGCAGGCTCAAGCCCACTTGCGTCAAGCCTCCTAAGGCTGCCCCCATCCCAAGATGCTTCCTGTCCCTTGGATGGCTCTCAGACGTGCCCACAAACAGCTGTCTTGCCAGCAAAAAACAAACGGGGAAGGAAAACATTGAGCCCCCTGCCTTTCTTGGTTGTGCCACTGCCCATCATCCTGCTAAGTTGCCCCTGCCTTTCTGGGGCAAAAAAAAAAAAGGGACCAGTTCCCTAGCCTTTGAGAGCTTGCTGTGGGTTGGAGAAACGAAGGTCAGATCTTTGGAATCTGAGCTTTGTTTCTCCAGCCCAGCACAAGAATACTGCTCCATGCATGCAGCAGAAATCCTTTTGCTGATGGCAGCAGCTTGCAACCTTCCCTGCTGGCTTCCCCACTGACTTTCTGGGGAATTTAACAGAGAACATTGTTAAACGGAGATCACATTGTGGGGCACTTGACAACCGATTTTAAGTGTGAATGGTTACCAAGCACCCAGATCACAAACATGTGACTGAGAGGGGAGCAGCACAATGTTTTATGATAACTGGAAATGCTTTATGGACCATAAAAAATAGTGTTAATTTTGAATAGTCATTAAATGACCAGTTGTAAGTCAAGGACTACTTGTATTGTGAGAAACTTGTAAGTTAAAGGGAATTTTTGGATGTTAACTTTCATTGTGTACAATACTTAATCACATCATTCCTGTGAATGCATTATGACATGTGACAACATTCTCCTTTACTCCCCACAGATGTCTATGCCAGTGGTGGCGAACCTATGGCATGGGTGCCAGAGGCGGCACTCAGAGCCCTCTCTGTGGGCACGCGCACAATCGCCCCAGTCCTAGGCCTTCAGCTGGGTTTTATAAAACCTTTTCGCTTTAGGCCTCCACCGCCATGTGCAAAAAAAAAAAGGTTCAATCAATCAATCAATTTCAACTTCTCGCAGGAAAAAAAAAGATCTTGCAAAGTTGGAATTGATTGATTGAACTTTTTAGTCCCACCCACTCTGCCATTACCACTGCAGCCATGCCCACCCAATGGGCCATGCCCACCCGGCACTCGACGATGCATAAGTGGGTTTTGGGTTGCAGTTTGGGCACTCAGTCTCTAAAAGGTTCACCATCACTGGTCTATGCATATATATGTTCACACAATCAAAAGCATGTATATAATTAAGATATGGCTTATTTAACATAGCCTCTGGAAATCCATATGTATTATAAACTACCTTCAAAGCCTTTCTTCCAGTCTTTGATGTTGCTTTTTTTTTCTTTTCAATTATCTTAGGTTCCATCAATTGTCTGCTCTCTCTTATTTCCTTTTCATTCTACAGGCCCAGAGGAGAAAAGATCATGTTAGGATCCAAAAGGCAAATACTGAGATAATACCAGAAAGCCACCTGTTTAAAAAAAAACACAACGGAGCAATGTTGGTGCATTTGCCACCAGTAGTTATTGTCCAGTGAAGATAAATAAATAAAATTTAAAGGGTATTCAGCTGTATGCAAAAATTTAGATATCCCTGGTTAAATTGTATGCTTCAGAGAAAGGTTTTTGGAATGGGCTTTGCAGTCCACAGATTTGAATATTACAGTAACTTGGGGGGGGGGATTTCAAACATTCAGCATACATAAGGAGTCCTAAGAATATTTCTGAGCTAGAAGAGTTTGCAATAGTGGCGAATATCTGTAGCTCAGGTGTAGGATGAAGGTGAAGGTTCGTTCTCCGAGCTTGTGGGTTGGTTTCGGAACGTTTCATTACCAGGCTAAGTAATATCTTCAACAGTATTTACAGACATCCCTTAAACGCTGCTGAAGATGTTACCTAGCCTGGTAACGAAATGTTTGGAAACCAACCCACAAACTCGGAGAGCGAATATTCAACATAGAAGAGTTTCTTGGTTCTGCAAGGAAGAATAGTAAAAAAAAAAAAAAAGCACAAAACAAAACAAACGTAAAAGTTTGAAAGGAAGAATAAAAAGACCCTTAACTGAAATGTTTAGAAGCTGATACTTCTGCCAAAAAAAATGTTACAAAGGGTGTCCAAATGTTTGTACCTACCACATTCTCTCTTTTCTAAACAACTGCACATAAATAGGAAGTTTGCATGTAGATTAGCAGAAAAATATCATGTTAACTTTGTACCATATGGAAATTTGTCAGCATATGTTCACCTAGAGATTTACTGAAACAACCAATTTAACCTAATTATTTGCATACAAGCATAAAGAATATGTGAAGAAAGGCTGCTAGGTTCTGTCGCCGGCAATTCTAGGAGTTGCAACACTACTAAAGTATACATTATTCATCCTGTTGTCCCAACCCAATACTGGCATGCCCTTGAGCACACCAAGGTGGGATTGTAAACTTGATTTTATTCTGCAGAAGAAAGAACAGAAGGAGATCTCTCTTAAAGTTTGTACACCCTCTCAATGCCCACTGCTGGGTTTTTATACAGTATCCACCCCAATTTCCAGTATATTTCATGTTATAGGACCACAAGATGTTTTCTGTGTCCTAACACCAACATCTCAACGTTTCTGCATACATACAATGTAATACAGGTAGTCCTCAATTTACAACTGGTCAATTAGTGATGGTTCAAAGTTATGACAGACTCTGCAAAAGTTAGTTGCAACCTGGTTTCAAAGTTATGGCAGCAGTCATTTAAGGGCCATCCCAATTCCCGACCTTAATTGGCAGACTCCATTATAGTCGTAAATCAAAGACTACCTGTATTCAGCAAAACTATTCCTAACTTGTACATTGGCTAATCATGTTTCTACATATTTCATAACATCTTCCAGAAAGTGTCCACTTCTGGGAACCATTTTTAGCTATAATATATGCAAACTTTTCCTGTTTGTGCCTTATGTCTTGTCTCATAGTACATTTGGGCTTACATTTTCACAAGCTAAGCACTATGCCTTATTCTAAAATGTAAACTTTTGATGAATTTTTATTGAGGATTTTTATTGAACATTTTGGAGGGATTTGGGTCCTCTCTACTAGTCCTATAAAACTTACATGGACAATTGTATGGATGTGTATGTGGAATGTAACAAGTTATACAAAAAAGTTATATACACTTTGGGATCATGTAGTTGTGTTAATATGTGAGTGAAGAATAAATAGACATTTATAGCAAGTGGTTGTAACCAATTGCCATGGGCAAGCTAAACTGCAGATCCTACAGCAGAATCACTCTGCCCTGTTTGTTAATCAAACAAACTATAATTGCACCAATGCAGTCCAAAGACATCTGGATTGGGACATGGGTGATTCCCCTGGGAGATAGGTTTATTTAATAACAGCAAACTAAAACTATATTAAGCCTAGTGCTTATCTATACTAATTATCCAGTATATAATGGATAATTTTAAGTGTCCAGTTTCCCAGAATGATTTTATGGTGAGATAATTTCCTGGAAGGGTAAGTGAATAACAAAATACAAACACAAGGAACAAATGTAGAAAAAAGACAACAGCACACATACTTAATTTTAAAGGTATTACCAATCATATAATAGACACATGAAAATTGGTAATAGAACTCAAATACCAAAAGGCCAGTCAAAATATAAACACTGTATGTGATTGCTATCAAATAAGTTTCCAGGAGATTCCTGAATGTAGATTCTTAAACTGATAGTGAAATATTAATTGCAGCCTAGTATCTTTCTCCTACACCAGGGCCTCCTACCAACTTTGCCTCTCCTAGGGGCAAAAGACAAGAAAATGAGAAAAATTGGGCTGGATACTGATGGCCAAATCTGGCCCTAGGTCTCCTTTTCCAATAAGCAACCAAGTCCGAAGATCATTTAGAGTACTCTGATAAAGTGTGGTCTCCCTATGAAAAGGGGGAACCCCCAGAAATGGATTACATTTACTTTTATAGTTAGCACAACGAAGGACTTCAAAGCAAAAGCTGATTGGTTTAGAAATAGTCATCTGTTCAGTTACATCACAAGAAGTACAGCATAGCCACAAAAAAGAGCATTGTATTCTGAATAAAGGTAAAAGAAAGAAAAATTGACAAACAAAAAACATCAAAATGGGTTTGGGTAAGATACATTCTCAGTGCTTCTCAAGGTTGGAGGCTTGAGAACAGCTAAAAATGAAACTGTTATCTACAATGTGCTGAATGCTCTCCTGCCGGTCCTGGTTTCTGAAAGAGAGACTTTTTCTTGAAGGTTAAGTCTTATGGGAAATTATCAGCAATGCAATTGAAAAAGCAAATTTAAAATACAAGAAAACCCATGCGAATTAACCAGTGCAACAGTATTACAAAAAACATGTTTCAAGTATTACAAAGACCGTCCTCTGTGGCCCTCAATACCCAAGAATTAACATAACCTTTATGTTAATTCCTAAAGCAGACAGTCTGAATTTCCTTTCATGGTAATGGAAGAAGTGGGAATACACTTTCATCTTTGCATCATCTCTTCTGATATGATATCATTTATTAGTTTCTCTTCACCCTCATCTAGCATGGTCAGCAGTAGGATAAAACCATATTTTCTTACCGCAATAGATCTCTCTGGAGAAAAGTGGTGTGGCATTCCATAGACATTACTTATTTCTGTGAAATAAAAACAAAATCAGACACAGATTATTATTTTCTTCATAGAGATGCTTGGTTTTCTATTCCAAGACCAAAACAATACAAATGCAAACAAAGAAGTAGAAAACAATATCAGAGTGGTATAAAATATAAAATAAAATAAAATACTGGTATAGAACCAGGTTGGTCTAGTGGTTAAGGCACTAGGCTAGAAAGCAGGAGACCCTGAATTCAAGTCCCACTTAGTCATGAAAGCCAGGTGGGTGACTTTGGGTCCATCACTCTCAGCCCAACCCAAGTCACAGGGTTGTTGTTGTGAGGAAAATAGGAGGAAGGTGTGTTAGATAGTTTTACCAGTTTGAGTTATTTGTAAAAAATTTAAAGGCACAATATAAATTAAATTGTAATCATACATTCTTCCATGTAATTTTGGAAATCTTTATCCAAAAAAGATATTCAACAAGGCCCAATTATTACTTTATTCTTAATTTACGAAGTTCTTTTCCAAAATATAATCATGTTCTCATGGAAGGAAGTATTTCTTCATAAAAAGTTCAATCAATCTCTTGAATTCATTACAAGATGTAATTATTCCTGCCGACATTGAAAGGCACTTCAATAATCTTATGACACATGCCTTTCAGTTTGCTTAATAATTTTGGGCTTCCCATCGGCATCTCATTGGCCACTTTTATTAATTCAATATTAAGCTCCCCCCATAGTTTTCCTTTTGGAGATCACATTATCAAGAAAAAAAGCATTCAATTATAACCTCTGGTTGAAGCTTAAAAAAAAAGCTAACGCACAATAATTTGTTAAGAAACTCTCCTAAAGGTACTAAAACTCAATCCCTTCAATGAGAACAGAATAGGTTACATACATTCTGAACTATTTCTGACATAAAACCAGAATCCTCAGAAAAAGCAAACCTTTGGAAACATGGAGGTGTTTTATTTTACAAGTTAAATAAGGAGAGCAACATCTCTGCCACAAACGCTCTCGGGATGGACTGCAGCTCTGTTGACAATGGCAATGGCAATGGAAGCCACAACTTCTTCCCAACTTCCCAACTTCTTTCCACCTGAAGGGGGAGAAAAGGACTCATTTGAGCAGCAGCATTCTTCTGTATCTGACTTAACTAATACATCACATTTAAAATTCAAGGTACTTGTAAGATGGTTAAGAATGTAAGATTAAGTCTTACTCTCACAAACTAAAAACAAAGATATTCACTCGTTAAAGACATTTGCCACCTGAATGAAGTACTAATTGGCTCAATGGGAGGGCAAAACACAGTGAAGATGCAGCAATGAAGTAAAAAAAATAAATACAAAAAGTCTGAGGGCAAAGCTGGTGCTTATGTGGAAATGTCTGTATCTCAGTCTGATGCCCACTAGAACATTCCCAAGAGCATTTAATCTGAATATATCCACCTACTATTTCCTTTTTGCTATGAGAATTCCTGTTTTTTCATGGTCCTTTTCTTAATTTATCCTATCCATGTGGCCCTACTTTTTCTTACTTGCCTGATTCCTTAAACACACACACACACACACACACACACACACACACACACACACACACACAAGCTATCCAAAGTACCTATCCAACTTCTGAGATCTTGAATTTTGTTTCCTTTTTGGAGGGGATCTTGAAGTACGCTTTCGCTTGCACATTGCCTTCACACCATGTTCTTGCATGAGAGAGGTTTTTGGGCTACAGTCCTCTTTCTGAGAAGACTGTTCTTGTCTGCAAGAAGTTTTTGATTTATGCTTCTCTCTTTGAGGGGAGTTTTCTTGTTTGTGGGAAGATTCTGAACTATGTTCTCGCCTACAGGATAATTTTGAACTTCTGTCCTGTCTTTCAGTGGATGGGTCTCTCTTGCCAGAAGATTTTGAGCTACAATCTTGCCTGCCGTAGGATCTTGAACTTTGACAATGCAAGTCTCTTGAGGTCTGATTTGTACTAGAATGCTTGGAATTGGTGTTGTGATGAATCTTTTGAAAACTTGACTTGGATTCTACCAGGCTTTCAACATTATGTTTTTCATTAGAAGAAATAGAAGTAGACACCTGAAAAGAGAATGAGACCATCCAATAAAGAATCAAGACAAATCCATCTTTTTCAATTTCAAATTCAGAACCACTCATGAAAATTCAGAGTGTCATTAATACTAAACTCTAGGCTAAAATGTTAATCTCATAGCTTCCTGGCCTATGAATGCTATCTAGTTCCACTGTATAATTGTGACACATTATGTTTTTCCCCCATCTCAAGTTTAACTTTATCCACAGAGCACAACAATTCTCTCTTTTTCTATTCTGAAACATACTGAGATCACCCTTTAATTTTTCCAAATAACAGACTATGTGAACTATAGGACTTGTATATATCTACAGGGGACCAAGTTGGAGAGATGCTTTAAAGTGTCAAAGTAGGTCTTTGCTTTTCTTGGAAGCAACTGTTTCTCCTCCTCTCTATACCCCTCATTCACTCTTCATTCATATCTCACACCTAGGTTTTATTTCCTCTTACTAACATTTCTTTTCATTATGACCAGAATCAACTTACTGAATCTTTGTAACATTCAGAGACTTTGTGACACTGGTCAGCTTGGTTCACACTCCAGGGTGGCTCCTGATAATCTTCAGGTGCCCATCCTCTCTGGTTTTTAGCCTGTAGTTGTGGGGAAAATAGGAAGAAGGTGTGTTGGATATTTTCACTGCCTTGATTTATTTGTATTTGATGGGGAATGAATGAATGAAAAGGAGCAGCTTCCCAAGTGTACAACTAGAGATAAATGAAACAAAACAGATAGATTAAGACAACAAAGGGAAGTGGAGGACACACAAAATAATCTTTTACAGATTGCTGCCTACTATATATGTTTAAACTTCAACTAATTCCCAGGGAGTAGCTTTCTTGGGGACTTTCTGACATAAGAAAAACTGAACAATCGACATTCCTGTAGTCACAAATAAATTCAAAATTCAAAATTGGACCTACATATATTTCCAAGGAAAATATATGCAAAGGGTTTTCCCATTCTTACCAATCTAGTATCTTTTTCTCTCACTAGCACAGGTACACAGCGAATATCACTGAGGGTACTCGGAAGGCTGGAAGAGTCAAGAGCTGGAACAACATAAACTTGAGAGTCTTCTGTATCATTCTGCTTGGCTGAAGTTTCAGTCTATGTCAATTTAAAACAAAATCAAGATTAGAGCATTTTGGGAAACAGATTTTCAGGCAAAAGAGGAATTGAACAACCAAAATTCCTGTAGTCACAAATAAATCCCAGATTCCAAATTGAACGTACTTATATTTCCAAGGAAAATATATACAAAGAGTTCCCATTCTTACCAATTCATTATCTTTTTCTCTCACTAGCACAGATACACAGGAAATATCACTGAGGGTACTTGGAAGGCTGGAAGAATCAAGAGCTGGAACAACATAAACTTGACAGTCTTCTGTATCATTCTGCTTGGCTGAAGTTTCAGTCTATGTCAATTTAAAACAAAATCAAGATTAGAACATTTTGGGAAACAGATTTTCAGGCAAAAGAGGAATTGAACAACCAAAATTCCTGTAGTCACAAATAAATCCCAGATTCCAAATTGAACGTACTTATATTTCCAAGGAAAATATATACAAAGAGCTTTCCCATTCTTACCAATTCATTATCTTTTTCTCTCACTAGCACAGATACACAGGGAATATCACTGAGGGTACTTGGAAGGCTGGAAGAATCAAGAGCTGGAGCAACACAAACGTGACAGTCTTCTGTATCATTCTGCTTGGCTGAAGTTTCAGTCTATGTCAATTTAAAACAAAATCAAGATTAGAACATTTTGGGAAACAGATTTTCAGGCAAAAGAGGAATTGAACAACCAAAATTCCTGTAGTCACAAATAAATCCCAGATTCCAAACTGAACGTACTTATATTTCCAAGGAAAATATATACAAAGAGCTTTCCCATTCTTACCAATCCCGTAACTTTTTCTAGCACAGGTACACAGGGAATATCACTGAGGGTACTTGGAAGGCTGGAAGGATCAAGAGCAGGAGCAACACAAACTTGAGAGTTGTCTGTATCATTCTGCTTGGCTGAAGTTTCAGTCTATGTCAATTAAAACAAAATTGGAATTAGAATATTTTGGGAAACAGAATGCATGGATCTGTTACTGCAGAGACCTGGATCATCAGTTTGCTCATTTTGAGGATCATTGTTCATCCCTTTTATCAATTTACTTCTTTGTATGTCTTTTCAATTACTGAATGCTTTCAATCTTAACTACATACATTTCTAAAGTGAAGCATCTGGTTCAGGAGTATTCTGCAGAGGCCAGCTGAAATGCAAATTGTGTTACAAGTATGACTTTCATAATAAAATAATCAGCTCATCTAGAAACTAATTGTTTGAGTCTTCTCTAATCAGATAACTTCTGCAAACCCTTTTATGCTGCTTTCATGATAAAAAAATATGGATCAAACGGGAATGGGCAATAGGCTTAAATAGTGGAAATACCACGTAATTTATCCAGGTTTATTAATAAATCAGTTATGCTCAGCATCTAATAAATCATTTTTCCATATTAGTTTTACAAGATAAGTCATAAGCCTCTTGTCTAAGGAAAATGTGGATGACTTATTCTAACAAGGGAACATATTTTTCAATAAAATCAGACTCCAGTATGCAATTTCCATCAATCTTTTGAGAAGCAGTGAGGAAATATTTTAAAACACTATTTCTCAACCTTGGAAAATTGAAGATAGGTGCACTTCAACTCCTATTTTTCCCGTTTTAAAATACAAAATATTTTACTGGTAATTAACTGGTATATTTCATAAATTAAAATATATTTTACGACTGGTAAGATAATAACTTAGTAATAAGCCAAAGGTGAACTTCTGGATGTTGTCTAACCCACGTAAATCCTATTCAATTTGACCAAAGACAAGGAAATATCTGCATTAAAGATTATGAATACAATTGAGATAAGAGTGGTACCAAAAGCTTTAATATTTTAAGTGAATCTTAATATATCCTATTATTTTTCTGTCTCCAAGTTAGAAGACGTGAAGATAAAATTTCAACAATTTGAGTGCAGAATGGATGCTGTTCTTGCTAGGTTGTCTTCATCAATCTGAAGGCTTCTATTTATGTTGCATTTTACGTGTCATAATTCACAGCCAATGATCCTAAACTCTCTAATCAAACATAACTGGAGAGCATAAGGTTGTGGAAAAGGTACAGGTACGCCTCAATTTACAACCATTTGTTTAGTGACAATGTGAATTTATAACAGACAAAGACTTAGGACCGCTTTTCTCGCTTATGACCGTTGCAGCATCCCTATGGTGATGTGGTCAAAATTCAAACACTTTGCAACTGGCATGTATTTGTAATAGTTGCACTGTCCTGTGTCATGTGATCACCATTTGTAACCTTCCCACTGGCTTTCAACAAGCAAAGTTAACGTGGAAAGCCAGATTTGTTTAACAATTGCAGTGATTCATTTAACAACTGTGGCAAAAAGACCATGAAATAGGGCGCAATTCACTTAACAGCTGTCTTGCTTAGCAATGAAAATTTTGGACTCAACTGTAGTTGTAAGTTGAGAACTACCTGCAGTCTCAAAACAAACATATTTGACATAATGTTTAATTTGCCAACAGATATCGAAAGATGAATGAGAAATTAAGCATATTTTATATCAATTCTTGTCCAAATCTGTACAAAAGATTCTTCTCTGCATTTGAGAAGATAAATACAGTATTCACTGGTATACAAGTAGTTCAAGGGATATCTCTCAGTTAGAAATCTAGGTACAAGTGATGCAGAAACACTACAGCAGCAGAATGCAATTTCTTATTCATAATATTTATGCAGCAAGAAGAAAACAATAATTTAATACCATCTCAATTTCTTCTCTTCTCTCAGACTGATCATCATTAGCATTGTCTGACAGGAATGGTATTTCTACAGCTGTGGGTGAACAAACATGGCTGGAATCTTGTGCAGACTGGCTGGCTTGCTGCTGCAGGAAAAAGAAAGATTGAAGTTTGAGAATTGGAAAGAATCAGGTATTGATCAAATATTAAACAAAGAACAATCCCTTAACGACACACGCAACAACAACAAAATATAGTTTGTAAATAAAGCATTTTCACTATTCCTCAATAGCAATTATAAAAGATAGAAAAATAATATAACTGATTCATTAATAAATGCAAGTAATAGATATTTACTACCCATACAAAAAATTAGCTCAAATATCCACAGAAACGTCACAAAGCTTCAACCACTTCTGCTTTAAAATGGACCTGGCAAACATGCTTTTTAATATGATTAGAGCAATTTGTTGTTTAAACTTGTCCAATAAAGTTAGTTCTTCATTAGAAATCTGTACTAAGTGTACCCACCCACCCACACTCATTCTCTTTGGGATTATTTCAAATCATGGCAGCCTGTACTCTTACAAGGGAACAAACAAAATAACCAGCCTCACAAACACAGACCAGTGAAAAACAAAAAGTGCAAACTTATGGAAGTACTCCCAGATTTTTTAGCAAATAAGTAACTGAATGGAAACATCTCTGGCAACAAAGAAAAGTTATGTTACTTATTTACACTAACATGTCATGAAAAACAATTCCTTAGCAAAATAAAGGAAACATTCGTACCAATACAGAATCTTCCTCCTCAATGTTGTGAAGGACTTCTGTGCTACAAGATGGTGTTTTATCTTCTGTAGATACTTTAGGAGGCAAACTAGAGACAGTTTGACTGAGAAGATCTTCAGCAGCGTCACAATTTTTCAGTTTATCCTGAAGATATTTTTTTTAAAAAAAGAAGGGAAAAAACCCAGTTTAATGCTAACTAAGCTTAACATAGAAGACTTGAAAAAAAATATTTCTATACCACTGGGTACATTACTATCTGGAAATTCTTTTTTTTCCTTTTACCCTTTAATTACAGACTTGGAGACCCTCCTGGATTTGCAACTCTTGCTTGAACAGTAGCTAGAAGTTGTGGTTAAGGGAAACCTTTGTTCAGCTTTAGCTGGCATTCTAATTATGACCTTATGTGGATCAGAATGTTCTACTCTACAGTATATAGAGCTAAAGTTTCTGTTGTTTCTTCAAAGCCCTAAATGCCACAGCACCAGGATATAATGCTTTGCCAAAATACAAGCAGCCCGTTTATCCATGATCAGAAGCAAGTCTGCTGAAAGATGTCTCTCTTAATGAGATTCACAGGGTTTGGGTGAGTCAGCAAGTCTTCTCTGTGGCAGCCCTCACCTTGCAGAATACAAGGAGTCACTGATTTATGACCAGTTGTTTAGCAATCATTCAGAAGTTATGACAAAACCCCCAGAAGGGACTCACGACCCAGTTTCAAAGTTCTGGTGTCAACCCCTCCTGCGGTTACATAACTGCATTTTGGAACTTGGCAACTGGCCTACGTTTATGGCCATTTGCAGTGACCCATAGTCACGTGACCACAATTTACAACAGTTGTGCTGAAAACTGGTAGTTACTTTTGGTTTCCTCTCCAGAAATGTATGCAGCTCCCACCTTGCTGCAATTCTGTAAGCAAGTGGGTGAGTGCCTTGTACTGTATTTTGGCATTTCTTTTGTGTTTAGTTTTTAATATTGACTTGTACTATTTGTTTATTATTCAGAATTATATATATATATTTATATTTAGTTATCAGGATGTAGATATGTATTTTACCATTAAGAGTTTCCTTGGAATTTTTGCCTTTCAAAGTTATTTCTAGGATAAGAGCGAGGGAGGGAAAGAGGGGAGAAGAGACAATTTGTGAGGTAGAGGTTGGCATACAAGAACAGTTAGCAAGTCTCCTCCCTCCTTCTTAATGTTGCTATTAGCGTTAGAGTAAACACAGATTAGAGGAGCCTGTGGAATTCCCATCTGCCAGCATTCTCTTACTTCGTGATCACTATGTTAGCTTCCCCTCCCCAAAGGATTAATGAGACAGAAGTAAGGAAGAAGATAGGCTCATTATATATCCTCATTAGTTAAAAATCATAACTTAATAAAGAATATTTTCCTGAATGAGATGTTCATAATCTAGAGTACAGCATAATAGCATCTCCCTAGTAAAAGAAATATACAACTCAGTTTGGTATATTATGCTCTCATAATATTTTCGGATTGAAAAAAACTTGGAAAAACTGGAGATAGGAAGACTAGGAGTGGAGATTCAGATTTATCATAACTGGTTCACCGAACTCAACAAAAAATTAGGTATTGGTTCTGCCAAACAGGTGCGAACCGGCTGAATCCCACACTATATAACAGAATAGAAAAGCAAAATACTTTTGTCTCACCATCATCACTTGCTCACTTCTTTGGTAAATCAACTTTACTTTCAAATTAAAACATACCTGAGTGGAATGTTCATTCTCAAGAAAAACTGATTTGAAGAGAGGGAGAAGATAGAGCAGGCAACAAAAGCTGTGAGAAGAGAGAAATTCTGCAAAGATTTAAGAAAAGACATCAAAACAAAAACAGAAGAAATAAACTCAAGAGTATTGCTTCAGCTTATATCTTAAGAAAGAGGTGGGAAAACTGTTTAATTGGGGTGCCTATGGGCTTTAAAAACAATGAAACAGAAGCATCTGGTGACAGAAGTGTGATAGCGTCTTAATTTTCAACAGGACTTGCATAATAGCAACAGCCTTTGGGGAAAAAAGGCATCCTTTGGAGGAGGGGCAGCAAAGAACAACAGAGGTAAGCTGTGTTTGAGATTTCCATAAGAAGTTATTGGTTTATTTTGCTTGTCAACTAAGCACATTTGGAGTTTGAGATCAGTTTTAATTCCAATACATTATTGTTTTTGGTTTTTACATTTCTGAAATGCTCAGAGGGATTTTGAGCAGTATATGTGAGATACACAATAAATGTACATGTTGTAATTTTTCATTTCTGCTTAAGGAATAGGCATGTAGAGGCACTTAGCTAAGGTACTTTTAGAAAAGGAGATGTAGTAAGCTGGAGGAACAGAGAGGGACTATATACACTGACTCAGCAAAGGAGCTATAGTAAGCTGGAGGAACAGAGAGGGACTATATACACTGACTCAGAGCATACTTTTAGAATAGTGCACACTACTGTAGAATAGCATACAGTTTATGAATGACATATTATCCAATTTATACTAAAGTTAGTATTTTAAAGTATAACTATTATATGAACCAAAGAATAGCCATGTTTAACCGAAGTATGAACTCTGTTACATACATAGCTTCTGGATGAAAAACATGCACTCTTACAGGAAACATAAATAATTTGTAATTGTTGCAATTATCCAGTTTAGGTAGACAGGATCATCTTATAGATAAGCACATTCTGAGTTAGCAGGATGTCATAAATCATGTCACAGACAAGAAACGGGAGATAAGACAGGACCAAAGGGGCTTTTGATCATATAATTGGGCGGTCGGAAAGCATGTGACTAATCCAGACCTATCAACTGGGTCTGGAAAGGAAGGATGTGGCTTAATTCTATGGGACAGGGTATAAAAGTTTATGCTGAAATGATTCAGGTGTGGCCTCTTGTGCATACAGACATGCACTAGCCTGTGCAAACCCTTTTAATAAAACTTTGTTTTGCTTTCCAACAACTTTGAAATTGAATTTTATTCCTCACAGTATACAATAAAATATTAAAATATAAAACACTATATGTAAAACTTAAAAATTTAGAAGGAGGCAAGAATGATTAAACACTATTAAAATTAGTTAAAAGGCTAAGGAAAGTCTAATTTCCTGGCTGCATATTCCTCTGGACTCCTCACATGAGGCCGCACGGCCTTGTTTTAACTCCTTTTTGGAAGGCCAGGAAAGTGTTCACTTCTGGGGAAAGAATATTCCACAGGGTGGTGGCAATAGTAGAGAAAGTCTCTTTCTATACACCACCACTGAGAGTTCTTTAACTGACGGGGTCTGCAACATACTACTCCTGCCTGATCAGGTGGGATGGGAAAGTGTAATGGGACCTTTTCAAGGTAACTTAGTCTTATGCCATGCAGGCCTTTATCAGTCACAACACTTTGAATTGGACCCGGAAGCAGACTAGCACCCAATGCAGCTTGCAGAACACAGATGTTACTATAAGAATAAGAATAATAAACTTTATTGTCACTTTAAACGTACACTAATCGGCATACATTAAAATGAAATTTTGTTGCATTCAACTCCAAAGGGTCACCACCTCCAATATACACTACATAAATATGACAAAAATAAATAAATACAGAATTATGCATGTACCCACATATATTATATGACACAGAGAAACAACAGTCTACCCATGCTGTTCTATGAGCTTCTGGCTACTTTTCAAGGGTAGCCACAGTGTTTTGTAATAATTCAAAAGACATGACCAGAGCATGAATGATTGAGTGGAGTGCCTCCCTATCCAAGCATTATGCATGTATAAATCATAAAGGAAAATACTTTTCTCCAAGAAACTAAGACTGTTGAACATAGGAGGAGACGAACATGACTTCTCTATTAGGAAGTACCTCATTCCCATGACATGTTCCAAAATACCTCAATAAGCAATTCTATTTGTACAGCAGCTCTTATGCCTAAAGAATCCAGAATACTCTGTATACAAGACACTGTACATCTAGCTCTGTATAAGCAATGAGAATTTTTAAATGGCAATGAAAACCAAAGATTTGTGATGGGACCAAGGCTATGATGAGAGCAGAAATTGGCAAGTCCAGTTCAGCAGAAGAAGGTTGTGGCTTAGCCTCAATTTATATTGTCTATCTCATTATTAAACACAAATAATACAAACTATTCAAAATTATTAGCCAAATATCTATGATTAATTATAGGCAGACTTATACATCCATATCAATCTGCATTTACAGGTAATCCTCAACTTACAATTGTAATGGAGCCCAGAATGTCCATCATAAATTGTGGTCATGTGATTGCAGGATGCTACAAACATGGGGCTAGTCCAGGCATGTTAAACATGCGGCCCAAGCTCGCGCAGGCCACGCCCACCCCCATGCCACAAAGGCAAAACAAATCCCGATATGCCATGATATCTCCCACAATGTGATCGGGCTTGACACCCTTGGGCTAGTCTGACCATCCATTCACTCTCAGGCCATTTAAAAGAGGTAACCACTCTTTGAATGTGATAAAATAGGCTTCTATGTCTTCTTCCTCTGACAACTTGGGAATTTTTATGTCTTTGGGACCACCTCCACTCTCCACATGTTCTGAAAACTTTAGAATTGAATGAGTCACTTCTGGAGACTGTATCTCTTTAAGTGGGTCTATCAGCCGCCTAAACTCTTCTCTTCTTGCCTCTCTTTCATTCCCTTCCCAAGCCAACCTAACTTTCCTTCTTTCTCTCTCCAAAGCAGCTCCTCTTCCTCTTTTGTGTGTGGGTGAAACTGAGGCTTTTGTTCTTGCTGCTGCCTGGGAGTTTCACTTCCTGTTAGGCTATTTCAATCTGAAAAGTGTTCACAATAGATAAGACGATAGACGAGGCTATTCAGGGCTGGAGTAGAAGACACTCACTGGGGAAATACTAAAGTGTTTAACACTAAACATTTATATGAATATTGAATGTATACATTGAAACAACTACAATATTTCAGTAGTATCTAAAAATTTTGTAGTTCCATTATTTTCAGTATGTTACCCTTATTATGATTTTTTAAAAAAAAACACAGGCCAATTATTTTCTTAAACCCTACTGATTCATCATCATCATCATTTAGTAACTTATTCTGAATTCAAATAAAACAATTGCTGCATTTTTATTTTATTGTTAATCTGAAGCTACCATTATCAAGCGTTGATCCATAAGGTCCAACATAAACTTGATATGCTTTTAAATTTAGGGAGCTTCATAAATTGAGAAAATCCTCTTGATTATGTATTCCTTTTCTTCATTTAATTATAAAACTTATGACCTATCTTAGTATAAGTTTCTTGAAGTTGTTACACAGATTCACACAATATTGTTTGTATTAATCATGGTAGAAAATAAACGGCCATGAATCTTAAGTATTGTGGGAAGTCAGCCCCTCAGAAGGAAATATTAAAAGGGCAGAAAAATATATTTCCTCAAAAGGATTTTTTTAAAAGCAGAAACCAAGCCTGCCCCAAGTCTCTGCCCAAAGCAGGAGCCAGCCCTATACAAATGCAGATGTAACCATCAGAAAGCTGGAGCCAGCTAGGAAATCAAGAAGACAAAAGACCTAAAATCTGCATACCCCACCTGAGATGGGACATAATAGGACTAACCCATTACCATCAAGAATACCAGAGAGGCACACCTAAACTCAGGAGGTCAGAATACGTGACACAGGAAATAGCCTCCAAGTTCATGCCACAGGAACAGGAAACTTCCAAACAAAAGGCTTTCAGAGGGTATAAAAACCTACTCCACATGTGCTCAGCCCTTCTCCTTGATTTCTCCTCCTTCCTGCAAGAACCATCTTTCTGGCTCTTCAATAAACTGTAACCTTCTTCCCAAAGCAGTCGCCATGTTGTTTTATTTATTCCCGGCTTGGATGAACCAGGATGAAGACTTTTCTTCCCACAGTATCATTAGATAATAATAACATAATTTACATTTTGTATTATTTAAATTCTATATATCAGGCATTTTTCTAGCTTTTGAAGGTGCGTGTATTCTGCTTAATACAAATTAAACAAAGATTAATGCAATATGAATGATTTAACTAAACTACAGCTGCAGGTCAGAAATCTTCTAAAGAAAATGAAGACATACACCACAGTAGTAGCTGCTAAAAACTAAATAGGTTTTGGGAATCATAGAAAGTTTTAATGTTTATTCTACTACATATCTGCAAGAAGTTAGATAACTTTGTCGGAAACACTGAGAAAATAAAGCAAAATACAGATACCCGTAGCACAAAATCAAAGAAACCTGCAACCAGAATTAATGAGACATAATAACAGTGTTACCACAGGGAACGTCATCAAAAGAGCATATAAAAAGAAGAAATGGTTCATACCAGTACAATATCTTCACTCTGGGTGTGAGGAGGGACTTTTGTAATTCCAGATGGTGATTCTTCTTCTGCAGCAGCTCCAGGAGATGCAACAGAGGCAGTCTGGCTAGGAGACTCTTTAGCAGGCTGACTATCATTTGGTTTGACCTGCAGCATTTATTTAGAACATAGAAAGATTTTTAAAGCAAACCTATTTCCCCCCCCCCCCAAGAACAAAATGGGAAGTGAGAGTCTTCTCTCTCAAATAAATTAAAGCTGAAATCACCAATGCATAAAACTTCAAGATCTATGACCGATTTTTGAGAAATCTTCTTTAGAAATTACATTATCTACCAGTCCCTAATATACTAAAAGTGCTCAAAAAATAGAAGCTCATCAACTTTACATATACTTGAATATGAACTATGGTTTGAAATTAATCTCCTCCCTCTCTCCCTCCTCCTCCTCCTCCTGAAACACTGTTTAGGACAAGGTATAGAAGTTAGTATTGCCAACATCCTTTTATGGTTTGGAAACTCATCATCTTATTATACAAATATTCTAAATCTTTTTCTATTATTACCTTGGATGGAACATCTTTTTTCACTGACGTTGCAGTATTTCCCTTGTCCTGTTTAAATTTCTTGGAATCTTCTGGCTGTTTGTTCACCTTCTCAAATGTTTTCTTTGGCTGTGAAGGAAATAAAAGTTATTCTTTTATAAAATATAACAATAAAGCCCCAAGGTAACAATGTATGAGACTGTATGTTTAGCACAAATGTATTAATGTAGTATGTAGTGTAAATGTACCAATGCAATGCCAATGTATGAGAAGGAATGTTTACTGTTTCCTGCCTTACTGACCACAAATGGTAATCAGCAAAGATAATGAATTATGACCCGGATGGACGGAAATTGGAAGGAACTCTCAGAATGACAATCTTTAAGTGTAAAAACAACTTCAAAGAATGATTAACTTCAAAGAATGATTAAGGGGATGAATAAGGGGAGTTGAAAGCGCTTCTTAGATGTGACGTGCATTGTAAAAAGTATAAAATGCAAAACTTGAAACCTGCTCATTGCGCTCTTTGAATCCAATCCATTTGGGAAGAATCATAGAGGCCGCGTTTACAAACGCTCTTTCTTTTCTTTTCTTTCCTTATTTTTATTTTCATGTTTTTCTCTAATAAACTTTGTTTTTGTTAACCAGACTTGTCTTCGTATTGTGAGTATCAAAATTTGGGGCTTTTACATCTCACAGCTGCAACAGAAGAGTCTCACATGACTATTATTTTCAACAAGACTACTCTGTGCTTAATAAGTGAATCTTCTAGCAAATGAAGTTGCATGTTAGGAAACTTTTAAAAACAGAGGAACTTTATTGGGAGAAAAAAATATACAGACATTCTGCCTTTATTGTTCTGACACCTAATGGCCAGAGGTTATTTAGGATGCAATACAATATTATACACTGTCAAAGAACAAAGTGCTCAAAAGTTGATTAAAGAGAATGTACACCTATATGTCCTTTCTGCTAACAAGAACTGTGAAAAATGAAATTCCCATCCCATCCTAACCTATCTTGGCTTACATATATTTTTGTAAGTGAGGGAAACTAATCTGATTTAGCACCTGGAAAGCCTGCCAAGAACATTCCAGGAGAGATGTTTTTTCTTAACATTTATCAACTCATCCTTCCTTCTGGAGTCATACATCTATCTGTTCATAACAATAAGGATGAGATAAACAGCATAGGCTTAGGACAGTGGTGGCGAACCTATGGCACGCGTGCCAGAGGCGGCACTCGGAGCCCTCTCTGTGGGCGCGCGTGCCGTCGCCCCAGCCCTGCCTCCCCCCGCGGCCCCCTCACCAGCAGCCCCCCTGGAGGAAAGTCGCCCCCGGGCGCGGCCCGCACGGAGCAGCGCAGCCAAGGACATAGCTGGACAGCAGGGACAAGATTCCGCCCTCGTGCCCCATAGCGTGCAGATGATGCTGTGGGGTGTGGGTGGAGGGCGTGGCTGCCATGGCGCTGCAGGGCTGCCTGGGCGATCTGCTGTGGGCCATGGAGGCGGTGCGTGGCCCTGAAGGTGAGCGGGGCAGGTGGCAGGCGGGGGCAGAGCAGGCGGAGCGGGGGCGTGGTTTTTGGGCACTCGGTCTCTAAAAGGTTCGCCATCACTGGCTTAGGACATCAAGTGTGTAAGTATCAAGGTCAGTACAAGGTAAAGCTGGTAGTAGGTAGACAAAAAGAAATACAGAGTGCAAAGGCAATAGTAATGGGTGATATAGGATAATACGGAGTTTATATATGGTATCAGAGAAAAAGTAGATCGCACCACTATGCCTCCACACCATTACTTTCTCATAAACACTACAACTGTACAGGTAGTCTTTGGCTTATGACAACTGGGAACAGAATTTTCATTACTAAACTGGGAGGTTAGGTGAATCCCACCTGATTTTATGTCCTTTTTTGCCATGGTTGCGGAATGCATCACCACAATTCAGTGAATTACATGATTGTTAAACAAATCCGTTTTTTCCGATTGAAACTTTGCTTGTTGGAAGCCAGCTGAGAAGGTCGCAAGTGGCAACCACATGACCCGCTAAGGATACAACTGTCATAAATCCTTACCAGTTGCCAAGTGCTCAAATTCTGATCACTTGCCCAAGGGGATGCTGCAATGTCATAAGTGCAAGGACGGGTCATAGGTCACTTTTTTTCAGTATCATTGTAACTTCAAGCTGCCATTAAATGAAAGGTTGTCAGTCTTATCATCACAGCTGAGCCCAAAGTTTCCATAGCTAAGAGAGTTGTTAAAAGAGTTTTGCCCCATTTTACAACCTTTCTTGCCATAGTTGTTAAGTGAATCACTGCAATTGTTAAGTTAATAACATGATTGTTAAGTGAATCTGGCTTCCCCATTGACTTTGCTTATCAGAAGGTTGGAAAAGGTGATCACATGACCCCAGCTATCATAAATACATGCCAGATGCCAAGTGTCTGAATTCTGATCATATGTCCACAGGGACACTGCAACAATTGTAAGAGTGAGAAACAGGTGAGAAATGGTAGAAAGTACAAGGACTGATCTAAGTCATTTTTTTCAGTGCCACTGTAATTTTGAACTTTCACTAAATGGTTGTAAGTCTGTACTCTATTTTGCTTAGGCCTTTATGTCTAGCTTCATTAATTGAAATAGTTATCTGGCTTTGCTTGTAATTTCCAAACATTAAGAAACATAATTATTTGGGGCACAGAAACAGGGAAATAGTTAAGAAAGCAATAGTAACTGCTCTAAACCAGAGGTCCCGAACCTTTTGGGCACCAGGGACCAGTTCCGTGGAGAAAGGTTTTTCCGTAGACTGGAGAGTGCGTGGTTTTGTGTGCTGCCTGCATCCCACGGATGTGGCTTTTCTTGTTTGTGCGGACCGGTTACTGGCATGCCGTGGCCCAGTACAGGTCCATGGACCGGGGGTTGGGGACCCCTGCTCTAAACAATTATTTAATGGCATTATAATACTTTATGTATCTTTAAGCTGCATTTGTCTTTATTTGTATCTTTTTGAGTATTCCCCACTGAGATGCCAGTATTGTAATTTCTTTCATGTAAGAGTAAAAGATTGCTTGCATTTTCCAACTGGCATGCAACAGTGTCCACAACAAACTGCACTATGTCAAAATGAGGTGCAAATACTGCAATTATATAATTGCATGAAGAGACTTGAGATAAGTACATAAATCCTGTCAAAAGTGTGGTATTATCATGCATATCTCAGTATTTGTTCCCCTTACCTCCCCAGATATCCACAAACGTACATATGTTTGAATATATTTGGTATAAAAATACACACTGTTCCTGACGAATTATTTCTTACCATGACATTGACTAAGCAGGGAGAACTTGATGGGTTTTGAAAATTACCTCTTCCTGCAGAAAGAGAAACAGTTAAATGAAATTAGGAAGTTTCCACTGAATTCCATGAGCTAAGAGACCAAACATTTGGAACAACTTTGTGTTATTATTCTTTTAAGAGCTTGTGAAAAAATATTGGGATCTCAGTCACGCACAGGTATATTGTTGTGCTGAAAGTTAAAAATAGTAGAGGGAAGGAACCATTCAAAGAGTTAAAAGAAACAGATTTAAATTTTGCTGTTTTTTTGGCTACTATACTAGAACCAGGAAAAGGAAGGTTGCTCCCTTAAAGTGTAAATGCTGCTTTCCTGAACATAAGATTGATGGCACATTTTAAAAATTGAATCCTGGATTGAGAAATCATGGAAGTAATAGTAATAATGGACAGTCTGTTAGAGCATGTGCTCTAACACCTACCAATTTTAAGGCAATATCTGCTACATATTTGGTAGTTTTCTGTAAACATATTTTCATTTCATTCTCATCCATGGTTAACTAAGCCATGGATGACTTAGTTAACTCAAATTTTCTGGGTCTGCATGACACACTGAATCATAATAATCATACAGATATCTCTATACACATAATATGCTAGCTAAAATGTGATTCCTTTATCTGGGATTCAGTGTCATAGTTTATATTTCAAAGTTTCAGTCAGGAAAATGAATCATCCTAACTAAGTTGGTTTGGAATCAGTTCATGAGAAAATTACATTCTTCACTTAGAAAGGAGGACTTTATTTCGGCTTGACTTCGTCCCTATAAATAGATCAGTTGGTTTAAAGGCTAAACCTACCAAGCTGGTCACAGAGGTTCTGTGTCCAGTCGTTGCAAAATATGGACTGAATCTTAATAACCTTGTGGCAAGACTAAATGGTGAGCAAGACCCTTTAGACCTCGGGGCCCCCATCTCCAGCCTTGACGGACAGAGGGTGATTCTGGAAGACAGGATTTCCAAAAAGGGGAAAGACAAGGGGAAAGGAGCATCATTAAAACACAGTGCAGCTGTAACTACTAATGCAGGAAACCAAGCACTCACAGGCGAAGGAAGAACTGTAGGAAAGCACAATTCTTTTAAATTAAAAGCTTAAGAGAAGCCCATCTCGCCCCAAGGGAAGACTGCTTTGCTCAGACTGAAAAAAACACACACACCAGCCATTGAATCTGGAAGAAGCAGAGGGTATGTCACTTTTTAAATATATGCAGTAGTGTGTGTCTTGTCAACCGTGGTGACCAAGTGGAGTGTATTATCCGTTCCGGCCGTGTGTATTGGCGATGCAATAAACTTCATTCATTCCGAAGTTTAAAAAAAAAAAAAGAAAGAAAATTACGTTCTTTACAATGGGACTAACAAACTTTTTAAATTAAGGGTTATTACTGAAATCCAAAAATCCAAATAAAATTATATATTTTGTTACATGGTTACACTTATTCTGTACCATTTGGAGGCTTCCTCCTCTTTTGCTTGGAATGCATCATTTACTCCCACAAACCTTTTGAGAAGGTCTTTTTAGATCTTTTATAAGGACCACGGTAAGGACGCCTCTGGTAGGAACCTCGGATGTAATTATCAAAACCAATGTTGTAGGGCCTACAAAAGTACAAACAAACACAGGCTTCATTCTGTAGTACCTGCCTTCATTTCTGTTGAAAATACAGGTAGTCCTTGACTTACAACCAGTCGCTCAGCAACGGTTTGAAGTTATGACAAACAGATAAACCAGTTTCAAAGTTATGACAACTGCAGTTCTTCTGCAGTTGTTCACCCTTATGACTGACCTCAGGGACACTGCAGGATCCTCCCATCTATCTCGCACACCCATCCCACCGGATTCCTGCAGGCCTTGGCCTGTTGCCAATAAAGCCACCCAAGGGAGACCAAAGCTGGGCAGCAGATGCTACCAGCACATGAAGGACAGTTGTGACTTATAGACCTTGGCAAACTTCCCATCCAGCCACCTAAGGGCCTTTCTCTGTCCATCAGGATCTCCACAGGCTTCAGCCTACTCAACCCCCAAAGGAGTCTAAAGACAGGCAGCAGACTCTACTGAAACACAGAGGGCAGTTGCAGCTCATAGGCCTCAACCTACTTTCCACCCAGCCACCCCAGGGACTTGCAGGACTCAGCGTACTATTCAGCCAGCTCCAGGCCCAGCAGCAACTTATCTGTTTTTTTATAGAAGTGCCCAGCTGATGTGATGCAAGGCGAGGCTTTATCAAAGATACTGCCTGCCTCATGATAACTTTGTGCTATTCTGCAAGAAGGTGCTTTGGTTGTGAATCTATAGGGGACTTCTTTTTGGGGGGGGGGAGAGTCTCCTTGTTTATGAAGCCTGTGAACTATAGGATCTGCTCAGTGTAGATGACTTGGCTCACAGTTCCTCTCATATTAATTATTAAAAATCCTTACAATCTCTTTTACTATTTTCATAATTTGTGCCCAAACCTTTATTGCTATTGCCAATTTTGTATGCTACTAAGTAAAAACTAGACGTTCAGAAATCTTGACTAAATGTCTTTTCCTGGGAGACTCACTAAATGATGCCTTTCTACTTGACACATAATGGTACTTATACCAGATCGATGTTATTCTCTCTATATGGTAGAGAATGTGTTTCATGAACTATAATAACTTCAGTTAATTACATGGGAAGGCAATGGAGTCAAGCTATGACTATACTGCATTTACGATATCAGGGTAAGTGACAGAAGGAGACCAAGATGTAAACAACATCTGATGAAGCAGTGGAACAACCTGTTTCCTGGAGTCATTAGTGCTGCTTCATCACTGGAGGTTTTCAAATAAAGGTTGCATGACCATTTTGCTGGCATGGCCCAGGAATTCTGCCTTGGGTATAGGATTGGATTAGGAGATCTTAAGGTAACTCCCATCCCTAAGATTCTAGGATTTATAGGATATGTATAATGGGCATAAAGTGATGGAAGACTAAGATATACACAACTTCTGATGAAGTCACAAAGACATCAGCATGGGTCAGCAGGAAGCATAACGTGAATAGAGAATTCACCATTCTGAGGACATAAATATCCATGTGAATAAACAGTGGATTAGCAATAGCGATTTTAGGCCCTTCCTCAATTTTTACTCGGATATTATGTGTGGCTATTTTATATGGATCAAGAGAGCTTTTTTAAAATTAAATGTGGTTTGAAAGATGGATTGTTTGTACACCTCTTCCACTATGATATGATGTCTTTTAAGTGTAATGGTTCCGACAGACAGAGACAAATAAAGCAGAACTCCGAGGCTTGCAAGTTCCTCAAAGAACATTTTTATTGATACAAAGTATCGGCACGTTAAAAGTGAAACCAAGTATGAATAGACACGTAACAATCCCCAATATAAAGTTAAGAAATCCCATCCCGAAAGCTATGCAAGCTACTACGTTCCCCAATACATCTTCTTGGCGGGCTTTTCACAAAACGCCCAGCCTGCAGTCCCAGGAGCAGCCGATGACCTTGGTTCCCACAGGAGAAAATCTGTTTAGTCTAGCGAAGCACCTGGTAACCCCCCCCTCCCTCCGTGCTATGTGTCAACCGAAATTGAGTAGGGAAAATGGCTGCAGCCATGGTTCATTTTCAAAGTTGACATTAAACTTATTGCATGTCTTTTATCTTATATCCATATCCATATCCCAGATGCATTAATTTGGCTCCGACTTGAGAATCTGGTAAATGCTGTACCTCTTGTACTATTATTGTGGCTTATGCAGTTTTTCTCATCTGAATAATTTTTTTTTATTTTCAGCACCTGGCTGGAGATAAGTTCAACTTTGACCAAGGGCATTCTGTTTGATAAATGCTACATCTATCTCAAGTAATAAAATGCAATGCGTTGTATGTGGGATTGTCCTTAACAGGTACTTCAGAAACACACGGGGCATATGTTGTCTGAAAAATATTTTGCAAAAATTACTTAAGATTTTCTGGTTTTCCAAGCATTTCCAGTCCTAATTTGAAATATTGGTTTTAATATATTCAGGCCTACATGGCTTAGCGACCAATGACTGGGATTCTCCAGTGGGGGCACTCCAGTTCTGAAATGTTCTTCCCAGGTATGTGCAATATCTACACTAATGAATTTTAAGTCCCTAGTGAAAAATTATTTGCCCATGCTTGTTAAATAAATAGTGTCATGGGGCTTTTATTTATTTATGCTTTATTGCTTTTTATTCTGCTATTTTAAGAATTTTAAAGTAGCTCCATGTTTTTTAAAACAACAACACTAACCGAAACTACCTAGAAAATAAAAGATGTGACTAAATAATGTAAGCTGAGGAAGTAACATACCTCTCTTGCTCTGGACAGTGTTGGTTCCACCATGGAGGGGATCTTCCTGGAAATTGATTCTGTGGCATGTCCCAAGTATCCATCCAAAAGTTTTCATTTGGTATATTCTGGGTAATCAAAAAAAAAAGTATTATTTACAATCGTGACTAATCAAGAAATCCTTCAAACAAGTAAAAGTGCTTATTGAGCTGAAATAAACTATTATGATATGAACATAGTAAAGTATGAGAATAATGTTGCTTGTCTGGATATGTTTTCATAATTTAATGAATGATTTATAGTTTTAATTAACTTTCAACAGGATACAGTGCCATTAGCAATTTAAGCACGACACCAACATCAATGTTAGCACTGTATAATTGTATTAAAATTACTCCTAATACTCCCTAATGCACAGTCATACTGAATGACTTTGAAAAGATTAACTTTTTAGGATATATAATGTAAGAAAATAAGGATAGAAAACAAAACCAACATCAACGAAAGAGCTCAAGAAACAATTTGTTCACATCTTATCACTGGCATATCAAATTCCTGTGAATAGAAAAACTAACTCCAGGAGTTAGAAAAACAGATCATGTAAAATGAGGATGCTGACTGGAAAAACAAACATTTAAAGTGACAGCTTTTAAATTAATGTTGTATAAGGCAATTTAACCAAACAACTGACAAATTAAAAGAGATGTAAACAAAACATTCCAGTGGAGATTCTCTGTCAGATAGAGGACCTCCATGCTCTTAGCTAGATACACCTGGCCAATTCTAGTTGTAAAAGTCAAATGAGTGAGCACAAGTGAAAATGAGAGTAAAGAATGCTTTGTTCCATTAAAGTTTTGTAACCTCTGGATGCCCATAACTGACTTAAAGATCACACCATCAATTTTGGGATGACTCTTGGTGACCACACAGATTTTCTCCATCATAATCTGCCCCTAGCTTGGTCTTTTATTTTTTCCAACAGTGCATTCGTCATTACTGTACTGTACTGGGGAAGGAGACACTGAGACAGGCAATTTTCTTTAGTTCTCCAGAATGATGTCTTCCAATAACAATATCCCATTATTGTGGATATACACACCAACACCTACGTATAGGTTACAATAGTAACTGCACCACGTAGGCATAGAGGCTGTGAACAAAGGAGAATTGTCCATCGGAGGAGAAAAACACACACAAGGACAACATGCAGATATCACGAACAGAGCACAAGGAAAAAGAAACATTCACACACAAGGACAGCATGCAGACATCACGAACTGCCTTCGAATGGAATGCTTATCTGAAAGAATGTAACAGCTTTTGCCTGCTTTTTGTAACCGTTTTTACTTGCTTCTTGAAATCACCTATATTTTGCTGAGCTAGAATGTAACCCCCTTGTTTGCCTCATGTAACCACCCATAATTTGCTGAGCTAATAAAAGAGTTTGCCTGAACTTTGTTCAGGGCTGTCTCATCCCGAGGAAACCCTGCGTGGTGTCTTCCTTTGCTGTTCTGGCCCACCTCATGGGAGGCCCGCCGGCCACGCAAAAACCGCACATTATGTCATCATCTATGACAGGGGTGTCAAACTGCCGGCCCACGGGCTAGTTTCATCATACCGAAGCTGCGCCCACCCCATTGCTGGCAATGCAAAAAAAGAGTCGCACGTCATGTGATGTGGCAAGTTTGACACCCGTGATCTATGAGAATGGGGGTTTGTTTTTTGATCACTGGGTCTCATTTCTCATATCTTATCAGCCACTTCATGCCAATGATATCAGTTACTGTCTTGGAATGGAATCATTCTGATATTTCTGTCTTTGACACTTTTTCATTCACCTGATCATTAGTCATGTAATAAACACTCATGTAATAAACAATCACTGGACTATGTTACTGAAGGCTGATTTCTGTTCAAGACATAAACATTGTTTGGTCAGACTCTGCATTTTTGTAAAACCAAGGAAAACCTGCCTAGAACCAAGGTAATTCAAAACTGATATAGGGAATGGCTTTCCTCTCCACTTATCACAGTTCAGGACAAATAAAAATATCCTTAATCCTATGCCTCCAACCAAGTATCTCATCACTATAAGCAAAGAGACCATAGTATAAGCAATTAAACTAAATATCTGTGAAAACCTATTTTGCATTTCTTAAATTTCCCCAGAACTTTAATCATATAGATTTGATGAATCTATATGAATCTGAAATAAATTGATCCACTGTTCAGAAGACATTGTAGTTATGTGTCATTTACTGGAGAAAATTGCCAGAAGATTCCCTTGCTATGCAAATGTAAGAACATAACTGAAATTCCATTTCATATCTGAAGCCTATGTGTCATAACAAGAAGCATATTCTCTACTCTCACTATCTCCAAACATAGGACTTATTAACAGGAAAAACAAAACATAAAAGAGAGGAATGTATAGATGTACAACAGTCTTCATATTAATATAAAAGCAAATTGAATTCCAGAAATAATGTTCTCTTTGCTAAGCAGAAAGAAAACAGCAGTGGAGCTGTTGTGGCTATAGTTCTTTATCAACAGCAAAGCCTGGTACAGGGTGGTGGTATACCCAAATATTTCATCTAAATCTAAAACAACCTTGACAAGGGTTGTTTATCTTATGTTGCTGCCTCCTCCCACAGTGTTTTTAAAAGGAGCCAACAGCACTCCAAAACATTAAGTAAAAAATGAACTGTTATCACAAAATAGCAGTATTATTACAGATTTATACATCACCATTATTTTGTATAACTCAAAAGGATACATTATACATAATGTTGCCACCTCATAGTTACTCTATTATACAACCTATGAAGTGGGTTGGGCTTAGAGAGTGACTTGCCCAAAGTCATCCAGCTGACTTATATATAACAATAAGCCAGAACTGCTGAAAATAATGGTTTGGAAGTATTGATGGTGCTGGTGCAATTCTACAAAAACAGGTACACCTGCAGTAAATTATAACATATCAGAAATATAAAGTTTCCATATTACATCTGAGCTTAGATTCTGAGTGCTTTCCCCTCTAATAGGGTGAAATTCAGAAGCCAACATCAACAGAATATGTCAAATTCAAAATAAATGGATTTGAGGTTATTTTTCATGCCTATTCTGAATCTCTGATATGAAGTTGAAAATCTGCTCCAAACAATATCTATAAAAAAAACTTCAAGTTGGGGCGGGGGGCAAAGAAAGCATCTTAAAATGTTGAACAAGTGCCCTGTGTTCCACCAAATGTTAGAATGGTGATAGGGAGTCTCTGGCTTCACAAGATTAGCCCATCCGTCCTATGGAGCCTCAAATAAGTCCCACTCTCTTATCATTACTACTAGCTGCCCCTCCCTGTTTCCTTTACTTTCTCCCCTCACCCTGAAAGAAGAAAGATGAAGCCCAAGAAAACAATGCATTCATCTCTGACTTCTGCCATTTCAAATAGCATAGGCCTTCTCCATGTCAGAAGAACAAGTGTTATATATTGTGACAATGACTGCTCTCATATAAAGGTAGTCCTCAACTTATGACCACAATTGAGACTAGAATGTCCATTTCTAAGAGAGGTGGTTGTTAAATGAGTCATGCCCAATTTTATGACCTTTTTTGCCATAATTGTTAAGAAAAGTTTTGAAGTTGTTATGGGATCATACGATCACTAAGCAAATTCAGCTTCTCCAAATGATTTTGTCAGAAGCCGGCTGGAAAGGTTTCAAATAGCTATCACATGACCGGGGATGCTGCAACCGTTGTAACTACATGCTGGATGCCAAGTATCCAAATTTTGATCCCATGACTATGGGAAAGTTGCTTGTAAGTGAGAGGACCAGTTTTAAGCCACTTTTTTTCAATGCTCTTATAACTTCAAAAGGTCACTAAACAAAAGTTGTTAAGTAGAGGATAATCTGCATATGCTCTTTCCCCTCTTTGCCTTTGATCTCCCTATCATACACCTATTTTCCTCTTCTGGTTTTGATTTTCTTCTCTTCTGCACTCATCCATTCCTCTCTTGACCACAGTTCATTTACACATACAAGATATCCCCTTTTTTCTACTGGCTTTGTTCTCACATGTGCTTCCTCTTCTCTTCTGACTCCACTAGCAAGAGGTAGTGGGCAGCCTTTCATTTTTAAGTGTTTTTGTTTACCAGTGGAAGAAATTTTCAAATGTTAATGTCAAGTATAGCAGGAGTATATGTACACCTACCAGCAGTAAAAATGAAAAGGACTTTATGAAAAGGAAGTGTATAGATTCTGTTGTTTAGATTCAGTATGCTGCTCAACTACTGAAATTATCTGGCAATGTAGTCATCCTTGTCTGAGTATAAGGCCATTACCAATCCAATCAATAGTAAGAGGTAATGAGCACTTTTAAAAAAATTCTTCCAGTATCACATTAATTTCCTCAAATTTTCAGCCATGGTATTGAGGTTTTAGATAGCATTCTTTTCATTTTGTTCATAAAAAATAATTTTATAAAACACAATTTTTGAACCAGATTGTTTTCTGAAGAAAAATAACCTTTATTCTCCAAGAATTAATTTTGTGGGTTTATGTGTATCCATGTGTGTGTGTGTGTGTCTGTGTGTATTTCTCTGATGTCTGAAATAAGACACTAGAGTTGAAAGTTGGGAAGAGTTAAACAGCAAAGACTTACATTCCGGTGAAACCACTGATTATGACCTCTTCTACGGAACCTCTGCCTTTGTGGGAAAAAGCGCCTGTCCATATTTCAAGGCCTGTGAGGAATTAAAAATAATACAGTGTATAAACATTATATTTAGATACATTTTGTTTAGAAGACTTCTAAACAGAAATGCATAGGAATTTATGGCTAATGTCACTAGGCAAGTCTCTTTCTACAGCAGTGTTTCTCAAATATTCTGCAATCGTGGACCAATAAATATTAAAAAAATAGAGGGCTCCCAAATTAAACAATCATCCATCTCCCCACATACTGTCTTTAAGAGTAGGGATCATACTTTTTGGCAAATAAAGTTTATTTGTGTACAGTATGCCTTGCCATCTTCTCCACTTTAAAAGTCTTTTTAAAATTAAATTTTATACCAAAACAGTCAATTCAAAATTAAATTTGTGCCTCTTGAGGAAGGCTTGTAGCAGAGAGGTGGGTGCTAGTTCAGTCAGATAGGCAATGAAAGTGTGGGGGATGAGACAGAATGGGCTCTGCCCTTGGTGTATATCTTGGTGTACACAGATGTCAAGAGTTTGGAGCCTCTACCAAGGCTGAAGTCACATAAGAAACTTCACACAGGAATTATAGTGAAATTACTGTTATTTATCATTGTGCAATAGCTTGAGCTCATTATACGCACATACCCACATATTTAATGTGTTTACTATTTTGTGCTCAAATACCACCACACTTAGACAGTACTCATGATAGCTTAAAGCATCAAACAGAAAAACATGGTAAAAACAGAAAGAAAGAAAAATGCAAAGCCATCATAACTACCACATATACATTTTGGGCTATTAAGCTGGGCCCATTGTTAGCACTCTGAAAAATCCAAATGTTTTCCAGTTGTGTAATCTATTTTGATTGAGGGTTGCCAAATATAGATTTTTATAATTATTTACAGCAAATATATGCAGGAAATGAGGACATGACACTGTTTGTCTAAGGGTCATATGTATTCCTGAATGGAGCAACCTATTTCACGTTTTACAATTTTGGTGAATAAGGTATGACAATGAAGGCACAACTGCAAAGAGCTTTCAATGAGAACTACTAAAACTCCAGAGCATAGCCACACCGAATTGTTATCCATAAAGATTCAATGCGTAAAATGCCCACAACTGAGCTTACACTTAAGAAAAACCACAGTGGCAATACTGTTTTTCTATAGTAGTGCACATTGCTGGTCATTTTTCATTTGATTATGTAATCAAAAAGCTGCCCTAAAGATGTTAAGTTATTTCTAATAAACTCTAACTTCCCAGTGTTTATCTCCTAGACTTCCTGTTGTTTCTGAATAGATTACATACTGCATATATATATATATAATTTATATATAATTTGACTCAGAAACCTGGAATTAGAAATTGAATTAGCAGCAAGTAACCAATGGTACCTTAAACAGGCAACCATTCCTCAATTTTGCGTGAAGTCATCCTTATATTCCACTTTATAAATTTCAGTTGCAAAGATTCTGTTAACTGGTTGTTCTCAACATTAACCTGTACTACCTAAATTGATGAAAAGTAAAATATTATAATGTAAATGATTAGCAAATGCATTGAAGGCTTGTTTTGTAAGATAAATATTCATAGCTTACAATTTCACAGAAACATTATGTTTTTGTTTATGCAATTTATTTGCCCTGCCCAATTGAAGGAAAAGTCTTCATCAGGGTCCAGTCCAAGCCGGGAATAAACAACATGGCGACTGCTTTAGAAAGAAGGTTGCAGTTTATTGAAGAGGAGAGCCAGACAGAAAGATGGCTCTAGAAGAAAAAAAGAGAGAGCACATATAGGGAGTGGGTTTTTATACCCTCTGGGGCTCTTGAGGTTGTTTCCTATTCCTGCTTGAGGCTTTGTATTTCCTATGTCATGTACTTTGACCTGAGTCTGAGTGTGCCCCTTTGGCATCTGTGGGTTAATCCTATTATGTCCTGTCTTAGAGTTTGGGTGGGGTATGTAGATTTTAGGTGTCTTTGTCTTCCTAAGCTTCTAGCTGGAGGGCTCCAACCTTCCTGAATGGATTATCACATCTGCATTTCTACAGAGTTGGTTTCTGCTTGGAGGAGGGAGACTTGGGGCTAGTAAGAAAAACTGCCTCTTTAAGATCTTTTGAGGAAATATAATATTCTGCCCTTTTAATATTTCCTTCTCTGGGGGGGCTGACTTCCCACAGCCCTGAGCCTCGATTCTTCCAACAAAAGGACCCTGCCTCATCTTCAACTTGTTATGCACACTCTCTAGGTTCAGTCTGGTATGAACAAAGAGACAGACCCCAATTCTCTCTAAGTGATACATTTATTAGAATTCGAAGAAAGATGGGTCCTCCCATAAGGCTTAGAAAGGACCATGGACAATATTTCAGCAAGCATTTATACTTTATTTGGTTACATAAGTAAGGAAACATAAGCTAATTAGAAAGGAAACACATATTGTCTGTGGAACATAGAAATTACTAAAATATCCTTATCACTTCCTCTTATTAGTGAACACAAGCAATTTCAGTTATGTTTATTTAAAGAAACTAATGTGTTTTCCAGAATCGCCAGAGCAAATTCTTTTTAAAGACTTGTTGCTGTCTCAGCTACTTCTGACATGCATTTGCACACTTAGGCATCTGTCTCCAAATCCATACAATTCAACATAGGAACTTTCATCAAGATTACTTATGTTAACCTGACCAACAAACTCCTGCCACTCATCTATCTCGTCCCCCACCTTTGCACTTTTGACCATCCTCTACAATAGTACTCCTCAGAATAAGTCCCAGCCAAAGACAAGAAGAAAGGTCAACTGGGGCCACCAACGCCGCCAAGATCTTCGTGAATACTCTTGGGGCGGAGGAAAGGCCGAATGGGAGGGCCCTGTATTGATAATGGCGCCCGGCAAAACAAAATCTTAGGAACCTGCGATGGCTGGGAATAATGGGGACAAGCAAGTAGGCCTCCATGAGGTCTATGGATGTCAAGAGGTCGCCCTGCCTGATGCTGGCCAGGATAGACTGGAGTGTCTGCATCTTGAACCTCTCGTATTTGAGATGGAAATTCAGACCTTTGAGCTTTAGAATGGCTCTCCATCCTCCTGAGGTCTTGGGAACCACAAAAAGGATGGAGTAGAATCCCAACCCGCTTTGTCCAGTGGGGACTGGTTCTATGGCCCTGATGTCCAGAAGATGACGAATGGCCTGCTGCATGAGTTTCTTCTTGTCCAGTCGCCGCGGCGTTGGACAAGATATGAAGCGACTCGGGGGTCTGGAGAGGAATGTGAGGGAGAGACCGTCTCTGACGGTGCGGAGTACCCAAGAGTCTCTCGTGGTGCTCTCCCATTGATTGATAAAGAGAGAGAGTCTGCCTCCAATGGGGGCCGTGTCTCTGGAGTCATTTAGGCTTTCAAAATGGGCGACCGCTGTTCCCTCGAAATGGCCGCTTACTTTGGGCCTGCTGTCTGGGTCTAGGGCATGGACACCCCCATGAGCGGTCGGGTCTGGGTGGAAAGGGCCGAGTGGGCGGAGCCCATTCTGGACTTGAGCCCATACGAAAAGGCGGTCGTCGATTGTCTGGAGCAGAGCGTCTGTCTCCACGTTTGTTAAGGTGGGACATAACTCTGCGCTTGTCCCGGTTTTCCACTAGGTATGGATTGAGGGACTCTCCAAACAATTTACCGCCAGTGTAAGTGGCGGTAGCCAGGCGCCACTTCGGTTTTTGGTCCGCCCTCCACTGTCTCAGCCACAACAGCCTGCGGACAGCCACATTGTAAGCTATGGTCCGTGAAGAGAATCTGGCTGCATGCAGAGAAGCGTCCGCCATGTATTCAGTGGTGGCTAACAACTTACCATTTGTGGATTCTCCATCCTCATGCTGGAGAAAGGTCAACTGGGGGCAATGGCTGGTGAGTGGCAGCAGGATGGCAGTTGTAAATGCAGACAGCCAAATTTTTATCATGTGACTATGGGGTGCTGCAACAGTTGTAATTTTGAGGACTGGTCATAAGTCAATTTTTCAGTGCTGTTACAACTTTGTATGGTTGCTGAATTAATGAACTTAAGCAAGGATTTCTGCATATCAGCATTTTATCATCTTTTTTGAACATCCAAGACAAAGCAACCGACTAACCACAAAAGGCAGACTGTAACTACAATCTTAATGTACTGTATGTTTTATCAGGAAGCAAACCCACTGATAGGAATTGGAATTATTTTTTTCAATGAGATTAGTTTTCCTATCAATTTGTTTGGAAGAGACCTTAAAATGACTAGATTATAATTGCCACATCTTATTTTTTTAACTGTATTTATTTTAGAATGTTTACAAACTGCCCAATCAATTAAGATTCTGGACAGTATCACATTGAGTAAATGCACCAGCACTTACTTTATCAGGAGATTAACAATGTCACAATCAAGTTCTTGGAACGCCAAGATGGATACCATTAGGGAATTGTGCAGCAGGTATCCAAATGGAGTCAGAAACTCTGACGCAAACTTGCAGTTTTATATAAATAAATATATTTTACATCTATATATTCAGCAAACTAGATAGTCAGGCAAACAGGAGCATCATGAGATAAATCACATAGCACACAAAAGAAAAAGGTGGGGGGAAAGGAAACTCCCCCTCCACACCCACAGCAACCAATCAAAATGCAGATTGCCTCATGCAGGAACCAGCAATCTTCAACCAATCAACAATAACTGTGTGTACAACCCCACTGTTCTAGTTGCTAAATTTAAATATCTTAACACATTATGATATAGTGATTTAATTATGACTCTGCGGTCTTTCAAGTTGTCCAAGAATAATGTCTATTGTTAGCTCAATTTATTTACCACAGATTTTATGCCACTCAATTCCCCAGCAGCATCAAGGATTAAACACAATTATCATCACAATAGAGCAATAACAGTTAAGAACACCACCCAACAGGATAGATTAATCCACATTGTTCCTACACAATTTCCTGAAAACCTTATCTTCTTAATTTTCTGGATGCACAACAGGGGAACAGTCCAGAAAACTGGGCAATCTGTCACCTCTAGCAGTAAGAAAATTAAGTTGTCAGAGGGGTTAGGTGACAAAATCTTAAACACTAGATAATGTATCTATTTTAACTCTTCCTTTATTAGCAAGTACGTTCAGGAGCATTGTCTTAATCTGTGTTCTTCTTCACTCTCTTTTAATATTAGTAGAGGCTGCTCCCCATATGAAACACAAATGTCCATCAAGTGTTGTCTGCAAACATTCCTTCTTACTCTCAAGTTCATACTTATGGGAGCATCACTGATAAGGGTGGAATGCAGAAACCCTGTATATTGCATTCCTTTAGGTGGAGGGACCATTAAAAAGGCTTTCTCACTCTCTTACCAGATGGGCAGACTCAAGCTAGAGAAGCACCCCTTTGTCCAAAGCTAAGATGGATTATTCCTTTGAATCCAGTTATTCTGTCTCTAGGTTTAATTGAAGACTATTTTTCCCCATCAAGTCTTAGGAAGGTCCTACCATGTTAGGATCTTCACTTTATCTCTTATAAAGTCTGGGATTGAGGCATATTACTGGGTATCTTCTACAGCCTTATGAGACTTAATTCATGCTAACAGACCTTCATTTAGATATTAAACAGCAAGAAGAAAGGGATGAACCTCATAGCACCCCTTACCAAAGTATCTAAGAGATTGATCTATCTCAACAATCAACACAACTGAAACCAGCCACTTAGAAAAAAGAATAATTGTAATACAATGCCCCTCCCTCCCAATCTCACATCTAACCAGAAGTAAACCTTGGCTGATGGCTTCAAAGTCTCCCAATACAACCAATAGTCTCAGGAGGGTCACATATACACATTTCCCTCATATAGGGGTGAAACAACACCTGGAGATGCCTTAATGTTACTCTTTATCCCAAATATGCTTTTTCAGGAGGCAACTGGACTTTCTTATTTTTCTTTGAAGATGTTTCACTTCTCATCCAAGAAGCTTCTTCAGCTCTGACTGGATGGTGGGGAATCGAAGGATTTATACTCCTTGCAGACAGCTGGTCATTTGCATTCTTTTAGAGAGTTGTTGATGCCACCTGGAGGTTTATTTGTGTCTCAGGGTCACCTGAGTAGTGCAAATAACTCTACTAAAATGAGTAGTGCAAATGGCTCTACTAATGAGTAGAAGGCTCCACACCCATTTGCACTATTCAGGTGACCCTGACAACACAGATAAACCTCCAGGTGGCATCAACAACTCTCTAAAAGAATGCAAAGGACCAGCTGTCTGCAAGGAGTATAAATCCTTCCATTCCTACCATCCAGTCAGAGCTGAAGAAGCTTCTTGGATGAGAAATGAAATGTCTTCAAAGAAAGACAAGAAAGTCCAGTTGCCTCATGAAAAAGTATATTTGAGATAACTATGACCTGGATGACTGAGAATCTCTAAAGATAGTTATTCTTTATCAGTCACTTAGATAATACCTAAACATTTGAGTAACTGCCAAGACCATTTCAACTAAGATATAATCTTGGAATACGTCTATCTAAACTTCTTTCTCCAGATATAAACTAGGGCAGTGATTTTTAAACTGGTAGTATTTTGAGCATATCCTGGAGGTAATTGAACAATTTGTAATGGCTTCTTTCTGAGTCCAATTAGGACTGCCACCATTGTGTAAAACAAGAGAGAATCATTTTTTTGGGGGCGGGGGAATTAATTACATTATTCTAAACCAGGAAAATGGATAATAACTGGGTCAAACAGTTTAGGAACCACTGGACTAGGGAGTATTTATTAAGGGTACATGTAAGAACAATCTTAATGTACATTTTACCAGTGGGCAAACCCACTGATAAAAATTGGAATTATTTTTTTCTGTATCAAATTGTCATATGAACATGACATTCAAAATACAAATACAGGAACAAAGATGAATCAGGGTTTTGGCAAAAATCAAAATACAGAGAGTCCTCAATAGCGATCACAACTTGTTATTGTGCAACTCAGTTATTAAGCAAAAAGGTCACTAAATGAAACCACAAGTATGCTTACAAATTGCAATTCAGCTTTCCTTTGCTTTACAGACTTGCAAAGGTTATAAATGCAAGGACTGGTGGCAAGATTACTTTTTCATCAAAGCTCACTTTTTGTTGTAACTGAATAGTTGTTATATGAGGCATTCATTAAGCAAGTCTACTTGTATAGATTTATAAAACTTGCTTTGAAACTTCATGTGTACAGGTACAAGGAATTTATAAAATCTTATGCGCAAAGGGGAAAATGGACTTTATCATTTTACTTCTTTGCCATTTCTTCTGGAATAACTATCTTCACAGATCCTTTCCACAGATAGTCTATATATCCACAGATAGTCATATATCATTATGTTGCATCCTGCTGCAAGTTCTCATTTGCATGTACGCTAAAGGTAACATAATTATGGTCACTGGTCTTAATAGTTCCCCAAGTCTTGCAACTTGTTCACCATTTAAGAATAAATCTAGCATCTCTTCCTCCCTGTTCCCTTCCTCCCTGTTCCCTTCTAACAAAAACTACTTAAAGGCACAGTCATTTAGGAGGCATAGAAATCTGGCTTTTTGTATTCTGTGCATGAAAATACCTAGTTTATATGAAGATAACTGATGTCCCCCATTATTAAAGTAACATTTCCTTTCCATTCTCTTTATTTCATTCTGTCAAGATCACTATTATTACTTTAATCAAGTGGACAATAGAACTTCCTTAAATCTATTTTACATTTGTGGCAGAATGAAGGAATTTGGTCTTCCAAAGTTTCTAATTAGTTAGATTTTATAATCTCTTTTATATAAATAGCAAACCTCCTTCACTGCATACATGCCTTTCTTTTCTACAATGCTTGTATCCAGGAATGATTTTGTCCTACTGGTTATTTCCATTCCATCAGTTTTCCATCATATATTCCTGTTCATAGCCAAGTACTGTAATTACTTAGCATTGACACTGACACATGTACACGGTGCACATTTTCAAATATTGCTGCTGTTGAATTTTATTCACAGCCTTCAGTACATTGTCATGTACACTGAAAACCAATTATTTTCTGTATTGAATACTTAGTGAAATACTCAACAACTGCTCAAGTTCAAGGTTACCAAGCAAAGAGACAGATACTTCTATGCTCACAATCAACTGTTTCATTTGGCTTCATTTTTATTTGCTATAACATTTATTATCTAGCAGCTAGATAATAAATTCTAGTCAAAAGTATCTCTGAATGTTCTGCCAGATCCTGTCTTCAGACTTGTATAAAATCAGGTATATATTTTCCCTTGTCATGTACATATGTATATATGTTTCCTCTTGTCCCCAAAGTTCCCAATTTCTAACAAATCTAAACTCCTCTACCTACAGGTAGTCTTCAGCTTACAACAATTTGTTTAGTGACCATTCAAATTACAATGGCAATTAAAAGGGTGATTTATGACAGGTCTTCACAGTTACACCATTGCAGTATCTCCATGGTCATCAGAATTCGGGTGCTTGGCAACTGGCATGTATTTATGATAGATGCAATGTCCCAGGGTTGTGAGATCACCATTTGTGAGCTTCCTGGCCAGCTTCCGACAAGCCAAGTTTATGGGGGAAGCTGGATTCGCTTAATGACTGTGTGATTCACTTAATGACTGCAGAGATTCTCTTACCAACTATGTCAGAAAAGGTCATAACAGTGGAAATTCTGGTCCCAGTTGAGATCATAAATTGAGGATTACCTGTACTATTTCTTCCATGTCTTGAAACCTCTAAGCTCTGTCCATCTAGCCAGCTGACTAAGGAAAATGCAGCATTTCTGAAAATGCCACCTAGGTAATCCAGTCTGCTACCTAGCAACTTGATTTTGGGTTTCAGGACTAGCTAATTAATATTCCAAGTGTCTCTGATGCCAACATAGATCAGAATTGATGTTCCTCCCTGATACTATTAAGCTAATTTCCTAGTTAATAAACCAAACTGTAACTATATACGTATTCCTGCCTATGGAGGAAGCTTTATGAAAGAAGGACCAGCACTGAAAAGATGTCATGCCTTGAGTAAACGTGTAGACTTTAGGCAAGCTAAATAAAAACTATTTGCAAAAGTAATTATTATTCTATATAGTAGGAAATATAAAGCTTACACAAGAATTCCATGAACACGTTTTATTGCTCTGCTGAAACTGATTTTACTATTTGGGAGGGCATTGGAAAGCTTACCTAAATGGACTAGAAATATTTTAAAATGGACTACATTGGGGAGTTAAATGCTTAAATTTGAAATTACAAATAGAAACTGACTTAGAACAGATGTTTTCATCATATTCTACAGCAGCAAGGGTTCTTAAAACAATTCAAAAAGTGGTTTTCATCGAGAACTATTTAGATTAGAAAATCCATTAAAACGAGGTATGTACAGAAACTATAATCTTGCTTCTAAAGGCAGAACTTAGTATCTTTACTTTGTATTACTAATAATACCAAATATAAGCAAAATAAAAAGTGATAAAAGATGAGAGAAGTCCTCTTTTAGGAAAAAAAAGAATCACTACTACAGGCTAACATTCTTAGAAATCAAGTAGATTACCATACACCTCATTTATAGAAAAAACAAAATGTGATATGTCACCATCTGGTGAAGATCTTGCAAATAAAGCTGAAGGAATTCACACTTCCACTTCACTTTGAGGGGATAAGAAAAGCAAGCATGATCTAAACATGTTAATATAATACTCGGGAGTGGAAATGTCCAATATTAACGTTTCAGCACAAAAGTTACTGTTATCTTTCTAGGTGCACATTGCTTGTTTTTTAAGAGCTTTAAAAAAAAATTCTAGAAGGCTAAAAGTATATCTTCAAAAGCCTTTAAAGGGAGGGAAATGGTTTAAAAATACAAAGATAAGGTTATATACTTTCTTCTTTATATTTTTTATCTGTCCCCCATTTGTTTCTCCGCACTTCTTTTTATTAGTTTGTATTAGTTTTTTATCCTTGCATTTTTAAACTTTAATAAAACTTATTTTTTAAAAACGAGGCAAACGGTGAGGAGAAAAGGAGGGGAGGAGATAAGAACGCTAAAACGCAAAGAAAACTAACAGCGTGAATAACAACATAGATAGACCAGCCCTAGCACACTTTTTCTCCAAGATTATGCCCTGAGGATGACTTTAAATAGTCTTCTCCACCGTGGTGCCTTCAGATCTGTAGGAGCTACAACTGGGAATTACATTCCTACTTTCCACCTTAAGGGCTCCAAATAATGGAAGCTGTTTACAAACTAGTTCTTAAAAGCTATTATAGGAGACAGCCCCTTATTAGCAAGAGCTGACAGGATAGCCACGAGCTGCCTGCTTAAAAATAGTCGCAATCTGCGGGTAAACCATTGCACCGCATCGACCTCACCGCGCGCAGAAGACACAACTCAACTCGGTTCCGGCTTCACCATCCGCGACACAAAAGAAACGTAAGTAAATACCAATCTCTTCCCCCCCCCCCCGACCATGGTGTCTTGTCAACACATTTTGAAGTAGGGCCGAAGCAATAAGCAGCACTTCTTTTGCACAAGTAGACCTGTAACTTCCTCTTTCTGATCACCAAACCGAAAATCTGTTTTAAGAGCATCTTCAAAATAGTCGGAAGAAGGAAAAGAGAAATCAAGAAATATTTACAGCAATAACAACGCAACTCATAATAACAACGCAACTCATAAAAATTATAAAACTTTCTAGAACATACGTTTAACCAAAAATACAATTAAACAGCTCTTGAGAAAGCCTGCTCTCCCCCCCCCCAACTCCCCTGCCGGTTTATATTGCACAAAGTCAACAGATTCACCTTGTTTCAGAATCCTGTAGTCATAATTTTAAATAATGCGCAATATTGCATAGCAGTTATTTTTGTTTCAAGGCAGTCTTGCGTCACATCGCTTGTCCAAATATGTAAGAAAACCAGTCCTGGAAAACTTACCAAGTCAGGGTCTACTTCGGCTTTGCTTTAAAACGGGGATCCAGTCCAATTCGACCGCTCACCAGAAACGGAAGGGCTGACTGGAGCTTTACTAAAGATCTAACTGGAGAAGCGCGCTGATAACGTTAAGGTCTCCGCGTCAAGAGCTCAAAGGGAAAGCGCAGTCGAGCAACACAGGAAATAAAGATAACGGACCAAGCAGCAACCTTCTTAAGACGCGCTTCTTTTCGGCTTTGCAGCTACAGGCAAGAAGGCGGAGCACAAGAGCTCCCGCATTTTCGAGAGCAAGGAGGGACCAAACATTTGGCCCAGGAAAATGAGACCCACGAGTTAACGGGCTATGATGAAAAAGAACTGGAGGGGCCAAGCGTGTTTTTTTCCTCTCTTATAACAAAAATGTATGTAGAATTTTAGCCAATTAATTCAGGTATAGTCTAATATTATGCATTATGCCAAATGCATAAAGGGGGAAAAACAGGCATGGTGGCTTTTTAAAAGTTTGCAATAAAATTGGGGATAGGAGATGGAAATTACCACAAGTCATTCAAGCTTTTTACAGTTTATCCTCAAATGTTTTTAAAAATCTTCGAATACATTGTTTTGGGTGTCTTTCATGAACAAATAAGTGTCTTCGTATTCCAATTAAGGCCGAGTGATAGATAATTTGCATAAGGCTTCAAAAGCCTTAAGAGAAGTGTCAACTAGAAATGCCAGATCTTACAGCGAAAACGGTGGCTGGCAAAGGCCAGTCTTTTGCAGTAACTATACTTTACACCAGAGGTCCCCAACTTTTTGGGCACCAGGGACCTGTTCTGTGGAGAAAGATTTTTCCATGGACTGGAGAGTGTGTGATTATTTAGTGTGCTGCCTGCATCCCACGGATGGGGCTTTGCTTGTTTGTGCGGACCAGTTGCTGGCATGGCGTGGCCCAGTACCGTCCACGGACCGGGGGTTGGGGATCCCTGCTTTACACCACATACATACATACAATGTACATTATCATGCAGGCCTAACGACCCAACAAGAGTACAAGGTAGTTTCCAGAAACTAAGGAAAGTAAGAAACTCAGAACCTGATAAAGAAACACTAAGCCACGGGTCGGCAACCCGCGGCTCCGGAGCCACATGCGGCTCTTTGAGGCATTACCTGCGGCTCCGGAGCCTCCTCCGCCATTTTGGGGAGCGCATGCGCGCATGCGCGGGCGGGTGGGCGGGGGTGCGCGTGCGGGGGCGCGCATGCGCGAACGGGTGCGCATGCGCGAACGGGTGCGCATGCGCGAACGGGTGCGCACGCATGCGCGAACGGGGGCCGCACGGGTGCGCGGGCGCGCGCACATGCGCGAACGGGCGCGGCTCCCAGGGTTTTTTTTTTTTTTAGGCCAAACGGGTCCGTGCGGCTCGTTCGATGTTTCGGGTGGCCGACCCATGCACTAAGCCATTGTTTCTCAACTTTTATCTTAAAGTGTGGACTTCAATTCCCAGAATTGCCTAGCAGCTTCTGGGAGCTAAAGTTGATATATCTTTAAATTGCTGAGTTTGAGAAACACTAGGCTAAGGAATAGTTCGGCTATGTTAAAAATGAAAAATGTAGGTCTGTTGTGAGGAGAAAATAGCCAGTTTATAATACAGTAGTAAAAAAGCGGAACTTTTTTTTTTTAACCTCTTTCAGAAACAGAATAGAAACAGAGATGCAGCAAGATGGGGGGCAAACAGTGAAAGACAGACAGACAGACCAACCCCTAGTTAATTGCTACACTGCTGGGGCAATCAGGAAACTGCATTTTTTAATAGATAAGGAAAGACTATTCTGCTAATTTAATCCTATGCAGCGTTAAATGGATTACATCTCAAAGAGACTGAAGGAAGTTGGGGAGAGGATTGCAAAACTATTCTCTGTTATCTGTAAGACATAGAGAAGGACTTGTGACTCCCACAATGCCTTATAAATAATATATTTGGACCCAGCAAAACCTTTGACAGAGTGCCTCATTATATTCTCTCTAATAAAATGGTAAAATAGAAGCTAAGCGATACTAGTGTTAGATGCAGCCTGTTAGCTGAATGACTTCATCTAAGGAATGATAGGAATAAGTGAAAGGTCTTCAAAATTTAAAATTGTAAGAGGAAGTAGCTGCAAGAGGAAATGGCTAGCTTAAAAGTAAAACAAAACTAATGGAAAAACAGGAAAGACAAAATTAAACAAACTGAATAACAGGAAAGAAACTATTGTTCTAAGAATCCATAAAATAACCAGGAAGAGCATGCTCATTTAAATGCACATGATATATGATTTAGTATGTTTGGGGAGGGTAGCAGGAAATATGTAGAAGGTGGTCAGAGAGAATGTAACCTCATAGTACCTCAGCCAATGGGGAACGAGGAGGGATGGATGGTCGGTGTAGGGAATGTATAAAGATGTTGATTTGAGATGATGAACTTTGGAGAGAACCAAGCTTTGAAAGCTTCTCTCCCCACTTATTGAAATAAATGAAGCAAGGAGGTCTTAACTGTGTCTTGGCTGGTTATTGGTCAGGCGAGTTTGCCACTGGTTGCGAAGGAAAGTAGCCAGGAGCACATAACAGGAGTGTGCAATAAGTGCACCACATCAGCTATTAATTTGTGTCTTGGTTTCAGAAAGAGGTAAATATTGCCAACTCTGTAGCAAATGTATATTTCCAAGGTACCTTCAACTTTTTCTCTAGGGTGAAGAAATTCTTGAAATCAATCTTATACTCTTGAATCTTGTATTCTTCTGCTTATATAGCAGAACATATACCTCAATAAAATATATTGACTAGTTTTTAACATTAGCATATGAATTATACATTGAAGTAGCTTCAGTCAGGGCTATGCCATAAATTATTTCATATTAAATTATCTACTTATGCTAAGACTGTATGCCAAATATGGCCTTTTATGCTTGTGCCTCAGCATGCATATTTTCCAGCGAGACAGACCAAGACAGGAAGATCATTAATTACAATTTATTCAGAGTATTCTGATAAAAGGGATTTCTCTCATTTAAAGAGGGAACCTTGAGACCCATCTTACATTCCCTTTTATAGTTAAGACATCAAAGAAAATGCAAGAGAAAAGGTGATTGGACAGGACAAAAGTAACTTCCCCTTTGCATAGGAAATCAGTTACATGTCATACATGTTACATATTTCCAACATGCCACACATGTTTATTAACATGAAGTCTGATGACAGAAGGGGCATAAATTTTAAGATGTTAATAAGGAAAAAAATTGTTTGGAGTTCACGAAGAAACAGACCAGATACCAATTAGCACTAACAAGCTTTCTCTTATCAGGAGACATCCCATACTATATCTTATCTTCAGTTTAGAAATGTTAGAAGCTATCAATCAATCCAGTCTGCAATGGTTTGAAAACATCCTTTAAAAGAGAGAAAAATAAGTCAGATTAAAATACAAAATAACCATGTTAGTTAGCAAATATAATAATATTACAAAGTCCATGTTTTTGATACTACAAAGTCCATCTTATGTAGCCCTCAGACTAAGCAATTTAGGTCAGATAAACATAAATGCCTGCCAGCAGAACTGGATACTAGGATACTACCCAGATATAATAAGTGTTAGGATATTGAATTTAGTAGTGGGAACAGTAAAATGTATAATAGGCCAGAACACACAGTTGTAGCTGATTAGAGAGCGCTGACTCATGCATGATGCAATTTATGTTATGATTGGTTGCTGCAAGTATAAATGGGGAGTTTCCCTTTTTTCCCCTCCTTTTTCTTCTGTATGTTCTCTATACTGTTTTAGATTTACCTCATGTTTCCGTGTTCCTATCTTATATTCTTCCTTTTCAGGATGATGACAAAAACTGCTGTAAAGTTGAATATTAAATATATTTATATAAACAACTACAAGTTTGTCAGTGTCTCCGACTTCATCTGGATAGCTGCTCCACAATTCCTTGATTAATAAGTATTAATATAGCTGTTTGCCAAATGAAGCTGAGGGGACTGACCACATATAGGAGTTTAGTTTAGTGAAGGAATGTGGCTAAGGAACATTGCTAAGAAATTTTGCAAGCAAGTCCATACCTGAAATAAAGGAAGATGCCTCTTTGCTTCTGCACAGAAAGTGTTTGAATTCTACTTTCCTCGATTCTGCATGATTCAATGGCTCATCACACCAGGTGAATGAACTCAGTATTGGCACTGGCCAACACATTCATACATCACTTCAACAACTGAGCAATAAAATATAATTTTCAAATCACAGTGGAAGACCAATAGCAGACTCTTTGATATTTTGCTACCACTACAGTTTTCCTGCTACAAAGTCACTCATTTTAAGCTGAAATTGGGCATTAAGACTTAACAAGACACGTGGATCCAATTGTTTTATTGTTCTGAAGGAGGGAGGACCAAAAGGAGCAAGAAGGGAGATGCATGTTTCACTTACAATATAAAATGACTAAATTTCTCTTCTCCCTTTTCATTAAGTATTTAGTATTCCTGAAGACTTAAGTATTGCTCCTTAAAGCCAAGTAAGTATTGCCCTTGGCCTCTGAAATGCCTTTCTTAAGAATTGCTCACCTTGGGACTATTGTCTCATTCAAATTCTATTCTGATTATCTTCGGAAAGCTTTTTAAATTGTAGATCAATTTTTAACTTTCAACCCTTATGTTTTTTTTGGGGGGGGGTTGTTTCCTTTGTTAGAGGGTATTCTATGTTTTATAACATTAGTTCTATCACTTAACATTTACCTGTACCAGACATTATTTTGAAAGACTTGATATGTATTTAATTTAACAAAACATGCTTTATATTTCTTTTGTCTTGCATCCTAAAATTAAAAAGTTTTACATGCTTTGGAAATCCAATTCCCCCAAAATCTTATCCAGTTAATACAATTTATTAAATAGTATTTGGGTTAATGACAGATAAGATTCAAATATCACTAGATATACAAAGTTGCAATTAAAATTTTCTAAGATAAAGGTCTTAAGCAGTTAGTCACTAAAGTTTAAACAGAAAATTTAAATAGATGGCAATAGAGAGATCTTAAATCTATATACATCTTTAGGCCTCTTCCCCCTACGTATTATACATGTGCACAGCTCGACTTGCACATACACACAGGCCAGTTCCCTTCTCCGCCTCCGCCGGGTGCCAAGCTGTAAAGATTGGGGAATGCTGTTATAAAGGAATAAAAATAATTGAATTCCACTGTGCGTTTGGACAAGGTAAAGGTTTTCATCTTGGGTACGCAGTGCCTATACTGAATAACATCTCTCACCACTGACCGTATTGGCTGCAATTGCTGGTCATTGTAATGCAGTGGCCATAAGATCTCACCCTCACCAAGAGAGAGAGCACAATCTACTATAAACAGCCAGCAAACTCCCCTCTCCTTTGCACTGATTATGATACCTAGAGTGGTAATGGAATGTCTGCAGGAAAACAACTCAGCACCAAGAGCTCAAGATATAAGAAGCAATTGACATAGGCTCTCAATTTCCATCTGAAGATTGTAGAGCAGGGGCGTTAAGCTGCCAGCCCGCAGGCTGGTTGTATCATGTGGAGGCCGCGCCCACCCCAGCTCCGGCAATGCAAAAAAGTCAAGATACATAGTGACACGTCACGTGACGCGGCGAGTTTGACACCCGTGTTGTAGAGTGTGATAAGTCACTAATTTCTTACTACAATGAGAAACTGAACTCTGTTTTCCTTTGAAAAGTGCATGTCCTTAGTCTTATAAAAACTTTGTGTTTTTTTCTTTTTTTTCTATGTTTGGTATGCTTCTGACCATAGCTGCAACAAAATGTGGACAATCCAATTAAATCTAGATTCAGAAGCAGACCCTGCAGCTGAAGGGTTGTTTTAGTTACAGCCACAAACTCAGCTGCAAATTCTGCCTCTGAATCAAGATTTAAATGAGGTAGCATGCTTCTTGTCAGTTTTGCAATCCCATGTAGAAAAAGGAAACATCTGGTATGCCACTGAACTTTAGTTAATACTGCTATCCTCTGTACACCTAAAAAAGACATAACAAAAGAAATTGGTTCAGAAGCCCTAATATCCATTCACTAATACTGAAAAATAAGCAAAGAAACTTTGCTTTTATACATAAGTGTAGCAAGATTATTGAATACACAAAGATGAAAAGATTTGGCATAACCCATAATGGAGGAATGCTTGGTGAACTATGTAGTGAATTATGATTGTTGCTCTTTAAAACATTGGATATAGAGTGCTGATGAAAATGTTTTAATTGTGGAATTGAGGGAACTATAAAAGTAGTAGCATCATCTGGCATCTATAAAAATAGTAGCAGCATCTGTTGGGTGAAAAATTAATAAGGGTCAACCAAATTAGTACTTAGATAGGAAACCTCAGGGTATCCCAGGACTAGACTGTGAAAGAATCTGGAAGAAGGGATCGGTAAAACCACTTCCATATTGTTATGAAAAATATTATGTAGATGTTACTAGATCATCACTAGGCCAAATTAGTCAGAAGTATATGTTAAATGATGGCTTGCCACAAGGTTCTGTGCTGACTCCACTACTTTTTAATATTTATACATGAGATCTACTAGGCCCTGCTGCAGGAAAGTTTATATACACTGATGACATCACATTGATAAAACAATCTGAAGACTTCAATACCTGTGAAAAAGCTCTTGATAATCCTTTAAAGGAAACAGATAACGTTTTTGAAACCTGGAGGCTAAAACACATTAACAAAACCAAAGTCACCTTTTTCACTTGAACAAACAAGCTAACTATACACCAAAAGTGGAATTTAGAAACCAGCTATGGAAGTTTAATCGTAATCCAAAGTATTTAGGAGTGACCCTTGATCATCCCTTAATTTAAAGGGAACACTTAAGAAATACCATAGATAAAATAAAAACCAGGAACAATATTCTACATATACTTTCTGGCATCAGCTGGGGAGCAGGAGCTACAGCTCTTAAGACATCAGCTCTTGCTTTGATGTATTTGGCAGTTGAATACTGCAGCCCTGTATGATTAGTGTTCACACAAAAGCAGTGGATACTCAGTTTAATCACACTATGAGGCTAATATCAGGAATTATTAAAACAATGTCTTCCGAATCGCTACCAGTACTATCTAAAGTACCACCACCACAAGACAATCAGCCTTAAAAAGGGCATGGGAGAAATGTGAGGCAAACCAATTATTACTTATACACAAGCACTGTCATGATAAAGTATTCAGGCTCAAATCTTGGAATCCACCATGGAAACATGGACAGCAATTAGTTAGAGAAGACTTTGATATTGAGACAGCATGGTGCCAGGAATGGGCAACTTCTAACTTAGATCTGCTTAATTTAGTATCTGATCCAATACAGTGCCCCTCTGGCTTTGATCCAGAATAAACTGGCTATCTTGGTCTTGCATCTGCATCTAGTATAATTCTGTTCATTCTTCTCTGTAGTTTTATTTCTAATATGTTTTGTGTCAAATATATGTCCAATATATAATCCTTACAAATTTGAGTAAACCTAAATAGTAGATAGTTGAAGGTATTCTTTGCTTGTGTCTCACTTTATAATACTGCATCAAAGTATTTGTAAGAAAGAAGTTTTGCTTACTATTGTTTATACACATTACATATGTGAACAAATGTGCTGGGTAGATAATTCACAATCCTCAGATTTATAAACTAAATCTGGACATGTGTTCTGTACCCTAATAATACAAGTTTTAGGTGACAATTGAATGTAATAAGCTATTATAGGTTGCATTGGCAATTCTGTGTATTAAGAATTCACTGCCTTACTCAGATTTCAGGAAGGTAGCTTGTTTATCCCAACTCTGTGAGGAATGAACCAGTAACAAAGAAAAAACTAAGCTTGTTGAGACAAAGTATACAAAATAACCTGTGGTTATCTGAGAAGTTGGTCCTTATCTATATGAGTAATTGGTGGATAAGTAGCAAATCTCTTGGAAGTTGACAATACATGAAATGTCAATAAAGTACTTACAGGATTGGAAACTTGATTACAATAGAATATATTTATCTTAGGGTTGACTGTGGAGTCCTTATTGCTTTCTGTGCTTGGTTGTTTGCTTGCAGACATTTTATTGCCTATCATCAGTTCTAGTGAATGTGGGATTTATATACCGTAGTTTGCCTTGTCAGGGTTAGTGAGGATGTGATTTTCTCTTTGGTAGTTCTTTGATTTGGGCATTGTTTCCTGCTGGATTATTTGTCTGGTATTAATTCCTGCTTATCTAAATGTAATAATCTGGATAGATGATTACAAATTTCAGACAAACACATTGCAGCAACTCAGTACACCAGAAAAAGAAATAGACCTACAGAATATCTTCCAATGCAACTTTATCAAAACGTTCTTGATCACCTAATCCATTCCAGCACAAGTTATACAAACAATAGCACTGCCGCACATCAAGAACATCTCAGAAACAATCAATGGACTATTATAACCACACAACTGGAGCCCTCCAATGGGAAAAAAAAGTCCTCTCCTGTGTATCCTTTCAAAAACAGCAATTTGTCTTTCTTTTAGTCAGTGATTTTCCCTTGATGATAGCACTAGTTATAGAGCTTATCAATGGAATAAACCTTTTCTAAGCAGTACTGGACAGGCCTCATAAACTGCTATTATCTGGTTTTATTTGAAAGGGGAAAGTAAGACACTAGCAAGTTAAAAATCTATTTCTTCAGTAAACCTGTCATTAAGACATTGGAGTTACCATGTTGAAGGGACAGCAGTTACAGAGTAAATTTTTGGAAACAAGTTGGTCCACTGGTTCTGAATAGCATTTGTAAGCGGTTCTTTTTCTTCCTCCATTTTTTTGGAAATACTGTGGTTAAGATCAATGGAAAGGGCCACATCATTTTCAAATTTTCTCTAATCCTTTCATGCGGTTTTTGCGTGGCCGGCGGGCCTCCCATGAAGTGGGCCAAAACAGCAAAGGAAGACTCCACGCAAGGTTTTCCTCGGGATGAGAGAGCGCTGAACAAATTCAGGCAATCTCTTTTATTAGTTCAGCAAAATATGGGTGGTTACATGAGGCAAGCAAGGGGGGTTACATTCTAGCTCAGCAAAATATAGGTGATTGCAAAAAGCAAGTGCAAGTTACAAGAAGCGGGCAAAAGCTGTTACATTCTTTCAGATAAGCATTCCATTCGAAGGCAGTTCGTGATGTCTGCATGCTGTCCTTGTGTGTGAATGTTTCTTTTTCCTTGTGCTCTGTTCGTGATATCTGCATGTTGTCCTTGTGTGTTTTTCTCCTCCGATGGATAATTCTCCTTTGTTCACAGCCTCTATGCCTACGTGGTGCAGTTACTATTGTAACCTATACGTAGGTGTTGGTGTGTATATCCACACTTTCAGTTTCCTCACATGCAAAGCTGCTTCCCATACTAGTTACCAGGGGGCTTTTTGCTTCCCACCTCCAGAAACTCAGTAGCTAATAAATACTCCTAGCAGCTGCCGCCCCATCCTCCAACTCCTGCCTCTAGACAGAGAATGCACTCTTTCCAAATACCTGCCATCCCAGGAAATAAATTATAATTATTGTAATTGTAATCCTTTTGAAAGAGTAATAGGAAGATTTATTACTGTTCTTTTTGCTCATTCCCCACACAGCAGGCTGTTACAAATTTTTCTTGGTGGGAGATTTAAATTAAGTTCCATAAAGTATTTAACACTAAGTAAGCTGAATTCTTTTCAGAGATTATAGCCTCATAAAAGAAAATTATAATATCAATGCACAAGTAACTGTTACCAAACCCAACTGATTCATGGGCCAGCTGGCATATTATACATAATCCTGCAAATACACTTGTTAACTCAGTTCCCAAGTGAGTGTTGTAGCAACAGCTGACAGACAAGCATTCCCAGATTATGAAACATTTATTTAATATATTTGTATGGCCACTCATCTTAAAAAGCTTTGAGCAGCTCATAACAAAAGGTAAAATTACAACACAAAAGTCCTGTGCCTTAATCATCTCCTTAGGATGCCCTGCAGCAAATTCCAATCACCCTCATTCTATTGCTTTTGTTCTATTGTATTCTGTCCCAGAGCATTGGTTAAAAAGCCAGATCTTGATGGCCTTCCAAAGACTAGAAGACTGGGGGGGGGGGTGTCAAATCAAGGGGGGGGAAGGCAATTTTAAGCTGTGTGGATTTCAACACCCAGAATTCCTCAGCCAAGACGGAGTTGAAGTCCACACATCTTAAAGTTGCCAAGGTTGAAACACCGGGAATCGTTTCCTCTGCGCATCTCGTGCTTTTCTTTCTCGCACCTCCGCAGCAGAGGAAACGAACCGGACCGATCCCCAGTTCAAGCACTCCGAAATCGGGAAGTGACGTAAAGGTCATGCGCCGGCAGTGACGTTTTTTTTGCTTGCCGGTGGGGGATATTCCCTCTGCTTCAAAGACCTTGTGCGAGTCTCTGCGAGGAATCCGGAGGCTTAGCTATGGTGACAGGCAGTCAAATAGGGCCTGCTGGCGGGAGTTCCGGCGCGGTTACCCCTGAAGGTCTGCGCGGCTGGATCCGAGGAGCTTATCGCTTTGCCACAGACCGCAATGACTTCCGCAGGTGAGACAGGTATTGAAGAACTTCAGGTCTGGACCAGAAACCCTACTGGAAAAAGAGGGAGCGCCCTCCGCTTCTTAGCTAAAGCTTCTCGTGCTCTATAAACTCGTTTTTCCCTACCTAATTTTAACACGTGCTGCGGCTGGGACTGCTGAAGGTTAAAAGCCCAACAATCTGCAAAGTACCAGGTTGGAAATATATGTGCCTCTCGATGTATCGAGGTTCGTTAATCTTGATGTAGAAAAAGTTCCCCCAAAGCATTGAAGAACACATAGATGATTTCCGCAACTGAAAAGATGTTAAGTTATTTGATAGTGTTGTTCGGTAAGAATACTCACGTGTTTCTAGATAGAAAATTATGTATTAGCGTTCTGTATAATCAATATCGGTTGTCATTAGCTCTCACTTATGTTTGTTACAGAAACCTCATAGTTAATCTGGGACTCTTTGCAGTGGGTGTCTGGGTAGCCAGAAACTTAACAGACATTGATTTGATGGCACCACAACCTGTTGCATAACAGAGGTGAGTATATACCGTAGTGTGCAATTTCTTAACATTTTCCAGTAAGCAAATTATTCATTTATGTCAAGCCCAATTATTAAACTAATTACACTTGTTTTATGCAAGCAACACAGCTTGATCTAGTGATAAAATAATACCAGGCTAGAAACCAGGAGACTGAGTTCTAGTTCCACCTTAGGCATGAAAGCCAGCTGGGCGACTTTGGACCTCATAGGGTTGTTGTAGGAAAATGGAAGGAATTTTAGGTATGTTTGCCACCTTAAGTTATTTAAAAAAATAAAAGGATTTTAAAAAATCTTTAAAAAAAACCTTTTTTTTTTAGCAAACCACAATGATGCCAAAATGACAATACAGTATCCATCTAGTGACATCACATAAGTGCCACAATTATATATTTGGGTTCCAATATCTCAAACAAAGTCATAGCATGACAAAGCATGTTTTCTCATTTTCAGCCTCCCCTCACTCCCCCACCCCCATTTCCTAATATTGTATAAAATGTGCTACATTCATGATCTTTGTATTGGTTACTTTAAATATTAGCTCTTCATTATTATTCTTAAAATAGAGATTAGGCAAAAAATTGCCTATTTATCAAAAGCAGAAGAAACTATGCCTTTTCTAATATTGTCACAAAGTAATTTTTTGGGGGAATGGATTTTTCTCCTGTCCTTGAGATGGGAATAAAGTATGCTGTTTAAAACTCACAGCTTTCACAGTCTTTCATCAGGCCCCAGGAAAAGGCAGGTGTGGTTTTGCTGCCCTCACAGAAAGTAACATGGTTCTCCAAAAACAGCTTTGTGAAAAGTCCTACCAATCCTGCTACAGACAAAACAACATGGGAAAATTACATAGCCCTAAGATGCGGAGGGAAGATGGGATTTCAAAATAATATTCTGCCTCCCTAAGTCAGAAATCCTCAATGAAACATGATTGCCTCAGCACCTTTCCTCTTGTGCATTTACAGCACACAAGTATGCTATTTCTTCCAGCAAAGGCCAGTCAGACACAACTAAACCAGCTTTTTTTAGCAGGGGGGAGGCGGGGTTAGGGTTAGGGGGAAACACACTCAGTTTGTGCCTGATATTTATTGGCCTGCAGCTTTCCAAGAGTTTGCTCCAATCTTTTTTTACATTTGGTATTGCTGGTGGGTAAATGAGATTCAACTTTTCCCAGCCTGGTTTCTGGTGCAACCAATGGCAAGGAGAAATTTGGAATTCAATCCTTTAAGGCCCTATGTTTATTATTCAATGATGGAATTTCCATTCTGTAATTCAAGGGCTCAAATGCAGCAAACTTGACAATTGGCTATACTTGATTTGTGTGCCATAGGAATATCAACCTCCTAGTAAATAGGTTGTTGGTCTTCCTCAAAGTATTTTTAAGTGAATAATTTTGAAAACTACAATTAGGCAGTGCTGATGAAGTCCCTTTAGCAGCTGTAGCAAAATTAACTGCCAGATGGCAATTACTCCTACAGCATGCAAATTAGAGGGCCCCCCTCATAACCTCCTGGAAGCGCCTCCTCTACATGCATGAAAATATTTGCATATGAGGTTTTCTTCCCTTTTCCCAAGGAAAACTCTACTTTCAAGCCAGAGTACCTTGAATCAGCTTCAGCCTGCTCCTCCAGTGGGTTGGCAATGAGATGGAGGCTCTGCTATAAGTGCATTTCCTCAGCAAATGGTAGAATGTCTTGAATTGAAGCAAGGAGGCTGTTTACTTGACTCCTACTATAAAAACCCTTCTACCAAGTTCTGGCATTTCTTATACCACAGCCATTTTAACATAGAGGGCTGGTTGAATGTATTGTTCTTATTTGAAAATGCAAAGGAAAAATACTACCAAAGTCTACAATTTATGAACAAATACAGCCATTAAACATGTTTAGACTTTGTGGTACCATTTGTTCGCATACTGGAATATGTAAACATACCTAAGCAGACATTTTAACATAGGTTTCTAATTCTACTTGAACTTGTCTGCATGAAATGCATAAAAGATAGATATGGTATAAAAGAGGATTTAGTGGTACTTGGAAAAGCTATTAACTATTAAAACTGATTATAGTTATTCTTGTATCCCTGAAACTACACCCTTACTGAGAGCATACAGCAAACATTGCGATGTCTTAAATTGATAAGTGGATTTGAAAGTTTAATCTGTGAGATGTTAATTCTGTAGCCTATATGAAAATATAGAATCTTTCTTGAACGTCATTATCCCTAAGCAATTGTAGCCACCACTATGATTAGCTATATAATTTTAAAATCTTTTAGGATTTATTTTACATTCTCCCAGAATAAGAATTTGAAAATGAGAGTTGTGTCATAGACACTTCTACCAGTTATAGATTATGTGTATTTGTGAGAAGGCTATATGTTGCTTCTTTTATTCAGCTGAGCAGTGCCATCAACCCTCTATTTTTTTTACCATTACATTTTTTTAAACAGATTTTTACCTCCTCTGTATGAGAAAATAGCAAGAAGAATTGGAGAAAACAGAGGCAATCTTACCTGTACATCATTCTTCACTATGCTTATTTGGCAGCATTAGGTTTTATACTCAATGATAACAGAATTCTATTGTTTTTTTGTTGTTTTACTAAAATGTTTTTGATATATGTATATTATTTTGCAGAATTGAACTGTTAGATTCTGACCTGAAATATGAAATAAAGACATGTCAGTGCACTGGACTTTTTTCTTTTTTAATAGGAAATTTCAGTTTACAAAACAAGGTAAAAAGAGTAGATTTACAAAATCATAAAAACATGATTCATATTTCACTTTTAAAGAAGTAACAAGCCCCAGTCCTGTGTTTTAGTAGGACTATTAATTATTGAACGGAAAAATGCATTTTAAAAAGGCCTAGGTGAGGGTTAATTATGGACAACTTTCAGCCGGTATAACAGTTGTGTGGTGCTTCGAGTTGATTGTATGTTATACATGGAAAAATTCTGTTGCATAGCATTTTGATTCCTTGAATTGCTCTATGTGCCTTTGAAGTTAACTGGAAACTATGAAAGATGTATTTTTTTTTAAAGTTGAGATGTTTTGCCTCTTGGAAGATTACCATTGCCTTTGCAAGACATCTTTTAATATGTTAGCAAAAGCAGAATGATTCTTCATCAGAAAATCATTTCCTTTTTCAAAACATGGATAGCTTAATACAAAAGAAACGCAAACCAATAAATCTATCAGTAGTCATCGTAGACAAAATTAGAGGTCAAAAGGACAAAGAATGTAATCCTGTCACAGCTGTACATAATGGACAGAAAATTCCAATTTCCATTTTTGTGTCACTAAAGGTTTTTGCATTAAAAAAACAACTTTAAATCCACCTCAACATATCAGATTAGATGAAGTTTAAAAACAGATTGACAGATTGCTGGATATTGACAGGTCTGTCCTCTTTCATTCACTTCCATTCTACAAAACCTTGCAGAAGAGGCAGTATCATATACATCCCAAGTATAGATAAGACCACTTTAATAAAGATTATATAAGGAGTAGTAAAAAGTGAAGCTGTAATTGCTACTCATAACTTCCCAAAGACAAAATTTAACAATTTTTGCTATTCTTAAAGAATAATTTAGCAGTAACAAAAAAGTAGAGAATCCTTGCATTTAGGAAACACCTTTAAAATCAACTTCTGAATGTGAAATAGGGTTGTTTTGGTGTCAAAATTTATCAATTCTCAGAGAAGACCTATTGAACTTTGTATACTGAAAACCCACAATCTAATCCAAGCATTCAGCATACTTTAGGTAAAAGTAATTTCTATACAATTTCAAAAAGCAAGTAGAAATAAAGCCTACTTCTTAATTTTAGGCTAATAAGGCTAATATACTAAATCTTACATTTTATGGAAGTAAATTCTCTCTGAACTGATTGGAATGCGAATAAAATTACGTTTGCTGGTTACTATCTGCTGCTGGAATAACATCAACTCTAAACCCAGACTGCTTCAATTACCACTTCACTTACTAGGAGTTTTTAATTGTTAAGTCTCCCAATTGTTTAATGATTGCAGAACTGTAGTATATATATTGGGATTTCCTAAGTGGTGATAAACATTTTAGTAAGATCACTATATTCATCTTATATTTTGCTGGATTCCTAAATAATAAAATTGATTTCCCCTTAAATGTAGGATTATAGCAGCACTAGGAGCAAGTTTATGTTTGTGTTCAGTTGCAATCATTTCAATATAAGCTGTATTGGATTTATAAAGAATTTTACAAGACACTACGTATTAGGACTGTTACATAGCATCCACAATTGTATAATTTTACTATTTAATGTAGAGATGTAATAACGTTCTTTCGCCTTACTGCTGGGCTGGATATATAGGAGGCTATTCTTATTTCACTTAGAAATAGTGGCAATTGAGATGTGAATTTTTAGATTCTTCAACTGATAATGCATGCATGTATCCAAGCATTTCCGTTCAAAAAAGAGATTAGGGTTTTTTCCCTGCAACTAAAGTTCTATGAAATATTTTAACACTGTTGGTAGTGTATTTAACATCTCCATTTATAATCCCATTTAAAGTGAATTTGAAGAGCACAGTTCAGCCTGCATTAGCATTGTTGCATGCTCTGTATTACAAATAATCAGGCAGTCTTGACCCTATTGAGAAGTGCTACACCTCAAAATTGGCATATTACAGTTATGCAATAGTAACCATGAATAATCTTAAAGTACTGTATTCAAGAATGCATTTCAAGTTATTAGACAACTAGATGTCAGGTCTAATTTCATGAAATAGTATTCAGTATATGGTTGATTTGTTAATCTTTTTTTATACAAAAGCATTTATGTGCACTTGATACATACTATTGAAGTATTATCTGCATGAAGATATGTTGAGTCATTGTCATCTTTAACAGAAGAGAAAGAACATCATGGCAAAAGAGAACCATTATCATGCAAGGCACCAGTCAGTAGTTAAGAGCCTTTTTCAAACTGCTTTGTCAATAAGCTGCTCTAGGCATTCTTACCATTTGTGTTTTAATTACCAATTACTTGCTTAAAGAGGAATAATCCTAGCTAAAAAAAAATAAAAAAATAAAAAATTACTACCGACAAGAATTTAACACAAAACCCAAAATGATCTACTTTTGAGCAAACCATTTGCATCATTAGAAATACAGTATTTAGACATATACAATAAAATACATCAAGTTGCTGGTAGGAAACATTTTTCCATTCACATATAGAAATGTTTTTTAAAAAACCCAAACCTGCTACCTAAGTATTGTAAAGACTCAGATTTGAGAATGAGGAAACTAAAAACCTGTGTCCCATGCAAAATATAGTTAGGTACAAGGCACCATTTTAAACTTTAAAAAATTGTTCATAAAGTTTTATCAGGAGGGAAAATTAATCCTATACCCAACTTTCACTCAATTCATAAACATAATAGTTAGCAATACTGTTGGATGTGGCTGCAATTTGTGCTGGGGATAATTGTTATTTCAAAATTAACTTGGTCACTTTCCTTAGATATAACATTCATAAAATATGGAATTCTACAATCAGAAAGAGATTGTATATATAAAGAGACATGCTTTTTTCTTAGCATCTCCTTATGAATCCATACAACACAGTTACTTGTGCATTTTAATTTCTGTGTGTAGAAACTTTCCCTGAAGTGAATGAAAACAGCTCATTCAAAAGTAACAGCAATAAAAAAAGAGGTCTCCATAGTTCAGCTTTACCGTACAATAAAGAAATATGCTAGGATATTGTCCTAATTTATTTCCTTGATATAGTTGGTAATATTTTCCATTGTTATCTAATAGGAAAAATAGCCATTATTTTCTTTTTTTCCCTTCTTCCTATGCATTTTTTTAATTAAGAGCTGTTTATTCTTCTGCAAATGTTAGAAATACAAGTGTATCAAATTAATACAATCTGATTTACATTTGATTTGATACTCCTGTAAAAAAATTATGTCCTGAATTGCTTCCCTCAACTTTATTTTTCATCACTAAGTTTTGGCAGTAGGCATAGAATTAGCTGATTTAAATTTTAAATGTAGCCAGCTTATGTTTGTAGGTAAATTTAAAAGTTGTTTCCCAAAGATGTTTACGAGAAGTAAGTTACTCAAGTTAATGGGCTTGCTCCCTAGTTAGCATTCTTAGGATCATGTAACTCTTAACATGACTAAACTACTACTGGGTACGTATATGCTTTTAGTCATATCTTTGCTGGTACACTATGTTTTGTGTGAATGAATCACTACTCTATGCTAATTATTTTCAAATCAGAGCTGGTTGATCTTGTCAGCCCTGCAATTGATATATATGCAAACAAAAGAATTGAATGTGGATAGAAAAAATAATAAGGGAAGACATGGTATCATTTATTATTCTGTTAGGCTTCGATTATAATGGCAATAGATAGAATTATCAACTTTTTCATTTTCTGCCAACCAGGACACTTTAAAACAGTGTACAAAGAATAGCAAGAACACTGCTTGCAGCAGATATAAAAGAAACAGCATAAAAATGCTATACACTATCGCTTCCAAATAAAAGCTAATATTACAGAAACCTCACAGTGTTGGGAACAGCAAGCTCAATTCAAAAGTAAGTTACTTCCATCTCTCAAGATAACTCTTAATTGCACATTTTTATATCCCATGGCACTATTACTCACATGAGAGACTATGACTTTTCAAATCTTGGGAAATGTAAAACATTCATGGCTATCAATACACCCACCTCTGTTATCTTCCCTATATATCTCCTGTAAGTGTCAGATGTTCCTATTTACTCAAATATGGGTGTAATACTCAATCAAACAGTGAATATTAATGGAAGCTGTGCCAGCTTTTGATCAATCTTTCTAGTTTTGCTTTTTCTAGAGGTGGGTAACCTTTGAAGCTTCTACAGTTCTGAATACCTCACAATGATAAATTCTGCATCAGCCACAAGGACAGGAAAGAAGGTAATGGGTGTGCGAGAAAGCTCAAGAACTCAAACCTCTCACAGAATCCATGAATTAGAGCCACCGAGAACCCTCTCAAAATTGTCTAGCTGCCAGGCAGCATTTTCCTTTCTTTATGAGAGTAGAAACAACTGTAATGTTACATGCAAGATATTCCTGGGGATGTTGTGAATTATTGGGGTGGAGGTAGGGTAGCAAGATATTTTATGGCACTCAATGAGGAAGACAGTAAGAAAACAAATAATGGGAGAAAACAAAATTGGTAAATGCAAATGGCAGTGGCTGAAAGATCTTAGTTTATAAAAATGACCACCTTTCATTTTTGTTTTGAGATTCTTGAATAGAGGAGTAATCTGAAATGATGATAATATTGAAGTAAGTAAGTAAGGCCTGCATGTCAGCCCCAACTATCTTTCCTGGAGATAATCCTTACCAAGTTTTTCATGCTGTAAAAATCATCGTGCTGATTTTTGCACTTTAATTCACCTTTCAAAGTCAATCTTACCAAAACAAAAGGTCTGCTCCTTGATTCAAGTTATATTACATTGCTTAAATGTCTCTTAATAATTACAGTAGTTGAACTGTGAATTTATTATCAAGAATGCTTCTGCTAAAAAAATCTTTCTGGAAAGGCAATTATGTTGTTTTATAAGTCACATCCGGGCTCTGAGTGTTCCTATCTGTTTGACTGGAAACCGTAATTTGACAGAATCAGAAAGTGAATCATAGGGTCGAAGACTAACACTGCATATAAGAATCCCATGCACTTCAATATAATTCCCTAGCAGGATGAGAAGAGACAAGTTGGTAGGTTTTTCTTTATTTTGTGATTCAATTTCATCAGGAATTTGCTGATGGATTTAAAATACCAATCCAGAATTACCACAGGAAAGCACATGAAAACACTGCATGTGCCAGAACCATGTCCATTTTTGTTTTAAAAAACCCCCAGCTTGACACTACCATATTTGTGTTGGGTTTGTTGCAGATCTTCATAGACATTGATTTCTCCCACTCTGCTGAAAGCTGAATCTTAGACACAGCAATTTATATTCTTGGTTGGCTAGTACAGTCAGCTATTAAAGACCCTGTGAATTTTTGAAGGTTATGTACAAACCAGCAAAAGAATCCATTTCATGTACCTTAAGTGAATAATATGGAATTTGTATGCTGTATTTCTTAACTGAAAGGTAGCAAGTTGCTTAGCCACAATAAGGTCTGTATTTTCCAAGTATGACCTTCACAAAGAACTGAAACAGCGGTAGTCATGAAAGGTTAAAAGTAGCCATGATAAATTGGATGTTAGTGATATTTAAAGTTTACATGAAGTGGTCAGGGGCTATTCCTTTAAGACATACAGTATACTAGAATTTTACTGTTAGATTTCCAGAGCTGTATGTGTATAATGTCTCTGAGACAGCAAGAACAGCAAATAAGGGAAAAAGAAAATATAGGTGCACAGTTTGGGTGCAATCTCTTTCACTATAAGACTCCAAAATAAACCTCTTTAAGACTTCCCAAAAACACAACAAAGGGAAAACTGAATGGAAAAATGGTCATGAAAAGGAGGATATTATTAAGGTGAGATGATCTTGTCACTCTATGTAATGGCTACTATATTCCTGACCATTTTTTCTTATATATGCAAAAGCTTTATGCATTTAGGGTAAGAGTTCATTTTTAAAAATCTGTGTTTGTTGAACCACGTGTCATTAATACTGAAAACCTAAGTTTCACTGTAAACCTGAATGGATTCCCAAGACCTATTCATGCAGTGATCATCATAAGATAAACAGTAGATGATGAAAATCTTGAAAGTAATGTATCCCATATTAACTGTTATAATTACACAAGAAAAGTTAGATGGCAAATTCAGTTTACGTAGCTGTCTTGTTAGCAGTTAATAAGATTAGGTGGGGAAGAAAAACAGTACTTGTAATTTTTAGCAGAGATTCAAATTGAAGTATGCAATAAATTACTCAGATGTGTATATAATTTCCACTTTTGTTCATTCCAACAGATTGGGGCAATTGTAGGGTACAAAATTTTGTTTTGTTACCCGAAAGATATAAACAAGGACCAATGATCATATTTTTCCAGTTTAGAAAAATCATTGTTAAGAGTTTTTGTATAGTACAATTCTATCTACCTAAATTATGTTGGTTGGAAAGAACAATGTATTATAATTGGTGAATTATTTACACCAAGAAGTGCAACAACAGTTCACCACATCAACAGAACAGAGATAGAATTCTACTATTCATTTGTTTTCTTAAGTAATGTATAGATTTACGGTCAGTTTAATGGCTTTGTATCCTGGCTGTACACAGAAGTTTTGAATGTACCTACTTTTTCATACCACATAGCAATTCCTCTTTGAAAGAAAATAAATGGTCGTACACATTGGAGGCTGTTACTCTTTGTTTGGAGGAGGGAGGGTTTACAAATGCACCTGCCTTTTAAAAAAAATAGATGTTCTGCTACAATCTTATAGAACAGAGTTGCACAATGCACATAGTAGGAGGACCAATTTTCCAGACGGTGGATCCAAAATTCTTGCAACAGTATTTGTTCCTGCCTAGATGAATTAATTCCAAAGGCTTTTGAAAAAGAATCAGTTGATTGAGAAAAATGTCTCCTTTCAGGGGAGTGTCAGTCTTCTAACATTGTGTTTAGACAGCACCTGAGCTTGAAGTTGTGTTTCTGAGATACTTGCTCTGCCCTGTATAGTTCTTTGTGTATAAAAAAGAATGTACGCTTGGGTTTTGCATACCTCCTCCACGCTACATACATTCAGTTTGGAGTCATTGCAGTGGACCCAAAACCCTAAAAAGGAGGGAAAAAAACATAGAATATTAATGGCAAGATTGTGGTCCAGCAAATTCTTTTTAAATAGTCATTGGGGGAAAGACATCCAAAAATAATGCAATCAATTCCATAAGCCCAAGAGAAGGTTGAGAATTCTGACTGTGCCTTAAAAAGACTCTCTTGATTTCAGTTTTTCTGTTTCACTGATATTTCTGAGTGATAGTTAAGAGAAAAAACAATTCTAATTCTTCCTACAGAAGGCTGGAAAAATGTAATACAACATTTTGTAAAGAAGTGCAATAACTAATTAGAGGAAGCAATTAAATTCTTCATTCATAGCAGATTTCTCAAAAGTTGGTTTTTCAGCTTAAGCAATGGAAACATCAATCGCTCTGATTCTCTGTCTCACGTACACACACAAACACACAAGCAAATAAAATGCAAGCCTGAGAAAGAAACCTTTTTAAAACAAAACAAAACCAAGCAATAAAGTTTCTCCTCATTGTGTTTAAGCTACAAAAACCTAATAGATTTTTTTATTCTAATGTTATTATCAGTGCAGTGAAAGCTGAGCAATATAAACTCACACAAAACAAATATGTTTTTATGGAAGAGATAAAATTTATACGATGCATTAATTTTTCCCCTGTAATAAGGCTCACGCACCTCCCTCTGTGTTGTAGCAATATGCCGTGTAATGTCCTGAGCCAAACCCTTTCCCGTGATGCATCACCACAGCCGAGAGGTCATAGACAAAGGTCTCTTTGTCAAGAGAGGAGAAAGTATCCCTGCAGCAGTAAGGTTCCATGTTTAATACCTGGTCAAAGAGGACATGGACCCCAATCTTCTCACGGTGATTACGTCCAGACCACCTGCAATTTGAAAACATTTAATCAAAAGGACTTTTAAAATGAAACAGGATCTGATGCAACATCTTTGAAAAAAATATATAATTATTGTCATTATTGTATAAATTTTCAAGTAATATTTTTTTCAAATTTACTTGACATGCATTTAACATGTGTTTTAAAACATTGTTATAACCTAACTTCTCTTATATAACATTTGAAAACTATTCTGTTTTTATTTACCAAATCCTTGACATATTTTCTGAAATAGATAATAATAAGATAAATGTATTTATGCTAGGGCTATGATTCTTAATATCCTGGGAAACTATCAACATTGATTATGCTGCCAGATATAACAAATATGTTATTGTTTTAACCATTTAGTCATGTCCTACTCTTGGCAATTTTATAGGCAAGTACTCTCCTTCTATCCTGTGAAGCACAGCTTCTTTCAATCGTTGCAATTCAACTTTGTATCAGATTTGATGTTATCAAGCCAGCGTGTTCTTTGCTTGTCCCTTCTTCTTGTTCCACTAACCATTCCTAGCATTATTGCCTTCTACAATGAATTTGAATGCATGAAATGGCCAAAGTAATATGCAATAATTTTCGTCAGCACCACAGTTCAAAGGTGTCAATTCTTCTTTGATCAGCCATTCTTAATGTCCATCTTTCACACCCATACAACATTATAGGGAAAACTTTTGCTTTAACTAGCCTGCTTTTTGTATTTATATCAATATCTCTGTTTTTCCAGAACTTATTCATGTTAACCATTGTAGTGCGGCCTAAGATTTTCCTGCGCTTGATTTCAGGAGTAGAATTGCCATTGTGAACAATTTTGGATCCAAGGAAGAAAATTTTCTGAATTAATCCAATTTCTTCCTTGTTGATTTTTAAACGTCTCATGTCCATCTGCAGCTGTTGTCATTATCTTTGTTTTCCTGATGTTAAGACTCAATCCTACTTTTTCACTTTCGTCCTTGATTTTCCAGATCACTTTTTCCAGGTCTTCCTTATTTTCAGCCAATAGTGTTGTATCATCTGTATTCCTCAAATTATTTATGGTTCTTCCCCCAATCTTCACTCCAACATCAGACAATTCCAGATCTAATTTCCGCATGTTCACTTCAGCATACAGATTGAACAAAAAAGGTGAAAAAATACATCCCCGTCTAACCTTTATGGCAATATTCAACATGACTCAGATAACAAATGTAGATATTGATATATATTTCCTAGAAGGAAATATTCTTTTTCTTTTTTCCTTAGAAATCTATGATGTATAGAACAATAGCATCGTGTCTGGTCACTATCGATCAGCTCAACAAAAGAACTCTCATTACTGCAGGTTAATACTACATGAAACTTTTTCAACTATGGCTGAATCCAAGCATAGAAATGTTATAAACAAACTTCAAAATCTTCAAAGAAATGGAAGCAACTGAATTATTTTTAAAAGTTATATAAATATAAAGCTTTCAAAGGCCAGAAGTAACTTTACTGTAAACTGATCTTTAAAAGATACATCATGCTGATGAATATTTTTCCTAATTTTGCTACTTAATTATGCAATTATGCAAATCATTGCAATCTGCTTTGAGACAAACATCAGCGAGTAGAATAGAATAGAATAGAATAGAGCTGGAAGGGACCTTGGAGGTCTTCTAGTCCAGCCCCTTGCTCAAGCAGAAGAACCTATACCATATGAGTTGCTTCCCAAATAATGTTTCACTTGAAACAGACAAAGAGCTGCAATTATATTTCCAGCATTTTCAACTTCTATGTATATAGACATACTCCACTGGCAGTAGTATCCCTAGGCAAATGGTTGAATTATATCCTATCATTTCTATACCCTAGGTTGACCCTAGTAGATTTTAATGTCAAGTTTTGGAAAGTCTTCCCTTAAATCGCAACTTAAAAGAATTCTAACACGCAATAATTTTAATCCTTATGTTAGAAGAGGGATAACAATTTTTGCAAATATAGCAGATGTTTAAATTTGGGAACTCTCTTTACAAAAGTGAAGAAATAATATAATGGGCTTTTTTCAGAATTGTTCAGCAGGCAAACAGTGCACTAATATTTTACTATGTACATCATATTTTTACAAGTAGCTACTTTCTTTGTTCTCTGTAACATTTTTTCAGAAAAAGTAAAAAGGAATGTAAAACTTTCTTCCAATTCTCTTCAAAAGTAATATGACATATGGGTGTTACATTTAGTACTCTAGAAATAATATAGTAATAACTATACTGTCATTTCAGATACAAAAATGACTCCACATTTCTACACCTTCTATTCACCTGAATCGTTTAAGGTGCAGCCGGAGGACCTGAGGTAGTCTGTAGATCATTAACTGCTTTTTAGCTTCACTTAGAATAAGAGGTTTGGGAGAAGACTTCCGTCGTTTGCCTATGTAACATTTAAGAAAGAACACAAAATGTCATGAGTTAAAATCTTCCATCTTCCAATAAAAACGTTGTGCACAACAAATTGTCTCTCCATTTTCAGCAAGCCATAATCTAAATAATAAAGTTGGAAAGGATAAACATTCCTGGAATTTCTACTTATAACTCTTTCAACTTTTTTTTTTTTTTTTTAGTTTTGGTGGTTTGGGGAGTTGCTTTTTTAAACTTTAACATATCTATTTTTTAGGGCTATGTTTTTCAGTTTCCTACTTCAAAATGGTGGGAATATTACTATATATTTTCATCAAGGAAATTCCAAGGACCACAAAAAAGGTGCTCAAGTGATATGAGGTCTTGAGCTGCAGGTTGCTTTCTCTTGAAGTATGGGATTGTAGCCCAATTTCTTTAGCTATACGTGGACTAGTTATGGATTTCAAAACCAATTTGGTTCTCATTTCATGAAGGAATTAGCAGAAGAGTTATAAAAAGAAAAATCTCTTACCCAGAAAGTTTTTTTAAAAAAAATACCAATTAAACATTAAACACGGTGAGAATAAAAAATAAGAGACAAGCAATAAACAGTCTGCCTCTCACTCTCTTTGTATTTAAAGGACTGCCTGTGCCAAGTTCAGTGTTTCCCTTTCATAGTTCCCTTTCGTTGGCCTCTGTGGGAACCAATATATATACACTATTTTTTCTGAGCCTGTGAAGTGCAACATGAGGCTTGAATATATGCATTGCACTATTGCACTGTCACATTTAAAGTTCCAAATGCGGAAAATTCAAGACAGTCTCTTGGTTCAAATTTGAAATCTACCTGCTCCTAGTCATCTATATATACTGTAGCATGACTAGAACTATCATTTTCCTTCAAACATTACATAGTCCTCAACCTATGACCACTTGTTTACTTCATAGTTAAAGTGATACTGAACCAACAGTACTTATGATTGATCCTCAAAGTTCTGACCATTGCCATGTCCCATGGTCACGTGATTGCCATTTGCAACCTTCTTTGCCAGCTTCCCACCAGCAGAGTCAATGGGAAAGCTGGCAGAGAAGATCCCAAGTCACTTCTGCTGCTTTTTCTCTTGAGGAGCCATGAGTCCCCAGGGATCTCATACTCAGAAGCACCCCTATCTGTTCTCTGTAGCACGTGCCCACTGGCAGCACCTCTTGCTTCGTGGTGTGAATCCCTGGCAGCATCCCCCACAGCACCCACCCCTCAGTGCCTGCCCATGGCTTCTGCTAACATATCTGTGACCACCACCAGCCCACCCACACTCCATAGGGCCTGCCTGTGGCACCCCCTCCCCCCCATGATCCTTGCCAGGGACCTCTACTTTTTCCTACTTAATGAACCATGCTCCTGGGATGACACACTCTTCATCTTCAGGATTGCCAGGAGTGCCATCATTAAGTGATGTAGTCATGTGACATCATACTTTACAACTGCATCACTTATTGATGGAAGTTCTGCTTCCAATTGTCGTTATCATAACTCAAGGACTACCTGTATTGCTTTCTCCCGATATGCCATTCCTTTTATTTTTTTAGTTCCAAAGAACTAAGGTGGAAAAGATTAAATTATAATGCAACATAATTATTCCACAGAAATATTTAATTATTTCTCCTTCTAGCTCCTAAAAAGTAAAATTTGATAGCAACATCTGGAAAGTTTCTAGGGACAATTACCACGGTTGTAGGGCAAGGTTGGGCAATGTTTTTTTTAATGACCAGGGTCATTGTACATTTTTTAAGGGGGCAGGATTATAATTGATCAGTGAAGCAAAATGGGCAAGATAATACATATATTCTTTTTGGACAGTCTGACATTTTTCTGATTTTCTTTCCTTTCCTTATAGGAGGGGAATTTAGGATTTTTAATTTGCTTTATTTATGCAGCTTTGGTTGCCTCCTAAAAATGGCAATAAACAGTGTCTCTGGTTTCTGAAAACAGTGATTGAAAAAAAATTCTGAAGATCCCAAAACAATGCAATTTTGGGACCTCATCCAGCCCATTCCCTTTTATGGGGCTATAATCTGTATAGTAGTGTTCTAAAACAACTATTTCTATCCTTTGAGAGAAGGCAGTCTCTTTCAAGAAATGTTGTTTTCTTGTATCTCCAGCATATCTATTAGACATCTCAGCAACCTGCCAGAAGAAATAATAAATTTTTCTTTGCTTTGTTTTGGGAAAGAGAGATACAAGACACTGCAATCTGTTGACAATTCTATATGGAAGTAAAATTCTTTTACAATCTATGATCATCTTTAATTGCTGATATTATGTAAACAACATTATTAATAACTTTCCAAACTCTAAATTGTAGCAATTTAAAAATAATGAAAGAGAAACTATAGCAGCTTTGCTCATCTGATATTATCTAGCTGTGTGGGACTTAAATTTCCAGAATTCCCAACCAGCAGGACTTATGGGAATTCCATGACTTCATATGCCATATATCTGGAAGCACCTTCTTGGAAAAAAACTGAGCTTTACAATTATAAAAACATACAAGGACATTTCTCAACAGATTCAATGAGAACACATAACAAAACAGATTTTTCTTACTGTTACACTGGTCACATGCATAAATTCTCCCTTCCAAAGCTTCTGTTTCTGTGAATTTGGCCAACATTTCAGTCAACATGCACTCAGTCTGATTAAGAGGCACAATCCCTTTATTGATAGAATGGTAACGTTCTGGAAATTCCAGGGAAAGATCCCAGAAGGGTTCCACGGTATTGGATTTATAATTACATGTTATACAAGTGACCTGTCAAGGAAAAAAAGAATATCAGAACATTCCAACAGAGACAAAAATTGTGATTCCTGTGGGCTTACTTTCCAGTCTGAAATGGCCCAAATCTGTAACCATCCATAGGATATTTTTTAAAAAAATTCTCACACAAAAAGCATTGTGTTATTTTACTACCTTCATACAACTTTCTAGTATAAGAATCAGTTTTGCTCTATTGGAATCTGTGTCTAACACAAAGACTATTCTATTAGCATAAATGTTAATTTTAAAATGTTGCTTTAAAAAAAACAACTATTTAACAATTAAGCAGGAATAAGATGCTTAATTCCAGATCCCTGGAATCACCCAAATATTGCACTGCTGAAATATCATCAATAGCAGGATTGGGATAGGATTCTCTCACACACACACACACACACACAGAGAGAGAGAGAGAGAGAGAGAGAGAGAGAGAGAGAGAGAGAGAGAGAGAGAGAGAGAGAGAGAGAGAGAGAGAGAGAGAGAATATACGTGTGTGTATGTGTTTGTTATACCACATACTATATATATATATAGGTGTAGTACATATGTGATTGTGTATACAGTATTTGGGGTGTTTGTTCTATATATACCACAACAGTCAGTGATATAAAACAGGTTAAAGAAAGAAAATGTGTTATTCAATTTGCTAGGTTTATCAAATTAGAAGACCTGTTGCCACACTCCTTTATGTAAAAAAATAATGATCTAACGGTATATGAGCTTCAGCTCTGAGCAAGCCCTCATTATGATCCTCTCCCACAGTTCCAGCATTAGGAAAAGCGGGACTCTATAGATAGAATGAATAAAAACATTAAGAAAGAAATCAGAGATTGTGAAAGGTAGCAGAGTTTCTAAGACTGAAGCTCACTTAGTATAATGCCAAGGATCACTGTTACATAAGAACAGGTTCATATTTATAAAATATATAGGTGAAAAAAAAGTATCAAATGCTGTTTTAAGAAAAGATAAATGTTTTTGCGAAAAATTCTTTATGGCTTAAAATGTAAAACCAGCTTCACTCTATCAAATATGCTTTTGAAGAAATGATAAAAGTTTATAAAAGATGTATGAGAATATACAAGGGTGTATATTCAAGGAAAGAAGAAGCAACAATCACACCCATACTAGTCATAAAATACCTTAATAGAAACAAGAATCTGAAGAAGAAGAATCAAGTCAGTACATAAACACACACACAAAATTGTCTGCTAAATTTTAAAAGCTCACCTTTGGCTGCAACTAGAAAAAAAGAATCATGCAACAACTATACTGCATTAGAAAAATATGTTAATTCTTTTTCTATGTATGAAAATGAGTATTTCTGGCTGGGCAAAGGATTGGATAACATGCATACCTGACTGAGTAGCTGCCCGTGAAAAATGGTGTTCACCACTTTCAGGACCTGCTTGGTGAGCTTCCTTTGTGGAAAAGGGATGAGGATCCTGCGTTTTGTTCCTTCCGATTCCAACTCTTGCTGCACTTTGTCCAACAATTCACAAAGAAATTCCTGAGCATCCTGCTGATCATAACCTCGAAATGCTGGAATCAAACTCCATACAGAGTGTAGCATGGCAAAAGGAGACACTGAAGCCCACTTTCCAGACCACATAACTCTGAAGAGTGTGTGCAGTTCATGACAAAGAGAGATGTGCTTTGAACTTGGTTCCTTGGGCTGTATTAGTTCTAAACTTTTGCTTATTGAGGACCCACCATTTAAACCAACAGATAGGCTTTGCCTGCCAAATGAACCCAGTTGATCATTTCTGCCTGACTCAGTTGGAGTAGATCCAGTGACTAGCTTTCCAGATATTCTAGATTTTCCAATTACAGTCTTAGCTAAGAGTTCTTCAGTTTCACAAAGATCCAGCGTCAGGAAACATTCTCTAAATTTCTGGAGGTGACTTAATACTTGAAGGATAGAGTTCATATAGCACGTATTTCCTAAATTCTTTAGTCCAGTCACACCAGGAGTCATAAGAGGTTTACGCCGGATGGAATAGAATTGTTTGAATTTGCTACTCTGCACTCGTCTTGAGGTAGGGGAATTTGCTTCCATATCTCTGAACTTCCGAGGAATCAGATTCTCTCTGTGAATGTGCGATAAAAGCCTTGCACTTTTTCTTGGAGGAGTGTTTGCCAGCTCCTCTAACAATCTCCGTTTCATCTCTTGACGTCGCTGCCTGGCCACTTCCTTTTTCCTCTCCAGTTCTTCCATTTGCTTTTTTTGTTCTAGTTTTCGTTGGCCTCTAGAACTCTTATCAAACCATGTTCGCAATGCTTTTGCAAGCAACGATTGCCGTCTATACCAGAGAGCTGTAAGCATCTGAGGTTGACCCTGAGGGGCTCTTTGATGGTTGCAAACATCTTCCCCCAAAGCCATTGACCGCAATGTCCTACCACTTCTAGCAGAAGGATCATGCTTCTGACTTTTAACTGCAGACAAAGAACTCCTCAGTAATTTCAGGTCACCCTCAGGATTATCATTCAATACATAGTCTTCACAAAGATAACAAAATACATACAGATCGTTTACTTCCATAGCCAAAGGATGTCTGGTCTCTTCAAAGTGTTTAAGTGCATGGTCCTCAATATATCTTCCACACGCCACATGGGAACATTTTAGGCAAGCCCAAATGGATTCCGTGGTGTTACAGTCCATGCAGTGCCACTTCTGGGGGTTCAGAATGGAATGATCCTGGGCAAGTCTTAGCCGCCCAACATGTTTGCATCTATCCATGTCTCACATAAAACTCCGCTGCTTTAACCTTACAAAGTAGACAGAGAAGAATGTAATTATTGCACACAGTCAAAAATATACAAATTCTATAATTTTCGTCAGAGTATCACATATTTGTAGAGCTTAATAGATTAATAAAATAGGGAAAAGGAGATTGGATACATTCCAGGCATGTATTTTTTTTTTATTAATTATCTAATCACTACACATTAGTTCTTGTGGTTAGAGTAAAGCAACCTGTTGGTAAACTAGTACACTTCCTTGAGCAGTTGGTTGGCCACTGTGAGAACACACTAGATGAATGAGGAGTCTAATCCAGCTGGACACAAGTTATATTCTTACATTTCGCATGTATATATGTTTGTATGTATGGTTCATTTAGTTAATTCCTGTTGTGACATAAAATCTAGTGTTCCAGAAAAGGTGTCTAACATAAGTGTGACTAAAGGATATGAAAGGTGACAGTGAACAAAATTTAGAAAGTTATAATAAAATTTATTTTTGCTCTTCAGCAAGTTACTGAGAATATTAATGTGGAAAAGGAAGGGGTTTTTACATATGTCTTTTTAAAAAAAACATAATATGAATAGGCTTGAATTATAGAATGCTTTGCAATAATATGGAGATTAATGCATTCTTGCTAAATGCAAGAAAAGTGATACACAATGGAACTAAAACAACCATGGGAATTAATGGAATGCTTAGCAAACTGTTCAACACTGAGCAAGGAGTTAGAAAAAAGATGATATATTAATGGATAATTTTCATCCAATCTTCAACCTTTCATTTTTAGGGAAATTTTGAGAAAGTAGTACACAGCTTCAGATGGCCCTGAAAAAAAGTATATTATCTGGATCTGGATCAGGATAAGATATAATAGTGGGACAGTACTCGTCATATTTAAAGTTGATCTTTGAAATGCTTGAGATGAGATGGTACATCCATCCTTGTCTTCCTAAATCTCTCAGCAGCTTTCCATACTATTGGCGTGGTATCCTTCTGGACCAGCTTTAAGGGTTGAGAATGAGAGATACTGTTTTGCAGTATTCCCCTCCTTTCTCCAAAGCCAATTCCAGTCAGTGTTGGTGATATAAATTGAATGCATATCATGAGAGAAGAACAGCTAAGTCAACAACAAGTGCTGTTATCTGTGTGCAGGTTTGCAGAAAGATATCCTTAAATATTTAAGAATTTGATTTTGTAAAAAAAACAATGTTCAGAAACTCAGGATTCTATGTTAATAATTAAAAAAGCATTTTCACGTTATGTATGAAAAGTGGGATTCTAGGCTACTATATATTTTTGCTCTCTTTTAAGATTTTAGGAAATTATCAGTATTATAAGATCATTTCATGAAACTTATATCTATAATCAAAACTGCTGGGAATTGTTCCATTAGAAAATTTGGCACAGAAATCTAAGCATGTGACCCAACAATCAAGGGCACTTTAATTCAAGCAGGTGAATACAAACAAAAAATTAATACCAGAAATTAAGCAAATAATGTCTGGAGAGAAAACATTCTAAGTAAATAAAGTGATGTTCCATTGGTAAAATTATTTCATTAAAGCAGGCATGTCAAACTGCCAGCCCGTGGGCCGGATGCGTCATGCCAAAACCGCGCCCCCCCCATTGCCAGCAATGGGGGAAAAGTCGCAATATGTCGCGTGACGTCACGAGTTTGACATGCCTGCCTTAAAGGATTTCAATTATTGATGTCTTTTCACACAAAATGCTTTTAAAGTACAAATTGTTGTGGGTGTTTTTAACAGACTGTTTACTTCTATTCTTGTTATGATAGAAAGCAGCAGTAAAATGTGCAGATTCTTCTAAAATACTCTAGTTACATTGAAGAATGGCATTAAATGATTCAAAAGAAAGATAATGTGTATTTTTAGGATGGAAGCAAATATAGACAGCTGTGCCAAAGTAATAAATTATACTAAAACACTAAATAGTATTTAAATATTTATCTACAATTCTGAACACTTTCAAGAGGAACTTCATTTATAAATAAAATTAAAGCTGTGGAGTAATAATAATATATGCAAGAAAAATGTATATCAAACAGTTGAAATATAGGGAAACATAGAATTAGTACACTATAAAATATAGAATTAGTATACTATAAATGCACAATATATCTATTTTGAATCTATGCTTATTTATAATAGCCTTTTAAGATGCCTAATATCTTTCTCAGACTAATTGTTAAACAATAAGTTGGTCTTCTTCATTATAATATTAATGGAAAACATTTAAAGTATTTATTCTAATAGGTCTATTACAAGAACTGAAATTGGCAAGATGGGAATCAATTATTATCAGGCCTGAAAGAATTGTTATAAAAATATGGAACAAGTGTCTCTAACTTACAAGACTTAGAAAAGATTGACACAAGTCTATTTATTTTAAAAGGTAGGAGGAAAAGGGCTAAAATTCCAACCTGAGTCTGCTGTTATTGAAAGCAGGGTTGAATTTCTGGAGAGTTAATTAGTATTGCTGTGATTGTTGAAATACAATCTCTAACAGCATAAAGTGGCAATGAAAGCTGAGTTACATACAATTTTTATGTTTTGGTATTTTTTATCAAATTAATTATGTTAAGTGAAATCCTACAAAAGATGGTACATGACTTGTCAGTAACATTCCAAAAAACGTGGGACATATTAATGAGCAGCATGTAACAATTTATGCAGTATATTAATAATGGGAATGAAACGCAAGTAATTGCAACAAAAGAAGCTTCATGTACGGTAATGATTTATTAGTTTCGTGAGTACTGTTAAAGTACTTCCCTGTGTTTAGTGATAAGACATGAGTTCTGTCTTGTTGAGGTTGAAATGTGGCATATGCTTTTTCAAGGAGAAAAAGTATAGGCAAGACAGAAACATAATTTAAGACAAGAAATAATACTCACCGATTCATATTTAAATATTCTCGCAATTCAATAACCAGAGGCCGGAACATCCCCATTTCAGTCAATAGGAGGTCAATTTTCCTTTCAGCAAGCTTTGGATATTCATCAGAAAAAGTAATGTAGTATAAAAGCCCTAAGGAGAGAAATATCATCATGAAACAAATATGCAGCTTCTTCATGAAACTTTACATGAAATATTTTTTATTAAACAAATACGCAACTCTGCAGTTTTAGAATTTGAACAATTTCTCCAATTCCCCTATTAAGAAAAATGTAATTGAAATGATAACAAAATACCGGTAGTTCTTGGCTTACAACCATTTGTTCAGTGACTGTTCAACATTACGATGCTGCTGAAAAAATGGACTTAGTTATGGCTGATGTAGCATCTTGTGGTCATGTGATCAAATTTTGGCACTTGGCAGCTTGCCTGCATTTACAACTACAGGGGGGTTTCAACTCCCCTCCCCCCAATCTATGCTGTTTTGACTCCCCTGCACCCTGCTTTGCAGTCCCAGAACCACATGGATCTAAGTCTGCTTGCCATGCCCCAGGAAGCCTCAGCCTGCCCCAGCAAGCATTCATTCGTCCATCTCCTCTCCCAGTTCCTTGCATTGACCTTTTCTCTCTTCCTGTCTTCTTTTCGAACCCAGCTTCTCCAACAAACATTTCCTACTTCCCTACTTCTATTCCTTCTTTCCGAAGGCAGCGTTCTCTACTTAAAGCTGCATTACCTTTATATCTTTATAATCTTTGGCCAATTTTATGAGTTGCAATAAATATGAGTTCTAATGAACTACTTTGATATGAGATAATTGAGAAAACAGTCCTTTGTTGAAAAATTCTATCCTACATTTAGCTTTGGTTATTTTATGATTTTGGATTATATTGTGCCTGTATAAAGTAATTACAATAAGAATTACTCTTCAATCAGATTAATAACACAGTACATTGAGTCCCATTTACAATGGCAAAATATCGTACTTTTGCCCAATAAAAAACAAACAAATTAACAGCACCACCTAATGAAAAGTTTCATCATTCCTCTGGAAAGCACAGTTATAGATGTGTCTGATGGGATTTGTTAAGGAAATGAATTCTCCCACACTAAAAGCATCCTTGATAATGTAGTAAATCATCCCACACATTGTTTTGTGCTCACAACTACTGGTAACTACTTTTTCTTGGAAGATCCTTTGTCTTGGAAACAATCCAATTTATCCTCTGACATTAGCCCTATGGAGAATCTATTTGCATGGGCTTGGCCTCCCACTAAGCAGATTTCAATAGGAATGAAATCTGCCCCTACAAAGGATCAGTTAACCAGAGTAGGGATACTGAGAATATTTCATGAATTTTAGTAAAGAACAAAGAAGCATCAGATAATAATAAGACAGTGGGTGCAAGTGGAGAAAGAACAAGGAACTCTGAAGAATTTTTTCTGAGAGAATGAAAAGTATCTTTTTCTTTCATGAATATAACTAATTCTTTAAAAAATTAAATTATCAAGAGATAATCATAAATATTAATAGACGTTAACTACTTCTATCTCCAGAACAAAGTATATCATATAAAGTTTGTATTTTATTTGTACAATTATCACTTCCAATGAAATAAAGCCTTACATGTCTTGATAATTGTCATTTGCAGGTAGTCCTCGATTTACGACCATAATTGAGCCCAAAATTTATGTTGCTAAGTGAAACAATTGAGTTTTGTCCCATTTTATGATCTTTCTTGTCACAATTGTTAAATTAGTAACATGGTTTTTAAGTGAATCAGGGTTCTCCTATTAACTTTGCTTTTCAGAAGATCGCAAAAGGTGATCACATGACCCCGGAACATTGCAACCGTCATAAAATATGAACCAGTTGTCAAACATCTGAATTTTGGTCATGTGACCATGGTCATAATTGTGAAAAAAGGTCATAAGTCACTTTTTTCAGTGTAACTTTTCAGTTGTAACTTTAAAGGTCACTAAACAAATGGTTGTAAGTTGAGGACTACCTGTACTTTCTGTCAACTATTCTCTTGCAGTATTGCACAACTGCAGTTTTCTCAGAAGAGTGATCTGTTATTTTTAGTTATTGAAGTGTAATATACTGTATATTAATGGCAATGTATAAATAATACCAGAGAGACTACAAAGGAACAACCATAGCATTTTAATGAATTAGGTTAAATGTAGAGAATCAATTACATTTCTAAAAGATAAATATACATCAGCAACATTCTGTAAAGCTAATTTTAATACCACAACAAACGTGGGTAATTTATTAAGATCTTTTCCTACATGACTATGTGTATCTGCACTGTTATTTCTCAATGCACTCAGAGGCAACGTTGTAGAAATTACATCCAATATGTTGTAACCTTTGAGTAAGAGATCAATTTAAACTTATATTAGTTCTAAAAGAAAGTTGTAAGTCATTTCTTTGTATTTCTTTTTCTTTTCTTTTTTATCTGCACTTTTAGCTTTGCTTTTCCTTTTTATTCATTTCTATCTTAAATATTAGTTTTTCTTAGTTTTTATTTTTCTAGTTGTTGTTGTTTTAAAAGAAGCTACATACCTTTATTAAGAACACCGACTAGTAATATACAGGTAGTTCTCAACTTATGACCAAAATTGAGCCCAAAATTTCTGTTACTAAGTGAAACATTTGTTAAATGAAATTTGTCCCATTTTATGATCTTTCTTGCCACAGTTGTTAAATAAATCACTGCATTTGTTAAAGTTAGTAACATGGTTGTTAAGTGAATCTGACTTCCCCATTGACTTTGCTTGTAAGAAAGTCGCAAAAGGGGATCACATGACCACGGGACACTGCAACCATCATAAATATGAGTCAGTTGCCAAGCATCCAAATTTTGATCAAGTGACTATGGGGATGCTGCAATGGTCATAAGTGTGAAAAACGGTCATAAGTCACTTTTTCCAGTGGTGTTGTAACTTTGAATGGTCACTAAATGAACTGTTGTAAATTGAGGACTATCTATATATGTAGAGAGAGAGAGTACATTGGTAGGAACAGATAAGATGTTGTACAGAACCCTCCAACTCCTACGCCTCTGGCAGAGGACCAAGCTTGAGGAACACATATACCAACCATACAAATGAGAAGGGAATTTGTCCATCTATCTTCTGTTCAATCGTGTCCAGTTCTCAAAAACTGCCTAGATAAGTTCCCACAGTTTTCTTAGTAAGGTTTTTCAGAAGTGGTTTGCCATTGTCTCCTTTCTAGGGCTAAGAAAAAGTGACTGGCTCAAGGTCACCCAACTGGCTTTGTTTGTAAAGTGGGACTAGACTCACAGTCTCCCAGTTTCTAGTCTGATGCTTTAAACACTATATCAAACTGTTTCTCATTATTTTAATATGCATACATACATACATACATACATACATACATACATACATAGAGAGACAGAACACAATTTTTCACAAATAAGTAAACAGCAGACATCCCATGCTTAAAACCACACTATAAAACACTTAAAAGTATAAAAAAGTCTTTTGTTCAGTCATGTCTGATAAATAATACAAAATAGTACAAAAACACTGGCAAATTTAAAATACTGTGACTATTCAAATATTTTACAATATTGGAAGAAGGAACAATTAAAAAAACCTGTGGGCTGATTTGTTTGATGATCGATTGGTTCGTTTTCTTGCCTGTTCATGGTATTTTAGGGAGTTTTCTCAAACACCAAAGTTCAAAATTATCAATATTCTTCCTATCCTACTTCTTCAAAGTCCTCAATACATGTATCATTTATTAGTCCTGTCTCACAGGAAGACTCATATTGGCACATCTGGATGCTCTCCCCTCAATAGTACTGCTAGGAAGATGTAATTGTATTCCTTATCAAGAGCATTTGTATATTTGCTCAGACTTTGAAATTGAGACAGTAGTGCACATGCTTCTGAAATGTCCTGTCTGCCACTTATGGAAGGCAGAATGAATCTCCACTTTAATTATAAACTATTTAAAACACTCTCATATGACAATCAGGCATGATGTACTAAAGATTCAAGATCGGGAAGGCTCTAAAATTCTCTACCATCGCTATGATAATTAGGTATTTTTGGACCTGATTGCTTTCCCAGGTATATCTAGTGCAGGTATGAATGAGCTTTTATTGGATGCAGTGTAGCGTATTTTTTAACTTTTGTATGTTTGGTCTATGATCATATATTTTAATAATTGCTCCAGTGTAGAACCTGTGAAATAATCTAGATTGATTCTGTTCCTCATGGGCCAAATCTTCTTCCCCATGTTTAAAACAATATGCATTTCTCTTGCTAAAGGATTATTTGTTCATAATTATGTGACATTCATCTGATAATTTCAACAAAACTGAATTAATTAGAATATAGTGGATGAGATTGCAAAATATTTACTGAGACAGAGAAAAACAATTTATTTATTAGAATTAAATTAGACAGAACATAAAGAGGGAATTTTACTTCCATATTGACAGAAGATAATCAACTGTTTTAGTGATTTTTTCCTAATATGCAATAAAGATTCTTGTAAAATTATATAACATATGTCAGAAAGTCTTAAAGTGGTTATGTTCTTCAGTTCTTCAGTCAGAACTGAAGAAGTTTCTTGGATGAGAAGCGAAACGTCTTGTAGAAAAACAAGAAAGTCCAGTTGCCTTTTGAAAGAAAGCACCTTTGGAACATATAATAAAAATGCCTCCCCCAACCTATTGTAGATAACCAAAGGATTAAACAAAAACTCGATTATTGGTTATCAACATTGCTATACAGTTATGCATCTAATGCCAATGGCAATTGTAACAAATTCAATGACTTTTCTATTGAAATCTGACCAGTGTACTAAAAAATAGTGGTGTTATTCTATGAACTTGTGTAAAAATGGGATAAAGGCATTAAGATATTGACTTGCTATAGCATATTGAAGGAAGAACACAGAAATATCTGGGAGACTGTTTCTATTTTCACCAACAGATGGGGCAGTCTTTCTTGTGTAGAGATGTTCGAGGGTCTAACTCTATTGCTTATTTTGGAAAAAATAGCTCTTCTATTTAATTATATAACTGTACTAAATTTCTCCAGCATATGTATGTTTTGATGTGGATTATAAATTCTATATTGCTAACTTAGGAACAAGGTAACTCAATATAGTGTACTTTTCTAGACTTATAGGTTTTCCTAAGCAATATCTCTATTATTCTGAGCAATAACTGATACCAACAAATATCCAGTGCATCACTGATTTCAATTCACTATGTAATTCTTATTTGTCTAAGCAAAGCACACACACACACACACAAAGAGAGAGAGAGAGAGAGACTTAATATACTGAATATATATTAATGTAAGGATTTAGCACAGCTGATCAAAATATACCTTCTGTTGACATTACAAACAAAAGTCATAAAATGGGGCAAAATTCATTTAACAAGTATCTGACTTAGTAACAAACATTTTGGGCCCGATTGCTTGTAATTCGAGGACTACCTGTAAACAAAAATTCCGTAATGATGGAGAGCAGGGGTCTCTGCAAATTGTGTTACGATTAACACAACTATTGTAAATATGAGATTAGGAAATAGTAATCTAGTCAGACTATTTTGAAAATAATTTTATTGGAAGAAAAATATATTTTATCTTGTTTAGAGAACTGTCTACTTACACTCATTCATTTAGATTTTATTTTATACAATTGGTATAGGCAGCTCATCATACTTCTGACTATTATTTAAGTAAAGAAATATCTGCACAATGAATTTTTCCCTCCTTTTGTTTCCTGTTTCTATTGGTCCAATATCAATCAGTAATCGAATGACACTACTGCATATAACCCATCACTTTGTCTCCCAGGGTTGAGATTGGAAGGCCAATGTTTCAATAGATTTAATGCTTACTTAAATCTCTTAAATGCATGTTCAACATATAAAAGGAATCTTCTTCAGGTTTTTTTAGATATTTTAGGGGGGAAAACACTCTTAGTTGGTTTCAGTATAACAGATGTTTTTTTAAAGCCATTTTTTTTTTTAAAAAAGTTTAACACTGTAGCTAAATGGAAAGAAAAAAGAGGAAAGGGAGTGAAAGCCAAAGGGGAAAGATACATGTCTCAATTGCCAGTGTAGATGTGTGTGTGTGGGGGGGGGAGGGTTTGTACAAGTATGAAAAAATTATGTATTTTAGAAATTCTTTTCCGGGGCACTTTGTTTACCAGCTAAATCATTTAAATTAGAGGATATTAGTATCCTCAAATTGGACTGTAGGTAACTGGTCTATTTTAATTAGTCTCAGAAATGATTTTTTAATACATTGAGAAGAATGAACAGTGTCAGAATTTGCTGATAATTTACTTGACACTGAACAATGAACAACTCAATATAACTGATTGGAAAGCATGAGGGAGGGTAATTTTTGCTTTTAGTATCAATCAGCGGTTGCTTTCTTTTTTTGACTACAGTGTACAAAGATTTAACAATGCCAATTCCAATATTAAAAAGGCATGTTATAGGAGAAATAATTGGCCTGAAATTAAATAATTCTGATTTCTGACACTATAACTTTATAAATAACAAGATTGACAGGAAAACCCCCCATAAAATTTAAATGTTCATGTATTTCTCATAATTTAAGTTGGTGAAAAAGTTACATGAGTGACAATGAGCATAATAAGTAATCTTAAAGTTCCAGATTGATGGTCCTGTTTAGAAAACATCTCGTTCAATAAGTCATAAATATTAAAGAGTTACATACAAATAAGCAGTACTGGAAAAATTAGTTTAGAAATAAATCATGTTCCAAAAACGTACCTATTCCTTTCTCTAAGGTTGAGCTTTGAGAAAATTGGTTCCACCAGTTTGCACTAGACATCTGCTTTGCAAAATGTTCATTGGCTATCACCCGTGAGTGACATCACAATCCCACCTTTCCTAGTTGTTGAATTTGTTTAAACAAGACAATCACTTTAATCAATTAGAAGTAATGCAGCATTTATATTGTTTAAAATGATAGTCCTTATAAGAAGCAAGGAGAGATAGAAATGTTACTATCACTGCATCTGTCAACTTTACAAGTGAGGAGAAAGGCAGACTTAGGATATAGTGCAAATCTTCTAAGAATCTGCATTCAAAAAGGCTCTGACAATTCTCACAAAATAATATAGTACCCTCTACAGCAGGAGTGTCAAACTGGTGGCCCGCGGGCTGGATGTGTCACATGCAGGCCACGCCCACCTCAGCTCCGCAAAGGCAAAAAATGTTGCAATACATCACATTACGTGATGCGATCGAGTTTGACACCTATGCTCTACAGAAATTTTAGCACAACACATTTGTCTTTTACATCACAAAATCACAGAGTTGGAAGGGATACTAGATATTCTCTAATCCAATCTCCTGTTTGATGCATGATTTATTACAATTATCACTGACAAATCACGATGTGCTCTGTGTAACCCTAACCCTAAAGAGAATTTACCTTCATGTGACAATCTGTTCCACTGGCCCACAGATGTTGTGTTGTGTTGTGGGATGGGATAGTACACTTTTGAAAACATTGCTCTTCTATCAATACTGGGGATCCCATGGTGAGCCTGCAAAGTGGCTGTATGAGGCTAAATGATGGTTGTTCCTTTACTATCTTGGGGTTCTTTTATAGTTTTTTTTAATTTTTGTTATTGATGTTTGATATTTTTATGCTATGATATGGTTTAATTGCTATGCTTGTAAGCTGCCCAGAGTGAGATGAGCTGCTAAATAAGCCTGGTAATAAATAAATTAGTAAGAAAGATAGCAGCTGCTCATATGGTCAAAATAACACAGATTTTTGAAAGTGTACTCTAACAGCCATTTTTTATCATCTCCTTATTCACGACATACCCCTCTCAAAGCAAAATTAAGAACCTGTAAAGTTTCTCACTGAATTAAAAGAAAAAGAACACTAAAACATACCCAAGTGGATCCTCTGACCATTCCTTATTTGTTTTTAACTGTGGTAATAAAATGTCCATTTAAAAAAAATGGTTTGTTCACATGATGCTGCCTTTAACTTGTCCCTAGCCTACAGGGGAGAAAGGCTTAAGAGCTGCTTCTCTGTTAAAATTTTCCTCCTTATTCTGACAAATCTAAGCAAAGTGTCAAGGTGTATTAAGCAGAGAAATCAGATGTCCAGAAACAAATGCAACTAAGACCGGATTGGGATCAGCAATAGGTTCTGCAAATTTTATGCTGGAATTGTTTTCCAGTGAATTCAAGAATGGGTGAATAGCACTTCAATTTTACAACAGAAAAAAGCTTTCTGATAATAGCAATAGCACTTAGACTTATATACTGCTTCAGAGTACTTTAGAGCCCCCTCTAAGTGGTTTACAGAGTCAGCATATTACCCCAACAATCTGGGCCCTCATTTTACCAACCTTGGAAGGATGGAAGGCTGAGTCAACCTTGAGTTGATCAGGATCAAACTGCTGTCAGATGGAAGTTAGCCAGCAATACTGCATTCTAACCACTTTGCCATCACTGATCTTATAAGCAAACTATAATGATATGCTTGCTATGGTGCCATAGAGCTTTAAAGCTGGGTTAAACAATTTTATCAATTTTCTACCTAAATTTTGTGGCTTCATTACTTTTTAATCAATAAGGGCAATTTCTTTCTTTTTTACTTGTATAGCGTAGCTACCTTTTTACTATCATAGGCACTGTTAACTTCTGTTAAGAGTATATATGTATACAATCTAGCATTATTACATATTCCTAAAGTATGAAAACTTCAAAAAGCTAATCATTTCTTCATTTGAGATAACTATCTACTGCTTTTATATCACATCCCTATCATAAATTCCTAGTGTATTGTATACAGTACTCCCTCTTCAAATCTTGCTTGGGTACAAGGATGGAAAATGTATCTTTCTGCTCAGTTCTGCTCTCTTAGAGTCTTAAAAAGATGTTAGTTAACACAAAGTCTATTCCAGTGGTCAGTTCCTACATGGTCAGGAAGAACAGAATTAAAAAAACCCTGACATTTGCAGTAGAACCAGCGGTTTTTGTATTTTGGACAGGCAACAGAGGATCAGCTAATTCAGGCAGGGACAGCATGTACATGGGCCAGTGCTTCCCAGCCCTTAGGTAAATAGGCATGCTAGCAGAGAAGTTATTCTATACTGAAAGATGACCAATCTCTCTCAGTCTTAATTACCTGTCACATTATAATACATTGGGAAAGGTACTTGATACCTATTTAAGACCTGCAAGGACAGAAAGGCATTTGTGCCTTTTCTCTTCCCTCTTGCGGCTCCCTGAATATCCTGAAAAGATACTCCAGAAAAATACCAGAAGGATGCTTACTTTTGAACAGTGTTACATTGGAGACTGCAACAGAAAAGAGGAAATTAGCCATAACTAAGTGAAAAACTTACAGTAAGTGAACAGTTACACCACCAGAATCTTTTAGGCATATGTTTTATTTTTTTAAACTGGGCTTACATTTTTACCCAACTTTTACTTGTCTGAAAACTGTATATATGGTTTAGATTTCATTTTATTTTGCCTTCTATTAATAATTAAATATTTCATTTTTCTTGCCTTATATTAATGGCTCATTATTTTCCAGGCGGTGGGGATAAGGTGATTTATAAGGTTATGGGTGATCTGCTGTTCTGTTCTCCTGGCTGACCATATTTTTCTTATATGTATTGGGTTTTTTTATTTGGAAGGTTCCCAGAGTCTCAAAAAGTCAGGTGGCCTTGAAATGATTTCATCATTGGGGCGATGAGTGTAATGTTGGAAGACCTAACAGACAGATTGTAATAGAGAAAATCTATGTGGTCACTAAGAGTTGAAGACTTAATGATGCATAATCAATAAAATAATTTTTGCATGTTGCATTTTATTTGTAAGAAAATTTGAGATTTTTAATAATGGATAGTTGTATACAAATATATTAAAATAATGCAACTATGTTTATTTGCACATTGTTCCTTTATATAATTTTGGTCAATATTCCCTATTTACTGAACCCAATCCCCCATATTACAACTCCTATTGCTTAGAAAGAGCGTCAACTCTATAGAGGTTTTAGTGCTAGAAGGACTAGGGAGAAAGATTAGTTGGAGTAATTCTAGCTATCAGTAATTATCTACATTAAGGCTGCAGTCCTATACATATTTACTGAGGGAATGTCCTCACTGATAAAAACAGATTTCAGAAACTGGATATTTCTCAATAATAAGCTTTGCAACTCAAATCAACAGTTTATCAGATTACCTGAGCATACAGAAGTGTGGTAGTTCTAAATTCTAATGAAGCATTTCCCCTCTCAATGCTCAAGAATTTAGTGTTTCTGAATGTTAATTTTCCCATTGAAATGGAACCTGGGGAGCAAATGTCTGAAGAAGGAAGAGGTGTACAAAATTTTTCCCCTTTCCTGAAGCACTATCGTCATCTAGCTGACCAAAGGCATTATGATGAATATTGTAAATTACAAACTACAGTGGATATAAAAAGCCTACACATTTCTGTTAAAATGCCAGGCTTTTGAGATGAAAAAAAAATCAGACAAATCACTTCAGAATTTTTTCACCTTTAATATAACATAAGCTGTACAATTCAATTGAAAAACAAACTGAAATCTTTTTCCTTTTTTTAGCACCATTGTAACGGTTGCTAAACAAATGGTTGTAAGTCAAGGATTATCTTTATATTTATAGCTTGAATATTTCTTACCAAACATAATGTGCATTTACAAGTTAAGCACAGCAGATCTACCTTTGTATATCTGCACTTTTCCTTTATAAGGGAGTAGTTCTAATTGGAAATTACCTTTCTAGGGCTGCATTTCTGATCCAAATCATTTCATCTTGGTATTAACACTTAAACAACTTAACAAATGAACGTGTGATCCATAACACTTTATATATTCCAATCAAATAATAACATACTTGTGGTACTATAATTCCATTTACTGTTTATTAAATGGTAGATCTCACAAATTGGTAACAAAAATAAAAATCAATCATACTATTAAGATTATTAGACTTACTGGAAAATTAAATTACTTTTAATTATTTCTTTTTCCAATAGTTTCTTTAACTATTCTTACTCTGTAATAAACAGTGAGATGAAAACATAATTTCTTTAAAAATACATTGTTCATTGACTTCTTAATGTAACTTTTTAAGGATCACTGCTTAGCTGTGATCACGTGTCCTTCTCTTGGAATGACAAGGTGCAAGTGTCTGTGCTTGGAGATTCTTCTCATAAACTATACTTTCTGCTGCCTGGAACTAGCCTATGGTTGCCATGGATGCCATTAATTCCTAAAACTCCCCTTTGAAAGTTGGGGAAATTCCAGTACCAGTCACTATATTTGATCTATTCTTTGTCTTGGAGAAGTTGATGGAACCATTAAAAAAAACCACAGTCCCATCAACATTGGCAGGGCATGCTATTATATATAAACAGGGAGCAAATCCCACACTCACCCACATTGATATTACCCAATTGGATAATGAAATGTCTGCAAACAAATAACCAAGGTCAGAAAGCACCAAGGACTCCATGCTTTCTAGTAAATACATTTTGGATTACAGCCTATACTATTCCTAACATATTTTATTAAAAAATTCAATAATCAAGTAACGTCCACAGCATATTGTTACCAATTTCTCACCAAAAAGCATTAAGCCAGTCTGTGACTGCCTTCAATTTTGCTAACCCCAAATACAAAGAACAAGGAGACAGCATCATGAGCCAATCGATGCTATTCCTCCAGCTAGCAAAAAGGAGAGTGCAAAAACCACTCATCTGGATTCTGACCCTTCCTAGTATTTGTTCAAAAATAATAGCTGAAGCTGTCATTCATTTAACTTTATTGCACTGAGAAGACTTCTGTTGAGGAATGTACTACAAATTTTGCAACAACTTGGTTGCTGCCAAGATGGAAATACAAAAGAAACAATACCTTCAGACAGACATCAAGAGCAGGACTCTTAAAGGAAAGAAAGTTTGAAGCAATCCAGAACCCTTTACCTCGTACCCAACTCTAATGAAAAGAAAAGGAATTGCTATCTCCCATCCCATCCTCAAAAATTTACTTGAAAAAAACACTTTGCACATTGGATATAGAAGAGAAATGGAATACAGACAAAACTCTTGCTTTCCTTGCCTAGGCTACTGTGTCTTAAGGTAGTGTTTTTCAAATGTTCAATGGAATCCTAAGATTTAAAAGATTTTTTTTTTAAAGTAACAAGCTTCACAGCCTGAAAAAGTTTGAAATTCCCTGTCTGAAATAACATTTCCAACTATTTGCACAGTCAAAACTGCTCATGTGCATTTTAAGGTGAAACCAGGAAGACAATATGAATATGCTGAATCACACACACACAATCTGAATGCATGTAGGATGGGACTCGTAAGCTATCAAGACACCTTTCTCTTTTAAGATCCTGTGAACATAAACATACATCAGCTGAAACCCAGAAGCCAAATGAGTCCTACCAATGCGAAAACAGGCCACCCACAAAGTCTGCAAAGCAAAAAAGATTACTTCTTTCGGTGCAATTTTGGATATACCAGCACTGAACCAGAAATAAGCCAGCTCAGCTGGTGAATGCAGGCAACAGTGTAAGATCTGAAGCTGGTCCTGGGGTGGTGGAAAGACCTTGTGTGGAAGTGCTCTCACCCAGAAAATGACTTAAAGACATCTACACTGCTGAAACCAAGCAGAAACTGTAAGTTAGACATTTTTTATTAGCTCTGGCCTTGCCTTAACAACATCTTGGCACACACAAACTTTCCTTGTTCTTGCCTATCTCAATATCAAAAATAATTTCATATATGTATTTTCTATTTATAGGTCACTTTTAAAAACACGACAATAGAACTATAAAAAATAGCAACCTAATTTTACTTCCTGCCTTCCTTCCAAGAGCTCAAACAATGTACATCACACTCTCCCTTCTCATTTTTTCTCACAACCCAGTGAGATGATATTGGGCAGAGAGGGAATGATTGACCTAAAGTTATGTAGTGAGTTCCATGGCTGAGGCTCAGTTGTATCTGGATCCTCCTAGTTCTAGTCCAACATTTTAATAAGTGGGGAGAAAATCAGATGCAATAAAAGACAGGCTTTTATTTAGCAAAAAGGATGTATGTCCAATCCCACATTTATAATATTTGTTTATATACATGACTATATAAACATATAAGAGATAGGAGGAGATGTGTGGATGAAACTAGCCAAGCAATGTAACTTTATATTTTGCAAAATTTCAAAACGTGCTGCCCAAATTCAAAAAGATGGTAGTATTAAATAACTTTAAAGCAGAGCTCTACAAATCAAAATCCGAATTTTTAATCTAATGTATGTATTAAAGCATATTAAAGCTAAAGCATATAAGGAACGGCTGCTGGAATTGGGTACGTCTAGTTTAATGAAGAGAAGGATGAGGGGTGACATGATAGCAGTGTTCCAATATCTCAGGGGCTGCCACAAAGAAGAGGGAGTCAAGCTATTCTCCAAAGCACCTGAAGCAGGACAAGAAGCAACGGATGGAAACTAATCAAGGAGAGAAGCAACCTGGAACTAAGGAGAAACTTCCTGACAGTTAGAACAATTAACCAGTGGAACAACCTGCCTCCAGAAGCGGTGAATGCTCCAACACTGGAAGTTTTTAAGAAGAGACTGGACAGCCATTTGTCTGAAATGGTATAGGGTTTCCTGCCTGAGCAGGGGGTTGGATTAGATGACCTCCAAGGTCCCTTCCAACTTTATTATTATTATTATTATTATTATTATTATTATTATTATTATTATTATTATTATTATTATTATTATTATTACTATTATTATTATTATTATTATTAAATTACAATAATATATAACAATCTGCATTTATATTATTTACAAGGGATCTTAAAAATAGCTGAAAATACCTATTTTTTAAAAAGGAAATCATTGTCTTATACATACATACACACATACACATATGTATAAGTGCTAATATAAGCTTTAGCTTTCTGAATGAATTATTTACATTTACAAGAGTGCTCATAAAAATAATCTGTTTCACATAAATACAAAGCATTCCAGTACTGTTCACAATATTATGGGTCTTTTTCAAAAGCATATTTTAAGTCTCTACCTCTTACAACAGTTTGGAGAAGTAGAGACTTAACTAACTCTAATGAGTTCAAGAGGTGGAGGAGAGAAATTGATCTACAGAGCAGCAGGAATCACACTGACAGCTTGCTAATCAAGGACAAGTGTTTATAGGCCTGAAATTTTAATTTTATTTGTAGTCAGCTGCTAGGAAAAAAAATAGAAAAAAACCTAAATTGAACAAAATAATTGTTTAACAGAACAGTTTATAGGAAAATGTCATTTTTAAACATATTTTACGATCTAAATTAACAATATAGATTGATCTTTGAAAGTTATACGATATCTGAATAGCTTTCAAGATAAATATACTAGTTTCTAGTGGAAATAAAATTCATGCAGAATTTAGAATTAAAATAAAATCTCTGCATTAAATCAGAAGTAATGTTTACTGTTAGTATCTAATTTAGAGTCTAGATGATATCCAGTTCAAGTAGTAGCTTGAACTTAATAATAAGATGTATGTTATATGAAAACCCAATGTTCCTAGTTTATTGGGATTGCATTCTCTGATTCCAACAATTGGGCAATTCATTTATTTTCAGCAAGAAAAATATCTTTTCATTTAGTTAGTTATGATTGGCAAAGCCGAGTACATGGCTGAAGATATCTTACATCTTTATTTTAACCTCAAGCAAAGAAAAATACCTGTTCATTCTATGTTTATATTTCTTTAATAAAAATGATTCTATTAAAATGCTTGCCACCAGCTTAGCAATAAAATTATTTTTTTCTCTATTTAATTATTTCTCTTTTCAACTCATTTAACATAAGTACAAGTACATTGTGATCGTTTGCGAAGATTTTATAGTCCTCCCCACCTCAAATATTGGTCAATCAATATATTGAGTGTAACAGTTTGCATCAACATTAACATCCCATCCTAAATTCTGCCTTTAGTACATGGGTTATATAAATTAAATCAACCTTGGGGAAATCTGGCTTGGGTCAACACTGCATGTAGTAATCTTTATTTCTTAAAAAAAGAAAAGAAAATAAGAAAATCTGTATTTGCATTTCTGTAGTATATAATAATTCCCATATCTCACTTGATATCCTAAAAATGTCTTAGTTGAAAATAAAATTGAAAGTTGGCAAAGCTTCTTATAAGTATCTATTTAAAAGGATGATTCTGGGCTCCACAGATGATTCCTAGGCATTTGTAGAACAGAAACATAAAGAGTGGTTGAGCCCATGTATTTGTATGGAAATGTGTCCATTTGCCCAGAGAAAAGGAACAAAAAACTGAGACAGTAGAAAGTATCTCGGGAAGGGGAAGATTAGTAGGAAAAGCTAGATGACCAATTTCTCTTTGATCCATTTACCTATAATGGGGTGTTCTGTAGCCAGCTAGGTGCATTATGACAGCCATTTTGTGAATAGAAAAGGCTCCCCAACAACCATTTTGTGAGAGTTCCCTTAACATGTTCACAAATTCCAGATGTGCCCACCAGCTCCCCAAATTATCACCTCCAGTCATATGTAACAGTCCTTAATATATACTTTTGTTCTGGAGCTTTATTTTGTATAATTTTCAATAAGAGAATAATACACTAGATAAAACTAAGAACTGCCTGCTGTCCTGACACAATAGATTTGGTAACTGCTGAATCTCACTCTTTCAAGGCACAAAGAAATCTGTGGCAATTTCTTTTATATTACCAGCTCTTGAGGGTGCGCGCACACACACACAACTAGCTTGCAAAGGACTGGGCCAATTATGCACAAGCTTTATCAGTAACTACAATCCACTCAAATGATAGCATTACATGTAATTTACTGCACAGCCAATTAAGAATAAACATTTAAAAATACTAAGGTAACAAATATAAATGAATTTCCAAATTGCAAATAGCATAAATTCAACCACGGTCTGTTATAGTCAGGGATTGAAAATTGAATTTAAATTACATTTATTCCTTAAATAATTCAGTGATTGACAATTAAACGCGCAAGGGGTAAGGTGTAATGAAGATATTCTCATCTGAACACTTTCCATATATCAAAATGTTATCTTTTTTAAAACCTTAAGGCTCTAAAATAATTTTTATGTAATATAAACATCATCCAAATCAAACTATAACTAAGGATATAAATAGAGTTAAGTCAAGGTGGAAACAGTTCCTTCAAGATTACTAGTTCTTAATTTATTTAAATAATATTTCACAAAGATGCTTCATTCTACTATATTTTTTTAGCAACTTGAAGAAACCTAAGTAATATTCATACAATGTTATATTGCATAGTTGTTAAACAGAAATATTCAAAATAATTACAGATGGAAGTTATTAAACATTGCTATTGAAAAGGATTGAAGGAATTTATGTGGCTGTCTTCTACAGACATTTACAGGTATTTTTCCCCAGAGAGTCTAGCATTAACTACTACTACAGTGCCCAGCTTCTATTTACTGTCTGGATAGATAGAGGGGATGCACCCAAATTGCAAAGCTAACACCTGATAATGGATTACATAAAGTTATCTTCCTTTTATGAGCTGCTTAAAAGGGCTGTTTGTATATGTGAGAATAGTCTCTAAACGTATCCCTTTTTTTCTTTAAGTATTTTCAACATCAATCTTTAAATTTGCTACAAAAAAGCACATTTAAGAATACCACTGAAGCATTTGTGAAAAGAACCAAATAAAGTCAAAGCAGCAGTATTTTGGGTCTTAGTGGATTCTGGAGATAATGCAGATCCAGCTAACCCTTGAATACTGGCTAGGATAAAAAAAATCATGTGAAATATAGTATTTCTTAGCACTACAGTGCTCTTTCACATCTACAGTATGCTATCCCTTACTTTTCTTATCCTTTCTTACAGGATATTGTATTATATCCTAGCAATTACATTTTAATTGCATCAAAAACAAAGACATCATCCACTACTCCTTCAGTAAGCTTATTTTCCTAAGTATTTTTCTCTGATTAATCTACTAAAGTTTCTGGTTTTTACTCTGGGCCTTCTTCCTGTTGCTTTCATTGACTGCCCACCCACCCCTTTGTCCCCAAATCCATAACATTCAAGTTTCAGTACTTCCCTTCAGCCCCCACTAATTTCCATGCCTATCAACTCTCTTTGGAATACAACAACATCTCAGCAGTTGAAATAGTGGCTGAAGTGGAAGAAAGAAGGTAATCAACAACCGTTACAGCCAAATACTATTTATAATTAAGCTGAATTTAAATGGATCACAGAAAAAAACTAGGAGATTGTGACTTTATATTCCAAACTGAAAATATAATTCTATTTAATAATTCTTATTAATTCTGCATTGCAAATCTTTTTGCTATAAATGATTGTAAAGATGGATGCTTCTGTATTGTCTACCATTTGTCAGACTGGGAAATACTTAGAGGGATCATTTTGAATGGGTATGTCAGCTTGGAACCAGAATTATTCAGCCAGAATGAACTAGTACGTTGAAAATAGTAGAACAGATTTTCCTATGGGTGCCATCCACAGCAAAATGTACCTAACACAATTACCCTTCAGAGGAAACCTCTTTCCTCCAGCATTGCAAATCCTTAGCCAAATAATACTTACCCCAACTGTTAGAAAGAAAAGAATAAGCGAAGATAAATTATCTCTCTCCAATATTTCAATTACTTCATTACTATGAACCCAATTCTAAAATATACTATTCATGGATACTTGCTAGCCTCTAGAGTTTCTACATTAGAAAAATCTAGTAAGTAAAGCCAACTAGGAATAAAAAAGTGAAATAACCGTTGGCACTTTTGAATAGGAAATTAAACTTGTAAAAGTATATTTAGAAAAGGAACAAAGTATGGGCAGATAATGTTGAACTCCAAATCTGATTAGTCTTAGCCATCATGGCCAATAGTTGGGATGATAGAACAGCAATCCAGTATCTGGAAGGCCCCATATTTCTCTACTTTTAAAATCCATATTCTATGCTTTGATTCTTCCTTTTGCATTATAACACGTAATTGTATAAGCAAGCTGAAATTTGATATTGTAATAGTAAAAAATATTTTTAAAAGGACAGCATAATTGAAAAGCAATAAACTGAAATAGTATCTTATTTTTGCAACTGTATGTGAATTGTATCACCCATTAGTATTTGTTTAAATGTTTAAGAACATCTACTATGCTTCTATTACCAATGTTTTTCATAATTAGTACAAGTAAATCAATATGGATAGTTAACATTTAAAAATGCACATTATATTATTAGAAATATGTTTCCACATTCCGCACTTTAAGCATTCATTCTATATATTCTCCATAAGTGGGGAAGTACAACATTCTCATTTTTCTATATAAATTTAAAACAATAGTTCATATACTAATGAACATTAAATAGTATTTAACATGAATTTTAGTTTTAGAAAGTGGGAAACCTACCCTACAATGGTTTATTTATTTTGACCAAAAAAAGGAACCAGATTTCACAAGACTTAGGAGAAAACATAAAAGAACCAGAGATGCTTGATTTTACACCTTCACTATTATTTTCTATATACTATATTTTAACAAAGATACTAGTTAAGAGTGAAGACTTCCTTTTGAAAGATCAGTGAACCAATACATTTTTAAACAATAAGAATTCTAAAACTTTTAACAGACAGAACAGTATTTAAATATGCAGATGACTAGAGATTCTGCTTACTTTGCAGGTTACCATTATAAGATCATGCCCACCTATCAAAGCAACTAGTTAATTCTTCAAAAAAAAATTGCTTCATTTGTTTTCCTGTATATTAAAATATTTTCAATGATAAAATAGGGTAGATATTAAAGAGCCACTGTATCAACATAATTACATCAAAACTTATGTTTAGATGAAAATGCAGTATTAATAATTTCAACATCATAGTTGCTATATAACAAACAGCATTTGAAAATGAATTGTTACAAAAGCTCAACCCATGTTTAAAGGCCAAGAATTCCCAACTGCATTAACGCTAGAGACACATAACCTCTATCACCTGATCTCCCAAATCTTGCTATTTATATCAACATGCTAATAACAAGGAAACTTCAAATCACAAAATACATTCTAAAAATAATTTTAAGATACTTAAGCCGTAATGTTGTGAAAAAGTTACAAACATCTTACTTGAAATTGACCATGTAAGATTCTAACTTGCAAACAAAGAACTACACACAACTAAGCAACAACAGCATGAACCCTTCCTGTTGCCTATCACTATTCCAACTTTTTCCATATTGTTTATGCCACTTCCAACAATATACTACTTATTAAAACAATTGCTACTTTGCCTAGTTATTTCTTCCCACTTTTGCTGCTCTCCAGCCACAAATGGCAACTATGAACATGCACATAACTCTTTTAGCTTTCAGCAACTATGCTTTACCTACCCAGTTCTTAATGTAGTTCTTAAATCTCCTTAAAGTGCCTTTCTTCCAGCATCCTGCAAGTTTGATGTCTACTCGTTTACTTCCCCCCTTTTTTTCTGCCGAGTCCTCAAGCTATCTCACAGAACCCTATGGGTTTAATATACTCCTAGCTCTCACTATACACCAGAGCACAGCCTGTGTTTACCAAAAGCAGAGTAAAGTCTATCTCAGACCTTCAAAAGTCAGTTGTTGGCCAATATCTTTGCTTGATCGGGCAAATCCTGTCACAGCTATCCATCTTTTCATTTGGGAGGGTTGACTCCTGTCTTCTTCCCCGCTCCCTCTAAGAGGGGCCAGCGCTTCCCCTTCTCGGTGAGCACAACCTTCTTTACCCCCTTAGGAAGGGCTGAAAGAAGAAAGGTTCTCCCCACCCCCTACTCTTTAGGGGTCAAGACCTCTTCCCCTCTACCGGCCTGCCCAAACGCGTGAGGGAGATTCCCTCCAAATCAGAAGGTGGGGCTTAAATGAGCACAGCCTTCATGTCCCCAATGTGCAATCTGAGCTTCAAAGGGGTGGAGCCCCCTCAAACCTTCCACGACAATTGGGGGGTAGTCTCCCCAACCGGCTACAACCACGCACAAAACAGCCCTTTCTATCTCAGGAAGGGCTCTCCTACTTCCCCCTATTTAAGGTCTAAACCCCAAGGGGGTAAAGCCCCCGCCCCCCCTCCGGCCCCTTTATTTACCGCCATCATCAGCACGCGCGAGCTGTCACCAAGCGCGAGACACCCCAACCGGTACACGACACGCCCCCCCGCCTCCCATTGGCTGCCAAGTTCACTCCGCCCCTCGTTGTCATTGGATAACGCGCACGCCACTCATTATTTCCGTCCCACCCTCGGCATGTGACGCTTTCACTATTCAGCTATCTTGTTTACGCCGTCTGCGCACGAACGCAGTCGAGAGTTTTCTGGGACGATTCTTTTTTTCTTTCTTAACGTCATATACGTAACAAGAAAAAGCGGGAAGCGGTCCCCCCGATTTACGCGAGTGGCGCGTTGGAGGATGTACGTTCTTTTCAAGAATCAAAAAGATTCTAACGGCTTTGCTCAAAGGAACTTGGGCTCCTTTGCTATTGAACGAATGGCTTACTGGTGGCATTGGCGGAATCTGAGAAATCCTAGCTCCATTCTCCAAACTCGAAGCTTTGGACGGGAGCCTTTCTCAAAACAGGAGCCGGCAGTACATTTAGCTCCACCCAGGAACTATGACATTCTTTGACTTGTGAATCGCGGGTGGCGGAGGGGGGGGGGAAAGGAAGGGGGGTTAAGCTTGGTTGAATCGCAGGAGGGTAAATAAGGATGTTTCCGAGACAAAGGGACTCTTAAAGTCGTAGTGACCCATTTCGTTAGTCCTCCGCCTGCCCGCCTATCTGGAGCTTCGCGGAGGGGTTGGCCAGGGCTTTTTCAGCTCAGACCTTCCAAGCAGCGCAGACTGCTTGAAACGTGTGTAGAGACGCCCTGTCTATGCGTGAGCGTGGCTCGCTCGGGCCCAGGGAGGGTAGAGAAGTCTGCCGAATATCTGCTTCTCGACGACGCTTCTTAGAACAAGGGCAGCACCTGACAGGTTCACAGGTGTAATAAGCACCCGAATATAGTTATGATAACTCGCGCCATCCTGCAAAGTCTTTGAGCGACCTGGCAGGTGATCAGCCTCTCTGTTCATCTTCGATTTCTCGCCTAGCTAGCTAGAAGACATTGTGCTTCACACGCTGCATTCTCTTCTGGGAATATTACGGTCTTAATAAGGAAAAAAACGGTTTTACCTTGTTAAAGGCATTAAGAAAATCCAATTGCTTTAGTATGACATTACTTTTAATACAGTTTGCATCTGCATGGAACTAAATGTGACATTTTGTCTGGCTTGAGCAAGAGTATATTGTACATGGGTTAGTCTGAATCAGGCAGGCTGCGATCAATGAATGAAGAGTCTTTTAAACAGCCCATATCAATTTCCATTAATACATATTCCTTTTTGTAATGGGAATGGTTCACCATTATACAAAAAAAAAAGACCTTTGTAGAAAGAAGGTTGGTTAGTTTCTTTACAGAATCTCATTTGGTAGCTGAATTTTATAGTGCTTCCAGAATTTTATGGTGCTTCCAGACAAACACCTCCAAACACTAGTGTCAAATAATATTGTGTTTTTATTCTTTTTTCCTCAATAGAATCTTTTTTCGTTTTTTTAAAGATGAAAGTGATGGGAAACTAAGGGGGTGTTATTTTTTGCCCCTTTCCTTGTAAAATTCCATGAACGAGGTAGCACAATAAAAGGCTTGTTTGGAAGAATCTCTTTTCCTGAGCAAAAAATGTGGTAACATAAATGCATTACCATTTTCAGAAGAAAATGTTAGAGTAATTATTAAATGCATTTATCAGGTATAATCCATCAAATTATATCTCACATTCTTGTCCATTCAGTATAGTGTAAATATAATGGATCAGTGCTTTGTGATCCTGCTATGAAGTTAAACTATGAATCTTAATGATTATTACATATAATCTATATATAGCCAATTTATTTTTCAAATGATGCCCTGCATTGCAAACAAAGGACCCATGGTTTGTGATATGACAGTGAAGTGAAAACAGCTAATATCAATCTGTATCCACTATTCCAACATAAAATCCAAATCTATTTTGCTTAATAGCTCAATGAAGAGTTATTCAAAACTTGAAAGACTTTATAATTTGCAAATTTGCAATGTTTTGATTGATCCTATAAAGATAGTGGATGATTATATTTTGGAGTATTTCTAATGGACTAACTTTGCTTTGTATATATCTGGGATCACTGCACATTCCAAAGCATGGAGGGTTTTTTTTTCCAAGACTCCTCCCCCTCAATACTCACACACAGTTCGCCACCATATCTCTTGTTCAGGCTTCACAATTCGCAACAGTACCACGGCACAGAAACCTGATAATGGAACACGTAACTGACAGCTAAAACCATTTGACAGTCTCTGCTGTTAATAGCAACACAAAACAATGGATCGATTTTAAGACATGCAATATGATGTCCTGCATGTCATGCAATCCTACATGAATAGATGCTAAATTAATTTCTTCAATATCACATTAAAGGAATAGCCATGTTTGAATACATATTACAGGATCAAACAATGAATCATAGTAGCTTTTGATCCTTTGATTGGATTTATTCAGTATTATTATGCAATGTTCAGTATTTAACTGAGATAACACTGTAGTATAGTAGCTGCATAATAATATGTATGAGACCTGCAATAAGATGACGCATGCATGGAATTTCATTGTGACTATTATACTTTGTGTCATTAACATATCAGAGTTATATATAACTATAATGTATTTTGGGTATTGGTCTGTAAATGTAATAACTATCATAGTTTCTACCGTAAGCAGCTGTATTATGATGCAACATAGGCATAGACATGAACTGTAATTTAACAGTGGATTTTAGATTATTGTTTTAGAATAACATTTTCATGATAGTCATCCCACAAAGAATTATATTGCAACATTGGCATTTATTTATGGCATAAAGGTAATTTGTGATGTGTATTACATGTTGGTGCCATATGCATATCCATTCTTATTCCTGATTTATGATATTTATCTTAACCAGTTTTTAAGATCCTGAATATCCTCTTTTGAAAGCTGGATTTATATCACAGTAATATAAGTCTTTAATTTCTGTATTTTTCATTGGCATTGATACTAATGGTATTAGATGATAGATTTAGGATGTATTCCTGTAAGATTCATGATATATTCAATACCTAATCTCTCATTTTGCACCATTGCTCTAATACCATAAAGTATGCTATTTATCATTTTTGACATAAATATAAACAGCTCTAAGCTGTGATCACATGATGGAATTTTTATCTCTTAGGAAGATCCCGGATTCAAAATAAGATTGATTGGATCATATTGGTTCTATCAAGCAATTACTCTTATTATTGTACATTTTTTAATATTGGTAGATGTTAACTTCAGATAGTAAATTTAAAAGTACTTTAAAAAAATGATGAAAATCCATCTCCTAGATATGTTCTTTAGCCACATTAATGACAGATGAACAGTTCAATTAGTAGTTATTATAGTCCCTGTTTTTCTTTATGCTTAGTCCAGTATGAATTCTTTTTAAATGTGCTACCTATAAACTAGACACCTGGTGTTAAAGTAGATTTTTGCCAATGCATACTTTCCAATCCAATGAACAATTTTTAGGTATGGAATTAAGTCATCTGTGGATCCACCTAAATTGATCTTTGCAGTTTTGTATATTGGTATGTAACAATCTGATCCTACTAAATTTTCCCATTATGATAGAATAGTTATTCTATAACTTTATTGTGTCTTCTAGATAAAAAATAAAAATAAGCAGCCGAAACATATGTATAAAAATCAAAAGTGTGTACAATAATGATATTTCTGAATGGTCTGCATACAAAAAAATTATGTTTACTACCTAAAAGTTATTTTTCACTTCCACTAAGTATAAGGATTGGCCAACCGAGTTAACCTAGGATAAGAAGCAGGCTGTGATAAGTTTTGGTTGCCATGGGAACTAGTGAATAGAAAGGGAGAGAAAAAGAGGCCAACTTTGGGGGAGGGGTGAACAAAGAAATATAGAAGAAAATGATAATATGGAAACATATATATGTGAAATCTTAGAAAATCTTACCTAAAAATTATAAGTCTCAGTTTTATAAGCCTATATGAGAGGAAGCTGAAAAGGAAGGTACTTGAAGAGAACCACTATGTTAAAATCCAACTGAGCCCAGTACTTTGCAGGTTCAGAAGCTGCAACAATGAAGGTTGAGGAGCAGGATTATAACATTTTCCTAGCTGGCAACTCAAGGATACAATTGAAAGTAAAATGCCTTAAATTGGTTGGGGAGTTGTGCGAAAAAAAGAAAAATCATTTGGCCTCCATCCTTCCAGATTCCTTTTCAGTGATCTCAGTGGGATGAGCTTTGCTCCTCTCCAGAATTTGAAGATGTGAAGGCCTTTACCCGCCCACCCAGTGGGACTCTTTGGGAGTCAAGAAAAGAACCAAACAGTGCATTAGAAATAGTGGCAACTGAAATAACCTTTAAGAATAAAACTTGTTGGCTTTGGGTCTGAACCCTCCCTCAATATCCAGCAAGCCCCAAAAGGAGAATTTGCCTCATGCCCCCACCTCTTTGGCAAAGGATTCTGCTGAACCATCTCCCCTTGTGTTTTCCTGGGTCATATCACAAACCCATCACAACTGAAGTCTGTAAAAATCACAAAGCTGCTTTTGCATGGATGACGTTGCCCATTAAGGAACCAGAAAAGCATAGAGAGGGAGTCTGGAAAATTCTTAGTTTTTCCAAGTATATCTTATATTTTTCATGTCAAACAGTCCTGGGAAGCAGAAATGCTGTAGAGCTTCAGGGCATAAATACCAGGAATCTGTAGAGAAGAACTTTCAGGCTGATGAAGGCAAAATAATTAGAATTTGGGTATCAGTGTTCTATGGCAGCTATACCAAACCAAACTAGCAAAGCTTCTCTTTGGATTATTTGAAAATACCTTGAAGCAAAGTTTAAAGGTCATGGTTTTGATTGGAAAAAACCCAGGAATTTCAGAATTTGCTGTGTTTTTGCACTCACTCCTTGGCTTCCTGTATAAACATACATTTGTGGAATTGTTCAATACAGTATGGGGCTTGAGTCCCTGGCTGTAAATTAGCATATTAAGGCTTGTGTAGGAAAACAGGACAAATTGAAGTTTATCCCAAGGCTTATATTTTTGTTTCTCATAAAATGGGCAATAGATTATGAAATAATTCCAATATTTTATTTTTAAATACAAAAAGTGATTAAAATGTGAAAGAACTATATTATATTGGCAATACTGAATCATATCATGAATTGAATTGATATAAAAGGTTACATTTTTTCCTATCCATATTCAAAGCTTTAGAAGTAGAATTTGTTGAAAAAGCAGCTATTCAGATTCAAGTAATTAAAGTGATAACATTAAGTCATCAATAATGTCCACAAATAAGAGTTCTTCCATTGACTTACAAGGTTCTAGATATCTGCATTAATTTAAATGCGAATCAATCTTAATACCTTTTTGACTAAATATCTGTGGGGATTCTCAGTCACCCAGGTCATACTTGTCTCAAAAGTGCTTTTTCAAAAGGCAACTGGACTGTTTTTTTCCTTGACGAAGAACAAAACATTTCGTTTCTCATCCAAGAAACTTCATCAGTTGTGGTGGGATGGCAGATAGGTACTGACAGTTGAGACTGGCTGGTGGGAGGATGGAAGCATAGTTTCTGACTGGATGGTGGAGGAGGGGATGGAAGGCTTGTATTTCTTTGCAGTCATCTGGTCTGTTAGCACTAAGAGCTCTTGAAGCCACTTGGAGGTTTATGTGTACCTTCAGGGTGCAATTCGTTGTGGAATCTTCTTGGCACTGATGCAAGAGCTACATTGTAGACTGGTGGTGTCCTGCCCTTTTGACTCTCTTTCCCTTAGATGGCCAGTAGGTGGTTCTCATAGTTTTTTTTTTCTTGGAACTAGCAATATCTTTTCAGTTCCTTTGTCAATTTGCCTTTTATTAAATTGAAATATATACTATATTTCTGTGGCAAAATCTCAGACTCCATAGTTTCACACAGTCTTCATGCCAATACTCTTCTACAGTATTTTATTTCTCAAGTTATATATTGAACATGGTAGTTCATTATCTGGATAAACCAAGCAGTAATTTTCTTGGAAAATCATTTTACACCCACAGTTTGTCTGTTCTTGTACTTGAAAGACTGTTTTCCAAAGATGGAATTTAATACACCATGAATCAGCATTTTTATATGTTTCTCTCATTAGTTCTACAAATCAAATTGTTCCCTAATTTTGATCTATTTGCAAAGTACAACAGGTACTTTCAGTTTCACTAATTAAATAAGCTAGCTTGAGCTCTTGAAATACTAGAATATTAGCCCAGTGCACAAGTGAATTTGACTTCATTGGGCAGGTTATTAAGATTTATGGTACAGATTTTTTCCTCTGGCAACATAAGGTTTGGCTTTGCTCCCCCTTTTTTCTTTTCCAGTCATCTAGTCATCACTTCGGGAGTTTTATCTCTTCCTCTTCTACATAGGGCAACAGTCTTTCATATGGAAATTGCTTCTCCAGAAAGGCTTCCTGCTGGTTAATTTAAATGATACTGCTTCTAATTTTACTTCTTTTCTCAGATTGTTTTCTAAAATTACATCATTACAAAGAAAGTCAATGTTTAGTTTTCTTCCGTCCAAAGAATATTAATAATCCCCTGATGTTCTGAAGGCAAATTGTGAGATGTGCTTCTTGTAGTTGCTTCAGATAATGTTTTATTTTGGCTTTCCAAGTGCTTTAAAATTTCCAGAAATGAATTCGTATGATAATTCTTTGCAACCGAAAGCTTCTTGTTATATAGTTACATAGCTGAGAAATCCTGCTGCTTTGCTGAAATAGTCCCTGCAGTTTAATCCGCATATTACCTTCTCCAAAAGAGTATTGTTCCCTTAATGATTATGGAGTCAATGAACACATGGTCCTGTAATATATCTTTCATTTTACTTTGCATAATGACTTGATAATCCTATTCTGACATCTTTTCCTGGATATTCAAATAAATTTTATATTAAATTGATTGTATTATTCTCTGGTATAGCCCCTGCTCTTTGAAACATCCTTCCCTCAGACATTAGAATGGCTCCAATTTGGTTGTCCTTTCATAAAGCCTTAAAAACATGCCTACTATGCCCCCAGATCTGGGGCTCCAGATGTGTTAAGGGCATCTTCAAGACTCAGTTCCCCTTGTTGTACACATCCATTCAGAATGCTTAATTTGTCTATTTGTAAACTAATGAGCACTTTTTTAGAAGACAAACCTTTTTTCTTCCTAATCTTTAAATCTGTCTCTCATCTTGGTCAAGCCCCCTTGCTGGTTAACAGGTATAGTTAAAGAACTTAGGAAGAAAACTAAAATCATTAGAATAACTTTAGTAAGAAAGCTCCTTGGGTGAAACATAACAAAGATAAGCTTAATCCCGGAAATAACAGTGATAGAAAAGGCTTGAGTGTCTTAAGTGTGTCTATAGCTAATAACTTGTATTGTGCTCTTGCACAGTCCATTATAGAGAGAAAACAAATCAGGTGAGAACCTGACCTGCACAGGTCAGTCAGAAGAAAAAAGGGACTGAACTGAGAGGCAAAGCAAGTGACAGTCTTAAGAATATCGTTATAATCTATAATAGAGTGTTACACATGGATATAAAATGTAAATTTTTAAGATAAAAGGAAATTAAGTATACTTTTGCTAGTTATCTCTGCATTTATTGCCCTTAGTAATCAGCTTCATAGGTATAGAAAATATTGCATGCAAAGCTGAATTCCAACAATAGAATCCAGTTCCAATAATTTTTAGAATCAAGTTTCCAGACCATCTTCACTGGCAGCTTCACATATACTGTACAGTATTGTAATAATCCAGGATGGAAGTTGGAAGTTACCAGGCTGTGTATTATTAAAATGAGATCACCTCCATGCAAAGATGATCATAAATGCTTAAAGCTTTTATGTGCTATAGAGTTTACTTGTTCCTGTAATTATTGAAGAAATCTAGAAGCACCCCCAGAACACAAACTTGATACTTTAGGGAATTATCTCAAAGATGCTTTTCAAATGGCAACTGCACTTTTTTGGTTTTTTTCCTTAAAAACATTTTGCTTTTTATCCAAGAGACTTCTTCAGTTCTAAACAACCGTGACCTGGATGATTGAGAATCTCCAAAGACATTTAGGGGAAATACAACCTTTTTCAGAATACCTCAACCGGACCTAACAACCATCTACTAGTATAACTGCCTTGTCCAGTTAAGTTTCAATATGTTGATCTACATCCAGTCCAAGTAGCATGTCATCAGCATACTGGTGTCATTTTATTATAAATCTTGGAATGTACTCAGCAATTTAACTTTTTCCCAATCATGTTCAGACCTATGGCCACTAATTTGGGGCTGGGGAATTCTGGGAATAGAAATCCACACATCTGGAAGTTCCTCAAAGTTGAGAAACCAAATGTAGATGTTATACAGATGGAGGATAAAACAGAGCTCTGCATCTGAATACCACCCTCCCAATCAGTAAGTATGGTAGAAGGAGAATAACTAAAACTCTTTCGTAGTATCAAAAGGATACTATAGTCTGAAGGTACTGAAAACTGCTGAAATGTCTGGTGACCTCAGCAATAACTCCCAACTAAAATATAATAAACCTCTTTCATCCAAGATTGACTGGATTTGATCAGCCACCCTTTATTTAGTTTCTGATGCAGAAAAAGGAGGTTGACCACAAGTCTCTAGGCCAATTTCTCTTCTATCACATTATAGTCTTTGATGATGATGCAATTATTGTTTTTTAGTAATGATTTTTAAAAAAAATCTTGACTCAGTTAAGCTCCCCATTCTAGATCTAATAAGCCATTAGGACCAAGGATCAAATAGGTAGTTAGCTGAGTAAAGCTTATCTAAAATATCCTCATATCTTAAAACGTAAACCCATCCAAAACAATCTAATCAAATAATATTTTGGATACCTTTATATACTGAATTATAAAAGCTGGAGTCCAGATCATGATAAATATGAATATTATGACTATTTATAAAGGCAGTCTGGCTGGAAAGGCAAAAAGCAAGCTCTATGTACATGTAAATCCCATTCTTCAGTGTTCGTGACTTTTAATGTTTTATTTCCATGTACATACATTTAGAATAAATATTTCACTCCTTTAAATGCAATATATCAAGAACCCAAAGGCCTGAGTCTTCATTCTTTATTGCCTGCAGTTCATCAGCAACCACAAGTCACAACATATTAAAGTGGCGTATGATTCATGGATCAGATTCAATTTTCTTATGTTAAAATTACTCATTTGCTTACAATACAGACAATTTTCTGCATATATTAACAATCAATTTGTCAAATCTTTCTGGGTTCTTAGCCAATGAATAAGATTAAAAATACTGAGAAACATTTCTATGTACTTCAATATTTTAATATATGGACTTAAAAATGGCAGTTGCTTACCCAATAAAAAATATATGTCATGAATAATTTGGGCAATATTTGTTTTGAACCAATCAATAATGACCATAATTTTTAATTCTCCAGCATGAGGATGGAGAATCCACCAATGGCTTTAGACTGTCTTCCTGCCCAATTAGACTAAGTCTGAAGAATTTGCTACGCCTCCTGCTGGGCTTGATGCCTCCCAGACACGACTTAGACTTCAGCCCAACAGGATGCATCGTGTTGGCTCTTAGACATCTAGGCAGGTTGTACAATTTCTATTCCCCTCCGTGGATTCTCCTCTCACGCTGACATTGATCCAAAAAATCCTCCTCTGCTGAAAGGACTGTGAATCGCTGCCGCAGCACAGCTGTGCATCAGCGCTTTCTCCTCTGCCGTGGCACAGCTGAGTGTCGGCCTTCGGGCCTGCTCACGAGCCCGCTCTTCAGCGCGGCCACTAAAACGGACCTTCTGCAGCCCAACCGCCCAGCTCGAAGCTAAAACCGCTGCAATCGCCGCCGCTGCGCAGCTGAGCGTCGGCCTTCGGGCCTGCTCACGGGCCCGCTTTTCAGCGTGGCCGTTGAAAGAGACAACCAGCCCTCTCCTCTGACGCATCACAGCTGAGCGTCGGCCTTCAGGCCTACTCACGGGCCCGCTTTTCAGCGCGGCCACTAAGGAGACAGCCCGGCAGTTGAACGTCGGCCCGCTACTTGCCGGCCCCACATCTTTACCGCGGCCCTGGCGTTTGCCACGCAAATCGCGGCCGCCATTTTGTGAACCGCAAGGCCTGTCAGGGACGGCCTGAGCAAAATTGGGCCTGAAACATTTAATATCAGGGCAGCCAGGGGACCAATTGGAGAGGCTATTAGACTCAAACTTGAGGCCTCTACCCCCAAACTGGCACTCTCGGCCCTTCAGGCCCAGCGAGCCCCGGCTGGCCCATTCCAAGCGGCAGCCATTTTGCGGTCCTAATAAAGCTGCCATTGGCCCTGCAGACCCCAGATTCTGGCTAGACACCAAACAATCCAAGGGGCATACAGGCCAAGCCTCGGTGAGGCAACCACATATTAGCGTGAGCTGGCACGCCTTTTGGCCCCGCCGCCACCACCTAGGCTCTGTGTGCAGGCACATATCACTCAGGTGATTGCCGCCACTGATCAGGAGAGGAGTGTGCAGGCACGTATCACTGAGATGATTGCCACCACTGGTCGGTAAAAGTGTGTGCCGGCACTTACTGATTGCGGTCGAACCGCCTAAAAGGAACAAGGGTGTGCAGGTGCTCACCCATCGGGTCTTGCCGCCACCGGACGCCTGGCCAATACGCCACAGTGCGTCATCGGGCATTGTCAGCCACTCGGACCGTTAGGGGGCGTAAGGGCGATTAAGTGAATCGCAAGCCCGGAGCTGTCGCTGGTTACCAGCCTCTGGTTGCATCATCAGGCCTGATGCTCTGCTCCTGCTCCTGAGACACACCTCCAAAGCCACAGACTATCTTTGGCAATGGCTGACAGCGCAGTTCCTCAGACTGCGCAAGGGGTCCCCGGCACTCCCGTTTCCGGGAAGCGCAAGTCCTCCAAGTTGGAGGCAGCAGGAAAGATTAAGGCTAAGGCCAAGGCCAAGGCCATCTCTGGCAAAAAGAGTTCTAAGGCCACTGAAAAAGAAGCTGGCAGGAGACATCTAGCTCTAGAAAAGCAGTTCTCCAGGGCTCAGCAGCTAAATGCAGGGGACAAGACACATGCTTCCCTTGCCCCTCAAGAGAGCTCACTCTTTAACCCCCAACTTGCCCCAGCCAGCCCACTAGTTCAACGGGCCTGGTCCCCGGAATGCCCAACAGGGCAGGGTGCAGCTCTGTCCACTGATCGCGGGCCAAGCCCCCAAATAGTGGCTTCCCTGGCCAGGGTTCAATCAGTACCTGAGGCCACATTCACGCCCACAGCGGCTGGACTTCATCCCTCTGAGCCTCAGGGGGTGGGGCCCAAGCAGCTCCAGGCGTTACTCACCCAAGCATTTGCCCAGGGCATGGCCTCGTTTTACCAGAACCCCAGGCCTGAATTTGTCACGCCCACGGTTCCACCTCAATTACGGGCGGAAATTCCGGAATATCCGGACTCTGTTTATTCAGATCACTCCTCTCAAACATGGGACTCAGGTTCCGAGGAACACGGGTCAGCGGCTTCCAATTATCAGAGGATGAGGAGTCGGTTCCGGACCCCTCTCCCTTCGTTGGTCTCTTTGACCCGGGCCTATTTAAGTCGCTCCTGCTGAAGGCAACTTCCTTGGCTAATATTTGCCCCGAGCAGGAACCACAACCGGCTCCTTCCACCAGCCAAGACCCAAAGCCGCTCTTCTCCGAACCAACAGTTACGGAGAGACATATCCCTTGCCCTCCATTTTTCCTGGACACTATCCGAAAACAATGGGGAAATCCGGGCACCCTCCCAACACCAGGGGGAACGGATAGGAAATTGTTTACTGTCGCTCCGGCCTTGTCAGAACTCCTGGAGGTTCCAACAGTGGACGAGTCCTTAACACCAATCTTTTCCTCTTCCACCGTGTCAGGCGATATGGCTGAGGCCTTAAGAGCAGAGGACAGAAAATCAGAAATTTCCTTGCGCAGGTCTCACCTAGCTTCGGCATGGTCGGTGAAGGCGTCCACATCCACCTCCTTCTTTGCCAGGAAGTCCATCATCTGGCTTAGAGAGCTCCAGGCCATGATTCCCCCGGACCAGGTTCGTGCCCACCAGAATCTGGGTAAGTTAGTGGCCACATCAGAATACATGGCGGACGCATCACTTCACGCCGCCAGGTTTTCATCCCGAACCATAGCCGCTAATGTCACAGCCCACAGACTCCTATGGCTCAAACAATGGCGAGCGGACCTAAAGTCAAAGTGGTGCCTGGCAACCGCCCCCTACAGGGACGGACACCTCTTTGGGGAGGCACTTCAACCTTATCTGGTGGAAAATAGGGACAAGCGTAAGGTGTTGGCCCACCTTAACAGAAGGCCGGACAGGCGATCCACCCCGTACCCTTGGAGGCCGTCCTTCCGCCCGGGGCCAGGAGCAGAATGGGCTCCATCGTCTTGTCCCTTTTTCCCCAGGCCTGGCCACCAATCGGAGCGTTCAGCTCCCAGGCCTCAACAGCAATTTCAGGCCAAGCGACCCTTTCAGGGCGTGGGAGGCCATCCTTTTAGAAAAAACAAATGACTCAAAGACGGACCTCCCCATTGGCGGCAAACTCACCTTCTTCATACAAGAATGGGAGGCCACCACCACAGACACCTGGGTTCTCAACACCATCAGGTGCGGCCTCCTCCTAGAGTTTTTGTCCCATCCACCGGAACGGTTCGTCTCTTGTCCTACCCAAAGAAATCCGGTCAAAGTAAATCTCATGAGCGAGGCCATTCACCACTTATTGGAAATCAGGGCCATCGAGCCGGTGCCGGCTGGCTAAACACATCGAGGTTTCTATTCCATCCTCTTCGTGGTTCCAAAGGCTTCGGGAGGGTGGAGAGCAATTCTTGATCTGAAGGGACTAAACCACAGGTCGGCAACCTGCGGCTCCGGAGCCGCATGCGGCTCTTTCAGCCGTCTGCTGTGGCTCCCAGTCCATGTGCATTTAAAAAAAAAAAAAAAATTGGGACTAAAAAAGTTCAATCAATCAATTCAAACTTCTCACGAAAAAAAAAACCTTGTGAAGTTTGAATTGATTGGTTGAACTTCTTTGGTTTGTGGGACTGCCCACAAGCCGTTTGTGGGACTGCCCACAAACCTCTTCTCTGTCTTCAGAGTGCACGGACTGTTAGAAAGGTGAGTAGGCTCTTTTCTCTGTCTGGGCTGGGGACTTACAGTAGGCCAGGAGAAGGGAGCGAGCGCCTGGCCACTCTGCCGCGCAAAGATGCCCAGCCCGGGAGAGTGCAGGGGTGGTGATGGCACCTTCTCCTCCTCTAAAGATGCACCTACCAGCGCCGAGGCAAGCCTCCACTTTCCCCCCATGCTTTCTCTTGTCTTTGCAAAGCGGCCTCAGCGTCACCTGGCCGGCGCGCTTGCTGGGGAGGCAACCTTGGCTCTTTTATGAGTCGTGGACTTCAACTCTCTGAATTTCTGAGCCAGTGATGTCCACGAGGCATAAAAGAGCCAAAGTTGCTTACTGGCTCAGGAATTCTGGGAGCTTAAGTTGAACCCCCCCTGCCATTCCGCCATCGCGCGGAACACGCCTCACCGCTTCCAGACGCTCAACCCTGGCCGACTCAGCTACCTTGCCCTCGCGCTGCCCCTCCGCCTCCCTGCCCAGCCACTGCCTGAGCTCGCTCATCCTGGCCCGCCGCTCCGCCCACGCTTCGCATTGCCTCGGCCCGCCGTAGCAGCCGCAGCATGAAGCGACAGCGGAGACCGTGAATCGGAGCGGGGCTCAGGGGGGCGGGGCTTGCCATCTGCAGGCTTTGCAGCGCAGGGACGGCGGCGCAGGGAGCAGCCGGTGATTCGGATGGGGAGGCGGGCGGGAGTTTTCCGCCTCAGGTGCGTTTGCTAAGCGCCCAGGCAGGGTAGGCAACCTTGGCTCTTTTATTCTGGGAGTTGAAGTCCATGAGTCATAAAACAGCCAAGGTTGCCTATCCCTGTGGGCATCTCCCGGCTCCTTCCTTCCTATAGTCTTCCTGCCTTTCTTCTTCCTTTCTTGTCTTCCTTCCTTCCTTCCTCCCTCCCTCCCTCTCTCTCTCAATAAGCAAACAATCTGCGCTCTGACTGGCTGCTCTGCGCTTCCTCCTCCTCCTTCCCCCCCCCCACACAAGTAAACTGCATGCAAAAATCCTCCCGGCTCCGAGGCGCGGAGGCAAGCCGCTCCGCTTTGCACGACGCTTACTTTCTGTTTCCAAAGCGGCCTCGGCGTCACCTGGCCGGCGCGCTTACTCAGGAGGAGCTCAGCCTGGATCGGCTGGTGGGCAGGTCACGCGTCCTCCTGGCTGGCCGCTCTTCTCCGGCCGCCCCACCGCCCCAGTTGGCATGCTTGCAGATTCCCCCCCCAATAAATAAAGAGAAAAGGTCGATTTTAAAGGTTGTCCAGCCAGCTAAAAGGGAGGAAAGAAGCTGGGCTGGAGCGCCCTGGAAAAACGAGCAGGCAGCGCTTCTGCACGGGCTGGTTGGGCTTTCGGCAGGTTTTGCCTGCAATTAAGGCAAGGCGAGGTTTTTGGCTTGGAGGCTGAGGGGGGAGCTGCTTGTGGGGGCATGTGTCTGCTCACATAAGTGGGAATGGGTTTCTTTTGCAGGGAGGCTGCTTTGCTGAAGGTTATATCTTCCTTCCTTCCTTCCTTCCTTCCTTCCTTTTCTTCCTGTTTTTTTTCCTTCCTTCCTTCCCATATTCTTCCTGCCTTTCTTCTTCCTTTCTTGCCTGCCTTCCTTCCTTCCCATATTCTTCCTGCCTTCTTGTCTTCCTTCCCTCCCTCCTTTCTTTCTTTCTCTCTCTCTCTCTCAATAAGCAAACAATCTGGGCTCTGACTGGCTGCTCCGCACTTCCTCCTCCCCCTCCCCCTCCACACAACTAAACTGCATGCAAAAATCCCACAAGATCTATCAGCAGTGTTTTCGCTCCTAAGTCAGCCTATGTCTGTGCACACGCAGAGACTTAAACAGAGGCTTCCAAACCTGACATGCACACACATGTGGATGTCTGCAACTGGTCATTGCAAATAGGAAAAAAGGGGGGGGAAGTGGACATGACTATTTAAAGACCCCCACTTTTCTGCACGGGCTTGAGCAGGAGGCTGGACTAGAAGGCCTCCAAGGTCTCTTCCAGCTCTATTCTATTCAGGAGCTTATTGTAATCATTGCACCCCCTTACTGGAGTATCATCCTTTCTACCTGCACACAGCCTTTTCTTCAGGAGCACCCCTGAATATCATATTTCTTGCATCAGACAGGGAACCACAAGCCCTTTTAGTAGCAACATGTAATTTCCACTTTGTCAGTCTGCTTACTGACTTATCGACTGCAGTGATTCACTTAGCAATGGTGGTAAGAAAGGTCGCAAAATGGGGCAAAACTCATTAAACAAATGTCTCACTTAACAACACAAATCCAACCCATCCAAATAAAATGGCTAAACAAGAAGGTATTCATTTCTTTAGAGTTATTTGTTGAACACTGCTGGAATACTTTTCTGAATAAAGAAAAACAAAGCCAGTTGGTTAATTCTGCAGGTCATCCTACTTTCCAAGTGCTTTGCTGGGAGGGGGAGGGATGGGGGGAGAGAGAAGGAGAATATGAATATATGTGGTTGTCCTTACTAGACTTTTAGTAAAGAATGTTTAATGAAATATTATGTTTGTTTAATTAAGAGATGAGGTATGTGGATAATTATGCTGTATTTAAGGATGGTAGATTAGCTGCTAAAATTGTTTTTACCTGTTGGGATGAAGGAGAAAGGGTTTTCCCCCCCCCTTTCTCCTGTCTTCTTTTTTTCCCCCGCATTTTTTTTCCTATTTTCCTATTTGTGGTTTTTATTGTTTGCACCGGCTTTTACTCTTTTCATTTATAATCCTTAGTAAAAATATTTGAAAAACAGAGAGTATTGTAATGAGAGAGAGACAGAGACGAAGAAAGATAGAGAATAACCTGCTATAATGAAAGGTTATGACAGCTCAGATTAGATTGCAGGATCCTCTCTATGAGTGTGGATCGTTGTGAGTCCTCTGGCTTTCAGATGTAGTGGGTAGAGATGCCAAGAGAGTGACTGGAGGAAAATGAGTGCACCTGATCAAGCACAATTAAAGTTCTTAAACTTTTCTTTATGATATTGATAAAGGTGGTGAACCATTTTAATGTCCGTGTTAAATTGATGGAAGAGCTGGCTGGCTGGGGTGGGGGGATCGTGGTTGAAGAAAGTGGAGGCGCAGCAGCGGGATTGCTCTCAAACAATAAGAGCCGGCTGTGCTGCTCGCTCGTGTTCGCCTGCCTTATTGAGAGCAGTCCTGCTGCTGCGCCTTGAGTGGGGAGGACGGACTTTGCTGCTGCTGCTTGGCCATGCCTGGGCTATGCAGCGGTGTAGCGCTTCGTCCTGGTGGGGAAGCAGCAGTGGCAGTGGAGCGCTCCATCGGGTGGGGGGGGAAGTAGTGGTGGCGGGGTGCTCCTTGCAGGGGGGGAATTCTGCAGGGAACTGGTTGTTAAATTATTTGATTCCCAGTACTGGTTATAATTGCCAATCCACGACACCTGCCTGCATGAGATTTATTGTGCTTTTCGACCCCCAGTAGGCCAACCATGGATAAATCATGCAAGAAAAGAAAAATTTCGGAAGAAAACAGAGTGTTTAATGATACATGGGCACATTCATTTGCTTTCACAACTGACAAGACTGGTTTACCAGTATGTTTAATATGTGGTGAGAAATTGGCAAACAACAAAAAGTCAAATGTTGCAAGACATTTCCAGAATAAACACACAGCCTTTGCTGAAAAATACCCAGGAGATGAGAGAAAAAAAGCCGTTTCGGAATTGATGCGGAAGGTTGATCTGAGCAAGAATCATTTTAAGAAGTGGGTGAAGTCTGCAAATTCAACTACATATGCTAGTTTTGTGGCCGCTCAGGAAATAGTCAGGCATGGGAAGCCGTTCACATATGGAGAGTATATCAAGGAATCATTCATTAAGATTTCAGAACATCTATTCTCGGACTTCAAAAACAAGAGTGAAATTGTGCAGAAAATCAGAGATATGCCTCTCTCTGCGAAGACTGTCAAAGATCGAACCATAAAAATGGCAGAAAACATCACTGGACAGCAAATTAAAGACATCAATTCAGCTGAGGCGTTCTCAATTGCCAGTGATGCATCCAAAGACAAAACTGATATTGAACAAATAGCGCTGTTCTGCCGATATGTGAACTCTGCTGGGCCACAGGAAGAAATGATTGAGTTGATACCACTAAAAGGCCAAACACGTGGAGAGGACATCTGTGAGGCTGTCTTGGATTATTTAAGAACCAATGAAATAAACACCACCCACCTGGTGTCAGTGGCTACTGATGGGGCACCGAGTATGACAGGAGCGCAGAAGGGCTTTGTGGCTTTACTTCAGAAGTCGCTGGGTAGAAAGCTGCTAACATTTCACTGCATCCTTCACCAAGAGGCCTTGTGCGCTCAAACATTTCCTCCGGAATGCACAGAAGTGATGAATGTTGTCATTCAGATTGTCAATAAAATAATGGCACAAGGCTTAAATCCCCGTCAGTTCCGTTTGCTACTAGAGGAGGTGGAAAGCACATATTCTGATCTCCTGCTGCACAACAAAGTCCGGTGGCTGTCCAGAGGGGAGGTGCTAAAACGCTTTGCTGCGTGTCTGGAAGAGGTGAAAACTTACCTGGGCAGTAAAGGGCTCACCTTTCCTGAGCTGGAACGGCCAGAGTGGCTGGAAAAGCTACACTTCATGGTAGATATGACAGCACACCTGAACACGCTGAACACAACTCTTCAGGGTAAAGGATGCACAGCCGTGCACATGCCGAAGGAAGTTTTGGCATTTGAGCGCAAGTTGACAGTGTTTGGCAGAGATTTACAGAGAGGTACACTGTCTCACTTCCCCTCTTTGCGAGAGTTCAAACAAGGTCACAATATGATAAATTCAGAGTATTTGCAGTCTGCAATCATTGCAATGCAAACATCATTTGGGAAGCGATTCTGTGAGTTCAGAGAGGAAAAAAACACATTATCTTTCCCTGTCACTCCCCTGACCAGCGATCCATCTGATGGAACTTGCAGACATAGCCGACAAAGATATATGGGTGTCCAAGTTCCAACGCTTGACAGATAATCTTGAAGATGTTGCTCGTCAGAAGGCCAATCTCGCGCTGAATCACAAATGGAGTGATATTGAAAACCTTCCCAAACAGGACAAGCTTATATTTGACACATGGAATGCCATCCCCAGCACTTACACAAATATGAAAAAATATGCATTTGGAGTCCTGTCGATCTTCTGATCCACATACATATGTGAACAGGTCTTCTCCAACATAAACTATATTAAAAACAAATATCGCTCTCGCCTCACAGACAACAGCCTGCAATCCTGTTTAAAGATGAAGGTGACATCTTACAGCCCTGATGTGCAGATGCTGTATGCTGATGTTGAGAAGCAAAAATCACATTAACCAGGTAAAATAAATATTTTAATTGGCTATTATTTTGCAAATATATATTTGACGTTGTTCAGTGAAATAGTCCTTTTTTTATTTGTTGACAGCTGACTGCACGCTCCAGTACAGACAGACAGATGGACTGGTGGATGGGCAGATGGATGGACGGGCAGATGGACAGACGGACGGGCAGGCAGATGGGCAGATGGACTGGCGGAGGGACGGACGGGCAGATGGACTGACGGACGGACGGGCAGATGGACTGACGGACGGACGGGCAGATGGACTGACGGACGGGCAGACGGACGGACGGGCAGATGGACTGGCGGATGGGCAGACGGACGGACAAGCGGATGGATGGGCAGATGGACTGGTGGGCGAACAGATGGGTGGACAGACGGACGGAATGACAGAAGCAGACAGCATTTTGGGTTTGCTGCAGGCGGATAAGTTAAGTTTGGCTTTTTATTTAATAAATATGAGGAGGACTCAAATAGCTGTTATTGTATTTGAAAGTAACCTTCGACCCAGCGTCTTTTTTTTTTGGAGTTCAAAATGTTTTTGTTGCATGCTGAAATAAAAATTGGCTATTATTTTGCAAATATATATTTGATGTTGTTCAGTGAAATAGTCCTTTTTTTATTCATTGTCAGCTGACTGCACGCTCCAGTACAGACAGATGGACTGGCGGATGGGCAGATGGATGGGCGGATGGACAGGCAGATGGACGGACGGGCAGATGGACGGACAAGCGGATGGGCAGATGGACTGGCGGACGGGCAGATGGATGGACGGACGGGCAGACGGACGGACAAGCGGACGGATGGGCAGATGGACGGGCAGATGGACGGACGGATGGGCAGATGGACGGACAAGCGGACGGATGGGCAGATGGACTGGCGGGCAGATGCACGGACAGACGGGCGGGCAGATGGGTGGATGGACGGAATGACAAGCAGACAGCATTTTGGGTTTGCTGCAGGCGGATAAGTTAAGTTTGGCTTTTTATTTAATAAATATGAGGAGGACTCAAATAGACATTGAGTATTTTATTTGAAAGTAACCTTTGACCCAGCGTCTTTTTTTTTGCAGTTCAAAATGTTTTTGCTGCATGCAGAAATAAAAATTTGTTTTCTTTGTAGCAGTTCATTGATTTCATAAATGCAACACACTATAGTTTTTTTATACATAGCACAAAGGTAAAAAAACGATATATGCAGTGTTATCTTCATTTTAGATGTCAAAAGGGTTTTGCGGCTCCCAGTGTTTTGTTTTTGGTGGAAAACGGGTCCAAGTGGCTCTTTGAGTGTTTTGGGTTGCCTACCCCTGGACTAAACACTCATCTTGTCTACAAGAGATTCAAGATGCAGACACTACAGTCCATTCTGGCCAGCATCAGGTGGCACTATTTCCTAACGTCCATCGACCTCACGGAGGCGTACCTCCACGTCCCCATCTTTCCCGACCATCGGAGATTCCTCAGATTTTGCTACGCATCTCACCACTACCAATACAGGGCTCTACTATTCGGACTGTCGTCCGCCCCCAGAGTCTTCACGAAGATTTTGGCAGCACTGGTCGCCCACCTAAGACTGATCCCTATACGGATCCAATGTTACCTGGGCGACATCCTTATTCAGTCCACCTCCCTGCGGAAGGCTCGGTCGGACCTGGACTTGACCGTCCGGACCCTTCAGGCCCACGGCTTTTCGGTCAATTTCCGGAAGAGCCAAACAGAGCCTTCGGCCCACATCCTTCACCTAGGAGCGATCATAGATACCGACCTCTGCATGGTCTACCTGTCTCCGGAACGTCGGGATAGCATTCGGTCCCTGATCAGACAGGTACGAAGGGAGCGTACAGTCACACTGGCCTCACTTTCCCAACTACTAGGCAAGATGGTCTCTTGCATGGGGATAGTGCCATGGTCCAGGCTACATTTCAGAACCCTCCAGTGGTTCTTACTCCCTTATCAAAGACAGGGCACCAGTGCATCCAACCAGAGGGTCAGGGTTACGTCCCAAATCGTAGAGTCCTTTCGGTGTTGGACCTCCCCAGCTGTAGTCGGGCTCCTTATTCAAGGAGCCAGACAGAATCACCTTAACAATGGACGCCAGCCTGTTCGGCTGGGGAGCACACCTAAACTCACAATTAGCACAGGGCCGATGGTCACATGCGGACCTCAACCACAACATAAATTGGCTAGAGCTCAGAGCCATACATCTGGCACTGCTACGCTTCAGCGCCATGGTGGCGGGACAACATGTCCTAGTGCTCACGGACAACGTGGCAGCGAAGGCCCAGGGTCCTAATGGCCGAGGCCCAGTCACTGAGTACTTGGGCAGAGGCCAACCTCTCCTCCTAAAAGGCAGAGCACATCTCGGGAGAGGCAAACCAACAGGCGGACTCGCTGAGCCGGTCAACAATGGACCATTCCAAGTGGCGCCTGCATCCCGATCTATTCAGAGAAATCTCGGAGAGGTTCGGACTCCCGGTGTTGGACTTATTTGCCTCCCCAGCGAATGCCCAGCTCCCGAGGTTCTTCTCCAGGTTTCCGTCTCCAGGGGCGGAGCGGACGGATGCGCTCCGCAGCCCATGGCCCCAAGGCCTGCTTTATGCCTTTCCCCCTCTACCCCTGCTCCCGGCTCTAATCCGGAAGATACTGCAGGAACGGGCGGAGATGATAGTGGTTGCTCCACATTGGCCCAGACGGCCATGGTTTGCCGACCTTGTGGGTCTTTCCATCTCCCCACAGTGGAAGATTCCCCCAGAGCAAGTTGCTCTCAGCCAGGGGGCTCTACAGCACCCGGAACCCCAGCGCCTCCAATTAGCCATCTGGCATTTGAACGGCGGCTCCTAGCCCGAGAGTCATATTCTGCGGGCGTAACCTCCCTGATTCAGGCTTCCAGAAGCCCTTCAACTAATAGAATATACGACTCCTCGTGGAGGAACTTCTGTCACTGGTGCTCAAGGAACCACCTTGACCTCTCGGCTGTCACGGTCCCGAGAATCCTTGAGTATTTAATTGAGGGGCTCAACAAGGGCTTGTCGCCCAATACGATCCGCAGGCAGGTGGCGGCTCTATCCACGGTACTCACGTGTGATAATTCGACACCATTGGCTCAGCACCCAATGGTGCGGTCCTTTATCAAGGGTGCAACTAACACCAAACCACCCGTGGTTCATCGTTATCCCTCTTGGGATCTCCCACGGGTCTTGCAGGCCCTCACCTTGTTACCGTTCGAGCCCATTAAGACCTGTTCACTGCAGTTCTTAACCATGAAGGTGGCCTTCCTCATCGCCGTCACGTCCACTAGACGCATCTCGGAACTAGCTGCTCTCTCGGTCAGAGAGGATCTATGCATCTTTCACAGTGATAGAGTGGTCCTCCGACTGGACCCGGCCTTCATACCCAAAGTGAACTCCTTGTTCCACAGGTCACAGGAGGTGGTTCTACCAAATTTCTGTCCCCGGCCTTCTCACGAATTAGAACGCCAATGGCATACCTTGGACGTTCGAAGGGCGTTGTGCCACTATGTCAAAAGGACTTCAGCTTTCGCAAATCGGAAGCGCTCTTCGTCTCCTTCCAGCCTTCTTCCATGGGGCAGAAGGTCTCATCATCTACCATAGGCAGATGGATCAGGGCTTGCATTGCCAGAGCATACCAATTGCAGTCCCTGCCATTCCCAGGCCGTATCACCGCTCACTCTACCCGCAGCGCCGCTACATCAGCAGCGTGGGCAACACAGGCACCCATTGGGGATATTTGCAGGGCGGCGACCTGGTCCTCGCCTTCCCCGTTTGTGAGACATTACAGGCTGGACAAATTCGCCTCTGCAGAAGCATCATTTGGCCGGAGAGTACTCCAGCAAGTGGCATCATCGAGTGGGACACAGGTCCTGACTGATTCCCTCCCATAGGGACAGGACAGCTTTGGTATGTCCCATTGGTGGATTCTCCATCCTCATGCTGGAGAAGGGGCGTTGTCTTACCTGAACGCCTTTTCTCACCATGATGATGGAGAATCCACACCCGCCCCCTTTAGGTCCGTCAGGTCCTGTGTCAGGGGCAGGAGAGCCAACACATCGGACTATCGTCAACAGCTTCCCCTTTGTCGTGTCTGGGAGGCATCAAGCCCAGCAGGAGGCGTGGCAAATTCTTCAGACTTAGTCTAATTGGGCAGGAAGACAGTCTAAACCCATTGGTGGATTCTCCATCATCATGCTGAGAAAAGGCGTTCAGGTAAGACAACGCCCCTTCTATATAGTTTTAATGTTTTCTAATAGACCAAATATAATTAATGGCTGCAGTGTTTAAGCATAAAACCAAAACATCAAATAAATGTTTACTCTCTCTTTCAGCAGGACAATGCTTAGTATGCATAGACAAATAAAAGTTATTACATTCCAAAATCAGTTACAAAATAACAGTCGCTACTTTGACCATGTAGACTCTGACTGTTGAATAAAAAGTTATTCATATAAAATCCTGATGAAATTTACATGTTTATGACTTTAGCAATGAAAAATTGAATCTTTTCAAATATATTTATCCTCTAGTTCTGTAAGTTAAACAACTACTCATGTGCAAAGAATCAAAAAGCTCAGGTTGCATTCACACCAGAATCTTTATATAGATGGGAATAAGAATCAGTTACTGGAATATACTTTTTTCACAGCCAAGTTGTTAGGTGTGTGTAGAATTGATCTGATATTGCCAATTCTGAATTGAAGATAATCTCTAAAGTATATTTAAATCTCTAAAATATATTTTGAAACTTGGCTCAACTACCGTACATGCTTAGCCATTTTACAAATATTAATGTACCAGAATGAAAACATTTTTTAAATTATACTATCACACATACTATATTAGAGTTAAGAAAGCAAAAATACCTAAATAACTTTTAAGCATACTACTACCTAGTCTTATATTAGGGTTAGAGAACAGATATATTTCAGGGATCTTTAAGATATACTATTAGGCATTATTGATGGCTACCACTCCCATTACCAAAAACATACGCCTAAGTTCTTTGGTCTAATTGATAATTAGAACTTTTTTAAAAGGCTGTGGTTACCTCTGTACAAGGAAGGGAGTTCATTACAAGGGTCTCATTAAAACCTAGAGTCTTGTTTTTGTTGCACAGAACAGCATAAAATTCAACATACAAGCAGAGTATATGGAAAGGTTATTGTACAGAGACAGTTACATAGGCAGTTAAGTAATTATCAAGTCTTGACTAAATTAATTAGAAAATAGCTTTTAACAGCTTTTTAATTGGGAAGATGAATATATTTATGTAAGAACTAACAAAAAGGTTTTGTAGGAGCAAAATACAAACTAAACAATAATTAATCCCTACTAGACAGAATACAATGACAATTAATCAACATCTTTAAAAACCTACACATACAGTTTCTATGTTTTCATTAACATAAAATTTAAACTATGTATAACAGTACAGATATTGGTTTCCACGACTAGATTCCCTGAATCTAAAACAAGGGCAAAGTAACTATGGCACACATTTCTGAGTCTGATATGAGACAGCATTCATCTTCAACAAGAAGATATTTACAACAGAGACATATTGCTTTGATGGGTAACAACTGCCATCTGGAATACTGGATTGAATTTGCTATTCAACAAAGTGGTTGCTTACTTGAAGAACATTTTCTGACACTTCTTCATCTGATACCTGCAACAGGCACCTGCTGCTGCTTGCGAATTTTGTTGAAAAGTTCCATGTATTGAACTATTGTATCAGCTGGACTGTAGATGCTGTCATGCTTATTACTGAACACAGAGGGGATACCAGGGGCATGATTTCCCATAAAGCTCTGCATGAATTCCATTACAAGATTCCAACAGTCAGTGGCTACCACACATGGACAATATTCCACCTGACAACAATTAACAAAAAATTTAAATAATGAATCATAATTAGTTCTACAGCTAATAACAATTAGAAAGCTTGAGGGAAAAGGGAATATTCACACATATGTTCTCAAAGTCTAGTTATGTTTAAATTTGAGCATGTAGCATATTGCTACAAAACAAATATAGGACTTTCTTGCAGATAAGATTCAAAATATTGCAAATATGCATCTTATAAAATGACTCATAGCAAGTAAGCTTTTAAAACTATCTACAAAATTATAATAAAAAACATCAGTCCTTTCACAAACTTTCATTCCTTGTCACAGACCTATATTATCCCAGTATTTCTCTACCAACATATCTTAAAATTTCTCTATACATTTCCTATTTTTTTACTGAACATTCTAACAATACCTGTACTCACTACAAATCATTTAGTTCTTAAGTAACAATATGGCATTGTACTCAAAAGTGCATGCATATTCAAGATCCCAGTCAATATATCTCTAATGTTAACATAAGCATTCCTTATACATTTATCCCTAAATATATGAAACGAGAGGATATAATACACCTTTTAATTTCTGTGAATCATTCACAGCTATTCACTCAATAAGTTATTAGACTGACAATACTGACTTGGCAACTACATAGATTTTCTTCAGGACAATTATCCCCAATCTGATCCTTCAGGTCTTCCAATGTTGTACCCATAGCTGGTGTAAACAAATTTATCCACCTTGCTACTGGTCATCCTCTTCTTTTTCCTTCCACCTTTCCCAGAATTATACTGTAGTCTTCTCTACAGAGCTAAGTGTTCACATAATGTACCCAAAGTATGATAATTTCTAAAACATCCCTGGCATCATTCTCTCACTTGGCTTTATCTGAAATCATTTCACTGTTTTTATTTTTAGATCCATCCATTCTGGAGGCTCCTTCTTTAACCTTCTTTCCCACATGCAAAACAATGTTTTTATTTCTGTCAGAATTGTTCTTTGTTCTCTCTGCTGTTTAAGATCTTAATTGTTTCTTGCTCTTTGACTACATTCTTTGCTGTTATTTTTTTTTATCTAAACACAATGTACAGTATTTTTCCATACTCTTTTTTCCGGCAATCATTCTCGCTTTTCCTACATTATATTCTGCTTTCGCTCAGTTCTTTCACTTTTTCCTCTACTTCTATGTCCATCTTTTCCCAAGATCTACTCTTGATGCTATGAAAGAAGGGTTTGTTCTATATTCAGAACCTCTCATCACCTTTGGTATCCTTCAGTAATTATTTCAGTATAAACAATTGTTCGTGTTTTTCAATCCATTCCTTTTCTTTCTGTATGCATGAATAGACTTAAATAATGTATTTGAAAAAGACTTTTTCTGAGCAAATACTTATTAAACATGTCTAGCCCACTATTTTTTGTATCATTTTATTTTGTTTTTTTACCCATCCAGTCAAGTCAGTGAAATAATTCTGGATTCCATCCATTTGGAATGTTGAAATTTCCCCCCAAAATTCATTCCTGGTTCTTGCATTATTACCCTTCAACTTTCACCAACCTACAAATTTCTATTTTCATATGCCCCCAGAACTCTCATGCTGGCTGGGCTGGGGAATTGAGTTGAAATCCATAAGTCTTAAAGTTGCCAAAGTTGGACACTCCTGATCTAGATGATGGAAAATCATAATTTTTGACATACGTTTTAGCTCCAATCCTGTTCTTTATTTGCTGACTTAAATCACCTAAATTTTAGACTCTACGCCAGGGGTGTCAAACTCACAACATCACATGACGTGTCGAGACGTATCATAACTTTTTTTCCATTGCCGGCAATGGGGTGGGCGTGGTTTCACTATGACGCATCTGGCCTGTGGGCCGGCAGTTTGACACCCCTGCTCTAGGCAGCTTTCATTACAATTAAATCTACATCTTCACTTCCATGCATATATTCTATTCCACTAGACAAGATCAGAGCAATTTCATTCATATTTATTCCATTCTTCTACTTTCTCTTAAACTGGTCAACTTTCTTAGTCTGGTGGTGACTTTTGTCAATTCAGGCTCTTATATAACACTTTATAGTAACTAAGAGTAACACATAAGTTGCCAGCTTTAATCGTATCCATGCTACATTAACAATTCCCTGCTAATCCTAAGGCACAGATGTCAGTTTTGAATATTTTGGCCAGTTTGCCACAAGACAAACAAACTCCAGTTTTATTCCAAGCTTGTTTATGCTGTTCTAGTCAAGCTAAGTTCTCTATTCTAGAAATATAGCCAATATACTATGTCACCTTTCACTAATTATGCTATATGTGCAGCATGATGACACATTCAGGATATGATCTCAAATAAAAAGCTCCTATTATTCTAAATATTAATCATGCTATTTAGTTCAGACAACTCTTACCTCAACAGATATTCCACGGGCACTGGGCCCCATGGTGACTGTGCCGACCTTCACCAAAAAGTCACAGTACTGATACCGAGTGCCTCGGCTCTCTATTTTGTTCCCTTTGGCATTTTGAAAGAAGCCTTTCAATTTCACCATAAGGATGTCAAAGTTGGTATCTGCTATGAGGCATGGGCCATTTTCAAAGAGAGCAAAACAGCTGAGGGGATATTCCGAATTGTGCATCACATACATCAGTTTGGCAGCCTGTCCTGAAACAACAGCAGCATGAGTTTCACTTCAAGAAAACTATTTCTTCTCTCTTAGAAACCTGAAAAATTGTAACATCTATTAGATTTTTATCACTCTTTCAAAGCACTTGATTTTATTACAGAGTATTTATCTTATTCATTCTCCATAAAAGATGATGGTTGCTGATAATTTATATAAGTAAAATGTAATGATGTTATTCAGCTATTAAAAACACTATTCTAAGATAGAGGAACATTTATCTTATCTAACATAGACTCTTCAAGTAGCAATTGAGTTACTTTATTCAGAAAATTATTGCTTGTTCGACCCTGTTCAGTCCTGTTCGCATTTTTTCCCAATATTTTTTTTTTTTTTTACATTCTAATGCACCAGTCCCCAACCTTTCCAGCTTTGCGGACTGACAACAGGGGGGAGGGGAGCATGCTTGCGTGTGTAGCTCCATTTGCGCACTCGCTTGCTGCTTGTGCAACCCAGTTCCGAACAGGCCATGGCCTGGTTCCGAGCCATGGCCCAAGAGCTGAAGACCCCTGTTCTAATGGGCATATTTAAGGTGCCTGAAAATGGAAACTGACAGGGATCATTCTTGTACAAAACCTTAATAAATACCTGCAAGACTTAACAATACAATCCAGGAAAGGAAGATATCTTAACAAAACATGGAAGAGACTTCATGGAGTAAGGATTTACTTCCAGAAGAATGGATTTTAGTCTTAAATGTGAAGGATGTATCTTTCAAACAAGCATAGAGCTTGCTTCCAGCTGACTTGAAAGAAAAGGGATTTTCTCTGCTATGAACTTTTACCGGTAGGTTAGGCCTAACCAAAACTAATTTTCAGGAGAAACAGCTGTACATTCTGTGGACAGCCACATAAACAAATGTTTAATAGAATATTTGGTCCTGCCGTATGAATTTCCTTACAGCTAGCATCCAGAACAGGTAAAGTACTATCTGTCTATCTGTTCTAATACAGATCAGGAGAACACTCCCTAAATAAGTGCTTTTAATACTGCAGTGTTTAAATCTTATAAAAATTAGGTTAATCCTCTATTTGTTTGCTCTACTGAGCACATGGAAGGCAACTTTTAAATTAAAATGGTACCAAAAAGGAAAGCATATTTGTTTACATAAGAAACAGGATGAAAATGCATAAACAGTTCTGAAAAGCATTAAAATAGCATTCTACTCATAAGGGGACAGTTAAATTACTGAGTTCAATCCTGCTTTGTCCAAAATCCAATTTAAAGCATTCCCAACAACTTATTTAGATTCTTTAATGCTTCTTGAACTGGTAACTGGTTTCACTGTTACTCTTACCATTCGGAATTTTTTCCTAATATCCAAGAGAATTTGACTTTTTGTAACTTAAGATAATTTCATTTTTTCTATTCTAACATGATCATGGCCTTCTTCTCTGAGACATCTCTTCAGATATTTGAAGAGCAGTATTATACTACCTCCTCAGTCAATGTTTCTCAAGGAATATTTATTAAATTTCTTTAGTCTCTCCTTGTAGGACTTAGTTTACAGCTAGTTATCCCCACTGGTCTTCCTTAGGAAGGATTCTGTGAAATACGGTCCCTGTAAATGGTTATGTAAGACAAGAGTCTATTGATCAATATAAAATAGAATGGAACTATTCCTTCCAGTCATTAGAAAACTAGACTTCTAATGATGGAGCCCAAAACTGAGACTGACTTTTCAGCCACATCTTGCTATTGTTTGTGATCAACTACAATTCTAAGTTATATAATAAATAATTCTTTCCAGCAACCAGGTAGGAAAGCTTGATATTGATCATGTGCATTTGAGCAGACAAGCATGTTTTTGCACTTGGGAAAAATGTAGCGTTGCTGTAAGTTATCAAGATTGCTGTTAAACTATTAGCTTTTCCTATCACTTAAGACTTAATAGTACATCATCTTCACATGACTGAGGTACGACAAACAACTAAAGCATAGTAACTTTAATTCTTTGATAAAGTATCTAAATTAATGAAATAGCCAACAGGACAGCATCATGTGATAAAATATTTTATATACACACAAAGTACTAGATTTCCAAATGTTTCTTTACAATCTCATTAGTTCATGATTAGTATATGAAGTTAAAATTGACTATATTTATGTCCAAAAGTTACTCTTTGCATGATAAAAGTTACTTCACAGAAAATGTTGGCTATAAAGTTACTTGCTGAGATGCATCTAAATGCTGCCATGTTCCAATTAAAGAATAGAAATGTACTGGAAGGATCTTAATATACCAATTTTTGAAGACAGAAAAAGCTCACCTTGACTGCCCATTGTGGAGGCTGCAGTGTGGTAGGTTTCACAATCTACACAAAATGTTCCTTGTTTTTCTGCACCAAGTAGCTCCAATTTTCTTGTTAAAATTTCAACTGTTTGCTGAACACTTTTTCCCTCTGCTACTGGCATCTGAGATACACTAGCACAAGAAATATGTCTTTTTAACTATGAAAAACAAATACATACCTCCAAAAAACCCCTATTTTTAATGCTATGGGAGACAATACACACAAGGAAATAAGTATAAGAAATGGAGCATCCTTACTCTGCATCAAATGAGAAGACTGCCTTTATATCGCAGTATTGTCCGATAGTAACCATAGGCAAGATATTCTATGTCCAATAACAGACAAATCAGGATTGATTTAAGCTGTCAGCAGACATTTTTGCCTGTATTCTCAGTGACTAGCCAATAACATTTTCTGGTTTCATATGGCAGTAAAAAGCCATAGTTGCCCAAATGTGTCCAGAATCACTGTTATCTTTTTGTTATCTCCTTTCCTGTGAGAATGAATTGAGGAACAGGAAGAAAACATATTTTACCTAGAGAGACTTTGGTTGAACCCACTTTAGATTAATTTCCCACCCAAATCCTTTTGATCCTGAGGAGTCAAAATGAAAGTACAAGGTAAGCCATACATTGACCTGTGGTCCCTTCAGATAATACATTAGGGCTCAGAACAAACTGGCAAAGACAGCATATGACTGTAGACTTTGTCTCCCTACTTTAAGCTGTAAATATTTTCCCATTAAATATGACATCTAAACATAGTCGCATACTCATGGAGTCTGTTGGTGCCCAAATACTTTTCTAAAAAAATAAAGGTAAAAGTTCTGTTTGGTCCGAACGAAACTGAAACAGTGAAACCTACAATCCCACACAGTCAATTTACTAATACATTACTACAGAAAAACATTTTTTGGAACTGACATTAGAATAAGATCAGATGTGGGTTCACAACTGTATTTCTGGCGATGTAAAATGCTCATGAGGAAATATATCCGGAACACTTAGGAAATCCTCCACCACCACAATGAACACCTTTTTTAAAGGCTGGCCGAGGATGCGACCGTGGGCTAACCGTTGCTGCAAATAAAAACAGCCGCCGCCGCCGTCAAAACGATCACAAAACCACGGAACATGAGGCTCTTGAGGATTTTTTTTTCATGTTAGCCGCGTCTCTTCTTCGGAATCGCGATCTATCACAACCTGGCGGCCTCCGGGGGTGCTGGGCAAGGATCCCCGCCTTCCCTAATCGGGCAGACTGAAGGTAATGGGAGGCAGTCCAGAACATCTAGCCAGGTGGCTGCGTTATGTTTTCCTTGACAGCAAGAGGATAAAAAAAACTAGAAATATGCCCCACCCGCCGTACGAAAAGTCTCTTAAAGCGTCTGCAGCTACTCGGGCCTCTCTCGTGTTACTTGCGATGGCAAGTAGTGTTTGGATACAAAACATACTACAGTCCTAGATCCTCTTCGGTTAGGCGCCAACCTTGTTCTGACATGTTCAACCGCACCTTAAGCGCTCGAACCAAAGCGTTTCACTACCTTATCAGCTTCATAACATCAATAAAATATCCTACCAGGTGACTCCCATGCTTGCCACGGCCTCCGCGTGCCACTGGGTCGGTTCTTGCAGCAAGGGCGCCCGCAACTCGGGATTGCTTCCTCTCGGATTTTGAAGCGGGCAGCGACCTCCCAGCCAGACCCACGAGGCAGCTCGCCTTCCTTGCCCTCGCTTCTAACAGAAGAAGCCCAAGCGGAAGTGACGTAGCCGAATGACTACAGGGACGATCCGGAACAATCACCTTCTAAAACGGCGCTCGTGGCGTTCGGAGCGATGTCTGCTGCTCAATAATCCCTGACGCTCTTTGTGATGTTTACGCAGAATTAATCCCATTTAGCTCTGCAAGAAACACCTTGATAAGAGTGCACGGGTTGTCGCATAAATAAAAGATCGTTTGCGATAATAGCACACTAACAGAAGTGGTGCTTTTTACATATGCTCCAAGGGCGGCGTCTGTCTCCAAATTTGTGGCGTGCGCGTGTTGTTTTTAAATGGAGGCGAGAGGAATGCAAATTTTAAAGTAGGCGAAGATTTGTTCTCCCCATGCATTGTTGAATTATCACTCCCAGTATTACTCAGTCTTATCATTTTAAATTATCCTTTTTATCTGGAAACCGGTGGATTCCCACTTCGGCTTTAACGGGCAGAAACTTAACTTTTATTTAGGTATCACTCGGGCTGCTTTAACTATAAAGAGAATACATCTGTAATTCAGGATTGAACTATGGGGTGCTTGGTCCTTTCTGAGCTTGGTTCCCCCCCCCCCTTGTAGACGTTTCATTACCCAACTCGGGAATATCGGTGTTAGAAGGGAGTGGGGTTTTAACCGTATCTAGGGCAACTGCGATCACACGACTATAAGGATCGCGCAAATGACAATCTGAACAACTTTTGATGAAGTGAGCACGGCTATAAGGGCTTTGCTACCGGATCTCGTCAAGTAGACTGTCTCAAATATAAACTTATGATTTTAGATTGAGTCGAAAGGCTACTGTTTTCAGTGGTGGCGACAGGAATTATCAATAGTTCCGAACTGATCAAATGTAAGTCTGTGTGCTCTCAATTTGCAATAAAAGTACACTACCGAGTCTCATACAGCTTCATCTTAAACTCTCGACAGGCCAAAGACTACACGAAAGGCCACTGACTCTGTCCAGCGGCACGCCTTCTTTCCCCTGACAACAGTGCATCGCATCTGTATTGAAATACCACATACAGTGCTATTCTCAAAAAAGTCAGGCGAAGACAACAACAATAACAACAACAACAATAATAGTAATAATAATAATATAATAATAGTAATAGTAGTAATAATAATAATAATAATCCAGTTCCAAAGAAAAAGCAGGAAACTGCCACTTACGTCTGTCGGAGAGGTTTTTAAAAAGTCTCTAGGATCTCCGGAGTCATCTCTACATTCAGTGGTAGCTCTGCACTCGGGTGACGCGCATTGAGCGCATGCGCGTGGGCAGCCCTATTTCCTCCCGGAGCTGCGTGCTCCATCGGCGGGGATCATGCCCAAGGCGAAGCGGCCGAGAGGCTCCGGTGGGGTAACGACGACGAGCGTCCCCTTGGCCGAACAGATTGCTCAGAGCGATGCCGTGAAGCCCGTTACGAGGGTCAAGCGACGGGGCCAGGCAGGGAAGCGTGGTGGCGGGGGAGAGGAGGAGGACGAGTATGTGGACGAGAAGCTCTCCCGGCGGATCTTGCTGCAGGCTCGCATCCAGCAAGACGAGCTGGAGGCCGAGCACGGCGCCGGCAGGAGCCACGAGCCGAGGAAGAAGACGACAGTCCTGGGTGAGTGTGTCTAGAAAGTTTGTGGCTGGAGCAGAGTAGCGGAAAGACGGGATAAGGCATTTTCTTGCTCAGCCAAAGTCTTTCGAAAGACACGTGTTTTTTAAAGAACGTTTTTGCTGCGGTTTACCCGAAAAATTATAAATGATAATATGCAACAAATTAGGACAAAAAAAGTAATCCATAAGATTTACACAGGGAAAGCCAGGGTGAACGGATAGATTTTTTTAGTAGGCGTCTTAGTATAATGGTACAGGCCTCCTGGATTTCAGAATGCCATTGTGAGAGTCACCACCTAGAAGGCCACTTGTGAGAAACTGCAGGAGACACCGACCCCACCAAGAATATAAGACGCCGTGAGAGATCAAGCAGGAGTTTGATCATCCTCCCTCCCGGAGATTAACTGTCAGAAAAAGCAAAATTGCCTAGGTTCTAAAATTATGTTTGAACTCAGACTGAAAATCATTGTTTTTCCTTCATACAGACTATCAGTTGAGGGAGGCTGGAGTTAAACTTCTGACTAACTCCTGGGCTGTTTTCATTTTTTAATAGACAGAAAGGATGGTTAGCTTTTCACAATTAATAACAGAAATGTGAAATCTTTCTGACTTGTGTTAATTTAGAGCTCTTATTTTCTTTATCCAGGATAATGAAATAAAATTTGATGTAACATTGTTTTTTAATATCTAGTACATGGCTGATTTCTAGTTCCTGTTGTTACATATTTATGATATTGTATAATGTTGTATTAAAGATAAGACTTGAAGGACCAGGTTAGGGAGACACCATTATGGAGAAAATCTATGTGGTGGCCAAGAGTCAACACAGTTTGATGGCACATAATCATTATATAGGTTCAGTAAACTCTCCATTTAATAGATTGTGGTGTAGTATTTTGCCTAAAATATGCATGTATAAAATCCCATTTCAATTTATGTAGGCCTAACAGGTAAGGTAGATATTAATTAAATGCCATTGGATTTAATGGGCATTCTGGTGTAATAAATACCCCTTCCCCCACTTTACTCATTTAAATGAAAAATGTATTGTAACCTAAAGTTGCTTCCTCTAAAATATTTTCTTCTTTCTTTTTCAGGACCTACCTCAAAGGATGGAGACTCAGATGCAGAGGATGATGAGTGGCCAGTGCTGGGGGGAGCTGGAGCCATGGAGAAGGAAGAGTATTGTGAAGAGATGACTGTAAATCCAGATGACGAAAAAGCCATTGAAATGTTCATGAGCAAGAACCCACCAGTGAGGTAAGCCAGATGATCAAATACTGATATTATGGTAATAATAGGATAAATTGTGAACAGATGGAACTTGTTTAGATGGCTAATTTGAGCCGAGAAAAGGCAATATCTATGTTTATTCCTGATTGGCAACACCTCAAGGACTTTTTGCAGAAAACAGAAAAAATGAACTTATGATTTGGGTTTTTGATTAAGCAGGATAAATTATAGAAAGAAGGGAGACAGGTTGTAGCCACAGAGTAAAAGATAAATTTATAATTGCATTTATAATTAAATGTAAAGAGGATCAGAAGATTCAGGGTCTTTCAAATGAATTGTCTCTTCACATTTGATGGCCACAGTATTGAGCTTCAAGCTTCAGTACAGGTAGTCCTCAACTTACAACAGTTTGTTTAGTGACCGTTCAAAGTTACAATGGCACTGAAAAAAGTGACTTATGACCGTTTTTCACACTTATGACCGTTGCAGCATCTCCATGGTCACGTGATTTACATTCAGATTCTTGACAACAGACTCACATTTATGACGGTTGCAATGTCCCAGGGTCATGTGATCCCCTTTTCCGATCTTCTGACAAGCAAAGTCAATGGGGAAACTGGATTCACGTAACAGCCGTGTTACTAATTTAATAACTGCATTGATTCACTTAACAAACGTGGAAAGAAAAGTCGTAAAATGGGGTAAAACTCATTTAACAAATTTCTCACTTAACAGCACAAATTTTGGGCTCAATTATGGTCATAAGTTGAGGACTACCTGTATCTGTCCTAAAGAATATTCAGGGTTGATTTCCTTTAGGATTGACTGATTTGATCTCCTTGCAATCCATGGGACTCTCAAGAGTCTTCTCCAGCACTACAATTTGAAAGCATCAGTTCTTCGGTGCTCAGCCTTTTCTATGGTCCAACTCTCACAGCTACACATTACTACTGGGAAAACCACAGCTATACAGACCTTTGTTGGCAAGGTGATGTCTCTGTTTTTTAATATGTTGTCTAGGTTTGCCATAACTTTCCTCCCAAGGAGCAAGCGGCTTTCAATTTCATGGCTGCAGTCACCATCTGCAGGGAACTTGGAGCCCAAGAAAATAAAATCTGTCACTGCTTTCATTTCTTCCCCTTCTATTGCCAAAAAGTGATGGGACCAGATGCCATGATCTTAGTTTTTTTAATGTTGAGTTTCAAGCCAGTTTAATTTAATTTAAGATTATAGAAGTAAAGGTATCCCTTGTCCAGTCAGTTCTGACTCTAGGGGGCGGTGCTCATCCCCGTTTCTTAGCTGACGGAGCCAGTGTTATTTGAAGACATTTCCATGTTATGTGGTCAGCATGACAGTCAAGGCACATAGAATGCTGTTACTTTCCCATTGAAGTCCTATTTATCTACTTGCATTTGCATGCTTTCAAACTGCTAGGTGGACAGAAGCTGGGGCAAGTAACAGGAGCTCACCCTTGAGTTGTACGATGCTCAGGTCTCGAACCTGGGCTGTCAGCTTTCCAGCTGATAAGCTCAACTTCTTTAACGGCTGAGCCACTGCACACACACCCCTTAAGATATAACAGTGTAAATTTACATCCTTTCAACCACATATTTTTTTGTTCCATCTGTATCATAACCAAGATTTTTAGCCCATTCTATCATACTTTCTTTGACTTACACTTTTTTTTCAAATTTCAATAAAAGTTTGTAAATTTTAGCAATTACATGTTAATCATTTGTACACAATTACGTTTCATATTCAGTCTTACAATATTCAAAACCATAGATTGGTCTACTCTAAATCTTTCTACCAACTGTAAATAAGATCCTGGTCATGTTTAGACAACTAACTCACTTGTTTTCTATCACTCGTCAAGCCCTGGTCCATCTTGCAGTAACACTATGCTAAATAGTAACTGTTTCATTCAGAAGCTCTAACCAAGACTAAGGAGGTTTTTGAATTATAATTCCTTATATAAGTAGGTGCAGGAGTTGGGCAGATTTTAGGTCACTAGTTATCAGGCTCTTATAGTTTATGTTTAGAAATTCTGTGGGACCATATTTTATTCATATCCACTATAGGAACTTCTCCATTGTACATTGCAGTTCAAATGGTACACATCAGAGTGACAATTTCTCCATTTGTCAGTGTCTCCTAATGGATCTAAGCAGCTTCAGACTATCTCAGAAAAACTTACCTATTCAGGAGCCTCCAATAGTGGTGGATGTATAGATGCAAATCTTAAGGGGTTGGGGATGTTCTCTCGCTAATGCCTCAGTATTCTTTAGTGGATGGTGAACTCAATGCTTCAGCTAGCAATAAGGTACGCTATAATTCTAAAGCTTTCTTTTCTTGTTGCTGTTGTTGTTTAACCAGCAGATGGTGCTTTAATTATTGGGTACAGAATATTGCATTTAAAATCTTGAGGTTCACATCTAAATATTTTGATAATGTATCCAAATCCCAAAATGGTACTATCTTTACAGATTTGAAACACAACACAAAATATTATACAGTTTACCTCCCTTAGAATTTCTCCTTTTATTTTAATATTATAGTTGTAGAATGCTAAAGATCTTTGGATAACATAGATTTAAAATAGCATTTCTTATTGGCATAAACTTTGGAATGAAACTTTTTAGATATATTTATTTTTAACTTTTGTGGAATAAATAGTATTTGGAGGTATGAAAAGTTATGAAATTGGCATTTTGAAAAGTACAACATATTTATCAGCTGTGACTACATTTAATTCTTATCCATTGCTTGTTCTGTTCCCACTGCAGCCATTGTATGCACCCCAAATCTGCTCTGAAGAAGGCTGGGTACTGCATGGGAGAACAAAGAGGAATTCCTAAATTACCCTAAATATAAAAAATAAGCTTGTATTTTTCAAAGAGATTGGACAGGAGTATTAAATGTTAATATAAAGACGTTGCTACTTTCAAGTTGCTTGTTTTTACCATAATCTTTTGAACTAAACAATCATAGGCAGGTGATGGTGAAGGGTCACCTAAGAAATTTTATTCTGATCTATTACAAGTCAGATTAAGAATCACCTTTAATGTTGTTACTCCTACTTAATTTGCTAATAAGGGGCTGAATAAGTTATCTACTCTATTTTCCTCCATTTGGCACTTATTAGGCGCACGTTAGCAGACATTATCATGGAGAAGCTAACAGAAAAACAGACGGAGGTGGAGACGGTGATGTCAGAAATATCTGGCCAACCCATGCCACAGCTTAATCCTCGTGTCCTAGAAGTCTACAAAGGTGTCAAAGAAGTAAGTGTAATGGGTGTGTGTTTTGTTGGCTATGTGTTTGTAATTCATGTATATAAATGTGAGCTACTTGCTGAAAAAACTTTCTAGTACAACCAATCATGTGTGGTGTTCATAACCAATACTGCACTCCAGTTTATTATAGCTGCTAATATTAATTAGAAATGTTTTTGATGAAGCTCATTAGTTAGCACAACCATTGCTGATGTGTAAAAAAAATAGAGTAATATCAATGAAGGATCCCCGATATCTCCCTTTGCTACAAAGACTTTGTGAACAGTAAATACAGCACTGCAATTAAGCAGTGCTGGCAATTGCTGTCATATAATTAATCACTTTAAAATGTTTCTAAAGGTGTTGTCAAAATACAGAAGTGGAAAACTGCCCAAAGCCTTCAAGATCATCCCAGCATTATCCAACTGGGAGCAGATGCTTTATATCACAGAGCCAGAAACATGGACGGCAGGTGCCATGTACCAAGCAACAAGGTGGGATTCTGCTATAAATAATGCTACCATGCTGTTTGTTTTTCATTCATTGGCAGCTCCTTTCTGAGCTGGACACATTCAGAGTGACAGTTTCAACACATTAAATCAAGCTTGTGTTATAAAAGTGAAAGAGACTAAACTATTTTAAATCCCAAGTCACTCTTTTCAGATTTTTTTAGTGTGGGATGTTGAAGTGCAGTTATTAATATTTTCACATTTTCTATGTACCCTAGTACTGTAGATGGCGTTTCTGCTTCTGAATGTTATTGGTAGGCATAATCCTCTCATAAAAGAAACTCATATCCAGCAGTCCTGTACGGGCTTCTTTGTCAAGAAAAAATGAAGTGTTCAATTAAAAAAAAAACATTTTTCTTGCACTATACATAGGTTAGATTAGGAAGACAAAACCAGAGCATTTAGTTCAACAGATGGTAGATGGAAGCCACCTCAGTGACCCAGTTTAGGGACACTCCATATTCTTTCTCACAGAGAATTTTAAATAGGTTTGTCTTGACCAGAATGTTATATCTTGAACACTTTCAACCATTTCTGGGGAAGAAATTCGTCCAGAGCCCTTTTGAATTCACCAAAAATGGATCAGCCTGGAGGAGGTTCAGCATGGTCTCAAAGGGGAACAGAAATTCTGGAATTCTCTGGAATTCTATTCCCGAATCAGTCACTTTTACCCATTTCTTCTTCTGAACATTAAAACCCCTGCAAAGATTAATTTTCTTGATGAAGATAGTTGTGAGAATTTTACGAGATTCAGAGATGTTAAAATCTGGTTTTTAATATGGCCTTTTTAGGTTTTGCCTTTTGTATGTGTGAACTTCCCTAAAGTCTGGTGATAGTACAAAATGATTATTGAGATTATTGTAAGGATACTAAAATGATATTTATACTGTAAAACAATTGATCTTCACTTATCTAGTTTTCCCAGCTGGAATATTTCCCTTTTCACCTTTCCTTCCTCCCATGCTTTTATTATCTGTTCTAGAATTTTTTCTTCTAACCTTAAAGAGAGGATGGCCCAGAGATTCTACAATCTCGTGCTTCTCCCACGAATCAGAGATGATATTGTTGAATACAAACGCCTCAATTTCCATCTTTATATGGCACTGAAGAAGGCCTTGTTCAAACCCGGAGCATGGTTCAAAGGTGAGTTGGTTACAATTGAATGGTAATTTAAAATATAAAATTGTCAAGCAATTCTTAGTTTCTTGGTATCAGCTAGAAAATACATTGCTAATGTTCTCATCTTATGAGCATTTGTTTCAGATTTATTCTCTTACACTTCACTGCTATCATTGTTCTGTAATAAATTTACTTAAAAAGGTGATATGATAGGATATGTGAGCTAGAAGTTTCATTTTGAACTGCAATACGTGTTTGCCTTTATTCTGTTTTTGCTTGTCAGACAGTATTTCTTCCCCTACTACTACAAATTAATTTTTGTTGTGTCAAGCACCAGTTTAGCAAGAACAAAAAAAGATTCTGACAGATTCAAATTCAGTGAGGCCAATCTCTTTCCTTAGGATTATAATCTGATATTGAGGAGTTTGTGGGATGGGGGCACCCATTTCAGTCCAAGTAGCTGAAAAAGAAAGGGGAACTGGTGTTGCTGAATCGTCAGCTGGATCAGGGGAGAGGCTGACTTCCTCCACTGCAGCCTCAGAATAGCTTCCGCCAAGCAACAAGTGATAGAAGAAGGAACCCGAGGGAGGAGGGTTCTTTTGCAGAGGTGATGGGAACAAGCTTTCTGATATCCCTCTGCAATCTAATAGAAAACCTTAAGTTAGACTTTAAAGGATAATGCTTTTTGTCTTGCAAGCTAGGATTAGGTAACGACCAAAAATCTGCACAGATACATGGTTAAAGATAAATTGGCATGGATCAACACTAGCTGGCAAGAACAACATGGCAGGAAAAATCGAAATTTGATAGGGACTGCAATGGGAGGAGGTGCATAAATTTTCCTAGCCTGAGGGCCATACATTATTCCGATAATAGATGTAGGGAAATGAAATATAGGTAATCCTCGATTTAGGACCAACAATTAGTGGAGGTGAGACCAAGGCTGGCTAACCCTGGTAACACTAATGAGCCATAACTAGCAGCAGAAAGTGGAGATCAGTGAATTTGTAGTTGGTTCACTCCATAGGGTAGTAGGTCAGTAGAAGGACATTGGTTAATCCAAGAACAAAGCAATTCTTGAAGTTTCAGGTTCTTGAAGAATGAAAAATCAAGTTCAAGCTGGTGTGCTAGTATGAGCTTCTTTTGTGTGTGTGTTACGTTAGAAAAGGCTACGTTATCTCTAACCCACCCTTTCCTTTCTCTCCCAGGAATTCTCATCCCTTTGTGCGAGTCTGGAACATGCACACTGCGAGAAGCAATCATTGTGGGCAGCATCCTCACCAAATGCTCTATTCCAGTCCTTCATTCGGGGTAAGAGAGCTGAGCTAATTAACAGTGGAAGGGAAATAGTCCTGGGGATGTGAATGTAGAGAAGGGTCTCCTTTGCCATTCATCCATGTAGCCTTAGCTCTCAAATCTTGGTGGCAAAAAATTATGTTGGTGTCTTGGTAGAAAAGAATATTTCAGAATATGTTGGTAATAAAATATTCTCTGATGCTATGCTAATAGCTGGACTGAGAGTCTGCAGTGAGAATTATGAAAACAGCCTGCTACAGAATTCTTGCTTGATATGTAATATTCTTGTATTTAGGCATTTACTTATTCCTTGGGTTCAACAATGTAATATGATTGTTGTGGCCTAAATGTTTTGGAAAAATTACTTCATGCCAGGAATAGGGTTGCCAGTTTTTCCACTGGCTCCACTCTTATGCCCTGACAATAGCAAGTACCCATGCAAGAAGGAGGTAAAGCTTAAAGAAAAGCCTCAGATTCTTATCTATACAAATCAGGCTCTCCCCAAAGCACAGAAGCACCATCTGTAACAGACATTAGCAACCTAAATTATGGCCATTTTGTATTTCATTGCTCCAACCACCACCCACATTGCCTTTTGGCCAATGCCTATCAGGTTTACTCATCATTCCCCAATTTGGTGTTCTCTATATGTGTTAAACTTAACTATAATCCCAGTGGGCATGGCCATATCTATGCCTAGAAGCATTGGGTTTGAGGCAGAGGGACTGGATTTGCTATTCCTCTAACTTCCTTCATCACTAGGAATCCCAGTTTTCTCCTTCAAAGCAAATTTGAAAGCATATGGAAATTCCCTTAATGCTTTGCCCCCTGATCACCCTTCACTTAATTTTTGCAAATCAGATGATCAAATTGTTATATAAACATGCATTCAAGTGTTATTTCCATTCTTTTCTCCTTTTCTTGTGCTAGAGCCGCTATGCTAAAGATTGCTGAGATGGAATACAGTGGTGCCAACAGCATTTTTCTCCGTCTGCTGATTGACAAGAAGTATGCCTTGCCTTTCCGAGTTGTAGATGCTCTAGTTTTTCACTTTCTAGCCTTTCAGAAAGATCAGCGGATCCTCCCTGTCCTGTGGCATCAGTGCCTCTTGACATTTGCCCAGCGCTACAAAGAGGACCTGTCTTCTGAGCAGAAAGAAGCTCTCTTGGGGTTGCTGAAGTTTCACAACCATTCCCAGATCTCTCCAGAAATCCGCAGGGAACTGGTGAACTCCAAATGTCGGGACATTGAGGGGATTCCACCAGTTGCAATGGAGTAAACAAAGTAAGGGATGAAGGGCCCCGTATATGGCTCACTTCAATTATTGTGATTTGCTTATGGTGGGACTTGTAAGTTAAAGAATAAAATGATCCTACAGCATTGGAGCTTAGCAAGCCTTTTTTGCAGGGATTAAGGCTTTTATACATTTTTTTTAATCACCGCTATGCTTGGGACAAAATAAGATTATTTTTGCCTATGAAAGCCTTCCTTAATAAATAACGTTAATAGTTATTTAATTATATATAATATATAATTATATATTTGGAAAATCCTTCTCTCAGAAAGGACTGTGATAATGACATGACCTTTGAAGGCATTGGTGGAGGAATATTATTAATAAAGAGCAGCAAGCTGAAGAGTTGCAATTCTGATTAATGGGAAGATAAAAAGAATGCCAATTCTGTGAGGCAATCTAAACATATGAAGAGAGCAATCATTGCTTTGTAGAACAGGGCCCCTTATAAGTGTGGATAATCAAGGTCATGTTTCCTTAAAATAGGAATGATCACATGGCGACTCATGACCCCATCCACCTTACCCAATCGCTATGGATTCAGAAGTGGTGTGTGTACGTTGCTGCTTTGGGTTACCCCTTTCAATGCTGAATGGAAGGGTGGCTGGTCAGACCAGACAGGATATGCAGCTTGAGCATGCTAGATAGAACTTGAGCTGCTTTGCTTTCTGAGAGGGATGTCCGAGTGTTGCGTAGCATGCACGAATGTCTTGCACCACTTTTTAATAAGACAATGACCACTTCTGTTCTCAATTTTGGTCACTGGGCAAGCCAAAACTCCTCTATGTTTTGAACTTGGATAGTTTTGTATGATGATGAAACGATTCCCTGCCTCAAACACACGTACATATGTATGAACAGCACTCTTTTGTCCACTGGTTGAGATCTACAGTATGTTTCAGTTGTACAGTCCAAGGACAAGTGGCATTTAAACACTTTCTGATGGGAAAGCAATAAGCAATCTTGTTGCAGCTGCTTTTTTCTTCCTGGCTAACAGATGCAACCAGAAAGGTTATCTTGCTACACAGAGTCATGTTCTTTTCAAAAGTCAAGATCAGCAGCTTTCCACTATCTTGCTCCTCTGGCTGATATTACAGTTAACTTCAGATCAACTCATCTCGGCTAGAAATTGGAAGTGATGCCATTGTTGAGTCTTTGGAAAGTGGCTTATTTCATAAGCTGCTTCTAAATTAGATTCTTAATATTGTCACAGAGAAATTCCCTAAGGTATCTAGGACAACATAAAGTTTGCTGGCATCTGGGCAGATGCTAGAAGATCCTTAGGACATAAGAGGAGATTTTCCTGCTTTGAATACATAGACTTACACATCACATCTATTGTATATTCTTGATAAGCAGGATGTGATCCTTATGGCACTTTTTTTTTTGTCAAAGTCTAATATTCAGAGGATCAGCAGCTGGCCACAAGTATTAAAAGTTGTGATTAGACCTTTCTGAAATAGAATTGGTATTTGATACTTCCTGGTGTCCTGAATTCTCTCTCCTTTGTTCAGAATGCTTTTCCAATGTTGTACCCCTAACAATGTCCAACTGTTTGGTTCTGTTTTCTGCTCCCTCTTGCCAAAATGGAATATATTTGGGCTATAATTCAAGCCGCAGGAATGTTGGATAGGCGCTATTGTAGTATGTAAAGTTTTAACTAAGAGAAACAGCTGGCTCCAGATGCCATCTGTGATGGTTCTGATATAGCACTTGTCATCATTACTTCTTTCTGTACATTTCCTTCCCACTTTAAGCTGGGGTCTGCTGTAGTCATATTCTAACTGTGATTAGCACAGATGTGAGGATACCAAAGGTCAGTGCCTACTTATTGGCAGGGAGTAAGCAAGACACTTTCTCCTGCGCTTTTCAGACTGATGCAGCTCTAGGGCTGCATTAGGATCTTTATGCTTTTGGGCATGTTCAGTAAGCAGAACTCATTATTCTCTTTCTGAACTGTGGACAAGCTTATTGGTGATTCTTGCAGCAGCTGGGAATGGAAGAGTAATTGGTTTGAATAGGTTTCAGCTTCAGGGGAGATTTGGTTGAGTGGCTGCTCTGAGCAGCAGGCTTTTCGTGTTATGATACGTCCCCTAGGACAAGACACTTGCTAGAGCACCGATTACTGAACAATTTGCATGTCACCCATCCATCTACTTGGCAGTGCAAGTGGTCATAGGCTAAAGCTGTTAATGCTGCATAGAGCTAGTAAATTAACAGCTGATGCAGCCTAAACCATTTCCATGGATGGAGTTCTATGTTACTAAGAACAGGCTGCTAGCATGACTCTTGAAGGGTGAAAGCAGTAAAGCCAAGCCAAAGGGAGGCAATGTCTGGAACATGCTCCTAGACAGAGGAACCAAGTCAAGAGGCTTTGAATAGACCTTGTACACATTGTTGTGCAAAGTGAATGGAACTGAGTCAGTGTCTCGTGGTCAGTGTTTTCTGGTTGCATTTACATTCATTGGAATCATCTTAGGAAGAAATGGTTTAAGTCTTTAGAATTCCTTTGTACAACTGTAGAATAGGCTTAGGCTTGTTTGTGGTTCAGCATTTGCTAAATCACAGTATCGACTATCTGGGCATAGCATGTTCCATGCATGCAGCAATTGTGTTTGTTAACCCCTAACATACTTTGTGGTCCCACCTGTAAAAAGAGAGAGGACCATCTATTATTGAGTCCAATCTGTTGCCCAGTGCAGAAATCCAAATGAAAGCATCCATTTAGGCATCGATCACTGGTCTCTAGTTCCTAGGTTTCCCCTTTTCTTCCTCTTGAAACATGTGCCCTCTGATCACCTGTTTTCTAATTCTTTTAAAAAAAATCGGGCCAGATCAGTACGTTCCTTCAATAGCTAAGTAAGGTACATGTCATCTGCCCTCACAGAAGGCCAAGAGGCATTGTCTATACTACACCAAGCAAAATCTGCAAACATGCTCCTTTATCTCTCTTCACGGTTGTATTGTGAAATACATATCCTCTTCTCAGAAAAGGCTTAAGCCAAAATGAGCTCTTGCCTTTTGTTATCTGTAAGCTTTTTGCTATCTTTATTAAGCAACTTGTACAATTATTTCCTTCTTCTTTTTCGAACCTATCAATCTATCTTAAAATTTGGTTGTTGAATTCTAGTTTCCATTAACCCTAATCACATAATTGGCCAAGTTCACTCATAGCATTTGCTTAGTCAAGATTAACTGAATAAATTACACTTTGCTATATTCACCCAGCATAGTAAATCAAGCAAATGACATTATGGCATAGAATGGAGTTTCAGAAACTTTCTGGCTCAGGAATCTGTTAAAAAAACCAAGAGGGGTAGGGCTTCTGAGCTGACAAGCTCTCTCTGCTATACCTTAGAGAAGGTATAAAAAAAAATTCCACAAGGTACCTCTTTGTCATTTGTGGAGAATTTTTTCTTAGTTCCATTAGTTTTGCTTCCCTTTATTCCCATGGAACACATTCAAGTCATCTGCTTAACAGCAATCTGTGAATTGGGTCATAATTCACCATAGGGAGGATCATCTATTGCCCGCATTTTGCCCACCATAAAGGCGACATTCTTCCCTTAAACTAATCAGCTATGGAGGCTTTTTAAGAGGCATTTTTTTTCCAAGACTCACTTGCCATACTTGATTGGATCAATAAATATGAATGCTCATACATTCCTGCCTGCAGCTCTTTATTCTGCTTTTCCAAGTTCCTCGTAAGGACTCTCTGTTAACATGTTAATGTATTGATTGCACCAGTTTTCTAGAGTATTATATTTGAAAGGAAATAAAGAGTACAGAGATGCTGATTCCAGGATGGTTTTACTGCAGCTTTTCAGTAGATTGGGATTCACAGAAACATGCTTTGTTTTCCTAAACCATAATAACTTAAGCAGTGCCTTGCTGGATTGGATCTTGGCCCATCTATTCAGCAGTCTCTTCTCACAATGGCCAAGCAACTGCACAAGGAAGCCCACTAGTCTTCCACTGAATGGCCTTCATTACATTTGCTACGTTACAACTGGTCTTCAGATTTGTTATGTTACAAAATAACAGCAGTGGCCCACTGGGCAGGCATGATCTCAACTTTCTCCACGAAGGGTCCTGTTTGCAGTCCTGCAGAAGCCCAGCCAGGAGGGAAAAGTCCAGAACTATGAGCTGTTTTCTCTCCAGTCCTGAGAGCCGTTAAGAATTCTTAAGGCTGACCAGTGTTACTGACTGCACCATACTGCAAACAAAAAATAAAAACCTCTGGAAGTTTAACTTTAGCAGGTTGTGGTGTCATAACAAAAAAGTTTCAATGCAATCTAAAGTATCAAGCACTAATATGCTTGAAAATCAATAGCCATTGCAGTTGTAGTAGTTATGTTCTCTCTTTCCACACATATCTCCTTCAAGTTAATAAAGTAGCTGCTTTATTTCATGCTGCATTTTACTTCTATAACATTAAAGCATAGTATTATTATAGTTGCTATTCTTATCCATCTTCTAGTTGCTGGATTTAGCTGCTACAGCTGAGAAATGTGCACTATTGGAATAGTTGTTATAACATGAATGAAGACCTTGAAAGGGACAAACCAAGAGTAGCCAGTATTTTTAATAGCACCATGGAACATACAGCCTTCTTTAGAAGATGTGGTCAAATCACATTGTAGATCTATTTGGTTCTTTTAAAATTGTATTTCTACTGCTCAGGAAAGACAGCAAGAATGAGCCAGTTTCAAGAATATTTTATTGCAATATGGTAAAATACCAAAATTGTCCTAACAACTGAATTTCAAGTGACAGTGAATATCATATTGTCAAACACACACATATATATCTAAAATGCATTCTCCTCATTTCCAAACTTGTATGAAGTTCTAATGGATACAGATTTCCATTTATCAGAAGTGTTGATGGCACTTTATGACATAACCAGGCTAAGCATAGGGCAGTGATGGCGAACCTTTTAGAGACTGAGTGCCCAAACTGCAACCCAAAACCCACTTATGCATCGTCGAGAGCCGGGTGGGCGTGGCCCATTGGCTGGGTGTGGCCAATTGGGTGGCCGTGGCTGCAGTGGTAATGGCAGACTGGGTGGGACTAAAAAGTTCAATCAATTCCAACTTTGCAAGATCTTTTTTTTCCCGCGAGTTGAAATTGACTGATTGAACCTTTTTTTTTTTTGCACACAGCGGCGGAGGCCTAAAGCGAAAAGGTTTTATAAAACCCAGCTGAAGGCCTAGAACTGGGGTGACGGCGCACGTGCCCACAGAGAGGGCTCTGAGTGCCGCCTCTGGCACCCGTGCCATAGGTTCGCCACCACTGGCATAGGGAAAGGGGAAATACACATTTTTTAAAAAGTCTTTTTTGGTAAATATGTGGTGTTTTGAGTTTATAATCACGACAATGACAAATGATGTAAGATGCCATGACTTCATAATGCAAGTTCTTCCCTTTCATACCTGTGTCACCACATACTTTTTGTCACTTGCCTTTTCTCCCCACTGGGGATGTCTATGCATCAGTTTGCGTCAACCTATTCTTCAAAGCATCTGAAGGCAGGACAAGGAACGATGGATACGAATTGAGGAGAAAACCAACCTAGAACTAAGGAGAAATTTCCTGATAGAACAATTAATCAGTGGAATGATTTGCCTCCAATGTTGTGGGTGCTCCAACACTGGAGGTTTTTAGGAAGAGATTGGATATTTGTCTGAAATGGTATATAGGGTTTCCTGCTTGAGCAGGAGATTGGATTAGAAGACCTCCAAGGTCCCGTCCAACTGTTATTCTTGTACGGCTAGAGGGCTGAAGAATGGACTACCACTAGAACTCAAACACAAAATTTGCTCCCATCACTATAGTTCACCTACACTTATTGATTCTCAAAGTGATATTTCATAAAAGCAGCATTTGGGGGGAAAACAACCCAACACATTTTTTTTCCTGAACAATCATGGATTTAACGCTCAACACCAATGCAGTACATAACTCATCATATTGTAAACTCTTAGGGGAAAATTTTTCATCTTTTATCCCCCTTACTAAAGCAGGTGATTTCATAAGAAAACTTTTTATTTACTCCCACTCCATATATCTTTTGCATGCAGTTCTGCCTGCCTGCCTGCCTTTTAAATGGGTTTCGGTAGTATAGACGAGGGATTTTACGTACAAGTATAGCAGCAAGTGTTGGGTGTACTCTGAATGTGAATGACTTCTACAATGGCTAATCAAAGTAAGCAACCCAGAGGTATGAAGGAGAATGTGGAAAGAATATTAAGGCACTATTTTATATGGCAAGATGGGACAGACTAGACTGCTGATGTCCCTTCATTCTGCAGTTTTACAAGATTTAATTCCTACAAATAAATAAAGCAGCTCATAGATCTCACAGGAATAAGCAAAGGCAACCAGGTGCAAGTAAAATTTATCCCTTTGGGCCTCCCCACGTTTTTACTATGACCAGCAGCACCTTTATAAGCACCTACAAAAAGCAAGCACCCCCCCCCCCATTCTCAAATGAAGGGCTCAAGGATTGTGCTACTCTAGATGTTCAAAGAATTAATATATCCTTGGCACTGAGTGAAGCTGGAAAGGGATTCCAGTGCTATACTCTATATTGTTTGGGCTCTTATAATGCCCACCAAAGGCAGCCTGAGCAAAACAGCTTTAGCCAAGGAAGTTTCAGGTGAACATCAACAAGTCACTATGGAAGGTGAAGTGATTCAGGCAACGAAAGTGCATTCTCTCCCTTGACTCACATGCAATAGGCATGTAGCAAAGATTGAGATAAAGTAGCAGTATATCAGCAGTGCCCCACCAATGAAGCGACCCAAACCGATGAATGTTTTGAACTGATTCTATGCTCACTCATCCTTCCCAAGTTTAAGTTTGGTTCAATTACCCCAGAAGGCTCTCCTGATCCTTGGAAACCCAGGCTAGCAACACAAATAGTTCTACTGCAAGAGTCCCACCCAAGTCCTCTACAACCCAGTCTTATTAGAAATATGGTAGCTACTGGGGAAATGCCCTCAGTTCTTCAGTGATGGCAGAATGTTCCAGGGGCCCTTTTCGTTCTGAGAACTGGGTGGTCACCAAGAGGACTTGTTACAGGTTGACATCTGTGACATCCGTAGGTGTGCTGGTCAGGCTGACTTCCTGGCTGTCCAGGTATGTTGCATTCTTGGAGGGGCTATATTCTTGCTGAGGCTGAGATATTCGCTTCAGGTTATCAGCTAAGGCAGCTTCAATTTGCTCCTGACAAGCTTTCAGGCAGTCCTGAAAGAGAGGAGAGGAACAAAGAAGAGTTGTTCATGTCCACATTTTGCACCCTTTATGCTTTTTTTCAGCACAACCAAACATCTTCAAATATTTGAAGCCATCATATTAGGTACGCTGACACTGGAAAGTTCCAAGTGAGAAGTGCAATCAATGACTGGTTTGTTAAAGTTACTACCGGGGACAAATAAATGCAACTGATACCAGCTAGTCTACCTAGAGCAGGGGTAGGCAACCTTGGCTCTTTTATGACTCGTGGACTTCAACTCCCAGAATTCCTGAGCCAGCCATGCTGAGGGGAAAGGGAGAGGTTTCCAAGCTGAGCCATGCTGGCTCAGGAATTCTGGGAGTTGAAGTCCACGAGTCATAAAAGAGCCAAGGTTGCCTACCCCTGACCTAGAGGCTTGTATAGAAATTGGCAACATAGGGCCACCCAGGACCATTTTTGATTTTATCATCTGAAGTAAAGTCACTCCAAATAGCCAGATCAAGTCTGATTCTTGTAACACTTAACAAAGAGTGCTGGAGTGGTACTGTTCTTCTATTTTGGCCTTCATACAGCTGAGGAACACATCAGAAATTATTGCAAAAGTAGAGCTGCAAAAATTCAGCATGATTACAGTTAAATATTTGCTAATCATGTATTTATGTATGTGCACATTAATTTATTTCCCTCAAAGAAGTATTTCCTGGTGTCCTGGGAACTCTAAGGAAATTGTGCCAAGAAAGAGAGCCTGCAACCCATTTCTACAATGTTTGCAGAAAAGACGCACTTGCATTGAAGTGTGTCTTGCACAGGATTGGAGAGGAAAAACTGCTAGAAATACACATTACTGGTAAGTTATCTAGTGAGAAGTATTACCATAATATTTGAAACGCTCAACAGCTCCCTCCTCCCAAGAATTCGAACGTGCTAGATTGCCTGTGACTGTGTTCTCCAGAGAGTACTGTTACTGCATTTATCTTAATGCAAGGGAAAATCTTGACCTTACATTTGGGAGGGGCTATATGCAGCAACAATTTTTCTCAGGGAAAGGAAACCCCTTCAGTTATGTAATGAATCACAGTGGCAAGCCCTAAGTATAGCTCGCTGCATCTCCTGCTATAAAGACTAAGGACCATCTCCTCTTGCTCTAGTCTAAAACACAATGTTATTTTTCTCTGCAGAGTCTTAGAGGTTTGAGTGGATCCTCAACAGGCTCCCTGAGGCTGCTCAGTTTGCAGGATCCTGTCATGTACTGTATACAATCTTACCAAGAATCCTCTGATGGTTCTTAGAATCTGACAGAGGATGTGGCAAGTAAAAATAGCAACACCCAAGCTCTTTCCCCTCCAAGATGGTTCCAGTAAACGTGGCCTCTAAAACCTCTTTTAACACCCATCAAAAGCTTGGTAAAGTCCACCCTAAATTATTTGGCCAGCTTGCAAGCAGATGATAAGGAAATACAGGAAGGGTTGATTATAGAATTTAGAATGTTGGACTTCTCATGGTAAGTTTCTTCTCTGAGAGAAAGGGATTATTGTATGTTTCTAATTCTAGCTCCAACAGACAAAACTCTAATGATCAAGCAGGAACACACACTCTGGAAGAAATAATTATTCCTATTGTTCAGTATATAACCCAGATCCCAGCATTGCCAATGAACTGAAAAACAAGCTACGCAGTTTCAATTGGTCAAACATCAAACTTAGTGACAAAACGAAATCTATCTCCAGAGAAAAAATAAATGGATTGAAATGACAACTCCACTCCCACATGGCAATGAATGCTGAAGCAGAGGCAGAATTCACATGAAGGAAGACTCTCTCCATGTGTGGTTTTTTTTTTTTTTTTTTTTAATTTACTCCTACAGGGATTGAGGGGACTGGAAGGGATTTGTGTGAGGCAGCAGTAGCCATAGGTGGGCTCCTGTCCTTTGTGGTTAATGCTTAAATCTCAAATATCCTAGGCTGCTTCAGTTCTACTTCAAGACATTCTCACACAAGTCTCTAAGAACTTTAATGATACTCAAATAGAACATTGCAACAATAAATGTAGCTTCTCTTTTCCTCATTTCTTGGCCTTATGATCCTTCGCTAGAACACTGGCAATGTCTGAATATGGTATTTTGGGTGGTATGTTTTAAAAACTGATCTGAAACTTTGTTCGCCAATCAATGTGTAGCAATATAGAGTTAGATGGATCAAGGAACTGTTTCTTGTAAAACATGTCCTAGATTCTCGTGACTTGGGACTGTTATTTAAAAACACTGTACATGACCATTTAAATCACCTATATATTCACAACTCTTCTTTCTAGAATCTTAGACATCTGACACAGCTAGTGAGTTGTATGCAAAAGATACTAGGCATTGGCATGGGTGATTCTAAGAATTAAATGCAACTGGGAGTGAGTGGACAGGTGTGAACGTTGTAAGGGGTAGAAAGAATGTACAAGTCCTCCAAATGCTAACCTGTTCTTTATTGTTTTTGAGTCTGTCTCATTGTTTCTATTTTTATACGATCTAAAAACTAAGTACGTGAAAAGAATGGAAATGTCTCAAAATTTTAAAACTTGTTCCTGATTACATGTTTTATGATAAAATGTTGTCCAAAAATAGGAAGAATGTTATGCCCATCTTCTTATAAATCTCAATCAGCACTCAAGATTCACTATAAATGCAAAAAGCAGGTTTAAAGGCTATTTTCGAGAAATCAGAAAAGTTCAATAAAACAAAACAACTGGAAATAACTCAAATCTCTGCTTGATGCCTCCACCATCTAAATCCTCAGCCGAAGCTTAATAATAATGTCAGATAATAGGGCAAGAGAAAATACCAGCTTTTTTACAGCATCTTTCAAGCTTCAGTTCAGGAGACAAAAGCTCAAAAAATGCAAAGTGGGAAAGAAGCTGAAAAGCACTGGGCAGGAGAAAAAACCCAATTGACAAGATAAAACACGGCATTCCAATTCAGGCAAGAACTTTCTAACAGCATGGGGCTTTGAAATCATCACTTCTTCTCTTTATGAGATGTCCGTCTTTTGTAATCCTCTATCCACTTTCCACCTGTCCCTTACTGTTCTCCATCAACTCTGCTCATAGGCTTAGCACTCAAACTTGATTTCCAGACTCATTCTCATTCATAGAGCAGCTTGTGAGCAGCTGGGCCCGGACAGTTCAGAAAGCGTGGGGGGGGGGGAGCCAAAAACCTTAGCAAACATGTTTTTCACTTCATGGTTGTCATACAACTTACTACTAGATCTGCAAGAAAGGCACAATTCACCAGTTGGACTGAGCCATGTAACAGAGTATTCAGAATGTCAAATTTGCTTTTCCTAGGAACCTGAGAAGGCAACCTGGGAAGGCTCTGGAATGCCACCTGAAGTCTACTTCTCTAGATTCCATATTTGCCTGTCCTGTGGCAAGAATCCTACACTGACCCATATGAACAGACATTAAGCCAATTCCAAGCCTTTCCTCATACACCAACCTAATCTCCAACATGTATCTGCTTGGATGAATTTTTGCTTTTCAAAGACCCCCCCAGTGTGCAAAAGAAAAGAAGAAATAACTAATCTGGAGCATCAGGTAAATAATCAATAGAAGAACCATCTGCAAATATCCAGCAATCATGAACTCAGTGGTAGGTCAGAAGCTGCCACAATACATCAAGAAAAAGCAGTTGAGTTTTAAAGAACAGCCAATTTGTATAGCAACCCCACTGAGTACTGCAGAGACACAACTGTTTTGGCTTAGTGAAAAGGCAGCACTGGCTTGGGAATCCAAGGATGCAGAGCAAGGAGAGGAAGCCTGCCAGGAGAGCAGATGTCTTCTTGGGACAACCATGTAATCTTTGCATTGACCAGGCAAAGAAAGGCCCTACTGTCCTCCATTTCTGGAGGTGACAGGCTTTCTGCACTGGGCTGGAACTGAAAGAAGACTCAGCCACATTAATAATATAATCGTATGTGGCAAACAGTCAGTGGCTGCATATAAAATCTTTTCCCAAATCAAGTAATCTCTAAAATGTCAGAGGCAAGTGGGTGGATTTATATGTATAAAATGAATGACAAGTTTTCCAGAGCTATGAGAAGAAGAATCTCAAACAACTAGTTAAGTGTTTCTGCTTGTCGTATTAGGCTCTAACATTTCTCCTTTCATCTGTGGCTTCTCATAATGTATCAGCTCTTCCAGACAAGCCTTTATTCTAGGCTTCCAAACATTTGAACAGCTGCCCAAAGTCACTGTGTAAGTGAAATGGGTGGCATAGACATTTAATAAATAAATAAACAGCTACTGTGGTAGATGAAAGAATGTAGAAACTTAGCATAATGGCTTGTACAATATGACAGGCAGGATAGTCAGGAAAAATGGAGTTGGAAGGTCTACTATGTCCAAAAGTCTAAGCAGAACACATGATCAAGGGAACTTATTCTTCTGCTCCTAAGATTCTAACTATATTAATAACAAGATGGCATGATAAACAATCCAATAGAAAAAAGTTGGTAAAGAGGACCTATGCCTTAAAGTTCGCAATACAAGATAATACAGGAATTTTTAAAGGTAATTCTAACTGAACATTCCATGCATGGTAAGGAAGTCAGACCAAAATTAGCTAATTCTATCCCTACTTAGCCATTAGTAGCACAATTAACAAAAAGCTGTGGTTTTTTAAAGTTTATTTTAATCTTTTATAATTTTAATGTTTTATCCTTATAATTGTTTTTACATCCATATGTTGGAAAGGTGGGAATTTATGAACTCCACCTCATAGAAGTATGTTTAATCCACATTTGGAAAAGACTGTAATTCACAATAAATCTTGATTTCTGAGGATTTTACTTTAAAGTAAAAAGTGAGAATAGTAGATGGATGAATCTATCAACACAGATTTTAACAAGAAAATCTAGATTTTATTTTCTTCAGCATATTGTCCCCATCTCCCCTTAATTCTCTGAATTGCAACTCTACATTCATGTCTCACTTAAGCACAAGAGGTTTCTTAGACAGAAAAATAAATTTTAACTTTTAATCCTGGTTTGTGCCCCTTTTCCTTTTCTCTTTCTTTGTGTAGCAATATCAGCAGCATCATTCAAAATGACTTTTGAAAGAGTTCTCTTTATTTGCCTAGATGTTTTCTCCATCTATCACATTCTTAAAAAGACAGCCTTGGTTTAGTGTGGCTAATTTTATGGTATATACAGTAGATTGATTTGGGGTTTGATTATTGCTAGATTTTTCTTTTGCTATTGTTGTTAAGATGTTTTGATTAACCAACAGAAACTTGGGATTTGAGTACTTTAAGAGTCTTTACTATCCAGGTTGCTGCTCCAGCAACATTGGATCATCAGCTTAGATTTGGCAGCTCAAAAGCTTTGTCACCACAAAGTTTTGAAAAGAGGCAGATGTCTCTAATCATCAAACAGAGGCTTAAGAAATGATTTGACAGCCTGGTGATTTCTGAAGGAGATGCTAAATGCCATCTGTTAATACCAGATTTTCTGCCCATCTTATAAACAAGAACAAGTTTGGAATGCGAAGGGAAGAAGCCACAGTAGCTTTCCTTGGCTCAAGAAACAAAACGTTAGCAGAACTCCAGTTCCCATTTTGCATGCTATTGCCTCCAAGCAGGATACTCACCACCTCTGTGCCAGTAATGCTAGCAAGCAACTCAGTAAGTGCCTCGCCAGAAAAATGGTCAGATGAGGTAGAGAGGCCATGGACTGCTGCTCCAATGCAACCAGTAGCAATCATGGATGGTGGATACATAGCAAAGGTATACTCTACAAATAAAGAAGAAAGGGGTATTAGGAGGAAGAGGAACAAATTAATTAGTTATTTCATTCAGCAAAGAGAAATGTCCACAAAGAAAGCTTAAGCAGATACTTTAAGATAGAAAACCAAGCAAATTTAAAACTAAGCAGCACAGGTTAGGTTTTCAAGTTTCAGAAAGGAATACAACATCGTAGCTCTTTGAACATTATTTAAAATATTTATACTCTGCCTCATTCCTGACCAGATGGCTCATTTCAAAATTTCAGCAATGCAGAATTGGACACTAATTTTAAATAAGAAAAATGACTTGCAGTAGAAGCAGTTGATATGGGGACCTATTGCCACCAAGATATCCACAGTACCTCTCCTGGAATTCACCACGTTCACTGTCTTGTAATGGGAATGGGTAGAGTATGTTAATTAACTAATTAAAAAATGAGAAGATGAGTTTTTTAAAGAGTAACTTTGGGGATGATGATGATGATGATGTGTGGCGCAGTGGTTAGAATGCAGTATTGCAGCAAACCCTGCCCACAGCTTGGAGGTCTGCTCAAGGTTGACTCTGCCTTCCATCCTTCTGCGGTCAGTAAAATGAGGACCCGGATTTTGGGGGTCAATATGCTGATTGTGTAAACTGCCCAAAGAGTGCTGTAAAGCACTATGGGATGGTGTGTAAGTCTAAGTGCCATTGCTATTATTATGAAGCCTCAACAGGATGTTTAGAAAATAAAATGTAAAAGTATTCTCTTCTTTTGCCCTATTAAAATGCAAAGATAACCTGGGATTGCAGACAATATTATGAGTGGTGCACATCTAGAGATGGTGGCAGGAGCAATCTCATAAATATTAGTTTTTTGCAACCCATGACCACAGCACACTTTCATAATTTTAAAGCGCCTCCCAAACTGAAAAAGAACATACTCTTAGCTTATGTAAATCATTTTGCAACAAAATTATTCTCAGCGTATTTACAAGAGTCGGGAGGAAGCATACATTTGATGAAATCCCAGCTTCCAAGTCATCATCATCAATCTTCATCAATCATCATTAACAGTCAATGCTATTGCACATCAGACATTAGTATTTGATTAATCTGCCAGCTACAGAAGAAGGAAACCGTTATTGCCTGAAATTTACTCCAAAGTCATCAAAAGCTGGAATGAAAAACACTGAAAGTGGCTGGTAGCTTCCTATACTACTTAGACACCAACAAAAAGGGACATAAAATCTACCTAAGATGTTTCATTAACCAACCTAAGAATAATCTATAAGGTTACATAGCTATTTCTTTTTGATAGCATGTTACAATAAGCAAAAATGCCTCTTCCTGGAAGAAGAAAAGATAGGCGCTATCCTTGCACATATACAGTAAGTAGTTAATGTGTGAGAAAGATGCATTTCTCCTCTTAAGACTGTACAAGAATTAAGGAGTGACCTGATGCCCAGTTCAAATGATCAATAGGATGTATCTTTCTGGTGATAGAAGAGAACTAAAGATTATATTCTTCAACAAAGTAGTAAAGTTGTTTTTAAAATGGCTAGAGAGAACACGTTGATCACAGATTTTAGAAAAAAAACCTCTACCATGGAACCCAATTGCCAAATGCTTCTGTGAACTCACCTCTGGGACTATATTTGTCTTTATCATGCAAAGTATCATTTTGGGATTCCTATGTCATATTTCATTTTTATAGATAATGGCACACTTAACTTGAAATATTCACATCCCTGCTTTCCAGAGACAGAAACTGGACTTCAATCAATGGGGATCTTTGGCCTCTTTGAGGAAAGAATCAGTTTACTACAGCTATCAATTAAACAAGGCCTCCCTTTTCAAAGTTTATAAATTAAGCTGCTTCTCCCTTCCAGAGAGAGACTCACCCTTTCAAACACAAACATACCTGTGGCACACAATGCAATGAAGGTCTGGGCGTGTTTCTTTACCAAGTGCACCTTATGCTGAGGAAGTGACAGCCGATGGAGAATGTGATCCAGGAAGTCGTTTGCTATTACCACCACCAGGTCCCATTTCAGCTTCTCTAAGACCAAATATTCCCAGTCCTAAAGAGGGAAGGGTGGGGAGATTATGCAAGGAAAACAGGGAATTATTATTTTTTAAAAAATCACACAAGAAAAAAAAGCCAAATCCATGAGGCTTACTGTGCTTTTCCTCAAGTTCCCAGCAAAGGATTACTGCTCCTTGGAATCTGTATAAAGGTAGTCCTATTTAGCAACTGTCCAAAGGTACAATGGCACTGAAAAAAAGTGATTTATGAAGGTCCTTGCACTTGTGACTGCCGCAGCATCCCGACATGCTGGCAACTGGCATGCATTTATGATGGCTGCAGCATCCTGGGTCATGTGATCATAATTTTCTACCTTCTAAGCCAGCCTCTGACAAGGAGGAAGCTCGATTTGCTTAACGACAATGTGATTCGCTTAACAACAAAGCAACAACAGTTGCTTTGCAGTGATTCGCAAAGGAACTGTGACAAAAAAAAGGTCGTAAAATTGGGTGAAACTGTCTGAACAACCGCCTTGCTTAGCAACAGAAATTCTGATCCAACTGTGGTCACATGTTGAGGACTACCTGTACTGCAAAATGTTTCCACCACCAAACTCTGCCTATTGGACGTGCAAATCCTTCTGTCATTGCACCTGATGGATGCAGCATTTGTCCTCTCAAACAGACATCAGAGAAAAGAGTAATACAGGATCTACATTTGTCAATTATGTCTTCATTCTCCTGTGTAGTCAGGCACAATTAAATACAGCTTTTTCTAGGCAAAGAACTTGTATGAGTGCTTCTCAAATTTGGTAATTTTAACTCCCCAATCACACTATAGAATTCTATGAGTTGAAATGCACACATCTTAAGGTTGCCAAGTTTGAGAAGCACTGATGTATACAATTCGTTTGCCAAATGCTATGGAAACATTTTCAATAACTCTCCATTCTAGCTGAGCGGTGCCATTTTCTTTCTTCTTCTCTTCCTGTTATCAAAATTCTTTATTTTTATTTTTATTATTTTTTAATTATTATTTTTCTTCATCTGCCACCATCCATATATTAACTTCTAAATCCCATCAGCTTTGGTCTGGCCCAAGCTTCCAAAATCCAATTGTTTAAGAGCACTTTCAGGGAGGCTGTTGATGCCTCTTTTGCCTTTAATCCTCTGGTTCATCTTAATAATAATAATAATAAAGTTGAAAGGGACCTTGGAGGTCATCTTGTCCAACCCCCTGCTCAGGCAGGAAACTCTATACCATTTCGGACAAATGGCTGTCCAGTCTCTTCTTAAAAACTTGAAAGAAAGAAAGAAAGAAAGAAAGAAAGAAAGAAAGAAAGAAAGAAAGAAAGAAAGAAAGAAAGAAAGAAAGAAAGAAAGAAAGAAAGAAAGAAAGAACTTCTTTCCTCAATTTTCCCCTTACACTGAACAGCTCAGGTCAAGCAGTATGAAACAAACACATTCAGAAACACATAAAAAAAAGATTTGTTTCTTCTTACAACTGGGCAGAGGCTGTAACTCAAGATAGAGGACATTCTTTGTATGCCAAAAATTCCAGATTCTGACCCAGCAGCTCTATGTTAGGCTGAGAGCAACTCCTGTTTGAAATCCTGAAGAGCTACTGCCATTTAATAGACAATACCGCACTGGAAACCTTACTGCTGACTCAGTATTATCTATCTCCCCGTGTTCTTGTTCTTAAACAGCATACCCAAGCATGTCCCCCCACCACGCCCATGCTCTATCCTTCTATTTAGCTTTCTGAAACTGCATATCCAAGATATAATGAAATGCATTTCAGCTCCCAGAGTTCAAACAGATGTAAGGAGTAACCAGAAAAGCTTTTGTGAGAAGTGTCACTGTGCATGCCCTTGTCTTGCCTGCAGATTTTTACGACTCAATTCCAATGTGCTGTTTGAAGTCAAAGCAGTTATGCACAAGTTGAGCTTTGCAAGCTTCCTTGAAAGAATGAACATGGGCTGTTTCCTTTTGATCTTTCAGCACAGATCATCTTTCCATTGGGGTTTGCTCCTCAAAATGATTTCATTTCCTTGAATACAGGTTACATGCAGCGTCCTCTGTAATCCCTTATTAGGCTGCCCATAGGGTCACATCACATCTAAACAGGCTCCCAGCTGGTCCCCCAATCACTTGTTTCTTTTTTTCTTTTAACGCCTGTTCTCTCACCTTTCCTTACTTTTCAGTTTCAGACAGCAAGTAATTTTAGAAATCTATAAATGCATATTTGTATGCTAATAAGGATAAATGGCAGCCAGGATTGCAATCCTAAGAAACGCCACAAGCAGCCTATACAAGCTAAGGTGATATGGTCTCCAAGTCATAGACATCTCATTCTGTCAGTAACTTTCCAAGAATGAGACAGAGCTTTCTATAGTGACCACAATTAGGAGTCTTCTTTTTTGTAATTGATGTTGCAACAAATACTTGCTTTTATCAACTTGTAGGCAGCTGCTAGGAAACATGCATGGCTCTTCTGACAGCCTTCTCTTCTGTGAGAAATTTTCTGGTTTTGCACTTCCTAAATGTCCCTACACCCTTTTCTCTATGTAATTCCTCAGCTTATATTAACTGTGGATTCCAAAATATAAGAGCTAGAATTTTAAAGACAATTCGACTGTCTGCAATTGTTACTTTCTTAAGTAAGAATCAAGTTTCGATTGGCTCAAGTATCCATATTAATTTTCATTTAATATTGCCATGAGGGAAACAAAAGTGACTTTTGTCTGGTTTTTTTCAAGCGTAAGGTCAGAAACCTTCTTGGTTTATTCGGGTTTAATCTTTTCAGTTTGCGCATGACTCAGAGAAATTCTTACATTGCAGCTTTACTGTTGTTTTATGGAAAAACTCACCCTTCAGTTGAAAAACAGCATATTACCACATCAAGCTGAGAAAAAAAAGCAGAGCAACTGCCACAGATGCAGCTAGCATCAAATTTGTTCATTGACAAATGTAGATCCTGTAATTAGGAAGAATCAATATTGTAAAATAAAAAGCCTCAGTGAATTTCAAGCAATGCTCTATTGATCTCAGGAGGCAGCAACAGTTAAAACTTTAAGGAACTGAATCCCTTTCTGCATATCCAGAATGAGGTGATGGGCTCTTTAGCCAGTGGTCTGGACTTCAATAACTCAAGTTTGTAAAAGGGGAACACTATTTTTGAACAGTGTTCCTAAAAAAATCTAACAAATAACAGAGGAAAAAATACTTTCTATTACAAGAAATAATCTTTAAAAAAATACTAAAAAATTATTTTGATTTAAATTTACACCAGTAAACTGCCTTGAAAAAAAGCCAGGTAAATGTTGTTGTTCCCTAAAGATTGGCTAAGTGTCTAAGCATGTTTGTAAAATGATAGCTCCCTATCTATGGAGCAGACTGGACCAACTTCAAGATCAACAGTCCAAAGTGCTGGATAGGCCAGATGGTTAATGAACGAATGCTGAAAGTAAATCCCATCAAGCTGAAGACCTTGTGACCTGCTGACACGAAATACTCTTTGTAACTATCTTTTCAGCTAAACATGCATGCAGCAAATTGGCTCAATGAATGAAGTGCACAACAGCTTAGATAATACCCGTGGACGGAAATCCAGCTTCCTTCAAGTGGATAAATTCCTTGTTGCATCATTTCCTTATACTAAGAATAACTTCAGCATGATTTTGAGTGCTGAACTGGTGTCAAACAGGCATCCTCTTCTTTTCAAGAGGAAATTGGTCTTGCTAGGAAAGTGAGGTAGCTTTCCTTCCAGGAGCTGGCAGATAAATTGCCAGGATACAGCCATTGTCCAAATCATGATAAAGTTGCTTTCTCTTTTCTTTCCCTGGATCACTCTCGCTGCCCAATTGTGAAAGAAAGAAGCATGGGACATTATTAGCACACAGGAGGGAAGTGGTTGGGTAAGTGAAGAATTAACACTCTCAAACCCAGAAGCAGATGCCATCCTGCATGACTCAAGAGATAATTGACCTATCTTCTTAGTGTTGGTGAACTTCAAAGAGCAGGATGGAAGGCATTCCACAGTCCAGTCACAGAATACAGAATTATCAGTTTCCCAGTTGATTTTGGATTCTTCTTCCATGTAGATCAAGTTCCTAACACATTTTGATGCTTATGCCTTCAAACAGAACTGGTGGCCAGATTCAAAGTATTGGCAACAAATATATTTTCATTCACCATACTGACCAGAACAGTGATGTAATTCAGATGGAAAGAAACTGAATTTAGAGGCTGAGTTGAGAGGGATTTTATAATCTTTTCCTTCTGAAACTTCGTTACTGTTAAATAAATCAGTTGGGGTTCTACTGAGTTTCCTGCATATTTACAGAAGCAGAGAGGAATCAGGATCAGACCCACTGCCTGATCTTATTGGTGGTCTGAAATCAAGAGGAATTCCAGAGATCTCTATGAGTGGATGGGTTGCATACATGCATGAGTAATCTAAAAATGTATGAATGAATGATGGCAATGGATAACTTTTGTTTCATAGAAAACCTAAAATGTCTAACAATAATGATAATTTCATTCTTAATTGTCCATGTGAATACAACTCCCCCCCTCTTTGATCAAATGCAAACCAATGGAGTAGACAGTGAATGTTCAAGTAAACAATCTTTTAGGAGTTGAAAAACGAGATCCATAAAATTGAAGGGAATTACCCTGCTTCCAATGATATTAGGAAAAATATAGCTACTCAGAAAGGATTCCTGTTCTTTTGACATACAAAATGTGTCTATCTAACACCTGCAGAAAACAGATTGACTGAAAATATTTGACCCACTCCCCTTTGCTCTCTTGTTACAACTCCATCATCTTCTGCAATCATGACTAATGCTGGGCTGAAGAGACATATAGTACAACCAAGCTGTGGGCATTAGCTACAGCTTCCTTGAAGGAATCAGTGCCATACTGAGAAGGAAAGTAATTTTAAAATCTGATTTGTTATATTTAAATCTGATTTTTTTAAAGAATATCAATATTACATGTTCAATAAAAAAAAGTATAAATGCAAAGATGTTAAAAATCTACACTCCTTCATATTTGTTTATATTTGAATCCAAAGCTCTTTGTCCAACAGTCTAAGCTAGCTCATTCTTTTACCTGGAAAAGCAACTAAGGACAAGAGAAAGAGGCTTTGAAGAACAGGGATTATTATATATGAGACAGTAAGCTACACAATGTATCTATTATTATTTGGCTACTTATCCATGCGGTATTTAACTTTGATCATTGAAACAGCAGGCAGAGCAATCTTTGCCCTGTATGCTTTGATTGACTGATGCTGAAATGGAGATAACTCCACTGCCTGACAAGCAAACAAGCTCTGACAGTTCAATTATATTTCTAAGGAGATCCATGGCATCCCTCTACTGACAGTGGAGCTCCTTCTGGAGAAGTAGGAATTACATCTCCAACAGACATTCTGGGACAGGACGGAGGCTACTTGGTCTATGCTCAATCTCCATATGATTTCCTATTTACCTGCAAACAAATGATTTCAATGCTTATATATATCAACCATTTCAAATCCAAATATCTTGAGGAAGTATGTGAGTAAGAAAGAAGAAAGCTGCTTTAGAACAATTATTTAACTCAGGCCATTTCCAGTGATAGATTACATCCCCCTGAATTAAATCAACCTATCCTGCTGACAGGAGCTTGTCACCTTCAATGGATAAGAATCCTGCAGAGGCTCCTCAAAGGATAGACACAATTTATTGCTCTGAGAATTTGGGTAAAATCTAGTATAGATTTCTCAGTTCTGCTAGCAGGATATGCCAACTCTTCAAATGTCTCATTAATTCATTCTTCAATTTCTACTAACCATCTCCTTTTTCTACCTGTAATTTAATGCATCTACAGAGTCTTGAGTGAGAATTTTGAGATTAAGTGAACCCAAGTGCAGCAGATGCTTGCTTATTTGTAAGAAAGACTTGGCAGAAAAGTAAAGTACAGGTCGAGACCTAAGAACTAATGGGCCAGGTGTCACACTAGGAGAGGCTTCTTAGGCTATGCAGAATTAGGCCAAGGGTGATGGTAGCAGCTTGCTAGTTTCAGGAAGGATTTTTCCATCTGATCAGGAGATGACATGGATCTTTTGCATGAAAAACAAGTGCTCTGCCACAGAGCAATGGCCAATGTCTTGGAAAGTCAACTACCCTGGCTTAACTTTTGAATATAGAAAACAGCATAAGCATATATAATCTTGCTTACTTTTCCTCCACCATTTTCTTAAGAGAGGTGTTGGTTTCTAGAAATTCTGCACTATATTCAATCTAGTCTGAAATCTAATGAAAACTCCTGCAGAAACTTCAAAAATATGTTTTATATAAACATTCAGAACACAGACTACATTTACATGGAGTGTCTCACTAAAAAGAGCTTCCTTATTAAAAACGAACATAGAACTTGAACCTGTAACAGGATAATAAAGACTGTGATGCAAGTGGTGGATTGTTCTTGATAGAACTGATTGCAGCTATTTTAGGTCATTCTATTGATGAACTGATAGAAAAATTACATGTTTCCAGACCAAGTACGACAACATTGGCCATACTTTCTGAGAGAGCTGATGTTTAAATATTTTAAAAATATTTACAAGCATCCTTTTGTAATTGGTGTACTCTGCAGGTTCAAAACTATAGCTACCATTGAAAAATGGCTATTCTTCTATCATGTCTACATTTGACTGTTTATTTTTAAATGAGACAGTTCATTTTTAAATCAGATTTTGCTAAATTTGGAAAACCTGTATTTGTCTCAACCATCCCCAAGTAGCTAGCATCAAAGGACTACTTCTGTCTTTAACAGAAATTGTTACTCTATATTGTTTTATTCAAATACTATTTGCTGTATGATTACTTCTCATTGCAGATGAATAATGACAAAGGAATGGGTTTCTTTGAAATATATATTCTACATTTTGGAAAGAATATAATTACAAAGATTCACAAAAGCATAACTGGATCATGCACACACATGAAACACTCAGCTAGGCAAGTACATTTCTTCCTTCTATGCTTCTTACTTATGAGTTCCAGTTTGGGGAGGGGGTCTTGTCCCATGCACATCATTTTAGTGTTGTTTCCACCCAATAACATTTACTACATAGTATGACCATTTGGGAGTTCGTATCTATCCATTCTTAAAGTATGATGTGCTTAAAATTTAATGTGCTCAGCAAAAAGGGGCAATTTACTATTCACTTCTAATTTCAGATAATTAATGGGCAATTGCACTCAATAAGCCAAATTCAAAAGTCTAAAAAAGATGTTCATGCACAAGACGAAAAGAAATAGATTAGGATGTAGCAGGAAAAGGAAAACCATATGATACTTAAGAAGCAACCACAGTGCCCATCCACGATTAGGTAACAGAACAAGCTGAGTTGTAGAAATACGAAATATTATATTTAATAAGGAAGGAAGCTTACCAAAACTTCACAGGGTGTGATGGAATTGTCTGTGTAAATGCAGAGTTTCTGTACACTTAAGGGCATGGTCTCTCGCAACTTGGAAGCCAAAAGCATGCAGACGGCTCCCAGGAGTTGCAAGTGGTTTTTGCGGGTGGGGACACAGGACAAGTAGCGATCCACATAATTCATGGCCAAGGGAAACACTTCTTCTTCACATTTTTGCTCCTCACAAACCTGAAAAAAACCCAATAGCAATGGGAAAGAATTTTATAAACAGGGACCATCTACCATACCAAAAATAAATTCTTCAAAAATAGTCATTATCAAAGCACTTATTTGTAAATATAAAGGAAAATATGAGAGTTAATATGTAGAATAGGGGATGTGAAAATGTGTTCTCTGTTTTGCTTCTAGATTCTGCTGCAAATTTGGTTAGGTCAAATCTGCATTATAGAATCAGTATTTGGTTTTTAAGTCTGGCCTGATGCATCATGTGCAATGAATAAGATCCTAAATACTCAAAAGCATCTCACTACCCTAATTTCATTTACTACAAAACATTAAAGCCCCTTTATATCTCGTGCCAATAAAAATATCAGTGAAATAAATGGCACTTCCATGAAAGAAGCCATCATATGATGACAATATTAATCAAGAATTTAAAAAGCCTAATTCCCCATCTTCTCCATTGATTAGGCCTATTTATGCTGATTTACTACTGCCCCCACTGAATCTTTTAAGTTGACTTAACAATTAAACCATAAATATAGCCCTTTTAGCAGAAACTCATTATTTTTTACTGCAGGAATTGGTGCTTTTTAAATGGATGTACTTAGCTTTCCTGTTCAAGATACTGATATCTGTCTCATCAGCTTAAAGCCATATAAATGAATTTAAATCCTCAAACACTCCTCCTAGTCTATCTGCACAGGGATGCTTCCATTTATGACATACCTAAGGTATAATGGGTGGAGGAATTCAAATCTCTCTTCCAATCTGAGCTCCTTACTTTGTTTTCCTGAAAGCAATTCTTACCTATTACAGATGATCAGGCAAGTAAGGTTTTATAAACCTGAATTTAATAACCCAAATGCATTAATGGAGTTGCAGAAAGTGGTCGTTTTCTCTGAGTGCTTTTATATCTTGCAAACAAAGATAGTAAAAAATATCAATAAGGCAGGCATATAAAAGTTGAGTCCCATTCTAGACTACAAATCCATGTAATCCAGAATCTTGTTTCCCCACAGGAAGAATCTTAACAAATGGAACTGTATTTCTCCCTTGCTTCACTTAGAAAAAAAGTTCTACCTAATTTATTTATGCTTGTACAATTATCTAAAAGAGTTTATTTATAAGATAAGGCAAGACAATTCTAGTTTGACTTCCAACTTTCTTTTTCTGGTAGAGAAGGGGATGGGTATTAAAATTTGTCCTTTACTAGTTGGTTTATTTATTTCTCCCATTTCACCCATCTTCATCTCTGGCATTTTAGTTGTGAAAAACTGCAGATTCTAAACTGATCAGTCCCTGAATGTTGTGCACAAGCAAGGCTAGTGACTGGGACCCCCTAGAGGTTGCACGCCTTACTGCCAAGAAAAGGTGAATGCTCCTTGAATAAGAATCTTTCCCCCGGCGCAGCACCACCAGGGTGGGTTTTTTATCAGCCTAAATCGAGAGGGCGAAAACGGAGGGGCTGGAGGCCTCATTTACTTTTTCAATCTCCCCCCCCCCCCCCGATAGGCTTGCCGTTTATTAAGCATCGATTCCTTCCCACCACCTTCGGTCGACCTCTCTCCTTGCAAAAGCCGTCCCCAAAAACGTTTGAATTTTGATCCCTCCCGCCAACTACCATTAGACTCGGCTTTCCCGCTCCATCCAGGCTAACCCAAGGCCTCATTTCTTTCTAGGGAAACTTCTCCGGATTCCGGAGAAATCAGATTCCAGGGAATGAAGGGAGAAAAACGTGCCATAAACTCGCCTATACCTCGACGCATACTTGGCAGAACATAGATGCCAGTAAAACCAACGAGGTTTCCTTCCGAGCGGTTGGGAAAGAAGGGGAACCCTTCCCCCCCACCCCCACCGCACTTTCTAAGGCGACCGATTAAAAGATAAGCCGGGCTGAGCCTTCAAGAAGACAGAGTGGGTGGGCGGGCGAGCGAGCGAGCGAGCCAGCGACACCCCGGCACAGACCTCCAACATCCAGAACGCCAACATCTTCCGCATGTAGGGCTGGATCTCCTTCTGCACGCACTGGAAGTAGGAAACGCGAAGGCAGCAGCGCTCTTCCTGGCTGAGCAGATTCTGCAGGACCCGCCGGTCCCTTAATAGCTGCGGATCCCGCTTGGCCCGGATCACCCCCTCCACACACAGCAGTTCCATGTGCGCGAATTCGGAGACGGGACGGAGCGATGGAAAGAAGGGAGCCGAGGCTGAGAGCGGGGAGCCGGAGGCCACGAGGAAGGGAGAGGAGGGACTCTTCGGCAGTCTCCGCCCGAGCGCGGGCTGGATCCGGCAGCGGCGATCCGGCGAGTCCAGCCAAGAAGCCTCCCCTCCCCCTGCGAGGTGCCTCCAACCTCCCGGCAGCACTGACACGAATGAATGTACGGCCACGGGTCCTTCGGAGAGGCGGAGTCGGCCTCTGGCCCACCTTCCTCTGACGGACGCCCCTTTCTAGGCCACGCGAAAGAGTTGCCATCATAGAGGCGGGGGGATCCTCCTTTCTCTCCACCCCGGAGAAGTTATTTTACGAACAGCCAGAATATTCTTTGCAGCAGGGGCGCTGGCGGACGGATCCGTCCCGTTTTCTGGGCATTTCTTCAGGATCTTTGGCTATTCCGGCCGCCCCAACGAGGAAAGGAGGTGTAGCGAGGGGATCTTGCAGCGCGACGCTTTGCAGAGAAGCGAGGTAGCCAAAGACGCAGTTGCCTGCCTTGGATTGGCACGTGTGAATCTGGGTTCTGCGCCCTTGCAAAGCAGGACGTCAGCACTAAAGGAACCCTCGGTATTCCGAAGGTGCCTGCAGTACTCTCAAAAGACAGCATGTGCCACAAATAGGGTTATAACTGTCTGGTGTCTTCCGACAACATACCACCATCACCAGTCCTTGGTGCGATATCCCGATTGGTGCAAGCCTAGGAAATCGCCTGTGGCATTTTGGCTCCTCCCCTCTCACCCAATGGCCAATATGGTCACTGGTAAGGTGCCCTAACCCAAAGTTTCAGGACGAAGAAGACAGCGCTCCGTTCATGGCCGTCGCTGCGCCCTCTTCCAACTTCGTCTCCTCAGAAAGGACAGAATACTGATTTCTAAACCATGGACAGTTACTGGATGACAGCAGAATTATGGCTTTTGTATGTTTTTGTTGCTATGAGATGGTTTGTCTGGATTTTTGCAGTCCATATCTGATACCTCTGGCATCCGATTTTCTTTATAGACACATTCACATTCATTTCAAGGTTGCTGACCAAAATGGACAACTAGTTTATCCCCTCTTGGTTTTTTTCCCTGCAGAGATTATTTTTGCCAATCTGAGGGGTCCCCATTTCCCATTCTTCTCCTACATGCATTAATGCTTATTTAACTAAACAAGCCAAAACATTTCTGAACACCTGAGACACAGCACAACTGGGATCTACAGCAAAATATTGTAGTGTTCTTGTTTGTAGTTACGGTGTTCCATTCCTCACTTTTCTTTTTTCCTTGTTTCAATTTTATGGCAGCTAATCAGTAAACTCATTCTTCTGTGGATTTTAGGGGAATCACCTATGAGAACAGACTGATTTTTCTTTTATTTTCTTCTGCAAACCTTGAGTTCTCCTGTATTTCCTTTTGTGGATACAGTAGATGGATGACTGATTCCTGTCCAAGTTGCTTTGACAGGAAGACTTTCACATGAGGACTCTGCCATTTTGAAACCAGCTCAAAATCTTTGCCATCCATGATGACTAAGTTTGAGCTAATCGGATTTATATCTGGTTCTGCTCCAGCGTTTTTAAAATTTTAAAATTGGAGTAAAATTAGCTTTTAAAAAAGCAAAAATACTGCGGCATTGGGGCAGCTTCTTTTCCCATTTGCAAGAATGCTGGCCTTGCCATGTCCTTCCTACCTCTTGACTTCAGTGCTCCAGGCCTTAGGAAGGGAAATGATGGCTTGATGCCAACTAGGTACATGCACATAGCACAGAATAGATCGGCATGGGCGTATTGACAATTTACTTTAATTTCCTTTTGTATGGAGTGAGCATGAGGGTTTTTTTGATACTACCAGACTTGTAGCAATCCAGAGGGGTGTCAGTGATTTCTGTTCCTTCCAAAGTTGAGATGTAGATCTTTAGACAACTTTTGACAGATGGGAGAGGAGGAAGTACTGCCAATATGATACAGTGCCATTCAGTATTCTCTCCAGTGCTTTTTTGTTTTTAATGAGGTGAATCAATGCCATGAAAGAAATACTCATAATAAAGTATGGAGAAATTACTGCAAACATCAAGAATAATATAAACTGGATAATAACATTAAGATATAAATCCATCAGTTCAAGAGTTCCGTGTCACAAAGAGAAAATTTTTATATCAATCTCATATCCAGGATTCTAATACCTTTTCCTTGAGTTTCAGAAAATCTTCCAATCTCTATGATGATGTAATATATGAAGAATCCAGGCGTGAAATGCTCCCTTCACTAAGACAAACCAACCAATGGAATTTAAACTACAGTTAATTTCCCTTTTTTTTTTTTTTGGGTGGCCTGCATCATTTGCTTTGTGCAAAGGATTAAAGTTCTACATTTTCCATGAAAATATACCCAGGCTATCTTATTAGCCAAACACTGGGAAAACAAAATGTTGAATCTTTGTCTCTGAACGTTTTCTGAATTTGGTATTTTGAAACTAAAGATTCAAGCCACGTACTATACAAAATCTTCTTCCAATTTAATCTTGGGTTGGTTTTAACAGACCCTGGAATATTCTGAAACCAAACCTAGTAATACTTAGGGGAACAGAAAGGAGGGGAAAAGAAAGAAGCTGTTGCAAAACAGGCAGTTCTGCCTCCAGATCATGACTTTGCAAAACCAGGATACCCAAAGATACATTATCAGACCCAAATGGCAAGTTAAAGACACAAACTTCTACGGAAAACACTGACAGCATTCATTGCTCAAAGTTCAGCTGTGACAGGTATTAACTTGGGCCCTTAGAGCAGGGGTGTCAAACTGCCGGCCCACGGGCCGGTTGCATCATGCAGAGGCCCACCCCAGCTCCGGCAATGCGAAAAAAGTCGCAATACGTTGCGACATGTCATGTGATGTGGCGAGTTTGACACCTGTGCCTTAGAGCTAATCTACAATTATAACTCTAAGTATCATCATCATCATTTTAGCCATTGTCTTATCTACTGCAGAATGAAGGCATGTCTTCTGCATGTTTCCAACCTATACGGTCCTGAGCTTTCTTTTGCCAATTGGCCCAGCAATACTTGCTGATGTCATTGATCCAGCTTGTTTTAGGTCTCTTTCGTGGATGCTTTTTATCAAGTGGGATCCATTCTATGACTGCCTTGGTCCACCTGCCATCAGTTCTTCTTCTTGCTATGTGACCAGCCCATTTCCATTTCAGTTCTTTTACTCTCTTGATGATATTGTATACTTTGTTCTCTAATCCATGTGCCAGTCTTTCTATCTTGTCTTGTATTGCTGAGCACGTATCTTTCTATGGCTGTTTGCGCCATTCATAGCTTTTGTATCGATTGTGAGGTTAGTGTCCATGTTTCACCAGCATATGTTAGAGCAGGGAGCACACACTGATCAAAAACTTTTTTCTTCAGGCATGGGGGGAGGTTCTTGAAAATTATGCTTAGCTTGCCGAATGCCTGCCAACCACATTTAACACACCATTTAATTTCCTTTATTGTACCACCTTCCATTGAGATCCATTGGCCAAAGTATATGTAGTGGTCTACTGCATCTAGTTCTTCAGATATAAACATTCTAAGTATAACTCTTAAGTATAAAGAATAATAAGTAATTCAGCCTACAATAAAATGAAGGTATGAAACATTGCAAGAATGTAATAGGGAGAAGTGTGATAGAGGACCAAAAGTCCAAAGTCTACAAATAAAATTACAATAACAGAAGACTACATAATTAAATATTGATCTGCAAAAGGAAAATAATGATCAGAAGAAATAGCTGAAAGAACAAATAAATTGTAGTTCAGATTGAATAAATAAATAAACAAGAAGGCTCAACACTCTTACCTCTTCTGCTTATTATCTACATGAAACCACTGGATGAGGTCATTTGTAATAGAGGATCCAGGGTCCAGTGCCATGATTATGTTGACACTTAATTATATAGTGATACCTTGGTACTTAACTGCTTTGAAACTTAAATTTGGTACTCAACGCATTTGACATGAAACTTTTGTCCCGATACTCATTGTTTAGTACTCAATGCATAAGCTAGAACAGGTGTCAAACTGGCGGCCCATAGGCCGGATGCGTCACATGCCGGCCACGCCCACCCCAGCTCCGCAAAGGCAAAAAATGTTGCGATATGTCACGATACGTCAAGTGACACAATTGAGTTTGACACCCTTGAGCTAGAACTTGGTGTTGGCTGCCTTACTACATTTTTCCTTATGGGAAAAATCTGTTTGGTACTCATAGTTTTGGTACTCATCATGCTTCCCATAACCAATTAACAATGAGTATCAAGGTACCACTGTACATCTCTACCCTGGGTCAACCAAGACATGCTGTGCATGGAAGTTGTGAAGAGCTGGATGGAGAGAACCAGGATTAAACTCAACCCTGACAAGACAGGGTTGGTTTTAAGGTTCTCCCAGTATCAGGGATTTTTCATCTTTTTGTTCCAGATGGGGTTGCACTTCCCCAAATAGAAGTGATGTACAATGTGGAAGTTCTCCTGGATCCTTAGCTCTTTCCTGAGGAGCAGATGGTAGCTGTGATCAGGATGCCTTTGCCCAGATTTATCCGATGCACTAATTGTGCTCTTAACTGGGGCAAAAAAAAATTCTCGGTCACTATTGCCTCAGTTGTCTCACGTTTAGACTATTGCAATCACTTTACATGGGGCTGCCCTTGAAGATCACTCAGAAACCGCAATTTGTCCATGCAAATTGGGTGAGCCACACTAATTGCCAGCAAGCTTCCAAATACAATTCAAGATACTTATTGTGACCTATACAGTAAAGCCCTCCATGGCAGTTACTGTACATAATTACATCTAATGAGTCTAGGATGCAAGTCTTCCTTGTTATGGCACCAGCCTAATGGAATGATGTCCACACCACCACTCAAAGTTTACATTGCCTTGACTCTGCTGTCCTTTAAGAGGAATCTTGAAGTCCTGGCTATTTCCCAGGCCCTGGGATAAGGAATGATTCTCCTTGGTTTTCTGGTATTATCAGGCCTCATTTTTTATTGTTTTTGTAATATGTATTATCAGATCATGCCATCTTACTGGGGATTTTTTTTACTGTTTTTTATTGTAAGCCACACAGACTTGAGTTGGGAAGTTCTATAAACCTGATTAAACAAATTTTAGGGACTAATCTATTTTGCTAACCTAGCAATTCACAGGATACAAAAGCATAAATTTGGATTAACAGACACAACACATTGCTGTGTTCACATGAAACATTATTATGAAATCAGCAAACTGCATAACTGTTAAAATAATGATTCAGTCCTTATAATACGATAACCAGGGGCATCCAAGAGGGAGGGGTTGTCAAGGTACTCAAGATGTGGGTCTGACCAAATGATTGAGGCCATGTTTCTTTTTAACATGCATCATGTGTGTCTAAAAAAGGACCAGGGATGTGGTTGCATCCACCTTCTTGACTTTTTTGACTGCCTTGCTGATACCTCTGATACTAAAGGCTAATCTACAAGGAGAAATTCATTTAAATAAACTGAAAATGAAAAACTTCAGATGTTATATACTCGCCTAGCTTAGGAATTTTATTTATTCATTCATCACATTTCTACACTGCCCATCTCACCTAAGTGACTGAGCTGTTTACAATTAAAACTGCTGCCCCCTCCCTTTGTTCGGCTGATTCATATCCTTTGAGTAACAAAAAAAACCCCTGTGCTCTAAAATAAAAAGTGTATTTACATTACCAGAAAGTTTATAAAAATCAAGCTCCATTAACCACCGCTTAATTAGATTTCTGATTCTGAGAGTCTAAAGGGATTCTATTTTAAAAAACACCACTATTCCATATGGATTTCCATGAAATTGTCTAGATCCATTAATACATAATTAAAGTATCACTAGTGATATATAAATAGAATAGAATAGAGCTGGAAGGGACCTTGGAAGTCTTCTAGTCCAGCCCCCTGCTCAAGCAGGAGAACCTATACCATCTCAGACAAGTGACTGTCCAGTCTCTTCTTAAAAACCTCCAGTAAATGAGGCGCCTACGATTTCTAAGGGCAAGCTGTTCCACTGGTTAATTGTCCGCACTGTTGGGAAGTTTTCCTTAATTCCAGATTATTTCTCTCTTTGGTCAGTTTCCAACCATTGTTTCTTGTCTTGCCATCTGGTGCTTTGGAGAATAATTTGACCCCCTCTTCTTTGTGGCAGCCTCTCAAATACTGGAATACTGCTATCATGTCACCCCTATTTCTTTTTTTCTTTAGACTAGCCAAACCCAAGTCCTGCAGCCGTTCTTCATATGTTTAAGAATGAAACTTCTTAATCTAGCAAAGGGACCTGAAAATTTATCCCCACATATGTGTTCATAACTACAAAGTCTCAGATAGGAAATTATGACTCTTCATGACAGATAATTCGTAAAGTGAGTTATAAGTTTCCATTTTGGATCTCAAAATATTTATGAAGTTCAATTATTCTCAGCACTCTACCTCTCTTTTTAATTTCAGAAAGGTTTTCATGGATAAAATAACAATTCTATGGTCTGACCTTCTGCCCAAAATGCAAGAAATGTTAATAATAATAATAATAATAATAATAATAATAATAATAATAATAATAATAATAATAATAATAATAATAATAATAATAATAATAATAATAATAATAATAATAGTAGTAGTAGTAGTAGTAATAGTAATAGTAATAGTAATAATAATAATTTGGAAGGGACCTTTGAGGTCATCTAGTCCAATCCCCTGCGCAGGCAGGAAACCCTATACCATTACAGACAAATGGCTGTCCAGTCTCTTCTTAAAAACTTCCAGTGTTGGAGCATTCACTGCTTCTGGAGGCAGGTTGTTCCACTGGTTAATTGTTCTAACTGACAGGACGTCTCTCCTTAGTTCTAGGTTGCTTCTCTCCTTGATTAGTTTCCTTCTTGTCCTGCCTTCAGGCGCTTTGGAGAATAGCTTGACTCCCTCTTCTTTGTAGCAACCCCTGAGATATTGGAATACTGCTATCATGTCACCCCTAGTCCTGTTAAATAGGACCACTAGTTAACAGGATCAGTTCCAGTGAATTCAGAAACATTTGCTGTTGGCAATGTGAGCTAATCAGCAACATGGTATGCACACAGTCTTCAGTAACAGCCAGAGCTGCAGGCAAATGTGGGATGCAAGAGTAGGGATCAATTGTATATGGGCTGCAATACTGTGATATTAGGGAAGGCTTGAGTGGAGCCCTTCTGCCTGACATAGTGTATGTCTGCATGGATTTGTTTATTTAAACATGTCACACAGGAATTGCATAGGATGGCCAGGGGAAAAGGAAGACAATCCTTTTACATCTTTGATAGCAAAGAGGTTATTTTAGCACCCAACCAGTATATATTGAAATGTACATTCTACCTAACAGCAGCTGCTTAGCTATCTCAGCTGTAGGGCATCCCCTGATCCCCCTTGAAAATGTATTCTGACTGAATGAAGCAGCCAGTACATTTGCTGCTTGTTTGATTCTGAAACCTGTTGTCTGCTTCATCCCCATTAGGTCTACAGTGTTATAACTTTACTTGTGTAAAAAGGCTAAAAGTAGCAATCTTTCTGAAGAAAGTAATTCTAGAAAGGCTGGTTAGAATTTGTCAACAGTATAAACAACAATATAAAGTATTATATCTATTTTATTGAAAACTAGGGAGAGAATTGATCAAGTAATGGCTAAAAACAGAAGACTATATTCACATGCAATCTATTCTATCTCTCTATCATCCAGCTTTCTATCCATCCTATATATACCAATAGTGATGGTTTTCCATCAAATTCTTAGTAGTTTTAGGTGTGATAGATGGATTCCAAAAATATTCTGGACATGACTCACTTCCTAGCAAGTAACTTAAAGTTGAAACCTAAAAGCATAACTACACATTCCTTCACCATTGTATGCCTTGATTGCTTCAAGAGTACTTAACCTCTTACTTGCCCCTTTTACTTCATTCCCCATTCTACCCCATTCCCTACAACCAAAATCCAAGAAGCCTGAGTTAGTTTGAAGTAAGAAGCTTCCCATGCTCTTAATATGGGATTAAAAGAGTTGGAAAAGTATTTTAGAGAATATATGCTATGTCTAGTATTAAGGATTCTTTAAGGATGATTAACTCTTTGATTCTTTAAATTCTGAATGAATCTGAGAATTTTAATGGGGAAGACAGTGATGCAAAATGGACAAAGTTGTGTCAGATCCATAGAAAAAGTTAGAATTTTCCAGGTTGGGTCTTTCGTTTTTGTGGGGTTGGTTTTTTTTCTTTTTTTCTTTTCCTACTGTGTGAAATATATTTTAGGGAAATCACAAAGATTTTTACACTTTCCATACATTAAAATATCAGGAGACACGCTGCTGAATTTTGGTACATGATTAGAAAAAACTGTAGGACTGCTAAAGTAAGATTTGAGGTCTTATAGCCCTAAATTTATAGGTTGCCCAACTTTTCTTTAAGTTGTGAGAAGGGATGTTTCTCTTCCACCTTTGGTTATACATAAGCTCTTTGAACATACTTCTTTTCACCCCTAAGACCTTTTCAAGTTGCAAGAAGAACTGCCCTGTTGGAGCTTAAAATAATAGAAGGAAACGACTAAAGAAACTGGCTTTAGAAACTGCTTTGTTAAGGCCTTTTTTCTCTTCCCTGTTCATCAATCTAGTTATACATCTCTGAACGTGAAATCTATGTGCATTACCATACCATTATAAATTCAAAATACATGTGAAGTTAATAAAAATAATAAAAATGTTTTTATAGTTTTCCAATATTGCCTTTCAGACTTGCTGAGGATATACCTTGTCAAATATCTGAAAATAGTCTTAGTCCAGAGAGGATTTTCAAGTGTTATATTCTTTTTATGCTGCAAATATATTTAAACATAAAAAACACATATGTACATAGAAATCATTACATTCTACTTAAATTAGTCTTGGCTTTTTATGGTATTAAAAGGCTTATTTAAACTTTTTGCTGCTATAGTTTATCTATAAACAGAAACTGAAAACAAGATTTTTTTAAAATGATGAAACACAAATAAAAGACTCTCAACAGAAAAAAAGTGATTATACAGTGAAGAAAGAAAAGCTAGATATGGTATTGTGGTTAAAATAAACTAAACATGGCAAAAGCGAGAGAAAGTAATTAAAAAAGGTCCTTAAAATATATCACATAAAGATTATATAATTGTTTCAATTCTTAAGCTTATAATTAAATCTAGATCAAACAGAAGTATACTGTATCATCTCATTTTCAGAATATAGAGAATTTTCAAAAATAAATAGCAAGCTCACCTCCTAGACTCGTTCCTTAAAATTAGGAAAGTTTCTTTCCGCTTATATAAAATATTCCTCTTTGCCATGCCTCAAACTCAATGCTACTTATAGTGGTCTCAGCTATTATGGCTGATTATTTAAATTGTTTGCCACTTCATTTTATGTGATAAATTATAAGTCATTTCAACAAAATTTGTTTTATGAAGCTAGGAGTTATTCATTGGCCATTGGTATCTAGTTTTTAAAAATGATTCTGCTGCATGTTACTGTATACCAGTAAACTTATAATATATAGGAAAGAAGTATCCTGATGTTGACATTTAAATGTGTTTCTATACAAAATATGCCATAGCTAAGCAGCATTATAGTTTTATTTTATACATTTCTGAAATGCCCAAGTAACCTGGAGAACATCAATAGAAGCTTAAGAGATGCTACTCTTCAGGTGTGGAGTACTTGATGCTCTCTGAGCTTGGTGGTTTTCTTACAGACATTTCATTACCAAACTAGGTGACATCATAAGCACTGATGTTGTTATCTAGCTTGGTAATGAAACGTTTGCAAGAAAACCACCAAGCTCAGAGAACACCAAGAACTCCACAGTTCAACCCTGAGCTACATATATTCTCTTCTATCGGCACTCTTCAGATATATTTTACATCATTAGTCAGTATCAGGGTTGCCAAAGGGAAACAGGACTGTATCTAGACCTTATGCAATTGAAAGTAAATTCAACTGTGTACACATGTGCCTATGGCACATAGGTCTTGCTCACCACCATTAGCCTTTTGTTATTCTAGGTCATTTTTGGTACTATATTTGTTGTCTGAAAAGCTGTTTTGCTGTCGGAGGCCAGAGTACTAGGACCGGTGGACATATTTGGAATTTTGAAAATATCTTGTGGGCATTCTCAGATACAGTTGCAGGAGAGCTTTCTGGTTCAAAGAATGGTGATTGTGGGGCGACATAATGTGTGTGGGGAGATTCATTGGTCACAGAACCAGAACCGATGAAGCTTCTTGGATGAAAAGTGAAACGTCTTCCTCAAGGAAAAAAACAGTCCAGTTGCCTTTTGGAAAAGCAGCTTTGAGACAACTATGACCTTGATGACTGAGAATCTCCACAGTCACAGTACACTAATTTGTAGAAAGTGCCTGTTATCCTCTCTAGTTTTCCTCATATAGAAGCTCCATACTATTCATGCTTACCTTTGTCAAGCAATCCACCATGCTTCCAAAGTATTGGCCTTCAATGTCCCAGAGTTTTTAATCTTTTAAGAAAGTTTACAGCTTTCATTTTATGCTCAGAGCATTATTGGAAATAAAATGATGCGGGAGACTAGTATTTTTCTTAGCAGTATGCCAATGTCCTATTATTATTATTTTTAGATGCTAGAGCAAGGAGACTGGCAAGCACCAACTGAAGCAACTGTAAGAAACTTCTATATATAGGACATAATACTGAAAATCTGAGTACTAACTACTGTGAAGCTTTAGAATGCAGAACATTTTAAAGTCACTGCTCATTTTGTAAAAAGAATTGTCCTAACTTGCTTTAAAGCATATTCTATATTTCTGAGAGAAACACATTTTCACAGAGTTAAAAGCAATGCATTTGGTTTCAGGAAGCCTGAGGTTCATCCTTTTTGATACCTCAGCTTTTGTGATGCAACTGGAACATGCAGTGTGGTTGTATGAATTATCATCGACAATGTTTGAATCATTTCTGAAATAGCACCAGCAGCGCCTGTGATAATTACACAAATCTTCTTTAAGCAATTTTTAAAACTGCATTTCTAAATGCAATTTTTGACAAACTAAAAAGTAATATGTAACAAAATTGGAGTAAATAGGGAAAAGCTCTGTTGGCTTTGCTGTGGATGTAGCACCACCCAACTCATAAATATTCTAACCTAGTTCACAAATTGTGCAAAACTGTAACATATTTTGCTTTGGCTTTATGTATAATGTGAATCCACTTGTCATAGTTTGTAAATAATGGTGTGAGTGTCGGTGCAATATGTTTGTAATGTGTGAACTGAGCTAGGTGTTCCATATGTGACAAACCGTAGTTAATTGAACCTGACTTGTAGGTGATTTGTTGTTCTTCCCCTTTTTCTGGTTACACACACACACACAGGGGGGGAGGGAGAGAGGGAGGGAGGGAGAATTGTTTAGGCAAGTGGAGAATGAAGGACTCTGTCAACTTCATTTGATATTGTGTGAAATAGAAAACAGACCCACTATGTTTCCAAATGAAATAAAATATCATTTCACATTGAGAATGGTCAAGCTCTAGCCTTTTGTTCAGAAAAAACACTAGTAAATCTTGGTCATTTCTCATAGCAGTTCTGTATTAGTTTAGTAACATTTAATAAAATTGCATATCTGTCTTTTCTAGCACTGCAGCATTAATTTATTGTATGAGATTATGATGTAATATTCCTGTTATACTATTGCAACATCTTGATTGGGATGTACTGATGTAGCAATCAATGTGCTAGTATTTATTTGCAAGTATTGCAAATCTCAAGATCAGGATATACAACTTGAGAAATATAACAACTCATTACAACTCATTTTCTCATTACAAGGAATAACTACAGACAGTTCTAAAGGAAGTCGGGTCTTGTCCTATACAACTGCTTCTTTAAAATAAATTTAAAAAACGCCAATACAGATTAGTTCAGATATAGATTATATAGGGTTCTGCTGATATATCTTTGAAACGTAGGTTTAGACCAAAATTCTCCTCTCAAATCAAAGACTTAACTAGCCTATGCTACACAATCCGGAATACCCACTCTTGATAAAATAATACTTTTCAGGATCAAATGTTATTATCTAGATCTAGAAGGTGATGTGTCCTCCATTTATTGGAAGCGAGTAGGTTTCTAAGCAGAGTTTAGACAGACATTTGTTATGGTTGTTTTAATTCATATTCCTGCTCCAGGGCAGAAAGTTGGAATCAATATCCTACATGGCGTTTTCCAACTCTGTGATTCTATTATTCCTAGTATTCTATAACCCCACCATTCACCCCAGGAATTCAACAACCAGCCATCAGGAGCTAGGCAGAAACAGGCCAATGATCTGTAATCTACTTTCTGACTGTTCCTTATTCTTTATAACATCTGCAAAAACCAGTTAAATTAAACTAGAAACTGTAAAAGCTGAATGAACACAGGAAAGCCCCTTGAGTATTTTTAGTTAATTAGGGAGCTTTCTGGTAAGTTTATGCAAACTGAGAAAGAGTTTTCAAATAAGGAAACATTTTTAAAGTGCATTCCTTTCAGTCCATCAGGTTCTTTTTCTCCTGAGCCTTACATTGAATGACCTCCATAAACAAGGAAAGAGAGCAGGCACTGAGATAATCTTGCAGTTCTTTAATTGCAGTTGTTATTGCAGAAAGATCACTTCACAGTCTCATATTGTAATATGCAGAACTCAATTTTATTGTCTATATTTATTGAAGATAAAAAGGGCTATTGATATGAATGGGGCTTGCAAGTTTCAGGCTAAAGATATGTAATCTGATGTGGTTCATATTTCACACAAAGCCATGGCTTGCTTTATCCATGGTTTGTTAAATAAATTACAATGACCTGGTTCATACATGAAACCAATCTATAAAATATGATTTACAAACTACAGGTGGTAGTTTTCTATAACAGGGCTTTTCAACCTTTTCACCCATTGTACCACTTTTAGGATATGGCAACATCCGAGTACCACCAGTCACCTAGCAAGGTGTCAAAAACTTGATGACCCCCCCCCAAAAAGGAAAAAAAGTGATAAAGTACAGGTAGTCCTCGACCTACAACAGTTCACTTAGTGACTGTTTGAAGTTACAATGGCACTGAAAAAAGTGCCCCCCAAGCCACAGCCGAGCAAGACACCTGCCTGCCCACCCGGCGACGCTCTTCCTCCTGTCCAAGGTTTTCATTGTTGTGAGCATTTCTGTTGAGGATTGGCAGTGGGGGGGTGTTTGGTTTTTATTCCCCCATCTGCTGAGTGGTTGCAGTAGGTTTTGGTCACTTCACATGACCCTGGGACACTGTGACCGTCATAAATATGAATCAGTTGCCAAGCATCTGACTGTAAATCACAAGACCCTGGAGATGCTGCAACATTCCAGCTAATTGGCGCTTCTTCTGGGCTCAGCAGAAGTGCCAGGATCAGCGCTGAGCTCCAGCTGGAGCCTGGCGCTGATCCTGGTGCTTCCGCTGAGCCCTGACAGCCTTGCAGCTCCAGCCATCTCTCGCTCAGGCTTGTGCGGTGCTGCCACCGGTTCAGCTCATTCCCCTCCCCCGCTACCACTTTTCTAGGATGGTCGCGTACCACCTGCCAGGTGCCAATGTACCACAGGTGGTACCCGTACCACTGGTTGAAAAGCCCTGTTCTATAAAACCAGAACTTAACTGGTGACATTATGGCTTACATATGTGTGAACCACCACTCCCCTACACAGGATTAGTACAGTATGCCTAACTTTGTTTATATCAATTATCTGCAATGTGTATAATACAGCCAGATTATTTTATTTTGGCAAACTGCCAGAATGGCAGGTTTTAATTCTTTTCTTCAAATAAAGCTAGAATGTATTTAGGTATGTGGGTAGGTAAAATTCAGTATTATTTTCATTAAAACCTGACTCTACAGAGTAGCAGATTGTATTAAGCAAATATACAGTACTGCTGTGTCTGGAAACTTCAAGATAAAGTTGCTTTTGTATCATTGCTTTCCCTTACAGAATTTTAGAAGGAATATGTGTTCAGAAAACATCATTTTCCCCTTGTAATCTTTCTGCATTGACCTCACCATTTCCTCCACCTTTTTTTCCTAATTGTGAATTATCCATAGAAACATAAACGGAATTGCTTATTGCTTTTTGATTAGTAGTAAAGAAACCCTAACTCTTAAATATTGCTCTATGTACCCACATACAGATGCTTTTGCCCAAGCCAGTCTTTATAGGTTTCAGGAGATAGGATACCTGAGAACAGTAAAAGAGCTGATCTGTGCCCTAATTAAAATCTTGTAAGGTTTAGCCCTTCCCATAATCCAGCAACAGCTACAAGGCTAAAAAAAAGTATTGAAAATCTGCTCCCAAAACTGTACACCAAGCCCTATCCTACGTTCTGTCACAGGTGCCCAAGTCACGTTCTGTGAATTACTTGAGTTTTAAATATGCAGTTTTTAAAATACATTCTTAATGCCTAACCTGGGGTTTCTTTATTACATTTATTAATAAATTTAAATTTATACGCTGCCCAATCACCTAATTTACTCTTCAGTTATCTTGTCAATTGGTTATTCTTCTTGTGGGTCAAAATACCCCCTAAAAATAAACTTAATTGCTTTTTATATTGTAATTTAAATTTTGTATTTTATATGTACCTAGAGAACATATGTTACTGCATATGTAAGTGTAGCACACAAAGGGAGAAAGAGGAGATGTATATAACTGAGATATTTTTAGCTAGAAGTGTAACAAAATTCAAATTCAAAGCAATTGAACAACAAAGCAATTAAAACTTCAGATTTCCAGAGAAATTCTGTGAGTTACAAACTTCATATTTTCAGAAATAAATTGTATCCTCAAAAAAAAAAAATCCTAGTAATAAAATGTCTGTCCTCCACCCAGTGAGTGTGTGCATGGTAGGAGCAAAATCCCCCTTCAAATGGTATTGTTACAGTGTGATCAAGTTTATCCCTTTGTACATACATACATGCCAAAGGGTCTGTTACAACTGCTATATTAATATATTTTTTTGGCTAACATCCACAGACTGCTGCTTCCAGCCATCCTCCCCCCCCCATCTCTTTCCCATTAAATCTGTTCATTCAAGTTAATCGAAGCAAACATGATTCAGTTTGTATCTTGGATAAAAAATACCATTTGGAAATTAAACTCCATGGTTAAATAATCATGCAGATATAGACAAACGTAGTTGTTAGATTGTGACACAAGTATTTTGCCTCCCTGGATTTGCTTCCCCATCATATTCCTTTCCTTTAGTGTGTACCATAGTCCTGAATCAGGATTAATTACAGAATAGGGGGGAAAGAAACCAATTTTTAATTAAAATTATACATGTTAACTTTGGTGTTTACCCTTGCACTTGAAATGAATGGACAAATAACTTACATGGATAGGTGGAGAGGGAAATAAACTTATTTGCATCTCTTGAAAAAATCAAAATGGCAGCATATTGTTGAATATTTACTTTTCTTACTGCACACGGCTGCATGATTTTCCATAAGAAAGCTCCATTAAATTAAATGGCACTTGTCAATGTGTGTAAATTCACAGCCAGAGATCAATATTTTTAATGTAAAGATTTTCTTTATTTATAGAATAAAAGCTTTATTCTAAAGCTTTATTTTAAAGATTTCTAAAGATGTAAAGATTTTCTGTTTCCTACATGAAATGCCTTAAGCTCTCTAAGAAGCCCTGTTGTTTTTTGATCTTCAAAATAATACAAAATCAAATACTTGCTTTGAGATGGGGATGATAGTAACATATTTGGACAAGAGAATAGGAATGGGGAATGATTGCACCATTACTATGCTGTAGCCCTGGTACTATATAGGCATAATAATAATAAATAAAGATAGCTTATGCTTTTGTGTAGAGCATGTGAAAAATTATATTATCTCATTGTTTATGTTACTACAAGGACTATTTGGTAGCTAAAATTCCTAAAGCATCCTAACAAAATGCTATTGTAATTCCAAAATATAACTAACATAATGAGAACACACTGTTCTGCTATAGAGAAATATGTATAATTACAGTAGTAATGAGTTAAAGGTCAACTAGAGAAAGCTGATGAAAAACAAAATGATCAGTATATATGATCCTTCCACAGTACTGCTCTTGAAATGTGTTGAGTTTCAACTTCTATAATCTCTAGTCCACGCTACAACAGATGAGTAAACTAGCCTGGAACTATGGAAGTTGAAGAGGCACATAGCTGAAAGATACCCAGGCTAAGGAATGAACATCTGCTGTATACCATGTAAAACAGTGATAAGTATTAGCTGTTAGCAAAACTTTTCTACCTTTTGCTTTCTCTCACATTTTAACCATTGTTTTACATGAAATGTGCAATCATGCACAGCTACATTCCTGCAGTGTTTGATGTGTTAAATGACTCTGTGCTGAAGTATTATCAACACAAAGGGTAGGTACAAATGATTCCCATACTCGTGATATGCTTCAGCATAGCAAACTATACTATGATCAAACGAAATTCCAAAACCTCCACTGGATTTACCCACTATTTCCTCACAAAATCCACCAACTCCTGTAACTGGTATGAGCTTGAAGGCAGACTGATTTCAGAGTGCTGTACAGTAGTTTTAATTAACCACACTTTTGGAAATCCAGAGCACTTCTGCTTTAGGGAAATTTTTGCTAAATTCTTCAGAAAAACCAAAAGGCATCTGTACATTTCTATCAGAATTTTTCAAGCAAGAATATGTATTTCAGTTTTGTGGTGCTCACCTCATATTTGCCAGACCCTCAAACCAGTATAATCTTTATACACTTGGCATTGCATTTCCAAGTAACACTTTCCACAACCACACCCTATCGTTCTGTTAAGACCAAATCTAGTCATCACCCAGAATGTTTCATTCTTCTTAAACAAAAATAAATTAAATGCCATTGTTAACAACACCAGTCAATTGTTTTCAAAACTAGTAGTTATTAATATTATTCTATATTCATTTGGGAAGTAAGGAGGGGTTTAGTTTACATAACTCTTACAATATAATATTGTACAACAGTATTTCTTGACCTTGGTAACTCTGGATCTCAGCTCCCATGGCTGGCTAGAAACTCTTGAGACTTGAAGCCCACATAGCTTAGAGTTGTAAAGGTTGAGAAACACTGCAATACAATATTACAAACTGGCATACAACTGTTAATGAGAATGTTACAATTTCAGGAGAGCCCTGCTGGACCAGGACAAAAACTATTAAAGTCATTCACAGCCATCAGACATGTTCAGAAAGCTCAGAAGAGAAAGATGAGCTCAATCCTTATGAATATTATGAACAATAAATAACCTCCCCTAGTAAATAGCATTTAGGGCATGCTGCCTACAGCTATCAAGATTAGTTACTGATAGGCTTGATCTCCATGATTTATTTCTCCTTTAATCCTATTCCACCTGAGGCCACTGAGTTCAATAGTTTAACTATGCATTGTGTAAAGAAGCATTTCCTTTTGTCAGTCTTGAATCTCCCTATATATCATTTCACCAGATAAAGCTGGTGCTAATGACGTAGAAGAGAATCTAGGCAACTGCCATACTGATGTCTTGTAGGACAAGAACATTTCCTCATTAAATCTAATTATAACACTTAAGTGTCAGGATGGGGTCCAAATAAATAAATAAAATAAAAGATCAGAAACCCTGGAAGAAAAAAAAAAACATTTCCCCCTCATTGACAACAACCTTTCAACATTCCTTAACCCAACACCAATTCTTTATGGTGCTAATGACTTCACCAGATCCAGAAATATTTCTCAGGGAGAAGCTCAGAGCTTCTTTCTAGGTTTTTAGGAGAAAGCTCCTGAAGAAGGTACCTTTACTTTATGCTAATCAAGACATCCCAGTTTTTGCACTATCTAACTTCCCTGAGGACACCCTGCAATGTGACACCCTTCTGTCACAGAAAGGCTTGTGATAAGCAAAAGGGGTTTTGGTACTTTTCCTTCCCCTGCCCATTTGTTGTCACTGTTTCTTAGAATCCATCTGCTTTAAAAAGAAGAAAGTAAAACAAACAGCACCATGTTGACAGAGACTGATAACTATTCAGTCAACAGCTGGTTGTGTTCCTTATAGCGCCTTTCCTCCAAGACTGTTAGTTTTGCTAGTTAACTTTTGCTAGTTAGTGACGCTCTTAGGCAATTTTAATATTCTTATGAAGCTTCCCTTAAAACAGCCGTATTATGTAACTTTAGTGGTGAAACACACATTTAATATTTCTGCTACCTGCCTCTTGAACTTCTTCTAATTCAAGGGGGCAGGGAGTGAGAATAATATACTGCCTGCCAATCTTTAAAAAAATAATCTGAGGACGTATATCAATAGTCTAAGTTCATGTTGTGGGCTATTTTTATTCTTGTGCATCATTTCTATTTTGTTGTATAAAATTGCAAGATCGTTTTAAAATTATTTTGATTCTCAGTATCTATATGCCGCCTAGAGTCCACTTGGACTGAGGCATGGATAAATCTCATAAATGAATAAAAATGCTGGCATCTAACCATGTATCCAACTGTGATCAGCTGGGTGGACAGCAGCCTTGACTGCTGTTTGGCAATTGGTAAGTGACCGAAACTGACTGAAAAAAAGCCCATCCTGATATATAGGATGTCCTTATTTTTTCTCTTGTATGGAATTTAGAAGTGCAGATAAGGATTGGTTCGAATTCAGCAGCAGTACACAAGACTTGCAAAATAAGGGGTAGGGCCTCTGATCATGAGGTTGCAACTGTCATGCTGATTTTTTGCTCTCTTTGATGCGTGTCTTGATACTGGACACTACAGACCAAAAGTAAATTAATACCCCAGAAATTGACAAGGCATATATAGATAGTCTTTGACTTATGACCAGTTTCTTAGTGACAGTTCAAAGTTATGACGGCTCTACCCAGAGCTACAGTACTTATGAACTGGTTTTGAAGTTCCAAAGGCTGCCCACAGTCACATGACTGTATTTTGGGGGCTTGGCAACCAGCGCAATTTACAACTGTTTACAGCATCCTGTGGTCACATGACTGTGATTTACAATGCTTTTGCTAGAATCTGGTTTCTGGCAAAAAAATATCCATATGGGTTCATTTAACAATCATTGTGATCACTTAACAACCACCATTAAAAATTTTTTAATGTGCATATAAGAGAAAGGCTGGACAAGCCATTTAGGCAAATGCAGAAAAACAAGAAAATGAATACAAGTTGTAGTTTATTTAGATATATGTTTAAATTAATATGTATATTCATAATATATTTTAATAATAAAACATTATATTACTATTTCAATAATGTTTTAAAGTGCCAAGTTCTTTTCAATAATTTCAGTGTTTCCACATTAACTGGCTATTATACTAGATCATTGCACAAAATGTTGTTGAGTAACCAGGTAGAATATTTAATTGCTCAATTTCCTTTAGGTCCTTGTAAAAAAAAATTACCTTTTAAAAAGTTAACATTCCAACTTTACCATTTTTAAAAATTCCAGAGAACAAACCTGAATTACAATTGACTGGCAACTGCTGATATTATTACAACTCTGGTAGCCCTACTTGGCCCTATGCATCAAGTGTCACTGTTCTTCTGATGTCTCTGAACAGAACATACAGCATAATAATAGGATTGGAAGGGACCTTGGAGGTCTTCTAGTTCATCCCCCTGCCCATGGAGGAGATCCTATACCATTCCATACCATTCCCTGCCCATGGAGGAGATCCTACCAAGCCCCATTCTTTGGGCTTGATAGGATGGATATACGTGATCATAGAAAGAATAACAGAATAAAACAATAGAGTTAATAGAAGGGACCACAGAGATACTCCAGTCCAATCCCCCACCCAACTAGGAGACTCTATACCATTTCAGACAAATGGCTATCCATACTCTTCTTAAAAACGTCCAATATTGAGTGACAACACTGATAGATATTTGGGGAAAAAATCAAATAAGTTGGGGAAATAGGATGCTATATTCTGAAAATGTAATAGGAATAAGCCACAGTACAATAATTCATTGAAGGCTATATTTCTTCATAATCATTCTAACAAGTACGGTACATCTGAAACCCTACATTATAATTATCTTTGCAAAAATAAATTACATTTTGATTTATTTACAAGCTCTGAATATTGACTAGAACCTATACTTAGTGAAACATTTCTGGATGTTTGTGACCTAAATTAATTGATACATATGTAGATTATATCTCTCCCATGTAAAAAATGTAGTCATGTAAGTTATCATAATTAAATACCATTTCCTTGCTTGTTTAACACCTCCGAATTAGTACTTATTTTCAGTAAGCATCATTTTATTGATTTTCAATATCCTACTATCTGGACAAATTATTTGAACAAATGCTTTGTAGCTCCTTTTTGGCTTTAGCATTGTATCTCTCTCCTCTTCCTATTATCTTTATCATGCTTTTAATCTGTTTGTTTTTTTGTCACCTAAGTGTGTTAATGTTCACCTATCCATCACTCCAGGCCTATTTACAACTTTGTTTTCTTTTTCTGACTTTGAAAGGGGAACCATGTATCTTGTTTGCCCTGACTTCACCCAAGATTCTTTAATACATTCTACAAATTCTGCTCTTCGCAGGAAAATGGGTGTATGGCATAATTATAACAACAAGAAGTAAAAGGTGAGGGAATGCACAAAAGGGTTAAATGAATTTGGGACAAACTTTGAATATTCTAAATCAAAACCATAGACCATATACAACATGGGCAAAATCCAACTTACAAACCTGTCATATCAAAATTCATAAATAAATTATTTGTGCTTTGAAAGCACTTGAAATTCAAGTCTACCCGGAGCTTTTCATAAATGATGAAACCACTAATTATAATTGGTAGAGTATATATGTGTTCCTGATCATTCCTCCAATCATTTCATCTGTTCTCAGACTGAAGAAGTGAGGACTTTTAAAAAGTGGCAGAAACAGGTAGTCTTCAACTTACGACCACAAATGAGCCCAAAATTTATATTTCTAAGTGAGAAATTTGTTGTGAGTTTTTCCCCATTTTACTTTTTTTTTGCCCCATTTGTTAAGTGAATCACTGCAGTTGTTAAATTAGTAACATGGTTGTTAAATGAATCTGGCTTCCCCATTGATTCTTGCTTGTCAGAAGGTTGAAAAAAGAGATCACATGACCCCGGAATACTGCAACGGTCATAAATATGAACCAGTTGTCAAGCATCTGAATGTAAATCACATGACCATGGGGATGCTGCAATGGTCGTAAGTGTGAAAAATGGTCATAAGTCACTTTTTTCAGTGCCGTTGCAACTTCAAACGGTCACTAAATGTCCTATTGTAAGTCGAGGACTACCTGTATAACTCAAATTCCCTGATCTGCTGAGTCATCTTCTAGGATGCCAAATTCAGATTTGAGGTAGGATGAAGTAGTTGCAAGTTCTTCCTCCTCATAAGCTGCTCAGTGATGTGGAAAACAGAGCCATTCCTGAAATTATATGATATCTATGTACTACATATTCTACATATGTAGCATATAAATGTCTGACCACATGAAAAGCCCATGCTCCAACTACATTATTACTAGCAGAACTAGTGTGACTTCAGTTTGATTATTAATACACATTATTCAAGGGCACATTTCAACTTTTCAGAATCAGTTTCTTTGTGGTAATCTAAGCTGGTGCTTGCTTTTTTTTTTTTTTTTAATTAAAGGAACCTATGCTGCTGCAGCCTGAGCACACTTGCGGTTTACTCTGAGTATTATATATGCCACCTCAGCTTAATCTAAAGTCTGTAAACTAAATCTAGCTACTCATAGTTAATATTACTGTTAAAGAGCAAATTAAGCAAAGCATCCTAAAAAAATAACATATCAAGACCTTCCTGCTGATGTCTAATCTTTCTAGGGATTGCTGATGTAGTCCAGCAAATAGGGAGGGTACTGAGTATAGCTTTTCAGATACATTCATAAATCTAAGAAACCCAACATTAAATATCCCTTATGAAAAAAGCTCTTTTTCTTCCAGGCTTTAAATATGGGTTGATGATGATGGCAGCTTGAGTCAAAATGGGACATGCAAACATTCACAGTTGTTTTCAAACTGAGAGGCCCAATTGCATATTTGTCATTTATCAGATTATTCTATCTGGGCCATTTGTCTAATTTTATGTTTCTAGCTGTTTTTCTGTTTTTTCTAGTTTTGCACAACGTCCAGAATCCACTCAAGTTGGGTGGCCAATAAATCTGAATTAAAACAAAAATGTGTCCCATATCACTTGTTTTGACTTTAAAAGCAGAATATCATAAAATAAACCTGGCAAGCTACCATCCTTCCTTCTGGAGAAGAGAAGATAATTATGGGAAATATTTCAAAAGAGGAATGCTTATCCTTCTGAATTCTATTTGTCAAAGAGAATTGGATCTGCTTCTTCTTGCAAATGATACTCAGGGTCAAATGTATAATACTATTTACACTGCAGCCTGTCACAGAAGTTTAGGCTTCTTATGGCACATTAAAAATAAATATTTAATATTTAACATACTTCTAAATACCTCCATGTTTTGCTTTGAACTGTGTGTGGCACTAGATCTATCATATCCTCTCTAGAAAATGAATTGCAGAAACTATTTTTTTACCATAAAGACCTGGTAGCCACTAACCCAATGAAATCTCCTTACTTTTGATTCTGGCAGTACACAAATACAATGAGTCATCAATTGCCATTTATGAATACAGAGTTAATACCCAGCATCTAGCATCATAGGAATTGTAAAACAAGTTTTAACAAAATCTCATTATATAACTACTGTAATCATTTCCCAATTGCCCAGGCAGATAGCAATAGACATGGCGTCGTTTGGTTTGGCTTGACAGCTGGTCCACTAATGCTTTCAAAATGTATTCCAAAATATCCCACGTTAGCATTAAGCTCTCAATGGATAGGTTGCCTTTTCTGCATCTTTTTCTTTCTAGATCTTTTTCTTAGAGGACTAAGTAGACAAAATGAGGCAATTTAGTAGACTTGGATATTCCTATGACAAACTGACTGAATCAAGTTACTTTAATTCTGTTTTGAGTTAAATCTAATCCCCTTGAGGCTAGTTGAGTAGTTAAAGGAATCCTTGTTCAGTATTCTAATACACTATAGTTCTCTACTCATAAACAAACCCTAATCCAGTTATATATTGTGTATAAACTGGAATTAATGGTGTAAAGAAAAAGTTAAATATAAATTATATTTTCTCAACCCAGTGCCTAATGTGGACTTGAATTTTAATTCTCAGAATTTCCATAATAGCCTGAAAGATCAATTTGTGACAAGGAAGTCTAGCAGAGTGGGTCAGGGGAAGGAAAAACCTGACATCAATTAATCTTATTAGGAAGGATGTAGTCTTTCTTCCAAAGGTAATGATGGTATGTGAAAGCCATTTTGGTGATACGTAGACTAAGCTAGTGATCTGTATCATAGCTCAATTGTAGTTACAGGGATTATAAATGTTTTTAAAAGCTGGAGATGCAATTGGGGATGTATGAAGACAGCCTAACATTAAGAACCCAAAGAAAGCTAATACTGAACTGAAATCTACTAAACTGAAAACTGAAAACACAAAATTACAGAACATTACAGAATAATAGTAGCAATAGCACTTAGACTTATATTCACTTCGTGGTGCTTTACAGCCCTCTCTAAGAGTCAGCATGTTGCCCCCAACAATCTGGGTCCTTATTTTTACTGACCTCAGAAAGATGGAAGGCTGAGTCAACTTTGAGCCAGTCAGGATCAAACTCCTGGCAGTGGGCAGAGTTAGCCTGCAATACTGCATTCTAACCATTGTGCCACCACAGTTCTTGATAGAAATGTTCAATGTTCAGGATTCAGTCTGTTCACTCGGAACCTGAGCTTCTCATACTCCTTTTTTAATGATGTTGCTGTCACTTTGCACCACTACGTCGATCACCATCACTCTCTTCTGGTCCTTTTCATACTATCACAAACCTGAACGCATGGTGCGTACCACCAAGGAGGCATTAAAGAGAATCACTCAAGGACCCTGGCATCACAGGTTAGCCGATTTTCTCCTTGCACACCGCACACCTTGCACTGCTACAGGAAAGAGCCCAGCTGAACTACGCTGGGGTCGCAGACTCATCACGAAACTGGACAGGTTGCACCCAGACCAGGTGCCTTCACAGGTGTCACAACCGCGGGCACCTAGGAGACTCCAAGTGGGTGATCCGGTATGGGCCAGAAACTATGGGCCATCTTTGGATGACTGCTGTGGTATGCAAGGTCTCTGGGCCACTGTCCTACGAAGTGGCCTTGGAGGATGGTCGTGTGCTTAGACGCCACATTGACCAATTGCGCTGGAGGCTTCCTGGCCACGTTTCCGCTCCTGGCTCTGCTCTCAATTACGATTGTGGACCACAGTCTCTCCAAGAGGGCGCTTATCCAAATGCTCCAGGTGGGGGTCTTGCCATGGAGGCGGCTCCTGACTCTGGCAGAGGTCCCTGGCTAGGGGCAAATGGCCGTAAATCGGCTACTCAGGGTACCCCTGCTGCTGGTCTTGGGCTCGAGGGACAGTGCTCCCAAGAGGAGTCCAATGGAATTTTGGGGAACTCCACCCCACCAAGGGACTCGGGGAACTCAACCCCACCAAGGAACTCTGGTTTGGGTTTGGTGGATCCAGCCAGTCAGCAGTCAGGGGGAACCCCTGAGTTTTCTGGGCGACAAAGTCCTGGTTTGTTTTGCGCAAACCGGGAGCAGGCACTCCAGGCACCTATTCCTAATTCTCCACCTACAACTACACCTGCACCTAATCTGGCTCCACGAAGATCAGAGCGGGTTAAGGGTCCTCCTAAGTATTTAAAGGAATATGTAAGGTTCCTGTTTACTATACAGGAGGTTTACTAGTCCTCGCCATCTGAGGAAAACAATTGCAGTGCTGTACAGTTAATATTGTCAAAAAGTGAAAGTCTGTGTATATAACAGGGAGCTGAAGGTAATGGGTTGTAAGGAGTAAAGGTTGAATGTATAATGTGCCAACCGGCCTGCTATGATGTGTTTGTATGTAAAGTGTTAAACAATATGTTAAATTATTGTTTAATCCAAGGGGGGAGGGGTGTTATGTTCTGGGCCTTGCTGAGTCATTCGGCAAGGCTCAGGAAGGCTGCAGGAAGGTTGCAGAGACCCAGACAGACCACGTGTCTGCCCGGGATCCAGACAGGCTGTCTCCGGCCTTGCGCGCATGCGCAAGGCGGGAGAATGGCCTGCAATGATTGGATGTGCATTTCCTTGCAAGGGAATATAAAAGGCCAGTGGCCATTGTGTTCTTGCTTCTGTTCTGTGACTGTGTTTCAATAAAGAGATCCTTGTTGTGAACCAGCCTCGTCTCGATGTCTTCTTTGCAAGAACAGAACACCTATGTTCTTTAATATTTTTGATCAGTTAAAAATATCTGTTCATTTTTCCATGTTTCTGACCCAACAAATTAAAAGTCTCTTTTGCAGTTAAAAACATCTTTTTCAAACACATGTTTACTCGAGGACTAACATGTGAACACAGAAATAAAACAGTAAAAGAAACAGATTAAACTATTTGTTTATGAAACACACCATTGCTTATAGCTATATTAAATATCTATTTTCTGCTGCTTCATTTGCACTCCTGGAGGAAGTAAATTGAAAAATAATGTAAGACCAGTGAACTGAACATAGTTCTGCTTTCCTTTACATCAGCTATCAAGCTGATGAGGTTACATGTGAGTAATTGATAGCCAATTTTGGTTTGATACTTTATTTCTTTGTATATAAGTCTGCCTCCCCCAACCTGTTGTTCTTCAGATATGTTGGATTTCAGCTCCCATATTTTTCAGCCAGTATTACTAAAGGCACCAACTTGGAGCAGGTTAACATAAGAAAGTTCTTTCTTTATAAAAAAAGATACAAGAAACATTCTTTAGGAAGAAAGTTTTCAATACCTGGAATAGCAGATGTACAATTTAATGAAGACTTTGCTGACTATTATTAAGCAAATAATATATATTGAGTAGATTACACATTGTATCAAGCCAGAATGAGGCTTATCCATCTCTGCTCATTATAAGGTTAACAAACCTTATAAAAACAGAATTCTGAATACATTGCATCATGCAATGTATCATTTCCCCGATGATATTGGGAAAAGAGAATGAAGTCTCCTAAGTTATCGATCTTCTGAGGGCTTATCCCTTAAACTGTTCATATCCTGTATTGATGTTGTCTAGACTCTAGAGACTCTGAGCTGGCCTGAGAAAATTGTGACCTGATCAGGATGCTTTGGCAGCTACATGCCAAATGTTCAGTTTGGATTGCCAACAACCATGACTACCCACTGGACAATTCCTCTGCTGCTGTGCCCTGTCAGGAAAACAATTTCGAATTCCTTTCTTTTCTGTGGGCAGGCGTTACCGAACACATATGCGCATATATAAAATATAAAACAAAAATAAAAGCGCAGGATTCTTGCAAATATTTCTGTATGAAAAATGATAAACAAACCTATTCAGTGTGCAGTGCAATTTGAATAAGAGCCTATTCATCTGTGAGAAAAAATCTATGTGGTTGCTAGATGTAGTAAACATCTGGATGGCACATAATCATCTGTGAGAAGTAAATTATGTATCATAGAACAACTGGAAGATTTGAACTAAATGATTATTTCAAACCAACTTTGATCTACACCTTTTAATAAATCCAGTAACCACTTGGTTTTCATCAAGAGTAAAGACAGTTAAATTGAAAATAGGCCCCAGCATCAGAATCACTATTTTTTATAAATACAGTATAATCTGAGTAAGACATCAATTGCAAAATGATAAAGCTCTCATTGGAAAGAGTTCTTGGGAGTTTCCAAGTCATGCATTCAGCTTGTCTAAGGCTTTTGATATAAGCTGTATGATATTTAATTACATTCAGATAAAGAGTTCTACTCCAAGCAAATGCTTGCAATACACAGTAAGAGCCAAATCTGATGCAGATTGTCTTCCACTAACCTCATGCTTTCATTTTGGTTTTATGGGTTCTTCATTTCTTCACTGCAGAATAAAAGTTTTGACGGGATAGGGAGGAATGGAGGGGGTGGGGATTAACACTGGATGTTTTTCTGATCTAAACCTCCTCCGCCAAAAGTTTCTGGTAGCCTCCTGTATGGGAAAATATCAGTATCATTCCTGATAATCTTCTTCCTCTAGTAAGGCTGATAGCAGCTGGGTGGACAAGCTATGATAAATGGCACTGAAAGAAAAGAGATATTTTTTCCAACATTTTCCAATCAAATTACTACTTTCCTATAATTGCCCTTTGATCTAGTAATAAAATTCTTGCATCACAGACAGTTTGGCCCAGGTGGTGCAACAGAAAAAGGTGGGCTTAAACCAGGAACATCTAGGAACAAGTTTCTTTTCTATCTAAAAAGCAGTAGACTTTGGGACAGAAATATTCATTCTTATGGAGAAGGTGAAAATGAAGCTTCTTGATCTATTTCAGAAATATTCTCTTGCCAGAATGCAGATGAAATTACGTACAAATAAGGCAGTTTACATTTTAATCGCAAAAGAATGATTAATAGATAAAAACAAAAACTCCAGTAACATTGTAGTTGGAAAAAAAAAACATAATAGGCAGTAATATTAAAAAATTCAGTACTTTCCAGCAGACATTGGGACAAGTTAGCTTTACTGTATAGTATCAGGAGGGAGAAATCCATAGTACAGTTAAGAAAAAGTTATCCTGGAAAGTTTCTTCCAAACAAATTTCAAAACAGAAAAAAAAGCCGAACTGTCAGCACTTACATAGTATTATTTATTATTTCAATTTATACCCAAACTTTTTATTCATGCAAACCTAAGACCGCTAGTTATTTACATGAAATGAAATCATTACAATATAAACAACTAAAATTGAGTGGAAATTGCTAAACTTCAAGACTGAAAATCTTGGTTCTCTTCCTGAAAGCAAAGAATGGGCTAAACTTTGAATGAATTCCCTGGCTTTACTACGGAGTACAAATCTGGAAATATGTGTCCATGAAGATTCTCTGTCATCCAGGTAGAGTTTTCTTATTGGTTCAAAAGTTTTCACTCCATATCCAAGTAGCTTCTTCAGTCTGAGTGAGTTGGCTAGACTCAGACTGAAGAAGCTACTTGGATAAGCAGCAAAACGTTTCAAACCAACAAAAAAAGAAGTCCAGTTGCCATGACTCAACTTCCAGACATTTGGAAGTAATGCATATTCCTAAGTGAAGAAAGCAACATCTAGAGAAAAAGATTTTTCAGGTAACTCTTAGAAATATCAATTCAATTTGGAAGAAGGGATGGGGAAAATAAGAGTTACAAATGGAAGGTGATTATCTGAATTGCTTGCAAAATTGCATGAAAGAAGTATGGTGGCTGCATAATAAAACCTTGCCTGAAAGCATCCCAAGTCTTTTCCATCTGTGAAAAGTGATTAAAAAATAAATGACTGTTGCTGTGAACTTAACTTCCCAAATAAACCTTTCCCTGGATAAGAAAATCTACATCTGATCTAGATGGATATCTGCATTTCACCATGCACAAATCATCAGGTCATTGTGTATGAAACTTCTTTCAAACCATAGATAAGGACATTTTTAAATGGTGACCATAGCAGCTTTCTTTAGTCTCACAGTAGAAAAGCACAATGCCTGCTTGAAAAACTCATGAATCATATCAACCCCCCTTTAAAAAGCACTCGTTCCTTAAAGACCATAGTTCATGGTCATTAATTATTTCTTGCTATTAACAACTGGTACTCAGGCATATTCAGATTAAAAATGAAAAACACAATCCCAGATACATGGACACACTACTAATTGAAATAATAGGTTTCATAATAATAGAGACTGACATTTTTTTTAAACAATTGAAATTGTGAAAATTACACGAGGAAAAGGAGTCCAATAAAAAGTAGTTTTTATATACTTCCTAGACTTAATTCCAGGCAGCCATCAATCTCCATCAGATTTACTATAGGTTAGGAAGTTTATTTATAAATTTATTCAATTTATAAACTACCCATTTCATATATGTGACTCTGGGTGGCGAACGTACAGCATTAAAATATCAAGAACAATATACAAAATGCAAATAAAACAAAAACATTAAAATAATATTAAAACATAAACATAATCAGCAGTGAATTCAAAGTATTCATGACAGTCATTACTTCTATTGAGCAGGCTCTACATGACAGCCAGATTCCTAAGAGGAATCACAAACTAATTGTCAATAGACAATTTACTATCTAAATTCCAGGGCACGGGAGTGTGTGTGTGATGTTCCAAAGGGTGGGTGCCATGGCAGAAAAATCTTATCATCTTGGGCTCCATCAGATGGTACGCAGTAATGGAAGGGGACCTATAACATTTCTTTCCTGCCAGATCTGATAGAACTGGTAGATGTAACCAGGAGAGGCAATCCCTCAAGTAATTGAATGATTCTAATTTAGTCAATGGAAGCCTTTTAACTGTTGCTACTACAAAACTATTAGCAATGTGAAATCTCTTCTGGTCTACTCTTGATTAACCTGCAATTTAGAAATAGTTTCCAATTTATCTCCCACCCTATTCTATGGCACCATGCTTTTTCTTAGAAAGTTAATGTCAGATCTACAAGCACCTGAAAAAAAGCCACCCTGCCACAGCTGGTACATATAAATACCTTAAACCAAACCAAAGAAACATGGATGCTTGAGGTTTTACTATTTTTAAAATGAAAGGCTACCCAGCTATTGAAGTTTATTCTATGCTAAGGCTGCTCCATGTAGAATTCTGCAATAGAAAGCAATTGCATTGTAGCTTCATCTCTGGAATAGTAAGAAACTCAATGTGGCCTCACCCTGAGATAAAAGTTTAAAAGGGAGCTGAACTACAAGCATTATTTTAAAGATAAGAAGTTGGGTTATTTATTCCTATAAGCATTTCCAGAAGAAAGATTTCATCCCTCAGACTTGCATATTTCTCTACTCATATTCAGATGTGATATCTATGTATAAGAAATACTTGGGCCTTTGGGGCCAGTTGATCTCATCCTCAGCATCCTGCTGTTCCAGCCCTGACTTCTAGGTCCCTAGTTTGCAAAAAATGCATTGCCTTAATGTTCGCTTGAAGTAAGTAGATGTTTCTGCATCACCTGGTATTGCTTCTACTACCAGGGATTAAGTGAACACAAATACTGTATTATAGGTAATGTGAGAGGTAGTGAAATATGCACCAGACTAGTGGACATGCAACCCTGAGACTCTTACATACATTTCTGTATACCCATTTGAGACCTGTCTAAACAAAAGCATTGGAGGCAGGCCTTGAATAGGTAGATCCATACGTAAATGCACTTCTACATCCTACTTATATATACCTTTGCTTCTGTCTCTCATGGAAAATATTATGCTCCCTTCCTAGCAGGCCATTTAAAGATTAACCAGTCTGATATCACTCTTTTAATCACGAGAAAAATGCAAAACAATACTGATTTTTCAAACATGCATTATTTCAGGTATATATTACAGTGTATATGAGTACAGATAGTCCTTGATTTTTAACCATTTGTTTAGTGACCATTCAAAGTTACAACGGCACTGAAAAAAGTAACTTACTACCAATCCTAACACTTAGAACTGTCACAGCATCTCTATGGTTATATGATCAACATTTGGGCACTTGGTAACCAGCATGTATTTATGATGTTTGTAGTATCCTGGGGTCATGTGATTGCCATTTGTGACCTTTCCTGTCAATGTCCAACAAGCAAAGTCATGGGGGAAGCTGGATTTGCTTAACAACTGCAGTGATTTGTTTAACAACCATGAGGGGAGGGGGAAAAGGATAGATGAAGAAAAGCCAGCAACACTAATGGATGCCACCTGAAAATGAACAAGCACTGTAGCACAGCACCTAAAAAAACCCATGAAAATTTGGGCTATATTAAGAAAACACTGAACCTGCAGCAGCAGGAAGCATTCCATTATACTCTGCTCGGTTCCATCTGAACTCCTGTATCCAGTTATGGCACCATACTTTAAAAGGGACATAGATAAGCTACAAGTTCAGAGGTATCCCAGGACCATAAGGGATCTGCAAAGCAAATCTTATTAGGAATGCATGAAAGAGATAAGCATGTTAGCATACAAAAGAGAAGATGGAGGAAAGCACTGATGGCAATCTACAAAACCTAAAGGGCTTCCACTTGCAAGAAAAGATAAACCCATTTTATGTTGACACCAACAAGGAGCAGTAGAGGAAAATTAAAAGAAAAGAAATTCAGTTGAATATTAGGAGAAATTTCCTGATGATAAGTCCCATTAAGAGATGGACAATCTGTTTACCTCATGATAGGCTCTCTCATTGGAGGATTTAAAGTCAGGGGCTTGATTGTTATCTGTAGGAAGTAGTTTAATAGATTCCTGCACTCGGGGTTGGATTGTTATTTATAGATCCTTTCCAACTCATATATTCTTCAGTACTATTAATTAAGATATCACTATGGGTTTTTTCAAATGCTTCTATCGCAGCAGAAGAAATCCAGAAATCAGGATAGACAGCACCATGACAATAGTTGTGGACTTTGAGGCAAATCTACTTAGAGAAGGAAGGCTAAAGTAATATTTTTGTAATAAGGACAATGAAACAATGACCAAGGACTAGTGTGCACAAGTCTGCCCAACTGGGCAGGAAGAAGGCAGAAGAAGCTATTCAAAAACAAAAAACACTGAACAGTAAGTAGTGTGGCCAGTGAAGGATCTACTGTGGGTTGTGTCTCTCTCAGTAAAACAAACCTCAAAGGATGTCTATGGAGATTCTCAATCATCGTAGTTATGGTTGTCCCAAAGGGGTTTTTTCCAAAAGCCAACTGGACTTTGTTTTCTTTGAAAATGTTTCGCTTCTCATGAAAGAAGCTTCTTCAGTTCATTCATCTTCAGAACTGCAGAAGCTTCTTGGATGAGAAGCGAAACATTTTCAAAGAAAAAAAAAATCAAGAAAGTCCATTTGCCTTTTGGAAAAAGCACCTTTGGGAAAACCCCAAATGACTGGGGAAAACTTGGAAGAAGGAATGCTATGTATGTTACTTGAAATTCCTGCGGGAAACCAAATATATAAAATCAGGTTTGTTATCTATTACATGAATTTGGGGAGAGCTGACTTGAATTATTTATTAATATAGAAATAAAGAACCCTACCCATAGCTCCACTTCATGATATTGTACTTCTGCTCTTAGATAGGAAGTTGATTAATCTCTATTGCAGAAAGAAAATCAGAAATTCAAAATTTTACTGAACATGCTAAGCCTGCTTAACAAGCTTGGTTTCAAAAAGCTAGTATGATTTTTAAGGTGCTGGACAGGGAGTGTGGACACTTGAATTCATCCTCAGGTTTGTCCATAAACTTGCAGGAGTCAAAACTTGAAGACATTCCCCCTCCCACCACAAAATATCTGGCTTAGACATGGATATTTCATGAATGGCCTTTTCTGATTATCATTCTACAAGTCATTATAGACACTTTCCTCAGTATCCTTGCCATGTAAAGAATTTTTGTCAATTGAATCAAGTTAGTGACCCATGCAGCTCAGATTTATTTATATATATTATTACTGGATCTATACCTTGTTTGTTCCAACATTCTATACAGCGTACAACAATAAAATCTGAAGCAAAAATTTAACAAAGCAAACATTATTTTCAATAATTAAAAATAATCATTAAAGGGTTGGCAAAAGAGACCAGTTTTTATCATCCAAATGTGGGTGAGCAGGAACCAAACACACTTCCATAGGGTGACATTCTATAGCCAAGGAGCTGCTCAGGAAATGGTCCTTTCCAATATATATTATAGTTGAATTTCTGGCCAAAAGGCATCTTTAAAAGGTCTTTTTCCACTGATCTAAGCAATTAGTCAGTTACATAGTAGATAGGAGAAATGGATGGACTTTCCAGTCCAGGGGTGTCCAACCTTGGCAACTTTAAATCAACTGTTGAAGTCCACAATTTTTAAAGGTTGGACAGCCCTGTTCTAGTCAATGAAACAAACTTCCTATATGTCTATGGAGATTCTCAGTCATCCAGGTCATGTCCAGTTGCCTTTTGAAAAAAAAAGTACCTTTGAGGAAACTTCCTATATATTACAGCAATGCCATCTTGTGTCCAGCTCTAGGCTGCTGCATCACAGGGTAGCCCAATGGACAGATTGGAAGATAATGATTTGTATTGTTTCTCTAATACATACTGAGTCAATATTTTTATTGTGGGTTAAATTGTGGATAATAGCAGTTTTGCCAGAATTTGATCTGGTATTAAGCAGCTTTAGGTTGGAGTACTCACCATTTATGTCACCTATACTTCTTTGGTCATTCTCCAAGGTAACCTACTTGAAAAAGCCAGGAGCTGAATCTGGCATCTTTTGTATGAAATAAGATATACTGTATTATACTGAGATATAAGCCATTTTACTTTGTTGATGTTCCAGCTCCCAACCTTTGTTATTCCACTATAATACTATCAGGGAAGATTCAAATACAGTCTTATATAGCATGCTTATAGTTTAGCCCTTTGCCTTGTTTTTGTCAGTTGTTTTCTCTATCTACCCTAAGTCAATTCTACTGTGCCAAATGTTTGCCTTTAGTACAATCTGACCTACAGAGGCTCCTATGTCTTACCTCTCCCCACAAAATAAAATAAAATAAAATAAAAAAACAGGCAGGCAAGCAAACAAAAAACGGGCTGCTATTTCTGTCCAGATGCCTCCTGTGCCAGATGTGGCTTTTCTTGGGTATTTACAAGTGATTGGTTCAATGGAAGTAAGTTGTCTCAAATAGAACAGGTGTCTGGCCCTTTCAGCCAAGATGCATTTTTCTTATGATTATATCAACAAACCTATTTCAACTGCCAATGCCAGATGAGAAGACTTCATTTATTCAAAGAGGAAAAGAAACTGAGCACAGAGGCAGTGGCAGTTGTTCACAGGTGAGGCACAAACTGAAGAATCTTGCTTAGTTATAAGAATGAAGGCCCTATTAGTTTTTTGTTACAGATAAATAAATGAAAATGGAGACAAAATAGCCAATCTCATTGAAAGACAAACTCTGCAAGATGAATTCATCTAAAAAAAAACCCCTGAAATTGCAAGATGGGAGGAGAACTTAGTTTAAGTAGCCAAAAACAGAATAACAACAACAATAACAACCTATTGAACCTATTTAGACAAGCACATTTTACTGATTTTTATTATAATTGTATTACTTCTACTATTAAGAGGCAGAAGCTTTTGTGACCCGTAGTTCACTTTATCAGGTCAATAAAATTGTAAGTCTGAATAGCTATTACCAGACTCCTTCTCATTTCTGAATTAGCAAGCAACTTTCTGCCAACTGCTTGCCCATTCACATTTGTATATATGCATTGTATTCTTGCATCTTTTAACATAACTGAAACAAACCCAGAGTGTTTCTCTTCAGTCTCACTACATACTGTACTTATTTGCTGTAGCCTCTAACACAGGGGTCCCCAGCCCCCCGTCTGTGACCCAGTGCCGGGCCGCAGCCCTTTTGGAACTGGGCTGCGGAAATGGTACGCATGCACGAAGCTGCATTTGTGAAAACAAATGATTTAAATCAACAAGAGGCATTGTGTGACCATAGCTTTTATTGTTTTTAAGGGAGGAACCACCATAGTGTTGTTCTATTCTGATTTCATGGCCCTCCTTTGTGAAGTTCTGGAAACTGCTGGTTAACAAAGTGAAACTATACTGCCCATCAGAGCTGCCATTGGCTTGCAGCACTAGTCAAGGATGGCCCCCTTTCATTACTGATTGTTCTCTCTCATTTCACTCCACATATCTCTTACATGCCTGTGACCAGTCAGCTGGCTATTAGCACTCTTTAAGTAGACTGCGAGGCTACAGGCATGCCCTTGTGCATCTAATACCGTAGCTATTAGTTAAGCAAATTGACAGGTGGCTAACTATAGCATTCCCGGCATCTGCCATGACTAGCCCAGCTCTGCCTAACCCATATAGTAGGAATAATTAATGGTTCTTTTTCTGCTGGCAGGTAATGCATGGCAAGAAGAGAAATGAAGCCAGGAGAACCTTTCAGTTAAGTTCCTTAACTTGTTCCTCAGTAGACTAGTAAGACAGCACATTGTTCCTGTGGAAAAATAAGGTTTTGTACAAAGCGGCAAATTTGATGTCAGCATACTTTTCTTCTGGCTAAAGAGCTAGATCACAATTGTTCAAGCTGTGGAGTCTAGATTGCTGATTAAGAAGCAAAGTACTACAGAATAAATTGACTGAGTTTGAGTGAACTTGCTCTTAATCAAATTTTCATGGAACTATAGAAAGACAATTTGCAAAACCTGGACTGGATGATGATACCTTAATGGAAACACCCATAGTATTCTTTTTCTATTTCTTACTAATATTCTCGACTTTGACTGATCTGGTTCTTGGCTGTGTATGCTCCTTGTATTTTTGACCCTGGCTTGTAGAGTATTGGACAGAGAAGAATAAACTGATGTCTACAATCTGTTCTGGAGGAAGCAACACTTCTCCCTCAAAGAACTCAATTTGTAACCTTGTGGTGCTCCTGGACCCACCTATTGGGTCTTTATCAAATGGAATGGTACTTGTGGCCCAGAATGCCTATTAACATTTTAAAGTGATATTCTAGTTATTACCAGGAGATAATTTGGTAACAGCAATCCATACTAGAGGAATCTGACTGAATTACTATTGTTATGTTGTGAACAGAATTACCATCAAATATGGGATCAAATATGGCTGTGTGCATTTTAATTGGAAATATCTTTATATACTGGTCATTTTCACTTGCACTGCTTTCAATTTCCTATAAAGCTCTTCATAGCTTGGGGTCTTGGTATGTGCTGATATGGATCCTGGAGTTCACTTTGGCATTTGCCAGATATCCTTTGAAGCATTCAGGTTGGCTTACTGTGGAGATAGTCTTTTGTGTTCCAAGAAAGCTGATACAATAAAAACTTGGATAGTTTTAAAAAAATATTATAAAGATAAGCTTATAATTAAAACTGTGCGTTTCTACTTCACTAACTACTCAAAATCCAGAAATATTTCCTATATTGTATTTACTAACTGGGCTATTGTGACATATCTTGAATATGGTTGTATAAGTATCATTAACATCTACTGATTACAGTATTGTTTTGTGTGTGCGTGTATGTATGTGTGTGTGTGTATATATACACACACACACACACACACAATCATGCTAGGTTTCTTCATGAAAAAAATGGCAGAAGGTCCAATTAGCAACAATATTTAGTAATTACATGCTTATTGTTTTACTGCTCTTATTTTAAAAAAATGCTTTAGGCAATACTACAGCTTGAAAACATTGATTAGAGAGTAATACTGATTGATTGATTATATTTATCCTGCCTTTATCATTTCTATAAATAATGGAAGGTGGCAAACATACACAATACTCTTTCTTCCTCCTATTTTTATCCCAAACAACAACCCTGTGAGGTTAGGTTGGGTTGGGTTGGGTTGAGAGAGAGTAACTGACCCAAAGTCATCCAGCTGGCTTTCGTGACTATGCAAATATAAATAAGAAGTTTGTGTTTGTGTGAGTGTGTTCATTCATTCCTAGTCTTAATAGCTGAAACTCATTTTAAAAAAAGCAACGAACAACAGTGTGAGAAGTTAGGAATCTCTCTACACAAACCACCAAAGATGCCCATAAAACTGGTCACTAAGATGAATCTTTAAAATTCAACAGAAAAAAAACACGGCCTTTTCAGAGACCTGCTAACAAGATTTAAGGAGACAAATATAGACTCAGAGAGTAAGAGCAGATGATATAGAGGGGGAGGCACAAAGAAAAGAAGGATGAGATACATTTACCACAGTCCCCAGAGTAGTGAGGGTAAACAGACAAATGTCAATGAAGCTTGTCTTAGCCTCCCAGCTGGTGCAGATCCCCAGGGTGGCTCATGGGCTGCGTCTTGGCAGCTGGGCTTCACAAGGCTTTATCGGCAACAATTTTCACCCTTTCAACTGACTGTATGACTCCCAAAAGGGTGGGAATGTGACTACTGTGATGTGTTCCTATATTTACCTATTGTTGTCCTTTCATTCTTCTATTGCAAATGACAGTGCTGACAGATACAGATACTGCCCACCCAAAGACCAGTTATATTGGTTGGTCGTATGGACTCACAACTTTTTCTCTTTCCTCCCTGCATCCATAAATACTAATTATTTTCTGACTTTGTAATTTCTTGCCATTCACATTGGCACCTGAACACCTTGGCAAAACAAGTGCTATTCCTACACTGTATTTAATTCCTAATCCAAGATTTAAACAATTTTATGCCAATATTTTCTGTACTACAGTGTAATTTTTGCTTAAGAAAGCTAGGTTCTGCAAACTTCATTGTACAATCTCTCCTCTCTACGCTTCAGGTATCTAGACCAGCCTTGATCTGCAATTGGTAAATTCCCTGGGAAAGTCTTTATTTTAAATGGGAAGACAGCAGATATTCGCTATTGGCTGTTCATCAGCCAATGATATCATCAAGTATTTTCTCTTCTCTTGCTAACCAGTGTTGACAGTATATGCTAGGAGCCTCCAACTTTGGCAACTTTAAGACTTATGGACTTCAACTCCCAGAATTCCTCAACCAGCCATACTGGCTGAGGAGTTCTGGGAGTTGAAGTCCACAATTCTTAAACTTGCTACTGTTGGAGACCCCTGGCATATGCCATTAATTATTCAGGGTAACAAGGAAAGTCAGGTCACCCTATTATTATCTTATTTCAGTACAAGAGTTTTCTGGTGAGGAAAAGCTCTCAAATTCAATTTGAAATTTGAAAAACAAGCTCTCCCTCCTCTGTCATTTATTTGTTGAAAAGTAACACTTTAAAGCAGGGATGTTAAACTGCCGGCACGCGGGTCGGTTTCATCATACCGAAGCCGCGCCCACCCCATTGCCGGCAATGCAAAAAGAGTCGCGATATGTCGCAACACGTCACGTGACGTGGCAAGTTTGACACCCGTGCTTTAAAGATATTTACACCAACCAGAAAAGACTGCAAAGTGGTCTTCAAAACCTATAGACATACAACATGCCAAGGAGTTATTGTAGCAAATCAAGAAGGAATCTTGTGGCTTGTTACTCTAACTAATTGAATATGTCATAACTCCTCAATAAATAGTGTGATACCTGGCAGCATCAGTAGTCCACCAAGATATTCCTTGATGCCTAATAAGTTCCTTGTTTATCCATTTTTATTTCTTTAGATTTTTTTAATTAAATGAATTAACTGGAAGCTAGTAAGCAATAAAGCACCTATCTCAAACATAACCAGCAGTTTCCAATAAAGACATTGTGCTTCAGATGGATTACAGAAGCATTCTTAAAAAACAAAGTGGTGGATGGCTTCATCCCTGTGTTTGTCTCTTGACAAATGTGATTGGTTTTACCTCCCATGGTAATTGCTTTGTAAGTCTACCTGCCTTTAACTCACACTCAAAAATTCTAGTATGTCTACAGTCCTCAAAAGAGGATCCCTGAGACAAGTAATAGGAAAGGAGGAATAATACACAGGCAGCAGATTTAAGGCATTTCTCTAACTCTGCTACTATATTTTCACTCTCCAGTCCCTGCAAACACCTCATCCCCATTATCTTAACTTCTGCTATGTCAGTGAGGGTCCTAAGTGGCCATAGAATCACTACAATAGAAGGAACCCTTTAAGCCACGGGTGTCAAACTCGCCACATCACGTGATGTGTCGCGACGTAGCACGACTTTTTTTGCACTGCCGGAGCTGGGGTGGGCACGGCCTCTGTATGATGCAACCAGCCCGCGGGGTGGCAGTTTGACACCCTTGCTTTAAGCCATCAAAACTATTTCCTTGCTCAGTACAGGAATTCATATTAAAGCATTCTGTCTGGGCTATCTTGTTTCTGCTTAACATATCCAGTGAAAGGAAGCCCATTCTCTCCCTGCCTAATTAGTAAGTTATCATTAAGAGAAGTCAGGGATTTCATGGAAGCATTAATGCTCAGCAGAGTTATCTCCCAACAGTTCTTATGGTAAATAAAATCCCATCACTATGATTTCACTTGCGTATGAAAGAAAACAGTTTCCTTTTGGAAGTTATCTACCATATATCTATATTGTCTCCTTAATTTGGTAGATGATAGACACCAGTTGCAAATTTTATAGTCCAAACAAAGCCTAAGGATTCATTCTTTGTACTGGAAATTATTTCAAAAAGGAAACAACTTTTTTTCTTGGGATGCTTTTTTTCATCTTCTGTAGTATAGGCCTTTATTATATGGAAGAAAAACTACAATTTAGGAGTAAAACACGTATTTTTCAAACTGTAATGAAGTTGATCTAATGCCACCTGACCTTCATAAGAAAGACAGCTACTTTTTCAAACAGGATCTTCCTAAGTGAAGATCACTTTACATGCAGCAAAAGGAGAGATTCTTCACTCCTCTCTTTAGGAAGATCATTCATTCTTCTGAAAACTGCAAATAATTCTTTGAGAAAAGAGAGAAGCAAAAAGTTGAATCAGAGAACAGCATTCCTGAATTTTGAAGACAGATTTTGTTTAAAACAAAATTTGGTTCTATTTATCCCTTAGGAGATTGATCTATTGTCTCATAAAGAAGGAAGGGAAAGGAAGGGTGATTTTCCTAACTATACATCTTAATATTATAATGCCAGGAAATATCACGAAGTCTATCTCAGCCATACACTGGCCTAAGAGGAGAGGACATCAGTTTGTCTGCTTTCTAGAAGATAGGTGATGGCAGAGCTGTTAACTCAGAAGACCTTTGAGAGAGGATGGTTCAAACCTTCAATGTTTAACATAGGGCAGGGGTCTTCAAACATGGCCCTTTTATGACTTGTGGACTTCAATTCCCAGAATTCCTCAGCCAGCATGCCTGGCTGAGGAATTCTGGGACTTGAAGTCCACAAGTCATAAAAGGGCCAAGTTTGAAGACCCCTGCCATAGGGGCTCAGCTGTGTGGTAAAGTTTTCAGATTCATCTTTTGTTAAAAGGAGTGTGACTGGAAAAGACCTGACGTGAGACTCTAGTTTCAGACAAGGTGCTAAGCAGAGAAGACGAACGTACGCTGACTCAAATATAGCTTTTGATCCCAAATGAATGTTAGGAGATCATAGTCTTTGAAAACAAATTTGCATTATACCATCTAAATCTCAAGGCTAACTTTAAAATCACAAGTTTAGAAAAAAATACTGTATTTGAGAATTCACTTTTATCTAACAAAGTGCAAGTTCACAGCACATGGATTTTTTTTTTAATTGAAGAAATAAAAGAATTTTCCAGCCTCAGTATCCAACAATGAAGGTTAATAGCAAATAGCAGGAGGGGCAAGTGACAAAACATGCATTATGAAATTGTAACACAAGCTGCCCCTTACATAATTGCCTACTAGACTGCAGCGCAAGTGCAAAAAGGTGGGACTTGTATTGTGGAGGTCTTAATATATGTATTTTGTCATTTTTATATCATTGTAGTTCGTAACAGACATTATGATTAGCAAGACCGAATGATCATTACATTTTTATTCAATATTGATTTCTCATTAGATTCCTGACTGATGCCAAAATGTTGCTTTTCTACAATCTTCTGGAAGTGAAATTAAAACAATGGCTCCATATACAGTAACACATTTATTTTCCTGATAAAAATCCAGCATTTTTTCTTATAAATAAGTAATTTTCTTATTCAAAAATATATGGAAACCTCAATTTCTCCTTATATCAATCTCCCAGTAATTTCTCCTTGCTTCTATGTTTTAATGAAACCAACTGTTGCTTCCTTGGTATAATTGGTGCAGTATTTATGAACTGGTGCAAAGGTTTAAATTCTAAACATATTGATTTGGGAGTGAAGAGTTTGGGTTCAGCCAAAACGTTGGTGACCTTTCAGAGTAAGCCCCACTAGGGGGTTTCCTTCAGGATCAACATGCATCAAATGATATTGCTAATTAAATAGTTCCTGACCTAGCAGAAACAGAATGGCTGGGTTTTTGCTTTACTGCTAAAATTACTTATTACTTGTCATTCCTGCAACTGTACAATTGCACTTCTAAAAACAGAATTAAACAAAAGTGAGGAGAAACCCGAGTGCCTCTAAGGAAGAATTTAATTATTAAAATATTTACTGAGATCCAGAAATAGAAACTGATGAAGGGGAATTCAAGTATGCAGTGGCCCCATGCAAGAGAGCAAGAAGCAGGCAAAGAGCCATTTCAAAAGGATAGGACAGGGCAAAAAATACTATACGTCAAAGACAGCCTTATAAAGTCTCTGTGGCACTCTGTGCTGGAATAAAACTGGTTAGCAACAGTGATGTTATCTGGACTCTCAAAGAAGCCAAGTACGGTAAGGGTCCATTTCAGGCTAAACACTCATTTGGAAGCATCAAGGTCTCTTTTTTTTCGTTTGCCTTAGTGAACAGACTTCGGTTGCATGCTGTGCCCGTTGGGAAGGAGGATTCCCCCCTCCCAACAAGGAACACACACCCTGCTGGTGCTCCACCCTTTCTGCGGTTTCCTGAATGCTTTGTCGTAGATTTGCTGAAGATCATTGTGAGAAACCCAAATGTGGTAAAATGCAAAGATAAGTGACCCTTTTTGAGAAAGAAAGACATGCCAATACAGGTTGTGGCAGCAAAGCTGCTACTGCTGTCGTCTTGCAGCACCTTATTATTTGCAAAGCTTTCATAGCAATGCAAGAGCATTGCAGGGAAGCTAGCTCCCTACCCACCATTTCATCTGTGATGGTGCAGAGGATACTTCCTTCCTTTCCACACTCCAGCAAAAGACTATAACTTGCTTTGGTTTTTGAATAAAGATGCCCATTGAATTCTCTATATGCATCCTATAGCAGAAGGGAAAAAACTACAGTCCTTCTTGCAAGGTCACTTGCACAAAGTTGGTTCTTCTAACTTGTTTCTCCCACTTGCACTATTGTGCAGAATCTTCATAGTTGTTCCTTGGGGACTGGAAAAAGGAGAAATGGGAAAAAAGCAAAGGGCATCTAGATGGTCATAGGCACTATGGGAAACTAGGAGCCCCAGCCTTCCCCCTGCAGCACTTTATTTCCTCAGTGCATTTTCTTGTGAGGAAAAAAAAAGAGGATTATGGGAAAAGTAGCTAAAAACCTCATCCATTCAATTGCCAGTGCAGGGTGAGGGATAGGGCAAGGAGGAGAAACTCCAGGAGGCAGGCAGCAGAACAAGACCAGAACTCCTATCAAGCGGAAACTGCCAGATCCTCTTACCTCCAGAGGAAAAACAGCAAAAATGTTCTGAAGCTGTAACTGGGCAGTAGTTAACCAATTTAGTTTCTCAAAACCCAAAATCTTTTTATTTATTTGGTACGCTCTGATAACTATAAAAAGATTGTTATTTTTAAATTTGTAAATGATAGATTGCATGAAGAGGATGTTAGGCTGATATTATGTGGATGAATTCACTGCTGTTTCTAACCTCCAAATCTCAAACTTCTTGACAAATAAAGCCACTCTTTGACTGCTGATCACATGCCTTTCTATGGCAGTCTATTGACTCTATCATTACTCCAAAGCAATTTTGGTGTGTAAATTTTAATCCGATATCTAAGGTGGATCATTAAATGTGCAGTACCATTACATTGATTGAATGTAGAGAATTCACCATCATTTGACTTAATTTGCCAACTGAGTGATTTCTGAAAAATGTATAAGATTCTTCTGAAACTCATGTTCAAAAATAGCCCAGTTAATTGTAGATATGAAGAAGGGGTTGCAAGAATTATTAGGAGCATTGGAGGAGTCATCCCAGCGATTGTCAATGGAGTATTCTATTCTATTAGCATCTTGTGGGTTACCTTCCTTTCAGACTCCATGCTTAAGAAGTCTAGGATTGCCTGAAGCCTAGGAATGAAGAAGGCTAACTGAAAACATGGTCAATAGTGAGTGACCTCTGTCCACCTGGAAGTAGCCAGGTACAGATATGGAGAATAGATGTGCTGGGGCAAACTTCAGAATTGCAAGTTGTGAATGGCCCAAATGTAATAAGAACAATTATCACCATAACATTTAGTGCTTCCAGAACCAGAATTGGGGGGGGGGGGCAAAATGGTGGCCTCTCCCTTCTAATCAACCTTCTTGTGGTGCAGGATGGCACTCTTTCCAAAGAGGGCTTAGCTTGTGTCCATAAGGATCATGCTTAAACTGATATGCACTATGCAAAGTATCAGCCAGGCAATTTACAGGTAGAAGTCTGATGCTTAGTCTGTCCTGCAGCCAATGCCACAATGGCCTGGAGGACAGTGACCAGCCACTGGAAGATAGGAGGCATGCTCGACAGCTGATTAAAATGGCCAGGAGGAACTGAAGCAAACAAATAGTGAATGAAGGGTGCCACATAATATCCATATGTTAGCGTAAGAGGGAAACGTCTACTTTAAAATCAGAACATAACTTTAAAATGTTGAGCTATAGGCTGAGGATAACATGCAGGCAAGTTTGTTACTTTTGTTTGTGTAGCAATGTGTGTAATCTATCATAGTATCAGTGTGTACATTTACTTCCAACACATCTCTACTTATCATTACTGAATGGATGATCTGTCAGATTATGAAACACATGATGCATCTTGGACTTAAGAAGCTACTGGATGAATTTCTCTGGCTGTGGAATCTTAGTTAATATGATAGACATGCTATGGAATCAGGAAGACATGCCATTGTGAAAGGAATGTGTAGGAGGAAGGGTACCTGTAGGAAGAATGGTGCCTGTAGGAAGAATGGTGCATGCGTGGTGTGTCAAAAAACTCAAGGTGACATCTGTGCAATAAAAGCTCTGCTCCATTTTTAGATGTACTGCATGTGCCACACACACAAGAAAAAAGGACAGGGCTTCCATTGCATCGATGCCGATGCCAGCTTGACGACTCTTGGGCAGATGAATAGAATAGAATAGAATAGAATAGAATAGAATAGAATAGAATAGAATAGAATAGAATAGAATAGAATAGAATAGAACCTTGGAGGTCTTCTAATCCAGCCCCCTGCTCAAGCAGGAGAACCTATGCCATTTCAGACAAGTGACTGTCTAGTTCTAGTCTCTTCTTAAAAACCTCCAGTGATGGAGGACCCACAATTTCTGAAGGCAAGCTGTTCCACTGGTTAATTGTCCTCACTGTTAGGAACTTTCTCCTTAATTCCAGGTTGCTTCTCTCTTTGGTCAGTTTCCAACCATTGTTTCTTGTCCTGCCCTCTGGTGCTTTGGAGAATAGTTTGACGCCCTCTTCTTTGTGGCAGCCCCTCAAATACTGGAGTACTGCTATCATGTCTCCCCTATTTCTTCTTTTCTTTAGACTAGCCAAACCCAAGTCCCGCAGCCGTTCTTCATATGTTTTAGTCTCCAGGCCTTTGATCATTTTAGTTGCTCTTCTCTGAACTTTTTCCAGTCTCAACATCTTTTTTGTAGCATGGTGACCAAAACTGATTGCACAGCATAAAGATATGAGAAATTGTGGTGTTATAGAACACCTCTCACATAAGACAAAAGAACAGAATGGTGTGAACAGCAGTAAGACTGAAGTTACTAAGAATAAACTAGGAAAGTTTATGGGATTTAAATACCATAAATGGGTATAACTGTAGCACTCTAGACTTTCATTTGTGCTACATACGGAGGCCATCCTGTTTTGTTGTTACTCACTGGAAACTTCTGTGTTTGTTTTATGTCTGTCGTTGCTGAATTCTGCTCTCTGGGATGCACAATTGTCTACTAAGCACTTTACTAAGTTAAGTAATTAGTACTCATGAGTTACGTAAAACTATAGTCTCTTGTTCTGCATGTGCATACAAACCATTAACTTGATCTTGTTAGCTCATTTATGTACAGTTTTCTAAACTGTTTTCAGTTACAAATGCAGAAGATTTTTAAGACCTATAATATAGTTGATGGAATCAAAATGTGGACAGAGGAACGTTTTGCTGTTTCAAGACTTCCCTCTAGTGGTAAATATTTGTTAAGGGTAGGAAACATAAACCATCCCTGTGAATAATTGCTCTCCTTTGTTACCTCACTTTTTAATAGCAACCCAAAAAGCGATGGTGTTTCCGTTCTAATCAACAAACAAACACTATTATATTATTCTTTATATTTCTGTGAATTGACTCCTAATTTAGTACTGAATGTGCATTTTACTCTGCTCTATATTCATATTTTCAACTATGAGTTACCAATAAAAATGCACGGGAAGCAAGGTATAACTGTTCAGTAAAAGACTCATCTGCAAATAAGCCAGTAGCCATTTTCTGCACATTCAAATTTACAGATGTTCCAAAACCAGCTTAAAGTCCAAATATTTAAAGACCACCTCCCTCAAGACTATCTTTTTGAAGCTCTAAATACCTGCTGGGGAGGCCCTACTACCAGTAATAGTCCCATTCATGACAAGGGTAGGGCTCTCTCAGGAGGAAGGTCTCCAGAGCAGGGAGTCCTAACCTGCTGTCCATTCAGGAAGGGTGTACAAATTATTCTGTTTGGGGTTTAATATGGTTTTAGTACTAGATTTTCTGTTTATTGTTTTTATGGTATTATTACAATGATTTTATGATAATATAATTTTATTTGGCATTTTTGTGACTGTAAACTGCTGAGAGTCACCGGCAGAACACAAATTAGTTAATAATAAATTAGGAAAATTGTAATGGTCCTCTACACATTGTTTTGTTTGAACAACTGAAAACAAGCCTATTCACCCAAGGTAATTTTAGACTAACAAGTATCTCAGGACTAACCTCCCTCTTAGACTTTTTTTTTAATGAACTATATTTTGCTTTTTTATTTATTGTCTTCATTGACATTGGTAGTTCTATTGTTTTCTTGAAAAGAGCTTTTATTATTCTTTTGTATATCTCTTTGGATTTTTTCATGAAGAATTTCAGTATAAAAAAACAGAGTAAACTATTTTTTTCAAATGCAGTTGCAGTGGCAACCTATTTCATATTACCTAGTAAAATAGCATAGATCAATGTTTCTTAAAATGTCTCCTAGGACTCCACAAGGTCCCCCATGACCCAATCAAGGGTCGTCAAAATCCAAATTTGCCAGCCTATGTTGGAATCCCATCAAACATTTGTGAGAACCAGCAGTAGCAGTAAATACTTAAGATTTCAATATTTAATATAATACACATTGATAACTATAACCATACATACAAACACTGTTTTGGGATCCTGAGAGAATTTTTTAAAAAAACATTGATATAGAATACAATAGATTGTATTCAGTTTTGAAGTTCCTTTTTTTTGGCTTGGTTCTTTAATGCAGAGACACACAATTTGTGGGTTCCTTTGTGCTCTCTGAGATTAGCTGTTTTCAGAGAGCAGCAAGGACCACGCAGTTCAACTCTGAGCTACAAACATTTTTTTCTATCAGACACATGTGACTCACAGAAGACTTCAGTTTGGCCCAGCACAGCTCCCCAAAGGCCAGAAATTAAAAGGGTTGATGTGATACAAAAGGAAAATGATTAAATCTGTTGGGATTAATATTATTTGCTATGTTTAATTAATTAATATAAATTAATTCAATTAAAATTTATTTCTTGTCTTATATCTGTCCTTCATCCTGGCACTGCCTATCTTTTGAAGTGTGATCTCTAGTATCCCATTCAGTGCTCACTATGAACCCCAAACAATTGCATGCTGCTGCTGTAAACAGCTGTCAACGTGCCTGTTATTTGATCACTACATGCCTACTCAGAAATAAAAAATTATGAATATGATATCGTGTTTTCTTTTTTGGGGGGGGTGGGGGTGGGGGGAAACTATATATTATCAAACAAAGAAAGTTCTAGTAAATATGTGAAGGTATGAACTGTATGAATAGATCTGCGCTGCAAGCTATTTAAAGCTGGGTCCAAGATATGAAAATACTGAAAACTATAGTTCTAGATAATTTGAGAAAAGGAATCACCAAGAGTGCTAATACGGTAACTACTGCTAAGTAGGCATTCTGCATGAACCAGCAATTTTATTGCTATAATATTTATTGTTAAATTAAAAACCCAGCCAAGATTCAGGTGGCTAACACACACAGCTGTAATGTTTTGAAAACATTTTTTCTCTACACTGCACCCCTCTGATGTATGAAACTCTTACTCTCAAATCAAATCAGATAACATGCACACAATGCTTCTAGTAACTCACATACCAGTTGGTAACATCTTAATTTGAGCTCCCTTGATTGGAATATTATGTAGAAGTTATTGAAAGACAGTAAAAGGGACATCAACACTCTCATACCCTGCTCAAAGTTGTGACAGCAAGTTTAAATTTTTGAATTTAAACAAAATGTAAACAATCAAGGAAAAACCATTTTAAAACTGGCATGCCACTGACTTCTTAAAAGTCAGGATGCCTGATCAAAATTAACCTGGAGGTAAATTTCTTATCGCTTTCTAAAAGAAGAAAATTCAGAAGCATAATAGATAAAAGGTTGTGAATTTCATAGCTGAGACAGAAAACTACAAATGGGCAAATAGGATCTAGAAATGCACGACTCTCCCATAAGCCCTGCCAGATATTCATAATGAAATTATATTTAATTATTTGGGACAGAAAGAGAACATATAGGCTACTTTTAAAAATGCTTTCACCAACATTATACCATAAGATTTTTTTTTGTAACCGTTCCTAATGGCAAAAGAAATCTCCATCAATATCTATCGTACCTCCAAGCAAACTCTTCTTTCACAGCAAAATAACTACAGCAAAATAACTACAAGCAATAACTTTTTTCAGCTTTATGCCACCAGCCCAGTAAACAAAAATCAGAAAAGATATGTCCAAGATAGGAGCAATAAGCTATACAGCAGGATTTAGGAGTTTGATTTTCTTCAAAAATCAATGATAAAATACTAAACTATCTGCAGGTATGCATGCATGTTAGGTAAATACACAAACCACAATTTTGATGGGCATATAATCCTTTTCAAATTATCTGTATTTTTCATGCAAACACAATATATTACAGATAATTTCATTTCTTATGCACATCAGTTGAAGATGCCAACACTTTCTTTTTCTAAAATATTTCACAAAATATTCATAAATATTTTACATGCAGAAGGGAGCAAACACAGACATAAGAGAACAACAATAAATGCACAATAGTAGTATATACAGGCACTTTAGTTTGATATGCATTCAAGATACAATTGATTATGACTTGCCTTTAAACTTAATCTTACTTAAGAGTGAGCCTACCTACATTTAAATTAATGAATTTAAATTATGGATGATTTAATATGGAAAATGACTAATTTAAATCATGCTAATTTCATATGATTCTCCTGTATGAAAGTTTGGTTCCAACCTAATTACATATCATCTAGGACCAGACAATGTCAGATCTGATTATAAAAAAATGTGTACTATTTTTTTTTAAGGATTCTACTCTTCCTAATTTTGGGGGGGAACATGCACTCAAGTGTTTTGCTATTTACAAGTTAAAGAAACTGAGTAGCTTCCTACCTTATTGTTGACTGTCAATAGTTCTCCACTGTTTTTTAAAAGAAGCATTTCCTATGCTCCAACTTATTTTTCAAAGTTCAAGCTTCCTAATGTTTTCGATGCTACTAAACCTATGTTGCTTGGAATGGTGTTGCAATTTAAATCGACTCAGAACAGCTTTCTCTGATAGTTGTTTACATTTCCATGTTTCAGCATTCTCATTGGTTGGAGCAATACCTTCTCTCTGCCACATGTGTGATAGTTAAACAGGAAGTGGGGTGCTGAGGGGCTGTAAAAGGTTTCCTGTTGTACAGTCTGCAATATACGCACACATGCTTTGATACTCAGAAGAGTTCTGTTAAAACAATCACTAACTTAGAAAAGAAAGCAAACCAGAAGAAAATATATTTGGTTTTAAAAGAGAAAATGAAACAGCACTGTAATTTTACCACTGCAACAATGACCCAGCCCCCTTCCCCAAAGAGAGATGAGAATGTTTATAGAACATATTTTTAAAATGTGCATATGTCCTGCAGAATGATGGACCTAAACAGCTACTACTGAATTGTGGGATGTTTTGAGTCCATTCTGAGCAATGGGCATTGCTCAGATGATACAGTGTATGAGACTGGATAGGAAATATAGTGTAAGAAAATTGATTGAAACCAAGCCCAAATGGGTATTGGCAAATTTGAGCAAACGATGGATGTGGAAGATCATCAATTTGTAGCTTTACAAATGCACCCTTTGGAACTCCAGCTGTGTTTTTCACTTAGGGACATCAAGTTATACTATCATGCACTATCTGGCAGACTCCGATCTGAATATACTGGTTCCTGGTTTTGAATATAAATGATCACTGCAGCTTTTGCCAAAAGTTATTTGAGTCTTTTTCCAAACCACAGCTGGCCCATACAGAACTATCGTGCAGCACAGTCATTCCAATTCCGTAAACTCCCTTTAGGCTTTGGAGCCCAGCAAGTAACTGAAAAAGACAACCATCCTTTCTGCTCCAGCCTGCCTTCATACAGAGGTACAGAACATATAATTTTACAAAGGACTGTTTCTTCCCTTCACCCTTATGTTAAAAACTTTTACATAAAAATATTAAAGATAGAGGAGCTTTGTCCCTCTGTGCCCTAGAATATCATAAACAGCTGCTCAAAAGAATCACTTCTTTGAATGACTGTGGGAGTTAAGTAACAGTATATTACTGGAATATTGCCACAGTTCTCTGCTATTTGCTCAATAATTTTGTTCTTTTCTATGGATATTTTCCAGGAATTCTGAACACATAAAGATGAGCATACAGAATAGGTGGGATGAGAGGCCATATACATAGGACTCTTCCTTGAAATAATACTTGAACTCTGGCCACTATCAATGGATAGAACACTATCCTGCTGCTGAACTATCTACACTTACATAAGTTACATTTATGTAGCAAACATTTCAAAATACCATCCAACAATCAATGTTTCTTGTAACTTTCAAAAGATATCTTGAAATATGTATGAAAGCAAATGTATATTAGGGAGCTAGCAAAGTATAGTAGTTAAGAACTCAGAATCATAGGATAGGAAGGGACCTTGGGGATCTTCTAGTTCAACCTCCTGCTCAAGACAAAAGTCTTGTAACATCCCAGCCAAACGGTTCCAGTCTATTTTTGAAAAACTCCAGTGATGGAGCACCCATAACCCCAGAAGCATGCTATTCCATTGATTAATTGCTCTCACTTTCAGAAAATTTTTCCTTACTTTTAGGTTGCATCTCTCTTAGACAAGCTTCCACCCGTTACCTCTTGTCCTGCCCTCTGTTGCTCTAATCCAGAGAATAAGTCAATTCCCTTTTCTTTGTGACAGTCCTTCAAGAACTGGAAGACAGTTATCAGGTCTCCACTGATCCTTCTGTTTGATAGGCAAGACATACCTAGGTCCCTTAACTGTTCGTCATACGATTTAGCCTTCAGACCCTTTATCATCTTCTCTGCACACTTTTCAGGGTCTCAAAATCTTTTTGTATCATACAAGACAAGACATAAGCAATGAAAATACAAGATAATTATATAAGTGGATAAAATTATCTGGACCCCTCCCAAAATCACGAACAAGGCACGGCTATTGCATAATATTTTGAAAGCATTATCGGGATACATTCCAAATCATGGAATGTCCTGAGAATATTAATGAAATATACTCTTGAAATCTTTTTCCACTGACTCTTCCTCACAGGGTCTTGCATTGTTCTAGCATTATTGAGGCTTCAGAAACCTTGGTAGTTCTTTCAAGAGGAAAGATTCTTGATACCTTTGCAGCTTCCTCTCCTAAGATCTTGGAATTTTTGGCATGCAACATTGTGGAAAAGCAGGCTATTTAGCAAAATTGCAGGCACCTGTGCTGCTTCCCCCCCCCTCCCATTTGAGCCTTTCCCTGAGGATCAGCGTAGCAGAGTTGCCAATAAAACTGCAATACTGCCCCAGATTGGGGGGGGGGGGAAGAGACTGTATTGTAGTTTTGCAGCCACCAGCAAACAAGGTACACTGAGCATTAACAGAAAAAGAAGAAATCTCAAAAAAGAAGGGACTTAAAGCAGAACAGACTTAGGAAAGAAATGATGAAGCATGCTAGTAATAGTATAGAATAGAATATAAGCAGGTAATTGTAATAAGAGTATTAGTTATTAAAAAGTAATAGTACAGAGCAGGGGTATCAAATTGGCGGCCCGCAGGATGGAAGCGTCACTTGCAGGCCACGGCCACCCCGGCTCCGCAAAGGCAAAAAAGTCACGATATGTCATAATATGTCACGTGACGCGATCAAGTTTGATATGCGTGGTACAGAGCATAGTGTAAGCATTGTCATAGTATATTGCAATGGTAATTATTTGTCAAATTTGGAAAGCATCCATCCTGCTAATAAGCAACTAAACAGTGTACAATTAAAACATAAAAACATATTGTGTTCCAGTGGGAGGCAATTTAAACAAGGATAAAATTATATAAGGTTAAAAAGATGGAGGGAGGGCATTCAAGACACTAACCATCCCAAGGTTATATTCTCCTTTGTGAACCTAACTGAATCGGCAGAGTCAGATCTTCAAATATTTCTCAATGGCCAGGAGAGTGGGTGCCCACCACGTATTACTTAGTAATAGTTTGGGGTTGCAAAAGAATTGAATATAAGAAGAGTTGCATACCACTTTTATATGATTTTACAAAATAAACCATTTTAACCAAAGGCCAGTACTTTCCCTTGTCTCTTGCGATTGGATCAGTCTAATTAAGTATAGTTTAAGAAATAGCCAGTAACAATTGTTGATAGTGGTGGGATTCGATCAGACTCAAAGGATCCATTAAGTACTGTACATGAAAAGTAAAAATCTATAGCACAGAAAAAACATAAGCTGCCTCTTATAAGACCTGTCTGGATCTTTTGGCATACAACATGAAGAAAAGTCATGATGTAAGGGAAGGGAGTACAAAGAATTTTTGCTTCTGTTTATGTGAAATGGATAAGGAGAATTTTGTTGGGTTCTTGGTGCTCTCTGAGCTTGTTTTCTTGCAGACCTTTCATGACCAGGCTATGTAACATCAGAGTGATGAAAAGAGTGGGGTTTGCTGGGTGCTCATTTTGGACTAAATAAATACTAGCACACAAATGATAACTTCCAAGAATCAATAACTCCAGAACACATAAATATGCTGATAACCACCATCAATATAATATTACATCTCTAAGACAAACTAAAAAAAGAAAAAAACTGAACCAAACCAGTCTTGGAAGCAGCATTCAAAAGAACAGGACTGACCGAAGACACGTAAGAAAACATAATACACATTTTTTGAGGTAGCGGGATGTAGAAACAATGGTAGTATGGAAGTGTCCTTGTGTTCTCCTTATACATGGATAAAGCCATATTTTATCATAGCCACGGTGCTCTAATGTAGCTTAATATAGTTAATATTTAAATGTAACAGATGAATATAGCAAATAACTTTTAAAAATTGAATTCATCTGGAATTAAATTAATTTAATATGGCACAAGCTTGTGAAGCTACCTTCTCACAAACGTTATTATCCTCATTATTATCCTAGTATGCTTGTAAATGTGTTTGAGCTTTGCATTGACATTTCACAATAGTGTATTTCAAAGGTAATGTTTCATTGAGACCACTGTTTTCATTCGCCCCCTCCCCAGGACAGATAATAATTCAGGAATCAAATGGCTAGTTTAGCAATAACAATTATCGATCAAATCAAGTGTTCAAAACACCGGTTACAGCTTTTCCTAAATCTACGGTCCATTACTGAGCTTTCTCAACCGGCGTTTTTAAGGCGGACTAATAGTTATCAGTATCACACCTCAATTCCCTGTAGGACCTAAAATACACTTTCAGCCCGCCTTCTACGTCTCGAAACTGCAAGTTCCACAAGACACTGCGCAGCGGCGCATGCTCATATATACTCCTATGAATCCAAGATGGCAGACCCGGGGACTGGTGGGTCCAGTACCTTTAGCACGGTAAGGATGGATCCAGGAAAACGGATTTCTTTTTGTGGTACATTAATCAAGTTGCGTTCGTGTGATCTGGCAGCCATCTCGGACTCAACTCGCAGCGTCTCGTTTGGGACGGCGCGAGGTTCCGAGCAGAGGGGATTTTTGTTCTGGCACAGAATCTCTAGAGGCGAACACTTTATGATTTGCGGAATCCTTTGATTCTGATTGGCCCCAGAAACTGTCTATCCACCTTTCAAACGTTTCCGAATTGAGGGACGGAATTAAGTTGTTCGGTAGGTTTCCACGAGTGTCTATACAAAACGCGTGATAAACGCCTGGCATGTACGAGGCATCCCAAACATGCACACACATCTGAGATCGGCACAAGCATATTTAGGAAGCCAAAATTTAAAATGCATATATTTCCTTTCCCCCTTTTATTTTACCAGCTCTTTACATAAGCATTATCCACCTGGTATCTTCCCAGAAGGGAAGATTATCAATGTGCAACATTTTATTCCTAAAATTAAGGAGGGATTTGAGCGAAAATACTGCTAGATTTAAAGCTGTCCTATGGCAATACAAGCTCTGCCCCTTTCATGCCTATGTGCAACTTCACGATACATGTCCAAAAAGATGACATTTAGGTTTAGTGCAGGCTGTTCCTTTTGGCACATTCTGAGGAAAATCCTAGATTTTCCTGGGGTTGCATAATAGTTTAGGAATTTAGGAAAGTACAGAGAGTACCAAGAGTCAGACCCCATAAATCAATCACAGTATTTTTATTTTATTCAGAGAAAATTACTATACTTAGGAATGTTTAAAGGTCATGGGTCAAATAAGGGAGTGTTTAAAAGAAAATGGAAACCAATTCAAGCATTTACTGTAATTTGTATAATTATGGGATCAAACTTTTGGTACACCCTGCATATATCAGCATTTAGGAGGTGGTAAAAAAGTGGTGACATACGATTGCACCCTGCCAAATATCTCTAAACTAAAAACAAATATTTTGCTGAGCCTGCAAGTTTGCCATGTAAGATCAGAAAAAGCAAAGCTTGAACAGGTACAGAGGAGGTATCCACGATGGGTTCAAAGGATCTCTGACTTCTTTGAAGCTGAATACTGTACGTTGCCAATGTGTCTCCTTGAAACTTTTTTTTAAAGTGCATCCTCCATCAGCAGAATTGTCATAGTGTTCTGTTCTAATGAATAAACTGTGTGGATAATTTGTGTAACCTCCTAGAGCAGCGGTTCCCAACCGGGGGTGCGAGACAATATTCCAGGGGGTGCGAAAACTTGGGTTTTCAAAATTATAGTGTATATGCATAATTTGTTGCCGTTATTTTAAACTTCGTAAGGGGTGTGAGAATATATCAGAAGCGTTCTAGGGGTGCGGGGTATAGAAAAGGTTGGGAGCCACTGTCCTAGAGTAATCGGTCACCTGAACCTGATATGAAAAGAGGAAAACAATGCATATTGTAGCAATATTATTTTTATGTCAGGATTCATGAATTAGTAGGAGGGAGCATTTTTCAGGGTTAAATAAGGTTCTGTTATCTCCAAATGGTATGTTAATTAATAATTTGTAATTGATTTTTATTTTTAATTGTACATTGTGTAAACAGTTCAGAATATCTGAAATTTGAGTGGTGTATAAATTATATAAACAATTTTTTAGTTATGGCTACTGAAAAGTGGATTGTGAAGAGACTGCCAGAAGTAGTTGGGGAGCACCTTTTCTGACTAACAAAACTTTAGTTAGAAACTCCTGATTTTTTGCTATTCAGACTATGGTTTACTGCTGTTCACATGTAGCAGTAAACCATAGTTGGCTTTGCAGGAGGATTGGGTTAATGGGATGGGTAAATACACACATAATGGCTTAATATTATGAGCAAGGTAATCCATTCTGCCTTGTTTAGCAAATCACTGAAAAATTTACTTTAGTGTGATGTGTAAATCAGCTCCTGTATGGACTTTTGTAGACTCTTTGGTTAATAACAAAAATCACTCAATAATTACCCTTGTCATTTTCTGCATTTTTTGTTTTCTTTTTTCATTCACTCTGTTTTACCTGGTTTCTCTTTCAATAGCGATCAGGTAGTAAACATTCTACAACCCCAGCGGATAATTACTATCTGGCTCGAAGAAGGACTCTCCAGGTAGTAGTTAGTTCATTGTTGACAGAGGCTGGATTTGAGAGTGCTGAGAAAGCTGCTGTAGAAACCATGACAGAGATGCTTCAGAGTTGTGAGTATTCCCAATTATATAATAGTGGCTTCAATAATAACTTTTCCTCTGTAAAATCCATTAGTTATCCCAAAGATGCTTTTTCACAAGGCAACTGGACTTTCTTGTTTTCTTTGAAGACGTTTCACTTCTCATCCAAGAAGCTTCTTCAGCTCTGACTGGATGGTGGGAAATGGAAAGATTAATACTTCTGCAGACAGCTGTTCATTTGCATTCTTTTGCATTTGTTAAAGTTGCCTGGAGGCTTATCTATGTCTTCAGGGTCACCTGAGTAGTGCAAATAGGTGTGGAGTCTTCTTGGAACTGTTGAAAGGACTGTGTTGTAGACTGGAGATAGATGATATCAGATCCCTTCCCCTCTGTTGAGAGAGGGCTGTTCAGTTTTGACATAGATGGCCTCTTTGATCCCTCTTTCAAACCAAGGGTCCTTTCTGTCCAAAATGTGGACTTTGCTATCTTCGAAAGAGTGGCCTTTATCTTTTAAATGCAGATGGACTGCTGATTCTTGTCCCGATGGGTTTGTTCTCCTATGTTTTGCCATACGTTTATGAAGTTGATGTTTCGTTTCCCCAATGTACAGATCTGCACATGGCTCACTGCATTGTACTGCATATACCATGTTGCTCTTTTTGTGTCTGGGTTTTTTATCCTTGGGGTGGACAAGCTTCTGCCTTAGTGTATTCTTAGGTTAGAAGTGTGCACATATATGTTGTGTTGGTTGAAGATCCTCCTGAGTTTTTCTGACTTGAGAATCTCCATAGACAAAATCCATTAGTGTTTGAGAAAACAATTGCCAAAAACTGAGTGAATAGCAAAAACACAGGCACTTCCATTCTCTGCAAGTTCTGTTTATTTTGAAATGTCTTGAAAGGATTCAGCAGTGTTGGCTACATCTTCTGTGTTTTTTGCCAAATTAGGAACACAGTTCTACATAGGAAGGCAGACAAGGCATATGAGAAGAAGACTGAGCAATCTTCCTATTTCATCTTGTGTTGGATATTCTGTCAAAACTTATTTTGAAAAACTCAGATTCTTTGGTCAGTTTCTTGTCATTATTTAAAGAAAGGAATTGCTGTGGTGTTCTTTTGCCTCAGATCCCTCAGAAAAATAAACTTAAGCATCTGGTTGTTTACATTTATGTTTGTTGGTGGCAAATGGATACTGGGAATTCGTTCTTACAAATGTTCAGTGTACATATTTTTGGGATTTGTAATAGTAGGAATGGTTTGTGCCATTTAGCAGCAACATTAATTGTTGTAGCCTTGCTGAATATAGAATGGAGCTTCTTGATTGATTTTACTATTTTTATAGAACTATTACCATTTTTCATTACAAACAAAAATACTTATGAATAATCTTGGAATCCATTGCTTGCTTTAATTTTCAAATTAATTCAATTTACAATTTAATTTGTGAGATCATAGGAACATTTCTGATACATATCATACCAAAAGATTATTTAGTCCAGTTCTGTTTCCTATTGGGCCAACTAGATAGCCTGTTAACTGAAGTTGACTCCTGCTCTGGTTCCTTAGGAGCTAGTATTTAGAAGCTTGATGCCTCTGATTGTTGAGATGGTATATAACCATTGTGATTAGCATCTATTGATTACCTCATCCTCTGTGAATTTGTTCAAGTTGCAAAATTTCCGAAACTGGTAGTAATCATTACATTTTAAGAAACAAATTCTAGACCATGTATAAAATATTTCCTTTTATCTATCAGGTAGTATACAAATTTAAATAATAATGTTAATAATTTTGATTGTTCCTCCATATCTTTTCCAAGTCTATAGTGCTGTTTAACTGCAGCAACCAGACCTATATTCACAATTTCAAGTGCAGTTGCAGCATAAACAAGTATAGCAACACTGTGGAATAGTTTTATATCTGATCTTTTTTGAAATTGTGTCTTAAATATTTCACAACTTCTGCTTTATTCCATCTTCATTATTTATAAATAACTCGGTGAGATGAATATCCCAAGAATTATTCTTTGCTGTAGCGGTGTTTTCATCTTGATTATGATTGTAGGATTATGTAACTGGTTCATTACATCCAACTCGAACTATATCAGTATGTGTGTGTATACATATACATGCATATAGTTAGGAATCCTGTCACTTTATAATGAACATATTGTATGTTTGCCTATTCATTCAGCCATAGGAAATGCTAACATCCATTTTTCTGTAAAGTCTAGTTTGTTTGGCAATTCCTGAAACATAAAAATGGACTTCTTTGGTCAGCCTTTCTTGTTTTGTGTTTACTTTAAGGACATATCTTACAAAATGTAAAAGACTCATGTTCCAAAGTACTATGAATAGCATATAATACAAGAGAGTAACAGCAGTTTTATCCATATCTCTCCTTCTTGGCAATCTAAACACTGGAGGAGGGGAGAATTAGAATGTTTTTATTTCATCTTTATTATTTATAAATAACTCAATGAGACAAATATCCCAATGTGCCTTCCTCCTCCTATTCTCCCCAAACAGCAACCCTGTGATGTAAGTTGGACTCAGAGAGAGAGTGACTGGCCCAAAGCCAGCCACACAGCCGGCTTTTAAAGCTAAGGCAGGATTAGAATTTACAGTCTCCTCCTAGCCTAGTGCCTTAACCACAAGACCAAATTGGCTTTTCAGAGATTTAGTTTCCTTAATTCAGAATTGGGCTGATGTTGAACATGTAAGTCATTCTAGGTTTCAAATTTAAGTCCTGCATTGAACTCTTTTGCAGATATTTCCGAAATAGGGAGGAGTGCCAAGTCTTTTTGTGAACATACTGCAAGGACACAGCCAACCCTTTCAGATATTGTGGTCACCTTAGTCGAAATGGGTAAGTGCCAAGCAAGACGGTGGGTTTATTTTCATGTTCCTGTGCTGTAGATGCGGGAGTAGATTTGTAACTATGGTGATTGATATGGCTTATCTACAGAGGATTTACATTTGGCTTCTTCAAAATGAATCCTAGATTTACTGAATCAAATCATGAAGATTAGCAACCAGAGAATTTTATGGAGGTTTGGGATGCCTTTCTTCACTCGGAGGTCTTTGAGTGCCCCTCTAGTCCAGCCATTTGTCCTCTTTTTTTCTGAGCAGGAGAGCTGAATTATGCTTATGTAGGGCTTTGGAGAGACAATGTATGTCTTGCAGTATAAAGTTCAATGTAAATACTTATGTAGTAATATCCAGTATGAAATAAGTTGTCTTACACATATTTTTCTGTGATCTGACAAAAGTGAGAACAAAATACCTGAATGTAGTTCATGTGCTCATGGATATTATGTCAGAGCAGCTGAAGACAACACAATCCTTTTTCAGTTTTGTTTTGTTTACAGATAGATCCTATTTTGTGATTGACTTTATATATGTGATTGACTGTATTCTTAGGAGATGCATATCAACTTGTCAGAACAGAATGATATATTTGGATATATTCTTGTTCTACTATCCTGGGTCCTCTGTAGAACTCTGTAGAGCAATGTTTCCTAACTGGGCAATTTCCAAGTAGATTGACTTCAGTTCCCAGAATTATCCAACTAGTACAGCCATTGCTAAGAATCCTGGGACTTGAAGTCCACAAACTGGAAGTTCCCCAGGTTGGGAAATACTGTGGTAGAATCAAGAGAAGGGAATAGATTGAATACTGCTATGTGTTCCCTCAGCCCAACTAGTGCATCTGAATTTAATTAATTAATTTCAAATACATTCTGGATCTGACTTGCTAAAATTTTTCTTTTTGCATATTCTAGGCTTTAATGTTGAGATGCTCCCTGCATATGCTAAACGCTCCCAACGGATGGTGATCACTGCACGTATGTAAGCTGTTTTCCAGTATGCTGTTATTTCTTTGTGTATAATGCATTAGTTCAAAAGTATGTTTAGGTGATTTAGAATTGTGCTAATTTCTCTTTAACATGGTATTGTATTCTCAAAGGTAAGAATAATTTCTATAGCATGCATACACATTAAAAATATTTTTATGTACCTTTTTTCTGTTTGGAAGCCTGTTTTACTTGGAATCTCCCTTTTTAGCTATTTACACAGAATGAAAGGTTAGCCTACCTGACTTATGTCTGTTGTACATTATATGGCTTTTCAAGCTATTGCATTAACAATCTTTTATTAAAAGTTTCTGTGGTACTCTTAAGCAATACATATCTGCAGTTTTAAGCAGATTTAATGTCAACCAAACTTCTGTTGAAATCAGTGGTTAAAGGAGCATCTGGCAGACCTTTAAGAATCTCTCATTGAAATCAGAGTGTCAATATCTGGAATGGACTATTTATGCTGATTCAGGGCTGATAATAGGTGAGGGATGATCCCATTTTTAGAATATCCCATTTTTAACAGCCATTAGAGGACCTCTGTTTAGACCAGTGGTTCTTAACCTGGGCGATATCGCCCCCCAGGGGGCGATTTCATTTTTCAGGGGGGCAATGGAACGAAAAGGGGCGACGTGGGGGCGAAGGAATGAAAAGGGGGCGATATGGGGGTGATGGAGCAAGACGTTTTGGGGACACTTTTCAGTCTTCCCCTGCGGCTCCGAGCCTCCTCCGCCATTTGCAGAGAGAGACAGAGACAGAGAGAGGCACTTGTGCTTCCCCTCTCTGTCTCTCTCTCTCAGGCAGGGCTCCTGATTGGCCCTGCGCCCGGGTGCCCCGCCCCCTGGGAGCAGCGCGGCCACAAAGTCCCTTTCCCTGGCTGGCCCCATCTGAGGTGCACGTGGCCAGCCCTCCTGCAAGCCGCGGCCCCGAGGGAGAGCAGCCCCTGCGATCCCCAGCCAGCGGGACCGTTGGCCCAGCTGACCGGGAAGGTGCGCCAGATGCCCTGCAAGTTGAGCCCAGGGATGCCGGCAGCACGAGGGGAGGCTTGGCGATGCAGCCGATGGGCGGGGCGTTCTGCAGATGCCCCGTGGCCCACGGCTTGAGCCCGGGAATGCCGGCAGCGCGAGGGGAGGCTTGGCGATGCAGCGGGCCACGGGGCATCTGCAGAACACCCCCGTCAGCTGCGTCGCCAAGCCTCCCCTCGCGCCGCCAGCATCCCTGAGCTCAAGCCGCGGGCCACGGGGCACCTGCGAAATGCCCTGCCCGTCGGCTGCATCGCCAAGCCTCCCCTCGCGCCACCGGCGTCCCCGGGTTCAAGCCATGGGGCATCTGCAGAATGCTTCGCCCATCGGCTGCGTCGCCAAGCCTCCCCTCGTGCCACTGGCATCCCCGGGCTCAAGTCACGGGCTGCGGGGCATCCGCAGAATGCCCCCCTGTCGGCTGCATCACCAAACATTCTCCCGTACCGCCGGCGTCCTCGGTCGGAACCGGGGCAACGATCCGCTTCCCGCCAGGACCAACGCTGGAGCCTCCCGTGCCGCCGGTAGGCCGCCGCCTGGAGCATGTTGGGAGAGGGGGGCGATGACAACTTCCTCATTGGCTCAAGGGGGCGATTCGTTCAAAAAGGTTAAGAACCAATGGTTTAGACGATATAGCTGTGCCCCATTCTGATCATCTACCATGCCAACTGAGGAATTTAGAATGGCGCTGTTGAGCCCTGAATATGAACTGCTTTTATATGGATCTTGTTATCCTTTTTCTTACCCATGTTCCTTGTTATTAAACTTGCGAGCACAGAAAAACGTAACTGATGGCATTGGATTGATGATCAATGGAAAAGAGGAAGACAGTTCAGCGTAAAATTTTCTATAGTTTTGATGGATTCCTATTTGTTAACATGTGTTATTTCAGGTGTTAAATATTTTGCTTTTTCATGTTATGCTTCCTGAACAATGTTCTTTCAACTATTTGTCTGAACAAGTTGTCATATTAGATGGCAGAGCCATTGCATTATCTTTCTTTTCAACTTGACTGATAGCATTGTGGTAGAATTTTCATCATCAAATTTCCATTTTCAATTGCAGCACCTGTAACCAATCAGCCTGTGACCCCAAAAGCCCTGACAGCTGGACAGAACAAGTCTCATCCTTCTCATATCCCTAGCCATTTCCCAGAGTTTCCAGATCCTCATACTTATATCAAAACACCCGTAAGTCTTACATAAAACAGTCATAAAGTATGGTTAAAAAATACATAAAGTGATACAAGACTATATACAGTAGAAATTTTCCTGTAGTGTTAAATGTATGGTTGTATATTTCAGTTTCCTAGAATAGAAACTTTTTTCTGCTATTTTTGGAAGACGTGCTATGAATAAAAAGCTTTGATTCTCCATTAGATGTGCATGAGTGATTGGCGCTCTCTCCCCCCCCCCCCAGTAAGTGGGAGAAATGCATGTGACAAGTTAATGCACAGTACTTATTTCTGTTTTCCCTTCCTTTGCCTACAGACATATCGGGAGCCTGTATTGGATTATCAGATCCTACGAGAAAAAGCTGCTTCACAGAGACGAGATGTTGAAAGAGCTTTGACCCGCTTCATGGCAAAAACTGGAGAGACACAGAGTCTTTTCAAAGATGATGTCAGCACCTTTCCTTGTAAGAGGTGTCTAAGCTGCAATTGGGGGGGGGGAGATAGATTGTTTCAATAGGATGCTTAGTGCTTAGGATCAAAGGCAGGAAACTTTTTTTGCAGCTGAGAGTCATCTCTATACAGTATATTTTTGAGATGATGATGCTAGTGGAGATAGTGGGGATTAAAATATTTGGAAGGTTTTCTTTTGTGTGTGTTTTTGAGATGTGTTTTTTTTTAATATGCTTACTAAGTCTAGCAGAGCATGTTTGGTCTAGAAATTAAGGTGCTGGACCAGGAGTGGGGAAACCTGAGTTCCAGCATTGACTAGCATGGAAACCATCTACACGTTAGCCATCTCCAATGTAGCTGGAAGGTTTAGGCTCTTCTGGAAGGTCAGGAGTATTGGGACAGATCTCATCTGTGATGGGAGAATATTCCAGAGGGTGGGGGCAACAGCAGAAACCGTCTTCTCTTGGACCCCGCCAGCTGAAATTCTTTGGCTGACAGTAGACCCTTTCTGCTGCAACAAGTGGGGCAGGTGAATCCCATTGGGGTAAGGTGGTTCCTCAGATACCTTGGACCCAGGCCATAAAGAGCTTTAAAGGTGATAACCAACACCTTGAATTGGACCTAGAAGGCAAATAGGCAGTGAGTGCAGCTCACATAACAGCAGTGTCACATGTGCCACCTGAGGGGTCTCTAGAACTGTCTGTGCCACCGTGTTCTATACCAGTTGTAGCTTCCGAATACTCTTCAAGGGTAGCCCCATGTAGAGCATGTGCAATAATCCCACTGTTGAGAGATGTTCAACAATAATATCCATTACATACAAAATTGCAGTATATCTTTTCACAGCTTGTATGGTAATAGATGATCTGAAATAATCTGCTTCTTTCTTTGTAAAACCAACTTTCCTCCTATGCTTCTTATATTTTAGGCTGATTACCTGAGAGAAGAATCTGGAACCACTTTTTTCTGTCTGGTTTCTAAAATCATTTCTCCTTTATCTTCAGTGATAGCTGCCAGGCCTTTTGCAATACCCTACCTGACAGCTCTGCTTCCTTCTGAATTGGAGATGCAGCAGATGGAAGAGACTGATTCGTCTGAACAAGATGACCAGACAGACACAGAGAACCTCGCTCTACAGATGAGCATGGTAGAACTCAAGACATTTTGCTTAATTCGGTGTAATATAAGCTCTAAATTTCTGGAAATTCTATATTGAACACAGCCACCTTGTAAATGAAATTTGTGGATCAGGTCCAAATTTGCTAGATAATTCTAGGTGCAAAAAATGCTTAAAAGTTAGAAGAATTTTGGAGCAAGCCTGCCACATGGCGGTGTGGTTTTCCTCTGTGTAATATGTCCTTCTCTGCTTTGGGGCAGCTTTTGCATCCACAGAAGAATGAACCTGTATAAGGGAAGAGAAATGTAGTAAGGAAGAGGAAACATGCCCTTGGTTTTGATTGGAACAGACTAAGGTTGCTGCAGTCTGATCCAGGTTTATACTGATGATAGATGAGAGCTATGCTTCCATCTTCATTTGGCAGGAATCTGGCATGTGGGTTAATAGGTGAATTAGGCTGATTAAACAATTAAACATATAGCATTGCAAGATAGGGATTGCTGGTTCAGTTATTTGAGAAAGAGAATGTCTATTCTCCATCTCCCTTAGCAGTTGGGTAAGCTTTGCCTATGGCAATATCATCCATCAGCAGAATCTATCTAGTTAAATGTTAAAGTGGCAAAATATCCATTTAAAAATAAATGATGCCAAATCATCAGCAGTCAGAGTAACACATCCTCAAAAATATATAATAAGCAGACCCTAGATTATTGCATGAGTTATCTCATTTTACCCTCTTCCTCAACAGCAGCTTTTAATGCTAAAAAGTGAACTTCATCAGTGCTTAGTCTTATACTACTTTAATTCCAGAATGTTTCTCTCCTCCCCCCCCCCCCATTATTCAGCAGAGGGCACCCTGTTCTCTGGGATGTACCAGAATGGTGTGCCTGTTGCATGGGGTCCTGTATATCTGTTTCTCTTCTGTCTTGGTTTTTCTTGTGGATACTGATCTTTCAGTTTTGAATCCGATATTTACTTTATGTCTTATCTGCCAGGATGATTCAGGAGCTGAGAAGGAGAATGCATCAGTACTTCAGCACAATACCTCCCTTTCTGGCAGTCGAAATGGAGAGGAGAACTTGATAGACAATCCTTACCTCCGCCCAGTGAAGAAGCCCAAGATTCGTAGGAAGAAGTGAACAAATCGATGGAGCAGAGTAAAGAAGGAACAGTTTCTCGTGATTTCTGCACAGTTAAGATAGGGCACTGGAAAGGCAGAACAACCCTCCTGGTTAAGAGCCGTGGAAATACTGGACTCCCCAGTTGCTATTTTCTTCATCTCCAACAATTTGTGATAATTTAAGGTGAAATCTGAAAGAATGCCTTAGAAGCACTAATGGCTACATGGATTGAAATTTGTCTCTGCCTAAGAATAGTATGCTGCTGGCTTCCAGTTGTTGCTGCAGCTCTTCATCCTCAGGAGAATCTTCTTTCCAAGAATTGCAAATGGATCAGTAGGGGGCACTGCAGAGGTTTGTCCTCCCATTTTGCCAAGTACAGAACGCCAGAACTGGAATTCCTTCTTGTTTTTTAGCTCTTTGGTTTCGGTTCATCCCACACTGTTGAATACAATTTTCCTGGGGTAGAAGTGGCCTCTGGTGCCAACTGGATATCTACTGTTGTGCCTTTAAAAACTGAGGCTGTTCAGAACTACTCAGCTGACTATTTTTCAAGATCTAGAAATATCTGAAATGGAAGGTTTGGACTAATCCTTTCTCTAGCATGAGCTATTGGGAGAGGAAAGAAGGGAAAGTGTTGTCCAGGTGTAGACACAAGGTTGATAGCACATTTATCAATGGCAGAGTTTAAGAATAATTTCTGCAAGTGCATTTATAATTCAACACATTGACTGTAACTTTTCTGTCTGGCTTCATATGGCCCCCAGAGTATTTTGTTTTGATTCTTGAGTTTTTGTAAGTTTGTATTTTCTGTAATTTGTCAGTAGAATTATTTTATATCCATCTCTTATTTCCAATATTTTTCTATAAAGCAAGGTGCACATACAAAACTGAACTTTCAGGAATCCCATTTGCTCTCTCATTTGTTAAATCAGAAATATCCTTTTTTAAAATGGCTTTTAGAAAATGCCTTTTCTATAGGGAGCAAAAGAAGTCACGGGTACAGGAGATACGCTTTCCCTTCATTCTAAAATGGCAGCAACTGCATTTCATTGAAAAGCTTTTAAGTGTTGATTTTCCAGCAACTGGTACTTGTGGTCCGGGAGTTTTTGGGGTTTCAGCTTTAGTCTTCACATTTACAAAACTATACAGAAACAGCTCTGTTACTGGCTTTCACTGGCTGATAAACCTTGTGGCCCATCAAGGTTTTCTGCTATTTCCCTGATTGAAATGTGAGATGTATACTTAATTGAGGAAAATATCATGACTTCTGTCATATTGCAGTGTTCTTCAAAGCATGTTTTACCTCTGAAATGAAGGGACCATTCCTTATTCTGTTTTCTCTTAGTGCTCTGATTTTTCAGCACTGGGGTTGGTGGAGAGGCGGGGGCATTGATTAAAATCTCAGTAAAGAAATTTAGATTTCTACTGACCACGTGTGTCTTTGTATCTGCTCTCAAAAATAAAATAATATTCTCTTATACGTTTAAACTATCAAGATTCTGAAAGATTATTTTTTTTTGAAAAAAAATATCAAATGCTGGAGAAAAAATTTGTTCTGAGCCAACAAAGGCTGCCACACTCCATTTAGATACAGTGTACAGATTATAAGCGTACGATATATACACTGTATCTAAACAACTTTATATAATTCATATAGATATAAATTACATGCATATTAAATAGTATAGGGGGTTGGACTAGATGACCTCCAACGTTCCTTCCAATATTATTATTATTATTATTAAACAAGAACAACAACAATAATTATTATTATTATTTTTGACTTGAGTCGGAAAAAAATATCCCTAGTTTCTGGTTGAACAGAAGAATAAAGAGTAAAACTTCAGATCAACTGACTCTGAAAGGGGAAACCAGAATAACAGCATGGCCTAAAGTAACCCATCTCTGCTCATGCCTTTCACTTCCAAATTATTCCACCCCTCTGATTATCTGAGGTGCTGTCTTGGAGGCAAAGATGAATTGCACTGTCTTGTTTAGAACAGGGATCTGCAACCTTGACAACTTTAAGATATGTGGACTTCAGCTCCCAGAATTCCTCAGCCAGCTATGCTGAGAGCTGAAGTCCACAAGTCTTAAAGTTGTCAAGGTTGCAGACCCCTGATTTAGAAGATTATCCTTGTTGTGTTTTGTTCTAGTCTGTCTGTTTGAAGCGATTTTTGCCTGTCTTTGAATTGTTTTCTGCTTCAAACCTCAGAAAACTCAGGTTAATACTAATTTTAATTATAGTTGGTATAACAAAGACATTAATCTCCAGATATAATGTGAATTGCAGATTGTCCAATGTAAGACAAATTGCAGTGAATCATTTGGGAGATATTCTTAACCAGATTCATGACTATTGCACTTTGTTTGCAGTATACTCTTGTACTGCAAATGTGAATTGTAACAGTTATCTATATGTACTATACTAAAACTCTCCTGACCTTTTAAGTGTCCAAAATAGTGCAGTTTTTTCAACTACTTCAAATGCAGAATGTGTCCAAAATCCAGGGTCCACAACTCCCAAGAGAATGAAATTTGGGGAAGTTGTGGCTGCTTCATGCTATTGTCTGCTGTTGGAGGTCACATGATTTTCATTTTCAACTTTCCAAGCCAGTTTTGCAATCTCTTGCTCCCTCCCCCACCCAACTTGGCTGCTGGAAAGGGAAAGAAGGGCCAAATAAAGACAAAGGAACCCCTTGCACACCCTTCCCAGCCCATGCTACCCCCCTGCATGTTCCCCCAGCATGTTCTGCCCCTTGCACGCTTTCCCTGACCTCCACTGCCCCCTCCACACCCTCCCTGATCCATACTGCATCTCTTGTGCTGTCTGTGCACTCTGATCCATGTTGTACTCCCATGTGCTTTCCCTGACATGTATGGGCCTCTTAGGCATCCCCATGCAACTTTCCTGCCTGCCCCCATGACTCTTCCCTGGCCTGCATGACATCCCTTGTGCACCCTAGGCATTCTTCCTAGCCCATGCAGCCCCTTCAGCACTTGCAGCCCCACCCAAATGCTGTCTCTTAACTTGTACAGCATCTTTTGCAGAATCCCGAGCATCCCCAGGCACCCCTTCCCAATCCATGCCATCTCCTGTTGCACCATTTCCAACTAGTGCAGCATCTCTCACACACCCCTATGTCCCCCCATTCATTTTTCTTGACCAGTACTGCCTCCTGTGTTTCCTATTTGATTTGCAGGGCACCTCTTATCCTCGTGACCCCCCACACATCCTTCTTTGAGAGTCCGGCAACCTGAAAAAAATAAAATATGCACAAAAACAATAAATTCCAATTTTCTGCTAAGTAATTTAGTCCTGTACCAAAACTTATTAAATGTTTGCATATCTGTGCATCACGCTTTTGTTCCATTTGCCTACTTCACTAACTTAATTAGGGCGTGTTATGGAGGATGGTAAGATCTTGCCCAACTTAGTACATGATGCAACTAAGCCCATTTATGTCAAGTATCTTTATGTAACATGTTACTCTTCACACAGGAATGTTTTCTTGAGATTATACTAAATGTGAAATATTGGATGCATTTCTGCTTACAGAAGGCCAGTATCCAAGCCTTAGAACAATAACTGCTTTTGCTTTGCAGGAATGAAAGAAATGAACAAAGAAGCTCCTTTATCTGCTACCTTTTACACAGAAACACATCAGGTGTTTGAAAGGTCGTCTAATGGCAACCAGAGATCATAGAATCATAGACGTTGGAGGTTTTCTAGTCCATCTCCCCCCTCCCCCCCCCTAAGGCAGGAGTCCTTATCCCATTCCGGACAAATGGACATTCGATCTTTTCTTGAAAACTTCCAGCGATGGAGCATGCACAACTCTGGGAGCCAAGCTGTTCCATTGATTAATTGCTCTCACTGTCAGGATTTCTCTTATGAGCTTTCTACCTGTTACTTCCTGTCCTGCCGTTAGGTGCTTTGGAGAATAAGTCTACCTTCTCATGCCTGTGATGGCCCTTCCAAGTACCAGAAGATAGCTATCACGTCACCCCTAATCCTCTTCATTAGACTAAATATACTTAATTCCCTTAACCATTCATAATACAATTTAGTCTTCAGATCTCTTATCATCTTTGTTGCTCTTCTCTGCACTTTTTCTAAGGACTCAGCATCTTTTTTGTATGATGGTGATCAGAACCAGACACAATATTCCAAGTCTCACTAGTGCAATATAGAGTGGTACTATTACTTGTCATGACCTTGATGCTATTATCCCTCTGTTAATGCAGTCTAAGACTACATTGGCTTTTTTGGCAACTGCAGCACACTGCTGGCTCATGCGTAAATGATAAGCCACTAGGACACCTAGATCCCTCTGAGAGATACTATTGTTGAGCCAAGTACTGCCTATATAATCTTTTCTGCATCAAAAGCAGCTCTTTGAGCATTCATTGAACAAAATTTGTGGACTGTGGACTCTAGCCAATTGATGGTTCATGCCTGATCCACCAGCAACAAAATTTGTGTGCTCATTCTTCTATGTGATTACTAGTTATATTCTTTGGTTTTCCTTCCTGAAAGAAGTCCACTGTAATTGATTTTAGTTGCAAGAAATCTGGAATCTAGTTCTGGGTATTGATCAAAGATTATAGGAGTTTTCACCAATTTCTTCTGAATAAGCCCATACATTTAACTTAATCTCAGAATAACCATGGAGGACAATAAACATTTGATGGTGCTTATTCAAAAAAAATGCTACTCTTGAATATGTCCTATTTTGAAAAAAGCAAGATAGCATCTGCCACCATATGATTGAAGTCTTGCTTCTTTCTTATGTAATCAGTGCATTGCTCCCATCTTTGTGGACTGACTGTTACCTGCCATCCTGAGTTCACAGTTCATTCTGGGGACAAAGCCAGAAGTTGCTTGGGGTAAGGACAAAGCCAAAGAAACATGTTCAGTAGTGTGGTAGCATGACTATTTACATTTTCCAGAACAGATAAAAACTTTTTGCATCAAAATTGATTCATTTGCTATAGTTAGGAGCCACATTGTGGTTAGGAGCTGTTATTATGAAACTCCAGAAAATGACAGCATAATTATCATTGGAGGAAATTTTACAAGTAAAAACAAATCCCATAGTGAACAATAGGCTTAGCCCTATTTGAGCACCATACACAGGTTAGTTATTTTGTCTGAGAGATTGCCCCCATTATCAAAATATAATTTCAGATATTATAGTAAATGTTGATTATCCACCATCTTTCTCTATTATCCACATCCATATTTTGAACTCCCAAGGAAAAGACCTTTACATATTCTTTCCCCTCCTCTCCTCCTTTCTCTTTCTGGTTTTGTTTCTAGATTTTTTGTTTCGTTTAAGTTTATGTCTGCATATTCTGTGAAAATATTGTTTCTGCTGAGACCTCCAAAGTAATACCTTTCATTTCATTTATTTGTTTGTTTGTTTGCTGCTGAAGTTGTTTCGAAGTGACACTAATCATAGATATTTTCTGCTTAGAATCACAGAATCATAGGGTTGGAAGGGACCATCAATCTAACATCAAATCTAGGACAGGAATTCTTAGACCATCCTGTTCAAACTTCCTGTTCAACAGTTGTTTGAAAACAAGAAAATTCCTCATTCTGAGTTTGAATCTCTCTGTGTAAAACTTCCACTTATTGATTCTTATCTCACCCTTGACCTCTACAGGGAATAAATCCACACCGTCTTCCTTGTGACCAACCTTTTAGAATACCGGAAGACTGTTATCAAGTCTCCCTTTAGCCTTCCTGTCTTTAAACTTTACGTGCCAAATTCCTTTAACTATTGTTCTTCATAGGATTTAATCTCCAAGCCCCTAATCAACTTTATTCTTCTTCTCTATAATCTTGCCAGTTGTCCAGCATCCTTCTTATATTGTGATGTCCAAAACTGAATACAGTATTCTAGGTGGAGATGCAGTCTGACCAGTGCAGTGTAGAGCAAAACTATCCTGTCATCTCCATGTTAGCTCTCTTTGATGTAGCCCCAAACAGCATTGGCTGTTTTGGCAGCTGTAGCATACTGTTGGCTCATGCTTAATTTGTGGTCTGCCAGGACTCTCGGATCTTTCTCAAAAGTACTATCAACTTAGGTATAAAACCTTATATTTATATTTGTCACCACTGAACACTTTTTATTGAATTCAGCCCAATATTCAAGCCGATCAAGATCCTTTTGAATCGTGACTTTGTCTTCTGAGGTGTTAGCAGTGCCAAGATTGGGTTTACATAACCGGTTTTTAACAAACACAAGCTGGCTTTTAGTAGTCACCTTGTTTCTTTCTAAGTGCTTGCAAAGCCCCTACTTGATTATTGTTCTAGGAATTTTTTCATGTATTGAGGTCAAGCTGATACTCTAATTTCTCTGGGTCTGCTTGACTTCCTGCTTGACTTGTGTTTACTTAATTGGGACATAAAGAACTCTTGAAAGTTTGTTTTAAAAAACAACACCCAACAATTGGGGTGTGGAGAATGACGTGGTTTCTACAGAGGCTGGAAATAGGAGAAGTTCCTTCCTTTGCAGAACTTTGCTGATGGACAGAAGCATAACAGCAGAGAGAGTCAGGCTGCTTTAATTGCAAAGATTTCCTCAAGCTGATAGGTATGTGGAGAACTATTTAAATGGCTTTTGAGTGTTTAGGCTTTTCTGTTGCACATTGATTATTATGCCGAATGCAGAGAATGACTTACAATGTCAACTACATAAAAACTTGCTAACTTAAATGGGATGGAATGAACAATTTTGTTAATTTAGCCTTTTTCCAACTCTGTAACTGCAACTAAAATAAAATAGCCATTAAAAATATAGCATTAAATGCACTAATATTCAAGATTATGATCTTAACTTTTAAGAAAGCGCAGAAGCATCTCTGTATTTATTTGTCTTGTTTGCATGCATCTGATTGGTTAGGTGCAGTTGTCCATATGAGGAATCAACAACTTTGGGTCGGTAAGTAAACATGCATATTTTGCAGATGCTGCATAGAAAAACGTACTTGTCTCCATGTGTAAACTGGCTAGAAAGGAAGTCAATATAAGGAACCTCTTTCAGCATTGGCTGTTTTGGCAGCTGTAGCATACTGTTGGCTCATGCTTAATTTGTGGTCTGCCAGGACTCTCTTTCTGAATTTTACCCACTTCCTCACATAGTGTGGCCAGATGTTCTGTCTGGATGTTAATGTGGTCCCTGACTGATAATTCCCCTGCTTCTTTTTCCTTGGATGCCAGCAAATCAAGTGATATTTGCTTTTTCTTTAGTGAGCAAGACTTTTGAGGACAAAGCAACAATTTCACAGTTTTTTTTCTACCACTTGAAGCCATTTTAGAGTAGAGCAGCATAAGAACATATTTTTTTAAGAAAGGGGGAAATGTGGCAGAAACATGTCAAGTTTCAAATAGTTAAAGGAGAAGGGGGAAGAGGCCATGTTTTCACAGTTCCAGCAGAGACTGTGTTTAAAAAAAGAAACCAAAAACCCATTTCAGAGATATGGGTTTTCACAGCAGGCACCCCAGTTACCCTGGATAAAATGGCCCTTGAAGGCAGAGACCAGAGACATACCAACCAACTGAAGCAAAGGCATCTGTGTGGGAGGGACTGAATGGCAGGAGACAGAGTGTAGACTGCCCTGCTGCTTCCAGAATAGAAGGGGGGAAAAGACTACTTTTGATGCAGAGCCAGAAAACTCAGATGGCCGTCCCCTTCCCAACAGGTTGCGGGAGGGAGGGGCTGGGGATGCAGCCAATCATTCCTGTTCCTCCCAAACTGGTGGAAGTGCCCATCCTCGTGCCTGGGTAAGTGGGAAGTAGGGAACAGCCTTATTACAAATAAGCAAAATAGCGCTAAAGAAATGAATATTTTTTTTTTACAATCCTTGACATTAAAACTATAGTTTTAAAGATGATGAGTAATTTATTGTTGAATTTAGTTGATCTCAGTTATCTCTTTTTTCATGTTTTATGGACTCATTTGATCATCTGTCTACAGTTTGGGAAATAAATAAATAATGTCTTATTGTAACGTCTGATCTACTCCTGATGTTGAGCATTTTTGCTTTGCAGGTTTCATTGTTCTGCTGAATCTGAAGTTTGGTAGGACTCTTTTACTATTGTTCGTTAGTTGAGGAGATCTGTTCGAAAAATCTTAAGTGGCCTGTTTTAGCATGATCCGAAGTAGATTTTAAAAAATATAGTAAAAAGTAGTGAGTGTTTTAGAAACAAGTAGTGAGTGTTTTAGAAACAAAGTGCACCTAGAGTTAAGCCTGTGTATAGTTTCTTAAATACTGTTTCTATGTGAGAGGAAGAGAGACTGAAATTAAAATCCTTATTTAAAACATAGGCCAAATTTGCCTCCTTAACTTAACATTTCTTCTCAGAGCAAATAATTGCATTCTAATGTGTGATTCTTTTGTGCTATATTCCAAAGGAACATAGAATTCATGCAATCCTCTAATAGAACAAACTTACTTATTTACAGGAACATTAAAGGAAGAGTATAGAGTGCAGTCTCCTATTTTTCCTGACACAAGTCCTATGAAACCTGAACTAACTTACTACGCTGAAACTCTGCTTTTCCCCCAAGCCACAATGTTTTTCAATGGGTCCCCTGATTTTGACTGATTTCTTTCTTTCACTCTCTTCTTTCTTTCTGGTAACTTCTGAAATCTCTTCATGATGTTCTCCCCCTCTCTGTACGGTAGCTAATGCATATATTCAGATTTCCCTCAAAATCAGCTTGCTGACACAATTTTAAATTCAGCTGTTAGCTCTTCCCTTGACAATTTCATTAGCTTTAGACAGCTGAGGTTTTAGTTTCTAAGTTTTTTCCCATTGGGTAAAGCTTTCAGGTTTTTATTCTCCCATATTTGCTTTAAAATATGTTGCAAGGAACTTTAGTAGGCAAATTCTTTCAGCCGAATAATTTTTCCCTCATATGATTAAGACCGGAATAACTCTACAATGTTTTATCAGTTGCCTTATATACAATTTAGAGCAAAAATCCTTATCAATAAATAATTAATCTATAAATGCTGACTAGTGCCTGTACTCTCCCACTGGTTACTCTAGATAGAATAAAAAATGCTATTCTGTTATCACATACTCTAAATATTTTGCTTTCTGATGATTATTGCCAGAAAAGATAGACGCTAGAACAAGTTCATCTTCATAACTGAGTCATACATAGGGTTTTTCTGGACATTTTGAGCTATGTCAACTTACAGTGCAAAGAATAATTAAAAAAATTGATTTATAATGAAAAGGACTGAGACAGTTGGTTCCTGAGGACCAGAAATAAAGAATGCACACTGATATTGATGCTTGTGGCCAATGCTTTCCCTGTAATGTTCCTACTTTTTCCAAAATATTCCTGGTCCTGTCAATGTCTCATTTATGAAAAAAGTCACTTATCTTATAATGTCACTGTTTCATGCAACAAGCCACAACTTTGAAAAACTCATTATATCAGAAACCTTTTAATTTGACTCAATCATATAAATGAATCAGCAATACTTTCAAAGGTCAAGTGTGTATATGTGCATATTTTATATTATTTATAATTCACCATTTTCCACTATTCTAAATGCAGCTAATTATCTTTTATATCATGTGGAATTGTGTATTTCCCTCTGGGAAAAAGGCAAATGTTATGCTGAAGATAAACTGCATGCAGTTTTAGCCATTTGTAACATTATACAAAGCATTTCTTTTCAGATTCTGCCTACAAAGTTGTCTGTTATGTCACCAACTGGGCTCAGTACAGGCAAGGACCAGCCAAGTTCACCCCAGATAACATAAATCCATTCCTGTGCACTCACTTGATTTTTGCTTTTGCGGATTTGAATAACAATCAAATTACAACTAGAGAATGGAATGATAAAATACTCTACAAGAAACTCAATGCTCTAAAGGACAGGCAAGTAACTTTCTAAAGAAATATATTTGTATAACAATAATATTGCCTTTATTAGTGGAGATGATAGCATCAAAACCAGGTAAAACAGAAAAAAAGCACTTAATTCAGACCTTACAGCTCATCACTTATATATTGTGGACACTTAGTTATTAATATTGTCAAATCATAAGCCCAAGGCCTAGGACAGATATAAAGTAGGTAGAGCAGGCTATGTCATGTATATGAAGGACATCCCTTTCCCCTTTTCAGATCTGAGAGCATGGGTATTTTTCTTTGTTTTTCAAATTATTTTAAGGATATTTTAGAGCTTTCTCTACAGCACGGGTGTCAAACTTGCTGCGTCACATGACGTGCCGCGCCATATCCTGACTTTTTTTGCATTGCTGAAACTGGGGTGGGTGCGGCCTCCGTATGATTCAACCGGCCCGCAGGCCGGCAGTTTGACATCCCTGCTCTACAGTTTTGCCTTCTTCCTAGCTTAGTCAGGCTCTTTTGATACACCTTTAGGGATCCCAGTTTGCAGCAAGATGATTCACAACCAACGTTACACAGAACAATTGTGTATTTTATGTTTTCTGGATGAAGGAACATTGGGTATTGCTCAGAGTAAATATATTTTCTAGGGATCAAACCAATGTATGCAAATAACTCTTTTGCACATATATCCCTAGTATATGGAATGTCTTAAGTTAAAAGCCAATATTCTCTGCTCTCTTTTTCTCTTTTACCATTAGGAAAATGCAAATGTTAGTTATGAGTGCTTATATTTTTATTTACATAAACATAACCAGCAAGCCAGCCAGAGGAATTGACTTGTTGTGTGTGAGATAGATAGACCCAAAGTTCTTTTTATCCAGAAGAAAATAATAATTTAAGGAATTATAGTAAATCATAATCTAACTAAAAGTCTTGAGTTTTCAGATTTGTTTGAGAAATCCAAATTATATTGGAAATTTCAATGAGAAAGAGAATGGGGAAATGATGTTCTCTATCTCTATTGGAACTGCCAGAGAAGCCAAGAATGTAAAAGCCTTTTATGTCTATGGAAATTCTCAGTCATCCAGGTCATGGTTGTCCCAAAGTTTTTTCAAGAGGCAACTGGACTTTTTTTGGGTTTTTTTAAAAGACATTTTGCTTCTAATCCAAGACAGCCTGCACCTGTCATCAACAGGGCAGAAAATATCCTGCCTCCAAGAAGGCTCCACATACATTTGCACTACTCAGGTGACCCTGAGGACACAGATAAACCTCCAAATGGCCCCAGCGACTCTCTAAAAGAATGCAAATGACCAGCTGTCTGCAAGGCATATAAATCCTTCCATTCCCCACCATCCAGTCAGAGCTGAAGAAACTTCTTGAATGAGAATTGAAATGTCTTCAAAGAAAAACAATGAAGTCCAGTTGCCTCCTGAAAAAGCACCTTTGGGACAAAAGCTTTTTATGTTCTAATCTAGTCTATCATGTATGGTTTCTTTAACCTCTACTGTGTCAATAAAATCTTGGCACAAAGTTTTCCTTAAAGGCTATTAGTTTATGGTACACATATAAAAGGGAACAGTTGATGGGAATCTTGTGATAATTTTTCAAGATATAGATTATTTGTCAGTATACACAGAATGTTTATATTATTTTTCTTGCTTTCCAGAAATAGCAATTTACTCACCTTGCTGGCTGTTGGAGGGGGAACCTTTAATAACCAAAAGTAAGACTTTTCTCCTAAAGTTGTCCACTGAAAGAGGTCATATATTTGTAATAATGTGATTTTTAATCTGGTCTAAAGGAGATAGGAAAGAATGGCGATTCCATCTCTGCAGCTGAGAAGGAATTCTGCTGGCAAAAAGGGCTTTCAGGACAGAATACCAATCAGTTTTGGCACATTTTGGCCAGTAGACTACAAGAAAGAAAGAGAAGGGTGATAAGTAAAAACATCCCACAGTAATTATAAACTCAATTCCTTCCTTATTTCATTTATCTTTTCATTTTGCTACAAGGAATACTCTGAAAATACTTGGCTGAACTTAGAAGCAAATGTAGCAATTTCTATTATTATTTCTTAAAGGTAGGTAGGTGCTGGATCTTGCCAGTTTCTAACTATGGTTCATGATGTTCTGTGAAAATAAAAAAGAGGTCCACGACAATGAACATAGAAAATTAGGCTGTCCAAAAATAATGTATTTCTTCCAGATTTACTACCATGGTATCATCTTCAGCAAATCGCCAGACTTTCACCTCATCAGTTATAACTTTTCTCCGTAAGTATGGATTTGATGGTCTGGATCTGGACTGGGAATACCCAGGTTCCAAAGGTAGCCCTCCAGAGGATAAACACCTGTTTACCATTCTGATTCAGGTGAGAGACTGAAAGCATAAACTTTTAATTGAAATTTTTGTAAAAGAGTCTTGTAGGATCTTTAAACTGTGTGTTTTGATATTCTGCAATGGATGCCATTCTTAAATCAACAATAGTGAATCACTGCAATAAAAAATTCTATTAAAATTAGAATTGAAAATCAATGTCCAATTAAGATTTGCTATTCAGAATTTTGCTCTATCACAATTTTGCTCAAAAACTCAGTCCTAGAATAGATATTTTATTGATGGAATATACAAATAAAAGGACAGCATATCTCTGAGCGTGTATGAAGTACTTATGTATTTATAGCTAGCCTCCATTTATTTAGAATGGCAAAATAGATAGTAGGAGTAAAGGTAGGATCCAAGATCCAAATAAATTTTTGTATTATTTACAAATATTCTTACACTATTTCATGACTAACAGTCCAATTCTGTGCATATCTACTTAGAAATAAGTTTGACTGAATTCAGGGATGCTTATTTTCCAAGTTAAGTGCTATAGGACTGGAGCTTAAAGCTACAGTCTAGAATGCAAATGATTGCTCCTCTCCTGGGCAGCTGCCTTAGAACCTCCTCCACCATCCCTCTCATGTTCCAAAAGAGATTTCAGTGTGCCCTTTTGATCCTAATATAGCACCAGAGATAGTGACAAAGGAATACTGTATGTTGGAGGCTTACGTAGATCCACCTCACTCTTCTATTCCTTGTTTAACACACCTCTAAATGGGCTAGGAGCTTGTATCAGTTAGTTTTCTTATGACTGATATCAAGGTCAGGAAAAGGAAACAAAATGTGAATGCAGGTGGTTGGAATGTGGGAATTACTGGAACATTTTGCTCTGCCTGCACTGAGAGCATGTTAGTAGTTCTACCAGAAAGATTCTCCACATATTGCTCTTTAAATTACCCAATGTAAAAAGAAGATTCAGTTAAATAAGCTATATGTATATGGGGGGGAGGGTATATACTGTATATATACATATATGTACACACACAGTATATACAGTACATACAAACATTAAGTAATAGGATTATGTAGCTCAGTACATGTATAGTATACTGTATATATGTGTGTGTGTGTGTGTGTGAGAGAGAGAGAGAGAGAGAATCTTAATATATACATGCACATAAATACACATGCACACTGAGCTACAAAGTCCCGTGACTTAATGGATTGATGTGTATGAAAACTTTCTAATATGAAAAAGCTTCCTTTGAACTCTTTCCTGGTCTCTTGCAAGTGAGCAATAGTAACTGCTGCTGCTTCTGTTTCCCTATTCAGGAATTATCAGCAGCCTTTACGGGAGAAAGTGAACAAACTGGAAACCCACGGCTCCTGCTTTCAGCAGCTGTATCTGCAAGCAAAACAACCATAGATGCTGCATATGAAGTACCTGCATTGGGGAGGTAGGTCATGCAATCTAAGAGGAGAGGTCCAATAGGAACTTACAGTGGTACCTTGGTACTCATCCTTAATTGTTTCTGGGAGGTGCAATGAGTACTAAAAACAATGAGTACCAAACAAATTTTTCTCATGAGGAATAATCTAGTGAGTCACAAGGCAGCCAGTGCCAACAAGTTCTAGCTTGTAGCATTGGCTAAACGAACAAGGAGTACCAGGACAAAATTTTCAAAATGCATTGAGTGTCAAATTCTATAAGTTTCAAAACAGTTGAGTACCAAGCTACCACTGTATTTTGCTTTGGAATATTACCTCTGCAAGATCGGATAACAGACTGTGGGATGATGAGATGTATCTATCCTATCTCTTAGGGGCCAGATTGGGAAAAAGTGATATAAGGTATTTCAGTTAAGGTTTCTGAGAGCTTTCTAAAGAGCATTAACTACATCCATTATACATGTGTTTATGTCCCAAAATAGCTATTGTTATTTGATCCTTTATACTGGCTGTTTGTTTATTGTTCCTTAATCTTGTCCTTTATTTTTAATTTGCATTTAGGAATCTTGATATTATCAATGTGATGACTTATGATTTCCATGGAAGTTGGGCTCCAGTGACAGGACACAACAGCCCACTGCATCAAGGTTTAGTGGACTATGACCCAGTTCCCTTCTACAATTGTGTAAGAAAAATGGCAACATAAAGATCTGTTATCACTTTTGTAGTACTGATAGTGGGAATTTAATTAAGCAATGCAAACATATGTAGAATACTGATGAAACTCAAGATATTTGATGTAAGTATATGTCAAAATCAAAACAAGTTTGAATTGACTATGTCTCAGCAAAAACAGAATGCTAGCTGAAGGTTAATTTTTTTAACCCCACCAGCTAAAATTGCTGTATCACTAACAAAAGGCAAGATATGCAAAAGAAGAAATGGAATTCTCTTATATTTTCTAAGACAGTGAAAGGCAGCTTGAGTTGGGTACAGTAATTGAAAAAGGATTAAGCAAGCTCTGGCTGTAACATGATTTGCACCATATTAACAACCTAGTACTAACTACTATAACTAATGGGTCACTTGAATCTGGCCCACAAGTTAGTTAATTCATCTATTTGAATTCTCATTTTTTTAAACTTAGGAAGCACTGAGCGTGATGTGCAAAGATCATGATGCACTGAGCATGATGTGCACTTTAACCACTTGAATCATTAATTCACTTATTGAAACCACAATCTGATTGATAATCTGAACCTAGAAAAAGAAGTGAGTTAGCTCAGGGAGAAAGATAGAAAGGAGGCTGGAACCAATCTTTTTTTTTATTATTTATTTTATTATTTAATTTTATTTATTTGTAAAAGGATTTGCTCCAGCTATAGCTTCTCCTTCTGTTCTCATTCCCATCAAACACTAAAATTGGGCACTGAAAGATGGGACTATTTATTTGTCCATCTGATGTGGTTTGCTGTATGATTTGCTGCTGAACGAACTAATAAATGACCATATTGTTCTTCATCTTCCTCTACCCTGCTTTGTATGGTGTGCAGACTGTATGTATGCAGAAGTGTGCATACAATGTTTGTTTGTTTCTGTACTGCAGGAATATGCAATGAAATACTGGAATGACAGTGGGGTACCATCTGAAAAACTCATGATGGGTTATCCAACATATGGGCGTACTTTTAGACTTTCTAGTACAAATACTAATGTTAGTGCGCCAGCCTCTGGTGGAGGCAGTCCTGGAGTCTACACCAAACAATCTGGTATCCTGGCATATTATGAGGTAAATGCCCTTCATTTTATTAAAAATTATAAGCTATCTAACTAGGTGGCAACCCCTGGTTATCCTTGGTTAATCCTTGCCTGAGGCTTGGGTAGAAGACTTTCAGGAAATTCCAGGGACATTTGTTAGCCTGGGAAGTTACTAACTTATTAACTAACTTGCTGAAGAAAACAATGAGAAGCCAGCTTCATACTATTATCAAGGTAGACCTAAGACTGAACATTCCATAGGTAATACAGATTATAAAATGGTTTTGGGTAAATTGTTCTCTCTCTGCCTTACTTGCCTTGTGAGTTTGTTGAAGGAGTAAACAAAAATAATTCTACGAATGTGTCTCCAAAATGCTTGAAAGAAAGATAGGGTAAAAAAAATCGAAACCTAACAATAATAAGAAAATCTTAGCAATATAATTCTGTTCATGTTTATTGGGAGCAATGTCGCAATTTAATGGAATTTACATTTGAGTAAATATTTACAGAACCAAATTGTTTACTATAATTAAAAAAGTCACTTAAATTTGGATTCCTACCCCCCCTACATACACACTAATGATTGGAACATTTTGTTGGCTATCAATTGACCCATTTTTTCCCATTCTTATACTACATTTATTTTTGAGAAACTGCTGTAGGTGAAAATTTGAGCACACAAACGACAATACTCTTTAATAGCAATTATTCCAATGGGGAAATATTATAAAAATAGTTTTGCTTTATTTTGTTATCGCTCCTGAACTGCTTTGAATAAACAGATCATAATCATTTTGACAGGTTTGTGCATTCTTACAAGGAGCTAAGAAAGCATGGATTGAGAAACAGAAGGTTCCATATGCTTTCAAAAATGGAGAATGGGTTGCATATGATGATGAAAGAAGTTTTCAGTTTAAAGTAAGTTGTCATTTTGTGTAATAATTATTGAGTTAAATCTAGTTTAGCCAATGAAATAAACTCATGACTAAGTTCCAATATACAATGTACATGGAAAAGTTCCATCTGCTTATTAAAGTTGTCTTGTCATGCTGTTACAGAGTATAAATTCATATCTAGGCCTGATGCCACTGAATAATACAAATAATTTTTGTCAACAGAATCAGAGCATTTAGTCAGTATCACCATCTTTGGGTTGTGAAAATCCAGACAACTAATAAAGGGGTATAAAATGACAGGAACTGCTTTTTATGACCATCTAGTGATAGTCAGGATTTTTGCAGCTCAGATGCACCATCCCTATTTAAGATTCACATAGAACCGCTGAACTTTATAACAAAATGGTCCAAAGTCCAGCTAACTATTTATTCATTCCGTGTGATAGAGCTAAATCTAAACATCTTTGTATTCTTATACAATTTAAACATGCTCTTGTTTCTCAGTGGCTCAGTTTTGAACATAGTAGTTGGACCACTCACTTGTTCAACACAATGGAAGTAGAAGTGATTGTTATGTATGTATGTGTGTGTGTGTGTGTGTGTATGTACACACTTGTATGTCACTTCTTACAACAGTCTGAATTATTTATATGTTGAATATATATTATTTATAGGTTGAAAGATAATTGCTTATTTTGTTTCATTCTGATTCGTAAGATAAATGGAAATTTTCTTCCTTTAGACAAACTCTGTTGGTTCAGCAACAAGAAATATACTGCAATATTATTCAGTTAGAAATTCTGAATGCCTTATAGACAGTTGCTGTGGTGCACTCTAAATGCAGTGGAGATATGTTAAAAAGAATCTCTCTCGTCCTGCTTGGAATTGGACCACATTCGGAACAGTTGGACTGGCCTGCTCCAATGTTCTTAGGAGGGAATGGGAGTTTCCATGACTGAACATATTGCACTGTATTCCTCTACTTAGTTGCTTAGTATACTTCTCTCTTCTATGAGGAATAAATGGTCTTTGAAGGGTATTTTTTCTTAATATTATTCATTCAAATTTCCTTCAACTTGGCTAATTCTAAAAGCTGCTATTTCTCTTTGCAGACTGAGTTTTTGAAGAAGAAAAAGTATGGAGGAGCCATGGTCTGGACTCTTGGTCTGGATGACTTCTCTGGCAATTTCTGTGGTCAAGGAATCAACCCCCTTGTGAATAAACTAAAGAATGTTCTAATGAATTGAGGTAATGTGTTACTACTATTGTGTCCCTCTTTCCCACTGCTCTTCAGACAGGTAAATTCTCACTTTGATTTTGAGATCATTAAGAAGAGACAGTCCCTGCTCTCAGGTTTCAAATCTAAAAAGATATAGCACAAAAGAAAAGTCTGGGGAGGTACCAATTCTTAAAGATGAAATAATCATATAATATCCAGCTATAATGCATATAGAAATAAATGTGTAAACTTTTTTCATCTACATTATCTCATTAACAAGAATATTAAAAATAACCAACATATATCAGTAATATCAGTAATAATAACAAAAGTTAATAAGAATAGATGACAGTAGGAGGTGAATTCCCAGGGCAGCATTACAAATCATTACAATGTCCACTTAGAAGTAGATAAAAGTTTAACCTTTAAACTTTTGGCCAATTTATATTCTGAGGTTATTTATATTTATATTCTGGGGTTAGACTCAAGAAAATTTACATGGTGAAGCATGACTACTGTTAATGCCTTTCTAGAGGGAAAAGACCTGAAGTTGGCTAACAAGAAAATACAATACAACATCAGTTAATAAATGGAAAATCCTCAAATTAAAACATATAAAGAAAAAAAATAAAAAACCCAACCCCCCAGAGTAACTATATGCAATTATAACTCTCTTAACTACTTTTGAGTACTTAGTTTGCATGTAATTGTGTGTGTATACATGGGACAAAATTAACCATTACTAAACAATCCTGCATGTGACATAGATGTAACCTCATCTACACATATAAGGCTAATAACCTCATCTATACATTTCCAATCCTAAGTATAATGTAAAGTATAACATGAAAACCTCAACTGAGAAAAGCCATGATGGATGGCTGAGGTTAATATTTATGGGTCCATCTAGGAATGGCCATGATACTGGAAGTCCTCGACTTACGAGAACAATTGAGTCCAACATTTCTGTTGAGACATTTGTTAAGTGAGTTTTGCCCCATTTTACAACCTTTCTTGCCACAGTTGTTAGGTGAATCACTGCAGTTGATAATAACTCAGTTGTTAAGTGAATCTGGCTTCCCCATTGACTTTGCTTGTCAGGTCACAAAAAGGTGATCACATGACCTTGGAACACAGCAACGGTCATAAAGATGAACCAATTGCCAAGCATCTGAATTTTGATCACATGATCATGGTGATGCTGCAAAGGTTGTAACTGAAAAATGGTCATAAGTCACATTTTTCAGTGCCATTGTAATTTTGAACGGTTGCTAAATAAACTGTTGTAAGGACTTCCTGGAAATGGAAAGCTGTGACTTAGAATCTAAGAGGTGTAAATAGTAAAGAACCTGAATGTATGAATTTAACAGTCTAAAGGAAAATGTATTGTATCTGTGTGAAACAAAGAAACAGAGAAGATGGAATAGATCTGAGTAAATAGTTCTGATCTTCTAGACTTGAGTTGATGAACACATGCATGGAAGTGAAAGTATATAAATGAAAGGGCTCAAACATATGCTTTCTCATGAATTAGTGACATTTAGGTTGTTGTGGATGTGTATGAAAAGTAGACATCCATACTTTGGTGATAACTGCTTATTATGGTCCACTGAATGGCAATAATATATATGTTTTGGGGGACACTGTTCAACAGAATGAATGAATGAATGAATGAATGAATGAATGAATGAATGAATGAATGATCTAGGAAAAACATAATTCTGTTTAGTGACATGACTATGGGGGTAGAGACAATAGAGCACAGAAAAAGTGACTGGGTTATTCAGAGCCCCAACAATAAATAAAGTGATTGGTGGATGTCTGCTTAGAAAAAGGCATGCTTGTTTCAAATATGCAATTTAAACATAAGTATCATCATGGCATGGCACAGGAACGATTATAAACATAGCAAAATAATTATAAATCTTTAAGCATGATTGATTTCATAGTGTATGAGGAAAGACTGAGAAAATTGTGAAGGATATAAGGTGAAGAGTTATTTTGATCATGGGATGCACTATTATTTAGGCAAGAGTGACTCTTGGGACAAAATGGACATGCTTAGAATTGATTGCCCCTTTATTAGCTGCATTCAGAATTTGTGATTTTCCTATTATGAAATAAATCCTACGAAATTTCTGTGAAAGTCATTAAATTCTTTGCCATTGCAAGTATATGCTGGGCTTAACTGAAAATGCTTTTGAAACATACAATGACTGAATTTGGAATCATTATCTTTCATGATTGTTTTCTATTTAAAAGGGAAGATTTGGGATGGGAAAAAGTTATCTGGGGCACTCATATGATATCCATCAGAAATTCTTTAAAGATACATTTATTTAGTATCATATAATGTTAAAATGAAGGTTGGGGCCAACTATTAAAACTCCTAAAGCTTTATTCGAAATAACAGATACATATATACATACAATGGGTCAAACTAAAGTAAGACAATGGGAAATCTATTATTGTATTCCCACAATTGAATAAAACATAACCGAAAACATAACTTGTGTTCCCCAAAATCTTTAGGAAGCTGCCATTTTGTTTTTGAGCAAAGGTAAGTTGTGTTTAATACAATTGTAATATAAGCCCCAGAAAAAAATAGCAACGAGCAAGACAATTTAGGCATTATGGTGCAAGCAGGTGAAAGGATTAATTCTTTTATGCTATAGCCCAAACCTTATACTCTCTTCAGAAAAGGTTGCTATTAAACTTTAAAAAAAATAGAAAGTCCCACTTCCAATCTTTTCTGACTGCAGTTTTTTGCCTTGAAATTCAATTACAGTTCATTTTTTGTATGTATTTGTTCCACAGGCCTCAGTAAGAAGAATAGAACAACATTCAGTGGAAGACTAACAAGTCTTAAATTCTTTCTGTTCAGGTGATATATTTCTTTGAAAAAGAAATATTAATAAATCAATGACTCAGAATCAGTTTCTAAGTTTCTTTCACTGCAATAATATAAAAACAGATATTTGGTTATTAACAGTAAGTTATCAATTACTTTACTGAGTGGATGACTGGATAGAGAGAGATAGGATTTATGCTGTAAAGATGTTTTCCTAGTGTAGTATCTTTTATAAAATTTGTACCAAAAGTCTCCTTGTGCCAGCTTGATGAATGGACAGGGGTTAGGGGAGTTACACAATCAACATCTAAAAGATACTATGATGAGGAAGGCTACTGTAGGATTGAAACTGATGGTTCTGTTTGGCAAGCTATAAATTCTTTCAATTTTGTTACAAGTGGTTCTGTGTACCTTCTAATCTAAATCTACTAGTTTACAGGATATACAGTGGATTTCATTGGAATCATAAGGCGTTCCATGAAACTTCTAAAAGAAAGCTAATTTTTGGAGAAATAAGGAATATATAAAGAAACTTTAAAAAACTTTTTATACAGTGGTGTGCAGAAAAGTACTTAAGCATCATGCTACATAGATGACATCAGCAGAGCAATTGCCTGCTATAACAGTTTAATATATTATCTAACAAAACTGACTAGAAATTGTAATATGTTTTCTATTACCCATGTGTTTTCTCCCATACAGAGTACAGAAGGTAAAAGATTACACAGCTCAGTCATAATTCTTCATCAACTAGAAGTATAATGGATATAAAAAGTATAAATCTAGTTCCTAAATATAATAGCTACAACTCAGTTAAGGTTGAATGAAAAGCGTGGTTTCTCCTACAAGAATATAGTATGGAAGTCTTTCCTTACGTGGTAAATCTCTGTTTCTTGTTCAGTATGAATGAAACAGTAGACAGAAAAGAGCATTGTGCTAAAATAAACTACTAAAAATGTCATTGCACATATCATTGCACATATATTCCATGGAATTTCCACTCTTAGTCACATTTGGATATGCGGTGCAAGAAATGGTATAAGACTACATCAAATCATATGGCACATACTTCTAATACCTTTGTCTTTCAAAAAATACTGGCCAGTGCAGTGGAATAGCAGGACAAAATATTTTCAATTTTAGCTTTTAATCAATACATGCTTGCTCCCATAATAATTTCTCCAATTTGGCATGACTTTTGTGAGCATTGCGATCTTAATTCTCAAACTGACGTATCAGTAGAAATTATACTTTGAAAATCTGCATTTTTCTTAAGTATTACTATAGTTAAACTGTTCAAAACCAGAAACATTTTAACAGATGTGGCTGTTAGCAAAATCTAAACTCCTATATTTGAAACAACTTCCGAAGAGTAAATGTTTTATACTGAAACAGTGGAGAGCATTAGGAAAATAGAAGCATTTACAAGGCTAACAAAGACATTCTTTATGAAATAGTCTGGATATTGAATCCAAGTAATAAACTAATTAAAAAAATGCTCTAATTCTAAGGATAAAAAAGTAAATTAGTGGTCTAAGCATGTAGGAGAGGAAGTATCTTCAGTCACAAGAATTAATCACTATAATATATGCTCAGATAGGCCACCAGATTCCGATATTTCTTGAATTCTTTATCTGAAAGCAGCTGAAATAAAAAAATAAATAAATACGTTACTGTACATAATTGCTGTCATTATATTATTATTAGTAATTACATAATTACTGGACAAATAATAAAAAGTATAAATTTGGAGGGCAGTTTCAGTTGGCATGATATGAATATGGCTTGTATTTTTTCTTCTGGAATATTATCCAACTTCCCTGTCTAGACTGGGAAGGTCCCCCATCCAAATAGTAATTAAGACTGTCTCTCCTTAGCTTAGAAGCAAATCTATCACCACAAAATGCTTCAGGCAAAGAAATTCTGCAGGAAGGGAAACAAGTGTTATCAGCTTTAAAAGATAAGTACCATAAAGACATTATGATATAAACTTATACTATTATATCATTATAATTTATGTACCAGAGCTAGCATGGCATAATAATAATAATGTGCTGGATTGGAGGCGGGGGGGACGGACACAGTTCTTGTTAAGCTGCAGGACATTGGGCGCTCATTACCTTTCAGCACTAGATTGGAAAATTGAACAGTATCCAGAAGAAAGTAATGCCAAACCATTTCTACAATTGCAAGAAATTCTGCAAGAAAATGCCACGGATTTGTCCAAGAAGTTACATAAGTCAAGACTGTATCAAAAACACCCCCATAAAAAAGGAGGTTTTTAATCTTCATATTAGTTAGAGGAGTATCATTCAGGAGCATGACTATGCTTCACAGTATATAACCTGAACTTTCCATCCCCTCTCTCCCCTTTCTCTTTTTTGGTGAACAATTTCTGTATTCATAATCCTACCTAGGCAGCAGCAGAGCAGCAGAATCTCTATATTCCTTTCCCCAGCATAAATCTATTTATTGTGGTTCAAATATAGAAGGTGGAATAAGCATTTAATTCTATTTAATATTAACCATGCTTAGTTGTAGGACAAGACAGTATCAAAGAGCAGCAAAACCATACAAAGGTTTGTAGACAGAACCATTTTAAGGGCCCATCTGAAGTGAACCAGCCAAACACTTTTGGAGAGAGAGAGAGCAGGTTCACAAAAAACATCATCATCAGAAGGCCCTGATTTGCTATCCACTAACCTGTTGGTTTGTATGGCAGAAAATAAGCCATCTATAACCAACCTAGAATTTACGTCAAGGGATGTTCAAATAACTTGATGCCATGATAGTCTTTAAATGTTAAAACAAGAAATGAATAAAGTAATTGCTGTATAATATCCAGATCATCTGTTTCCCCAACAAATAGCCTAGTAGCTATAGGCTACCACATGGTTTCCTGTAACCTGTTGCTCAAAGACAAGAAGATATACTGATCTATTTCAATAAATGAAGCATTTCTGTCATTCCAAATTGCTAACCCCAAATTTCACACCTCAGCTCTGAAAGTTCTTCTCTGTGGCATTGGAACTAAAGACCAGTCTGGGGGACCAAACTTCCCTGGCCAGCTGACATGCCTGTGTGGCAACTTGTATGGGTTGTAAGTTCCAGGTCTGAGGAGACAGGAGAGAGAGAACAGACATGTATTATTTTCTGTTATATACAGTACTGCAGTTTTTATGCTATGTACTATATAATTTAAAATAAATATAGCATTGTATATTGTGCATTTTTCATAGTTGTGTTGGATTGGTTAAATTGTTAAAAAAACACTTTCCATTCAAAACAGCAATACAATAGCAAAAGCATTCAGACTCATATACCATCCCATAGTGCTTTAAGCTCTCTGGGCAGTTTACAATGTCAGCATATAGTCCCCAATAATATGGGTCCCACTTTACCGACCAACTGACCTTGGAAGGATGGAATGCTGAGTGAATCTTGAGTGCCTGTCAGGATCGAACTCCAGGCTGTGGGCAGAGTTTGCCTACAATACTGCATTCTAACCATTGTGCCACCCGCGCTCCAAAATAATATTAATAAGTTGCATAAATCAAAAAGAATAGGGTTTTTAAAAATTTTGCTGTAGTTTTTCATTTGTCTTTTTCCCCCTCTTCTTTTGATAAAAATAAATAAACACTAAAAAAATAAAATTATAGATGGAATTGGGTAAAGGTTAAAAACTTCATGATGAAAAAGAATGCATTTTTATTAAGCTCTTTAGACAGAAAGGCTCCGAGAATGCAATATTACATGTTGTCAATTAATAGAAAAACAGTCTTTTGTCAATAATTTGCAATCAAATGACATTTCAACTTAATGCAAAAAGTATGCCTCAGATTAGCAAAACAGATATTCTATTTAGGTTCTGTTGATGCCCTCTCCCACACACTGTTTTCAAATGAAAAAAAGCCAATAATTTCATTGCTGTATTAGGGTAATTTGTATACACTGTCAAGGTTAAGATGTATCAGGTTTTCATTTCAACCTAGCAAATTTTGGGAGGATTACTAGTGTTTGTTAAAATACTTGCTGAAGAGCCTCCAAAACAGCATAAGATGGCAATTATACCAACACATAAATCCAACGAAATCTGTAAGTACAGGAGTCCCACTGACACTATGGGAGCCCCAGCTGGAATATATTAAGACATTCAGACATATTAATGTTTGCTAAAGGTCGCTTTGTTCCTCCAATATATCCATGATTAACTAAACCACACAATTTCCAGCTTATGCATAGTTAAATCCTTTCCAAAATTAAATGAAAAACAAAACAAAGCTCAAATATAAGATTTTCCTGCCTAGCACTGAACTTCCTTTATTTTTCAGGTTCCATAGCCAATTTTTAATTTAAAAAATGAAAAACAGTACCCAGGAAAGAGTTCTCTATCTTGAACCTGCTCTAAAAACCGTGGTACATTGCTGAGAAATGGGAAATGTTCAGTCTTATGCTTGTGTTCTTTGATCCATATTGACTGATACATTGTAGGTGCAGGGGTCAAATGCTAAAAAAGAGAGCATAAAATGCAATTATAAAGAATGTAATTTGAAGTCCATAAGCACTCTAATTAACTTTCAGTTCTAAACCGAGTGAATAATCTTGATTTTATCTCTATCAAACCCCATCAAAATAGAATAACTTGTGAATTAATAGAATTAATACATTGTAAATAAATCAGGAATGGTAATTAAAATTCAATTTAATATTTTTGTAAACTTTTGTGCATTATCAATTACTTCAACACACCAGGATTGCAACTGTGCAATCCTGTAAAACAACATAGTTGCTTTACTTTGTTTCTATCTAGATAGAGATCCTATTCTAATCAGACTCATCAAACTAGAAAGGAATCTCTAATATGGCTGTGCTGTATTTTGAATTTATTTAGATATTCAAAATACAGCACAGCCATATTAGAGATTCCTTTCTAGTTTGATGAGTCTGATTAGAATAATTTAATGTGTGATTAGGTGTTTTGGGTATATAAAATCATCCAATGTAAGATATTAATGTCGCAAGATGGGTCACACAAATAAATAATGTAACACAAATAAATAAAGCTCGATTCTCCTTCTTTTTCTGGAGCTTTTCTGAAATGAATTGGGATGGTTCTTTGTTTTTTTTAAAAAATGATCTTCTTCCTGTCTGTTTGCTCAGCCATTAACTATTTAAACCCTGAGCAAAAGAAACCTTTTATCTGTTCAGTTTCATATGCTCAGTAATGCCCCAAAACACTAGGTTTTTAAATTAGTATTGAATTTATTTTACTGATGAATTTATTTTAATTATTTTATGTCTCTACATCACAATGTTACAGAGTTTCTTTTAAACTTATGGATAAACAGGGATATAAGCATTAATTTGTTTTGAGCATCTCTGTTCCCTAGCCGACTCCACAATCCAAGTATATCAGCAAATCAAATGTAGTCAATTTCACAGTAAAAAATGCGACACTTAAAGAATATAAGTAATATTTCTATTTTTACTGTTTTCTTCTAGAGAAGCATGAAACATTAATTGTGAAAGGTTAAACTTCTCTCTCAGCCACCCTGGTTTGTATTGCTGGCTGTGGTGGAAATATTTTGGCATTCTATTAAAATTAAATTTTTAGAGTACAAAGAAGGCCTTCCTTAGATGGGACCCACAGTATAGAAAGTGAATTTCCTCTATGTATACAAGGAACATTGGCTGCAAGAGTTGTCTGCTGAAGGATTTCACGCCTGCAGAAGAGAACTCCTACTGCAGAGTATATGTACTGAAAATGTTTTTACCTTGTTTATTATCACAAAACGTGGTGTTGTTCTTGCTCCCATGCTGTAACCTTTAGTACTCTGTGGTCTCTGAGTCAAGTTATATATAAGATTGTTCCTCTATATGTTAAAACAAATGCTAAAGTTATTCTACATTATAATAATGGGGGGGGGACAATGTATAGAAGCATAGTAGAGCCTGCAAAACTAAGATTTCTACTGAGAAGTTATTAAAAAGTAAAATAAATCTTGAGCACTGTCAGAGAAAGCATGAATAGTGCAAAGAAATAGGAATAATTATAATATACAGACAACTAAAAAGTCAATGTTGGAGCTCGGTGGTGATTAATAAAATAAAATAATTATAATGTAGTATCCTACCTAAATTTAACTTTTTCTTAAACAGAATTTTCTCAAAGCAATTGCCCAGTTTTCCCCCTGGCTTATTGGGATAATTTGAGTCACTTAGAAGAACGGTTGAAGAAATGGTACACTCCACTTGTTTTCCCACTTACTATTTATTAAACCAATTTAGATAACTGATCATCTCACAAACAAGAGATTCTGGTTGGCATACAACAGAGCTAAAAAGATTAACACATACATTGTAAAATATAAAAAACAAACTAAAACAGAGAATAGCAGACAAAGGGATGTTAAAAATGGTAGCACTACCTCACTAGCTGACTCGTCTCCTGGGTTTCCCAGTAGCTCATCCAGGGTGGTTGCTATACAGCAGAGAAATTGGTACAACAGTAACAATCCCAATTGATCTCAACTTAATAAGCAGGGTCTCACTTCCTGCAACCTGCTGGGCAGCACCCTTGAAATCCAGAAGCGGTTCTCAGATGACAACTGCCGCGTCAGCACCCCTGCTCCATGTTGTTAGTTGGTGACAAACTCGAAGCCCAGCCGGTAACATCTGTGAGAGGGAGACCCCCCACTACTGGGCCCAGCCAGGTCTCAATAACACATGCCAGTTTGGCCTTCTCATCTACGATCAAAAAGGCCTTATTAAAAACTGACCTGACATTTAAGAGCAACAAGCAGAAGTCAGAGCCTCTGACAGGCTGCTGCTGGGCATAGATGCTAAAACCAAGGAGCTGGAATGTGAAATATTTTCCTAGGTGTGACCTGCTTGTCTCCCACCATATCTTCCAATGCCCATCACCATCATAATATTGTGGCCCACCCCTCAATGGCCACATTGTCTTCCCCGCCAGACAACCAAATTCCAAAGGCCCAGGATCTCCAATAATAACTAACTGTGTCCGTTCCAGGGAGGGGGAAAGAACTCTTGAGGTGCTTCAGTTCTACCGGCTTTCAGCACCCTCAGGCACCCAGCCCCACCTTCCGCCATCAACCCTTTTCTCAGGCTCTCACCCTGAGTGGGGAAGCATACAAACAAGACTTAGCTGACAGACAAAATTGGGAGGGAAATAATCTTCTCCCTGTCTGGAACTATCAGAGAAAAAGCCTCTGTGTGTAGGGGGGTCCACATCAGACTACACTCTTCTGCTATCCCCCCCCCACACACACCGAGCCACCACCGATAATCCAAGCTCCAAAGTCCTGATTAGCCTCTCCAAATGGAAAGTCCCATGCAGTTATCTGCAAAGAGATGAACATAAAATACAAGGGGCAACTAGCACAGGTCCACAAAAGCAGCCAACCAGGTAAACAAGCCTAGTGCAGACCCTGTCCATCCTTAACCATCTTCTGATTTCCAGAATTTGTTAGCAGTAGCAGAGGGACAGAAGTACAACAAACACAATGGTCCATGGTTCCTATACCATTGCCCCAGAGTTCGTCCCCATTTTTTAAAAGAACAAAAGTTGTTCTGATCTAGGAGACAGATGAGTTGAGGAATTCAACTGAGTCCACTCACCAAATATATCTCTTCTTTCCATATGACAAAATATATTTTCCCCTCTTGATATGGACTGAAATTGAGACAGTGACCATAAATTGGATGTCCCTCAGTGAACATTAGGTTGGTGGTTAGGTAGCCTGCATGTTCACTACACAAAATGTTAGGGTTCATTACCCTAAATAACAGAACTTGTACTCATGGATTTTTGCTGAAAGCAATCATGTGAAGTAGATAGAAATGAAAGACAGTATCAAGTAAGAGTCATCCTGTGAAAATAATAGATGAATGGGGTTCAACTGTGGTCTCTCAAATCTTTGCAAACATTCTCTAATTATCTACTTTCTAAGACAAGAGACATTGCTTTTATTTACAATATATTCAAATTTTGAAAGCAAAAGTAATCCATATAATCTGAATAGTAAATATCCTTTCTTTACTTCAAATTAAATATCTCTTTGGAAAGAAAATAAAAATGAAAGGGAGCACTACTTACCTCTGCATGATTATAAGCTCCTGGTCCACGATCAGGATCACCTTTAATTGGTGCGTACTCATTACCTAATCGGTCTGGTGCATGATAAAAGGGGAAAATTTTCTTTTCCTGACAGGATCCAAATGAATTTCCCTTCTGTACATCTGAAAACTCAAATAAGAATTAATGTCAGTCAAATGTTTGTATCAATGTTTTATAATGTGCTACAAAATTAAAATTATAAAAAAGCAGAATGACACCTCGTATCTACTGGATTAACTTTTCAGTGAAACAGAGAATACAGCCAGCCAGTTTATTTCATTTCACTTAATTAACTGGAATTTACATAAAAAAACATAATTAGAAAGGAAAAATAGAGATAGTCCTCACTTATTGACTGCCTCTCTCGGAGACTATTCAGTTACAAGGGGATTGAAAAAATAGGTTAATGACTTACAGCCATTGCAACATCCCCATAGTGATGGCATGATCCTCAGTCATATGATCATGATTCGGGCACTTTGCAACAAAACATGTACAATGGTCACAATGTAACCATGTTTTGGGCGCTTGGCAACTGGCCTGCATTTACAACCATTTGCAGTGTCCTGTGTTCATGTGATTGTGATTTTTGCCCAAAATCGGCATTTACATCCAGTTTCTCACAAAAACCGCCCATAGCAAACAATGGTTTCGCTTAATGACCACATTGTTCACTTAACGACCACAAAAGATTGTTAAATGGGTTGGTCATGTGACTCACTTTACAACCATCACAACTTATGACCAATTGCCAGGATTGGTAATGATTGTAAATTGAGGACTATCTGTACATATGTGTAAACTGGCTTTTTGTTTACCACACTCTCTTGTTGGTGGCAACTGCCTGTTTACATTCTATTCATTTCTGCTCTCCGAAATTCAACAATGAGAAGCTTTTTAACAACTGGGAGATAGCAGACTCTCCTTTTTGAAAAATACATAGCAGAGGCTGGGCAACTATTTCTCAGGAATGCTGCAGTTGGAATTTGGAATTTGGAATGCTACAGTAAATGGGGTTTGAACTAGATAATCTCCAACATACATTCTAGGGCCAACTTATTATAATGTTTCTCTGCAGTGACTTAAACTTTCTAACTAACAAAATAATTGTCTCTGATTTATTGATGAGAGAGAGGGGCCCTTCATGGAAATTTAGAATACTGTACTAATTTATTCACTTGTTCCATGATTAACCCCTAATGTATTAGTTTTGTGATTACATCCTGGAAAACTGAAAGTAGATTTTTTTGCTGCTATCTATTCTGAAATAAACAATGCTATCTATTTCCCAAGAAAGAAAATATATTGTTAAAGGTCCCATAATGCACTGCATATTTGGCAGGCAGGTGTTACACATCCATCTAAGTTTGCTGGTATGTAAATGACTGAACAAAGGAACTATGTTCCTTTAGTATTGTGACAGTCCCTTTAGATAGTGTTATTTTAAAAGAAGTCTATATAGAATCATGGTTATGTAAATTTATTCTGGAACCCGAGGCAAATAATTTCTTTCTCTTGGTTGTAAATTAGCAATAAAAACACAGTAAACTAAGTGAAATTAAGAGCTCCCTCCTAAAATCCCAAATCGCTTGATTGAAGCAACTATCTCATCGGCCTGCTCGGAGCTCTGACTTTAAACTGGAGCTTACTTACCGTCCAGTTCCCATTCCAGATCCAGGCAACTTTGGAAATCCAACCGTGTTCGCACATCCAACCGTGTTCGCACCCGCACGTTAGAACGGCCCAGTGTCGGGGTCCCCAGCCGAGGCATGGCAATCCCGAAAAAGGATCGCAAAAATCACCGGATTTCCCTTGCTCCCACGTCAGCACACCTCCTCAGAGGAAGAGCGCCTCGAAGGCGACCCGCGACCCTCTCCAGCCGAGCCACGGCGCTCCACAATGCGGGCGGGGGAAGGAGGGGGGGAAGCAAAAGCGCTTGTCCGGCGCACCTTCTAGCCAATCCCCGCCCGACTCACCTGTGAGCTCCAACGCGAGGCGGCGCTGGCTGGAGGTGACCGCCAGAATTCCGAGCTGTTTGGAGTCCGTCTCTTGCCATGGAAACAGGAGAGGGCTGAGCCCCACATTGGAATACTGAGGAAATAGGCCTCCGGTCGCGCTTCCAGACACGAGGGCTTCACCCGCATCTGCAAAGGCGCGGAGAGAAATGCTGGGGAGGCTCGCGGCGTAGCTTCTGGCGGCCGGGGCGAGAGCTCAGCCAGGCTACGAAACCTGGGCGACTTCCACACGGCAGAAGCGCAATTGTTATAGTTCTTTATTGCCAGCTAAGAGTCGTCCGGATTTTTGCAGCGCGGTTCTGACTAACTGTACTTTTACCTGACAGCAGTAACTCGGTAGGCGGGTATCATTTTCGCGGCAGATTCAATCCTGGCCCGTGGCTTCGGCGGTGGGGCTCGGCTCAGCTCTCTCAATACTGGAAAGCGGACTATGAAGAAGTGCCGCGTGTTTACACCTCCCTCACCCTATGGCAGCTAACTCCGGATCGCCCATCTTTCTTGGGCGAGGAAAAAGAATCTCTCTAGCCTTTGGAAATAAAGGCTGGTTGAGCCAACGGAATTATTTTTATTATTGCATACTTATTTTGAAGGCCCTAAAACAGCCTATTTTTACACAATGGGCAGTGAGTGTTGAAAACGGCTGTTCAGCTGGTTCAGAAATCTATATAGCTGACAGAAGGTGAGCAATAGCGTTTCCTGTTTCTGAACAAACTTGTTTGGCAGATTGGAATTCCCAATCAGAGACCTGTTTATCCATAAAGCACTATCTTCTGTAGCATGCGCTTATCTAAAGACCTAAACTATTCAGTTATACAGCACTTAAATGAAAGGGTAACATGATGAGGTATATGCTTAATTAATTCAATCAAGTTGTAGTCTTGTCTCAATCACAAAGGCACCTCTAGGCAGTTTAGATTTTAGGATTAAAAACAATAGAATGACGATAAAAATAAACAATAATAAAATAAAAATAAAAAATAAACGCAATGGCAGGTCAGAAAAACAAACCAATCCAGTCCCAGTCACAAGACATACATCCAATATTGATGTTAACCCAATCCTGCCCAGAGCTTGTTGCAAGAGGCAAGGATTTAAAGATTTAAAACAGCATGGTCAATGCTTAAGGGACTTAAGGGAGAAGATCTTCCAGGAAGCAGGTACAACCACAACAAAGACTGATTCCCACAAGATGTCACAAGGTCCCACAAGATGGTTGGGCAAAAACAATGGAGAATTTTTGTATAGGTGACAACTAGCATCTCGAATGGCAGTTAGAAGCCCACTGATAGCCAGGGCAACTCACAAAGCAGAGGTTCCATGTAGGCAAAATGAGAAGTGACCATAGCTACTCATGAAACTTCTGAATAGTTTTCAAGGTTAGCCCTGGATAGATTGTCTTAAATGAGAGATGATTAAGTTATGAGTGTTTGTGAGAAGCTCCCCTCCTTTCAGGTAGGGTCATATTTAGTACACACTAAGGATCAGTGCAAAAATCCTTCTGGCCATGGCTGCCATCAGGTCAAAGAACTGAGTCCAGGAGGACTCTCAAATTACCATTCAAAGTTACAACAGCAGTGAAAAAAGTGACTTATGACCGTTTTTCCACAGTCACAATTGTTGCAGCATACCCGTAGTCATGTGATCAAAATTTAGATGCTTGACAAGTGACCCATATTTATAATAGTTGCAGTGCCCCAGGTTGTGTGATCATCTTTTGCAACCTTCTGACAAGCAAAGTCAATGTGGAAGCCAGATTCACTTAACAATTGTGTACTAACTTAATAACTCTAGTAATTCACTTAACAACTGTGACAAGAAAGGTCATAAAATGGGGTGAAATTCATTTAACAACTGCCTCCTTAGCAACAGAAATTTTGGGCTTAATTGTGGTCGTAAGTTGAGGACAACCTCAACTACACTTAATCTTTGTGTAATCTATAGCAGTGGAAAAAATACTGTATTGAATCTGATTATGAGCTTTGAGATACTGAGAGAAATGAAACCACTTGGTTAAATAAAATAATTTTAAATAGATCTCATTAGTCAATATGTAATACATCTTTTCTGGAGAATCTTCAAGGGAAGTAATTCTAACTAAGATAATAAAATATTTCATAGTAAAAAATAGTTATCAGCTTACCTGACTGATATTCTGACATGATACAAATTCTGTTTCGGGTGATCTAGAAACTAAATGATAGAAAATTTAATGGGAATAGATCAAAACAGTGTCTCCCTGATCACTTTTTTTCTCAAATCATTAGTGGTTATAGGACGACATATTATTCAAGAATGACATCATATAGACTATATAACTATAAATCTGGATCATTTTTACTTAATTGTGACACACATAATTAAGTCAATATTTTTTAAATAGAATAGACTCCAATCAGATGTAAAGCTTAGTTTTATTCAATTAATATAATATAATTGAGTTTTGAAGAAAAACACTGGCTACAGAACAAATCATACTGGGAGAAAGTCTGGTTTCAATTATTGGGAGTATGAATGAACTATGCAGATGTTCATTCTGATACTTAATTGCTGTGAATGGCAACTTGCATTCACAATACTACAGACTGTTAGCCTTATGCCAATAAATATTTACTTTGAGTGAGGCATGCCTTCTGGGGCCATGTACAGTGACAAATTATATGAGCCCCTTCCTCTTTGCTGGTGATAGGAACATTTGGAGCCTTTTAAAAACAAATGCAGAAGCCATAGGCGGAAGCTGGGAAAAGTAGCCTTATAATTAATTTATTGGAATCTCCAGGAAGTGGGATGCCCAGGATTAGTTGAAACTAAGGGAACATCTATTTCAGGATTCTGCTATCTCTGAAAAGAAAATGTTTAGCTAGAAATGCTGCATTACATTCAATTGTGTATACTTCTGCCCTTTATGTATAACCTTGGTTTATGTACGACGAAACAACTTTCTTGAATCTTTTCTCATGTGTAATAATTAATCTTAAATTTTATCTAGTATCTTTCTTTGGATTTGAGAAGAATGCTAATTTGTAGCAGACCAGTAAAAGTTGCACAACAATCTTAATTTCAGATGCTAGCAAAATAAGGTTTAGGATCATCCAACATAGATTAAAACTCTGCATAGGAATGGAGATGCCAATTGCTCAAGTTGGCTTTAGAAAAGACCAAGGGACATAAGACATTGGTAGTGTGCACTGAAAAATTGAGATAGTGTAAAAGAATACCCAAAAGAAGTCAGTATTAGTTTCATTAATTTTAGAAAGGCTTTTGATTGTGTCAATCATATCAAACTGTGGAATATAGTGGGATCAACCTGATCTAAAAGGATCATGGAACCCTGTCCTGAGAATCCTCCACTGGAAAATATGTCCAATAAGCATCAACAGCTTGAGGAAATTGAAAATTACTATCATTTATACCTGATAATTTCTGATTATGTCTTGTCACAATGTATATTAGTAAGAAGTATAATTACCAAAAAATGGGGGTGGGGGTGAATAATTTCCTGTTATTGTTAATAGACAAAACATATCCCATTTATCCCATGGTTTTTTAATACAGAGAACAAAACTGTTTTGGAAAAAAAAAAAAAGCTAAACAGATAAAAAAATACTTCACATGCCTTGTATGTGAAGAGAACTTAAAATATTGGTAATCCTAAGTATTAAAGGATGTTAAACCTGTAACATGCAGGTTTTTACGTGTGAAAATGAGGTTGACTGGATGAAAGGATTGGTTGTGATAACTGCCATCAAAAGAGCTGAAAAGGGAGTTCAATTCTTTCCTCTGTCAGATCCTCTCTTTGAAAGATATTATTTGCACTGGGACAGGTTTTCCAATAGTCCAGCAGAGCCAGAAAGGATGAAGCCAGGAACAAGATAGGAATCACTTGCAGTTTTATAAATAGGGAAGATTCTGGGGCTTTCTCCATGAATCCCTCCAAGTGCTATTCAAACACTTAGTGCAATTTAAAAAGCAAACCCTTTGGATCTGTCTGTATGACTGCTAAAATCTTAATTTGGGTTTATTCTGAATATATGGCATGAAAGAGACTGAGCATGGGAATGAGAAATAAGAGGCATTTAATTTTTGGCTTCCTTAGCAGTTAATCCCTGGAGAGAGAAATGTGCCTGAGAATTTGTAAAACTAGAATAAATTGGAGGGTGGAGTTACTTACAATCTCACTGGGCCTTCCCTAATAGAATAAGAACTCTCCAGGAAAATGTTTCTAAAATCCCACCAACAGATAAATTTATTGAGGAAGACCTCCCCCCCCTCTAAATATAGGAAAACTGTGACAGATAAGGTCAGTTTGAGCTAGAATTAGAGGCTGCATCAAGGGAATGGATGACATGCAAATCTAGGGTAATCAAATAGTTCAGCCATGCTCTATTAATGTACTAAAAGGCTTATTGTCAGTACTTGAAATGGCTTGTTTAGCTGCCTCTTATATTAACTGACTAGCTAGCATGTCACAGGCACAGAGGCAAAATGGTGCCTCTCCCAAATAATGAAAAAATAAAAGCATAACCATAAGAAAGCTTTTATTGGCAGAAACAGTTACAAACCTGTAATGTCCAGTGGTAACGGAATCAGCAACAGACAACTGGCAGAACCTGATTCCTTTTTTTCCAGTTTAAATCAGTTAAAGCATGCCGGCTGAGGAATTCTGGGAGTTGAAGTCCACACAGCTTATAGTTGCCAAGGTTGTTCTAGACCAGGGATCCCCAATCCCTGGGCCGGGACCAGAACTGGGCCGTGGCATGCCAGCAACCGGCCTGCGCAAACAAGCAAAGCCCCATCCATGGGATACAGGTAGCACACAAAACCACGCACTCTACGGTCCACGGAAAAACCCCTCTCCACGGAATCGGTCTCTGGTGCCCAAAAGCTTGGGGACCTCTGTTCTAGACTGCTTTTTAAATAGAGGCCTGGCACACTTTCAAATAGGTCATTCATGATGCAGACAGATGCTGCTGCAGAAACCAGCTGTCCAGCCTTCCCTGCATTTGAAGCCAAAATATTTTTGGAAGGAACTTCCTAGTTAGCAGGAGGGTGTGCATGTTTGGGTCTGGAGCAGCAACTGAGAAATAAGTCCCCATCTCACCACCATCCTTCTTCCTTCCCAAAAGTAAAGTGTGACTCAAAGTTTTTGCAGGAAGAATTTGATAAATTAGCTGATTCAGATAGAACGTGTCCTATAAATGCCTTCATGGTAGGTCATATAGAGCTTTATAGATCAAAACCAGCAATTACAATTGTCCTCAGAAACCTATTAGTGACTAATGTAGGGTCAAAAACATAGGTACAATGTGGTACAGTATTAGCAATAATGCCTGCCAGTAATTGGGCTGTTGCAATTTATCTCAGTTGCAGTTTTTGGATGCTCTTCAAAGGTAGCTCCATGTAAAGTGTCTTGCAGTAGTCCAATGCAGAAGTGATAAGAGCAAGGGTCACTGTTGAGAGATTCTTATCTCTTAGCAAAATGGCACTGCCTTCCAGGAATAGGTCTTCAGGGTTTCAGACAGGTTGTTTCCAAACCTAGTTGTAGATTTTGAATCTTCACTGTGTTTTGTTCCATAGAGATTATGGCCATAATAAATGCTATATTCTTTTATGTAGTAAAACACTTCTTTGGTTTAGCATTCATATGTAGAGATATATGTTCTATATACAGTAAGTAATAAAGAACATCTATGGAGGGAGCTTGGTGCTACATGTGCCATTTTGACCCTCGGCATCTACATTCCCACTGGTGCTACCCCAAACTTCATTCTTCGATGGAAGACAGAGGGTGAATTTTCATGTTCTGCTGGGTGTGCTTAAAATGTTTTCGACACCTGGGAATTTTGCATGGATAATTTTATTCCATTTTCAGAGCCTCCTTTTCAAAAAATTAATTTGCATTTGTTGTTTTAAAAAGCTGGCAGGAAAATGAATTAGCACATTTGTTTCTGGTCTTCCTGATATTTGTGCTTTATATATGTATTTTCATACCAAATTTATTTTAGCAGACAGAGCTTATATAGAACTATAAATATGGGTTTCATGAGAACACATAAGTCAGAGTTGAATTAGGCTGATGATCAGTCATTAGGGACCATTTTGTCATGCATTTGAAATAAGCTATATGTGAATTCTCTGGGACTGAGTGCATTTCCCACTGTATTATGTAAAAAGCTTAGTAGTTACCCACTGTCAGGCCACCAAATTTCATGGGCAGTTTATACTTTAATTTCAAACCAACTAATTAGAAAACAATTTATCCATGTGCTCAAATAGTAGCCAATTCTTCTCTTCAACTTAAATATATTATTATTCTAGTAACAACATACATTTTTATCTCATTGATATTTTATAATATGTTGAAGCCAAAGATGTGCTCAAAGGGAGAGATTCCCTTTCAGTGATACTAAAATAGTTAAGCACACTTGTAAAAAATCTCCAGCTTGGTACAATAGCATTTGTCGCAGCGTCTGACTTATATTCATTCTGTAAAAGTGATATAATGCTTGTCCTTAAATCAAATTGAATTAATTTGTTGATGTTCCAGAGAAGGGGCAGCTGAATTGTCCAGGATGATTGTTTACAACTGAAAACAAAATTATTTTGGAAAAAGGTGTGTTTTGAAGAAAAAGCCCTCCACCTCATCATCTTCCACTCATCACAAGAACGAACATAATTTCTGATATATAGAATACCAAAGTAAAGGTAGGCAAATCCTTTATTGAAAGTATTAAGACTTTTTTTTCCGAGATAACACAATTAACGAAACTTATGAACATTTTTAATACAGTATGATCAAGATGAACTATTTATTTATATAATGAAAGGCCTAGGCATAGTGTCAAGAGACCACATACTGCAGAAATAGGTCAAAATAATGGGAATATATTTAATACCGGTAAGAAATGAATAACATTAACCATGAAATAATACAGAGCTAATAACTGGTTATTTGTAATAAAACTTTAAGCATTTATTTGGAAGCAAACAAAACCACACAGAAAGTTGATCATTTGTTTTTAATCCCTAAAAGAAAGCCAAAATTTGACCTAATCTGTAAGATTCTACTGCTATTTAAAATTGGGCCTTTTTTTTTTTTGGTAAATACATGTTCTTATTTATTTAGTTCATTTTTAATAGCAGCAAGTAGTGGATAATTGCCCTTCTTGCAGAAGGTACCTGAAAAATCATCTTGATCAAGTGTCCAAATCATAATACCTCCCAAATTGTTGTTCTTCGCATACTGAACCTAAAGGAAAGAGAAAAGAATGAAATAAAACCTCAAATACAATATCCACTCTGGAATAAATACGAGCTTACATGAACTTTTTATCTCACAAATCACACATAGAAGTGTGTCAATCTTCACTTTGCCTCAAATCTGCAAAAGGGCTTATTGTTTCCCAAATTTGGATTGGTTTTGTATGTCAGCCACTAGAAGATCAAGAAACAGCATTAAAGGAGATATACTATTAGGCTCCTAAGGATACCATTTTCAGATATTTTTTAGTAAGAAAAGAATATGTTTTGAATGTGCAAATAGAACTATGTAGTGCTTTAGGCTGGAAGGTAAAAAGTATTTAGGACTGTTCAAGGGAATGTACATAACACCAGCTTGCAATACCTTAAAACATCTGGTCTTTTCTTAATATTCCTTGATTGCCTTCTGCAGCAGCAGAGCAATTCTAGGAAAGAACATGTTAAAAAAACTGTGGACAAGTGCTACATGCATGCCCACGTGAACTCTGAAGCATCTTTTTCCCTTCAAAGCTACAGCACTTCAGAATTCTAATAATATTTATTTTAATGCTTTGAAATTTTGTATTTGTAAATTACAAATTCTTCATTGAAGACAGGTTCCTAAAATAAATAATTAGAAGTCAAGTTGTGCATTTTCATTCAAGCATATAGAAAAGAATAGAATAGAATAGAATAGAATAGAATAGAATAGAATAGAATTGGAAGGGACCTTGGAGGTCTTCTAGTCCAGCCCCCTGCTCAAGCAGGAGAACCTATACCGTCTCAGACAGGTGAATGTCTAGTCTCTTCTTAAAAATCTCCAGTGATGGAGCGCCCATGATTTCTGGGAGTAAGCTGTTCTACTGGTTGATTGTCCTCACTGTCAGAAAGTTTTTCCTTAATTCCAGGTTGCTTCTCTCTTTGATCAGTTTCCAACCATTGTTTCTCATCCTTCCCTCTGGTGCTTTGGTGAACAACCTGTCCCCCTCTGCCTTGTGGTAGCCCCTCAGATACTGGAACACTGCTATCATGTCTCCCCTATTTCTTCTTTTCTTTAGACTAGCCAAATCCAAGTGATCGTCCACTAGGACTCCAAGGTCTCTTTCACAGTTACTATTTTTAAGCCAGGTCTCACCCAATCTGTATTTGTACCTTGGGCTTTTCCTGCCTAAATGTAAGACTTTGCTTTTCTCCACATTGAAACTCATTTTGTTGGATAGGACCCATTGTTCAAGTTTGTCAAGATCTTTTTGGATCCTGAGTTTGTCTTCTGGGGTGTTGGCTACTCCTATCAGTTTGGTGTCATCTGCAAATTTGATGAGTTCCCCTTCAATTCCCTCATCTAAGTCATTTATGAAGATATTGAAGATATTGGGCCTAAGACAGAACCTTGTGGTACCCCACTATTTACTTCTCTCCATATGGATGTAGTGCCATTGAGGACTAATTATTGAATACAGTTTGTCAGCCAGCTACAGATCCATCTGGTGGTGATGTTGTCTATTCCACTTTTTCCTAGCTTACCAAGGAGTAGGTTGTGGTCTACTTTGTAAAATGCCTTACTAAAATCTAAGTATACTACATCCACTGCGTTTTGCTGGTCTACTAGTTTAATCACTTTATCGAAGAATGAGATAAGATTGGTTTGGCATGATCTGTTTTTAACAAACCCGTGCTGGCTACTAGTTATGACTTTGTTTGCTTCTAGTTGTTCGCAGATCTGTTTTTTGATTATCTTTTCTAGGATCTTTCCAGGTATTTACAGTATAAGTTACACTGTGGATGGCTGATTATGTCGTAGCATATATAATAATACTCTGAAAATACCTGCTTTGTTGCACCTAAAATGATTTTACTAGAATTTGTATACATTATTATTATTATTATTATTATTATTATTATTATTATTATTATTATTATTATTATTATTATTATTATTATTATTATTATTATTATTATTATTATTATTATTATTATTATTATTATTATTATTATTATTATTATTATTATTTTTTAATGTTTGCATCCTGGTAAGTGGCAGAATAAAAGCTAGATTTATACATGTCTTAGTAATTCAAGATAAGTTGTCTAATGACCACATCACCTCTTTGAAAAGTGGACTACCTCATATTTTGAATATTGTTCTTTGATGAAATAGAAGATTGGATTTCTTAATAAATTTTAATTTATTGGCTTTCTTAGTAAATGAATCAACATCTTTTCTAAATTGACAGTCAGAGCTATAGTTTTGATGCTGCTAGCTAATATGATCTATATGGGGATTTGGGGATTTCCAATAATTACTTTGAATAAGTTCTGTTTGTCTGTTTATCTATCTACTGTATCAATCTGAAATTTTATCCTCTGAATACAAAAGTTCGAAATAATGGCAATGAATTATGCATATACACTATAATTTTGAAAACCCAAGTTTTTGCACCCCCTGGAATATCATCTCACACCCCCAGGGGGTGCGAGAACCCCTAGTTGGGAACCCCTGATATAAAACATGATATAAAATAATTAGAATATTAAAATATTAAGCATTAATAATTAAAACATTAAAAGTTAACAAAAACCTATATAAAAAAGGAATGGGGTAGAGATGGGCTCCTAATCTATTATCTATCTCCAGAATGGGATGCCTCCATTGAGGTCCCAAGCCAGCTGGCAGAGCCTGTGGGAGAAGAGCAGGCAGAACTGTGAGATGGAGTGAAATGCGTTATCAGTGTAGAGTCCCTGCATTACCAAAAGAGATCCAAGTCCAGCCTCCCTTGAATTCCGTTGAGCCTTATCTAGTGCCAATTTAGTGCTGACATTAGTTGATTAAATTTAGGTGTATAGGTTTGAATAAATCTTTTATGCTGCAACCTTATGAATGGACTTGATTCTTTGAACCTGACAGAGCCAGGTTTTCAGACCCTTTCAGAAGGCCAAGATGGTGGGAACAATCTCACTTCAAAGGACACAATGTTCCAAGAGGTGGAAGCCACAGCAGAAAAGTCTTTCCTGGACCCTTCCAGTCAACATTACTTGGTTCATGGGGTCCACAACATGCTCCTTCTGCAAGTGGGGCAGGCCAATTCCATTGGGGTGAGACAGTTGCTTAGATAGCCTGGACTCATGTCAAGAAGGGTTTTAAAAGGTGATAACCAATACCTTGAATTGGACCCGGAAGCAAAATGGCAACCAGTGAAATTCATGCATAGTAGGCCACTTTGCTGTATTCTGTGCCACTTGTTGCTTTTGAATACTCTTCAGGGGTAGCTCGATGTAGAGCACATTGCAGTAGTCCAAACAGGATATGACCAGGGCATGAGTGAATGAGCATAGGGTCTCCCGATCCAGGAATGGGTTCCTAAAATTGACCTATTGCACAGCAATGAATTTTTTCTACCACATTTTTGTCTTCTTTTTTGAACAAATGGAGTAATTCTCATGTTGCATACCACCACTGGTATGCAACAATACTTGCCTTAATCTGAATGCTTGTCTCATCTTCATAAGCCACCCATTGGTTTCCTTTATAAGAATAGGGGACTTGTTGCTCTTCAATCTTTTCTTTTGTAGCACCATGATTAAAACTACAAATCTGTCAGTAATAAATTAGAAAGGATAAATATATGATGTCAGTTAATTGGCTCTTTTTTGAAGTTAGGATTGTTATAAGGTTATCTACATTTTGTCTTGAGCATTTTCTTTCTACCTGTCCTTTGTCATTTTAGCAAAGGCTTTGGATTGCTAATGGAGATAAAATGGGCTGATCATTTCTAGATCTGGGAAACTGGTATATTATCAGGAGATGTGCTCCTTTGTGTTCACCTTGTACTATAATGGATGGTTCTCACCATTGATGCTGTTGTCATATGCTCAAGTGACCTCAAACGATTACACTGTTTACCAGTTTGAGATGATTGTCATCATCTGTAGCTTTTTTTTGGTTAATAAAGTCTGGTCAGCATGACCATTCATAGGTTATTTCAACTGGATCGTTGTAAATTTTTTTTATGTCTGAAGTATTTAAAAGTGGTTTGGAAGCTTCAACAAGTACAGAAGTCTTTACTAATTCTGATTAATCTATTAATCTCTTTCAATATCTGCCTGGTTTAACGTTCCCTTTCTGTGCTTCTTTAATTTAGAAGCAGTTCTCAAACTGTTACTCTTTAACACTTTCTCTTCTCAGTGGGGGGTCAGTGTTGTAATCAAAATGGAAAATTACACAACTAAAAAATGTGCCTTGCTGCAGATGTTCATCCTCAGCATGGAGGGACTATAAAAAACAGGACAAGCATAATAACAGGGTTAAATACAGTACTGTGCACTATAATCCTCCTGGATTCCTATTAATCCTTCATATGAATAAACTAGAGTTAGTATATGTATGAACTGTATGTGTGTACATATATAGGCTACTGACTCAAGAACAAAACTATAAAAGCATGAATTCTGATCTCCCCATTGGCAATCCTGCCTATTTCAAATCTTTGCAGTCACTTGATTTTCCTCCCAGATCACAGATGACAAAGTCTAACAGATTTTACACATCTTGAAGCAATTCTTAAATATCTTTGGAATAAGGATTAAGAATAAGTTAGTAAAGAATAAGGGCAGTTATTAAAGTTAAAATACTAGTTTAAACACCAGTTGTGCTAAAAACAACCTAAACTTGCCTCATTCCTAGATTGGGAAGAAGAGGAAGGTAAGATCAAGGGGATACAGCAAAAAAAAAAAAAAAAAAAAGATGTTGCCATGATACCATGCTTAGGTGCAAGTAGGAAAAGCACTAAAAAGATTTTTACCTCATAATGTGCCAGGGTTCCTGCTGATTTTGTGAATGTGCCAGCTAGCCCAGGGCCAGAAGCGGGAGCTCCAACCCCACTCTGTGCAGAAGAAAGAGTGAAAGTATGCCCATAGGTAGGAATTCCCATGATAATTTTGCTATTAGGGGCACCTTTGGTCTTCAAATATCTGATAGCATAGTCCTGAAAAAGAAGATATTATTATTTATTATGTGCTTTAGATAGTGTCAGCCATATAAGGTAGACTACATCCAAAAATCAGTTCCATAGGAAGACTAGGATTATACAGGCAATCCTCATTTAATGACCACAATTGGAACTGGCAACTCAGTCAGTAAACAAAGTGATCACTTAGTGAAACCACGACTGTGCTTATGATCTTCCTTAAGCTTTCCTTTGCTTTACAGAACTGAGTTTGTAAATGTGAGCATAGGTCACAAAGTTACTTTTTTTATTCGCATCATAACTGTGATGGAATGTAATCCAGATTCCCAGGAGGGAGGGAGTGCATTCCGGAGAAGCAAGAAACAATTCAGTTCATATAGTTTGTGTGAGAGAAAGAGAGTGACATGGCTCCTCTCTATTATTTCTCAGAGTGTATGCTTTATGGAGGCGGTAGTTTGCTTTAGTTTGACAAGATTCTGTCTATAGGTGAGGAACAAGAAACAAATCTGCTTGGAAGAATTACAATGTGTCTTTCTTGGGTTTTGGAGCCTGATAATAATTGTTGCTAAACAAGGCAGTTGCTAAACAAGGACTATCTATACTTTATTGTTAATTATAATAATAGAATCATGCAAGTCTGCTGTTATACCTCAGCGAGCCATGCAAGTTTGACTCTTACACCGGAAGGAGTCAGGGAAGGATCAGCTTGAGTCTTTCCTTAATCCTATCTCTGTTTCCAGGACTTGAAGAATGCTTCCATCTTCTTTGTTTACATTACAATATTGGCCTCAAGGCTACCTCTCTGGGTCACTGCAGACAGGTACTTGACATGAATTAGTTCTGTTGTACTGCACTATTACTATTACATCATTTATTTTACTAAATACTTATTATGGATGGTAGACAATAATTTAGTGCTCTAAATGTTCTAACCTGTGCTGAAACAAATATGTGGGGGGCAAATTGTATTCCAAATTTGAAATGAACATGCAGTATTTCTCTACATTTCAGATTTCATCACTGAAATAATTTCTGGAAATAATTTCTAGAATCTAGATATTAGCATCAATACGGCATCCTAACCTAAAATTCTATATTCAAGCTATGGGTTAATCATATTTCAAATGTTTTATAATCACTCCCCCACACCCCCCCAAAAAAATTGTTTATTCCATCCCATTCTTTCATTTGTGATTTTGTGAAGGACCTAATTTTATTGCAGGTCCAATTTGGGTTGGTCACCGAGACCAGAAGTTTAGTCTTCTGAGCTTTAGGGCTTGTACTGGAGCCCATCCACAGGGAACTTCTCTCTAGCCGAGTATGTTTTATATTTATTTTTTATGTTCAACATTTTGTGCATATCCTGAATATGCATTATGCATTCAGTATATGTATATTTTCTCCTAATATATAAATATTTGCAAACAATATTTATGCAAAATACTTTTTCCATATGTTTGAATGGTCAAACTTTTTCTATAACTTGGGACACAATTCCTTTTCTGGGCAGTTCCAGAGCCATATAAAATGTCCCTGGGAGGAGGATGATTCCATCAGAAGAGGCTGATTGTGTGAGGTTGTTTGTCTGGTTTTTAAGAATTGAAACAGAAGAAAGATCTGGAGAGAAACTTGAATTTCCATCTTTAAATAGCCTCATCTTCTACTTAAATAGAAGAACATGATTTCAGTCCTTATTTCCTAGTGAGCTTTAGCTTCCATTTACAAATTAACAAAAGTATAAAATAAGAGAACTACAGTATAAAATCTGTCATTATATAGCACATGACATAGGATGATGTAGTGATAGCATTCTCCTCTTCCAGATACAGCAAAGAAGATGTAGCATATGAACTGAGGATATATAGCATATCAGCTAGAGTTGAGAACTTTAAAAAACTGAGAAATGTGATCTCTGAAGATTGAATATTTATATGATTGTGATAGTTCATGCATATAAGAGGTGCCTAAATCTGGGGATAGAGTTCCTATCATTCCTTATAACTTGTCATGTTGGGTAGGGAACTTAGAATTGAACAATAACCAACTTTTACTAGTCCTCACCATATACCATCAGGATAACAATGGAAAGATGAATTACTCCCCAGCCAAACAAAATCTTCTAGATAATGTATGAAACATGTTTGGAATTCCTGCCCATAATTATTGTCAATCTGCTTACTGGGATTGGGGTTGCAGGTATGGGGCTGAATCTATTTGTATTGCCTTCATTCATTAGAGCTCGATTTCAAGATAACTAGATCAGTACAATGCTTATACTAGCTACCGTATCATTAGTCAGTTAGGGTCAAGGTCAATTATAACATTTCAAAGATATTTGAAAAAGTTCATAACTAGAGAACTTACAACATTATAAGAGGAAGCAGATCCTTTGTCAGCTCTGCTCTTCCTAAGGGGGCTTCCATGGCCAGTATAGGGGTGACTATGATCTGACCAATAACCGTGAAAATCAAAGGACAAGACATTAAGGAAATCTGCAAATCTATAAAGAAAAATAATAATTCAATACACTTTAGGCAATGACTATATCTTTATTAGGTATCTGAAAATGTTCTGAAAGAAGCCTTTATCTCACATTGAATTCCAGTAGGAATTCTGAGTGTAAAACACTTAACCTTTATGAATACAATTAGAGATGAGAGCCATATATTTCTGGAATATGAATTCTAATTAAAACCTTAACACCATTCCACTTAAAGAACTTTAAAGGAGAAGATTATGCAAGTAATGCAAATAAACTGTTTATTCTCCATGCACATGTGTTGAAATGGTTTTGAACCACTTATTTATTTTGCTTAGTTTCATTTATTTAAAAATGTCCTGTTTTCAGTGATAAAACAAATTTATCAGAGACTTTTAAACTAGGCAAGTATAAAAATTGTAAATTGTAAATGTTCATTTGGGATAGCTTACCAATGTATGTTCATATTTATATGCATTTTAAGAATCATGATAATAAGAGTACTTACCTAGCAATATTCTGGATATCAAAGCCATTATCAATAGCTTCTTTTCCAGCTGGTACTGCCACACTCAATATGAGATTTTGCCTGTCTGGATTCTTCTGGGCCTCGTAGCGGAATGCTACATGCAGGTCCTAAATGACATTAACTGAAATCATTATTGTGATTTGATAAATGCTAAAAAGATTTAACTTGCAAGTTCTTGAGCTATATAGAAAAGCAGCAAGAATCTGTAATGTTGCAAATATTTTCAGCTTTTTTTTATTTACTACAACAGGCTGTGCAGTCCAATGTTAGAAACATCTCTGGATAATTTGCTCATTCTGTTATTTAAACATTGTAAATGCAGGGTAAATGCAAAGGAATTAGATTTGGGATGTCAGCAGGATTTCACAATTGTTTTGATATTCACAGCACTATGCTTCATCCATGTGAGATTTGTTTGGCAACTAATTTGGCCAAAGGCTGTCCTGCTCAACTGTCTGCAGATCCCCTTTCCAATGCATCAAAGCATGAATGAATCCTGGAGCTGCTGAACTCCACAGGAGAAGAAGAAGCAACTTGAAAATTGTTTGCTCTCCCCCCAACTTTCCTACATAATTCTTCTAGATGTCTACAGAACATAAATTCTTTGGAAGCCAGAGAATGATCACTTGAGCTCTAAACTATTATATGTGAGGGTAGGGGGAAGTATAATTGAAGTAAAATTTGAGGGAATGGCTTTCTTGGACATAATATCATGTAAAGACTGTCTACTGGAAAAGGAGGAGCATTTCAAAAAGTTTGCAAATTTGGATGATTTAGGAAATGGTGAGCTTCTGAAGAAAACCTTTATCATTTGAAAAAAAGGGGAAAAAAAGATACCAGAAAGTAGAGATACAAATATTGGAGGAAACTGGCCTCATAAGGATAATTAGTATATTTGAATAACTGAGGCAGTGTTCTAGTGGAATGAAATGACTGTACAAATCTCTAATATGCATAGAACAAGGAAAATCATATCCTTATACTATTTACAAAGAGATGATTTAATATACACGTACTTGAACCAGCTTAACCAAATTCCTTTTATCATTCTGGTTTGGCCCGTTCCAAGCAACATCAATACCATCAAAATTATTGGTCCGAAGAAAGTTGATCACAGATGCTACAAATTCCGAGCGTGTGGCAGGAGAGGTATTTATATTCCGGAAGCTGTTATAAATGGGAGAGAGACGATCAGATTTTAAAAAGAACATTTTTTAAAGGAATATATTTGAATCATTTTAACCAGATGTGCATCATGCTTTCTAATATTGCAAGCTGCCCAGCATCGTTTGCTGAGATGGGCAGCTATAGAAATCAAATAAATAAGTAAATAAATAATAGCAAGTACAGCAGTAACAGAAACAACCACATTCAAAGCAAATTGTACTCACAAGCTGGCTTTTTTTTACTGACTAATAAAATCACTACCTTTTCAAAACTGAAATTTAAGTTGTCAGTTCCCTTCCACTATTGCATCCCAAAACCATTCAAAGCTTCTATAGTAACATTGGTATTAGTGGAAAGAGAATTTAAAAGCTGGGCATCATCACCATTAAAAGGTGATTTGAATTCTAAAGATTCAGAATTCAATAGGCACTTTCCTTGTCTATTAAATTCTGCAGAGGTGCAAAGGTCTATAACCCTCCCTCTCCCCTTTTCACTTTCGGTCTAGCATTATAAAGCTGTAGAACAGTGGTGACCTGATACACAGCACAAAATGGCTTCAGTTCAGAATTACCCTTTGCAAATCTCTCTCAAAGGTGCTCTTTCAAACGACAATTGGACTTTCTTTGTTTTTCCTTGAAGACATTTCATTTCTCACCCAAGAAGCTTCATCAGTTCTGACTGGATGGTGGGGTGGGGGTGGGGCAGGGAAACATCTTTAAGGAAAAACAAAGAAAGTCCAGTTGTCTTTTGAAAAAGCACTTTTGAGACAACCATGACCTGGATAACTGAGAATCTTCATAGATACACCCTTTACAAATGATTCAGTATAAGTAAAACTCAATTTATGTCAGTCAGAAGCTTTCCTTAGGCTGTATATACTGTATACATGTTCGGACTTGCAGTTCCAGTACATTTAGACACCACTTTGGGGACGTTTTCTTTATATATGAACAAGTGGAAACTAGGGGAGATGAGGAAGATAGGTATAGGTTATGATTTTTCAAATGTAGCATTTAGCAGGAAAGAAATACTTAAATTTAAGGGATCAGCTCACTATGAGGAGAAGCTAAATAATGACCAAGCTACACCCTGAAGTACAAATATAGTTTGCCATTGTATATGAACATTTTTCCCAATGGCAGTTTTATTTATTAATTTAATTTATTAATTTCTATGCTGCCTGTCTACCCTACAATGTGACTCTGTCACAAGACCCCTGATCAGAGTTGGAACCGGTGCCCAAAAAAACAACTCTTTCCCTTTGTGCTGCAGTTATCATGAACATCTCATTTGAAATAACTCAGTTAACAATTCAGTTAACAATGGTTTGGAAGTCAAACAAACGAATAAATTGACAGTTCTATACTTACGGTGCAGAGCCTAATTTAGCTCCACCAACAGACAGAAGAATCTTCAGTCTGGGATTCCTGAAAAAGTAAATATAAATACTCAATTATACTCGATACAATTGTCCACATTTTCATTTCGGGTCCTCTTTCTAACTATTAAGCTCAAAGTAAAAAGTATTTGCAGACCTATAGTGCCAATGATCCTTTGGATAGTCGTCTGCTAGATTGCCTAGTCATTGCATCTGCAACATAAAGCACTGATACTTCCATCATCGAATAGAATAGAATAGAATAGAATAGAATAGAATAGAATAGAATAGAATAGAATAGAATAGAATAGAATAGAATAGAATAGAGCTGGAAGGGACCTTGGAGGTCTTCTAGTCCAGCCCCCTGCTTGAACAGGAGAACCTATACCATTTCAGACAAGTGGCTGTCCAGTCTCTTTTTAAAAACCTCCAGTGATGGAGTGCCCACGATTTCTGGAGGCAGGCTGTTTCACTGGTTAATTGTCCTCACTGTTAGGAAGTTTCTCTTTAATTCCAGGTTGTTTCTCTCTTTGGTCAGTTTCCAATAATTGCTTCTTGTTCTGCCCTCTGGTGCTTTGGAGAATAGTTTGATGTCCTCTTCTTTGTGGCAACCCCTGAGATATTGGAACACTGCTATCATGTCACCCCTGTTTCTTCTTTTCTTTAGACTAGCCAAACCCAAGTCCTGCAGCCATTCTCCATATGTTTTAGTCTCCAGGTCTTTGATCATTTTAGTTGCTCTTCTTTGAACTTTTTCCAAGGTCTCAACATCTTTTTTGTAGTATGATGACCAAAACTGGTTACAGATACTTCTACTTCACTCAACAAAGACCCTTTCAGCATTGTTAGAAAAGAGAGCAGTAATTGTAATCTATTGCTTTACTTGGCACTGCACATTTGTGTTAAAAAAAGAAAGAAAAGGACAAAAGAAAGGTGCATATATTAGAATATCCCTGTAGGCATGAAGAGATGGAAAAAGAAACAAACAAACCTGGTTGCCTTCTGGAAAATGTTCATCATGATAGTCATTTTGTGCAATCACTCATAACTTACTTTCAAAATTCTAGATTCTGGCATACAAGGCCTATCTTTGATCTAAAATTACTTAACTGCTAGAAGCAAATTAGGAATTGTATGAATAGTGTGAGGAAATAAATGCTTATCCTGTCACACACGTCAGTGCAACTTATGCACCTTGAACATTATTCAAAGAAGAGAATAGAGAATAGAATAGAGCTGGAAGGGACCTTGGAGGTCTTCTAGTCCAGCCCCCTGCTCAAGCAGAAGAACTTATATCATCTTAGACAAGTGACTGTCTAGCCTCTTCTTAAAAAACTCCAGTGATGGAGCGTCCACGATTTCTGGAGGCAAGCTGTTCCACTGGTTAATTGTTCTCACTGTCAGGAAGTTTCTCCTTAATTCCAGGTTGCTTCTCTCTTTGATCAGTTTTCAACCATTGTTTCTTGTCCTGCCCTCTGGTGGACATTCAGACACTCTTTAAAAGTAGAACTATTGCATTTCATTTTATATTTCTTATCATATCTCACTAAATTTTTGCTATTATTGATAATAAAATATTAAGCTGAAAAGTAAAAGGAGGGAAGAATTAAGTAGAACTTGTCTCTATATCCTTCCATTCTTCTTGATTGAGGTAGCCACTATAAATTTTTTTAGCGTCTATAAGATATAAAATTTGTGCCCCAAGCCTTTCTCACTTGCAAAAGTTTATTCATTGAAAACTTCCTTTCTTTCTACAAAAACTCTCCTTATCAATGTTACTGATTCTATTATCCTGTGAAAACTGAGATGCCTTTTGATACAGAAGTTGCAAAATGATTTGAAAAGTAGGAGGAGATGCATAAAATGGAGCATTGCATTACAAATACTGAACATTTATTGCAATATTACAATAATATTTGTAATTTGTGCTGTGAATATCAAAGATATATCTATGAAAAATGTCATTCATTGTCCAGTAAACCACCCAGTGAACAGTACTGGATGAAACTTTTAAATTCCCTCTTCCATTTTTAAATTAAATTCCAAGGGCAGATTTCCTGAGGGAACTCAAGTCATTGTGCCTTTGTAGATTGAAAAGTGTGATGGTCAAGACAACTTTTAAGTGATAGAAAGATGGGTAACAGGAGAAAAAGAAAAAGAACCACTGCTTGGCAGACTCAAATAGTTAAACTAATTCGTGGAAGAAATCAATCTTTTTCCTTTATCATAATTCTTACAACACTTGTTTCTTTTCAAACAGTTATGGCATCAGGAAGGAAGCTTTTTCTTCTTGGTATAAATATCAGTGTGAAGAGAGGATACATGAAGATCAAGGTGGAGGATTGTCTTTCGTGAGTACTCTTGCCCTGATACCGACGGCTTCTGCCTGCAGCAGTTATTCTATTGGAAATGTTGATGTGTGGTTAAACCAAAGAGTTAAAGTCTCTCAGGTTAAGTTTAAGAAGAGACTCACATCAGCAAGTATACGATGAATTGAGCACCCCTTCAGTGTTAGCAGCTGATGTGGTTATTGGCATTTTTGGATGCATTGGTTATTATATGACCTCCCATCTGTACCTACCTAGTTTTAAGTCCCCTGAGATTTTCATAGGTAGTAGCATCGTTCCATTCGTAGCGGGTGATTTGATTGCCTGATATATTAGCAAAAGCATAAATGAGGTGGGTACAAAGATCCGGTTCAATGTCATCAGTGACAAAGCCCGCTGGGGCTTCTCTGTACTGAGACCAGGTGGTGAAGTAACAAACCAAGTTAAAGGCAGAAACTGTTATAAAGAGAAAGAAAACAAAATAAGTTTTGTTAAAGCATGAGATATTCAATCTAAAGAATGCAGACATTGTCAGGTCTACTTATACTATCCTGCTTCTTCCAAGTTTGCATTCTTGCCCTGAGTTGAATGTGCCAGAGCTATCATTTGCATACACTCCCTTAAGATAATTCCAAGCACATCACAGATGTATGGTGAAATATTTTTTCCTACTAATCTTATACTTGTTATGATTTGTAAACAGGAATGAGCAGTCATACAGGTAAGGTAAAGGTAAAGGTTATTGTCCAGTTGTTTCCAACTCTAGGGGGCAGTGTGCATCTCCATTTCTTAGCTGAGGGAGTCAGCGTTATCAAAAGACGCTTTGTGGTCATGTGGCCAGCATGAATACACACCAAGGTGCATGGAACGCTATTACCTTTCCACTGAAGTGGTAACTATTTATCTACTCACGTTTGCATGATTTTAAATTGTTAGGTGGACAGGTCATACAGGCAGTACTCACTTAACAAGGATAATTGGGTTTGGAATTTCCATTGCTAAGCAAGGCAGTCTAAAACACAACATCACACCACCATACAATTTTGCAACAGAAATTCCATGTTTTGGGTACCAGTATATTTCTGGGGGCAATTTAAGATGCTGCTTTTAAAGGCCTATATGGTTTGAGTCTGGGTTACTTGAAGGACAGCCTTTTTCCAAGAGTCTTTACCTGTCCGGTTTGATCTAGCAGAGTGGGCATGCTGCAGATCCTGGCTGGTGGGGATTAGAAGATGGCCTTTTTGGATGTAGCCCCTGCTCTGTGGAATATTCTCCTCTTGGAAATTAAAATGGCCCTAACCATGCTGCCCTTTGGTAAATCTTTAAAAAATGTGGCTGTGCATCCAAGCCTGAGGTTCTGGTTGTGGTAAGGACCCCGTTTCTTGGCTTTACTGTTAATTGGTTAATTATCTTGGCTGTTATACATATTTATTTTAATTGTTTTTATAGTTTTAAAATTGTAAGTCCAGAGTCATTGGTTGAGATGGGCAACTGTAGAAACTGAATAAACAATCAATCAAACAAATAAATAAATAAATATGCGAACTCCTGCCAGCTTCCCCATTGACCTTGCTTGTAGGAAGCTGGCAAAGAAGGATGCAAATGGTATTTACACTATGCTGTAATGTCATAATTATGAGCTGGACACCATGCACCCAGGTTGCAATTATGTGACTGCAGGGACACTGTGTCCAATGTAAGTATGATATCTGGTCATAAGTACCAGTTGTTCAGTGGTTGTTAAGCAAGGACCACCTATATTCCTGGGTACTGATTTGGCTGGCCTATGCCAGGCAGTACAGTATGTCTCATTGAGACATATTGTGCAGCAAAAGTGATACTTATTCAATTTTGGGGGGAGCATAAATGACATAATTGTTGCATTACTTCACATTGTTCCAGTTGCCTCCTTTGGCAGACCCAGAAGAGACAACACTGGCTCTTCAGTGCAGGCAGTCCTCAACTTACAACAATTCATTTAGTGACAATTCAAAGTTACAACATCACTTAAAAAGTGACTTATGATCATTTTTCACACTTGTGACCATTGCAGCATTCCCATGGTCATGTGATCAAAATTCAGACAATTGGCAACTGACTCATATTTATGACAGTTGCAGTGTCCTGGGATCCTGTGATCACTTTTCATGACCTTCTGACAAGCAAAGCCAATAGATAAAGCAGATTTACTTAACAGCTATGATACTAACTTAACCACTACAATGGCTAACCACTACATCCCTAACAACCATGTTAACTGCAGTGATTCACTTAACAGCTTTGGCAAGAAAGGTCATAAAATTAGGGCAAAACTCACTTAACAAATGTCTTGCTTATCAACATGCATTTTGGGTTCAATTGTTGTCATAAGTTGAGGACTACCTGTAGTCATCTGCTAAGCCTATGCCTGCTGTCCTCTGTAGGAGGAGGGACATGAAATGGAGTGAAGTGTTGCTCCACCCTTTCTCTTTAGAATCAGGGGTCTTATTTCACCAGCTTTTCAAGAAGTATCTCACATGAAGCCTTGTCCAGGCAAAGCCCTTCTTAAAGTGGTTCTCAAATTATTTGTTCAGCTGTTCTATTTAGCAGCCAAAGTTTCATTAAGATATTCTGGTTTTGCTTTTTCTTTCTTCATTATGTTTGAAAGAAAGTGATAGTTTCTCATTCAAGTAAAGCTTAAGAGAAGACATTTTAAATTTAGAATGACTTGAAATGTCTTCCCCTGTCCCCCCCCCCCGCCCCCAGGAAATATAACATACCATTTTGAAGAAATATCAGTGCAGCAGTGCCTAATACAAAACACACAAAGCCAAGAGAAGAAAGTTAAATTCTAGCAAAGCTAAAACAATCAATGATCATAATACAGTACTCAGTTCATGCCTGTCTGTGGTCAAATTGAAATCCTTCAATTAATATAAGCATTTGAAATTAACTGGATCACCTTAAACTAGATACTAAGATATATCAGGCTTCCTAAGCTGGCCAGTCTCATGGGATTTTTCCACCCAGAGAACAAATCTTCTTTCAGCAACTTTAAAGTATATCATCATCAATGTCTTGCTCATATCATCAGCACAAAACTGTAATGTCATCTGAACTGCCAGTGCAAATCATGGAAATTCTGCGTATGAGATCTTAACATTAAAGGGCAAGACCAGAGACTTACCAATCCATAGTGACAGCTGAGCCATCCTGGTTCCCAGTGTGCAACTGTACCACAGTAGAGATGTTGCTTCTTTACAATGATGCCTATACTGTTGCTCTCCTCTAATTTATAGTCACTTAACAGGCTTGTAATGTCTTTTAGGAGGAATTGTTTCTCTGTTCCTGGAATGATTGTTGTGCAATTGCCGTTATGTTGCAACCACCGCTGAGGAGTCAGGATTCCTTTATTTTTCTTTACATCTGTCTAAATGGAAAAACACAGCAGAACAAGTTTTAAGGCTTCACATCTGTTCCAGCTGCAAATCCATGAAAATCTCATTTGTGATCCCTTTTTATTTAATATTTTTTAAAAAAATATTTTCCATCCCGTAAGTAAATCTCATAAAAATTACAGATACAATTAAACTCGAGTGAAAAGGCTTGGCTGAAAAGCCTGACTCCGTCCTGTGGAGTGCATTCCACAGAATGCAGATAAGCTCCTTTTCTGTGTGACCAACAAATCACTCTTAAAAAGTGAAGGCGCATTTAATAAGACTTCTCCTGATGACCTTCACTTTCAGACGAGTCCAGAACAAGATGAACAGTCTCTCAGATCAGGTAGTCCTCGACTTACAACCATTCATTTAGCGACTGTTTGAAGTTACAATGGCAGCGAAAATGTGACTTATGACTATTTTTCACATGACCAAAATTTAGACACTTGGCAGTTGACATGTATTTATGATGGTTACAGTGTCCTGAGTTATGTGGTCACTTTTTGTGGCCTTCTGACAAGCAAAAGTCATTGAGGAAGCCAGATTCACTTAACAACAATGTTAACTGCAGTGATTCACTTAACAACTGTGGCAAGGTTGTAATATGGGGCAAAACTCACTTAACAACTGACTTGCTTAGCAAAAGAAATTTTGGGCTCAGTTGTGCTTATAAGTCAAAGATCACCTATCAAGTTTAAAGATTAAAAACCAACTCCTTAAATTATGCTCAGACAATACTGAGCATTGTAAAACCAGTTCAGTCTTTAAGATTCATAATTAGTCAGTCTTGGAGTAGGGAGATATTAGCCAGGTTCCTTATATCCTGTGCTATTTCCAAAATGCATCTGTTGATATATCCATGTATCTGTGTAGAGCTGCATGAGTGAAGACATGACTGGAACCGTGTGGAATCAGAACTGAATGATTGCGTGGAAGGTTTTATGCAGTAGCTGTAGATAGAAAGGCCTCCCCTTCTCTACCCTGGTGAGAAGAATGGAGCTGTTGAACATTCAGCAACAAGTCCTGGCAAAGAAACAGAGCTATGGACAGCTAGACAGCTTTAAGGAAAAAATCAAGAGAGGAAAAAACTTTGCCCTGTGCTCTGATGGCTGTTCTCTCAATGCTTCTTTATGGCTTTGAAAAACATTAGGTTTCAACTTTAATTCTGAGTTTCATTAAGTCTTTAACATCTGACCACTTATATTGATTCATATTCCCCCTCTCTAAGTTCACCAGTTTTGTGTCAAAACTTTGCTCGCTTTGCACCATACTCCATCCCACTGCAGCTTTCGGTCCCTTCCACCACAAATGAGTAAGTGTGCCACAAAGTTAAGAAGGGGTGCCTACCTCTGACATAGAGGAAAGTAAAGTTATCCCATTACCTTGCAAATTGGCCTTGCTTCTAGGCACAAAACCTCAGTACCAATAAGCAACTTTTATGTAGCTAATTCATGGGTAGATTCCAAAAGTCTGGGTCTGTATGTATTGCATGTGTGTGAGCTCTATTTAGATGTTGCAGAATAAATTGTACAGAAAACTTTGTGTTAGAAAGCAGAGCCTGGTGTCTCAGGAGCAGAAGAAAGAAGTTGGAGAAGAGAGTCAGTCTGACTTTCCTTAAGTAAGTACTGTGTAGTGTAGTGTAGTGTAGTGTAGTGTAGTGTAGGATATTGCTGTCGGAGAAAGATTCAATGGCTGGTCTTTTAATGTCTGTATGTGGAACACATCTTGCCATCCTGTCTTTTGCTTGTGGAAACAAGTAGAGAAACTGAAAAGAACAAGTGTAGTCATGTGGAAAAGTAGGTCAGAAATGGATCAGTCATCCACAGAAACACTGACGTACTTGGATTCATTAGCTGCTTTTCATCAACAACTGGCTACAGATGCAGGACAACTTCTGAAAACTTCCATAAGGATTTCAAAGTGAGGGAGCACTTTTCCTGGTCCAGCTAATGATAGTTTGATATTTTTTCAGCAAATTATTGTGCAGAGAAGATTCAGGTCTCAGAACAACTGGACAAAACTACACCAGTCCAGTCCAGTCCAGTCCAGCCCTGTATTTGTTTTACAGCTCGGCTTGTAATTATTTGTTTTAAAAAATTGTACGCCACTTTAATTAAAAATGCTAAGCAACTTACAACTAATGCAATAAAACAACCACAACAGATTAATAGCCAGTAATGATGAAACTAGCAAATCAGTCATCAGCATAATGCAGTGAGATCAGCATATGTTTGAAAACAGGCCTAGATTTATTTAGTTAAAGGACATTGATGTAAAAAAGGATCAAATTATATTTATTTTTAGTGTCTAATTTTGGAATTATGGTTAACTGCTTAGTACTTTTCTAACAAAGGAAAATTGCATTGAATGAGGATTTTTTAAGATGCACCTATCACATAATTTTTTTAGAAAAATATGCTGCTTTTTTCTTTTCCTTTTTTAAAAATTATATGATTGGAAAAATTGATCTAAATGAAATGTCACTAATTATCAATGGACTTCTTTTATTACTAGTATCTATGATGAAATATTACACAAACAAAACAATATGTCACTAATGTTCTGTGGCAGCTTTCATTAATTTTGTGCTCTCCAGGTATGTTGGATGACAACAAATTCTATCATCTGCCGGCTCTCACAGGTTTTGTATGGCCTTTTCAACTGCATTCCTATGCAGTGGAATCAGATATATAGTATACAGAATTAGATGTTTCTGCCATGATAGAGAATATGTATTTCTCTGTCCTACAGATAATTTACTTAATATGTTCTGCTTTCCCTTTTTAATAATTATCACTTTTTATGTCCTTAAAATCATATGGCTGAGATTTTTGTACTCTGCAGTGAAATGAGGATTGCCAGGTTTAGCAAAGACAATTTGTAAAGGTGGACAAACAAAAAGTGCATGTTATTGAAAAAAGATAATATTTGATGTTTTTAGGCCATCTATTTAATAACTTGTAGAAAATCTGTCTTTTGGGTTAATTATTAAGCTTATTCTGGCAAACTAGATTAAGACTACCAAAGGTGGTAGCTATAATACTTATTCGGGCAAAAGTTACTCTTTTTGTCTTGGACAGAAACAAAATCTGTTTTTTGTTGATAAATAAAGGGGGGGGGGGAAAGTACAATAAATAAAAGTCAAAACAAATTATTCACTGTCAATCCTTTTATGGCATTTTTTCTTTGCTCCTGACCGTTTTGGTGTATTATATCATTCCTAGTTGGTAAAATACAGGTAACAGAATGGCTTGTTAATGAGAACTCCTAGCTTGCATAGTAAAACCTGAATATTCTTGAAATAAAGCTAGGCCTTGATTGCAATTGTGGCATATTGATCCAAATATGATGGGTTTACCATTAACAGTGAATGAAGCATATGGTGTGCATATGGCTAAGAGTACGGCTGATAACTAGACTGCTCTTGCTTTTTCTTACTAAACCTTCAGTTGATCAAAACCACAATGGCCAACAGTACGGACCTATCTGGTGAGGTCTTTGGGTTACGAGAAATTGAGAGTTGGGACATTAAAGGAATAAATGGTAAACAGCACAGATTCAAGAAATAAAAAACAATAGATATAGTATGCTGGTTATCTCTAAAATTAAGAGAAAGAAGAAAGTTATATCAGAACTGAATAGAGATAGTTGAAAGGCAGGCAAGGAGGGAGGAAGCAAGGAAGAAACAGGGAGGAAGGAAAGAAGATAGAAGAAGGAAAGAACGATGTATCTGAAATCTCTCAGAATTCTGGGAATTGATGTTCACACATCTTCAGGTTGCTTAGGTTGAGAAACACTGATCTACACGTTTAAAAATGTATTCATTTATTAAATTTATATTAAGAAATGTATGTGGACAATGCCCAGATGTGGCTGAACCTTGAATGGATTATGAGTATGAAGTTGTCAATTTTTGATTTAGATCAAGACAGTGTTTCCTTATGACTGTTTTTCCGTTTGCCCACAATTTCCTTATTTCTGGCTTCTGGTGTTGTTGTTTTTTTTTTTTAGTTTCACCACCATATCTTAACTTCCTTATGATATAATTTGGGGGGGGGGGAGCTTCTGGAGCTGTTGCCCTGCTTCATTCCCTGAATTTCTCTCACCAGTTCTTCCTACACATTAAGGAAGGTAGAAAGAATTCCTTTTCTGAGTGTAGCACAAGAAGCGCCATGTTTGGAAGCACTCTGGGAAACAGGGAAAATTGCAATACATTTAAATACAGTCAGATTCTGAAGACCAACTCAAATTTTGAAGAAAAGGCGGAAAAGCGCCAATCTTAGAACAAGATCAAGAACATGATTTTGACCAGTACATCTGGAGTAGCCCCTGAGGATTTGCCGAGAATAACAAACTCACATTTTTTATTGTTACTGTCTATCTTTGCCAAGATTTGCCACCTCTTGTATGAGACATCTTTTGTATGTGTTTGTGTGTGTGTGCACAGACATGTATACATGGGAGGGAATGCATTGAAGAGAATGGATTTTACTCATATTATGAATTTAAAAACCTCTGTTCATCATGTATATGTGTTAAATAATACATTAATTGCAGAAATAATAGGATATGATTAATTTATCCAATTTTCATTTCCTTGCTTCATTTTAAAACCTTTTTATGAGGTACTTCCATCTTTTGCAGGGCAGCTTCTATTGTAATTTAAAAAAATATATTTTTTTTTAATGCTGTGAAATTAGTCTTTTACAAACCTAGTTTGATTCTCTTTTAGAGAATTTTAGGCAGAACAGTCGCAGAAATCGCTTCATTGAATCCGATAATATTTTTGACTTCTGTAAATTCCAGAGCAACAATAATCAAATGCTATTCATGGATTGTTTATTGACAGGGCATAAAAGCTATAGACATTTTTTTTAAAAATTGTTCATTCATAATTAAGGCAAGTTTCAAATCCTCATGGGTGACAATTATGCAAGTTTGGTCACTACTTTCAGGATGAATTCAGCTTAAATAAGAGTCAGTTACTCTAGAATAGGGAAGGAACTTCTAAATGTAGGTACACTTTTTTAAGGAAGCAGAGTTCGCCAATGACACAAACACAACTCATATAATCCCAATTTCAACATCAGAAAAGATAAATGCAGCCCATAGCTTTTTTAAGAAACTAATACTCAAGTCATGCTATAAATGTAAAACTAAGTGATTATTCTGTCTTTTATAATCATGAATTAATCAAATAAAATAATGAAAGAAATTTCTTGACCACATATATTGCCAAGTGAAAAATAGATTTGTGCATAGTCTATATACATTGTTTCTATGTTTTAAATTGGATCTGGACTGCTTTGTACATGCACTTCTTATGTATCCCACAGTGTTTTCAGATAATGTGATTGGAATTGGTTATTTCATTAGCAATATTTTGTTCAGCCATGGAAGCTCCATGCATGCTTATTCTTAGCACAGTATTCAGCCTCTATAAATGACAGAGCTACAATGCTTGTTTTTTTTGCTGCACCATGCTCATGTAAAATAATATGTATGCCATAATTAATTTTCTATCAAATTTATCTCCAGCACAAGCTGAACCTTTATCCTACTTTGGACACATTATGCAAAGAACCTAGCTCTCTAGAGAAGTCTATAATGCTGGGAAAGGTGGAAGAAAATAAAAGAGGATGACCAGCTGCAAAGTGGATAAACTCAAATAGAGAGAGGCCATTATTATTTAATATAATCTGCTACTGTAATCTGCAAGGATACAAAGAAAAATATAACTGCTATGACTGCAATTAGTTTATTTCTGGTGCATTTTAAACTATTACTATAAAATAGTAATTAATATTATTATGAAATAATAATATCTTGTTGTTTACATACTGGAATAAAGAATCAAAGGATAGTATGCATTTATTAAAGATTAGAGAAATGTGTTGATGAATACATTGGAAAAAATGGATAGTTTAATTTAGAGACAATACATTGCTAGTTATAGAATGTGATTATCTTTAGGATTGGCGAGGACCAGTGCTTCAATTAAAATAGTTGCAACATCTATACGGATTGTCAAGCATTAGCCTTACTGGACCCAGCATATGGAAATGGTACTTGTTGGATCCAATTACTTATAGTCTAATATATAATTCATAATTTAATATGCTGTAGTTCCCTTTAGCCTTATCAAAGTGAAAAGCTGTTTGCTGCTGGTGAAGCAGTTTGTCTTGGACCTAGATCTGACATTTCATCTTCAGGAATGTTGCTGAAACTGAGAGAGAAAACCTGCCAAAAGAATAACATTAGTTTAGCAATATTTCAAGCTACAAAGTCTCTCTCAACTTTATTTCTAGCCCTCCTCTAAACCTCTGGGTAGCTTACAGCCTATGAAATACTTTCTTTGTTGCTGCCCCTCTTCAATAGTGTGTCTCTCCCTCCCCCTAGATAAATATGGTGTTCTGGAACACCCTTAAGACCTGACTCTATGTGTATGGAGTCAGGTCTTCATGTTTTCAATTGTTATGGCTCCTTTTTAGTTTGGGTGGTTTTGTTGTCATGGTTTCAAAATTTTTAATTGTGTATTCTGTTGTTTAATTGTGTATTCTGCCCAATCACTCCTCTGCTGGAGGGGTGATCATAACAACAATTATTATTATTAATAACAAAGTATATTTATCAACAACTGAATTCCAAAATTCAATAGTGTGACAAAAAAGATGCATCTTGGCTTTACCTGTAAAAACAAGCTAAGTGGGATCCATTCTGGACTGGGGAAGGGCTAAATGTTCCATGGATTTGGGGCTGCAAATCTTAGTTTATATCTGTCTTGTTGAAAGGACAAGAATATTCTGCAAACTCTAATTCAGTGTGGCATTTAGAAATGTAGGCCTGGCAATACGCCATCACAAATTAGTTGTGGGGAGGAATCATAATAAATATAAGGATATTACTTTTTTTTTAAAGAAACTTATTCCATCAATGTATCATGGGGAGAAAAAAATAAATTCACTCCCTCTTCCCAGCATAGAGTTGCCTCCACTTAACTGCACTATAAGAAGTGTTATCTATGTCTCAGTGTAGAATATTTTTCTGCAAGAAAATTTGCTTTATCTTGCCATTAACTTCCATGTAGTATAATACTATTGTTCAATTTATTTATTGTGCCTTAGGAGGGCAAATAACATTTAATAGTTGTTCTTAACTTGTTTTTATGATTAAGTCCAACAAATGGATTAAGGATATAATGTACCTGACTGGACATAAAATAAGATTAAATGGGAAGGGGAATTTTTTTCAACACTTTGGAGATTGTTTTTGGAGAGAGATAATTGTAAAGATAAAAGAAAATATCTGCCTATTCAAGAAATGTTTCTATGAGCCTGGTTCAGTTCATTGGTTCTCAATGACTATTCCATGTGGTTAAATCTGATTTACTACAAAGGGGGCAAAAAAGGGAAAATAACAGTAAAATCTTTTACAAAATAATAGTATGGTTAAAGTGACATTTTAGAAATATTTATGTTCTCCCAAAGTATACTATATTTATCTAAAAAGAAAATCAAAACTGGAAGACATAGTAGAACTGTAACCTATCATATTATTCCTCCTACGGTAGCAATTCCTTTGAAATGAAATAGGATTCTTTAAAATCAAATTTTGCTCTAGAATTTTTTCTATTCAGTATAGCTTACACAGCTGGCAACCTTTTCTTGCCTGTTCATGCTGCACTGACAAATATTGCATGGAAGACTTCCAAGGTCCCTTCCAACTCTTAAAATGAATAATCTCTCAACAGATTTTGCAATCAGTGTATTGTATACTGTTGCCTTTTGTGCTTATTGTGCCCAGTGGGGACAAAGATCCTGAGTGGAAAGGGAAAAGGTTTTCTATGCTTCCTCTTCCCAGCACCACTTCTACTCAGAGAAATAAGGAGGCTATGCCTCTTCGCTTTCCAAAATAACAGAAGTCCCCCTCCCGTCCCTTTGCGAAGTAAAGCAGATTGTTTCCTGGTGGACTCCTTGTCAAGGAGGAGTTACTTGCCTCCATGAGACCAAGTGCCTTGTTAAGGTTTATCATGGCCAATCTGCACAAGTTTAGTGAATTAAACGCAAGTCTCACTTTTGAATAAATGTTGTTTAGAACTGACTTCTGAATATCTTCACTAGGGGAGAGCAAAATCTTACAAACTCAACACATGTCTGTGATGTTGACAATGTAACCCGAAAGATTTTTTTCTAATACTGGACTTTAGAGTCATTCAATAAAGCTTTTTTTTTTTGAACCATACATAGTTGACCTAGTGGAGGGCAAGATAGTAAATACTTACTAGTAAGTTTTACTATTTCAGATAGCTATAGATGTTTGTATTGGGAAAAAGTGATATAAGATCTTGAGCATTATGGTAAAGAAAATGCTTTCCCTTTTACAGAAGTGTTGAAACTTTTCATATCTTGACATTGCTATATAATGGGAAATACCAGTAGAATGAGGATGTTGGGTAAATGCTTGGTTCCCTTTTGGCCTTGGGGTTAAAATATGACTTCAAGAAAAAAAAACCAAATATTACCCAATTAATTTGTGGAACTCATCTGCTTTTTCAGAGTGTGAATAAGTGGGTATCTTCCTTCTTTGCAAAAGGAGCCACTGAAGTCATCTAGGTCTAAGGCCCACACCATACCACCTCCCAGGTTTTCTTTTTTCAAATACTGGACCTAAATGAAACAGAAAATAGGAATTCAAAGGCTTGAACTCAAATAGAAATCATATTGCTCAACAGTTTCAGCTGCCATGATTTGCCATGGTTTGGGGATGGTGCTAGGCCTGGCAATAGGAACTTATCTGGGGCACCAAATTTTAGGGGGTGCAAAAATTGAAAAGACTGCTGAAATATTAGTATAAAATCTGGTAATCCTTCCTTGGTGCTTTAAAACTTTTTCTTTCTACCCTTTTTGAAAACACCCATAAAATTGGTCAAGCAGTAATGAATAGCACACTAGCCAGACATTGCAAGGCACGAAAAAGAAATTATTACTATAGCTATAGACTCCAGGAAGCTAATATTCATGATGCAAGACCAAAGTTGGATAGGAAGGTACTGACGGAGCAAGTTGCGTATCAACCAATCAACCAAGTTATACTCATTTACTAGTGCACTCACTTGAGGGTTAAATATAATTTCACAGAATGGTTGCCCTATGGCTACAATGGGTTTTGATGTATTTAAAATGATTTACTGCGATTCAGGGTAAATATAGTGAAAATGTCCCCCCTCCCCCCAAAAGGGGAAAAATTATCCTGGCTGAAAATTGTAAGTATGAAACTCAAAACCTAGAAGGAAAAAAGAAACAAGAGGGTGCCTCTTTACATGGGGTGTCAGAATATGACTTTGCATAGAGCACCAAAATGTCTCAAGCCAGCCTGCATGGTTACAGGGTTATATGTCTGAGGAAAATATGATTAACCATAGGTTTCCACTGATATACGCTTAGTGAAAACCAGGACTATTGTAATTTCTACAAAAATGCCTTTCACATATAAAGAACCCTTAACCAGTTTGCGATTTATGAATAGAAAGGTTGCTGAGTTATGCTAGAAGAATACATAAGCATTTAAATTAAAATATATAATCCTTACCTTATTAGTAATGCTGCTGACATCATCGTATCCTACCCATTGGTTTCCTTTGAAGGAATATGGAACCTTCTGATCTTCAATCACTTTTGTGGTAGCACCATTTTTAAAGTCACAGATCTGAAACAGAGTATATACTTGACTTGAGACAGATGTATTTTGGCTTGGCAAAGAAGTATGAATAAGAAGAATGCATCTTTAGTACTTGGCCAAAGTTTTCATTAGAAAGTTTTCAGACAAATTGTAGGAGACAAGGAACAACAAATGACTCCCTGTTTTCATCCCTTGTATCTATTAAGATTAGGTTTGCAATAGAAAACAGCATAGTAAGAGAAGAAGGCAATATCCTTGCAACCCCACAATAAGGAAGTTGTAATCTAGGACTGAACACCCAAGATGCTTCATTCTAGTGATCTGTTCTGGAAGCAGTGAGTATATTGATATTTTAAATCGTTTCACCTATACCAACTTGTATACTTGTAAATGTACGATTTAAAAATATCAATACATCTGTGCAGTATCTACCAAAGGAGATCAGACATGAGCAAGTGCTGGGCTTCTTGGAATTTATCCTTGTTTGGAGAAGTGAAGGGGGCATAACTATATATCTTTTCCTTACCTCATAATAAGCCAAAAATCCCCTCTCTTTTGTGTAAATACCAGCTGTGCCAGGCCCTGAAGTTGGTGCCTTCACTCCATTCTGTGAAGTAGAAAGGGTGAAGGTTCGTCCATAGGCGGGAATTCCCAGAATGATCTTTTGAGGTGGTGCTCCCTTGCTCTTCCAGTACTTCACAGCATTGTCCTTTGGTGCAATAAATGAATAAGCAAGACTTCAATCCATTTTGTCTGGTTTTGCGGCTAAACCCTTTTATTATTTAGTTATGCTGCAGTCCTAACATAAATATATCGGTGAAGATACTGTCACATATACCAAGGAAAATGGTTCTATTTTAAGACATTCAGACTGGTAGTTTTTCTTCCCAACAAATAGCCTTTCACTTCATACTGAGGAAAAGTTTATTCCTTTCAGATGGGTGAGGAACTCCCTCACCTTCCACGTTTTGAGCTGCAGTTAAAGTTGTATCAATTAATATTGCCAATTGTGAAGAAACTGTAGTTCAGAAATATTTGGAATTTTACCAATAACATGTTGTATTGATTAGAGGATCTTATGAATTTATGCAGCAGTTTTGTAAGGAATGCAAGGAAGATTATAGAAGGGAACTAATGAGTAAAACTCTATTGTCACTCAAATTTTTTAGATATCATTCACTATTATACTCATGAAGTACCTGGAATAGGCAGGGAACAAACAGAATTGTAGGAAAAAGGTTAACACATTGACATTGTAATATCCTATCTCCATCTACAAATGCTTAAGATATAGATACTAGAAAAATAATACAGGTATTTCAAAATTATATTTCATCCATGTTTTCACTGGATGTTGTATAGGCAACAAAACAAATAGTTTAACAGGTAGATAATATTCTAAGGTGGCATAAGATTAAAAAAAACTTTTATATTACTTTGAAACTTGTATTTTCCTATCTGATATTACATAGTTAGAATTTTTCTTTTTACAAAAATAATCTGTTTTTGTAAGTAATAGTGTATGTTCCTTTATTGCCTACAGAATAATCTAGATATTTTTAATTCTAACAGATATGATTAATGAATAACATTCAATATTTTGGACTCATGCATACAAATGAATCTAGTATAGCTTAGCACATTTTAAAAATAATTAGGAAGTTATTTGGAATGACTAAACTAGACTCCTTAATGCAGAGACTTTCCCCTCATCCAGAAGCTTGAAAAAAGGGGAAGGGGCAGACTGAATGAATTTCAGAGAGGTATTGTGCTTACTTTTGCATGAGGTCCTGAGTACTTCTTCATAATCATTTTTGAATGATGCACAATCCTAGGAAGCTTCAGTGCACTCAGTTTAAATAACTAGCATATTAGATTTATACTGTGATCTTTCTATACATCTTTTCTGCTAGTATTAGTAATCATTGCTGATACATTATTTATTTATTTATTTATTTATTTTATTGTGAAATTTATTTATCTTCTATCCATTTTGTAGCCAACCTCTCTGTGCGGCTTACAACATATAAAACATTAAAATCATCAATTATAAAATAATACAACAGATAAATCATTGACTCAAGGTGCCAACAGAGGGAGCCAGACACACAGGGAGCGGGGGAGGTGGGATTAGGTTTTAATTAGTCAACCACCTCTAGTATGAAGCTCCCCCATTGGGTCCCCAAGCCATCTGGCAGAGCCAGGTCTTAAGGCTCTTATGAAAAGTCAGGAGGGTGGGAGCCAAATTCACTTCAGAGGATAGAATGTAGGAGCCACAGCAGAGAAGGCTCTTCTCCAGATCCAGTCAGCTGAAATTCCTTGGCTGACGGGATCACAGCATGCCTTCTCTACTGGTGCAGGTGGTGCAGGCCAGTCCCCATGAATGCTTTACCAGCATTCATGCCCACTTAGAAGTTCGCAAACATCCTGGCAAAATCAGTTAGCTTAACTCTTAAAAAAGAAATACAATGATAATTATTAAGAAAAGCAGGTCTCACAGATCTTTTTACTAGCAGTTTTAAGGAGCTAGTAATTGTTGAGAGTCACTGTTTAGAGAACCAAGTTGTAATTTTTCAGGTGCACAACATGAATATATTAAAAGGGAAAGTGTTGAATAAAATATTTTAAACCAAATATTTTAACAGTTTGTTAAACTGTTTTCTGAATGTAACAAGTGTTAAATAGGTAATTACTTTTGATCATTTCTCTAAATCTAAATGATTCTCTATGGAATAAAAAAGTGTTTATCACATACAGTATCAGGGAACAGGGGGCTGACATGTCCTGTGACTCCATCTGAGGCTCCATGAAAATCATATGTCATGAGGTTGATAAAATCCAGAGATCTATGAGGAAAGTAAGAAAAATTTATATTATGTGAATTACATCTTTAATATCATACAGGTAGACCTCAACGTACGACCACAATTGAGCCCAAAATTTCTGTTGTTAAGTGAGGCATTTGTTACGTGACGTTTGCCCCATTTTACAACTTTTCTTGCCATAGTTGTTAAGTGAATCACTGCAGTTGATAAGTTAGTAACACAGTTGTTAAGTGGGCTTCCCCATTGACTTTGCTTGTCAGAAGGTTGGAAAAGGTGATCACATGATCCCGGGACACAGCAAAGGTTATAAATATGAACCAGTTGCCAAGCATCTGAATTTTGTTCACATGATCATTGGGTGCCGTGAAAGTCGTAACATAGAAAAATGATCATAAGTCACATTTTTCAGTGCTGTTGTAACTGAACGGTCACTAAACGAACTGTAGGATTACCTGTAATTTGAATGATTCCACAAAGCATGACATTTTACAACTAAGGAATAAGAACGGATCAAATTAATTTAAATGTGAGCATGCTCGCCATTTTAGTTAATAATTTTTCCAGCATATATACTCACTCTGAGATCTTGTCCACTTCATAAGCATTGTCAATAGTCTGCTTCCCAGCAGCAACGGCAGCACTAAGCAAGAGTCTTTTCTTTCCTGTCCTCTGGGCTTCTGCTGTAAATTCTTTCATCATTTCCTAAGATAAGCAGATAACAGCATTAGTTTTACCCCTGTCATTTTTTAAAAAATAAAATAAAATATAAATTAAAAATGTAGGTTACTCAAAAAGAAGCAGGTGATTGAATGAGTGGATAGTGATACCAATTCAGTCACTTTTGTGTCCAAAGTAACTGCAAATCCAGGATACTTCTTGTCTGAGTTCTATTTTTATTAAAGAGGTTTTTAGGTATCTATTACATATCGCTTGAGAGCCAGTTTGATGTAATGGTTAAGGCATAGTCTAGAAACCAGGAGATGTAGAGTTTTAATCCTGTTTTAGACACAAAGCCAGCTGGCTTACCTTGGGCTAATGATTCTCTTTCTCAGACCTTGGAAGGAGGCAAAGGCAAACCATTTTGCCTTTTGCAAAGGCAAAACCTTTGCAAAGAAAACTGCAAGAAGTCCAAGAAATCTTCGAGAATCACACACAATTGAACAGAAGGGGGGGGGAAATCATATTGCTTACTTGCTGTGTTTATTAACAGATTTACATTTGAGCATTTGATGTGTACCATCCCATTGTGGGGTCTTAGCTTTAGATAAAAAAAGGTATCCCTATATTACATTTTGGAATCTAGTAACTGATTGCGTGTGCAAGTCTATTAAGACTTGGTTCTAGTAATACAGTAATTATTAAACAGCATTCATTCTATACAACTTTTGGGATATTCCCTGATGTTTTGATTCACTAACACTACCATACATAGAATTCGCTAGTATAAAATAACATTGCAGCAAGAAACTTTTTATTTACTGTTTGCATTTTTTCATCAACTTAAATTTTTGCAGTACCTGAACTAAGAAGGTGAAACGTTGTTTATCCTCTGCAGGGCTGCCTCTGGCACCAGGATATTCCCAGTCTAGATCTAAGCCATCAAAGTCATGTTTTCGGAGGAGTGAAACCACAGAAGAAATAAATAGCTGGCGATTGGGAGCAGTAGCTACCATTGCAGAGAATCTACAAAAGAAATTGCATATGAGCACCTCAAACAAACAGGATACCAATTGACTTTGTCACGTACATATATCATATGTGTTCCCATCCAATATCAGTACCCATACTATAGAATATGGCATACAGTTTCCATAGAAATGAACTTTTTATGTTAGTTTACAGAGGGGGAAGACATAGTTAATATCTTTTTTTTTTTTTAAAGTTCTATCTTTTTTGACTTGAAAAGATACTTAGTCCCAAATGTATTTCCAATCAAATCTTCCTTCAGCCTGATTCTATTTTTTTCCAATTTTAGTTCCAAATAATATTTGATGTTTTTAAACAGGTTTTGAAACATGAATATTATATTACTACATGATTAAGTATGTACAGTAGCCAGTTTTATGCACATTTGCTAACTTTCCTTATTACAGTTTCATATTTTTCATCTTGTGCAGTCATTGTTACTATTAGCAGTATTATAGGAAATAATCACAAACCAATGTACAACCATAAAAATAATTGCAAAGTAGGACCCTCAAGGAGGGCCACAGAAAGAGCATCCCAAGAATTAATCCTATGTTTTGGCAGTTGCCACCTAGAATTGTTCCATCATAACATAATGAATACAGTCCCCTCCATAGATATCTCTGAGGTTCTTACTTTGTACTACCAAATGTCCATCCACCGATAGCTAAAAGTGTATTCAATCCTGGATTCCTAAATGAGAAAAAAAAATTGGTTAGTAGAGTTCAGTTTCTTTTCTTAACTAGTTTATCTTGCATACTGTATGTGTTTTTCATGCTTAGAAAAATTCATTGGGCCTGATCCAGGTTGTTGTTTTACAACGTAGGCAAAATAAACTTTTTGCAGTTTTTCCAAGCTTCATCAGTTTATTATATAAAAGGAATTAAAAAACTTTTTTTTTCTAGTGTAGTCCTTGGGGTTGGAAGAGAATAAGGACAGAACTGCGTTCTTTACTAAAAACTTTGAAGGGATTGTAATCGTTTTGAGCAAGCACATTGCCTACAATTGCACTGTTCATTAATCTTACTAATCTACTTTACTAGTGATTTTTTTTAAAAAAGATGATTATATATGGGTACTACTACATTATGTCAAGTGATTGCCTTGATTACATTTCTGCTTCAGCTTCCATAAAGTTCCCTGTGTAAAATTTTTATATACTTCCTTCTACTATCATATAATGTAAAATCCCAGTTCCAGGAATTTCTGGAAAGACCCCCTTACACCCACCCTCCCCACTTGCTCCATACATTTTTTTGAGGTTATTGAAATCCTTGTAGAGCTGTTCATCATTCCACTCTGCCGTTGTGATCTTATGGTCTTTCATTCCCGCAAATGCGTAAATGAGATGAGTGCACAGTTTGGGATCAATGTCTTTAGGCAAGAATTTCCCTCTATCTTGCCTGTACTGAGCCCAGTTGGTGAAATAGCAAATCAGTTTGAAAGCAGAACCTGTGGAAATGAGATTGTATATGAAAGACATCTTGGTCTGTTCAGTTAGTCACTCCTCCGAAGAAAATAAGATATTTCTGTTGGTTTATCTGTTTAATGATTTACTCCCAAACTAGCAAAATCCAGATATACTGAATTGCAGTTCCCTAAAATCCCAACTATCATGGTCAGTTGTAAGAAAAATAATCCAACCTATCTGGAAGAAACCAAATTAAGAAATGTTAGTTTTGTATCTTTATTATCATGATCAGTGACCAAAATTAAATTCACATTTAAAACAGAATAAAAATAAATATAATAGAACATTAAAGGTACCCAACCTCCCTAAAATAAACAGAGCTAATTTGCTAGCTAACTAAAACTATTTAGCAAATTATTAAACTACTTAAATTTTAATGCAGTAGTGACTAGTATTGTAAGTTACTTAAGGGATAATTAGCAAAATAGATATAAATGAATCTATTTCTCACTATCTGTTATTTAAACTGTAAAAGTATAAAATGATAATTTGAAAATAGTACTCAAAATTGTATAAGGTTCTACACATAGTGAATAGTAATGGGAATAAAGCAGAATATGGCCACGCTCCTGGAGTTCCTTTCTGAAGTGTCCACTAGAAGGGGAAGAATAAAATTATCCTCTGTTTCATTGTGACTACTTCTTAAAAAAGGCATAGTTAAGTTTTTAGACCATTTTGAATAAAAAAGACAACACAGAGACATGGGGGAATCATTCACTGGCATTGGATACAGCATCATCAGGGTCCTATTTACTTTTTCTATTACTTACTTTTAACACTTCTTGCATAAATTTTTTTGGGTGTATTGATTGAATAACAACATCATTAAATAGCAGTATAACATCATAAAGCAGTATAAAGCATTTACATATTTTAAGATTATTTATCCAAAGCATTGATTAAAATGCATGCATGCGTGCATATATAACATTCATAAAAAGACCTGGATAATGAAAATATGAGTATTTAGGAATGTCTATAAAATATATTGTTGAAAGAAAAATCATCAGATCCAGTCCAAGCCGGAGTAATTAAAATAGAGGCTAAGATGCTGAAAATAAAATGGAGGTTAAGATGCTGGAAATAAAAATGGAGGCTGGCTGTTTGGAAAGAAGGTTTAATGATGAGCAGAACCACCAGTAGCATGTGGTTCTGGGACAGCTGACCATATGGGGTTGGGATAGGTGGGCTTTTATACGTTCTTTGCTCCAGGGGGTTGTGCAATGAGGTGGGCTTTTATGTCTTTTGCTAGTCTGAAGAGGGTATGTAGGATTAATCCTATTACGTCCTAAAGGTCATGTCCTGCTTTTAGTTTTTGGGTGGAGTATGTAAGTTCTTAATCCTATCACTGTGGAGCTGAAGGCATTTTGCTTATGAATGGTTTGCCTCAGCCTTTCTGAAAGGATTGCAAAATTTGCATTTCTGCCTTAAGAAAGGGAGACTGGGGGCTCTCTCTGCCTAAGATTTTTCCCATTTCTTTGGGGAAATATAATATTCTGCCTTTGTTTAATATCGACCAAATATTTAATTCTCTAGGAGGGTGGCTGTATGCTGACTTTCTACAATATGAAGATTGGCTACCATGAGGAATGCCAACATGGAGAAGCATAAATGACACAAATAGCAGAACTTCTAATACAGTAAATCACTTTCTAATGAAGTTGAACTATGCAAAGTTCTTTGTTCAGAATATTTTTCTGAAGAGATAGTTCTACCCATCAGAATGTGTTCTTCTCTGTTGTTTATTATTATTTTTCTGATTCCAGAAACAGCTTCTATTGGGTCCTCCATTTATCTACCTTTCTTTTTTTCACACCTGCTACTAGATTTGAGGGAATAGTGTGTCACATTTATTTAATATTTTTACTTATCAAATGTATGTCACAACCCATCTCACAAAAGTGACTATCTGGCATAAACAATTACTTGTCACTTGTTGTCCTGCTTATATTGCTGCAATGGTTGATGAATGTCTAAATCTAACTTCTCATGCTGCTTGGACCCATGAAAGATATCACCAGCCTTCGTGCACTTTCCATTGTTGATTTCTTTATGGAATATTTTATTAGAGCCCAATAAATTGAGCCTTAATCTTTCCTGTTTTCTTATGATTCATTAGGAAATAAGATGGTACTATATGATTACTTACTGCAGTGAAGAAACAGCAAGACAGCTAAACCTAGAATAAAAGGAAAATAGAAGACAAATGAGCTAAGTAATATAGCCTTTTTGCATTTAAGATTATGGTGCATAATATGATCAATATTTGCTATCATTGCTTTTTTGTATTTCACTTTGAATGTGCCAGAAAACTCCTTTTATCTCCTTTGAGATAAAGGCAACTATATGTTGGCTCTGTAAGATAGCTTGTAGATTAAAGAACTTATTTCTTTAAGAATAGTGTGGGTATGTTTGATGAAAATTGTGGCATCCTGGCCAAGATGTGTCAAAACTGAACTAAACTTACATTAGCAGTGAGTGGTGTATGTGACACAGGTATGAGTAAAGCTGATAATTTAGGTCTCTGTCTCTGTCTCTGTCTGTCTGTCTGTCTGTCTGTCTGTCTCTCTCTCTCTCTCTCTCTCTCCCCCTCCCCCCCTCTCTCTCACACACACACACAAACAAACACACAAATAATGAAGTTAGAGAGCATGAATAATGAAGTTAGAGAACACTTTTCATACAATGAAAAGTAATGAGAACAAATGCAAACCCCATAGGAAGTATTGGTTTGTTAAACATGTGTAGGAAGGTAGAAAGAATTATTTCTGTTAGAAGAGTACATCAAGCATCAGTAAGTAAAATTGTGAAGTGCAGTGTCCTTTTGTGCCAAATAGGGGGTGTACATACTGTACTAGATTTTTCCTCTTCAGCAGGTTGCTGAGAAATGTATGAAAGCAAACAGGAAACTTTACCATGCGTTTATTAATACAGTGAATGCATATAGGTGTGAATTATAGAACTTTTCCTATGAAAATGAAGTTGAAGGCTGGTTGGTTGCTGAATGCAACAAGTGTAGAATATATAGAAGTAAAGCATGTAAGAAAGTAAATGGAATGCTTAGTGAATGCTTCAACAATGAAAAACGTTGTAAGACAAGGTTGTATGATGTCTTTTGGGTTCTTTAATATATTTATGTCTGAGGAATCATTGGAGGACTGTTAGAACTGCATTAGCCTGGGATGGAAATGTACATCTTTTATATGCAGACAATTCTGTGATTGCAAACCTGCATGATTTGTGGCACATGTCAGATAACTAGTTTAAGACAATGAGGCATAAGAATCTGAAATGAAATGTACTGATAACCCAAGTTCACAGGAAAAATCAATTAACTTTTGCAATCTATTCATGTCAAAAATTTAGAGCAAGTAAATGAATTGATGTGTCACACTGAAATCTTTACTAAAGATGGGGAAATGAATGGATTCATTTTAAAATGTGCAGCTGCTAGTTCAATTACTGTAGTAGGTAATGTGTGGTCTCTTATATGGAATGTTTGTTGAAAGAAATGAAAATTGCTGTGTATACAAAATGCTTCTACTTGCATAGCAAGTGAGAGTTGAGTATGTCAGGAGAGAAATTATTGGAAGTGTGTTGAGTATGTCAAGAAAAACATAAAAATTGGATGCAGAGTGAGTGGGTTACTTTCAGAAGGGTACATTCTTAACCTCTGCATGCCAGTTCTGATCCTCTAATCTATTTTGCTTATCCAGAATCTCCCATAGAAAGGGATTTCTGGGAAGAAGTGGTGAACTGAAAATAGCTCCACATTTAGATGACCACAACAAAATGAAGAGCCTGCCAAGTAGACTAGCTTTTTGCAGTCTCTCTCTGGACAAGGAGAGGACTTGAGATCATTCACAAGTGCTCCTGGCAGTTGCTTCTTGTGATGAGACCTCAAGACAGCAGTCTCCAGAAGGTTTACTGCTCTGGGAGATGAGAGAATAAGCATCTTGCTGAAGGTGTTGTCAGTGCCTTCAAAAGGTCAATGGATTTGCATACTTCCTTTTCTAATCAGTTTCAGAAATTGCTTGTTAACTTTTCAGCTACTAGGAACATTTCAGTTGATAAGGTTTACAGTACTATGTGAGTTTCTTTCAATCCTTAGCAAAATAAGTTTTAAATACAAGTTTAAAAACTTTTAAAAAATACATTTTGGAATAAACAACAAAAGGGTGATCAGAATTTGGATTTTGAAAAGTTATAAACAGACTAAGTGTCTAAATAGATTTGAAATAATATTTTAAAATTAATTATAAGAATCTTTCTCATGGAAAATGGTTTCATTTTTGAATTATTAATTTATTTGCTGCTCATCTTGCAGTTCAAGTTGATTCTTTTTAAAGAATTCTCTTTTTTAAAAAATGATAAGATTAGACTTTGAAGGTTGGACACTAGAGGGAACCAAAAAGAAGTAAAGATTGCAATTACAGAACACATAAATTTGACTTACTAATGTAGAACAAAGCAAATTTTTTTTAATGTTGGACATTTTGAAGGATATTTTTGAACCATGGACCCAGAAATTAATTTTAAGAGTGTCTGCCTCTATAGATAAACTGGCTTCGAAATGTTATAAAACAGAAACAAGTTTAACCTGGCAAAATTCAGACTGATCTGAAAGTGGGTTTTAAAATGACAGGCTATGCCACTACAGGAATTATATAGAAAAAAATGCTAGACTGGACATAGAAAAGAAACTAGCTGATGTCTTAATAATTAAAAAAGTATATATAAATAACAAATTAAGAGAGTGGCCTGGATAACTTTCCTATACTGAATTTACAAAAAACTTGTTAAAGAAGCTTGTTGGAAGGGATAGAGAAAAAATTAAAAAGAAATCAAGTTCTAAGATATTCTTTGAAAGGACTAAAGATTAAGATTGTTAAAGGAAGAAATATAAAGTTGGTTTGTTTGATCAAGGTTAAAATAGATATGTTGTTACACCTAGTAAATCTTAATTGACTGTTTGGTGATCAATACATAACAAGGCTTTAAGGATTTGTTTATAGATAAGAGATGAGATATGGGAAAAAGAGATCATTAGTGGCATTTTAAGAGAAGGTGATAAGTTACTAAAATTGTTTATATATTTATTTATACTTTATAATTTTTTACACATCCCATCATATTGGGATGAAGGGAGAAGACATTTCTTTATATGCTTCTTTTTTCTTTACTAATTTTTATTTTTCTATTTATTCTTTTATTCTTTTTTAGTTCGCATTAGTGTTTATCTTTTTAATTGAAACTTTAAATACATATATCTCCCACATAAAATAATGGCAGTAATCAATCTCCATCACAGCTAATGAAAACCTAAATTCCTTGATGCCATCCATGCAAACCTGAATGAGGATCTGATTATCTATCTGGATAGAGCCGAACAAGATCAAAGAAGCAAGAACTACATAGATTTTCCTTGAATGCTAGTCTGGGATAAATACAGAATTCTGAAAACTGTTACAGGAATTTCTCAGCCTTCTTTATAGTGAGCTAATTAAGGCAGAATGTCTTTGAATGCTTTTTCCCAGATTCCTTTCCACCTGAGCTAAGTTGCTGTTGGAAAAATAAAGTGTTAAGTGACTGCTATTTCTTCATGTCTTTATTCTCTTCTATTCCTTTCCTAGTTTCCCTACAATCTCTCATATTGATGTATAGACCTCCCAAAGTGCATTGATTGTACCAAAGATCCTATGGTAGAATCCTATGGCTCCTGCATCAGGAAAGTGAAGAAGTAGCACAAATAGTTTTGTGCCCATACTTTTATAGTCTATGGACCCTTGGATGCTTCACCATTAGAAGCTTGCAAGACAGCGTTGGGCCGATTGGCTGGCCTAGAACAAATCAGGCAAGCTATGCTACTTCCATTGCTAATAGTGAAACCCAGCCCAGAAATATTGGAGAATTTTTCTCCTTGAAAATTGCATTGAAACAACCCTACAAGTTACAACACAAACCTGTTAAAATGTGGCCTTTGTAATAGAAATATCTATTTAGAGTAAATTAATGTATCTTTCTATGAATTTTATATAGAAAAAGTATACTGCATAGTTGCACAGAAGTATAAATAAGTGAAGAATGAAATTTTGTAAACAACACAGCATCAACATTCAACATTCAAACATTGAATATAAGATTACCAGTCCAGATAATTGCTCGACCCATTCTGAGTGCAGAAGATATCCAGTCCTCTATTTGCAAAGAAGTAGATCTTTGTGTTTACGTATGTGCTGTATATATACCAGCTTAATGCTAATGGAGTACGTATGATGTTGCAAACGGCATTTCCTGGCTGTCCTCTTGTCATTAATGTTGCAATAAAATGACAGTCATAATGAGAAAGCAACTTCATGAGATGCACTAGCATTGATCTGGATACACAACAGTTTTGGTGCTAAAAAAAAAATCAGGGAACTGAAGAATGAACATGCCTGATTCTCAGTAAATAAAGGAAAATTGAGGAAAAAATAGAAATCCGAGACAAATGCAAAATCTGTAATCAATTTCTATTCTTACTAGAAATGAATATCTTAAAGAGCTTTAAAGAGCTTTTAAAGCCAGTTTGCTGGCCTTGCTGTTAGCAGAACTGAAAACATTTTTAAAAACTTTTTTGGATTGTTTTGCTGTCATCTGACAGATTTCTATGAGCTGCTTATTATATCCAAATCATAAAGATGTTGACTTATAGTGAATTCAGGGCTTACGTATGTATATATGTGCATATGGATGTATAATACACACATTCAACTAATATTGATAAGTTCTTGTGATCAGCAAAGTTCTTGTGATCAACACTGATGAGGGTTGCTTTTCTTTGGCTATTATTAGGCTGAAAAACATAACCCTCATGTAGAAGACACAAAACATGGGCTTTCCCTCACTGCTGAATTAAAGAGCTGAAATCAGAAAACTATAGTAACATTAATTGATTGTCCTCAACTAGTCTCTGTTCTGCTTCTAAAGCTTCTGTTTTGCCTCACTGCCAGAAGGAGGAATTCTGGTGCCGCATGTGCAAAAGCTGTTGAACCAAGTTCTAGGCTAAACCCTTTGGTGTTGCTACCCGGCTCCTTTTTCCATGTTGCTTCTGGTAATAAATCATCTGCCAAACACAACACTGATGTGATTGGTGGAGAGTCCTGACAGATGCCTGGAATGTGGATCTGTTAAAACCCATCTGTTAAAAGCAGGTACTGGTCTGTAGGCAAGCAATGCAGGTGGGGCTTGCCTAGTAAACAGGAGATTGCTGCTGCTTTATTAGGTAGCCCTTCATGTCTTTTCAGATAAACAGAAGTTTATCTGTAAAGAGATGGAGGGCTACCCAGTAAAGCTGATCCACAGGGTGGTGAAGGCTGCCCAGTAAAGCAAGAGTTTTTTCTGCTTCACTGTACAGTCTTCCACCACTTCAAATGATTTGTAAGGCAGTGCAGGTGCCTGGTAAATTAGCAAGGTCACTTGCTATCATGAGGATCACATGTCATGTTTATAGATAATCCACAGAGTAGCAAAAGCTACCCAGAAAAGGAGGAAAGTCTCTTTATTTCTCACTGAACAGCCCTTCCCCCATCCTACAGATGGTATGCAAGGTGGCAGAGGCTTCCCAGCTTCTGCTATCCAGAATGGCACTGGTAAAGAGTTCTCAGAGTCAAAAAAAAGGGAGGTGCTATGCTTATATCACCATAAAGAGACTTTAGATGCTGAGCTGATCGCACCTGCCTCCCCTCAGGTTCCTTGACTTTAAAAAAGGTAAAGGTTTCCCCTGTCCAGTCATGACTGACTCTGGGGGGGTGGTACTCACTTCCATATTTTCCAAAGACGCTTCTGTGGTCATGTGACCAGCATGACTATACACTGAGGTGCATGGAATGCTGTTACCTTCCCAGTGATACCTATTTATCTACTTGCATTTGCATACTTTCAAACTGCTAAGTTGACTTTAATACCAATCAAATAGTTGCAAGAGCACTCCAGATTGTACCTATGACAAAAATTACAGTGGTGTGTTACTTACTTAGGGTGGATAATACAACTTTGTTAAAGAACAGCTCAGCTAACAGCTCAACAGAACAGCTAAGAATATTTTAAGCTATCTCATTATGGATTGGGGATGATACAAGAGCAATTTATGAAGACATTGTTGGGGGAAAAAGAATTGCTGGCACATGTTTCTGTAACAAGTAAACACAAGTGAAGAAAAGCCTACGTATAAGGAAAGAGATGAATCATGGGACAATGCTAACATTGTTTAAAGATTATCTGGTTCATACAATGTTGCATACAACACTGTATGCAACACTGTTTTACGTATAGATATCAAAGATCACAGGCAGTGAAATAACCACCGCTGGAAGAGAGCAATTTTTGTGCCATGAAGTGTGACTATACAATGTGGCAGTTGTTTGCATCCACAGAGAAACACAAGTTTCCTTGTTAGCATGCCATCACTCCAGTATTTTAAATCTAAACTTTATATTTTGTAGTGCTCTATAAATAATTTCAAACTCTTCAAACAGAATCATTCATTGTACCAAGAGAAAAATCAGACAATTTGTCTTTGGAATGACTATTTAGTTTCACAATCTTAGCCAGCATAGTTGAGAATGGAATTATAGACTTCTGCATGGCATTTGATATTCATGTTCCAACATCTTTTTTTTTTTTTTTTTGCTAATGTTGGAACTCTGCAAAATGAAAAAAAATAATTAAGCATATTATTACATACAAACACAAACTCAATTTTTCCACATTTCCCTTTTTAATGTAGCCACCGGGTTTTCTTTGGAGATGCACTTAGGGGTTGGGATAACCTTGACTGAAGAAAGAAGAAATTGGTTTGATAGAAACTGGAGCCACTCTGTTTGAATTTGTAAATATTTAACTCTTACAACTATATTGCTAGATGCTCTGGCCCTTTCAGGTTTATAGAAGCCCAAATCACTTCCAGTTTTTGAGTCTCCTAACTATAATAAAAATGAAATACAATAATGCATGAAATTAAGACATGGCCAAATAATCAAGAAGAACCTCTCCCTATTATTTGAACATTTTAAAATACAGTGTTCTAAAATTGAGTTTTCTTTGAGCATGATGCTCAGCCTAAATTGCTCTCTGGACTCGAACCTCTGACTGGGTCTGATGTTATGTTTATTTATGCACACATAAACAGACATGCAGAGATATGGACTCCCAGACATCAGAATGAAGAAAAGTGTTATGGAAATTTTTCATAGAAACTGCAGGCCTGGGCATTGTTGATCTTAATTTGCCAGAAGGCAGCCACACTTTACAAATTGTCTATGTTTCCCACGAAGGAAAGTATACCAGTAATCAGTATGTGTTTCTCCGTTCCTATTTACTGGCAGGATGCAGAGATATAATCCCAGACAAATACTGGAACCTCCCTGGGGATTTCCCTTTAATTAAATGAGTGGAGAAAGCGCAGCAGTTTCCTTAATTTAAAGTATTAAAGTGCCAAAGAAGCATCAACAGTGACACACCTTTTGTATTAGGAATTTCACAAGCCTTTTAGCTTGGCTACCTTTTCTAGAACAAAACTGGAAAGGCCCGAACCAAGGCATTTGAATAATGGCCAAAGAAAAATGCACAGCATGAATTTTAGATAGCAGAGAGCAACATAACATTTCCTTTGAAGGAAATCTCAGTAAGGAAGGTATAGAATAATGGGGTTAGCTATCAATTACTTTGTCTTTTGTCAAAGTTGAAAAATGATTTGCCTTTTCCATTCCCTTCTGATCACATGACATCAGAATTCCCACTTTGAATATACCAAAAAAGAAAGTGTTGCAAAATAAAGATCATTGCAACATATAAAGAATTATCTGCATGCGTGGCTATTAAGTAAGATACACAATGGAAAAATCCCCTACTGCATTGTTGAACAATAATCTTGTAGAAAGTGAGCACCCATCCTCCTAAGAAGGAAATATTTTGGGGGATATTAAAAAAGGCAGAATATCATATTTCCCCAAAGGAATAATGGAGAAAAATCTTAGGCAGAAACTGAGCAGGCCAGCTTTTAGAAAAGCAGATTTGATAATCCTATTCAGAAAGACTGGGCCACCTATTCATAAGCAAAATGCCTTCAGCCACGGCCCCAGAGAAGGTTTGATCTGATGGGATTAGAAAAAGAAAGACTGCAAGGGCAGGACATGACCTTTAGGACATAATAAGATTAACCTACCACCATTAGAATACCAAAAGGGCACACTCAAGCTCAGGTCAAAGTACTCAGACAGGAACAGGCATTTCAAATACAAAGCCCAAGAAGGTATAAAAACCCACCCACTCTAAACTCCATTTTGTCAGCCACCCCAGAAACATGCTGTGTCACAGAAGTTTCTGGCAACTAAATAAACAAGAACCTTCTTTCCTAAGCAGCCTCCATTTTTATTTCTAGTTTCTTACTCTCCGTTTTTTTTTACTCCCAGCTTGGAACTGGACCTGATTATTATTATTATTATTATTATTATTATTATTATTATTATTATTATTATTATTATTATTATTATTATTATTATTATTATTATTATTATTATTATTATTATAATAATAATAATAATAATAATAATAATAATAATAATAATAATAATAATAATAATAATAATAATAATAATAATAAAGTTGGAAGGGACCTTGGAGGTCATCTAGTTGAACCCCCTGCCCAGGCAGGAAACCCTATACCATTTCAGACAAATGGCTGTCCAATCTCTTCTTAAAGACTTCCAGTGTTGGAGCTTTCACAGCTTCTGGAGGCAGGTTGTTCCACTGGTTAATTGTTCTAACTGTCAGGAAGTTTCTCCTTAGTTCTAGGTTGCTTCTCTCTTTGGTTAGTTTCCTTTGGTTAGTTTTCTTTCTACAATCTTAAAGAAGGGATTAATTCCATGCTGGATGATGAGAAGGGATGGAAAGGTGCAAAAGGATGGAAGTTGTTCCTCATAACATGGAACAACCCATGGATATGATTCATCTATCTTTGTAGAAGGACTTGGAGAGGCAGTTTCACTATGTATTTAATCAGCATCTGGAATATGGAACAATGAAGATGGTGGACAGGACTGCCCCAAGCAGCATCTTCCTAATCCATTATCTAAATCAGGGCTGTCCAACCTTGGCAAGTTTAAGACTTGTGGATTTCTCTTCCCCAAATTCCCTAGTCAGAGGAATTCTCTCTCCAGCCAGAGGAATTCTTTCTTCTTTCTCCTTATCCCATTTACTTTTTGGATTGCAATCCTGATATATTACTTGAAGATCCAAATAAAGTCTGGCCTAAAAACATGACAACAACACTTTCTTCAGTGTTAGCAAACTATCACTCAAGTACACAGTTATCCTAGATTATAAAGTAAGACTACAAAATATGAAAATGAACAGAGATAAAGTTGTCAATGAGAGAAAATTATTGTAGAAAAACAGAAAAAAAACCCTGCTTATAACACAATGGTGCCATCTACTGATGCTTTATCTGTTCTACAACAGCTGAAATGGTTTTTTCGTTTTTGTTTTTTACCCAAGGGCAAGTGATAGATAGGAGGGGGGGAAATAGATCTACTGGTAGATCTACTGGTGTTTTGCAACAGATCAACAACTACAACAAAATTTGACTCACCTAAATAGCAGCACAATTACTGGAAACTATTTTTCCTCAGTAATTTACCATGTATTATAGAAATGAAAATAATATTAGTCATTAAGAGATAATATTTGAACTATGAATTCTTTTCCTATGTCAGGAACTTATAATAAATTAATTATCACTAACTATTTAAGTATGTGTGGTTTGCATCAAGCTCCAGCTGGGGATTGTAACGTTTTATGGAAAAAAAATTAAAGTAGTTCCTGTAACCAGCAAACCTGCTCATCTGGTTTTTATAATTTCTGTTTTCTTATAATGTCCTAGCAGTGTGTGTGTGTGTGTGTGTGTGTGTGTGAACTGAGTCAAAGAGCCTTAACAAAGGAGAAATATCAAGCCTTTTCACCAATTCACTTTAAAGACTTCATGGTCATATAAAAAATAGTCCTTCAGTTAGGTCCAGAACCTTTTAGAATATGAAAAGAAATATTTAGCCCATAGACTAAATTATTTTCCCACCAAAACTATACATTTTCCCCTACAGCTCAAGAAAATGGACATCACATTAAAAAAACCCTATCTGTTGATACAATTCAACAATCCCCTCTTAGAATAGTTGGACCCTAGTCAAATTCCTGAAGAGACCTGAACTTTTATTTTCTTTGGCTACTAGCACACTGTCATTTCTACTCCCTAATCCTCAAAAGAGTTTAGTTTGAAGCTGAACACAATTGATTTCATAATCTTTATTTCTGTCAACACAAAGAGAACAGCATTATGGTCACTGAATATCTAAAGGAGTGATGGGAGTCAAAAAGCCAGTGATTTCCCATGGGTGGGAGGATAGAATACTCATGGTTTCTGCAGAATTTCAGTGTGTCAAGTGACAGCTCTAGCTGTGCTGCGATTTCAGAAACACTGCGGCCAGCCTAGCAGTATATCAACATACCTGACATCATGAGACAACTAAGTCTAGACCTTATTTTAAATTGGGACTGCCTTATTCCAATCTACATGTCAGAAATAATCTTTCATATTTCAAAATAATTTATCCAGGAAGAGCCGGCAGACTGCTTTGCCATTAAATATTATTATCTGAAGTACATATACACTCATTCCACTTTTTGCTCTGATAATCGTATTTTTCAGGTTTCAGAATTATCTCCCTGCAAACTTCTTACACCAGAAATATCAGAGGAATAAAATAGACACTTCTTCTCATTCTCCTCTTAATTCCTTTTAAAATTATTGTCTATCTACAGTGGCAGAAGGCTCAATGAATCCTAAGAAAAAACTGCAGAGCCCCCCTTTTATTATTAGCTGGGACAGCAAACTGATTAACTGAATATAACAAGTGTAGGGGGGAGGGAGGGGGAATTCTTGAAAATACTTAGCTTAGTGCATCATAGAAATCAAAGCCTTCAATTTTCTTACAATGAATTAAGACTCAAACTGAACCAGTTGCAATAAATGCTTGGTGTACATGAATTGATGTGCTTAAAATCAATCATCTTTCTGAAAGGGATCAGTAAATGTAGCACTGAAGGAACAGAAAGGGGTATGTATATGCAAAAGGCTGTCCCAGTCCTTGCTTTAAGTAACTTTAAAAGTTATAGCCATGGTGAAAAGCTAATCAAGGAGACAGCACTCCTGCTATAGCAGGAGTGTCAAACTGCCGGCCCGCGGGCAGTCACGCAGAAGTCATGCCCACTCCATTGCCGGCAATGGCAAAACAGTCCGGATACATTGTGCGATGTCACATGACATCGCAAGTTTGACATGTCTGTGCTATAGCTTTCTACTGCTGTTCATCCCTTAAAGCAGGGGTCCATGGACCAGTACCGGGCCGCGGCATGCCAGCAACTGGTCCGCACAAACAAGCAAAGCCCCATCTACAAGATGCAGGCAGCACACAAAACCATGCACCCTCTGGTCCGCAGAAAAAACTCTCTCCACGGAACCGGTCCCTAGTGCCCAAAACGTTGGGGACCTCTGCCTTAAAGCAATGCACTATAGTTACTAACTGAAAACAAGCTTGTTCATTCTCCCTGTTAGAAAAAAGACACCTTGGAACAGTTAAGATTACGGTGTTGGCATGTTGAGAGAAATGGACAGCTACAAATAGCATTTTTATTTTCTAAATATTTTTTGGGAGGCTTTGGAGAGTAGGAAGTGTATTGAACTTACATGCTTAATACCAATAATTTAATGTACTGATTCCTGGACTAACAGTGGCATCCAGAAACCGGAACATAAATCAAATGGCAATACTGGTACATTCTTTTATTTTTTTCATATAGTTTTTAGGTATAACTTTCTCATTCTCACCAGCAAAATAATAGAAAGCAAGTTAAAAAAAATGTAAGACATGAACACTTTACTGTATATATATTTATAAAGCCATTATAATCTTTAAAAGTCCCTAACTGGCACACAAAACACATATATATTCATTGTTTGTAAAATTCTTTTCCCCCCTTACTGCTGTGTTTTATTAACACACTGTCATGGTCAAAATCATTTGGAAAGCTTCTGAATGCAGGTTTGCACTATGTTGCTTCCATGTCCCCTTAAAGTATTTTTAATGCATTTTGTTTATATTAAAAAAAAATCTTATAATTTTTATAGCAATCGGGAAAAAATGCTTTTCTTTTTTGCAAACTACCAAACAAATGTGCCAGGGTAAAAGATGCTACTATATTATTTTATTTTTGTGGAGGGGAGATTAACACATTTTTATGAATTCATAATCATTACACTGAGTTCAAAGGACACTCAGTTATTGTCTAGCCTGGAGTCAGCTATGGCTAATATTGATTGTTTGATGTTATCTGAAAGCTGTAATTCAGAAAAATAGAGATATATCCAGTGTTTACAGCACTATAAATATCAGCATAGCTCTGAAAGATAACTTGGAACATTTGTTGGCCTGAAAAGTGATATCAGACTCAGTTGATTTAGATCAACACCACATCTGAATTAACTAATCTGCAAATCAATGAATATCAATTTAAGCATGCAAGTCTGGCATCATTCATTAGGATGTGCATAGTTTTGAAGTAAAGAGCTGTTTTAGACTCTGACTGGTCACAATTGTATCGTTTGTCTGCAACGCCTTAAATGAGCCACACTTTTTCCTGGGATCATAGTTACTTAATGCTAGGGAGTTTTGATTCTATCCAGCAGCATTCTTGCTTGAATAGTTCAATTAGAGCCAATTCTCTCTTTTAGCATTACCTAGGGCCTAGGCCACGAGTATCAAACGTGACGTATCATGACCCATTGCCATGTTTTTTGCCTTTATGGACCTGGGGTGGGGGTGGCCTGCATGTGACACATCCGACCTGTGGGCCGCCAGTTTGAGACCCCTGGCCTAGGCAATGTTCAGGTGATACCTTATTGTTGCTATAATGACATAGCAATGATTGATTACTAAAAGTTACTGTGTCATTCAGGAGGAAGAGGTCTTGCCATACATATACATGGTCGACCTTGAGGCAGATGACAGAAAGATTTAACACCAAACTCTTCCTCTTTTCTTTTCTCCATTTTGTCCTAGCTGGTATCTCATCTTAATAAGGTGAACTGGATATTTCTCCCATTCAATAATCCTGCCTTAATATTTTGATCTCTCATTTTAAGGGGGTGAAGGACTAGCCATAGATAGATCAAGAGGCTAAGGGAGCAAATCTTAATTGCTACCAATGTTGACCCATTCCAAGATACCTGCAATTTTTGCTACTGTAACATTATTCATTGTGTGGGAAGATGACAGCTGACATTCTCATCCAAATTTCTGGCAACTGCCTAAGGGAAATACTAATTTAAAGACAGTTGCTTTTTGAGCCTTGTCTTTAGTTCTCCAGATGGGACTGCCATTTTGAAAATTGCAAAATGGGTAAGCACTATAGCAGGCAATGTAGTATGGCAAGTATTCTGGAGCTGGCTGGGAGCATCCAGAAAGAGAAAGTCTGCCAATATTTTTCATAGCAAAAAGAAAACTTTCTTTCTTCTTATATCTGAGGATAATGGAGAATTAGACAGCATTTGTTTTCATTTTAAACTGGTTGCACAATATCTCAGGACATACATTTAAATGATTGTTCACAGATTAATCAGTTATTGATCTAGATCAGCACTCTTTAATCTGGGGAGCTTGATATATGTCATTGGTCATTATCCATGCCATTTTAAGATGCCGAGATTTTGAAGAGGGAATCAGATTAATGGTGTGGCAGTGTTCCAATATCTGAGGGGCTGCCACAAAGAAGAGGGGGTCAACCTATTTTCCAAAGCACCAGAACTCAGGACAAGAAGCAATGGATGGAAACTAATCAAGGAGAGATCCCACCTAGAACTAAGGAGAAATTTCCTGATAGTGGCAACAATTAACCAGTGGAACAAGTTGCCTCCAGAAGTTATGGGTGGCCCATCACTGGAGGTTTTTAAGAAGAGATTGGACAGCCATTAGTCTGAAATGGTATAAGGTCTTCTGTATGAGCTGGAGGTTGGACTAGACACTAGAGGACATCCAAGGTCCCTTCCATATTCTATTCTATTCTATTCTATTCTATTCTATTCTATTCTATTCTATTCTATTCTATTCTATTCTATTCTATTCTATTCTATTCTATTCTATTCTATTCTATTCTATTCTATTCTATTCTATTCTATTCTATTGGTATAGGGACTCCTGCTTGAGCAGGGAATTGGACTAGAAGACCTCCAAGATTCCTTCCAACTCTATTATTCTGTTCTGTTCTTAGATTAATTTGCACATTGCTGGAAATGAGGATGCAAATGTCCAAGACTCCAGAATCCAAAACAGTACACATCTATACATGTTTGGAGGGTGTTTTTGTTTGGGAGGGGGGAGTTTATCTGATAGTTTCATACATATACTATTAAAACTCTTTCCTGTAATATTTAACTGGGTGAAACAGTGCACCATAGGGCAAAACGTTTTGAACCAAGCCAGTCAAATGGGCTAGACTCTAGAGCTTACAGAAGGTATTGAAAATCAGAATGTATTCAAAATCCAGGACCATGATTCCTGTGGAATTGAAATTTGGCAAATTTTATAAAACATTTTATGACATAAACATCATAAAACAGTTTGTGGCATAATACCAAATATCATAAAACATTTCCTGTGCTGATGTTTGATTCTTCTATTCAGTTCAACATGGGCTGTTTTCTGGGAAGATACATCTCTGAATGTAGCCCAGCGTTTCCAGTGTAGGCAACTGTCTTTGTTGAAGGCATTAAAGAATCTGGTAAGGAAATATCTCTTGATAGTAAACAATCAACATTGCTTTTTTCATTAAAAAATAGATATTTTTAAGAAATAATATTTATACATAGAGATGTATATGAATTTCTTTGAGATTGGATTTTTAACTTTTTATAAGCTGTGCCCCAATAGTTGGCTTTTAAATATTTTTGTAGGTGGAGGATAGGCATGTTTTTTCCATATCTGTTCTAGGTGTCTGTATTTTTTTCTTCATATAGATAATCTTTTCTCAGTGTAACTTTTAGGTTTTGCATAATTCAGAATACACACATTTGAAACATATTGGCAAGAAGGGGGAAAAAAAATAAGTAAGGAGAAAGTAGAACCTGTGCAGAATTTTGAATCGTTAATTTCCTCATGAAAATAATTGTGTAAATTGCTCAGCTTACTTGTTGGGCATTCAGGGGATATATTTTCAGGAGTTACTGGTAAAGTAGAAATATGTCCATTATAATGATTACAGTTTTAAAAATTAGGTGGGTAAAAAGCAAGAATTTACATTTCTCACTGAATGGTGCCAAGAAAACATCACAGCAAAGCTATACTCTATTACTTGTTCTATAATTTTTAGCACCAAACACTAGCAGGCAATTGCTAATTTTCTCTGCACTTAGGGCCATTTCCCCAATACCAGCTTTCAGGAAGAATAGATGCTCATCTAAGTCCTTGAAGTTTGGCCTCCCTTATATTAAGGGTAACAGACCAATGCTAATTAATGAACTTTTGCCAAATGTTCCCATTACTGGCACCCATGGAATTCCTGCCTTTGAAAACCTGCATTCTCATAAATGTGCTATCTAATTACTTCCTAGTTTCTTTTGCCTTGTTGGAATGATGCCTTCTGAAGGGTAACCAATGCTCCCAATTTTATGAGGTGGGTGCTTCCCATGTGCAGAACCATATGCACTGCAACAAACCCAGTGGGGAAGGAGACTTGACACAATGCTCAATGATTTATAGAATCACATTTCAGCCTCATGAGCTCAATTGAGCATTTATCTTTTCCCATACCAAAGAGAGCAGCTGTAATTAGGGTCTAGTAAAGACAGGCTGCAATTTCCTCCACTGTTGCAAAATGTGTTTGCTTGAATTGTCAAGGTACAATTTTCCCAAGTAAATCTGTCCTCTGTATTTAGGCAATGTGCTGGCATTTCACAGAGGTTGTAACTAATATTTTCTCCATCATTTCCATGACCCTAATATTCAAGGACTTCATAAACTAAATGCTGTTTATTAAACTGTTTTTTATTTGTTGGCTTTGGTTTTTCTCTTTGGTTCTTAAAACCATGACTTACTTGTTTGAATCTTTCATTCAGTTTGTATATAATATCTTCCAAGAAAAGAAGGAAATAATTTCTGTCTTCTCACTATCATGATTCTAACCCTGATTTAGTTCCCTGGTCCAGTTCCATTGTGATTGATCAGGTGATAGAATTGAAGTGGATAAAGAAAAGAACAATTGCACTTCTTTAGTTTCTTTATTAAAGCTGATTCCCCGTGAATTTTGCAAAAATTAATACAGGTGAAGTCAACAAGACTAGATTCCAGACTGCTTCTGGTCTGTTTAAGTGAAAAATTTTGCTGATTGGAGAAGACTTTGCTTATTCTTTTGTTCTTTGTAAGTAAATGCAGATTTATATGTGCTTAATAAAATACATGTGCTTAATAATAAAACAATAACAATAAAACCCTGATCTCCAAATCTATTCTGTGTACAGGCAGAGAGAAACATACAGGGCATTCAGAAACTATTCAGACACCCTTCACTTTTGTCAATTTTGTTATGCTGCAACCTGATTCTACAGTTGTTAAAATTCATTTTTTTCATTAATCTACAATCTGTACCCCATAACGACAAAGTAAAAACAGAATTTTAGAAATGTCTGTAAATTTATTAAAAAGAAAAAAAAATGAAATATCACATTGGCATAAGTATTCAGATCCTTTGCAACAACGCTTGAAATTTAGCCTAGGAGTCTCCCGTTTCTCTTAATTGTTGCTGACATGTTTCTACACCTTGATTGGAGTAGACCTTTGGTAAATTAAACTGATTGGACATGATTTGGAAAGGCACACACCTCTCTGTACAAGGCTTCACAGCTGACAATGCATACTGTAGCAGAGCAAAAGCCATGAAGTCAAAGGAACTGCCTGCAGAGCTCAGAGACAGGATTATCGCAATGCACAGATCTGGGGAAGGCTACAATAGAATTTCTGCTGCACTGAAGGTTCCTAACAGCACAGTGGCCTCCATAATTCTCAAATGGAAAAACTTTGGCATAACCAGAGCTGGTCGCCCAGTCAAACTGAGCAATTGGGGGGAAAGGGCCTTAGTAAGAGAAGTGACTCTGACTGAAATCCTGATAGAAATCCTGTGTAGAGGTGGGATAGCATTCTAGGACAACCATCACTGCATCCCTCCACTGATCTGGGCTTTATGGCAGAGTGGCCTGACAGAAGTCTCTCCTCAGTGCAAAACACATGAAAGCCCACTTGGAGTTTGCAAAAAAGCACTTGAAGGACTCTCAGACTATGAGGAAGAAGATTCTCTGGTATGATGAAACCAAGATTGAACTGTTTGGCCTCAATTCTAAATGTTATGTCTGGAGGAAACCAGGAAACTCATCACCTGCCCAATATAATCCCAATTGTGAAGCATGGTGCTGTGGGGGTGTTTTTCAGCAGCAGGGACTGGGAGACTGGTCAGGGTTGAGGGAAAGCTGAGTGGAGCAAAGTACAGGGATATCCTGTTCCACAGTGCTCAGGATCTGAGTAAAGGTTCACTTTCCAACATGACACCAATCCTAAACACACAGCCAAGACAACACAGGAATGGCTTAGGGACAACTCTCTGAATGTCCTAGAGTGGTCCAGCCAGAGCCCTGACTTCAATCTTATTGAACATCTCTGGAGGGACCTAACAATGGCTGTCCACCACCGATCGCCATCCAACCTGAATGAGCTTGAGAGGATTTGCAAGGAAGAATGGCAGAAAATCCCCCAATCCAGGTGTGCAAAGCTTATCGTGTTATACCAAAAAGTCTTGAGGCTGTAATTGCTGCCAAGGTGCTTCAACAAAGTACTGAGTGAAGAGTCTGAATACTTATGGCAAGAAAAAGTTTTTTCTTTTTAATAAATTTACAGACATTTCTAAAAGTCTGTTTTCACTTGTTTTCACTGTAAATGTGCTTTGGGTTGGCAGCTGTAGAGACTATAAGTATTGGTGACCAGCTGTGAGTCAAGGGATGCATAGCTGTGGAGTTCTAGATGCTCTCTGATTTTCTGTCATAAAATCCAACAATTAGTCAAATTTAATAGATTTACCACGCTGGAAACACCTTTCCCTAAAGTCTAAGCATACAAATAAGTATTATAAGAAGGTGGCAAGCAATGGACTTTGAAGATGCAGTTGAATCAGGGAGGGGGTAGAAAAAGGAGTCTAAGAAAGACTCCAATTTTAAATTATGTGTTCAAAGTTAAAACCTTTCAAAGGCTTCTTATTAGTAAATTCTGCCCCTCCCTTTCTGAAAACTGGAATAACACTGTTCTGTTCCATTATCTCTAATTACTTACTTATTAAGCTCTTATTCTGAACAGCACTATGGTGCAGCCAGTCAACATCTGCCAGCTTGTAATTAATTCTTGCAGACAAGCCTGGAAACCTAAAGCACCTCTTGAGATAGGATAGATCAGCTGCCTCCTATCGAACATTTATAACCCATTAAAAATGAGAATTGAAGCTTCAGGGATTAAAGATAACAAACTGGTAGAGCACGGCTAGAAAATGGCCTTCTGTTGTAACTTGGAGAGAGTCACCTGAAGATAATTTTTTTTAATGTCATATATTCATAGTATGACATTTACACAGGATATAAGCATTTTTCCCTTCCCTCCAAAGAAAAATAAGGTGATCAAAAGACTAGATGAAACCTGATACAATTAAACCAATTAATGTAGTCATCTTTCTCCAATCTGGTACTTTTCAGATATGTCAGCAACTCTGAAAGTCAGCCCTATTGAAGAAAACTGGCTCAGGGTAAACTTTGGAGTTTTTTTTTTATAAATATTTATAGAAAATACAATTCCTTTTTATTTACTAATCTGTAATAATAAGTTGCTGTCTACTGTGGCATTTTTATTATTCTGGGATCTTATCAGAAATCTCAAAGAATTAAACAAATTATATGGCATAATGAAACCCTATTTATATTATAAGTTTATATAATTTTAAATTCTCTAATATTTGAGACTTGCAAGATTGATGTCAGCCTTTTGAGGTAGTCCAGATTGGAAACACCCACCCTAAGTATTAACATTCTCTTTATTATAAGGTTGCAACAACAGAATCTTTCAACCCTGGAAGCACCTCCCCCTCATTTACTTTTACTCTCCCCAAAACTAAGAAAGGTCCTTCTGAGGCATTTTCTCCATCCCCCCCCCCCGCTTTTGAACTCAGATTTTATTTATCAGATAGTTATCTAAGTTGTAGCTCTTCCTCCTGTCTCCTAAGGCTATTCCTATATACCAGGGGTGTCAAACTGGCGGCCCGCGGGCCGGATGCGTCATGCACAGGTCACACCCACCCCAGCTCCGCAAAGGCAAAAAACATCATGATACATCACATGACACAATCAGGTTTGACACCCGTGCTATATACCACTACAGCTTCAGAAAAAGCTAATTCTGTTCAAATGTTATAGTAGTTTGGACACAACACACAACCAATTCACTGTACTTTATTGTTTGTTTAATGTTGGCTCTGTATTTTTAAACCTGAAAAATCCATACATTTGGAGCTTAGCTTCCAGAAGTTTCCTCTTTATATTATATTTTAGATTGTTTGGAGTGTTGGAATGTCATAGTTGAACAAGAAATGGAATCCTATTTTTTTTTACAAATCATAAATCATCCTTAAAATAGACTGGTGTCATGATTCCTGTATTAAACTGTATGGGGGATGTGATGGAAGAATCAAGAGATCTTATTTTAAAGCGATCTATAAGAACTGATTCTGTGATAAAATTTGAACAAGGGTCACTTTAATTCATTATCCAATGGTTTGGTACACAAATAAATCATCTCATTTGTTTGTTGCTTTACGGCAATATGTGACTGTGATATTAAGTATTATAATTTATCATACTATGATGAATGGCCTACAGCAAGGTCTAATCACAGTATTATATTAGTTTAATGTCTTGCAATCTATCATAGCAGCCATCCCAACCTTGTGACCTCTTGATGTACTGTCAAAGCTCCCATGATCCAAGTCAGCATTGATTACTGAGTTCACTGTGTTGTTTTCATAATTGTACAAGAAGAGAACTGGTACCATGGAAAAGTGCTTCCAGGAAGCTTCACTAATCAACCACAAGGAGGTGCTGACAACTAACTCTCTTGCAATGCTAATTTTTTTAAAGACCTCTTGTTCAGTCTACAAACCTGTTTTGCTGAGTTGACATTAGTGACATTTTTATTATCTTATCAATAAGCAAAGTGCACTTACCATCTGTACTATTTTCCCAATGACCTTAACCATTTGACATTCATATCATCTTGGTACATTTTCCATGCATGTATTCAGTCTGTTCCTTTCCCCTTTATTTTTCAGTTCCTTAGTTTTTACTTGCAGTAGTGGAATAGAAATTATATATTTCTGAATATTTGCTTTCCTTTGTATAGTTAAAATCTGTTTTCTGAACAATAGGGTATTATAAGGTTATAGGATATTATGGGTCTGTAAACTTGTTTCTCCTGAACCTCAAACTCATGGATTGTATTCCAATAATTCTGTTTAGCTGGTTCTATGGGAGACATTCAAATGTCTTCTGTACTATTCATAGGTTTTACACTGGGTATCTTATTTTTGTTGCAAAGAAGAACCTATGTAACGATGTCATAGATCAGAGTATTCTAGAGTTCATTTCTACTTTCATCAGAGAAAGTAATTTTAGTGAATATAAATAAGGTCACATTCTGTTAAAATATTGCTACAGATACCAGTAGTTAGGAATGGAGTTAGATATATTTACTTCATTACCCATGTAAAATTTATAGTGGCATGAAATTTGCTGTCCTGCCTCTGTCCTGCGCTTCACATGATGTGCTTATCCCCTCATGGAGCTTTCCATACATCCCCAGATGGCTGTTACGGGAATAGAATGCTGAATTAAGTGACCTTTTGATTGATCCAAAAAAGCTCATTTTATGATCGATCACCACAGATTACCTGAGGCCTCTTTCCTGTTGTTCCAATGCTGGGTGAACTCAAGACACTGGAAAAATACAGCTTGTATATCTACCCTTTTCACTCATAAACAACCTCTCTTCATTTGTTCAAAACAAAATATTCTGGAAAAGATGCCAGGTGAATTAAAGAGAGCGTGTGTGGGCACATTTGGATTAACAATTCTTTGGGCCCTGCTCTCAACAAACATGACCTTCCCATACTTCCAGGCAGAAACTGCTTTTACTTAACTAAGTCCTTAAAGTATTAGACATCCATATTTGTTCCATAACCACGGAAGGAGATAGGTTTTTTTATTAGCCTTTATTTCTCAAACGCAGTTAAATGAAAGTATTTTTAGCCTGAAAGTGTATAGCCAATGGCAATAAAAAAGCAAAAGTAAATCAGAATGGAATAAGCGCAGAGAGTCTCCCAAATTAATCATATATGCGTGGTATATGTTATGGCTGATGTATGGGAAAATAGCTTTGGACTGATTCATTCTCCAAGCATATTTAATTTTAGCACATCTGATAACCCCATTTATATTCAGTAATATTTCTTTTCAAAAGACATGCTCATCTATAGATCAGCAGGGCAAAGAGACCATAATCCTAGGAGAGCAATAAGGGGGAAGGGCTACAGCATAAATCTTAAAATACTTCCAAAAGTTTGTTTAGAAATGCTGGGAATAAAATAACAAGACTATTTTAAATCATCTGCTGCATATCTGGTTTTCACTTCTCTAAAGTTATAATAGTCTCCAATCAGCCAACTAGCTAATTGGAGATTTTCAGCTCAGCACAAAGCATGTTGCTAACAATCCCCTAAAATCTGTAAATGGTCTGTCTGTTCCCTCCTGCCCATGGAAATCCTTACAGTACTAAATGCTTTTATTTCAAACTGGAATATCACGCTGTGCTCAAACATTATGGAAAATTTCTTGGAATAATGATTTATGAATAAATATACAGTATTTGCATTTCATTACAGTATCTCACATATATTTGAGTGCTAGCTCTTTCCCTTAAAGTTTCATGTTCTGCAGATTAAAAACTGTAAGCAGTATACTTTGTGCATAACATTCTCCAATACATACACCTTGTGGGACTTTTGTATGCATTCTGCACAAATGGGTTCTTTTCCATATAAAAGGAAAATATATAAATACTCCTTTAAACATAATTTTTGTATAATGTATGTATAATTAACCTTTGGAAAAGGGAAATGTTTTTAAACGGATCCTAGTATACACTGAAGATTCTTTGTTAGTTTATGTTGCAACAGATTCCATTGTGATGAAACTTCCTTCAAAATAAATCTGTGATGGATTTTTTTTTTCTTTTGACATCCCAGTTTTATGAGACATTACAAAGTGGAATGATACTATAACATATGGTACACATGGATCAACTTATGTGCTCTTTTGAACTTGTCTTTAGAATTGATGCTGTTAAATACCTATGTTACATTTTGTAAATACACAGGACTTTTGACTGCGAAACCAAAAAAAAAAAAGCAAAATCACACACCAGGATTTAAGTTGGGAGTAGCTGTTTATGAGGGAGCAGAGAGGCATGGGAAGATAATTCTAGCCAAAATTCCAGATTAAGGATCCTAAGTACTATTGAAAACCCCAGAAGTAAGGAATGCTCCTGATGCTCCTCTGCAGGAATAAAATGTATGACAATAAGGCAGAATATGATATCCCCTTTCTTATTATCCTAGTCACTGTTGTATAAAAGAAAATGATTCTAGTAAATATTGACTGAAAATAAAATATAAAAAATATATATGTAACACAACCATTATAAGGCATTGGAGTGGAGTGATAATTAATTGAAGATTTTTTTCTATTGAAAATCTACCTTTTCTTCAGTAATGCAACCCAATTATTTTTCCTCTTATGAACTCTTTAGCCTTAGGAAAAGCACACCCACACAAATCCTGTCATTCACTGCTTTTACACCAAAGCTAAACCTGTGAGGATTTACAGTAATTCTTTAGATTTACATAACACAATACAAATTGGTAAGAATTGCTTTCTGAGTAGAAAATAACTAGGAGTGAATGGCATTTAATTTGAAATTCAAGTTTTCTATGAATGGATTATTTTAAAGATTTGCCAGTCAGGTTTGCAGAAGATCCCATGATAGCTTATTAATAGGGCTTTCCTCCTGTTTCTTCCAGTGCTGAGAAAAAAAAATTATCTGTTGTTTACGATCTGGAAAGACCAACTGTTTACTGTAATAATCTTAAATGAAACACTGTTGTCATCTTACGTTTAATTTGCATGATTAAAGGTTGAAGTAGCCTCACAATTTATCACTCAGTTATCCTCCCATTTAATTCTGGGATGTACGCAATGGGTTTGCATTTGCATCTAGGAGAGGCTCATTTTTGGCTTATGTGAGTTAAAGAACAAATTATATTGTTGAGAGTGTACCAGCTTCCACGAGGTTGGAATAAATTTGATGACCAGAACTTGTCTGTTCAAAAACACAGGTTAAATAGGTATCATGCCTGATTCTATGTGATTCTGTAAATGTATTTTCCTAAGATACACGTATGTATGCATCTGTGTCCCAAGTGTGAAGTTTATATCCTTGGTTCTCTCTGAGCTTAGAAAATCCATGTTGAAATGCATGCTGAATGTAGGCTGACTTGACTTAGTAAATCCTACTGAATGTGAGGGTAGCAGCAAACCATTTCTGTATTGCTTCAAAGAAATCACATAGCTGCATCCCTACAGATATCAGATGAGTATATCATTCAGGACGAGTCAACATTTTCTAAGCCATCTACTTTTCCCCCTTTAGTAGTGATCTGGTAGGAGAGGTAGATGTCTTTAGGGAGAGTTAGTCCCACAGATACAGGTAGTCCTCAACTTACAACTATTTGTTTAATAGCCTTTCAAAATTACAACAGCACTGAAAAAAATGACTTATGACTAGTTTTCACACTTATGACCCCATGGTCACGGGATCAAAATTCAGATGCTTGGCAGTTGGCATGTATTTATGATGGTTGCAGTGTTCTGGAGTCATGGGATTATCTTTTCTGACAAGCAAAATCAATGGGGAAGCCAGATTCATTTAACAACTGTGTTATTAACTTAACAACTGTGGTGATTCATTTCACAGCTGTAGCAAGAAAGGTCATAAAATGGAGCAAAACTCACTTAACTGCTGTCTTGCTTAGCAATGGAAATTTTCGGTTCAATTGTGGCCATAAGTCGAGGACTACCTGTAACCTGGCCCGGCGCCTTACAAGACTTTGAAGGGATTGCCTGGAAGGAAACAGAGCCAGTGCAGCTTGCGCAAAAGAGGTGTTATATGGGCAAACCTTGGCAACCATTCTGAACCAGGTGTAACTTCCAGGTGGTCTTCAGGGGCAGCCCCATGTAGAGTGCATTGCAGTAATCCTTACAGGAAGTGAGCAAGGCCTCCTGGATCAGGAAAGGGCTCAATTAATGCACTAGGAATCTGTGCAAAGACCCCCTAGCCAGAGCTTCCACCTGCTCTTTCAGCAGGAGCCATGACTTAAGAAGGGCCCCTACGTTGCACACCTACTCAGTGTGGAGGAGTGCCACCTTGTCCAGACTCAGATATGAAATATAATTTGGGTCCGTGGGATCAAAAACCCAGAGCCACTCTGTCTTGCTAGGGTTGAGTTGAAGCCGATTCCTCCCCGTCCAGAACCTTACAGCCTTCAGGCACTCAGATACTACTACCACAGTAGTTCTAAACCTTAGTTAAAACACTTTCACACAGTTCTTCCCCAAATCTTAGTTAAAACACTTTCTTCCTGTCTACAAGTCAGTCGAAAGCCAATCCCATTTCTTCGGTTCTGGCTTGCAACATCATCAGGCAGCATGAAAAACGTTTGCCCATTGTTTTGCCAGATGACTAGATCACAAGTCTAGTTACCTGTTGGAACTTGCCCCTACCAGATATTTCACCTACCAAATCTCCCAATCTGGGGATCAGTTGTCTAGAAAGAACAGAGTGGCAAGTAAAGTGGGAGATGAGCTTTTTTCCCCACCAGGTCTCTGATCTAATACCCAGGTTGAAGACTGATCAATCTGAAGAGCCGACAGTCATGGGAGGAGGGTGGAATTGCAAGAGTTTACTCTCTTTCTGCCACATCACAATGCAGCCCTCCCTGCCTATGAGAAATTATTGTTCAGGGTGCTTTTAGAAGTTTCATGCTTTTCTGGAAAAGCAATAAACTTCTGTTCAAAAAACAGCCCAAATAACATCTCAAAGATAAATGTGGGGAAAGCCACTCATAAAGGTAATTGGAAATTAAAAAAAGATTTAGAGAACAATGTCTACCATCACTTCACAAACAATAAGCTTAATGACATGTTTAGAAAACTGCATTAAGCAGCTTGTTTGATTCCAGTTAAAGAAATCTGCCTTGTGCTGGTTTTGCATTCCTTCTGATTTCTGAAGTTGTATTGGTTATGAATGCTCTAAATTTCATGGGAACCTCTCTCATCCCAAAGACACAGATCTAATGATGTTGTAGCAAACACCAGTATGGGCTAGAAAAACCACACTGTACAAGGCCAGTGGTCAGTAAGATCTAGCAGAAAAGATCGGGATTGCAACAAATGAAATGACATTATCATTCAGTATAAGTAGAAGACTCCTGATGTATTCCTTAGTTTAATTAAAACAAAAGACAAATTACAGTAGGAATGTAGGATATCTTTATTTGAAAAGCACTGGAGTCAGAATAGATAATACTAGGAAAAATAAAACTGTAGTGTGATCCAGTACAAGGCAAATTCAGATTGTTTAAAGCAGTGGTTTTGAAACTTTTTCCTCTTAGTATCCCTTCCTATTTTTAAAAATTATGGGAGACCCCAAAAGAGATATTGCTTGTATGGGTTATATTTATTAATATTTATATTAAAAATAAAATAAAATGGTGGCATTTGTAAACTATTAAATCATGTAAACATAACTATTAAACCCATTAGATATTGCCATAAATAAATATTTTCATGGGAAAAAACCCTGTAGCCTTCTGGAAGGCTATGAACATCTGACTATTCCTCCAAGCATGGGGCTGAGTCAGGGGGTGGGTGGTCCAGCGGAAAGGGTCCGATTTGCTTTTTCATTTTGGTGTACTTGAGTCAGTCTTGATTGCCTGGATAAGTCCTTGCAGTTTCCTTGATAAGATTTTACAATTGGTTTGCCACTGCTTCCTTCCTAGGAAGGAGAGGAATGACTTGTCCAAAGTCACTCAGCTGGTTTTGTGCCTAAGGCAGGACTACCGTCTCCCAGTTTCTAGCCTGATGCTACAACCACACCAAACTAATTCTGATGTATGTGAACACAAGGTTTTCATAAATACCACACTGCCTGTTTAATCCATACTATAGTTAGTAGCTTGATTTCCCTCCAGAGACTGAGCACAACCTATATGGCAACATTTCTTTATTCAGATAGCAAGACTCACTTTTACACACCAGACAGCTTGATTTAAACATGCAAAATTAATAACCCACTCCCTCTCCTTCGGTACAGTTTGCAATACCAACTGTGAGCAAGGATAGAAAGAGCAGGAGCTGCGTCACCAGGTTTCTTTGGGGACTGGGTTTCAAATTCAGCGGGCTCCAAACAGATCGCCCCCCCCAAGACTTGCATTTTCCCCTGTTCCCAACGATCTAGGTGTAAAGGAGATTCGCGTTACAAGAGCTATTCTTTTAAATCTAATTTGCATTAAAAGAAAACTACACAGCAGTTTGGACCGGTAATTTCTTTCTCACTCACAGCCAGATGTTTCCCATAATTTGAAAAAAGTGGGGAGGTTAACAACCGGCGAGTCTCGTTTTGTTTGTCTCCTACGTCACATGTTTTTCAAAAGCGCTTACCAACCATCTCCGGGTAAGCCGTGGTTGCTGACGCGCAGAGCCTGCCACGTCAAGAAGCAGGAAGGGAAATAAATGCCTAATTTGGGCTCGGAATGCGGCGACATTTGATTGGCTGCTAAGGAGAGGTGGGGTGGGTGAGCGAACAGCTGGCTTCAGTTACTAAACTCTAATCCTTTCAACAATGGAGTGCATAAACTCTTCCGAGACTTGGAAATTCCCCGCCCTTAGTTCAGCATAATATGAGCCTTCGGTGATGCCTGTTGATAATTTACTCGATCGCAGACTGTTTCTAGTGTCCTTCAAAAATAAGTAAATAAATATAATTTGCTCTTCCTTCCCAGCATATCTGCAAGCGTTTTGAAAAGGGAACGGATTTAATTTTCCTTACAGTTATTTCATTTGCTGAACCACAAGGAAGAAAACTTGCAATTAAGGAGTTAAAATGTGCTCAGTTTAAGATTTGATTGCCCTTCTACTTTTTTCCAGTATATCATAACAAAATTCAATAAAAGATAACTTGAACTGTATAGAGTAAACAGGGAGGCTTTTTTTTAATAACAACATAACCTTTCAGCTGTACCGTAATTGGTTATCAGAAAATAACTCCACCAGCAATGTTAGAGTTATAAGATACTGGAAAATATATGATGAAGATGTTTCTTTGGAATCTAGGGTAAAATAATAAAAACTATCCTGGATTTTGAGTTTTGCAACAACTGGAAATATAAGTTTTGTTAGTGCAATTCCTAAATAAAGGTTGGGGGAACATTCCCTGATCTCTTCAAAGTTCAAAGTTGCATCATGTTTTTGAATCATTAATTTGCAATCTAGTATACAGTAAGCCACACTCAATAATATCTGTTCTATGCTTGCTATATTCTGATTGAAGTTTCCCTTCATCTCATAAATCAATGACCAACAGAAGAACAGAATAGAATCATAGGGCTTCGGACATCTTCTAGTTCAACTCCCTGCCCATGGCGGGAGACCTGATACCATCCCACACACATAGTTGTCTAATCTTGAAAACCTTCAGTAATGAAGCATCCACAACTCTGAGAAAATTGGTTAATTGTTCTCACTGTCAGGAAATTTCTCCTTAGTTCCAGGATGTTTCTCTCTTTGACAAGCTTCCACCCATTGCTTCTTGTCCTACCCTCAGGTGCTTTGGAGAATAAGTCAACCCCCTTTTCTTTGTCACAGCTCCTCGAGTACCAGAAGACAGTTTTGTTTATGTCTGATTCTTCATTGTTTAAGTTAATTTAACTCTAGAAAATAATATATGTCATTCAGGGTAGAGAACTGTGAAGTTCTTGGTGTTCTCTGAGCTTGGTTATTTGCTTGCAGACATTTCATTACCCAACTAGGTAACATGACCAGCGCTGCTGTGCACTGATGTTAACTAGCTGGGTATTTAAACATCTGCAAGCAAACAACCAAGCTCAGAGAGCACCAACAATTCTACAATTTAACATTTCCAAGCCACCAAGCCTGTGCAAATGATGAAGGTTGAGTAGCATCACATATTTAGAGACAATAGATTCATCTATGCTACTACGTTATAATTTGCTTTAGTTTTGGGTGTTGTGTGAATTCAGCCACTATGATTTTGAAGTCACACTTTTATTATGACAGTGCAGGGCATGAGCCCAGCCATAAAAAGAAGCTTCCTTACCACCTTCACTTGTACTTTTAAGTAAAAAAAGGACACTTTCAGAAAAAAATAAAGCCATTTGTACTAACAAGGAAAACCTTGTTGCAAGTGTGTTTTTGTGTTTTCTTTGTTGACAGATATTCCGTGGTAAGAAATATTACAGTGGTGGGAATATCCTGGAGATTCAGCAGCAGCAGATGACAATGTCTGGGTTCCCCATGAAATTCCATGAATTAAGCAAAATGGTTATGTAATATAAAGCTCATCTGCTAGTGTCTGGGACCAGTACTGTAGATCAGACATGTCAAACTCGCGACGTCAGGTGAAGTCGCGCGACGTATCGGAACTCTTTCTCCATTGCTGGCAACGGGGTGGGCGCGGTTTCCTCGTGATGCATCCGGCCTGCGGGCCAGCAGTTTGATACTGCTGTAGATACTTAGAACATAAGCCGAATTGGAAATGACTCATAAATGATTATGAACAGGGATTTTTTAAAAGGTGTTACTTGCAGCCATAATATAGTAGCCCTTCACAGTGGGATTTTGGTATCACTGTAAGGAACTTAAAGGTTTTCCCTGTCCACTTGAAAGTCCTTTAAAAAAAGCTGTTTCTTGTTCTGTGAGATCCAAGTAAATGAATAAAACAAGCTTCTCTGAGTGAAATAAAGTGCCTTCACAGATTACAGACCTATGCTCATTTGCATTAGAAGACCAGACTTTGTGGAACTACTTCTGAATATACTGAGTATAATAAGATAACTTGGTTTATGCATTTATTTTAATCCAAAATAATTTGAATCCATTTACTTGGCAGTTTTTCTGTATGAACGAATTAGCAGTTCTAGGTAAATTGCAACTCATCTGAAAAGGAACCAGACTAAACTAGTAGAGAGTAGATCAAAATTATCTCCACTTCCTTCTCTTGAGGCTAATCTGCAACACTGAGTTCCTGGTAATGACCATTTTGCCATAAATTACAGGCTCACTTTGCTTTCTAATTTCACAGAAGCCATGAGTTAGGGCCTCCTCAATATATCAGTGGCAAAGGCCAATGAGGCTATTGTACACAACTGTATTTCTCAATGACAGTAACTTTAAGATGTGTGAACTTCAGTTCCCAGAATTCTTAAGCCATTATGCATAAAGTTGCTGGGATTGTACTGGTATACAAGATTGTTTCTAATAGCAAAGGTTTTAGCTACAGTTTGATTCTAGGTATTTATCAAATGAATAATTTCTTATCAACTGTCAATATGAAGCTTTGTGTAAGTGTGGAACAGAAAATAGATACCTGGATGTATAATCCTAGTGATTGTATATTGTTACTGTTATAAATGCTCAGAATTAGGCCTTGAATATATTAATTACTATTGTACAAAATGGTGTAGCATATAGTTCCCCCCCATACTCTTAGACCAGGGGTGTCAAACTAGTGGCCCATGGGCCAGATGCGTCACATGCAGGCCACGCCCACCCCAGCTCCGCAAAGGCAAAAAACATCACAATACATCACGATGCGCCACGTGACGCAATTGAGTTTGACACACGTATCTTAGACCATCTGATCTGGCCTATAAATATCTAAATTGGCCTTTAGATGGAAACCTGCAATTTGCTGACATCTACTGGATGTTCAGAATTTTACACCCCAAAGTGATAACCCTACTATATCATTACAACTGGCAATTTCTTCTAAGCACAACATTTTCTCTTCTTCCTGTATTCACCTCCAGTCCTTCCTCTGCAATAGTCAGTCTAAAAGCTGTGCTACTAGGCATGATTTAATGGGCTGAGATTCTGTGACTGATTACTTTTCATTTTGAGAATATTGTACAACCCCATCAGTTCTGATTATCCTGAAAAAAGACAGAAAGGATTATAGAAAGGAGGCTGCTTTATACCAACATATGATGAATATTTTTTCAGAGCATTCCCCACAATATTCAACACTTGACATGTCTGTAAATCAAAATAATTGTTCTGTATAGTAGAGAAAAAAATGGCCTGATCTCTGGTTGACATTCAGTGTGCCACTAAAAACTGATCTGTGAGTATTTGTGGTAACTGCTGATCTTACAAGATATACATGATGCTTCCATTTGGGACCTGTTTCAAAACTCAGAAATATTTGAAAGTGGAGAAGCTACTCCCACTTGTCCCCTTTGAGATTTTATTATTTTTGAGTCTCAAACTTGGACGACACATTAGAACTTTTACAGACTTCTAATCTTAACAAACATGTCCTTTCTCCAAAAGAACATCTTCTCCTGTCACTGAATTTAGATATCTGGAGCCAAAAGTATTAGGCCAGGATAAAAAAAACCAAAACAAATTCTGCAGCCAAGGAAAACTTGAACTTGTGTTTCCAAAGAAGCCTATGATTTGGCAGGATGGCTGCTGTTCAAAACAGGGTGGGACTGGGTTATAAAAATATTATAGGACGTGCAAGTTTTTGGGCATATCTAACATGTCTTTTGGATCCAGAGCATGTTCAAAACCCCTTTTAGAATATGTAATTTCTAAGCAAGGCAGAACAAGCTTTTCTAATCCTGTAGATCATCTGCCTCTTGCACTATTCTGGGCTTGCACTTTCTGTTCTCCTATTAACTGTTTGGCAAAATTTATGTTCCCCACCCAAACAGCTGGCCTAACTTTAAAGAAGCTTGAATCTCATTTTAACGGATCCATCATTACAGTTTTATGACAACCACATTGTAGTTGAGGGAAACAGTAAATATTCCACAACAGGGCAAGTGCTGTACATGTTCCTGATCTACCAAAGTATGAGTGAGGAATCATTTTGTATTCAACTATTACAGTCTTGGGAACAGTGGGTGATTATATGGATAGTGGAGTTCTTTGTTATTGAATTCAAATTCTAGAGTCTTAAGAAGCATTTTCTGTCCATGTCTTTTGATTCTTCAAAAATAATTGAAAGCCACATTTAAGGAGACTTTAAATGTAAAGCAATAATTTTGCTTTTCTTTCTTTTTTCTCTCTGGGTGTATAGAATGATGGTAAGAAAAGTAAGGTTCTACATTTAGGCAAGAAAAACCAAATGCACAGGTATAGAATAGGTAGTACCTGGCTCAAAAGTAGTAATTGTGAGGGGGATCTGGAAGACCTAGTGGATGATCACTTAAATATAAGCCAGCAGTGTGCTGCACCTGCCAAAAAAGCCAACACAGTCCTAGGCTGCATTAATAGAGGCAAAGAATCAAGTTCACATGAAATATTAGTACCACTTTATAATGCCTTGGTAAATCCACCCTTGGAATATTGCATCCAGTTTTGGTTGCCACAATATAAAAAAGATGTTGAGACTCTAGAAAGAGATGCAGAGAAGAGCAACAAAGATAATCAGGGGACTGGAGGATAAAACTTATGAAAAATGGTTGCAGGAATTGGGTATGTCTAGTTCAATGAAAAGAAGGACTAGGGTGACATGATAGCTGTGTTTCAATATCTAAGAGGTTGCCACAAAAAAGAGGGGATCAACCTATTCTCCAAAGCACTTGAAGGCAGAGAAAGAAGCAATGGATGGAAACTAATTGAGAGAACCAACCTAGAACTAAGGAGAAATTTCTTGACAGAGAAGAATTAATCAGTGGAACCACTTGCCTCAAGAAGTGCGTGCTCCAACACTGGAGGTTTTTAAGAAGAGATTGGACAACCATTTGTCTGAAATGGAATAGGGTTTCCTGCCTGAGCAGGGGTTGGATTAGAAGACTTCCAAGGTTCCTTCCAACTCTGTTATTCTGTTAGAGAGATCAATTTTAGTCTGCAAAAATCTGGATAGCCACTGGATAGTAGCAAAATAACAACTACTACAAAACAAAAGGCGCGAATCTCTGCTGCAGTTTAATGGTCAACTAAAATTTTGCAGAGAAAAGGAAGTAAAACTACTTGCTATTACAGCACCCCTGTTATCTTAATCAAAATTCCAATAAGGGATTTTTTAAAAAGTGCACAATAAAAGGATATCAAAGTAGCTGTAAAAGCCAAAACTAAAGGAATAATTATTATTTCCAATAAGTTTCAAGATCTGTTTTCTCATCAGTGGAAACATTTCATTTGCTTCGAAACTTCCTAACAAATACTTAGTAAAACCTCAGTTCTAGCCCATCTGCTTCCTGAATACTGTTGTTAAGAAAAAAAAATCTCCTCTATATAGAACTATATACATATTGTAATGTGTTGTGTATACTATTCAAATTTAATGCATTTCTACCACTAATCCACCCAAAGCAATATGAAATCTACTCCAATTGTCTATTGTTCCCAACTTTGAAATGCAGAGAACATAATCTTCCTCCCAACTCACCAACAGGGTAATGAAAAATATTCAGGATCTTGCCCTCTGAAGTATTACTGGTGGCCAAGTTAAAACAAATCCTTCATCCCCTTACTAGACAAAAATGAATTAAATAAATACATTGTTAGTATCCACTCATATGTTGTTTTCTATGTTTTTATCTATATGTATTTGTTTGCATCTCCCCCCCCCCAAAAAAAAAATCCTTGAGTGATTACCATATAGGGATTAGGAAGCTTAATAGTAAACAATGGGGAGCAAATACCAAACTCCCTCATAGATTTCATGACCACCCAACTGCCATTCCCTGCAGTTTTAAAAAAAACATTGTGACTTGTGGAGGAAATCTGATAGTATGGATACTTTTCCAAATAATGAGGTTGCATGTTCATAAGTGAGCGAGATTGGGAGAGGAGGGAAAAGAGGTCAGTTCTCAATTCTAAATAGTGCATATAAGAAAAGGCAACCCCAGGAAGAATATGCTGAATTTTGCTCAAGGGATGGGGTGAGGCAAAAATGAACCTCCCACAAAAGAACTGCAAAAGCACAAAGAGACAGTAACAATAATTGGCAAAATAAATGCAAGTCAGTACCTGGAACACATAGTTATTATGTACATGTGTTGGATTCAGAGGGATCCCTAGTTAATTCTCTCCAGCCAGGATTGGTGCCCAGAGCTCAACATGAGGCAAATGAATTATGGTTAAGAAAGTAATATGCATGACACACTTTGAGTTTTTTGGAAAACCAGGGGATGCATGAACATTTTTTTAATTAGGAAGAGTATGCAATAGGAAGAGCAATTACAAAAAATGTTCACAAATGTTCATTACTTTCCTCAGAATTTTTAGAAAGTGAAGTTGGCTTCTTTCTTTGGAAAGAAATATATTTGAGTTTCCTATGTTTCCTTTATGAGTTATATAATAGATTTTCTGTTTCCCATCAGAAATGGGGGTAACTGCATTATGGATTTTCAACAACTGAAAGAGATTCCAAAAGCTGGGGGGGGGGACAAATAAAAAATCCCTCCCCCCAAACAAGTGAGGGCTGCTTTGGGCAAAGCAGTGGTAGACAGCATGCTTTGCATGCAAAAAGAAATACTTCCTCTCTAGCAGGTCTGACAAAGGCCTTTGTCTGAGAGCAGCTGCAAGATACTGTACTATACAGCAGTATAGTCCAACTTCTCCCAACCTAAATCCTTCACAGGTTTTTGCAAACCTCAGAATTAGAATCAGTTTGGACATGCTGGTTGGGAGTTGGTCCAATATATCCTGAGGATATTAGGTTGAGGAAATCTGCAAGATTCTTAAAAGAGGTACTATTACTTTTTAGTTACAGTATAAACATTTTTTTTTCTCACAATGAGAAAACAGATTGGCTCTCCCTTCATTCTCTCATAGCTGTTGATTATTACTATTTACTCTGAGTATTTACTGTTATTATCCCACATTCCAATGGAAGTGTTTTGACAGATGCAGTTTTCAGCATGTTTACCAAGTAACTTTGGTCTTTTACAGATATTGCAAGTTGTTTCCTATACTAGGATGAAGAAAGTCATGTCAAAGCCAGCATCCTTAAATCTGCCCTGTCATCTGTGAAATCCCAGATGTTTGCTTTGTTATCCATTTATCAAGATCAGGTGTGTTCTTTTAAATTACTGCCTAAAATGCCACATTTAGGTTGCTTCATAAATTAAGCAAAACAGTCTCAATGGATTATAATTAGCCTGTGCCATTTGTCTAATGATTCCAGTTTCTGTTTGTTACATATGATGAAGGAAAGCAATACTTATGTGAGTATACTATTATTGCTTAATTCTCACTAATAATGGAAGAGATGTAAGAATAAAACATAGTCTATTATCTGAATCTATTGTCCACTATAACCTTTACTGGAAAGTTCCCTAATAGAATAAAGATTATATTGACTTTTCCAACTCAGAAAAATCTTCCAGGTATCCTGTCCAGAAGATGGTGAAACACATACAGTACTTCAAGAAGTCTGAAGTCACACATAAATTGATTCACATTAAATCAAAATTGTTGCCAATGGTTTAGTATATATGCACTATTATTAGCTGTTAATGCCATATACTAAACCAATGTTTCCCAACCTCAGCAACTTTATGATGTGTGATTTTAACTCCCAGAATTCTCCAGACAACATGGTCGTAACTAGGAATTCTAGAATTTTGAAGTCCCATATATCTTAAGACTGCTGAGGTTGGGAAACACTGCACTAAGCCATAAATCATATTTTACAAACTGCAATGGTAAATTCAGATAATACTCCAAGGCAATATCAAAGAAGCTACTTTATATCTTAGCATGTTGGGTAAAATACTCCTAGAATACTATCATGAGTATATATGCTGTCATCTTTTAAAAATGGGTTGGAATTGCATTAGCGGGCACAACTCTAGTTATGGAGTGATAACATAAGGGTTCAGCTGTAAAATCATTGCAACACAATTAAGAATTCTCTCTCTCTCTCTCTCTTTTTTTTTTTACCAATGAGCATCTTCCTATGATACTGCTAATATCTGTAACCCCTGTGAAAATATGTCAGTTGACGAAGAGGAACAGAATACATCATGCCCTTCTACTTTAGCTATAATAATCAAAGATTGCTCTTGATACTATCTTGCACAGATGTGTATCCTGAACAGATCTGAGCTGTAATTTAAAGGTAGTTGGAAATGACACTGGAGATAATTGTTACTGAAATGTTGAAAGCGACTGATACAAAGCAAGTGTAGAAAATTGCAAAAAGATATTGTTAGTCTTCAGTAGCAGACTGTTTTAAGTTAGAATCTCATGGTGGGCTTTTTTCTCTGCTAAGTTAAAGTGCTATCAACCAGTCCTTGAGATTAAAAAAAACAACACATATTAGTACAGAATATGCAGATTGCTGATCCCTGACCTGCTTATATTGCCTCTATCACCAGATAGTAGTGTCCTTGTTTCATGTATGCAGAGAACATTAAGCAAAGCAACTGGTTTAACTCTCAGACTTTGCTGCCTTTTCTCTTTCTGAATATCACCAGCTAGTGAGAAACATTCTGCCAATCATAGTACTACAGCAGGAATTGGTCAGGATTTGACACCTGAAATTGTGTCTTTTACGCCCTTTGCCTTTCTTGTTTACCACTGAATGCCAGCAGGATCAGAAAGAGAAGTGAAGAGGATGGATGCGGAACAGAATTGAAAGGGATTATGAAGAATGTTGAATCATATGAACCTAGACCCTCAAATGTACCAAACACACAAAAGGACAAGTTCCCCAAATTTTCAAAGATGGTTAGACTCACAATTTCTTGTTTTCTCCTGGGTAGAATGCAGGTTTAACCTCTGTTTAGAACTCTGCACTCTGCAAGCTCCTGAATGTAATGATGGCAGACTCTGGTATCCAATTCTATTACCAAAGAGAGAGAGAAAAAGATCATGATGCAGATGAATGCCTGGTTAGTGGAAGGATCAAGGCATGATGGAATCAAGTAGGCACTGGATTGATCCCCTGCCTTTGGGGCAGTAGTGTGCCCATAAATGTTTAAGAACTGGCTCTGCAGGCTTCATTTCATGCAATGAACAGCTGATTAGGGCACCAGGCATTGAGGCTCAGCTTTGCTTTCAGCTGGCATGCAGAATTTCCCAAAATTTAACAATCAGATCCTTTGAGCTGGTACAAGTCACCTCTAGTACACTACTGCCTATGTGTCACCTGATTATGCCATTGACAAAATAACTGGAAAATTATGTCAGGTTATTTTACACCTCGAAATGGCAGAGATTACCATCAATTTAAGGGAGAAAACGGCAATTTAACCTCAGTAGAACTAAAGACAACTCATACATGGATTGGTATCACCAGGGAGATATGGTTTTAAAAAAAAAGATGTTGCCAAGGAATGTTTGTTCCTTGGTTGGAGAAGAATAAGGCAAGAACTGCACACCTGCTGGGTTTAATCTATTTATAAACAAATAATATTACAGAAATGCTATGTATCTCCCAATTTCTCTTTCTCAAGGAAATTAAACCTGGGATATGGCCCTGAGATTTCTCACAGTTGGAACAGTGGTGAGTGTGAACCAGATTGTGGTCAACCCAACTGTTCTGGGTGTTTCCCCAGTAGCATATCTATTGACTGAATGGATAAGATTAAATAGCCCAACCCAAGTTTAAGTAGCTGGGCAAGTTTCAGTTTTTAAATTAAAGTTGGGCAGACACCATTGCTAACGTAGCCACCCTGTAATAATTTTACCTCCTGTATAATAACTTAGCAAACCCGAAAATATGAAAAATGTTCAAGATTTGTTTTGGAGACAAGCTTTTGTTCCAGGTGCTGCCATTTTTCTTTGGCTCCATCACTCAACCCTTGCTGCCAAGAATAGGCAGGTAAATGTTTCTGATCTGAGGGCCTTTGTTGGCATGACAGAGCTTGTTGACACCAAACAGGATCAGAAGAAATGGGAGACCTGCCTTCTTCCTTCTTTTTTGCTTTTCTATTCCTTACTTTGATCTATCTGTCTCATGATGTCCAACCAATAACTGCAGTACTGTGGTAACTGTGGAAGAAAAGAGATGGGAAGTGCTCATTTGCTCATTCCTGCTTATCACAGCATTTATGAATACTTCTTCAACTTTCTAGTTTAATTACTTTCTGGCACAAATTATGAGCCATAGCTTCCTGGAAAACTATCTTTATTCCTCAGGTCCGGACCCACAAGTTACATAACAGCTGAGGCTCAGATTTTGAAAACCTATCTCTGTTCTTTTTTTTAATCATAATTTTATTAAGCATTACAACTAAAAAGATAAAAACTAATGCAAACTAAGAAAAGGAACAAAATGAAAAAAATAGAAAAGAAAAAAGAATCTAGTATAATAAAGAAAAAGAAAAGAAATATATAAAGAAATGACTTCATCTGAAAAATTATGATCAATTTTAGTAATTATCACTTTTTTTAAATACAACAAATGAGCTCTTCTTCCACTATGTCATCTCTTAACAAACCCTTGAAGAAAATTATGTTCATAAAGACTACATTGTGGCTATGAACTTGGTGGAAAATCTCTTGATTCCCAGCCGCTCAACTCAGTTCCTGCAGTCTTCTCATGAGGAATAGCAGGCTAGAGTGCAAGTAGGTAATCTCTTGATTTTTTCTGAGAATTCATCATCTGACCGTTGATCACCACCAGAATGCTGTCCCTGCTCTTTCAGGGATATGTCTAGTTCGCTATGAATCCTCATCGAATGTTTCCAGAAATCTATCTCTGTTCTAATGCTCTTGAGACTCCAACTCTTAGAATTTCAAGCCAACGTGATCAATAATCATACTAGCTGTGAATCCTTGAAGCTAAAGCCTGAATTGATCTAGACTAGAGAACTGTAACTAGAGAGCTGATAGACCAATATCTATCTGACTAGCATAAGTTCTAAGTCAGAGCAGTGGTGGGATTCAGCTGGTTCGTACCACTTCGGCAGAACCGGTAGCTAATTTTTTGTTGCCCAGGCCCAGAATGGACCTCCGGAAGCGGCATCCATACAGAGAACCGGTTGTTCACATATTTGAATCCCACCACTGAGTCAGAGCCTTAAAAAAAGCAGGCAGCCTGGATGGTTCGGAGAGATAGACAGAAGCTACTGACCAAGTTCTGAGAGAGATGTGGCAAGACTGAAGTCTTGACTACATAATACTAACACGATTAGGATTTGCCTTTGGATGTTTTTTCTTATTGATAGTTTGCATCAGTCACATATACTATTTATTCTGTTATATAGTGGACTGTTTATTTCAAATATTTATGTTGCTGTTCAAAGACTATTGTCTTAGTAGTGTGATTTGAAGTAATAAATGTCTACTGTGGGAATTAATACATTCTACTGATCTATAATGTGATTGATTTGATAGGTTGTGTGAGGCACTGTTGTTTATAACTATAGCTTATAGCCTAGTATATTATGATTTGTTTAGCAAATAAATCATGCTTCAGACTGATATGTGAATCAAGTCATCAATAACAGCTCATGTTACAGATATCTTTTTATTTATTTATTCAATGTCTATAGCTTCCCATCTCATTCAATGACTCTGGGCAGCATACAATTTAAAACATATTATTATTAAAACATTGTGTTAAAACAACACAAAACAATAAAAACTTCAAAATAAATACATATAGCAGCCGAGATACATGGCCAGTTAGCAATACAGCCAGGAAACAGGGCCCTTTACACATTCAGCACCCCAGGCTCAAGAACATAGCCAGGTTTTAGGCCCTTGAGAAAGGTTAAAATAAGGTTGGAGCCATTCTGATCTCTGAAGGGAGGATGTCTCATAGAGTAGGGGACACTGCAGAAAACCCCCATCTTCTAGTCCCTGCCAGCTGACTGTCATGGCCCCATTGGAGCCGGGTTGAGAGGAGGAGGAGGAGTTGGAACTGGGACAGTCTGACAGGGATGGCACGTCTCCCTTGGCATGTTTGGAGAGGCCAGAGGCTGAGGATGATGCTGTCCCAGGCCCCTCAAGCATTGGGGGAGGTGATTGACCAGACGGAGAACTACCTGCCTTCACAGACACATGTGAGGATCGACTGCTGACAGGCAGTGGTGCTGATAGGCAGCAGATCTTCTTTGATGAGGAACGGCTGCCTCCTCCACTAGATCCAAGGGCGGTGAGAGCGGAGTGTAGGCAAGCTCAGAGAAGGGCTGCAAGGCTACTCGGGAGAAGGTTGCCCCACCCTCCTCACAAGGAACACCTGGAGGGGAGTAACTTAAAGAGAAGCCATGGGGAGTTAGCCTTTGCCAGGAACAAATGTTTGTTTTGCATTACTCCTCCAGCTTTGACTCATGCCTTTTTGGCTTGCTTCAGGGACTGCTTGTCGCTTTGCTTTGAGGACTGTTGTTGGTCTTACTCTAGGCCTGTGGAGTTTACATTCAGAACTGCCTTTGCCTTGTACCCTGCTTTTGCTCTGAGGACTGCCATTTGTCTTGCCCTAGCCTTTGCCCTTTGTTTTGTTTTGCTTTACCTTCAGATCTGCCTTTGCAGTTGTTAATATATGGACTGTTGTTTGGGGAGACTGAGGGTGGCTACCTTCAGGGTAGCGGGGGTGGAGCCTAACTAGTCATTGGAGGGCTGTTCGTTGAACACTTCTTGAGGACAATAAAGGACTCTCTAAAGGCCTGCCTTGCCTTGACCACCTAGGTCATAACACTGACATTCTTTGGCTGAGAGGATCTGCAGCATGCCCGTTCTGCTAGATTGGATTGGATGGGTAGAGACTCTTGGAAAAAGGCAGTCCCTCAGGTAACTTGGTCCCAAGCCCTGTAGAGCTTTAAAGATGTCCACCAGCACCTTGAGTTGTACCCAGAAATACAATGTTAACCAATGCAGCTCATACAGAAGTAATGTTATACATGCCATATATCTGGGACCATTTACTACCCACACATTCATCCCTAGTTGAAATTTCCCTTTTATTAAGGGACAGACAGAATTATTTTGCAATAACTCTAGACAGTAAGTTTCCTCAATTAATGACTTTTCCATCTTCAGAGTTTGCTTAATATTTGATGTGTACAGGAGCTGGCAGGACTTAGTTAACGCTGATCTTGAAAAAGATAAACAGAATTGAATCTGGTTATTACTTTAATGGGAGATGACTAGGGAATCTGGGGCTGGAGTCTAGGCTCAGAAGTCAAGAAAACATTCTAGAAAAATGCAGTGAAAAACTACTTGCATATATAGCTGTCAAGAATATTACATGAACATGCAGCCACCAGACGTCAAGCGCAATATGATGGAGATTTTACTGCTACTGCTGCCATTTCCCATAGATCAACTGTCATGCAATTTAATCTCTCCTCAGCCTATTTATTAGGTGCCAGGCTGGGAACAAATACCAGTCAAACAATGTGGCATATGAAGCACTAACTTGAATGTGTTAAAAGTTTTACAGAAGTATGAATTGTTGATATTAGTTTTTTCTTTGATCCATTTTTGATTCTGGATTTTCTGATTGAACTTTTTCTGTGACTCCATCATATTCCTTGTACTATGGCTATTGCTTTTTAAGCAAAGATCCAGTCATGTTGCTTGTTGTGATGGTTGCCAAAAATAATTCTGTTTCAGGATTTTGAGCAAGATACTTGTCTGATTATTATAGGCATACTAAAAGAGATAAAAAGCAAAACTATGGAATAATCAAAATCTGTTAATAGCTTTTGAGATTCCATTAGACACAAACATCAAAACAAGAGAAATCCTACTGTTTCTAAGTTCTTGGAAGCTCAATTTAAATTGCATGTCTAATGTCTGATTCTTTAGCCTGGAAAAGTTGCTGGCCTATGGCTTAAATGGCTACAGAGGTTGTACTATTGCATCCATTCTGTCTATTTTCAATCTCTCTAGATAAATACTAATCTTTCATCTTGATTTAAACCTCTTCATTTTTTTTGAGAAGTCCTTTCTTAGCCTCCCTTTAGTTGTCTAAAATGGAACTGATTAATCAATAGCATTGGCTATTTAGAATCGTAGAATCCTAGGGCTGGAAGGGACCTCAGAGGTCTTCTAGTCCAACCCCCTGCCCAAGGCAGGAGATCTTATTCCACCCCAGACAAATGGTTGTCCAAGAAAGCCAAGTGGATTTGCAATGTGCTTTTTTTGCAGTGAAGATCTCAAGAGTTGGACTATACATTTTCTGACAGTGGGAAAGCTCAGAGACTATCTGATGCGTTCTTTTTAAACTGAATTTTCAGAACAGCTTGGGATTCTGGGCTTACTAGAGCCCAAAATCTTTCCCACAAATCATCTATCAAATCGTGCCAATTGTCATGGATGAGTTAAATATACTTTCTTAGACTTTGAGGTTGGATCCCTTGAGAAATGCCCGGAAGGTGCTAGAAGACACTTAGAGAAGAATGGGGTGAGGTAAATGAAAGGACATACAAACCGCCTGACTCATTTTTCCCAATAAGATGACTTTTATTTCTATTGCATCAATATGTGGCACATGTCATTTATACAACTTTGAGTCATCCTAGCTTTGATGAGGGTCACCTTAACCTTGGATAAGTTGTTGGATGACTGATACTTATGTGCAGGTAGTTCTCTCAAGTTCAACAGTAGAATCCTGCCATAATGTGAGGAACAAAGAATAATTAAGACAATTCAAAACTCCAAAGAAAGTTCTTTAAAAAAGCTTTTTTTAAATTAAAATTGGAACCTGAACCAGCTCTTATCTAGGCTCTGAGAAAATAATATTCCCTTGGAGTTTGTAGATTGGGAGTGATTATTTAGAAAAGAAAGTAAACCATCCCTATATGCCTTTTTATAGATATAGTTGAACAAATGTAATTTGCTGTATGCTCCTGCTATAGATTGGGAGTTACACCTGTTGTCACTCATGCAACAATTAATTTAAAGGCACAGACCCTTTGAGAAGGAGAGAAAGAAGGCAGGCTTACCCAGAAAAACAGAAACTAGAACACACTAACTGTTGTGTTTGTATCAGACAGTGGCTACCGATGCAGGGGTATATGGCTCAGCTGTTGAGCACTCTTGAATGGGGAAGGAGATACAACATCTGGCTATGTTGGTTTTACAGCTGTTTAGATAGCAATGCTCATCACAGATGTCAGTAGCCCTGCTATCCAATTTAGCAGTTGTGCCTCTGAATAGCAAAATACTGAATAGTGAAATACAGTATCTGTAATACTGAAAACAATGTTTCAGTTATTATTTTGGAAAAAATTATCAGCAGCAAATCTTTTGGGAACTCAATGTATGAGCCCCCAATGCTTCTTTTCAAGTGGAGAGAATGCTAGTCTTCCATACACTGTAATCTGAGTTGTTTTCTTACAGTACTGATACCCTGCAATAGTTACCGTATAAGCTTGGGATAATAGTTTTTTCATGAGAAAACATTGATAGATGACACTGCAATAATTCTACAGAAAAAGGCAAGAGATTAAATAGATAAAATAGTACAAATTTCACCATGCAGACAACCTGAAACCCTCCCAATACCCGAAAGCCTTTCTCAATTAAAAAAAATCTAATATTGTGGTGTGTGTGGGTGTGGGTGTATTTCAGGTGGCCATCTTCAAAAAGGAATCTGGTGAGTGAAAGATATTGTGTCTTGTATAAAGAAGATTCAATCCTGATATCTCCTTTTTATATTAGACAAACTCTGCTCTGTAATACTGGAGCATTTGCTGCTATTCAGTATCTAGACAGTCTGACTTGGGAAAAATGACCTTCCTATGTTAATATGACCTGATAAAGAGCAGATTTTGTTTTGGAAGACAGATGTTTTAATGAAAACTAGATTTCATCACAAAAGTGAAAGAATTGCAACTGTTGTCTGAAAGTAGCTCATCCTGTCATATTGTTAGAGCAAAACGACTCTAAATTTTTAGTATTTGTAACACAGAAAATATTATGCTTATAAAATTATAAAATATAAAAGGGGTTATGTTATATACCATATTATAGTTAACTATATCCAGTGTGAAACATCAATCCTTATTATTATGTTCTAACACTAATTTTTAAATACAAAATTGAATCTGGGGATTCATTAAGAGAGTCAAAGAACCTTATTGGTAAAGCTGTGTGAATCTAAATGACTACCTTTTGCTTGTGGTAAGTGTCCTTTGCCACTTGTAGCTCCCTAACTAAAATCTGAATTGGGAAAAATAATGAAACAGAATTTGACTGTTGTAGACTAATACAGTATGTCAACTTAAAAGCCTTGTTAAATATATCCAGTATTTTATCATTTCTTGAATCCAAAGTGATCGGTATGGCTGCCCCTTTCCTCAAATAGTTCACAAATTTCACTTCTTTAGTAGAAGACACTTATTTGCTCTGAGTCCCTCCCTGCCAGGTGTTTTCATAAACAATTAACAATACATGTGACAAGCCCTGTTACACAGTCACCTGCAGACAATAGAAGCTTTCAGAGTAACCTGGCAAGACCCACCTAGGTGTGGTACCTCCATTTCTCCCTAAACAATCTCAGGGTGTCCTTGGGAACTGTCAAGTACTTTCAGGACTAATTCAGACTTCTTTCTCTTTTCCTCTCTCGGTTAAGAATTCATAATCATTTAGGTTCAAATGAATTTTTCAGAGCGGTTTGTAAAAGGATGCTAGTATACATTCTGGCCCACAAACAATTAATAGATGTATAAGTCACATGCTCACAAGACTTTAGTGGTACCAGATCCACGAGAAACCAAATGCTGAATTCTTGATTCTCTGGACTGTTAAAATTTATTATACTCAAAAGATTATCCTAAGGACGACTATTAAGCCCTGGATTCAAGTTTGTAAGAACACAAGCAGAGCTTCAGATCAACGACTTCCCAAGTGCAACATCCTGTTTTCCATGATGTAAACCACATGATGTAAATCATGTAAATCACCATGATATAAAAAGGATGTTGAGACTCTAGAAAGGATGCAGAGAAGAGCAACAAAGATGATCAGGGGACTGGAGGCTAAAACATATAAAGAACGGTTGCTGGAATAGGGTATGTCTAGTTTAATGAAGAGAAAGGACTAGGTATGACATGATAGCAGTGTTCCAATATCTCAGGGGTTGCCCCAAAGAAGAGGGAGTCAAGCTATTCTCCAATTGTCTATTCTCCTCTTGTCCTGAGGGCAGGACAAGAAGCAACGGATGGAAACTAACCAAAGAGAGAAGCAACCTAGAACTAAGGAGAAATTTCCTGACAGTTAGAACAATTAATCAGTGGAACAACCTGCCTCCAGAAGTTGTGAATGCTCCAACACTGGAAGTTTTTAAAAAGACAATCATTTGTCTGAAATGGTATAGGGTATAGACTAGAAGACCTCCAAGGTCCCTTCCAACTTAAGAACAACAACAACAATAATAATAGCTAACCAGAAGCCCCCAAGAAGCCTATGAGTAGGAGATGAAGCCATTTACATCCTCCCATTTACGAGTATGTATCTTGGCAACTAATCTTTAACACTCTCGGACTTCTGTTGCAGGAAACAACATGAATCTCCTAAAGAATGTAGTGATCTTTTCTCTATTTTTTTCTTACATTTTTCCAATTTATTTATCCAATTTCTACAATGCCCATCTCACTTATGTAACTCTGGGTGGTTTACAAATAAAAACATACAGTCATATAAAAAGAAATGGAGTTAAAAACTGAATGAAAATAAAAGTAAAAAGTAAAAAAAAAAGATTCTAAAGACAGAAGGAGTGCCCTCAAGCCTCTCTTGGACCCCCATGCCAGTTGGCAGGGCCAGATCTTGACACTCTTCCAGAAGGTCGAAGAGTGGGAGACCTGCGTCACCTCTGCTTCTGTGTTCTATGTTCATATAGAATTGGGGTGCAACAGTAAAATATTGCTTTCCATTCGATCTTGTGAGTTTCTGAATGCTGAACTGTGGTTGTGACAAAATAAGCTCTTGGTCGAACTCTGCTCTTAATTATCACACCATACATTTGGCAACCTGGTCATAATATTTATTCTGAAATAATGGTCTCTGACATTGCAATTTACTTCCAGGTCGTTTGCTTGGAATGACAACCTTAAATCTTGAATGTAGGCCTCTTAATAGTCCCTAGGAATGGCTGAGAATTTCAGCTTCACCTGATAGACCATAATAGTTGTCTGTGGTTGCAATACTGCAAACTGTTCTAAGTGAATAGGAGTTGCCATTCAACATTTATTCAACAGTTCAGAGGGCATTGAGGGCAATGTGAAGTTAAGTGATTGTGTAGAAATTGGTAAATTGAGCAATATAAAGAGCAAAGAAAACAACAACTCCCTAAAACTCTCCCCTCCAAACTTTTAAAGCACAATCAGATCTTTCAAAAATAACAGTATAGCCTTCCAAAGTTTATTCTCAATTTTTTTTATTAGTTTCATTTCAAATATCACAGTTGACAGATTAAGCAAATAGTGTATTTCTAGAAGCTAGTAGTCACTAACCATCAGAAATCATCTCCAATAACTTAAGGAAATCTGCAATGGTATTAAATTATCATGTTTCATTATTTGTCTTTTCTCCTTAGAAATTATCAAGTTCAGATTGTCTTTGAGCTATTGATTTTGCAGTGTTGGATCCTTCATAAAGGAAGCAGATATTGCTCAGCAACAGTTTTTCTGGTTTGCACAGAACAGGATGACATTCCGTGTTACCCATCTGGAGAATTTTTTTCCTTCACCTTTGTTTCTGTTAAGAAGTTTTGTTTTCCCTGCACAGGAACTATTTGTGAACAGAAACCTTTATAGCACTAGACATGAGAAATACATTTGCTTGCTCTTTTGCTCACTGCTAAACCAATGACTCCAGTGCTCAGTAAGTTAAGCCCCTCTTGGGTCATTAGTAGCCCTATGGCAGGGGAAAATTCTGTAGTTGCATAGTTGTATCACCACAGCTGTTACTTCTAAGCCATAACATTCTTTGCTCTGTTTGTAGAATTCCAGCCTTTGTGCTTGATTTTACAGCAACCAGATGTAAAACATATCAGCACCTTAACTTAGCAACTAAGTAGAAGAGGAAATTTAATCAAATATAGGTTTTCTCCTATCTCTTGTAGCTCACATTTTATTCTCTTTCCTAAATACAGGATGTTAAAAGAACATATTACGCTATGTCAGATCTATGGGCTAGTTAGCTCATCCACACTGAAACACAGTAGGTTGTCCAAGACCACTTGTCCACTTACTTTGTAATGATTGGAAGCCAATTCCTAGGAATTTAAGATAGAATCTTTCCCAGATTTACATTTAGATGACAAGGATTGGACTTGAGATGTAGGGCAAGTGCTCAGTCATAAAGCAGTGGCTATTATTATGGCCTCTCCCCTAACTACTGTTGCACTGCCTAGACTGTAATTTTACACATGTTTATTTTGAGAGATACTCCAGTTAAACTCGATGGGAATCATTTCCAAGTATATATGCTTGAATTGTTACATTCCATGACTAATCCTCTGAATTCTTGCCCAGTTTGCTTGCAACTTTTGGCTTGACTGTTATTAGAGACATCTTAACTGACCTCATAAATGCCTGGGAGGGTATTTCTTCATTAAAAGAAAGCAATTATTAGACTGCTTTTAAAGAAACTTTTACTGGATCCCTCAGAAATGGCTAATTAGGCACAGGTCTCTAAGTTTCTGTATTGGTAAGATGACCAAGAGATTTCTCCAGCTTTTCAACCACAGACAATTCCAAAGGCAGTAGATTATCTGGAGCAATATCAATTGGTTTCAAAGTGGGCCAGACTGTTGAGGCTATCTTAGTTGGTTTGATGGATTTTTGTTTGGGAACCGATAGAGGAAAGAACCTCAACCTATCTACCAATTATTTTTGTTGTGATAAAATGAGAGGAGTCCCCTTTGTACAATGCTTTGATTTCCCAGAACAAAAATGAGAAATAAGTATAATAAATATGACCGCTGCTTATGGTAAAGATGTCACATTGTGTGCATGAGTACAAGGGCAGGGGAGTATCTAAGCAGAAAGAATATCCTGAAATACTTAAGAGAAGCCAAGCAGTTGCATTATGTCTCATGGATATGATTTATATGGACTCTAGATTTTAAAGAACTGCCAGAGATTCTTTCTACACATACTTGTATATGTATTGGCCTCCTGGTAACTATTGGGTGTCTAAAATATCACCAGATTAGATTCTTTCCTTTCTATGTCACATTTACTTTTAAGTGGAATGCCCTCACAGACCTGTAGCTTGAGGACCACTCCCCCTCTCAACTCCCCAATTTCTGGTTAAATATTCTGGTCCAAGCAAGCTTCCTCAACTCTTCAGGTGCTCTCCCAAGTTTTTTATGCTAGCTACAAGCATTTGCAAGTTTCTTCTGTGAAAAAGCTTATAGCAGCCGTAGCAAAACACCACGGAGAAGAAAAGTTTCTAGGAATGATTATTAGAGGATGGTGTAGATGACAAAATGACAGAAGGAATCTGGAAGCATCTTTTTGGACTAACACATTTTATTAAAAGGAATAAGATGTAGCTCATTTCATAAGATGCATAGAGAGGTTAGACTGATACAGAATTTAAGATGGGGTGAGGTGTGGGGAGAAAAGAAAGGGAAATTTACACACATACAGATTACATATGAGACACAACATCAGTTACTTTATCAGTAATTGTAATGTGTAAAAATCCATCATATTTGTTGAAAGGACAAACAGCAAGAACAACAACAAATATATATAAAACAATAATAGATGAGTTCGGTGTTATAATGTTATGTATGTATTTATATGTATGTATGATGCTCCTTTCTCTTTTTTGTTTATTTTTTCTGTTCTTTTACTCAGTTGAAATATCTATTTAGGTATCTGAATACCCAGTCAATATGTTTGGTATTTTATTTATTAATCAAAATTATATAGCTGCTCATCTCACCAAGGCAAATAGGTATTGTATTTTGCAGTCTCTGGACATGAGGAATGCCCTAAAAGAGAGAAGACTGACATACATACATACAATTTCTTATTATATTTAAGAAATTTAATATAGAATAATTATATATTATAACCCGATATTTGATAAGATATATTTACTAATTGTTTAAAAATCCTTTGCTAATAGTTTATTGATATGCACTGTCAAAAACTGTTTATAATCTTGGGGAGAAATAGATGGTTAATGTAGGGGAAAGCTAAATCTGAAGAGTCTCTTTGCATACAGATAGTCTGCAACTTATAACCACAATTGGCACCAACATTTCCATTGCTAAACAAAGCAGTTGTTAAGTGAGTCTGATTTTATGACCTTTTTTGCCAGAATCGTTGAGCAAATCACTGCAGTTAAGCGAATCACTTGATCATTAACAAATCCAGCTTCCCCCCAGGACTTTGTTTGTTGGAAGCCATCTGGGAAGGTTGCAAATGGCAAACACATGACTCCAGAACACTGCAACCTTCATAAATACATGCTAGTTATCAAGTGGCCAAATTTTGATCATGTGACTATGGGGGATGCTGTGATAATTGTAAGTATGACCAGTCATAAGTCATTATTTTTTCAGTGTCGTTGTAGCTTCAGTCGATAAATGAATGGTTGTAAGTCAAGGACTACTTGTAGTGTCAAGCATATTTCCTTCAGGCTGCAATTGCAGACCCTTATGAAGCACTATTTCACACTTTCCATCATGCCTTGGAGCATCACTTCAGGGCACTGTCAAAAATTTACATTGCCCAGTGCCTGAGTCAAAGCAATTGCATTGTTGAGCCCTGAAGATGGTTCCCGCTTCTGTTCTTGCTTTCTCTAGTTGGGAAGATTTGAGAGAAATTATGAACTCTGTCTTGAAAAGACCATGCCATGCTTTGCTAAGCAAGATTTTAAAGCTGTATTTACCTATATTAAAATGATAGCACTGGAATATTCTATCAAGCATTTGGACTCATTTTAGCTTAGAATTCTAAATTTAAAAAGCATCCTTGATGCATTGAAGAAGGATGTGACCCTTTAAAAAAAAAAGTTTGCCAATCCTCCTCTAATTTCTACTAAGGTATTAGATATTCCACTTGATTTTTTTAAATTTAAACGTTTGAGTACCATTCTTAAGCCAGATATATATTCACTTAATTGTCATGCTATCCAGGCCATGTTTAACTAAATATTTTGTATCATAGGGTAGTTTGTCAAGATTTGTTCTTGACAAATCCATTTTGACATCTGGTAATCGTTATATTACAAAGTGCTCAGAGACTGAGCTCTTTATGATCTGCTCTAAAACCTTCTCAGCTATTAGTGTCAGCCAACTTCTCTATAGTTTCTCTCATCCTCCTATTTTCCCATTTTAAAGACAGGAACATCTGCCCTTCTCTCATGTCACCAATTCATACTTTGAATGACAATTGCTCTAAAACCAGTATCACCAAATGTCCTTAAGGCAGAATCAGTATACAGTTGAAAAAGCAGAAGTTATATATTATGAAGACCTGAATTGTTGACAAGCTCTTATTATTGCTGAAGCAGTAATCTAGGACAAGCCTGTCATCTCTATCTAGTACTTCTTGGCCTCATTTTTATTAGAATACAATGAACAGACTTTTCCTGGTTGCAAAGATCAAAACAAGTTCTATTTTAAAACACAAACATGAACAACACCCCTCCTGTCCCAAAAGCCAGCTGTCCCTTTTCTAGTCTTCTACCAGTTCTTTTTGAAAGCTCTAACTGGGATTTTATTTTTCCCTTTCTCTTACTTCATAGATTCTTCATTTGCACCTCAGTGTGAAGCCTGACACAAGGAAATAAAGGAGATGATTCTTTACCCATCTTAGGATGGAGATAAAAATATTAAGGGACAAGTTTCATCAGTTTAATTTCTCTTTATTGGGCTGCTTGTTTTTTTTTAAAAAAAAAAACCAAAATAATTTAATAACAAATGCATTATAATTGTTATGATCAGCTGATTGACTACTGTATGTATGATCAAGTCAGTATCAAGTCTTAGCAACCACATAGGTAGACTTTCTCCATAGCAATCTGACCTTTAACTTGGTCTTTCATGTCTTTCAATGGTGCATTCCTCTCCACCCATAACTGAGTTCATCCACCTTCTACTGATCACCCTCTTCTCTTTCCTTTCACCTTTCCAGCATGAAAGCTTTTCCAGAGAGATAAGCCTTTGCATAATGTGTCCAAAGTAAAATAATTTGAGACTAGTCATTTGTGCCTCAAGTGAGAACTCTGAGTTGATTTGTTTAATGATTTGTTGTTTTGTTTTCTTGGCTGTCCATGATATTCCCAGACGTCTTCTCCAACACCAAAGTTTAAAAGCATCAATAGTCTTCCTATTCTGCTTATTCAAAGTCCATAGGATGACCTACAGTGTGATAAAAAAAATATGGCAAAATACAAACCAGAATTATTAAACTGTAGCACCAAACTCTATTTAACCTTTTCTTCCTGACAATCTCAAGAACATTTATTAGAAGTATGTGGAATCTAACAATCCACCTTGATGAGCTTGTTCAGCTTGTTGAAGGGTATTGCTTTCCCCCAGCCAAGCTGTGATCCTATATATGGGACTATAATCTATTTATGCTTATCTAGAAACAGATTAGACATGTCTAGACCTGTTCTGTAAATTTTGTGAATTGTCTATTCTGATAATACAGTGACCAACACACATAGGTACACACACACACAAAAAAACACAACTGGTAAGAATTTGATCTATTTTTTAAAGTTTCTAGGCAATGAAGCCTGAATTTGCAGGCAGTGAGAAAATCTCTAATATATTTTTACCATTGTTTGACTTCTATTTTGTGCAGCTTGATGACCTGATTCATTGTCATTGTGTTCTGACCTCAGTTTTGAGACCAGATAATATTTTTGATGCTCATAAGTGATTCCAGTTAAGCCAGCCTTAAACCTGGTCTGGCTGGTAAACATATACACAAAGCATGAACTCAGTTGCAGTGACTCTCCTCCCCTCCCCCCTCCAACAGGACCGGTTTCAGAGCCAGTTTGATTTGTTGATGTAAACTGATATTTTTAAAATTTAAGGAAGGAAGAAAAGTGGGTAATGGTTGATGGGGGAAAGGGAAGAGATTTTTAAACCACAGTTCATTCCAAGAATTTCTAGCTACAAGCAAGTTCTTTTTAAAAATAATTTAAAAAATTAAAAAAGTGTTCCTCTTTATATCAGAATTCCTCAGTCATTTCAGTAAATAGCATCATTGTGCAAATCTATCACCTTATGTGGGCCTATCAAAGAAAAGCGCCTTTGAATTTATTGGAATCTACTCCCAGATTACTATACATGGGTTAGTTAGCATATCTTGCCATAGAATTTCCCCTTTAGAAAACAAGGCATATTTTCACAGATAAAACTTATAAAAACAAAAAACAAGCAATTATCCACAATTAGACTTCTTGTAATGTTAATTGGTCAATGAGATGTATATTCTTGTATCGCTGTCATGTTGGTTTATGACTCTTTTCTATATCTATTTATCTTAAAGCTTCAAAACAGTCAACCAGTGGAACAGATTGCCTTTAGAAGTTGTGGGAGCTTCATCACTGGAAACTTTCAAGAAGAGACTGGACTGCCATCTGTCAAAAATGGTGTAAGATCTCCTGTTGGGCGGGGGTTTGGACTAGATGACCTACAAGGTTATTCTATTCTATTCCTAAATGTAATATGAAATGCTCTGTTGGCAATATGGGGGGAGCCTGTATGCCAGCCTAAAATTTGACCCATACTACAGCTTTTGCAAAAATACATTTGTAGTATGTAAAATAAAAGACAAGAGGAAAAAGTATAGTATGCTGCTACTAAATATACAGGAAAATGTAAGAGCAATTGAGAAATTCATGGATGGAATTAGAATTTTGGTGGCACAAGGTAAAAAATTGAATCTATGCATTACAGTACAAGCTACGAAAGCTCAAGTAGTCGCCACATTTTAGGCTAAAGTCACACTACAGTAATAGCATGTGACTCATACTATTATCTCAAGGACCAAGTTGTAACCTAAATAACAAAGGAGCCTCAACTGATGACTGTCAATGTCTTCACTGTAATTGCTTACATGAACTCCTCCCCCGAGTGCTATGATTTAAAATAAAAAGCCATTAAATGACTTTAATGCTTTGGTTTGTTGCAAAGCCTACAGAGGCAAAACTAGCTATAATGAAAAATAGGGTGAATACACCTCCAATTCAGTGATGCAGATGATGAAAAGAGGAAGGAAAACTAGGCCTTTCCATTTGTACCATTGTTTAATGAGGATGATCTGTGACTAGTATGGATATTTTTCTCTCACTGCAGTCACCATTATTGTATGCACAAAGTGTTTTTAATTGCTTTAACAGAAATAGATTACCCAAAACTCTTTTGAAACCCTGAACCAAAACTTGTTCTGAATTATTACTTGAAAATGTGTTAGTTAATATTAGTTGTTTGCTAGATTCTATGACGGATGAACTGCCACACTTGTATTATGGTACTTTCCTCATTTTTTTTTCCCTTCACAACTCCTGGCTCAATTTGACCCATTTTAAATTCAGTCTTTCTTTTGCTGGTGTTTCCCCCTACAGACAACTTGGCTCCTTTCTGTTCAGTTTTCAGAGACTTATTCTGCCAAAAGACAGACAACTGGACAGAGTCTCAACCCCCCCTTTACATAATATATTTCCAACAGTTCATTGGGTTGGAAGAAATAAAAAGAAAATGATTAAAAATGGCCTCAAGAGACATGCATATCTGTACATCCTTTGTAGCTTATATTTGGTCATTCTGCATAGTTTCTCGGTAAGAGCAATTCCCAGATAGTTCATAGTATCTTGCTCACTTCTTTTGCTCTTCTTTCAAGTGCTCCATTGCAATAAATATACTAAACCCATACCAATTCTTTATTAGCATGGCACCAGTACAAATCCAGCAGTCAAACTGTCACCCAGAGGTCTAAAAATACAAACTTTTAGTTCTAAATCCAGTTACTTCTAATACTGAAAGTTTCCATGATGTCTGTTCAAGACTAAAACAGTTGCGTTCTCATAAATTTTAGGATGAAGTGGCAAATAGGCCAGAAAGAAATCAAGATAAGAAACAATAATAAGAAAGCTGAAATACTTTATGTATCTAGGAGTTAGTATTTTTAAATGCAAGGTGCTTATTACTGAGCAGACACATACAGAATGACATTGTCTGCCATATTCTGTTCCTCTTTGATAATCTGGAAGAAGCTGTTCAGGATTTCACAATACATGGCTGTGTTATTATTATGTCTATTTATAGTTTGACTTGATAGACAAGGGGTGTTCATAAAAACAAAAGCAGACTCTTAATAAAAACGAATATAGTCTGAACTGCAAAAGTTGGAGATAATATTTAATTGTTCTCGAGCAGCACAATTTGAAAGTATTTAGCACCTTGATAGAATTGTTGAGCTTTTATTTAAAAAGTGTCTGTGAGAAATATTTAAAATGCTAATTGTATATATAGGATAGATTTAAAAAATAAAATTTGACATTAGAAAAAAACTGGACAGGTATATAACAACACAAATGTCTAATACTTAATCAGAGTGGGATATGTTAATCCATGAATGTAATATTTGGAATTATTCTGGTTGAAGTTAACATTTTTAGAGGAAGGGTTAAAAGATTAATGTCCAGACTGATCATTCATCTGTGGAGCTTGCTGGTTATTGCAAGCATCAACAGAGGGATAGTTATGATCACGGGAAGTGATATTACCACTTTCTGAGATGATGAGTTCACACTTGGAATACTGCATCCAGTTCTGCTCACCACAATACAAAAAAGATGCTGAGACCCTAGAAAAAATGCAGAGAAGAGCAACAAAGATGATAAGGGGGATGAACAATTGAGGGAAGTATGTCTAGTCTAACAAAGAGAAGGACTAGGGATGATATGATAGTCTTTCAGTACTTCAAGGGGTATCACCGAGAAGAGCAATTTGATCTATTCTCCAACAGCACCTGAGGGCAGGACAAGAAGTAAGGGATGGAAGATTATTAAAGAGAGAAGCAACCTAGAACTAAGGAGAAATTTCCTGACAGGGAGAACAATTAATCAGAGGAATGACTTGCTTCCAGAAGTTGTGGGTACTCCATCGCTGGAGGTTTTCAAGAATAGACTGGACAGCCATTTGTCCAGAATAGTATAGGGTCTCCTGCTTGAGTAACGGGTTGGACTACAAGACCTCCAAGGTCCCTTCCAATCCTATTATTCTATGTTCTATGTTTTAGCCATTATTCTCAGTGGATCTTCCATTATAGTGTTATTATATAATGAGAGTAGGCAATAACTTTATACTTTGAGTTGGGGGGGAAGTTGAGTGAAACAAACAAAAACATAAAGATAACTGTTTATGATCAGGCATTTATGCTTTTTGACTTGAATTCTGGATTATGTTTTGTTTTTGTGCTCAACCTGACGAGCTAAGCAACATTTCCAGTGTATAATTTTAAACATATACCATTAATTGTAACCTCAGCTTCAACTGGTACAATCTTTTACAGATACAAAATTGCTCATTTGTCGTTCACAACTAGTTTAATTCGTGCTGCAATGTTCCAAAGAAAGAAAGGCGTGAATACAACTTTAATTAAAAGCATCTCCCCAGCCAACTTATTCTTTTAAAAAAGGACAGCCTAACCTTATTCCCACACATGAATCTGAATTAATTTCTTGAGTAGCAGCAGCCTGAACCTATCACAACAAACACAAGAGCAGACTATATCGCTATCTTAAAGATTAACAGATGTATTCTAGCACAAACTGCTGAGAGGCCCATCCCATTTTATTTTACAAAGAAATGGGTCTTTGTAAAATGGGTGAACAGACAGATGATATACCTTTAACGTATTTCAGTTTGGGAATACGGAACCGTTGACAAAGTCCTGATTTCCTTGTGGTCTTTTGATAATAAGTAGCTGCAGTAATTATTTTTCAAACTATTAAACAGCGCTAGCGCGCCTGTGACAAGAGACAATTTCTCTCCTGCTAGGCAAAGCCCTATTAATAGCCCCAAGCCAGGCCCTTTCCCCTTCCCTCCCCCCTCCAGCTGCTTCGGCCATGTTCTCAAGGCGTGACTTTCCCAGTACTCGCGTCACTACTTCCACCCTGCTGAGGTCACCTCCAATTAGCATATCAAGGAAAGCTCAACCAATCAGAAGCGAGCCATCTAGTGACGGCTGCAATATCCAGGATTATTAAGAGTCCTGTTTGTACTAGGAGCATGTCAAATAGAAGGCGAGTGGCGGACGTGAGAGCAGCCTTCCCGAAACTCATCGTTAAGCAGTCGCTTCTACCGCAGGCGGGTCAGCCACGAACTGCCGGAGCGGCCAATTACTTCGTCGTTTCCGTGTTTGCCCCCTTTCTCTAAGCACTGCGGAGCCTTAAGGGGCACCGAGCTAACTTTATACGAAGCCAGACATGAGCCAAGGCCAGCGCTGGAATGGAAGCTACGTTAACAACAGCCGGGCGGACATGGTACCGGAGATCGCCGCCGCCGTAGGCTTTGTGTCCAGCTTATTCCGCACCCGCGGCTGCGTTAGTGAACAGCAACTTCAGATTTTCAGTGAGGCTCTTGAAGAGGCGCTTACAGGTGAGAGACGGAGCCTCCTTGAAGTGTACCCCAGGGATCTTTGAAGGCCAAGTCTGGGGAATCAAACTGAACTTTTCTGTCCCTAGAAAAAAGTGGGATATTCACTGGACCGTCGATTTTCTTTTTCTTCTTTCCTTTCTTCCCATCTTTAGTTTAATCTGTGAATTTCCTTCTACCACGCAAAATACTTATTTTCGGCATTCAATATTTGCCTGTCCTTTGCATTGTTTTTTTTTTTTTAAATCTCCAATTATTCTTTAAAATATATTTTCCTGTAATAGCTACTCCTGGATAGCAAGCATATGTCTAACCCAGATTAGTGACAAATTATTTCCCCACCCTGCAACTATAATCTGTCTTTACCAATCTGTCTTTTCCCAACAGTATGAGAATAAGGAGAGCTATAATCTAGTGCTTTTAGAGGCGCCACATTGGGGATTACTGCACTGCAGCCCTGGGATTGAAAATTTGCGTCCTAAATTAGACTGGAAAAAAGTGTCCTTTGTTCTGGTGACTAAGGAAACTAGATTTTACTAGATCAAACTAGATAGAACAAGGAAACTAGCTTTCATAGTCTATTGGGAAGTGACTATGCAGAGACATCAGGCTCAGCAAAACAAAAGGGAGAAATGTAGAGCATAAGAATAAATAGATCTTATGCAGATGAACCTTTGTGGATTTCTCTGGCGGCTGGTATGGCCAGTTGCAGAGAATTTGCATACTGGGCATTTTCTGAAGTTGAAAAGTGCTATTCTACAAATCATTTGAAGCCCTGGGATGAGAATGGAATGATTGTGTATTTAAGTCTTAAAAGTCATATCTGAAGGGTTCCCCCACAACCCCCTTAAAAGCACCATTCCATTCAGCAGGCCTTACTCCCATGTCAGGGGAAAAGTGCAGAATTTCAGGCATGCTACTTAAGACTGCAGCTAAGTTTCAGGTAACAGGGCTCTCTCTATCTGGTTATACTATTGGGCTACTAAGTGTAAAATGTACTCAGAAAGGCTTTATAACCAAATTTATTATGGGATAGAGCTGTATACTTGAAGTGCAGAGGAGATTGCTCTGGCTATATACTAATTGCATTGTCTGCTAAGAAGATTTCAATAATGCTACGGCTATTGCATTTAGTTTAAACCTTTTGGATTCCCCCCCCCCCCCGCTTTGGAGTTTTTGTTATTTGAATTAAAAAGGGTATTTATTGCCATATTTTAGATAAATTGGTTTTATTTGTTCTCTGTGTAGGGATTATTTTACAGTTCTTATTGGAAATGACTTTTTTCCCCCTCAACCAACCATTTAACTCTTCATTGTGCTGTCATTCTATAAAAGAAAGAGGGACCTGGAGGTCAGAGCCTGGGTGATCATCTATCAGAGATACCCTAGTAGTGCATCCTACATTGTGAAGGGATTGTACCAGAAGAACTCCAAGATCCTTCCATCCTTATGATTCTCTAATTCTAGAACTTTAATATACTGCTTGAAGAAAATGAGAGTTTGATTAACTCAGACCCAAAACACTATTTTTTAAAAAATGCATTTTGCTACCAATTTTACCTGAATGTTTCTTTGTGTGTAAAATATATTTTACCTTTTGTTTGGTCATTAACTCCAGTAATCTCTTACCATTTGTGATATTTTTCTTGTTCCTTTGCAGAGCATTACAAACATCACTGGTTCCCCGAGAAACCATTCAAAGGGTCTGGCTACCGCTGCATCCGTATCAACCATAAAATGGACCCCATCATCAGCAAAGCAGCTAGCCAGATTGGACTCAGCCTTCAGCAACTCTACCAGCTCTTGCCCAGTGAACTCACACTCTGGGTAGACCCTTATGAAGTATCCTACCGAATAGGGGAGGATGGATCCATCTGCGTCCTGTATGAAGCATCGGCGGCACCTGTGAGCTCCTACGGGATGCTCACCTGCAAAAATCAAATGATGCTGGGGCGCACCAGCCCTTCCAAAAGCTACATGATGACCGTCTCCAGCTAAGCACTCCTTGTTATCCTTACTTTGCCAAGACATGGGCTACTGAATACCTCAACTTGAGGATGTATTTTTTAAAAAAATGAAGAGCTATTTATATATTTTTTTTAAAAAAGGAAATCCAAATTGAAATTTAGTAGCAGGTACTACTCTTTTGTAGAGTGGTGCTAAGGTGCCTTCTAAAAGCTGTCTGCAGGCTTGCAAGTTTATTAAAAAAAAAAAAAGCCAATATCTACCTAATTAGCATTGGATTGACAATTCTGGAATGTTGACCTGCCTGTTTGGGAAATGCAGGGTTAAAAATAAAAGTACAGGGGTTGGGCAGGGCTTAGCACTTTTGAACAGTGATAAACGATGGGGTAAATGCTACTACAACTGTGAATCTACAGGTCAGGATGGTAGTTAAGTTAGTGCAGAGCATGTGGATCACAATGGTATGACTTCATTCTAGCCATGGTGCTTTTTTCCCATAAAATGTTCCTTTTCATTTGGTTATACTGACAAGCCACTACTCATCAGCTTTATATCATGTTCTAATTTTCAGCAACAGTTTTGTCTTTTTATAGCATAAACATTTTACTTAAGACACCCAGTCACAACATCAATTTTCGTTTTTGTGCAGTGGGTGATGGGTTGCTAAAAATCTGCCCATAATTTTGCACAAAAACCCAATTCTTTCTGCACTTGATCCTAAATTTCATACTCATGTTAAATTCATATTGGTGCCTGAACATGTGGTTTCTGTACATGGAATTTTGTTGATAAAAGGGTTTAGGATGTGATCTGGGTAACTGGCTGGCTGGTTACTCTTAACAGTTAATTCCTGTCAACAAAAGTGCAATGGCCAGGCCAATATGAACTATATCTACTGAAAGCATGGCTTCATCACAGTTTTGTCTATTCCACTGCCTTTAATACAATCTTGTAAAATTCCTGACAATGCTGCCAATAATTGCGGAGAAGTAATTACAAAACCAGGGCACTTAACTTTAAAAAAAAAAGTCTTCAGAGCACATGATTGGCTTGGTTTTTCTTCATTTGCTTCTCCAGAGCTCTTCCTTGGCCTGTTTGAATTGAGTTCTCAGATACTGTGCAATATGGATCCTAACATTTGGGCACTCGGACGAAGAGTTACTTCCTATTTGCAAAATGACTATTAATTTTTCTCCTGAAAACTGCTCAACTGATTCCTAAAATGTCCTTGAATAGTCAGAGGTCGGAGTAGGCAATCTAAAATCTAGAATGGCATATTTTTATGGGGTGTGAAAGTTTTTTCTTTTTCTAAAAAGAACACATTACAGTTCCTTTTTTTGGAAAAGGCATGAATTTGCTGGGGTGTTCTCTTCCTGAGCAACTCCTATTGAGATGAATGGAGAGTTTTGCAAGGGGCATGGTTAATCACCTTGTGAAATTTTGGTTCATTTCAATGGCTTGTATAGAGAAACTTAATTGTACCCCCAATTTTCCAACACTGAAATGTTAGCCGCTACAAATGTCCATCTGATTTCTTCCAATTTATTATGTAAAGCTCTTGTATGTAGGCCAGAGCTTATGTTCAGTTATTACAAGGTTGTAAAGCACTAAAGTCCCCTATGAGCTAAAAAAGCTTAAAAAAAAATAGTGCTGCCAATCCGTTAGGAGACTTGTGCAATATTTGGTGGCACAAAGGGGAACATTTTCTGCACTGTAGCTTTCCCCTCTCAAGACAAGTTTCTGTTCAAAGTCTGCCTAAGAGCCTTGTTCCTTCTCTGATATTGTAAAACCCAATAGGAGTGGGAACTGTAAGATAGCTTGAAACAAAAGTTTGTTTTGCTGTGCTCCTTGCCTCTATTTAGAATTTCCCAAATGCCAGTAATTGGGTTGGTGTGTTCAAAGCAACTCTGATTACAGGTATATTAATGGTTCCTCTTAGTACTTCATTACCATCGGAAGTGTTCTGTAAAAACCAAATTGTTATTCCATCTCCTTTTGTTCCCCCCCCCCCACTATCCTTGAAGAGTTGATAGAGAAACAGACAAGGTTACCAAATATCATGCTGTTACACTTGGCATTGAATCTAGTATTAAGGTTTTCTTTCTTTTTCACATTAAGACAACCAAATTTGGACATGATCTGTTGTGTAGCTTGTGCATGTAAAAGCTGTGAATTGATGTGTGCTCTTTGTTGCCTTCAGATTCTAAGTCTGATACAACCAGTGCTGAAGAACTGTACTAGCAACTGCCTATGGGTTGTGAGTGTGTGTCTTTTCTGCCTCTTTTCAAAGTTGTTTGCAAAACTTGAGCTGGACTGTTGAGCGGGACCTAGTTTCATAACTGGTGAAAATAATAGCAAGTTTGTAAGCTATTGTGTGGGGGAGGGATGTTTGTTGTACAATGGTGTTTTTATATGCAAAATGTACAGATATATTGAGAAATGTACACTTTTGATACTTTAATAAAAATGTAGCAATTTAAATACATTGTTGGAAAGATCAAAAGGATTGGCTCATTCTTTGTAAAATGAGATCTTACTTGGTTCTTAAAGAATAACATTGTGATGGGAAAACAACTGTCTCCATGTGGAAGCAAGGAGAGTCAAAGCACAAGAACCACTACTTTTCTTTCTTAGACTGAGAAAGAAAAAGGGAAAGCACAGACAAATCCTAGCAAATTCTGGCCGTTTGATAGGGGTTTTTTGTGTGTTTTCCTTTCTCTTCCTTAGTCTGAGCTTTATCTTAATTTTTCTTCTACAGAGACCAGTGGAAATGAAATTGGCTAATTCAAGTGCTGGCCCTTGTTTACTAGGTGTTGACAAAGCAAAGACATGGACTTTTGTGCAAATTAAGGCCATCTTTCTCTCTGGCTTTGATGGAAGTTCCTGGTATTTTGTGGTTTTTTAAGAACACACACACGCATATGTACATATGCATATAGTACATATGTCTATTTACTACACAATTGTTTGGGAATAGTTGAAATACATATAATTGTCCTTGGGTTTCAAGGTTTGCAGCTGTGTAAAATGTGATTCCTAGAATTTCTTTGCAGTTAAAAAAAATGAGATTACTTTTAGAAATATATTACTTGGTGCATCTATCACATTTTATTTTATGCTTACTTTATATAGGACACCATTCCACAATTTAACATCATTATTTGTAGTTCACTTACTGATCATAGTTGTGGTATAGCATGATGTGTGAGTGGAAGTTTTACGATCTCCTACCATATTCCTGGTTTGTTTTTTTGTCCCTTCCAGTACACTAAATAATATATAGAAGTACAAGATAATAGGACTAAAACAGAGTACAGATCAGGAGTTGACCCCACCCCAAAATTATTTTGCTTGTATACAATACTGACACTGGCTTTAACCATATTTAAAACAAATCATGGCTTAAAGTGTGTGAATAAATTTTGAATAAAAGCTGTTTTTGATACACACCAAAACCCCAAACAGAAACTCCAGATTCATTTGTAGATTATGACAATAGCAATTAACTTCATGTACACATACAATACATAATCACTTGAGATGGGAAAAAGTAGCTGCTAAACAGCTAACTAGTCCAAAAATATGCTGAATGATAAGATTGGCTGATAGACAGTATTCTCTTAGGACTGCAGAAGATCTGGTTTTGCTCTGCAAGTCCCTGATAGAAAAGCTAATGACATAGTTGTGGTGATGCCAGAAAGTAGACAGTCGTGTAGGACTATATATATGCAAAACAGTGGAAGCAGATAGTGGCACTTCCCCAAAATAAAATACACTGAAAATCACTTTGGACATGATCTTTTATACAATAGTTGTTTTAGAAATGTACTTTATCTGCAACTGTGCAAGGATACGCTATTATATATGTGCTGTTACTGTTTCCAGTTAAAATCTTAAAGAATTCCTTAGAGGCTCACTATTTGGTTTTTACCTGCTCTTATCTTTGTTTTCACCTTTTACATATAAACACTTATCTACATATATATGCAAAAGTCAAGGTTGTATTTGGATAGTTTGAAAGTAAAAAGGAAACTTTTTTTAAAAAAAAAATACATACAACCCACATTCCTTTCACCAATTGTAATGGAAATAACAGTTGGATGTCTACTGTAATTCTATTTTTCCCATCATTACGCTGACTTTCTTGCCAAGACTGTGCAATTTCAAAATAACTAGTTAAGGGAAGCCTTAGAGAACTATTCTTTAGGAATAGCATTCTAAGAATAGAGTAGTAATAATAATGACTTTTGTTAGTTTAACCCATAGGCTGTAACAATTTTTAAATATACAATTAAAATGATGGATTTAGGCAGAAACTACAACTGATAAAATACATGCACATATGCAAACAAAAGGGATGAAAAAATGTTAAATATGACTAAAGTAAAATTTACTTTTCAAATTTCCTCAGCAGATTTACATATTAAAATAACTATTTTAAACTATTTTAAAGGGTAAAATAAGTATTTACTCTTATTTTAATGAGACTCTTCTCTCTTATCTAAATTCATACTTTAAATAAGACCTGTTAAAATCAGTGGGATGTAAATTTGTCATGATTTACTTTAAATCACAAAGTTCAGTGGGTTTCCACTTATGTATTACTAAATTTGTTTCAGCCCAATATACGCATCCTTTTCTGCAGATTAATAGGACCTGACACATAAAAATAAAAATCATATCTGGCCCGTAACACTTAGCACAGTGCCTGATACAAGATTACGACTGCCAAAGACAAGCATGAAAATAGAATATTTAATATTTGTACTTTTATTACAGAGTTGAACCTAGTATTCATCTCCATTTACTATTGCTGCTTTCAACATATGCTTTCTGTTCCAGGGGAAACTCAATTTGATTATGTATTAGATTTGTATCCCTATTTTTTGTTCAGGAGTTTAAGATGGCATACATAGCATTCTCCTATTTCCCCCCCACAACAACAATTCTGTGAGTAGTTCGAGCTAAAAGAATGTGACTAGCTAAACACCTCAACATGAGTTTTTATGATTGAGATGAAATGAGATATCCTGGTACCAGTCCAGCCTCTTAATCACCATGCCAAGCCAGTTTACCCATAGCCCTTACAACATAACCAGTCTTAGGCTACTGGTTGAGCCATTGCTAATTCAGCAATGAAGGTTCCCCCTGCAGAAGCCCTATCTGTCTTTTAGATGTCATAGTAATCATACTGAAGAGGCTGCATAAAGTGACTATTGCAGTAATATCTGTACAATGCCTAGCTGGGGTTGTGCTAAACGATTGGTAAATCATTATGAAGAAATCATGCAAATTTGCATGTTTGCAACATAGCAACATGAATTAATTAATTCAAACAAGCTGTGCTTTCGTAACATCCAATTACATTACTGAACTGACTTATTTTGGTCCTGCACAATAATACATTTTTGGATGGGAAGTTATAATCGTGCCACTGTAGCTTCACAACAGAGCACATAATTTGGATCTCTCACTGAAGAATTATCACTGAAGCATAGCTTTGGGAAAAAGAATCCTGAAATATATGAAATTATATTCATATATTTATATTCATGTGCAGGTTTATTATTGCTTGTCTGAGATGCTCATATTCAAGAGCTTAGAATACCATATTCAAAAATAGGTTAACTTTTTAACAATTCCATATCAGACCCTAGTTTAAATCTTTCTCCTTAACTTATGAAATAGGGCTTTCTTTAATAATGACTGATTACCAATAGTCCTGTAGATGTCAAAGCTTTAATAAAATCGAGTTAGACTTGCTCTAAGAAGCTTTCCCCTAATATAACAGCTACAGTATGTTTGGGTGAACAAACTCACTTGACAGAATGGTTCACCACGATTTACCATGAGTCGCTAGTGAAGAAGGCTATTGAAAAATTGCAGTTTTATGCTCATACAGTAGTTTTTGCACAGCATCCAACATGATTCCCTCAATTTGCTAAAATTCTGCTGTATAAAAATTGATCATGGTTGTATGTGATTCTTACAGATAGATTTTGAAAGTGCATTAGCAATGTTAAGGGGATTTTGGTCTGCAAAATGTTATTCCTATTTGAATACTGTATACCCCTATCCTGAATTGATGAAAACAGTTTCCTGTGTAGCTGAGTATCCCAAATAGATAAAGCTTCATGTCCAGCTCTTTTCTACACTATGGCTCTGAGTCTAAAGTCCATCATAGATAGTATTTATATACTGCTAAAACTCTTTTGTCTGTCTGAGGGTAACCTTCAGTTGGATGAAACGGTACTTTATAGAGCAGGGGTCTTCAAACGTGGCCCTTTTATGACTCATGGACTTCAACTCCCAGAATTCCTCAGCCAGGCACGCTGGCTAAGGAATTCTGGGAGTTGAAGTCCATGAGTCATAAAAGGACCGAGTTTGAAGACCCCTGTTATAGAGCAATAAAAGAGAAAGTCCCTTAAATGGGCTAATTTACAAAATGTGTGCAAAATCTGGGTCCCATTACTCACATGTGATTAAAGTTTGGCAAAGTTGTGGCCATTTCAGTGCTGCTGCATTGCTGTGGTCAGCTGTGGTCACATGATCATTTCTAACTACCTGCCAGCTTCCCACAAGGAAAATCAATAGGGAAGCCGGCAGGAAGTAGAAAGTCCTTGGCTGGCTAGTGGTAAGTAGCTGCTGTGAGATATGGAATGGAGTGAGGGATGTGCACAGGTCTGGGAGAAGTGCCATGTTAATCGGTGAGGGTGCTCAGGGGTGCTCAAGGCACTGCATGGATCAGCGATGGTACATGGAAGTGCAAAGGAGTGTGCAGTAGGTACCATGTGGGTCAGGGAGGTGCATGATGGTGCAAGAAGTGCACAAGAGGCAGCATGTTGTTCAGATAAGGTCCATGTGGGTGTACAAGAGGCACTGCATGGTTTGGGATGGTGCAAGGGGGTGTGCAAGAGGCATCAGGTGATTTGGGGAGGGTGTGCAAGGAGTTGAGGGTATGTGTGAGAAGTGATGCGAGAGTCAGGAACTTTGATTGGGATTGTGGTCTGCAGAGAGTACATGGGGATGCAAGGATGTGTGTGAGTGTCCACAGGTAAGTGGCATAGGTTGGGAAGGTGTATGGGAGTGTAAAGGACTGTGCAAGTCTGTGAGGGAGGGTGTGCAGAGTGCAACATGGGCGTGCATTGGGGAGGGTGCATGGGTTGTGTAAAGTTGCAAGGAAAGTACAAGGGTTGGAGAGGCTGTGTAGGGGTACATGAGTTGTAGGTAAGAAAATATCTCTGAAGAGATGATCCAAGAGGTCATGAGTTGTCTATTGTTGATATGTACTTAGAGATAATTTATGTGAATGTAATCTAAAGCCAGTAATTCAGGAGGAGTCTCCAGTTGATTTAATTAATAAGGTATAGGCTGCATCCTGTATCTCTGTCCCCATCTACATGAGGAAATTAATGGTTTCATGTGCTGCGCTGTCTTCTGGAGCTCTATTATCCTATGCCAGGCAAGCAGTTTAAGATTCAATTAAGCTCTAGATCAGATGCCTGATTCAATTTCTACTTCGTTCAATAATTTTGATGGCTGATCTGTTTTTCCACCTGGTCAAGATTTGGTGCATATTCACTTTTTCATAATACATACCAGAGAAAGAATTTCATCTCATCTCATTCTTATTTCAGGAGACTAGTGGACTTGCTATGTTTATTTGTTTTTACAGTAACTGAGAAAATGCTGTAGGAGCATTCCTGCTCTTTCAAGCATCCTGTATGTTCTACAATGATTATCACACCATGGTGTCACTGCCTATGCCTCTGTCTTTTTCAATGCATATTATGGTTTAGTATGATTGGTTAATACCGATAGCAAAATGATTACTGTGATACACGGGTAAACATTTCTATTACCAAAAGGCATTTATAAAGCATGCTAAATGATATACACCACATGTGTGAGTTTCTTGGAAGAAGAGGATACCATATATGTTTGAAGACTTGCTTTATGGAAATGAACAATGCAAGCAAAAAGAAATTCTACAAGCAATTGCCTTCTTAATCTGTACTTGCATTCTGGAAAAACTCAGTTTCCATAATAACTCAATAGTTCTGAAAGTAAGAATGCTTACATTCTAGAATTTGAGCAATGTGCAATTGTCAAGATTTGTCTATGGAGATTCTCAGTCATTCAGGTCATGTTTGTCCCAAAGGTGCTTTTTCAAGAGGCAACTGGACTTTCTTGTTTTTCTTTGAAGATGTTTCTCTTCTCATTAGAACTTTTGACAATTGTCAAGATTATGAGTCAACTTTTTTATTTTTCTTTACTTCCTTATTCCATTTTTCTTTCTCTCCAATATATGGTTCAGTCCTGTGAGATACAAGGGTTCACCATTTTCTTCTTTGAAAAGTACAGCATGTCAATATCTAGAGAAACATCATGGCAGCAGATAACAAATTACGGAGTAATTACTTATTTTAGGAAACTCTGAGAAATTATTATTCATATACACAACAGGAAAAAAACCCCTCCATTTTGTGTCGATTGATGATAAGACTGGTTCCTCCCCTTCTTATTCATCCAATAAGGGGGTGGACATGTTTGCCCCTGATATGCATAGTGGCAGTCCTTTGTGAAAGGCTGTTCAAATAGTCACTGGGAATGTTGCCAGCACATGACTCAGTGGGGCAAGGAGGACAGGGCTGTACAGTAAAACATCTTGTCCCTCACGTAGTCTTTCAACATGTGACACGGACTGAATGAATAAATTCTGGGGCCAGAATAATTGTAGTGAGCTGCTTTATAGCTCCTAAATTCATAAAGAATATAGATGAATGAGACTTTCATGTCCTTATCTATTCCAGGAAACATCTCCACTCATATAACTCTATACCACAGTCCACTTAGATTATATATGTTTGAATTTATAGCTGTCGGATAGAGAGAAAATGGCCCTTACAAAAACACTCTTCAAAGTTTAAATTATACAGGGTGGTGCCTAGTTTTGTAAAGACACCCACATAATCTGTAAGCAGCAGAAATCCCAGATGAGTCAAGAAAGGAGGAATCAAAAAGGACGTGGTTGGGTGGAACAAGTCATATCTGACAGTTTCTGACCAGTGTACTTGCACAGCGGCATCTCTAGGTCCTTATTATCAACTCTTACTAATCAAACAATGAAACTGTATGTAAAGGGATCTGAGAGAAATAATAATGGCCCTGTTAATAAGAGAATATTTTAGTTTCAAACCCATTTTCAGTCATGATTTTGATATTTTTATAAAATGTAGGCTAAATGGTTATCTTTATTTATAGAAATGAAGACTTTCTCCTATTTTGTCATCTGCAGAATGATTTTCAATCTTGTTTTCATCTGGATGAAAAATACAACAGTGTAGGTTTCCTTTACCTGGGAATCAACTAGAGCTATGTATACCTCAGAATGCATCTCAGCAAACCCCGATCCTTTATCTGACTTCGGTCATTCTGGAGATAGTCCAGTCTGGATGCCTGAAATAGTTAGGAAAACATGCTTCACAGGAAAATGAAAAGCCAGGCATTTCTTTTTTTTTCTTTTTTTCTTTTCTTGTTTTCTTTAGACTGGATGAAATTTAGAGGCAAAGTCTCATGATGGAACAAATAATTTCTTCAAGCAAATCTGTAACGTTCACAAGCTATTGACAGTCATATATTCTATTATTTAAAATAACTAAAAATTCACTTCATAAGATATAGTTTGTTTACTTTAGCTTAGCATGGTTTATGCTCTGTTAAGCGTTGATGTATTGTGTATTAGCCAATCATATGGATTATTTAATAAGTCTTAGTTGTAACAACCATGATTTAATGCAGTATGTGAATTTAATCTATGTATGGGAGCTTCCCCAGAGAATTTGTATTTGAGAGTAAATGATCATAACAGTGAGAGTGTAGACTGGTTATAATGCCCCTTCTTAAATCTGGAAATAAATTTATGTCCTTATATATTTACTAGTGGGCTGTAATCCTCACAAGTTTACATTACAACTATTGCCTTAAATTTTAAGATGCAAAAGATGTTTTTTTTTTCTGGTTGTTTCAAGAGCCCAACATGGTTACGCATTAGAAAGCTCCTTAAATCTATTATAGCTGCAATAGAATAGAATAGAATAGAATAGAATAGAATAGAATAGAATAGAATAGAATAGAATAGAATAGAATAGAATAGAATAGAATAGAATAGAAGTTGGAAGGGACCTTGGAGGTCCTCTAGTAGTCCAACCTCCAGCTCATACAGAAGACCTTATACTATTTCAGACTAATGGCTGTCCAATCTCTTCTTAAAAACCTCCAGTGATGGAGCACCCACAACTTCTGAAGGCAAACTGTTCCACTGATTAAATGTTCTCACTGTCAGGAAATTTCTCCTTATTTCTAGGTTGGATCTCTTCTTCATAAGTTTTCATCTGTTGCTTCTTGTCCTGTCCTTCAGGGGTTTTGGAGAATAGGTTCTATTCGTGATGCAATGTTGTATGAGGGACATAAAGATAGGAGTTTATGGAACAATGTCTACATTTCATTCCTTGCCTTTCTGTAGATATCCAAGATTCTCTGTGTTATATTGTTTATATTTCTCAAGGTTCATGCCAATATGTGGTTAAGCAGACTTTTCTTTAAAAAACTTTCATAATTAGATATGTATGAATTTCTTTTGTTTCAGAAATAATAAACAGATGGGTCATCCTATTATATTTTTATTGTACACTTCTGTGGAATGTCAGGTATTGGGTCCACAGTTGGTAAGGTAGAGGAAATGTCCTACATTCACTATGTTTTTGTTTGTGAATTTTGGGTTGTATTAATGCACAAATGGGTCTGCAGCAGGTCCAATGGTCCCACTATCATATATGCCAAGCCCCATTGACTGTTATACATGTATCCATTGTAAAGGTTTGCATGGACAGACTCTTTGTATGTAGGATTTGATGGTTTGGCTCTGCAGATATTTCAACTCTCTGTACCAAAGAGGTATAACTATATTTATGTACCAAGATAGCATTAGATCTGAATCTCTGAATAGGGCTTTGGATTCTGGTTAATTAAAACAGAGAATCAGACCGTTGTAGAAATAATTTCACCTCCATATTTTCAATCACTTATGTGCACGTTCAGTTATTACCACAGAATTTCAGGGTTGGGGAAGCCTGGTAATGCCAGACCAATTGTTTTGACTACAGCTGCATGTGTTTGGCATGCTATCATTCCCATAAGAGAGAGCATTAGAGTCCTGGAAAGCACGTCTGAGCTGGTAATCATATCAAAAGGCAAACATTTCATGGCCCTGGAATGGGGCACTGATGAATGATTCAGCTTGTATTTTTAAGCAGCTGGTGCAGAAAGAGAGAGAAACCAGCTGAAGAGGCTTTCTTTCGAGTGGCGTGTTCCATTCAGTCAGACTTGGTCTCCAGATGTTTCCTGCATTTGCTTTGTTTTCCGATGAAGAGAGTTGGGAGGGGGAGGGGGAGGAGGAGGAGGAGTGACTCTGGGCTGCATTAAGACCAGTCAGACAACCGTATGAGCAAAGCATTCAACTCTTATATCTGGGGAAATCAGTCTGTGGCCTAGAGCACAGTTTCAACACCTGCCTGCCTGAAACCTACTAGAGAGGGGGAAGTATTTAATTCCAAACATGGCTTCAGTGTTTCCCACTCATTTCAGCATGGGAGCGTAGCAATTTATCAAAAATCATTCAAACATCCAATAAGAATTTACATGGCTGAAATTTATGCATTTCAGAAATTATCCTCCCATCGGAGGTAGCTAAATTACGATTTTGGAATGAATATTTTCCCCAGGGTATCAATTTAAATAGCAGTAGATAACACTGAAGAAACAAATTAGAATGCCTTTATTTTTATTGCTGAAGCAAAACAAACAAACAACAATAAAACTTTTGCGGTACAAGGCCACAGCTGGGCATGTGATTCTGCTACTTGACTCTTTATCTTGTATTATTGTATGTGCTCATATGCTCCCACCCCACTTTGAGTGCTGGAAGATTTGGGGCTTTATTATTGACCCAGAATTTACTTGTCTTATATGGAGATTAGGGATACTCAGAAAATGAGCTGATTATTAAATCTCATATAATTAGTAGATTTTGCTTTTCATCAGATTCTAGTGCAACTCATAATATCAGAGAATTTCTTGTGGAGAGGGAACTCAGCTCTTTGCCTTCTTTTCATATTCAGTACTAAAACAGACTCCTTTCTAGTTGGTCATAAGTTCTCATTTGCCTCTTCCTCCTGATTAGTAGTATTAGGGTAGCAATAAATATCCTCAGATTACTAAGAATATGCAGATTCAAATCCACAAGGTACATAAAAGCATGCAGGCGCACAAAGAGTGCACCTCTATGAAGCTCATTAAAGCAGCCACATTTTATCCTGGGATCAGGTGGCAGCATTAGAGAGCAGAGAAACTGAGAAAAGACGAGGTTGCTTTCAAGATTTGCAAATGTGCTCATTTATACTCCACTGATCCTGATATCAGGGAAGGATTTCCATGAGCTCAATATGCCCAGAGTTGCTTTGGATAGTAAGATGGATGGCATATAAAACAAACAAACAAACAAACAAACAAACAAATATTCTACCTACCTCATACACATAAAGAAGTTGCCAGGAGGTGACAGGGGTTGGTCCAGCGAGTTGCTGACTTTCAAAGTTGACTCTTCCTCATGATGTGGAACATTCATATAAAAGTTCAACCTGTGTTAAACCATGGAAAATATCAATTTCCTGTAGGATCACCTTAAATCCAATTTAAGTATGCTTCAGAAATGGCTGCCACCAAGAGGTGCCTCCAAAGACAAGTCTCCCTTGTTGTAACCATTCCCATCAGCAAATTGAATAATTCTCAACTTACAACTGCAATTGGGACTGGCTATCTGGTTGTAAGTTGTTATGGTCTTAGCACCCATGTGACTGGACACAATTTTATTACATTTGTTGCAGCAGTCATTAAGAGGGGCGCAATTCTAAGTGCAAACCCATTTTTCTGAATAGGCGTTTTTGCTGGAAAGTGGCAAAAAACATTGCAAATTGCAGTCATGTGACTGTGGGATGTTGTAACAGTTGTAAAAGCAAGCCCATGCCAAAATGTGGTTATGTGACTGTGGGGGAGGGGAGGGCATGACATTTTACGATGGCCAGACGTGCTTCACAGGCCCTTAGTAATTTCAAACATTCCTTAAGCCACCAGTTGTAAGCTGACACACAACATTCATTTAATGACCATTCAAAGTTACAATGGCACTGCAACTGCACATCCCTCTGGTCATATGGTCAAAATTCAGACGCAACTGGCATGCTGCAGTGTCTTGGGGTCATGTGATCATCTTTTGTGACCTTCTGACAAGCAAAGTCAATTTAACAACCGTATTACTATCTTAACAACTGCAGTGATTCACTTAACAACTGTGATAAGAAAGGTCATAAAAAGAGACAAAATTCATTTAACAACTGTCTAGCTTAGCAATGGAAATTTTGGGCTTAATTGTGGTCGTAAGTCGAGGACTATCTGCACATAAATTTCTAGCATTTATTTATTTAAATATACTAGTCACCTTTCTATGCTGCTGTGCGCCTAGTGGCTCTGAGCAATATAACCATTCCTTTTAAAAGATAAACACTGAAAAATTATAGCTGATATTCCACCAATATGTTATTCTTCTACAACAGGGGTGTCAAACTCGCCATGTCACGTGTCGCGATGTATCACAACTTTTTCCCCATTGCCGGAGCTGGGGTGGGCGCGGTTTTGGCATGACGCATCCGGCCTGCGGGCCAGCAGTTTGACACTCCTGTTCTACAACAAATAAGTATTTAAAACATTGATTCACATTAAGTGGCCTTCCAAATGCTACAGAGCTACATCTCCCAGAATCCATTGCTATTGTGTAAGTAAATTAGGAATGCTCGAAGTTGTAGTTCAAAGGCTCACACATTGGAGAAGTCCAACTAAATTGGTACAATATGCTTAGGCACTGTTTGCTTAACTATTCCTCTCTTATGGGTGTAATAATACTACTGCCTTGAAGAGCTGGGACAATTCGCAATATCCAAACAACCATTCAATTGTTTTACATTTATATATGTGGATTTCATCTACATACTCCAGTAAAATATTTTTTATAAAGTTTTTAAAAAATCTAAGAAGTCAGCCTTTTTTAAAAGTAGTATCTAAGGGAGAAATGAAACAACCTCATTTTTTTGTATGTTAACTCCCCCCATCTCTTATGTAAAACTATGTTTACATGTATGTTCGTATTGTGTTATACAATTAAAATAGTGAAATCAGTTTAATAGACACCAAAGAGATTAAAAAAGGAAGTGAAACATCTCTATGTAGTTCACATTTCTGAGTAAGTCTCCAAATGAGACTCCATTAAAATGCCTATTCTGACACAGAAAATGTTGTTCAAATCACTGTAAAATTGATAGAATGGATTTCCAAGAAAGCAATAAATAGTCTGGGTCTTGAAGGTCAACTAATGTGTTCATGGGCATAATTCAGCAATTAAATATCTTTAAACAAAGAGTGTTGTTTTTTAGAGAAGTGATTTTATATACACACTCAGCTGGTTTCAAATATTGTTCATCAAGCAAATGATTTTGGATGGCTGTTTGGACTTGTTTAATGTCTGCCTGAGTGTTATAACAGTAGGTGTAATCTGGAGGAAACACTGTGTCTTGAACAAAAGCTTCCAGTGCATATTTCTCATGGGGACCTTTATCAAGTGATTGGACAAAGGGTCTGTTCAGTGTCTGCCTGGATACATCTCTTAGTAACCCAGAAATAACCAGATAGGCTAATGGTACTACCATATAGCATCCTTTCTACTGTCTTCAAAGCATTCTACACCCTTCAAATCATCACTCTTCCTTACACTCTTATCGCCAAATGCTCACCATGAGCCAATCAGTACTCTTTTCAGCAACTCCCTGGAGTGCGTAAATATAATGATGGCCTCCAATGATGTGAATTCTGGAGTTGCAAAGATTTTCTCTCCATCATTTCACACTAAAAAGAATATTTAATAAAGAATAAGAGCAATCTTGACTATGCTGCTGTAATGAAAAATTATTATTTATTATATTTTACAATGTTTATTATCCACCCAAGTCCAAAAATAGCAGGCTTATGACATTGAAGTTTGTTATTAAAAAAAAGGATGTCCCAATGGAAGAGAATGTATCTCTACATTGACCTGAATGGTCCATGGTGCTCTCTGAGCTTGGTTGTTTTCTTGCAAATTTTTCATTATCAAACTAGGTAACATCATCACTGCTAAAGGATTTGCTTTCATTGTATATAGTAGGGGCTGCCCTGTCAGTGTTGGAAGTTCCTTGATTAGGCTGTAGTTTACTATTAGCTTGTTTGGCAAAGTTGGTAGTTCCTTGATTGGGGTATTGTTTACTTCTTGATTATCGGTCTAGTGTTAATGTTGGTGTTAATCTCTGCTCATCTGGGTATTGATTGCTGGTGAGAAGATATTTTTCATTTTTGACTTTTTTATTGTCTCTTTTGAATGGTGTGCAGATGTTGTTTATTTCTATGTGCCTGTTAATGGCCAATTTGTCTGAGTGCTGAGCTTCCAGGAATTCTCTAGTGTTTTTGGACTTGGTTTGGTCTGGGATGCTCAAAGTCTTTCAGTTGAAACTTTGGTTAGGATGTTTATTTGTTGTGAAATTAAGGAGTTTTCATCATGTCTTCTGACTGTTAGTGTTTATGGATGTGCAGTACTAATTTTCTGCCTATTTGTCTTACATAGTGGCTGGGGTGGGAGAGAAGACACAGGAGTGAGAGGGAGGAAAGCATTAAGACTTATTTGAACCTAGCACTGGGTTATTCATGAGAAGGGACAACTGCCTGCAAATTCCTCCAAAGTTGACAAAAATACTTTTCTTTATTTTGTTTCAAATAAAGCAGTGCAAAAAAAAAAAAAACTTACTTAGATTTTCAATGGAGCCAATACACTATTCTACCAATAGGTAGATCTCAGGTAAGTATCTAAATATTTTTGTGCTTGTCCTAAGCTGTATGAAATCTTTCCCCAACTAGTTTCTCCATGTGTTTCTCCAATTATTATCTCTATCAGTCCCCGCCAATACAACTAAGGTAGTAGTTGTGCCCCTAAGATAATGGAATCTACATCAAGAATATCTCAGAAGTGGGAGAAGTGACAGTGACCATTGTGTTACTGTTGAGCTTTTGCACCTGCATTTTTATTCATATGTTTTCAAACTCATCACCAGGACTTTGCAACCGTTAGTGGTTTCCTGTGTATACAAACTCAGAACATAACACTTAATGGTAAACACATCTTTCATGATTTATCCCTGAAATACAGCAAACTGTAGATCTTATTTCATTATTATCCCCTCAGTTCAAGAGAAGCCATCATTACCTGGTGCCTTCTGGTTGTGTTAGATTCCAATTTCCATAATTTCCAGCTATGCTAGCTTTGAATTGAAGGGATAAGAGATAGGGCGGCAGTTTGTGGAAGGCTGATATGCATACATTTCAAGTGTCATGAAATCAGGTGTCTTGAAATTAATTTATGAGCACTAACAATACAGTATTAAATAAGCAGTGCTATAGATTGGACAGCTGATAAGTAGAGGCTTCTAAAACTCATTATGCTGACCTATATTGTCTCATTGTTTTTGCTGTGCTTTGTCTGGTTTCTTGTGCTCAGCAGTTGTCTCATATTTAACATCAAAGCCCATTGGCAGGCATAGTTCATTTTCCTGTTCTTTGCCTAAGCAGTGTCTAGTGCAGGGGTCGGCAACCTTAAACACTCAAAGAGCCATTTGGACCCCTTTCCCACAGAAAAGAAAACACCGGGAGCCACAAAACCCTGCTGCTTCCCCCCCCAGCACTCCACCACTGCTGCTGCTTAGCCCCCGTCCTGCGCGGAGCACCCTGCCGCTGCTGCTTTCTTCCTCTATCTCCCCCGCGTGGAGTGTGCTCTGCCGCCGGTTTTCCCTACCTCCCCTGCATGGAGCGTGCCCTGCCGCCGCTTTTCCTTCCTACCTCCCCTGTGCAGAGTGCCCTGCTGCCGCTGCTTCTCCCTCCTACCTCCCCCACATGGAGCGTATCCTGCCACCGCTTTTTCCTCCTACCTCCCCCGCGCAGAGCGCCCTGCTGCCGCTGCTTTTCTACCTCCCCCGCACGGAGCACGCCCTGCTGCCGCTTTTCCCTACCTCCCCCACACGGAGCGCCCTGCCACTGTGGCTTTCCCCAGCAGCAAAGGTGGAGTTTGGGAAGCAGCAGCAGGGCATAGCCCAGACATGGCCCAGCAGCAAAGCTCGTCCTTCCCACTCAAGAGGCCCCCAGCGGCTCCTCGGCTCCATCCAAGTTGAAGAAAGCAGAGGCGCAGCAGAGGGATTGCTCTCAAACAATAAGAGCCGGGTGCGCTGCTCGCTCGTGTGCACCCGCCTTATTGAGAGCAATCCTGCTGCTGCGCCTCCGCTTTCTTCAACTCGGATGGAGCAGAGTGGGGAGGAGAATGAGGAGAAGAGCGGTGAGGCTTTGTGTCAGCCGGCTGGCCAGGTGAGGGGTAGGTCGGGCGATGGTGGCTGGCTGGCTGGGGGGATCATGGCCACTGGGGGGAATCTGACAAGCCTCATGGCAGCAGAATAGGCAGCTCCCCCCACCGGGCCCGTTTCCCTGGCTCTGTACAAGATGCTTGGCAGAAACCCCCCCCCGTGCCCCCGATCGGACCCACACGGTACCTTCTTTCCAGCTCCGACACGGTCCTCCGTCACTTCCTCTGCCGTGTGCAGTCTTACAAACAAAAGAAGCTTGTGGGCAGTCCCACAAACTTCTTTTGTTTGTTGGACTGCCCACAAACTTTTGTTTGTGGGACTAAAAAAAAGTTCAATCAATCAATTCCAACTTCGTGAGATCTTTTTTTTTCCGTGAGAAGTTGGAATTGATTGATTGAACTTTTTTTTTTTTTTAGGTGGCAGAGGACTGGGCAGAGGACTGGGAGACACAGCGGAGGGATGAAAGATCCGCATGCGGCTCCGGAGCCACGGGTTGCTGACCCCTGGTCTAGTGTTTGCCTGGATGTATTTGCAGATCTTTTAGGCTTTGCTGCAGTTCAGCATGTATTCATGCATTCACACTCATATACAAGACACATGTTTAGGTCCCTTAGTTTGTGTGTGTGAGCCTGCTTTTCCAAATATGTACAGAGTAAGTGTGATTGAATTCAGTGGAATGTATCTCTAAGAAACACGAATAGGATAGGTCTGCTGAAACTTTACATTAACTTTTGTTCATCATCTGGTTAAGGTGAATGTGAAAATATACAATCAGGACTGTTAGCCCTGACTGAATTGCATTAACTACCATTACTTTCAGGCCTTACTTTTCTATTGCAGACCATGCTTCAGAAGCTTAAAAATACTGCATACATGTTTCTCAGCAATTTTTTTAAAATTGAACCTCAAAACTAGGATACAACAATAAACAAATAACAGAATTATTAACTTAAACATCACCAGAAACCCATCTGCAAATGTAAAAATAGTTGAAGAAAACATCCCACCACAGTAGCCCAGCTATAAGAGCCTCCTTTTAAAAGGCGGTGAAATTTCTTGAGGAAGCTAACATTATTATTAAAGACAATGTCATCTTAGGCACCATGTTGAAAAAAATTAAAAAATTATAAAGGGGAAGGCAAGCTTGGAGTATTATCTTAGCTTGATGGAACAGTCACTTGTACATAAATGAGTTCTGACATATCATCATCATCATCATCAACAACAACAACAACAATTTATTTGAAAAGCACATGGGAGAAGTTGGTTCCAAACCAGACAGATGGACTCACACGTAAGCCACTCTCAGCTTGCTTGAATTATTTTCTTTTGGACTTTGAAACAGGAGCGGACTTGCCTCCCTGCCCCCTCCTCACACCAGCCCTGTCTGCGCCATTCTTATTTATGACCTGTTGGGGGATAAAAGAGGCTTGTTCACTGCGACACATGCAACTGGTGTGGGGGCAACTGTTGCCATCTGTCTAGTTGGGGAGCTTAGAAGCAGGACCGGGGAGGAGGCCTTTTCCTTTTGTTCCTTTTTTCATGCATCACTAAGCTGCACCTTTTGTCTTTTGGGGAGGTGGATGAGGGTAAATGGGCCAAGGGAGCTTGGGAGCAAAGTGGCCTCTTTTTATTTGGGCATTATACAGGTCAGGGCAGCAGAGCTTGCTTGCATCTCCAGGATTTGCATGTTGATGTCTGTGTGCAGAAGTGTTTCAAGGGCTTGCTGCTGAATGGCAAAACTCAATCCTCATTTCCTAGCCAAGCCATATCTGATGCTCCCCTTTCTCATCCATCACAAACTCTGTCTCTGATTCTGTGTCCTGAGATGGCTTGAGGGGTGAGCTTTTAAAGAGGGTAAAAAAAAATAAATCAATCGTCTTTGCTTTTCTTTGGGGAGGGTTTTTTTTTTTTTTTTTTTAGCCTGTTTGTCTGGAGAAGATTGGTTTATTGGATTCATGCACTGCCTACGTAGAATGATACTGTGGGTCTGTTGAAGAATGAAATCAACCAAGGAATGGGTCTGTGCAGAGCAGATTAGTCGACTAGATGGGTGCGCTTAATACTAATCATCCCCTAACAAAGTCCCTTTGAGGCTGAAGGCAGTTTCTTCCCATTGTACAGGGGGGAAATGAAAGTGAAGTGCCCAGGACTGCCTATACAGTAACTAGTCAATTTAGCATGTCAACACCCTTCCTTTAGGTGGTTCCTTATTTGGTGACTATAAAAAGAGTGAGTAGTCTTTAAACACGGCAACAATCTTTAAGCATGGATTGCAAAAAAATTGCTCAAAATAATTTAAGTTTAGAAAGTACATGGGTGAATCATGGTAGGGAGATGTACTACATATTATAAAGAAAAGCACAGAAATGATTGCTCAGGTTTCACCATCTCTTTCACTAAGGGAGTAAAAGATACAGCCAGCCAGGAGGAAACTGCCAGAACAGAAAGGATAACTGGGTGGCTATAGAGAAGAAGATCCTATGGTCTAGGTCTGGACAAGCAAGAAAAAAAAACGAAATTAACGATTTGGCTTATGGGTAAAATCTTTTGTGCCATTAACTTGTTGCTCTTCCCTGTTGCTCCATCTTTCATTGTCCTACCTTTCTTCTGTTGCAATCTTCTTCTATCTGAAGTCCTCTGGATGTATTTAACTGCACCACCTGTCCTCTAGAGCAGTGGTTCTTAACCTGGGCGATATCGCCCCCCAGGGGGCGATTTCATTTTTCAGGGGGGCGATGGAACGAAAAGGGGCGACGTGGGGGCGAAGGAACAAAAAGGGGGCGATATGGGGGCGATGGAGCGAGACGTTTTGGGGACACTTTTCAGTCTTCCCCTGTGGCTCCGAGCCTCCTCCGCCATTTTCAGAGAGAGACAGAGAAAGAGAGAGGCACTTGCGCTTCCCCCCCCTCTCTCTCTCTCATGCAGGGCTCCTGATTGGCCCTGCGCCCGGGTGCCCCGCCCCCTGGGAGCAGCGCGGCCACGAAGTCCCTTTCCCTGGCTGGCCCCATCCGAGGTGCACATGGCCAGCCCTCCTGCAAGCCGCGGCCCCGAGGGAGAGCAGCCCCTGCGATCCCCAGCCACCGGGACCGTTGGCCCAGCTGACCGGGAAGGTGCGCCGGAGTCCCGACTGCTTTGTTGGCGAAGGTGAGGTGAGCAGAATATGGGGGGGAAGAGGGGGCCGTCCCCGGGCCGCTCCCTGGGCAGCCGAGCCGGCCACACTGTCAAGCCCCCATGGGCTCGACATTCACGGGAAGGGGGGAAGCATGCTCCAGGCGGCGGCCTACCGGCGGCACAGGAGGCTCCAGCATTGGTCCTGGCGGGAAGCGGATCGTTGCCCCGGTTCTGACAGAGGACGCCGGTGGCGCGGGAGAATGTTTGGCGATGCAGCCGATAGGGGGGCATTCCGCGGATGCCCCGCGGCCCGCGACTTGAGCCCGGGGATGCCGGCAGCGTGAGGGGAGGCTTGGCAACGCAGCAGACGGGCAGGGCATTCTGCAGATGCCCCGCGGCCCGCGGCTTGAGCCCGGGGATGCCGGCAGCGCGAGGGGAGGCTTGGCGATGCAGCCGATGGGCGGGGCGTTCTGCAGATACCCCGCGGCCCGTGGCTTGAGCCCAGGGATGCCGGCAGCACGAGGGGAGGCTTGGCGATGCAGCTGACGGGGGGACGTTCCGCGGATGCCCCATGACTTGAGCCCGGGGATGCCGGCGGCATGAGGGGATGCCGGCGGCAATGCAGCGGGGCATCTGCAAAACGCCCTGCCCGTCAGCTGCGTCGCGAAGCCTCCCCTCGTGCCGCCGGCATTCCCGGGCTCAAGCCGCAGGCCACGGGGCATCTGCAAAATGCCCTGCCCGTCGGCTGCATCGCCAAGCCTCCCCTCGCGCCGCCGGCATCCCCGGGCTCAAGTCACGGGCCGCGGGGCATCTGCAGAATGCCCCGCCCATCAGCTGCATCACCAAGCCTCCCCTCGCACTGCCGGCATCCCTGGGCTCAAGTCGCAGGCCGCGGGGCATCCGTGGAATGCCCCCCTGTCGGCTGCATCACCAAACATTCTCCTGCGCCGCCAGCGTCCTCGGTCGGAACCGGGGCAACGGTTCGCTTCCCGCCAGGACCAACGCTGGAGCCTCCCGTGCCGCCGGTAGACCGCCGCCTGGAGCATGTTGGGGGAGGGGGGCGATGACAACTTCCTCATTGGCTCAAGGGGGCGATTCGTTCAAAAAGGTTAAGAACCACTGCTCTAGAGCCAGTAATAGCGGTTATTACCTCTGGAAGGGCATCAGATTTGGGGGTTAGTGCTTTTTAATTCCCTTTGCCCCAAACTGAGAATTCTTCAGGGAAGGGAACCGTCTTCTATAAAGTCTCCTGAGAGAAAGGCAACTTGTTATCTTGGTATCTTCTCTTTTAAATACTCTCAGTGACAGAATCATTTGTCACCGGCCAAACTGGCTAAAGTTAATGAGAATTGAAATCCAAAATGTGAAGGCACTATGTTGCTTGTCTTAGAGTCATGTATGATGATGTTATCTAACTAAAGGATGCTATAAGGTAGTCCTCACTTTACGACCATAATTGAGGCCAACATTTCTGTTGCTAAGTGAAACATTTGTTAAGTGAATTTGCCCCATTTTGTGACCTTTCTTGCCACAGTTGTTCAGTGAATCACTGCAGTTGTTAAATTAATAACACAGTTAAGCGAATCTGGTTTCCCCATTGACTAGGCTTATAAGAAGGTTGCAAAAGGTGATCAGGTGACCGCCAGGACACTGCAACTGCCATAAATATGAGTCAGTTGCCAAGTGGCTGAATTTTGATCACATGACCATGGAAATGCTGCATTGGTCATAAGTGTGAAAAACACTCATAAGTCACTTTTTTCAGTGCCGTTGTAACTTTGAACTAAATGAACTGTTGTAAGTCGAGGATACCTGTAATATGAATCACAAAGGAACTGACTGCCAGTTAGATATATTTCAGGCATGATTGTTTATGTCCAAATCTCTTTTCCATTATAAATCTGAAGGTGACATGGATGATTTCCCAGTTTCCCATCCAGATGGTTAGTTTTAGCAAGGCAGTTGTATGATGCACCCTAACATGATGGAAAGCTGTTGGTAGTTCTATTTAGAAGCATATCACAAGACATGCAAACACAATATACAGTTTGTCAGATTTTCATCTAGCCCTTTCCCCATATCCACAACTAAGAAAGTTGAACTTGGCAAGTTGTACTTGCCAAGAGGTTTTTATTTTGCAGATCTCTTAAAAGCACAGACATTAGAAGAGGAACAGCTCATCTTTGTTTTAATTCCAGCTATATGGAAAAACCACGTGTATTACAGCACTGTAGAGCTGTGACCGACCAGAGCACATCCTTTGAGGAATGTACTTCCTATGGCCCTCTTTTTAATTTCATCATGATGAACACAATTATTTTTCCTCTAGTGATTATTTTTTTAAAATTTTCAAGGATAGCATGGTCTGAATGTACAATGGATTCCAGTAATCAGTGGGAAAGTTTTCACAAGCTGTTTAATAAGCAATGACTATGAAGCAGTGTGAGCATTATGATCCTTCAAACAAAATAAAGCCCATTGTCTGTCCAGACTGAGGGGGGGGGGAAAGCTAGTTGTCTAAATCCTGTCTTAATTCAGAGTCAGTGCAGATTGGGAAAACACTACCACTTAGATTCCACCCGTTTCCCCACTATGGGTTCTAGGAATGGTTAATATTATGGGCAAAAAGATATATAGAGGGTTTTTTTTTAAGTCATAGTAAGCCATATTGCACCTGCCAATGTCCTCACTTCTGTGAAGTCCCAATCATTTATAGCTATCACTCCATGAACTCTGTGCCACACATTCATTCCATATGCAAACATCTCCAATCCAGCTGCATTTCTGTCACTTTCTCCTCACCATCTGCAGATCAAAGACATGTTCAGTTTGGTGTTCTCTATGTGTTGTGAATTTGGAGCTTCAAGGTAACACCTTTCGCCAATTATTGCTGAGCCCAAATTAGCCAGAAGCCATCAATGCTCCCTGTATAAACTTGCTCACTGCTGAGTTTATTACCCCTTCTCAGCTTCCTGCTCCTGGTAAAATAGCATGCAGCCCTTCATCTTTTCTTGCTTAAAAAAGAAGCAAAACATGATTTTTAGTAAAATCCACCCCTGTAACATTCACATAGTCCATATGCTTGTCCATATATATGCATTTTTCTGGTGGTTTGCTAAATATTTTACATATATTCTGTCTCCAGCCCACCAACTTAAACTGTGCTGGGAAAAAAATTGGCATCTGGTATAATTTCCAATAATCTTCACCAGAAGTATATCGTATAATACATTGTAATAAATTAAATCAGAAGTGATCCCCATATAGATCAATGGGGCATTCAGAAAGGAATGGTTTAAGTTTGTCTTACTTACATTTTGTCTTAGGCTGGGGACAAAATGAAGGTAAAATTGTGGAACACAGCAGGAAAAAGATACAGCCAGGGCATACTTGTGCTATTATTACATGCAAGTGGAGAAAACAAAAACAAAAGCTCACAATTTGTGGAGTTTCCTTGGCAATAATTAACAAATAGAACTAGCCTCAGGTATGAAACCAAACTTTAAATTTCCAGATTACTTTTTCCTATAGTTTTATGTATCTATTTGAAAAGAATTTGACAACTGTGACTAATTGTGATCTTGCCCTATCTTCATCTACTGTGCCAGTTATAGCTTTTTCTAGAGTGGGAGGAGTTGCTCATAGTTACTCATGCCTTAGGCACCTTGTTTGAACTGTTGCAATGCACTTTACATGGGGCTGCCCTTGAAGATTACATGGAAGCTTCAATTGATCCACAATGCAGTAGGTCATGTAGTGGCAAGGAACTTGTGATTTCTCTACTGAAAGAGTTCCAGTTTTCTTCCAGGTGTAATTAAAATGCTAGGTTAGGTTTCCATTTGAGATGCTGACTTGAGCCAATTAGTAATCATATCCAATATGAATCTATGGAGTAGGAAGAATGATTGAGCTTCTTGGTACTGCCCCCAATCTTCGTGTTTGTCAGAAGGCTAAAATACTGTATGTATACAAATATACTGTACATATGGTAGTTCAGTTCCAGTTGGACTGGTGGAGTCTCTGAAGTGATGAAACCCTTTTGTGATCTTGTAACTTTGGCAAATGACTACCTGGTGATCTCATTGTTGTTTGAAGATTGTCTTTAACTATTTCTTCTTATTCAGTAGAAAATCACACAGAATTCAGTTAGCCTTATTCTTCAACGGGAGGCAGGAGTATTATGGTAGATATGTTCGCTACCTTGAGTTATTTATAAAAATAATAAAGGCAGGATACATAAATAAAATAAATAAGTGTATGCTCTTAACATTAGGGCATAGTACTTAACAGAGTATGGAGTATTGCAGTGTTAATATAATCCAGCCAAATATCCTTCCTCTGTGAGTCATTCATAGATCATATAGCCCTTGGCAGATATTTGATAGAGGGGAGATTATAATTACAACAGAACCACGTTAGCATGCCTGATCCTTTGATCTCCTAGATATAGCTAAGAACAACTGCATAGATTTGAATGAATGTACCATCTGTGTGATTGAAGTGTGTGTTTCTAGATTTTGTGAACAGTGTTTGCTGGGAACAGATTTTAGATTTTGCTGAAGGGTAGATGGGTTGGTGCAATTACCCCCTGCCTCTCTGTTAACCCTAAAAGCTAATCCTCCAGATAAGCACCACAGTCAGGACTACTAGCTCTACCTTTATTATAAGATGTATTGAATAGAATCTTGCGAGATGAAAGAATTTCTCCCCTCCTTTCCTTTTACTTTCTGGAAAACTAGGGAGAATTTCTTCTGAAATGTTTCCCATGCCCTCCTTTCTTCTGTGGGCTTTGATATATTTTTAGATAATAGTCGTCCAATCTATGGTTCTTCCTCCTGTCTCTCAAGGTCATTCCCACATACCATTACATTCTCTTCTGCTTCTTCCATTTTCATCCTTGTTTTTAAAAATGATTTTCTTACCGCCTAAACATGTTTTCATTTTTTTTAAAAAAAAATGGTAAGATTTAGATTGTTTTCATGCACAGTTGTTCGTCATCCTTCTTACCTCTATAAAACTATATTCATTAATTTTACCTTTTATTGTAAAATGACTTCTTTTTGCCTTTTACCTGACTTGTTTACATTTATATATATCCCAAAATAGCAAGCTTGGTAATATGTACAAAAACGCACTTATAGTTTTTACACTGAGCTGTCTTACATATGTTGTTGGAATTAAGTTCCATTAATGGGGTTTGGCAGTCCCTCAGGAAATGATACAACATTGCAGCCATGAAAATAATGCATAATGAAAATAATTATGTCTATAATCTTTGTTTTGTAAATAAACTATCTAAACTATATTAATCAACTCCCAAGTGTGGAATCTATTCTGAAGTCCTTTTATTTTTAGGTAAGCCAATCCATTTTTTTTAACCACGATGCCAAGAATCCCCCCTGTACTGAACTAATTTGGCATGCAACTAACTAGATTTGTTCTATGAGTATTGCTCCAGAAAGTTGTGAGAATTATAACAGAAATAATAAACAAAGATGCCAGCCATGATTTTTATTAAATCCTTCATTTATTAAAAAGACATTTAGGGTTTTTATGCAGGCACGTGCATGATTTGATAACTTGAGATCTGGATTTTGCTCGTATTGAAGCAAAAAAAGGAATTTATGCTCTAGGTTGCCTGTTTCCAACAAAATCCTTCTCAAGAAGATGACTACCTCATGGATCTAAGATCCAAAATAGCTATAATGGCCTTGTGTGCTCAATCTGGAAGGTAGCTAAAACAGACTGAGGTAATGGAAGTGGGAGAAAGGTTATAATTCTTTCAGCCATAGTCTTGAATGGCATATTCTAACCCCTACTTGCTCTCTGCAATGAGAAGAAACCTCCAATTGGGCCCAACAAGAGTTTTCTTCCTTTTATGAAGGGACAAAAGCTGGGCAAAAGATTAATATTGCTTTCCTTCCCCTAGAATCAATCCAGTTTAATACATACATGCAATTTATATTAGAGCAAATCATAGGAGAAATTCTCCATTTATTCTGGGCTTTGAAAGGAGTGTGGGTTTGTTTGTTTTTTGCAAGATACCTGGAAAGTTCTAATTTTTAATAAGCTTTTTGGCATGGTGCTTTCTAGTTTCTGTTTGCTGGTGTAAAATACAGAAGTATATTGATATAGAAACATGATTATCGGTTATTTCAACAACTCTATGTGTTGTATAGTGTGTCCTGTAGTGAAAAATATCTCTCTCACCTCGTTTGAAATACTTATTTATCTTGCTATGATTAATATAGTTTAGATAAATAATTTTTTTTCAAAAATTTTGATTTTTGTTTTGCAATCTGGTTAAATAAGCCTGAACTGATTAAAAATAATGTGTAACTATCATAAAGTTCTTTTTATTTTGTAAACTTCTGAAAATGACACACACACACACACACACACACACACATAAAATTACTGACTGAAAGGAGAAATAGTTGCTATAATCACTTTGCTGCAGGAATAAATAAAAAATGCTTGAATCAAGCAACCATCGCCTTGTTCTTCACTGATTAAATATGAATTACAACAACTTACATGGCTCCTTTTTACTTTGCAAACTGCTGAAATCTACATAGATGTAGGTTTTTATTGACTGAATGGGAAATAGCTGCTATAGTCACTCAGCTACAAAAACATATGAAAATCGCTTGAATTAAGCAAAGACCAATACTGCAGTTACAATATCTCCTTGTTCTTCTGTTGATTCTCCTTGCAATATGAAACTAATAAGAAGCCCCTTCCCTTCCCCTTCCCTTCCCTTCCCTTCCCTTCCCTTCCCTTCCCACACAAGAGGTGTCCAGATAGGAAATCAATAACTTATGATTTGTATCACCTCCCATCTTCATCCCATTCCAATAAACTTGAGGTACCTTGAAGAGGTGGAATCTTTAGAAGGCAAAAGGGTAATATAAATCCACCAAACGGGGAGGTATAGGAGGCAGGAACAGACTGAACCAACTATCAATTAGAAAGATTGGACATGTTTTTTTAGCCCTGGAGCCTCGTTGATTCTATCTCTCCTCCTCCTTTTTCCCCTTCTGAGAATGCTTTGGGTATTTTAAGGCTTAGAATCCTGGCTCAGCAGATATCATTGTAATCCTTGCACTAATCTCCACACCAGCTCTCTTCTCTGTCTCCTGTTTTAGTTCTGCCTGCCTTACTGACTACATCACCCTGTGCCCTAAAGGCAGCTTGAAGTATCCTGGTGCTAGCTGGCAGAGGAGGTGAGATCAAAGTCCTCTCCCTCCTCTCTCAGGCGCTGCCAGACACCCTCAATGAACTCAGCTGTTATTTTTGTAGGAATTATCCTCTTCAGCAATTAAGGATCTATTTCCCAACTCTCTCCTCTCATAAAGTTAACATATGAGAGTCGATGCAATCTCATCTCACTCCAATTTTCTTAGCATATTTAACATTCAGGGGAATTATAATACTGGAAAACAGGCTCCTGCCTTTCACCAACTCAGAATATACCCAGGAAAGATCAGGGTCTTTTCTGGTCCAAAATCTGTCTTCTCCCACATTTTGGTTGCTGTTTTATTGCCTAGGAAATGCACAGCTCTTTCTGGGAACTGGGACAGGGTTTTTTTGTTTTCGAAAGGAGTGATTCATTCATGTGTTTTACCCAACAAAACAACACAAATCTTTAGGGTGGATGGGCAAACTGTACCTTTCCGCAAACCTTTGCCTGTAGAGACCCTTAAAATTTCCTACAAAGTTTCAATTGTTAAAGTGCAAAGAAAACTATTGAAACTTTGAGGTGGGATCAGTCCATCAGTTTTGGGTTTTGACCAGGCCTGGTGAAATTCCTTGTCTTGGATCTTGCCAGTTCTTGAATATAGCATCTGGCATACCATCCAATGATCAATGGGACTGCTCAGCTTAAAAAAGAAAAGAAAACAAGAAGCAAAAGAGTTCATTTTCACTCTGTGTTTTGACCCTGTAGTGGATTATTACACTGGGTGCCTACTGATCAATGCACACAAATCTTTTCTATGTTTCCTAAAAAAAATTGCAAATTGATATATTCATCTATGTCATATTATAATCATGCCCTGTATATTCTCAGATAAAGAGAAAGATGGCAAAAGTTGGCATGACTTCCTCCTTTCTTTTATTTGAGGTAAGGGAAGATTGTTCAAAATAAATAAGAAAGTAGTTGTTCAGGCCTATCCTGAGAACTGTTTTTACCCATTGAGTGCATATGATTGTTTATCTAGGATGGAATGCAGAAACAAATCTGTTTTCCTTTTGGAAAGGTCTATTCCACGGGTCGGCAACCCGCGGCTCCGGAGCCGCATGCGGCTCTTTCAGCCGTCTCCTGCGGCTCCCTGTCCTCCGCTGCCATGTGCAGTCCGAAAAAAAAAAAGTGAGACTAAAAAAGTTCAACCAATCAATTCAAACTTCTCACAAAAAAAAACTTCGCAAAGTTTGAATTGATTGGTTGAACTTCTTTGGTTTGTGGGACTGCCCACAAACCTCTTTCCTTCTTCGGACTGCACGTGGCGGCAGCGGTGGAAGAGCCGGGAGGATGGCTGGAAAGGTGTCCCTTTGCCGTCCTCCGGAGGCAGAATCTGGGTAAGGAGCCGCGGGTGGGGGCGGCCAGTCTCGGGGTGCCTCTTCCCTGCCCGGCGGGTCTCCCCTCGCCCTGCTCCGCCGCCGCCTCTGCTAGCCCTGGGGGGGGTTGCCGGGGGTCTTGGAAACTTCCCCTCTCAGCCTGCACCTTTCGGCCATCTCGCGGGCGGCGGATCTCCATGGCCTCTTTCGCTGCCGCCACCACCGCCATTAGCATTGAGCGAGGCCGGAGACGCAGTGGCGACCGGGCAGCCGCGCCCCTTCGCCGTCCTCCCGCTGCCGCTGCTGCTGCTGCCGGTGGCGCTGAGTGAGGCCAAAGAGCCGCGCCCCTTCGCTGTCCTCCCGCCGCCGGCGCTGAGCGAGGCCGGGGAGGCTTTGGCGACCTGGCAGCCACGGCCCTTCCCCGTTCTCCCGCCGCCGGCACTATTCACGCCCAGCGAAGCCGGAGAGGCGGCGGCGACAAGGCAGCCGTGCCCCTTCCCCGTTCTTCCGCCGCCTCTCCGGCTTCGCTGGGCGCGAATAGCGCCGGCGGCGGGAGAACGGGGAAGGGCCGCAGCTCCCTTGTCGCTGCCGCCTCTCCGGATTCGCTGGGCGCGAATAGCGCCGGCGGCGGGAGAACGGGGAAGGGCCGCAGCTCCCTTGTCGCCGCCGCCTCTCCGGCTTCGCTGGGCGCGAATAGCGCCGGCGGCGGGAGAACGGGGAAGGGGTTCGGCTGCCTTGTCGCCGCCGCCTCTCCGGCTTCGCTGGGTGCGAATAGCGCCGGCGGCGGGAGAACGGGGAAGGGGCTCGGCTGCCAGGTCGCCAAAGCCTCCCCGGCCTCGCTCAGCGCCGGCAGCGGCAGCGGGAGGACAGCGAAGGGGCGCGGCTCTTTGGCCTCACTCAGCGCCACCGGCAGCAGCAGCAGCAGCGAGCCCCTTCCCCGTTCTCCCGCCGCCGGCGCTATTCGCGCCCAGCGAAGCCGGAGAGGCGGCGGCGACAAGGTAGCCGAGCCCCTTCCCTGTTCTCCCGCCGCCGGCGCTATTCGCGCCCAGCGAAGCCGGAGAGGCGGCGGCGACAAGGCAGCCGAGCCCCTTCCCCGTTCTCCCGCCGCCGGCGCTATTCGCGCCCAGCGAAGCCGGAGAGGCGGCGGCGACAAGGCAGCCGAGCCCCTTCCCCGTTCTCCCGCTGCCGGTGGCGCTAAGCGAGGTGGGAGAGGCGGAGGTGACCGGACAGCCGCTCCCCTTCACCGCCGTCCTGCCGCTGCTCGCACTGAGCGGGGCCGGAGAGGCAGCGGCGAGCGGGCAGCCGGGCCCCTTCGCGGCCCCGGAGCAGAGTTGGGGCCGTTGCCTATCACAGTCACGCGGACGGCAGGCCTGGCTCACAGGCAAGTGTTCTCTGCGGTTCTTTTGCTGGGAGGGCGAGGAAGCAGCGGGTAAAGACAGCTCCGGAGGGAGGCAGCCCCGCAGCCAAAAGCTGGCGGTCTGAGCGGAGCGGCATGGAAGACCTACTGGTCAGCCCCGTCGGCCTCCTCCTCCTCTCTCTCAGAACCTTCCCACCAAAAGGCGGAAAGAAGAAAGTCCCAGAGAGGGAGAGCGCGGGCAGGGGGAGAGCAGTCTTTTCCGAGGGGAGAAGCCAGGACGGCAGAGTCGTCCATACCAGAGCTGGACGGGGGCAGGGCCGGTGCATGTCTCGCCTTAGGCTCCACTCTAATCAAGCCCCCTGTTTCGCGCAGGTGCGCGCGCATTATGCGGCTCCCAGTTTTTTTTTTTGTGAGGGAAACAGGTCCAAGTGGCTCTTTCAGTGTTTCAGGTTGCCGACCCATGGTCTATTCTAACCAACGTGGACTCTACATTTGAACGAGAGGTGTGGGAAATATGTATTATCAAATTAACCATTCATGTGTAACATTGCTCTGGGTGCTTTGGAGAAGTGGCATGTGAGCATGTGAAGCTTTCTTCAGTTCAGCAATACCAATCTACCCCTAGATAAGTTGAGGAGGACCAGCTATATATGATAAAAGCCAGAAATACTGGGCTTTTGCACACCTCTGCTTTCAAGCATCAGAAAAAGTGCTGGCAGAATGTCGTCTCTGTCTCCTTTCTCTCTCTCTCTCTCTCTCTAGTTCTAAAAGAACAGGCATGGCAGATGTTAGCTGAAGCACTGTTTCCAAGGGTAACCACAGGGGCCACATATACACGCTTCCAGCCAGCAGGGCTGGATTGATGTCTTTTCACTCATCACCCTTCTCATGCAGTGGGCCTGGAGTGCAGAAGGGAACAAATCCAAGCCAAGTGGGGACTCAGAGTGACTGTCCTCTTTTCCCAGGTGTCAGAGTAAAAAAAAAAAACTGCCAATGGTAAAGAGCATAAATGAGCCCCAGCCTGCCAGAACCTCGATCCCATCAAGTATCATCACCCAAGAAAGCCAGCTCAGAAAAGGATTTTCTGCAGGGGATGCCAGTGCTTACCTTTTATCCTCCAAAGGCCCCTTTTGGAGCCAAAGAAGAGATCACCTACATTTCTTTTTCACAGTCAAATAAAGCTCCTATCTTGATATTTATGGAGCAGACACTGCTGGTGCATGGTGTACTGTGCAGCCTGACAGATGGTCACTTCAACAAAGGGGAGAAGGAATGAATGGAAACTAAGGAGATGTGGAAATTCTTATTGACAAAGTCTAAAAATATTTCTTGGCTTGTTCGTTTCACAAAAAGAGCAGGAGGAATATTATATATGCTTGATGATTAAGTACCATTCCTGAGTACCACAGAAGGAAATTAGGTGAAGCACTTAGGAATGAGAAGAATCAGAGTTTAATTCTAATCTGTGTACTAAAACTATGATGGGATTTAAGTCGGGTTCCCGAATCAGATGGCAAAACTCCAGACGAAGGGGCCACAGTTTCTGGGGCTTCATTCGTGTTTCTCCGGGGGTTTGGATTGTATGGTAGCACAAGTATCTGATCAGAGACACAGACAAAGAGAGATATGTTACAGTACAAAATGCACAGCGCCCCTTGCAGAAGGAACATAATTTCTCAGTGGCTACAGGGAGCGGCGATGTGTTACTGAGCTTGTGTTTGCGGAAGAATCCACAGATCTTGCACTCCACCCCCACAGGGTGGAAAGAAAGCTGCTGGGCTGACAAGCTGTTGATGGATGGAGCCTTGCCCAACCCAACCCTGCAGGGTGGCCTGTTGCATCAGGCGCCTCCTCTCTCTGGAGACTGCCTGCAACAGAAACAGGAAAGAAAAAAAAAAGATATTTTTTTTCTTCTTGCCGCTCCCAGCAGACACCAAGTCAACTCAGCTGCAGCATCTTGGCAACAGTTATATGATTGGTTGGTTGGCAGAAGCCAGTGGGCCAATTGGGCTTCAGCACTTTGGAGGGTTAAAAGGGAGAAGCGTGATTTCTTTCTTTTTTCCTCCAGGGCTATGGAAGGGGAAAGGGGCCTTTCAGATTCAGCCTGATGGGCAGTTTAGGGAGGGGTGGTTGGCAGCTGCTTCTTGTCGAGGCATATTTTCCCACCTCTGCCCCACTTTTCCTAAGGCCTGATCTTGTTTCATTGAGCTATGCACGAAAGGCTCTTTCCTTCCTTGCTCTCCCACCCTTCTAAACTGTGCTGATGCAGCTAAATTGAGCCTCGATGAGTATAGCTTCAGCCAGCCTGGGATCAAGCATATATTTCTGTTCCAATCAATTTTTTAAAATATATTTTACTAAATTTCTGCAAAAGCTAAATATATAAAAAACAAGAAAAAGGGAACTGAGAAGAAAAAAAAACAGACAAGGGAAAGGTACAAAGCAATAAGAAAAAAAGAAAAGAAATAGAAAAAAAGGTAACTTCCAACTTTCTTTGATACAGTTGCAAATATCAAAAATATTAATCTTTTGATCTAAAATTCAATAATACACAGTATTTCTATAATAAACAATTCTAATCAATGTAATCCCACAATTAATACATTTTTCCAGTTTCCAGCAAAAAGCGATTTCTACATAGAAATAAAGCTAGACAAAGCCTTTTCTTTAATCAAAGTAGTTAATGTCATCTTCTTGGTCGGTCCATTAATTTCACCATCCATTCTTCCATTGTGGAAACCTTTAAATCTTTCTATCTTTGTCCATATAAAAGTCTTGCTGCCTTTATCATATACAAAAACAAAAACTCATGTTTTTTTCTCTAACTACTTATCTATCAAACCAAAAAGAAAAGCTTCTGGATTCAATTATTTCAAGAATTCTCTGAATTAAAGTACATATTTTATCCCAATAATTCTTAGCCTTTTCCCAATCATTTTTGTTTGTTTGTTTTTCATACAAAACAAACTAACACAATAACAGTGGAATGTTGGTGGGTATGGATCACTCAGAATGGAGAAATTAGTTTGGAGGGCTAAAATCCCAAAGAAGATAAAATTATGATTGTTGGGAATAGATTGTTTTTCTCAAGGCAGTTTAAAGAAGTATGTAACTCCAGAGGATTTTTCTCTAAATAAACTCAAACACATTATTAAACAGTATGTTTGTGAGCAGTTGAATATCTATGCTCTAACTAACAAGAAACAATGAGTTTTGGACAAAAAATTGTTCCAACTGCCCATATATTCTTCTTTGACAGAGCTATTAGGTTAATATATCATGGGAATATCTTAAACATAGTGCGCCTGGACCTCAGTAAAGCCTTCAGGAGGACGGCTTTTGACATTCTGCTTAATAAACTGGTTTAGTATGGGTTAGATGATAACTGCTGTGGGTTGGATTCACACGTGGCTGAATGTCTATATCCGAAGAGTGCTCATTAATGGAGTGAAGTGTTTGAGAGATGTTTCTGGGAACATAGCCTATCAATGACTTGGATGAGGGATATATTTATCAAGTTTGTAGGTGATAGAAAACCGGCAAGGATGGTTAGTACTTTAAAGCAGAGAAGGAACATTTAAAAAGGTCTAGAACATTTTGGAGAGTGAGTGAAGTGAATAAGATGGAATTTAACAGGGAGAAAGTAAAAGTCTGTATCTGGGTAGAAAAAGGAAAAGCACAAGTATAGGCAGACCTGACTTAGCAGTACCACATGGGAAAGAGATTCAGGTGTCCTTTTTGGTTGGGAGTAAAACATGAACTGACACTGGAATCCTGCTGCTAAAAAGACAAACATTATCACTGGGTGCCTTAATGGGACTATAGGGTCCAGATCATAAGAAGCATTTGTTCCAGTCAGGCCCATTTGGAAAACGGTGTCCCAGTTCGATGCCCTAGGCCTAGAGTTCAGAAAGGAAAATGACAAATTAGACTAAGTGACTCAACAAGAGGACTATCAAGATGGTGAGCAGTTTCAAAATCAAGCCATATAAGGACTGGCTAAATTTTGCTTACAGAAGAGAGAGTTGAGGAGAGATATGATAGCATTCTTCAACTATCTTGTCCCATAGAAGAGGGGCTAAATGTATTTCTGTTGCTGCAAAGTGTAAAGCAAGAAGCAGCTGGTTAAAACTACAAGGAAATAGATTCTGGCTAGATATCAGGAGGAACTTCCCTAGTCATAGGCCATTAGCCTGTGGAACATGCTGTCACATGAAGGAGTGAATTCTCTGCTGGAGGTTGTCAGAGATTAGATCCCACACTGAGCGGAGTTGGATTATTTCCGCATACATTTGAACTTTCTGATCTTAGACTTTTTCATAAGAAGTGGATCTAGAGAAAGGACTGGTTGGGTCGTCTGCATCTTGAGCCTGGATATGAGACTATGTCTGTAGCTAATATAATAAACTTATTCAGGTTAAGCTGGGGCACACTCCAACCAGGTTTCACGTGATTTCTTGAGTGGTGCTGGGAAAAGTCAGTTTAAAATGATTCCCTCTACTTCCTTCATCATGGGTCAAAAAACTTGTGAGAAGGCAGATTTATTTTAAGATTATTTTAAGAATTATTACAGATTTGTGTAATGATGTGTGTGATAATTTGCTGCTATAGCTATAGTTGTAATTCATGTAATCATTTGTGATTTATACAATGGTTTGTGACTATTTCCTGAAAAAGGAAAGGAAAATACATGAATTTCCTACTTACGATCCTGAAAATGGTTGCTGTTCAATCTACTACTTTTTCTCTGATCTTTACATCAGGCTCTCGTTTCTATGCATTGCCTGAGTTTTTGGATGTAGAAGACATAGAAGCCAGTTATGAAATATATAAACAACTCTTGCGCATTTTGTTGTGTGTGCATCTGTGTTCCTCAGGATTGATATGTGCTGCTTCTACTTTTTGGTTATAAATCTTAATATTTTGTGAAATACAGTTTATATCTCAGTTTGAACAGTGATTGTTTTCAGTACCATTTTCCTGATATCAAAACAGAAACTTGACACCAAAAAGAGATTCCTGAGAATTACTTTGCTTTCTTCTTCTAATAAAGATTTTGATAATGGCTAAAACATGGCAAACCTAATCATAATACACACATATATAAAACATATGGTTAAAAATGAAGTAAATTGTAAAATACTACTTAGCCAAAAACTTTCAAAGAAGAAGAAAGAAGAAGAAGAAGAAGAAGAAGAAGAAGAAGAAGAAGAAGAAGAAGAAGAAGAAGAAGAAGAAGAAGAAGAAGAAGAAGAAGAAGAAGAAGAAGAAGAAGAAGAAGAAGAAGAAGAAGAAGAAGAAGAAGAAGAAGAAGAAGAAGAAGAAGAAGAAGAAGAAGAAGAAGAAGAAGAAGCTGAGTTTAGTTTACATCCTTTTGAGCAAGTTTTGATAGGTTGGTCTGGGCCTTCCACTGACATATTTTCTACTTCCATGACTCTTATCTCATTCTGAGAAAAGAGCTGTCCTTGTGGGTTGCCCTGAAGCAATGCTTTTTAGGGCTTTGTCATAAGATTGTTGATAGTCCATAGTATTAAGATGAGGTCTATCCACAGGAGATAAGGTAGCTTCAGAATTTAGTAAATGATGGGCAGAGAGAAATCACCATGATTCAACAGAAGGGAGAGGCCAGGACACTGTTTTGTATAAGCAGGAAACAAGGAACCAGCCTGCACTGGAGTGAGTCTAGGATTTATGGTTTTATTTACTGAAAATCCTATAGGCTGTGAGTTGGTATCTGTTGAGATGTTAATGTAAAGATCTCAACAGATAGTAAATCAGTTGCATCTCAGAAAATCACAATAAGCCTCCAGTGATTTCATTCTAAGGCAGGGGTGTCAAACTGCTGGCCCACAGGCCGGATGCATCACGCAGAAGCTGCGCCCACCCCATTGCCGGCAATGGCAAAACTGTCCCGATACGTTGCACGACGTCATGTGACATCGTGAGTTTGACATGTCTGTTCTAAGGAAACAACTCAACTCTCAGAGCTGAATTTCTTCTTACTCAAAGATCTGGAGTGTGAAATCTCTTTCACTGATAGTAAAGTCATCTCTACACTACATTGCTTCCTACAACTACTCCAACCTTTCTGAAGCAAGCCTTTTGAAAAAGATGGCTGGACCACAGTAGCACTCCTCTCCCCCTCAACCCAAGAATATTACTCATCTGTTTGCTTCTGCTCTTGTATTTAAGCCAAAGTGAAGGCCTTAGAGCTAGAGAGTGGCTCAGAAGAGGAGGAGTCCTCTACTAGAAACATGTACATTTTTGTGCCGGGGTGTTGCCTACATTCTTTTGCTGCTGTAAAATGTGTTAGTTTTGTACGGGATCTTAGCGTTCTAAGGCAAGGTTCTGTCCAAGGAATTAAAGCAAGAGCATGTTGGGTTTCCCAGCAAAGGAAAAGGGAGGATGGCACCAGCAGCTCTAAGAAGCTGCAATTTTACTTGAAGCACAAGTAGTCTGTGACACAAATGCTCTCCCACAACAGCATATTTCCCAGCCTACTCACTTAGCTGAATGCAAGCTGGATACACTGGCACTCTAAGTAATGAAAAAGAGCAAGAAGCCAAATGTGATGGTCTGTTACTAGTAGTGATTAGGAATGGGGGGGGAGAAACTTTATGCAACTTTTAAACGCCAGTACAGATGAGATTTTTTCCTACAACTCCATTATTACAGTTCCAAATCTTGCTAAAGTTAAAGGGGGAAAAAGGATACATGGCAATGCACTTCTTGTGGACAGTAACATATAGGCAAGGTCCTAACATGGCCATGGCCAAGCATGTGATCCATATATTCCTCACTGAGTTCATACACACTAATCAATGTTTTGTTTAGCCATGGTTTATTGACTAAACCACTATGGGCTTGTATACAAATATAAGTCAATACTCTATTGGTTCAGTTTACTAGAATGACTGCAACATGCAAAACCATAATCAAAGAAATGCACAAAATTATAACACTATAATAACATGAACAATGAATTTGATGATGTAGCTGCTGACATCCAACTTGTTTGGGGCAGTTTCCTATACCTCCAGATTTTTTTATCCTTGTATAGAATAAAGCCAATTTAAAGCTAATTTGGGAAGATAGCAGTGAATTGACTAGCTGTCTTTTTATTAGATCCACTAGGTAAGCTTCCTCAGATTGATATTACACCTGTGTTGGGAATAGAGCATCTACAATTCCCAGTTAACAGAGCTAACTAATTGTTAAAATATCACAGGCAAGTTTTTATCTTGCATTCAGAAAAAAAACCATATAGGTGTTGGATGGCCTTTTTCCCCTCACACACAGGCAATTGATTATTGTCTGTAAATGATTCCAAACAAAGGAAATAATAGTTGTTGCAAATCAGAAGATTGAGATTGCACAAACTTTACAAACATTAATGTGGCAATGGGGCCCAACTACAAATTACACATAAATATGTGTAAAAAGAGCCCAGATAATATTTAACATGAGTGAAAAAATGAATGTAATTGAGACAGCTGATACTGGAAATATAGCAATGGAGGACATGTTTAATGTCTATCCCATCCACAATTTCTTAATTTAGAATTCATTTATCTTGGTGTTTTTATTCTGATGGCACTTGGAATGTGGAAAAACACACATGTGGAAAAAAAACATTAAACATTCACTGCTGTCTCTTTGCTTCTTGAATGTCTCTTGAGTCTCATATTCTTACTTTACTTCTAATACAGACAGGATTGAGGTGCTATTGGCCAATAGGAAAGTGGGATCTAATCTGTTCTAAGTGGGGCTGACCTTTGTTGGAAGAACATGGCCTTAGTCTATGAATACTCCTTGCCCATCACTCTTTGAGAATCCTCAGGTGACAATGGCAAGGAGTGTATTTGCACAATTTCATTTACAGAACCTAGAGCCAGTCTTATTTGCCTATGCCGTGGTTACATAAACATAGACTTCTGCAGTGTATTCTGCCCAATATAAATTATTTTATGAACCAATTATCATTGCTCCAGAAAAAAAACCTATTCCTTAGAGCTTCTTTTATGCAACATCATTTGGCATGGCCAATATTAATAAAGCACCAGGGGGAAAAAGAGCATTTCCTTCATAAGCAAAGCTGCCTTGCCTACTCAATTATTCCTGCTATTTTTCTGCTTGTGAAATAGACCAGGTGTATAAATGCCACGCATCTTTCTTTACCGCTAAGCTATTTTGCTTTTGCTGCATCAGGCAAAATCAGCTGTGATCCTAGAATTTATTAACATGTTTCTGTGACCAGGTGGAAGACCCTACCAAGCCATTGCTTTTGAATGACAACATTGACATCTTGTGGCAGAAATGAAGAGGTTTTGAACTGAAGATGGAGATGTGACATACTGCTCATGATTCTTTGAATGTTAAAAGGAGATGATGGGAACTATGATCTAGCATAGGTCCAGTTTGAAAATGGCTAGAATATACCGGTTGGGGTGGTTGAAATGTATATTTAATTTGTACAGCTCTGGATATTCTTTCCCCCCCTTATTTCATATAATTTTATTAACTATTTTAAAAGAGATAAAAGCTAACAAGAATTAATGCAAAGTAAATAAAAAAGAGAAAAAAAAGCAGAGAAAAAGTAAAAAAAAAGCATAAGAAAGAATGAAAAGAAATAGAAATAGCTTCCATTTTCTTCACAGCAATTGTAAGTATAGTGCAAAATTACCTCTTTAATGGTACAAAAATCCATTTTTTCTATTTTTCAATCATCAAAACCATAAATCATAAGTTCATTTTTTTCTTCCATGCAAAAAGTATATAAGGGATTTTGGGTCAATAAAAAGAGTAGATACTGTCTACTGTCTTTTCTTTAATCAAGGAAGTCAATTTAGCCATTTCTGCAAGTCCCATCATCGTCACCAACCAGTCCACCATTGTGAGTAGTGCCAAACCTTGTCATTTTTGTGCAGACAATAATACTGTAGTCTGGTTACAATTATCCTGTAGGTCTGTAGGTCTCCGATATTTTTTTTCACTTTTCTCTTTCTGTGCCTTTCAATCCACATCACAATCTACATCCCCATAGCAACAAAGCATCACAGTCTGGCTCATATTACCTTTATCTTTTGTTTTATTAAATCTGCCAATCACTTACACACTTTAGTAGTAAACATTCCCATGAAGGTCTGGTCCATTTGTCTAGTTTAATTCAAGTTTATGCAAAAGCACTGTCACCAAAAGTAAAAATAGTACAAATAAAAATAAAACTGTTTCCTTTATCCATCTTAAACTTTGTTAAATTATTTTTTTGTCAAAAGTTCTTGGGTCTTTAAATCTTCAAAGTCTCTTTTTTATTGTAATCCAGAAAAAAAAGTTGCACTCACCAAGAGCAATCTTATCTTGCCACGAAGAAAATCTCTTTATCTGTAGACTGATTAAATGAAAATGTGGTTAAGAAATTAAATTGGCTTAATTTATTGTGCATATAAGCTACATTACAGTTGTGAGCTTAGATGGGATCCTGTGACTCTTAGCTGTTTGATTTATGAGCCAATTACAAAACCTTCTATTCCTGCAGTTTACTCATGAGGAGCAGCTGTCCAGAGTACAAGTGAACTATTTCATAATCTCTCCTTCATCCAGATACATTTTGTCAGCCAGCATCTGCCCTCAAATCAGCTCTGTCAGCGTCACTGCTTCTTCAGAGACATCAAGTCCACCATAATCCTCACCAGAAGCCCAGCAATGGTTAGAGTTCTAATGCTGGATTATCAATGAATAACGTCTGAAGGAGAATCATACCTTCAGGGACTGCAATGTAATTTCTGAAAGACCCTACATCAAAGGTGACCAACCCCCAGTCAATGGACCTCCACTGGGCCGCAGCATGCCAGAAACTGGGCTGCACAAACAAGCGAAGTCCCATCCACAGGATTCAGGCAGCACACGAAACCATGCTCCCTCCGGTCCACGGAAAAAACCCTTTCCACGGTACGGGTCCCTGGTGCTCAAAAGGCTGGCTGCTGCTGCTCTACATGAATAAAATTAGTGTGTGCTACATTATCTAGAGGGCAGGGCTTTTCAACCTTTTCACAGATTGTACCACTTTTAAGACATGACAATATTCGAGTACCACCAATGCTTAGCAAGGTGTCAAAAACTTGATGACTGAAAAAAAAGGGCGGGGTTTTGGGTTTTACTGATTAGATTAATTTGTTGTTATAGAAATGGCCAGTTTATACTATTATGGAAAATAAAAAGTTGAGGTTCAGTGTTAAGGCTTCATTCTACTGCAACAGAGGAAGTCGGAAGTCAATGCCTTTTCTTTTCCCCTTCTCTCCCTCACTTTTTTCCCCCTTCTTCCTCCCCACTGTGTCCTACTGTTTTCTTTTGTATTTTTGTATTTTATTCCACAGACAACAGTACAGCAAAATTGTCAAAATAGTGGCTGTGATCAGAGCTCCTCTGTTTTTTATGTGCAACAGCTTTAGGTTTTAGGAACAGAGGTAGCTTAGTTACTTTTCTATTAATACATAATCCTTAAAAGAGCTCTCCTGTAGGGACCCTGCCATGGTCTAATTCAGACTGGAAGTATAGCAAAGGAAAATATTTCCTCCCACTCTGCTTTGTCCTGTTTTCCCTACTGGAAATGGCTGTTTGCAACACACAAGGAAGGGATACTTTCCCAAGAGCTCACAATTCAAGAATACCAGTGTTAACTTGGATTGCCAACAAAGTTCTGTCTGTGACAAAACAGAACACAAAATTGCTTTCTCCTTTGAACTGGGGCATTTCCAACAAAGTTGCCTCTCCTTCCTTCCTTCCTTCCTTCCTTCCTTCCTTCCTTCCTTCCTTCCTTCCTTCCTTCCTTCCTTCCTTCCTTCCTTCCTTCCTTCCTTCCTTCCTTTCCTGCTTTTTTTTGTTTTTAAGTTGCCAGAGGCTCCGGGCAGAAATGCCAACAGGCAGGCAGCAGTGGGCAGAGTCTTCCCATTTTGACCCCTCCCCCCTGTCATTGCCTTTGTGTGGCTCTCAGCTGACCTCTCCCAGACCTGAGCATGTGTGTGTGTGTGTGTGTGTGTGCGTGCGTGCGCGTGGGGGGGTGTATCAGCCCTTGCAGTCCCGTGCCCTCAACAGAGACCTTTTGCGATGGCAGGCTGCAAACTGATGGAAGCTCTTTTTTTGGAGTACTTGTTTCTTTTTCTCAATGTGCCGCCGATTGCATCGCGCCTTGCCCCCCTCAGCTCCCACCCCCAGCGGAAGCTGGAAGGCTGCAAGAAGCTCCCATCTGTTCGTTTCCTCCCCAATGTCACAGCATGGGGCTGCAAGGATTGAGACCCCCCCATGCGCATACACACACACACACAAACAAACAAACAAACAAACAAACAAACAAACAAACAAACACATGCACGGATCTGGGAGAGGTGAGCTGAGAGCCACGCAGAGGCCCTTCAGGCACAGAGGCAATGACGGGGGGGAGGGGTCAAAATGGGAAACCTCCTGCCCGGAGCCTCTGGCAGCTTAAAAAAATGAACCTGAGAAGTGCTCAGAGTGCAGTCCCCAGGGATGCTGGGCCCCGTGTGCTCACTGCTGCTTCCTGTGCACACGCCCAGGGGGTGGGGTGGGGGCAGGGCTGAGGTGGTGAGGCGGCCTGTCACTGGTTCCAGGGCTGCTCCATGGATCTAAGGCTGAGCGTGTTCTGGCTTTGATGGTAGCTACGAGGTTGTAAATCAGCACCCGGTCGGCCTGGGCTTGTCTCTTTCTTTCTGAGCAGTCAGCAGGGATGGTCACCAGAGAGCAGGGCGGAGACAGCCCCTCGCTGGCCCTTTCCTGCCAAAACCTCCTCTTTTTATATCCTTTCCTCTCCCCCCCCTCCTTTTCCGTGCACCTCCAACTACGCGCCGCTTTCGGAAGCGCCAATCAGATGGAGCCCGGCGCTGATCCTGGGGCTTCTGCTGAACCCCGACAGCCCTGCAGAAGTGCCGATCAGCTTGTAGCCACTTGTGCAGATCCTGGGGCTTCTGCCGAGCCCCGACAGCCCTGCAGCTCCAGCTGTCTCTCCCTCAAGTTTGTGAGATGCTGCCGCCACTTCAGCTCATTCCTCTCCTCCCCGCTACCACTTCTCTAGGATGGTCATGTACCACTTGTCAGGTGGTATGTGTACCACCGGTTGAAAAGCCCTGATCTAGGGGACATGAAAATAAATTATGCTGAACATGAGATTTTGATGCCCTTGTCCTTTGCTTGGGCATATCAGAAGAGTTGTGCATTTCTGAGCACAAAATACAGGCCATCTGTTCCAGAATTTTACTCCTTAAACTGAAATCAATGGAAAATCTGCACAAAAACTGCACATGATAGTACAGTCCTCGACTTATGCCCACAATCAAGCCCAAAATTTCTGTTGCTAAGTGAGACAGTTGTTAAGTGAGTTTTGCCCCATTTTTCATCCTTTCTTGCCACAGTTGTTAAATGAATCACTGCAGTTGTTAAGGTAGTAACATGGTTGTTAAGTGAATCTGGCTTCCCCATTCACTTTGCTTGTCAAAGATCATAAAAGGTGATCACATGACCCTGAGATACTGCAACCATCATAAATACCAGTTGCCAAGCAACCAAATTTTGAACACATGACCATGGAGATGCTGCAACAGTCATAAGTGTAAAAACTGGTCAGAAGTCACTTTTTTCAGTGCCACTGTAACTTCGAACAGTCACTAAATGAACTATTGTAAGTCAAGGACAATCTGTAATTTCACTCTCAAATTTGTAATTCTGCTACTGGTAGAAAAACACATCACCATCAATAATGGCCAGAAATAAATAGCCTTGCTGTTTGTGCTTAGTGTTTCATGTACACTATGCAATTCTTATTACAGTGTAGATAAGACAGTTCATCGCAGCAAGTATTCATCTTTGGCAACACAATTCAACACAAGTATCATCTAAAAGGCAGCTGTGTTTGTTTGCCATTATGGTGAAACATTAGCATTTAAATGTATGTTGTAAGAAATGCCATAGTTTAGCCACCAGAGGGCAACGTTAGATCACTGTTTCTATCACTGTTTCTGCTGCTGAACAATTTCATATGCGGGGTCTACAGTACCACAGTATTTCTCATTCTCACCAACTTTAAGAACTGCAAACTTCAGCTCCCAGAATTCCCCAGCCAATATTTTAGTTGGTGAGATTTAAAAAGACTGGTCTATCAGATTTGGGTTGGAGAAACTCAAAAAACCACTAGATGGAAGAGATACTGAGAATTTTAGCTCTTTGCTGTCATCTAATAAGTGTCCAGATTTTTGCAGCACCTAACAGATCATCTTACCTGGAAATCCAATGGAGGTGACATTTCAAGGAAAAGACTGGCTTTTTGAACCAGAGTTTTATGAGCATAATGGTTACATTGATCCCCTTTAAGATTTGTCTATCTTGAACCATCCAGTTTGGCAGTCAAATATTAATGCTAAAGCATGAGAAGCAGAACCAGTGCTTTCCCCAGAACACATTACTGAGGGAAGCCTTTCCTACAATTGAGAACATTTCTCTTACTTAGGCTTGGTGATCATTAATTCCCAAGTGGCTGGAAAGAATAAAATAGCCAAGCAAGTATATCAGATTAGAAGTGAAGCATTTTGGGGATCTATGATACCTCAATGCAGAGTCCACTGCATACCAAAATAGGGGGGGAAATTAAAATGCCCCAAATCTCCCAATAATCACAATGGTACCTGTGTTCTCATATAAGGCCTCACAAAATTCCAGCGGCTATTTTTCTTTTATATCATTTGGTGCTTGCAGTATCATGCAAAACTATGTAAAGGTGGCCTCTGCTTGGGAAGGTTGCTGATCTCCGAGCCAAACATAATAAGAGTTTTTGTGTTTGTGTCTGTTTGTGTCTTAGCATATTATATGAACCTAGCCATTGTTTACACTTACAATGTGTAAACCTAGAAAATCATAGTTTATAAAACCTTGGTTTAATTTACTGAACTCATTCACTAAATCAACATATCTGATCCAGTGGTAGGTTTCAAATATGTGAACAACTGGTTCTCTGTGTGGCTGCCGCTTCCCGAAGTCCATTCTGGGCAACAAAAAATTAGCTACCGCTTCTGCTGAAGTGGTGCAAACCTGCTGAATCCCACCACTGATCTGATCTCCTAAATAGCCTTGCAGATACCTTCTTTTCAAAGTGCAGCGTTAAATGTCTCCACAGTGGATTTAATTCCTGATAATTATTCACTAACACCAGATGTTTCAGACTTTCTCTCAACAATTGGTAGTTTTCAAGTCATTCCATGCAATTATAAAAAGGATTTTATTGAGCAATAATGGTATCTACAGTTCATGCATCTACATTTTTAAAATATTGTCAGCATGCATTTTACATATACAAAAAGGTTTTGATGGTATTTTGAGCATCTCAGAATCTCCCAAGACCTACTTTTTCCTTGTTCTTGTTTTTCCCTCCATGAATTTTATGGTAATGAAAGAATTCAGTAGATGATAGATGAAAGCACCATAGATTCTTATGGCAGTAGCTGGTACTGTATACTATGACATGCATGAAATTTAACACAGGCAATTCTACAGTCAAGCAAACAAATTACAGCAAATGTAATTAGACTTACAGGAACCAAGAAAGCAATGCTATTATAACAAGGATTTAGGATGCACCTTTTATTGGATTATTGTGCTGAAATGGGAACATACAGAGTAGTACAAGCCGAAAACCCTCAATTCTTCATTATATACTGACTAAATATCTTGCTTGAATGATACTGAGTCTTACCAACTGTTTTAATGCCTATGGTTCTCATTGCATTTTATTACTATTTAGAAACATGCCTTCAAACAGCAGCATTGTTTATATGCACTCAAGCAGCACATGGAAAGGAATATAAAATACGCATGCTGAAAGCATTGAGTAATGAATTGCATTGCACTATAACAGAAGAAAGGGGGGAAAAACCTGGTGGTTGTAGGATTGTAGGTTGTAGGAAGCCTCAGACGGGGCTCAATGCCATCAGAAGTTTACATAGTAAAATGTTCTTTTCTCCTGAAAATGAAAAGGATACTCTTTCTCTCCACCCCTCCGGGATGTGATATGAATGAAGCTTTTCTATTCCTATAAGGCTGCCCTCAAACTGTGAGAAAATGTTAGGTTTGAAGGCTCTGTTACTTCTTTTAATCTCTCAAAGTGCAATGTCCTCCAAATCAGAGGCGGAAATACTACTTAAAGTCCTTCTGCTATAACAGCACTGACTGCAGAACATTAAGAGATTAAATGGGAGCATTAGAGCAAAGTAAGAATGGAAAAAAGATGGAGAGAAAGGGTCTTGCTGAAACTATTTAAGTGCAAAACTATATTTGTGTCTTTCTGGGGGCTACATTATGACTATTATAAATGACAAGCATCTATTAGGGTTTGGAAACATAATGGTGACATTTGCTGTATAGCATCAGGATTAGCTAAATATACAATTTTTATGTGTTGCTAAGCTTGTTGGAGTTTTGATTCCTCACTGGTAATGTGTGTTGTTGTATTGTGTATGTTAAAACTAATGGAAAAGAAAGAAGAATAAACAAAACGATGCTACTTAGTTGGCAACTAAAACCCTGGAGAGTTATATTGTCAACTAACTTGTTACTGATTTCTCTCTTGGCTTTGTTTTTTTTCTTTCTGTTTTCCTAACTCATCCTTCTAATTGTTCCTTGTTGGGTGGCCAACTCTTTAATCCAGGGGTGTCAAACTGCCGGACTGCGAGCCGGTTGCTTCATGTGGAGGCCACACCCACCCCAGCTCCGGAAATACAAAAAAAGTCACGATACGTCGCGACACATCACTTGATGTGGCAAGTTTGACACCCGTGCTTTAATCTGTTTTCATTTTGCTTGGATTTAGTCTTATCCACTCCCACTGCATACATGCTACAGTACTTTTTCATTGCAGTCCGCCTACATGGAAAACTAAATCCCAAAGTTATCCCAGCTGGCATTGAATTTCTAATGCTACACACATGAAACACTTTGTAAAGAAAAAGACTTCTGTACTGCTTACCAAAGAGAATGAGCACCACCCAACAGCATGCCATGAAAACTGGGTAAGTGATTGCTGAAAAAAAGGATAGCATGGTAGAGAGAAAGTGGGAAAGAGGTAAGCAAAGATTTGGATGGCCTATTTGTTGTTACCGAATTGACTATTATAAACAACACCTCTGTGATCAGGTTACCAATTCTTCCTACATTATACCACTGAGGAAGCTCAGTCAAATGAAGCAGTAATAAAAGTGAGGAAGAATCCTCATTGTGCCATAGGATTTCAGGAAGTATTTGGCCTTGTTCATATGATGGAGGCGGTCTAAGGAAAGAAACAAGTGAAGTAGTTAAATGTCTATGACATTGGCCCACCGCAGGCATAGTGGGGCATCTGAGGGCAAATGATTGCGACGGATCTCATTCCCATCCAGCCTCAAGACTTGTAGCTTGGAAAAATTCATGATGTCTACAAAGCTGCAAAAACTCTTGATGGTGAATTCTGGGAACAAAAAGAAAGAATTGTGTGTCACTTACACTTTTCTTTTACGTAGCTCAAGAATTAGGTATTACATTCTTATCATCAGAGGCAAATCTCATTAGCTCGGATCCCCTATATGTAACTCCAGGGATTAGCTAGTTCAAAGGGAGTTTCAGTTACTCTAAAGACATAAATCAGCATTCCTCACCTAATGCCTTCCAGAACTGTTGGGTTAAGCCTCAAAATTCCCTAAGCCAGTATGGATTTTGGACATTCTCCTTGCGTATTTTAGACCTTGAGGTCCAGTAGGTCTGCAAGGCAACAATGGTATTGTGGACTGTGGTGTAAGGTAAGGTTACTAGTCTCCCTATGTATTGGGTAGAGATTGAAGAAGAAACAAATATAAAATGAGCTATGGCTGGCCTTTAACTATTGCTACAAGATTTAGGCTGCACACTTCTGGATGACTATCAGATGGCAGAAAAGAGGTCAGTGTATATCTTTGTTGCCATCTAGAGGTTAGTCAGCATTTTCAGCCCAAATACGGTAGCTCTATTTTTCATGTAATAATAACATTTCTGATCCAGATTTTATTGGGCTAAGCCAGGGGTAGGCAACCTTGGCTCTTTTATGACTTGTGGACTTCAACTCCCAGAATTCCTAAGTCAGCATGGCTGGTTGAGGAATTCTGGGTATTGAGGTCCACAAGTCATAAAAGAGCCAAGGTTGCCTACCTCTGGGCTAAGCAGTGCATCCCTAGCTGCAAAGTTGGAGGTAGCTAGGAGTTTAACATTTAAAACATTTTCATGGAATCATAGAAAAATTATTTGAATTGTATAATATACCATTATAAATCCAAAAAATCTGAGACTAGGATAATTTTCTTTTACAATTATTTTCATCATGAAAGCCAACCTGTGCCATTTTCCTTTAATGGTATTAATCTACCTATTCAAAGCAATTCTTATTAATAGGTGACTAAAGCAGCACCTAATTCATGAAATATGTCTAAATATATAAGTTAAATTTAATTGAAGGCTTTTATCACGAACATAGAATTGAAAGATTTAAAAGGGGCCTTTAGGTCATCAATATACAATTTCATACGATGTAAAAGTAAAAATCTCCTTTGAGTCAAATTGACTCCTAGTGACTACCTGGATTTAGCCATGTTTTTGTGGCCACAGTATAGACAGGTTGGGGAATTCTGGAAGTTGAAGTCCACATATCTTAAAGTTGCCAAGGTTAAAAAACACTGGTATTATTCCAAGATCGTTTTTATCACTTGTCAAACCAGAAATAGGCCTTGAATTTCTAAGAAGCATTCAAAAAGGCTAATGAAAATAATTAAGAAAGGAATATTAAAATTACAAGAAATCCATTTAAAACCAAAGTTTCTTCTCTGTTCTTACAGTGAGATTCTGAAGGCTTCCAAGGCAGACTGATAGACAGATATATGCTGGAGGAAATAAGTTGTATTGTTCCTTTTAAGCAGCCGGAGGGCATTCCAAGCCTAGTTATTTGAAACAGATTCTACCCTTAATCAATCTTGATTCCTGGTAATCGGGTAGACAAATCCTTGCAGTTTTCTTGCTAAGATTTCAGAAATAATTTGCCACTGCATCCTTCCTAAGGCTGACTGGCCCAAAGTCACCCAGCTGCCTTCATGCCTAAGGTGGGACTAGAACTCACAGGATTGCAGGAACTGGATACAGGTAGTCCTCAACGTACGACCACAATTGAGCCCAAAATTTCTGTTGCTAAGGAAGACAGTTGTTAAATGAGTTTTGCCCCATTTTACAACCTTTCTTGCCACAGTTGTTAAGTGAATCACTGCAGTTGTCAACATGGTTGTTAAGTGAGCCTGTTTTCCCCATTGACTTTGTTTGTCAGAAGGTTGCAAAGGGTGACATAGAGATACTGCAACCATCATAAATATGAATCAGTTGCCAAGTGTTTGAATTTGGATGACGTGATCATGGGGATGCTGCAATGGTCATAAGTGTGAAAAATGGTCATAAGTCACTTTTTTCATTACCTTTGTAATTTCAGAGGGTCACTAAAGGACTACCTATATATCTAGTCTAATGAAGAGAAGGACTAGTGGTGACATGATAATAATCTTTCAATATCTAAGGGGCTGCCACAAAGAAGAGGGAGTCAACCTATTCTCCAAAGCATCTGAAGAAGCAATGGATGGAATCTTATCAAAGAGAGAAGCAACCTAGAATTAAGGAGAAATTTCCTGTCAGTGAGAACAATTCATTAGTGAAATGGCTAGCCTTCAGATGTTGTAGGTGTTCCATCACTGGAGGTTTTAAAGAAGAGATTGGTCAGCCATTTGTCTGACATGATATAGGTCTTCTGTTTGAGCAGGGGCTTGGACTAGATGACCTCCAAGGTCCCTTCCCACTGTGCTATTCTGTTATTCTGTAACCTCCAATCCCCTAGTGTTGTATAAATCAGTCAGTGTGTAGGTTAATTCTGCTACACTCTTTTTACATTTAAATTTGACAGGTAAAAAAGTTATTTGTTGTTGATGGTAATGAAGAGGAAGAATGAAATATGCTTTATCGATCTTTAGCCTTTCACTTTCTACAAATAGTCAAACCAGTCTTGGCCTCATCATGGTTCTAGTGAAGATAAACCAATGCCATGGCCTGGAAACTTCACTTGTCCTTTAAATATCATTCGGTAGTCAAACCACATTGACTACATGATGGCTGAATGGTTTCTAAAAGAAAGACCATTAGCTGTATGTCAAAGCAGCAACATTCAAAACTGAGAACATATTTAAAAGGTAAAATGTAAGGAAGAGCAGCAGTCATCAGGAGTGGGAACATTATAACTTCAGTTTGCTATATAATGGCATATTGAAGTAGAGCAATTTTTTTTTTGGCTTCCATAGTAAACTGTGATGGGATGTGTAAAAACACCACTGAAACAAGTTCCCAATTCTATTTTATCAAACTGCTGTTATTTTAGAATTCATCAGTGTATGTGCAGAACTCTGCATGTTACTATAGAACCACCAGAGAAAGTAGAATAGTAACTCATACCATCTGTTAAGCCTCTGTTGCCCGCAATGATATGCAGGAGTTGGGAAAAGGTCTGAAATGGGAAGCAGGCATTCCTTTTTAAGAGAGCTGAGAGCTTTTGGAGCCTGAGTTGCTACACACGGCTGTATTTTTGCAGTATTACAGGCCTTGGGCCAAATGGTTCTGGCTGATTTTTAGAAACAAATTGCCTGCAAAGCCTGTTTGCCTGAATTCACAGTAGTATCCTACAGTATTTGCAGCACAAAAAGCACTTATATGCTGTTTTCAAAATGCCTTCATCCTTCTGAAAGAACTACTTTTTTTTGTCTCTAGCTTTCAAATTTTCAATTCAGCGTCTTAGCTGAGATTACAGTTTGAACTCTGCAGATGAATCAAAAGGAAAATGCGTGAAAGAAAATTGACTATTTTTCATTTGAGAGGCCTAAAGAACAACAACAAAAAAGATTCTGCGTAAGAGATAAAAGTCCGCATTACCTTAAACGTCTAGCAACTTTCAGGTCTATACGCAGCACTAATTTTGCTCCTGTGTCTTGTTCCGGTGTTTTTCTTTTTTACTTTGGAGAAGAAAAAAAGCATCTGTCTTATGAAAAAAATGTTAAAAATACTTTAAAGGTTAACTACAGAACTCCTTGAAAAATGAGGGAGTCCATAAAAAGGAATCTGGAGAAACAATTTAATTGTCTGTCACAAAGAGCCAGAGATTTGAAGAAAAGTTTGAGACTGGCAAAGCTGTCTTAACTTTCTCCCTGACTTGATGATACCTTTTTAGACCCTGACAGGCGTAAACCTGATAAATGCAACAGGTACATGGATTCAGAGGATTTTAAATATTAATATACAATTGAGATCAGAGGTTTTTCTTTTGGGATTGATGGGAAACAGTTGGGGGAAAAAAGTCATGAACTTTGTTTTCTACAGGACAACTGCAGCAAGATTGTTGTAAGATGGAAAGATTCAGCGCTACTGATAATGAAGGAATAGTTGGAAAGATGGTAGAATTTACCAAGATGGCTAAATTGACTTCTTTGCTTATAGAAAAGACATAAATAGACAACAAAAGACATCAGTATTGATGATTAGACAAACTAGATTAGAGAAAGAAGAGAGATATGTTGTAACCATAGAACAGGGGTCTTCAAACTTGGCCCTTTTATGACTTGTGGACTTCAACTCCCAGAATTCCTCAGCCAGCACGCTGGCTGAGGAATTCTGGGAGTTGAAGTCCACAAGTCATAAAAGGGCCAGGTTTGAAGACCCCTGCCATAGAATAAGAGGCAAGTTTATAACTGTACTTATTACTGCTTTCAGGATGAATTGAAGCTACTTTTTTGTATACCCTTTCTTTCTTTTCTATTTTTTAGTTTTTCCCTTTCTTGCATTTTTAGCTTTTTTCATTTTTTTCTTATTTTCTATTAGTTGTATTACTTTTTTCATTTTCTTTTTTAAAATTCTTGAATAAAAATTACACATACATACACAGATAAATGCAACAGGTGAGAACCAAGAAAAACTAGGAGGGCACAGTTAATTTATCTGAAATTCATAATCAGGAAAGATGTGGGAATAACTCCAAAGTGATTTGGGGTAAAAGGACTTTATTTTAGAGCTGGTGCCACTCTGGAAATGAAAGCTTAGCTAGAGGTTGGCAACAGAATGCCTACTCAGCACTCAAGCCCACCCAAATTAAAAAAAGGGGGGATATAGTGAGAGATCTTGATAAATTCTAATGATACGTCTAAGATTTTGTCAGCATCTTGTGCTACATTTTGGATCTTTAACAGGGACTGGTGCAGACAGACCTCTGATGTAAAACGTCCCCCATCTTCAATTTACCTGCAAAGGATCTCACAAATTGTGGATAGAAGTTCCACTGGTTAGAAGTTATAGTCCTTAGAAGAAGAATCTGAATTATGCCATCAGTTTAAGATTTAGCTAATGATTATCTCATTGAATTTTTGAAAGGTGGTTTTCTAAAACCAGCAAAAATTGCAGTGTGATTGTGCTATGATTTGTGCTAGGATATCTGTAATTGTAAAAGATGATTGCATGTTAAAAGGATATTCTTATATTGGCTTCAGGCTTTTGTACTTCCTGATGGATAGAAATGCTTCTGAGTACAGTTTGTTACAAAATACATTGAAACTGATTTCTACAGACCATAATTAGTTTGAAGTCTTGCTTTATCAACTAATTACACTAAGAATATGCCATAATCTCCTTTGTTTAGATAAAATGGGACTCGGCAAACTCAAGCTTCAGATTTTCTCACCTTTTCTGTGAATTTATGGCTTATTTTGGCTTATCCGCCTAACAATATACCAGGAGTGGGTAATGACGTGGTGGTGATTGGGCTGTATTCCAGTGGACAGAGCCAGGATTAAATCTCATGTGCTACATGTAAAACATATGATCCTGTGTACTCAGATCTCCCATTCACAGATATACACATTTGTACATAGTCCCATTTTCACACCGATATAAATCTATTAATACACTTTTTATTTTCTCTCTCTTGATTTCTCGCCTCTTTTCCCCATAAGCATTCAAACATATACACACAAACTGAACAGGGATGGTCTTGCAGCAGGAAAGACTTTAACTTTTCTCTCTCTCTCTCTTTCTCACCCCCCCCAGTGATCCAATGCAAGGTACTAGAGCTACTTTGCAGGGGTTTGCGGCAGTGGTGGGATTCTAATATGTGAACAACCGATTCTCTGTGTGGATGCTGCTTCCGAAAAGTCCATTCTGGGCCTGGGCAACAAAAAATTAGCTACCGGTTCTACCAAAGTGGTGCGAACTGGCTGAATCCCACCACTGGTTTGCGGGTGTGTGTGTTTAACTATTTTGGCTGTACTGGAATCACTGAGACAGAACTATAATTAGCAACAGGAGAACAGGAGTGGTTCCCTGTGTCCAAATGATCTGGACAGTGGAAAAAAGAGGCTGAACTCCCAAGGGTCAGAGTTCAAGTAAATGAAGCTATACTTGATATGCCTTTGTAAGGCAAAGTAGTAAATAGCCTTATGTTAGCCTCAGTTAGAGATAAAGAAATAATTAAAACAAGCCAGACTGCTGTCTCTTCTTCAAGAGGTGCAAGAGACCCACAGCCTATGGTGGATTTGTCACTAAGCTTGGAATGCAACTTAACTAAATATTTTCTCCAACTCAAAATTATTGTTTTTTACCTGTTGTAGATATCTCATCTGTACAGAGCCAAACATTCTACAAGAATCCTTTTTTATCAAGCCTATAAAACGTTATTCCAATCAGAATTTCAAAGCAGTTACAATATTTAAAAACAGTTAACAGAGCTCTGTACACGCATATTTAAAGCTCTATTTGAATTTAGTAAAGATTATTCTCAGACAAATAGATATAAAACCAGTGCTTAAAGCAGCAATCTTAACAAATTCTTAATCTGGTGTAAATCTCATTTGCATTCCTGGAGTTTCCTATTAAACCAACATATGATAACACTCAAAACTATGCCAGGAAGATCATAGGTGTGTTACTAACTTGATCTTTCTAATGTTTGCCACAATTGATCAGTGAAAAAAAAAGAATGGACTATACACTGAACATTAATCATTTTAAGATTAAGAAATAACTTTAGACGTTTAGCTCTCTTTCTTATCTGCTTGCTTCTACTTATGCTGTCATTTCTGACTTACTTAATTCACCCATCGTAAGAGAATCCAGTCCTTTTTAGCTACTAAGCAGTGTTTTTTAAAAAAACTTCTTTACCTACACTAGTTTCTTTTTGAAATAGGAGTATGTCACTGGTATCCATGATGACTGGAATTATGTCATAAAATGCTAAGTGCTAAAAAGTCAAACTATAGTTTCCCTTAAAGCAAAACTGCCATTGGATATCAACGGTTACTTTGATCTTAGAAAATATCAAGAGAATTTTAAATGGCTGAAGAAAATGAGTATTGCCTTCCAACACATTAGAGTAGTAGTATCAGGAACTACAAGGTCTGTATTACTTTGAAACTCTGCTCCCCCCCTTTCCAGTTGTGTTTCTTTTCTGATGACAGTGACATTGAAGGACCTTTTCTTGTGTCAGAGGTATTGGCTGATGGAAAACAGCTTTTCTTGCCCACAGCAAATCTGTTGTTCTTTGATTCCTTCATTCTCATGAAGGACCTATTTAAATATACAGGTAGTCCTTGACTTACAATCGGTCGCTTAGCGACTGTTAGAAATTATGAGTGACCCAAAAAAAGGAGACGTATGACTTGGATTTGAAGTTCCAATGGTCAGGCTACCTTTGCAGTCATGTGACTGAACTTTGGGCACTCAGCACTGTGGCTGCATTTATGGTCATTCGCAGTATCTTACTATTATGTGACTGCATTTTATGATGGTGTTAGTTTGCTTAATGACTTCAGCATTTGCTTAACTCTTATGTTAAGCAAAGCAAGAGAGGCATGGTGGTGCAGTGGTTAAAATGCAGTATTGCAGGCTAATTCTGCTCACTGCCAGGAGTTCGATCCTGACCAGCTCAAGGTTGACTCAGCCTTCCATCCTTGCAAGGTCGATAAAATGAGGACCCAGATTGTTGCAGGCAATATACTGACTCTCTAAACTGCTTAGAGAGGGCTGTAGAGGGCTGTTTGGATTGGTATATAAATCTAAGTGCTATTGCTATGTTCACTTCATGATTGCCACCAAAAAGTCATAAATATTCCCTAAACTGAAAGACCAAGAGAGGAATTGACCCTGTTGCTTTCTGGTTTCAATTTCCTGTACTGTCATTTTGTGCTTTGACCAAAACAGGGGCTAATTAAAGAGAAAATGTTTTCCCATCCCAAGGAAAAAAAGAGAAAGAGCAGTTGTGTGAGTGAGAAGTGTGTCCTTATGAATCTGTTTTAAAACACCTCCCCCTCCCCAAATTGTTCCAGGCTGTTTAATGTACTTTCTAACTAAGGATGGGAGAACTGCCCCCTTTTCTTCCTCTTTATCATATGGGAAAGAAAAACTTCCAGTAGAGGAGAAAGTCAAATTGATTGTCAATTTTCAAGAGCTTCCAGCAGCTTTGCCAGATGCCCCCTTTGGGTTCACAACCAGCAGCCAACTTCCCTCCCCCCTCTGCTCTTTAGGCTGCTTGTGAGAATGCTGTAAGTTCTCAGGAACAAAGCATCAGGTTTCAGACACCACTTTCTGCAACAGGAACTTTGGGGGTAATCTTCCTTCTCTATTCATTGCCTTAACAAGGAACAACTGAGATATATTTCAATTGCTCATATAACAAGCCTTATCTCATATCAAAATTAGACTGCACCTCTGTCTAGTAACCTCCAATCTCTCTTTCATTTGCAAATCCCCCATGTTTTCCTAGTACTTCTTCCGTCTTTGATTTTATCAAGGAAAAGCTATTAAGGAGGCAGAGGTGGGATAACTGTACCACGATTTCTGAACATTGCATCCAAGAAAGCAGCTGATATCCTTTTACTTACCATAATTGTGGTCATTTCACAACAGCTTATCCACCCAGTCTATCCCGTTTCAATGCCACCCCATACTAGCTCATCGTTCAGAACACGAAAGCTCACCATTTATTTTGTTCCCTTGAAGATAAAGATTTTCAAGGCTTGTGCTGACTCGTGGGATCTTCTGAAGCTGGTTGTAAGAGAGGTCAAGTTCCAGAATGCTGCTAGTATTGAAAGCATTTGGGGAGAGACCGTCATTTGTCAAGATGTTGTGAGACATTCGTACATACAGCAATTTAGGGGAGATCTTGAAGTAATCATCAGGGACTGTATTTATGTGATTGTGCTCCAAATAGAGTTGCTCTAAGGAGCTTGGAAGCCCACCAGGGACTCTTGTGAGCTGATTGTAGCTCAAATCTGCAAGGATCAGAGAGTTTAACCACTTGAGATTTGATCCTATCTCTTGGATATGGTTGTGGCTGAGATACAAGGCAGTGAGGTTCTCTAAGCCTTCAAGGGCATTGGATGGGATCTTGGAGATCTGATTATAAGCCAGGTGAAGCTCTTTCAGTGACTGTGGCAAAGGGTGAGGCACTTTGGTCAGGTTGTTATGGTCAAGGTACAGTCTTTCTAGATTCTTGAGCTTGGCAAAGACCCTCTTGCCTATTTTCTCACTGGTTATTTGATTGCCGTGCAGTGCTAACCACTCGAGCTTGGTTGCATTGTCAAAGGCTCCCTCTTGGATTGCCACAATTTGGTTATTCTGGAAATAGGCATATTTCATCCGAGAAGGCACAAATGGAAGATACTTAAGATTGCGAGTATCACAATACAAGGCAGAAGAGAAATGAGGGGGGCATTCACATTCTTGAGGGCATTCCCTAGAAACAGGTGGTTCAGGGACAGGCTCTCCGACATAGGATCCAACTGGCTCAGAAGAGTAAGAAGAATAGGGGGGAATCTCATCTTCGTAATATGGTGAATAGCTGTAGGAAGATTGGCTGCGTAAATATTGCTGTAGCCAGAATATGTCCTCATACTGATCTTCATATTGGCTCAAGGATATTCCACAGAAGCCAGTTAGGATCAAAACAGAAGCCCAGTGCATTGTGCCGCAAACTTTGGTTTAACCTATAAAGAGTACAGTAAGAAAAAGAGAGAGAAAAAACAACCATCAAAAATATTAACTCAGGAAAACAAAGCAGCAATAGCAATAGCACTTAGACTTATATACTGCTTCATAGTGTTTTAGTAAGCGGTTTACAGCATCAGCATATTGCCCCCAACAATCTGGGTCCTTGTTTTACCAACCTCGGAAGAATGGAAGGTTGAGCCAACCTTGAACTTGTCAGGATCGAACTCCTGGCAGTAAGCAGAGTTAGCCTGCAATGCTGCATTCTAACCACTCTACCACCACAGCTCCATACTAATTAGCAGCTGTTAATGTGTATAAAAGGGACTGAGATCACTTATGAGTTAAACATACATGCTTTTCATACATACTAGTCTGAGTCAGGTTTATGGAGCCACTAAAAGCAATTATTAGATTTTTAATGTCAGGCATAGAGACTTCAATTTGCAAGACTTATAAGATCTTCCAGTCAAAACCAACTTCGAGAAGTATATAATTCCCTTCTTTGTAGATGTAGGAGATGACCAGGCTGAGCCTGAGGGAGAGGTCAAATGAGTCATCAGTCACCCACAAGAGATCTAAGTCCTATCCACCTTGAATTCCTTTGGCTCTTTCTCCCGCTAATTTCCCTTGGCCGTTAGTAGTTCAGATTCTTGTAGAGAGCTCAAGCTTACAATAAATCTTTATACCTATTTGAACTGTCTGGATTTCCTGATTTCCCTGGCACTTGACATTAAGTTCAGATTAAAAGCAAATAATCAATATAACAGTTTCAACAGCGACATCCCAATCAATCCATGGGAAAATATAAAACAAAAAAACCCCTGGGAATACCATATTCAATACGTATATCAGGACTGTATTTTAAAAATGACCCAAGAAGAGTAGACTAAAATCATTTTCTCAGTATCTCAGTTTTACATGCATGCACACAGATACACTGGATATGATAGAAAGAGAGCATTGTGTTGTAGTCTATCCAATTTTTAGAGAAAAGAATTTTGATCCAAGAATTTTTCTCATATTGCCTTTCTTCTTTACTCTCTGTCTTTCCATGTAAATATCTATGATTTTATCAGTGTAGGATGTAGCAGATCAACAAAACAGCCTGTTAAGATGCTGAACTCACCAGCTTTCTGTAGAGGGAATGAACTATCCTGAACACAACCACTGAATGAAAATCTATGGATGCAGTAAGTGCAGAGTAAGTGCAGGGAACTAAGCAGGCTTCATCATTCTTTTCTTCACAGCAGAGGAGGTTATATCTGAAAGAGCAAGTAAGATTTGCCCTTTCTTTCACTATTGTTACATTGCACATCTCTTCACTCACATAATTTCCTTGAGTTCCTTGGAAACAAAGATGCTCCTTGGATGTGCAACTGATGGAAAACCCCTCAGGAGCAATTACATCCAACACCTTAGCCATCTTCTTTTTCTACCTAGCAACCAGATGCAAGGTGGAATTATAATGGAAAACCAATTTGGATCTCTCAGACACCTGAGATGGACCATCTTAATTGGTCTACTATATCTACAGAAGTCAGGGAGAGCAATGAAGAGAAGTTTGACCACAAATTGATGTCTGTGTCCTCCATTTTCAGATCACATGCCATTATTATAAGAATAAATTCCAAATGTATGGTCCTGTTTGGGATATTGCAATATAGGATGCCATAAACAATAAGGATTGAGCTTCTGTTTCATATTGGTAGAAATACCAATAAAAGAGGGATGCATAACATGAGGTTCTTGGGATTTGGAATACAGGTCAATACTTCTTTCAAGCATTGTAATTTTTAGTGTAAGAAGAAGGAACTTTGTGAAGCAGAAAAGTTGCAATGATATGAATTGTATTTAAAATAAAATGAAATTCAATTAAAAAAAACTACCATCATCCAGGTTTTGTCTTCCTTCCATTTTTTTTATTGTAACCTCATTGTATCACTCAAAAAGCAGGTAGTCTTTTGAAATGTTGCATATGTGCAACATCTTTTACCTTTAATGATTTCAAGATGCCTTGGCAACTTCACCAAGTGAGCACTTTAAGGACCAGTTATATCAATGTTCTTCAAGGGAATGCCACTTATTTGAACTGGATTGCAGTTTTAAAGGGCATCACCTTTAAAAATCTGATTAATAAATCTTTGATATGCCAGTTGGATTTAAACCAGCCAGTGAGCAGCTAATGGACCAGTATACATCAAGATTTCTTAAAATAGCAAGGATATTTGAAAAGATCAACATTGTTTTATGAAAATGTGCAAATGAGAAAAAATAGCATTAAAGGAATGAAGTGAGGAAACACAGATTTCCATCTTCTCCCTAATTTTTATCACTAGAACAAAATATATTTCAGCTCCTTTGTGCTAATAACTAGAGAAAATAGTCTTCCCTTGGTTTGAGGAACTCCCTGGCATCTCTAGAGTAAAAAGTCATCTGAATTGACCAAAGATAGGAGATCTGTGTTCCTCCAGACATTAGTTAACTCTCAGCCTCCCTTATCATTGGTGTACTGATTGGGGATTGATAGAAATTATTGTCCCATAATACTAGAACTTCTACGAGTTCCACATTACATTATTGGATTATTTCCCCATTATACTTTATTTCAATGGAAACTGCCTCATTAGAATAAGAAACTATGTCTTCATCTAATTGCTATTATGCAAAAAACAGTGTATAAAAATAAGGATTATTAACCGATACCAAACTTCATTTCCTGATATGTAACAACAAAGATGACAAGATCTGCATTCTGCTTAACCTTAAATTTGACTAGGATGGTTATTTATTTTAGATGAGATATTGTATTTTTTTCCCTTTAGGTTCTGATTGACAGCATCATTACAAAAGTTGGCAACTTCATGCCATGCTATCAATATTCTTTCTTAATAATAATTAAAAAAAGGTTAACAGCTAGGTGATTTATCTTAATGATTAGTAGCAATGCATTCCTTATTATTTATTATTTATATATAAATTCCCATTTCTATTTATTGTAAATATTTTTCCATCTTTCAACTGCAGTTTCAAAGAAATCTGTAAGATGAATAAAAGAATGAAAATATGAGCACTGAAATATAATTAAATGAAAGACCAGAAAATAACAAATGCAATAGAAAACACTGCAAGATTGAAATTACATATGAAATCCTCAAGAGAACAGAAATAATTTTGCTATCATCAGAGGAAAACAACGTAGGTGCCAGTTCCAGGGAAGTCCATTCTACCACTGGGCACCATGACAAAGAAACTTGTTGGCAGAACATTTCATCTCAGAAGCTGAAAAAAGGATTTAAAGAGAATTTTGAGACTGGGAATGAAGAAGACACTGTGTGGTTGCTCTATAAACCGAGTGGAAGTCACTTTCGGGGGCTCTTCTATATCCTCAAATATAGGGATCTGGGACTTTTGTATTGTAAAAAGTGCTACTGCGCTACTTGCTTCCACTGTTTTCAACATGTGGAAAACAAATTCAAATATTACAAAATATCATAAATTTCCAATGATCTCTTCTTGCAAAGGAAGCCTGACCCTGTTACACAGTGTCCTTGGAACTTCTCAGTGTTTGGGGAACTGAAAACAAATAGCAATATGTTATTGTGAGAGGGCGGAAGCTGTTTCAGTGGACAGACATATTTAGCACAGTGTTCAGGCATTGTCTAGAGTAGATGTAGGTATCAAAGGTTAATTGAACACAGTCCCTTAATATAACACTTTTGCTTGTCTGGGAGGATTGATGAGCAGTCCTCAGATTTCTGGAATGTCATTGATCTCTGGACAAGAGACTTTTTGGTAAAACTTTCTTTATTCTTGCCCATATAAAAAGAGAGAAAGAGCGCAAATGCATATGAATGCATACGTAGACCATATCTATAAATATATACACACACACATCATATATAATATACAACGTATAACATAGAAATTATATTTTACACAATCACATACACATACAGAGTAGATACATATATACATTCTCTCTCTCTCTCTCTCTCTCTATGTGCAGGCCAATGTATGGGTACTGTTTAGCGGCTGGGTAGCATAGAAGTTAGAGCATTGTCCCTTGACATGGAGACCAGGGTTTGAATCCCAACTGGTACCTACCTTACCACTCCTTGGGCAAAGACCCCTTAACACCATACCTGCCTACTCTGAATATGAGAGTGACATGAACTAAAAGACTTATGTCAGCCTGGACATCATTCTGATTAATAAGATATGTATCAGATGTTGGGGAACCAAGACAATCTGGTGAAAAGCGGGCTATGGAACATACCATACATGGACAAAACGAGAGAACCTGGAATCCATTGCATGCTATTACAACAGTAGACTTAATGAGAAGGGATATATGAAATGTATGAGGGAACTATGGATGGATAAAAGACCTACATCCACACTGAGAAACAGCTAGTGAAGAGGAAAATATTCTCACAATTTGAGATAGATCAATTATACATTACACTTTGTGTTGAAGGAGACCAGGAAGAACAAGTGAATGCGCAGCCAATACCTGACAGTGGAAGATCACTGCCACCCTTCCATAACACAGCATAGCAGTTGATATGAAGCATAAGATCATGGATAAACTAGCTACAGTCAACCCTCAAGACCAATTACCAAGATGCTGTGGAGAAGTACCATCAAATGTTATCCTAGAAGATGCCAATAGAGCCCTCATGATAATCCCTACTATCATAACTCAAACCAACGAACTGGTATACACTACAGCCATGTAATCCTGGGGAACAGCAGTACATCTCTCCACCCCCTTGGAAAATGAGGTTGGCTGCTAAGATCGATCAAGACAACACAGAGAGAAATTAGTCAGCTGGTGAAACTACAGAAGGGATAACTCAGCTATTGAAAAAATACAAGGGCCTGATTCTTTCTGAAGCCCTAGAAACGTTAAACAAAGGCTCACAACAGTGGCTACAAGCTAAGAATATACACTGGAGAGGTATAGGCTAAAAAGATAAATGCCTGTTCTCCAAAGAACCATCTAAGGCAGTGATGGCAAACCTTTTAGAGACCGAGTGCCACAAACCACCAAAAACCACCAAAAACCAATTTTAAGTCATCTGGTTGTGTTTCCTGTCTGGTTTATTCAGGAGGGCTAACATCAATCTTGCAAATCTGAAGGTGCAAACTTCCTGCAAACTACAACTTCTGGCTAAAGAAACTAACAGCATACATAAATGCCTAGCAGCACAGATAAACCATCTGCTAGCAGCAGGTTCCCACCCAGACTGGCTAACAGAAGGAAGGACAATGCTGATTATGAAAGATCCCCTCAAGGGAGCAGCAGCACCCAACTACCAGCTAATAACCTGCCTCCTCACAACCTGAAAAGTCCTATCAGGCATCATATGGGCCAGTACATGAGCACAACACAGAAAGGCATTGGGAACAACACCAGAGGCTCAAAACACCAATTGCTTGTGGATAGAGTAGTTGTCCAAGACTCAAATTCTAGATAAAGCAATCTGAGCACAGCCTGGATTAACTGCAGGAAAGCCTACAACTCAGTGCAACACACATGGATCTATGAATGCCTGGTGCTATGCAAAGTCAACAGGACACTAAGGACTTTCTTCAAGAACTTAATTGGATTGTGGAAGACAACACTGGAAATCAACTTAAGACATGTGGCCATCAAATATGATATATGCCAAGCTGATGTCCTATTGCTGTTCTGCATAGGCTTGGACCCCCAGGTAACCATAAGGACTGAATATGGATACAAGTTCAAGAGTGGAGCAATCATCAGCTACTTCCTGTGCATGGATGACATCAAGCTGTATGCTAAGAGTGAATGAGATATTCACAGATCCATCTGACATAAATCTCCAGTGAGGACATTGGGATGTCTTTCAGACTGGAGAAGTGTGGCAGATGGTAGTAAATAGAGGGAAGGTAATTAAAAGTGATGGTACCAGTACCAGTGGGCTACATAGTACATATATAGACATATAGACCAGCTACAAGTACCTTGGTAGTAACATTGGAACCACAAAGTGAAAGCAAGGAAGACAACAATATCCAAGTACCTCCAAAAAATATGACAGGTGAAGAGTGAGCTCAATGGGAAGAATGTCATCAATGTGTACGCCCTGTTGGTATAGTGAGCTGACCAAAGGAGGACACAGAGGCTGCTGATGTGAAGATCCAGAAACTCCTCACAATGTATGAAGGTTTTCACCTATGTCCAACACCCAGAGACTGTATACTAGCTTGAAAGAGATGGGGTATAGTGAATGTCAAACTCACTGTCCTGGATGAAACTCAGAGCATCCAGGTGTACATTAATAAGGGCATCCAAGATGAGCTGCAGAGAGAATGCCTAGAGGAAGACCGAACAGATGAAATACTGTGACAAGACAAGACCCTGCATGGAATATACCTTTGACATATAGCTGAGGTGGCAGACATTGGCTGGAAAGGGCTGAACTAAAAGACAGCACTGAGGCACTGATCATGGCAGCACAAGAACAGGCACTAAGCATCTAAGAAGGAGGGTTCTACCACACTAGAAAGGACCTGAGGCAGAAAAGCCTCAGAGACATTCCAAATCATAGTGGCAATACATAAGATGTAGTCAGGAGTAGGCCCATTGAGTACAGGAACATCTGCACAGTATATGGGCTAAAGCCTCCCAAATTCAGATGGGAGATTACACAGAAGATCATAGAGAATAACTGGACTAAGATCTTCTGGACTTCCACATCCAGATGGACAAGCAGCTACTGGCCAAATCTACCAGATATCGTGGTAGTAGAAAAGAACCAGAAGACAGTGGTGATGATGGACATAGCAATACCAAGTCCATCAGGAAGAAGGAGTATGAGAAGCTGGAGAAATACCAGGGCCTGAAGGAGGAACTAGAGAGGATGTAGAAAGTAAAGGCCAGGGTGAGAGAACAGGTCCCACAGTTTCTTGGAAGAACATCAGAGTTCTCTGTCCAAAAATGGTAGAAACAGCTGAGATACTGCACAGAACTGTCAAATTCTCAAGCCTCTATAGAAAATCCAAGATTAAGGTAGAAGTGAGAAACAATTTTTAATATATACATTAAAATGCTTAACAATAAAAAAAGGAGACAAATTCCATAAATGTATGTTTTATGATTTTGAACACCTAGAGCATACCAAAAATTTCAGTTGTGCTAATGGATTCAAAGGATGGATGAAAGATGGATGATATAGATAGAACATTCTGATTGGTTTCAGGTGGTGACTCTCTCTGTCTCTCTCTCTGTGTATGTGTGTGTGTGTGTGTGTGTGTGATCAATGGTGTCAAAATAGCGAGTCCTTTTTAATGTGTGTGTGCTTCAATTGCTCTGTCACATCTGCCATTTTGATATTGTTGACTCCCCTGCATCATAGAAAGCAATCTCACCACAACTATTTTGTGAGAGAAACCACAATATGCTGTCAAAAACTTTACAGACTCCTATTGTAGTATATATACTGCATATATGATTTAATACACTAACTGGGGCAGAGGGCATCTGTCCTGCAAATTATGCAAAAAATTGTTCCTGTGACAAAGTAGAAGCAAAGCACGTGTAATGTGAATGACCATCTGAGCCAACAGGTTTCCTTTCATGCATATTACAGTAATCGCAGGAGGAGCAATTTTCATTCTTATGTATGAAAAAGCTATAATATATTCCTAACTCTGAGTAATGCTGCAGTTATCCATAAAGCCTTCCAGAATGGATTCCATATTTTCCTAATGTTCTTATGTTGACATACAATTCCGTGGCTTGCCAGGAGTAGAAATTTATGGCCTTTTAATTTTTTTTTCTTTTGAATCCTGCACAGAAAGACGATATTGCTATTTCCCCCTCAGTTTCTCTTTATTGTTTAAAGAATGAGAGATTGAATCCTCTTCTATTAGTTTCTCATGTTAGGCTAGAAAAGCTTTTCTAGATGGAAATCTTGGATGAGAATCCTCCCAAGAGGAATAATTAGTATATTCCAAAACATAAACATTTTGAGCACAGGTGGCAAAAATTCAGTTCAAAGACAACAGAATATGAATGAGGGAGCATATTGTAAAATAAGTCAAAAAAGATTTTCTTCACTGCCAACACTTCATCTTGTAGCATCCAGCTATAGCTTTTCACATCTGGTCCAGGGACATTTAACATAAATCCTGCCAAATGAACATTGGAGCCTATAGGTGCTTGCTGTGCTCATTTGCAAGGCACTTTAGAGATAAAATTATTCTTCTCAGTGGTGACCTGGATGCCACAGAACATATAGGTTCAAAGGAAATCCAATGTACTGCCTAATCTACTTTTATGGAATGATTTATAGCATTTAAGGTCCAAGAATATGGACAAAATGATTGAAGCTAGATATGTATATAACAGAATAACAGAGTTGGAACGGACCTTGGAGGTCATCTAGTCCAACTCCCTGCTCAGGTAGAAAACCCTATACCATTTCACACAAATGGTTGTCCAATCTCTTCTTAAAAACTTCCAGTGTTGGAGCATTCACAATTTCTGGAGGCAAGTTGTTCCACTGATTAATTGTTCTATCAGGAAATTTATCCTTAGTTCTAGGTTGCTTCTCTCCTTAATTAGTTTCCATCCATTCCTTCTTTCCTGCCTTCAGGTGCTTTGATAATAGCTTCTTTGTGGCAACACTTGAGATATTGGAACACTGCTATCATGTCACCCCTAGTTCTTCTTTTTATCAAATTAGACATACCTAATTCCAGCAACTGTTCTTTATATGTTTTAGCCTCCAGTCCCCTAATCATCTTTGTTGCTCTTCTCTGCACTCTTTCTAGAGTCTCAACATCTTTTTTACATCATGGCAACCAAAACTGGATGCAGTATTCCAAGTGTGGTCTTACCAAGGCATTATCAAGTGGGAGACAAACTCTGCACCAAGTGGAAGATCAAACAGGTTCCTGGCAAACCTAGCAGACAACTTTGTCTCCCAAAAAGTAGAGAAGGGAACTAGGGGATTAGCCATTTTGGATCTAATTCTCACTAACAGAGATGAAATGATAGAAGGTGTTGAAGCCATAGGAACCTTGGGAGGAAGTGATCATGCAATATTGGAATTCAACATTATGGAAGCACAAGCAATAGAACACAGTCAAACTAGAGTCTTGGACTTCAAGAAAGCTAATTTCAATAAACTTAGAGAGGGCTTGGGAAGGATTCCATGGATGAGAATCCTCAAGGGGAAAACAACTCAAGAAGCTTGGGAAATTTTGAAAAATGAGATAATAAAAGCCCAGTCTAGTACAATACCAACAAAGAGGAAAAATAACAGCTCTCACAAGAGACCAGCATGGCTGCATAAAGAACTCTCTGATAAATTGAAAGATAAAAAGGACAAGTATAGAAAGTGGAAAGAGGGGCACATAACAAAGTCAGAATATCAGCAAATAGCCCGAGCCTGCAAAGATGAAGTGAGGAAAGCTAAGGCTCAAAATGAACTAAGGCTTGCGACCAAAGTCAAAAATAACAAAAAAAGCTTCTTTCAACATGTAAAAAACAAGAAAAAGTGAAGGAAATGATTGGTCCATTAGTGGGTGAAAGTGGCAAGAAGGTGACAAGCAACAGGGAGAAAGCAGAACTATTTAACTCGTTTTTGCATCTGTCTTTACACAAAGGGAAAAAACAGACCAACCTATCAAAAATAGTGCCATAAAAAACAGAATAGAAACAAGTTAAGATAGGCAAGAAAATGGTAAGTGAGCACCTGTCCAGCCTAGACGAGTTCAAATCACCAGGACCAGATGGATTACACCCCAGGGTTCTCAAGGAACTGGCAGATGTGATCTCAGAACCACTGAACTATATTTTTCAAAGATCCTGGAGCACTGGGGAACTACGGAGGACTGGAAAAGAGCTGATGTAGTTCCTATCTTCAAAAAAGGAAAAAAAATGGACCAGGAAATTACAGACCTATCAGCCTGACCTCAATACCTGGAAGATTCTGGAAAAGATAATCAAACAATGAATCAGCGAACACCTAGAGGCAAACAAAGTCATTACTAAAAGCCAACATGGGTTTGTCAAAACAGATCATGCCAGACAAATCTTATTGCATTCTTTGACCAAGTGACAAAATTAGTGGATCAGAGGAATGCTGTGGATATAATTTACTTGGACTTCAGTAAGGCATTTGATAAAGTAGATCACAACCTACTACTTGACAAGATAGAAAAATGTGAGGTAGACAGCATCACCACCAGATGGATCCGTAGCTGGCTGACCGGCCGTACTCAGTGTGTGGTCCTCAATGGAACCGCATCTACATGGAGGGAAGTATGTAGTGGGGTGCCCCAGGGCTCTGTTCTGGGCCCAGTGCTCTTCAACATCTTCATCAATGATTTGGACGAGGGGATAGATGGGGAACTCATCAAATTTGCAGACGACACCAAGCTGACAGGAATAGCCAACACTCCAGAAGACAGACTAAAGATACAGAAGGATCTGGACAGACTTGAACACTGGGCACTATCTAACAAAATGAAATTCAATGGTGAAAAAAGCAAGGTTCTACATTTAGTTTGACATGCCTGGTATAGGTGGTACCTTGCTCAATAGTAGCAACTGTGAGAGGGATCTTGGAGTCCTAGTGGACAATCATTTAAATATGAGCCAGCAGTGTGCGGCAGCTGCCAAAAAAGCCAACACAGTCCTAGGCTGCATTAACAGAGGGATAGAATCAAGCTCACGTGAAGTGATGATGATAATAATAACAATAACAATAACAATAACAACAACAACAACAACAACAACAACAACAACAACAACAATAATAATAATAATAATAATAATAATAATAATAATAATAATAATAATAATAATAATAATAATAATAAAGTTGGAAGGGACCTTGGAGGTCATCTAGTCCAACCCCCTGCTCAGGAAAGAAACCCTATACCATTTCGGACAAATGGCTGTCCAGTCTCTGTCCAGTTTTTATTCCTTGAGCAATTTGAAATTGCCAGATCACCTTCAAACTGTTTTAATTATGGTGTGGAAGTGCTCTATATTTTCAGTATTCGATAACCACAACTTCTTGGAGATTGACTTCAGTTTTTGAAGAGGCAGAGACATAGCTTTCTAACTGTATGGAAAAATTATTTTATAATAATAATAATAAAGTTGGAAGGGACCTTGGAGGTCATCTAGTCCAACCCCCTGCTCAGGAAAGAAACCTTATACCATTTCAGACAAATGGCTGTCCAGTCTCTTCTTAAAAATTTCCAGTGTTGGAGCATTCACTGCTTCTGGAGGCAGGTTATTCCACTAGTTAATTGTTCTAACTGTCAGGAAATTTCTCCTTAGTTCTCTAGTTTGCTTCTCTCTTTGGTTAGTTTCCATCCGTTGCTTCTTGTCCTGCCTTCAGGCGCTTTGGAGAATAGCTTGACTCCCTCTTCTTTGTGGCAACCCCTGAGATCTTGGAATACTGCTATCATGTCATCCCTAGTCCTTCTTTTCATTAAACTAGACATACCCAATTCCAACAACCATTCCTTATATGTTTTAGCCTCCAGTCCCCTAATCATCTTTGTTGCTCTTCTCTGTACTCTTTCTAGAGTCTCAACATCTTTTTTACATCGTGGTGACCAAAACTGGATGCAGTATTCCAAGTGTGGTCTTACCAAGGCATTGTAAAGTGGTATTAATACTTCATGTGATCTGATTCTATCCCTCTGTTAATACAGCCTAGCACTGTGTTGGCTTTTTTGGCAGCTGCAGCACACTGCCGGCTCATATTTAAGTGATTGTCCACTAGGACTCCAAGATCCCTCTCACAGTTACTACTATTGAGCAAGGTACCACCTATACTATACCTGTGGGCCGGATGCATCACGCCAAAACCACACCCACCCCATTGCTGGCAATGGGGGAAAAGTCCCGATACATCGTGTGACGTCATGTGACGTTGCGAGTTTGACATGCCTGACCTATACTGTAGTTGTGCATTTGGTTTTTCTTGCCAAAATATGGATATACACCTATATCTCTTTTCAATCTCTGTCCCCTCATGATTGATTTGTTTTAGTCAAAGATGGTTGATTGGATGAGCCCAGAGTGTGGAAGATACAATTCGTGGAAGGGACAATTGATGGATGTCTTAAAGGAGGCAGTATTGCAACTGCTGCTCAAGAAATCTAGTCTGGATTTTTAATCATTTAGGGAAGGTACTTGGGAGAGCAGTTGTAGCTGCATAGCAATAGAAGTTCTTAGAAGAAACAGATATTAGAACCATTCTCTTCAGGGTTCAGGCTTGGATATGAGTTGAATCAGGCTAGGTTTTCATGATTGATATAGGGAGAAATATGGGATGCATGTGTCTTAGTGATTGTCTTCTCCTTGATCAAAGAATGCCTACTATTCATAGAGAGGAGGAAATAATGTGTGTGATGCTTTGTACATAGCACTGCCAGCCACCAGGACCAAGGCAAAGGATTGTTGATGTGGCACCCAAACTATTTAAAGACATCAGAGTGGCTGTCCCCCCACTATACGATCAAATAGGTCTGTAGGAAGAATGGGCATATCACACTTGACCTTTAAAAAAATGAAAAATTAGAATAGGAAGTGGTAGTAAAAAGAAGAACACATAGAACTTCTTTTTACAAGATCCACAAATTGGAAACAGAAAGTTTTGCTCCTATCTCTAAAATATCAGAGGCTCTAGCCAAATAAGTATCACCAAAATTATGCAGCTCTAGTTCATGTAGTTATTATTGTATTTATTGCCAGTATTTGTACATTGCCCATCAAGGAGTTCACAACTATATGCTCACAATTACAATAGATGCCTTGCCTAAGAGGCAAAGGAATAATATTCTTTGGAGAGAAATATAATTTCACAAAAAAATGCTACTCAGACATATTATGTCTGCTTTTTATTCAGCTTCTTAGTAACTATTAAGCAGCTGTTTTACACTGATTCCTACTAATACTGAATAGACTCTGCTTGCACGTACAACAAGCTCTTACAACTATAGCTAAGGAATTACATAGGTTGTTTAGACTATATGCTGTAGAGAAATTTGGTGTGCAAACAGCTTTTCAGTAAATGCCACTTCTCATACCATTCCAGTGTCACTTTGCCCAAAAAAAACAAGACATTCCTCTCCTTGCTTGGAAAATGGACTTGTGCCACTACTGTCCACATTGAAAAATAAAGTATAAAGGTTGCTGTGTTGGCCATTAGGAAATACACTCAAATCCCTTTTATGGAAATCTTTTTAATGCCAATTCAAATATTAAAATTATATGCAAGCTTCCGAATCCTCATAACTCTTGGTCAAGCTATATGGTAATGACATGAAGGAGACGACCAGTGAGTTGGTGTTCAAGCCATTTCATCATGAGATGGGAGGTAGAAATAATTACCCAGCATTGGCTTTAGGCTTTACCTAAAGGTGTAGTTGCTCTGATTTGACCGTTTTAGCTGTACCTAAAATTATCTTTGGTGCAGTCTGAATTTTTGTTGAATCTCTTCAGTGTGAGTGTGCAGGTATCAGAGAACTACTACTTAAAGATTAGTACCTAGCAATTGGAAGGTAGCTATTCTTAGGAACCATCTCCTTTCTTTCAGTGACATAAAATATTTTTCATTCGCAATGGGACCCTGCTGCTGAATTCCATATTCTTTAAGTCACATCTCCTTCAACATTCCAATTAAAAAGTGCTGGTCAATGCAGATGACATCCTTTATCATTAATCTTTGTTCCTCTCCAGTTTTTTTTTTTTACTACCTAGCCTGATGAAGAGCATTAAAGTACTTGGACATTTGCATACTGTTTTGTGACATTTCACTTGGCTCAAGAAAACATTCTACATATTGACTGCCTCTCCTCAAAACAGTATTAAGAAAGGGTTCTTCTCTATTACTCCTGGCAGGATTCTCTCGCACAGAAGTTCTCCTTCCAAACCCACATTTGTGGAAGTTGCATTACCATCTGCTTATAGGTGTCCTTCTACAATCCAGTTACATTAGCTATTGGATTTATATCATACTGATTAAAGGAACTTATTTTAGTTAATTGATCTGAACTGAAATTCCGATTCCTTGTCTGAGATGTCCTGATCATTTCTAGTCATAACTCAGTACTTACTGTTAATTCCTCCCCATAGTTTGATTATCTGCATCAATAATCTGAGGCGGATGGTTACAGTAATAATGCAGCCAAAGTGACCTGAGCATCCAGTGGAAGGAGACTGAATAGGGAGTCTGGCAGTATTAGGAGTTTATTTCATGTCATTACTTATTGTTAAGAATTTTGCAAATTATGGACACCCCTCCTCCAAACCTCACCATTATTAGCAAAGTGAAAATGTCTCGCTTAAGCTAAAACATTTGCACCATTTCAATATACATTTCATATTTTATTTCTATGCTGACCACCAAGATTAATATTTTACCAGTTCATAACAAGAAACCAGAACTATTCTTCTGGTACAGCCTACCAAGAATTGCTTATTAATTTACAAAATATGTGGTTCAAAAATCAACTCACCTATACCAAGAGACTCCTTTTTTCAGAGCTTCAGTGTTTGATTGTGTGATCCTCCTGGGTAGTAAAAACCATGTGTGTGCAAGTTGCAATTTGCCAAGCTTGGTGCCCGCCCAGACTCTTGATCAAATATTGGAGTGGCCTCTAAGCAGCAGGCAGTTTGCAGACAGAATGAAGAGACCTTAAAGAGCTTGGTGTTATAAATAATCCAAGATTTTTTTCTCCCTCTCTTTGCAGAACGTTTGGCATTTTTTTCATCCTCTTTCTGTTTAATAGGTTAGTGGAACCTTGTTTTTAAAGAGTTTGTGCAAAAGCTGCCTGAATTTCCTATCAGGAAGAAACAATGAAGCTAGAAGCAGTTGGGGGGAATCAGGCTGAAGTTTGCTGCTTCAAACCTAAGTGTTTTTTTCCTAGTTATTGAAGAAGAAGCAAAGAGATGAAACCGTAGCCCTCCAAGTGCTAGGATTCTTCAGTGTCCATAGGGAGGTTGACCAACCAAGTGTAACTTAGAATGTCATGCTTGCCATGATCACCCATTGATTTGTCTTAATTGGTATCTGGCCCCACAGAGGCCATATGCTGAGTTTGATAATCTGGTTGGCTGGATGTGATGAAAGTGTTCTTTGTAATAACTCTGGTCACTTTTAGGCTGCTAATTGCTATAAACCTCAGCAGGAGTGGAGGACTAATCAAGATGGTCTAATCAAGGTGTCTGATGAATCTGGATGATTTTCTGAATGTACCTGGAGAATTTCTCATCTTATATGTTAGCGGTCATTGTGTACAACACAAAAGATGCCTAGGCAGTTAACACTATGAGCTCATCCACACGATCCCATTAATGTGTTTTTCTTTTGTCCTTGAGATCTCTTGCCCCCACAACATACATTCTATTGTGCTGCCAGAAGAAGGTCAGTAGAATGGTTGCCATAACATAGGAGTAGCTAGTGCTGCTGCTGGGGACAGCAACACGCTATACAGCAAATAAGGAAGAAGGAACCAGGCATAGGAATACTCTGGGTTCTTCAGAGTTTGTTGCCTGTTGGCTAGTGGGGCCCTGGTTGAATAACTACCTTCCCCTCTCAACTATTCAATCGCCCATATGGCCATTCCAAATGGGGACTAATTGGGCATTGCTTCCTAATTACAGTTGTGAATGAGTTGCTAAATCAGCTTTCTTTCTTTCAGCTCCTGCTCATGGAGGCTGCTCTGAACCGCTCACAGAAGTTTTTCCAATTGGAATAGTGACCTTATGGAAGGTCTTCCAGAAAATAAATATTCCCAGCAGCCCCCTAAATCCCCTCCATTATAATAGTTAGGATTCTCCTTTCTTCAGCAATCCCACAACCAAATGAAAGGGGAGACTGCAAGAGACTAAAAGCCCAGCAGGGCACCAATCCTATGCAAGGACAACTCATCTGTACCAGATACTATGTTTCCATGTCTTTTTCCATAGAAAACATTATTTTCCTGCCAGATGATCCTATTCCCTGCTATACCAGTGGGCAGGCAGCAAAGAGCAGCTCTGTTATGAAGTCATCTCCCCAACAAGTGGGCTGTCTTGGAGCTTGAACATGGAGGATGCAGAGATAACCCGAATGGATCCCAGACACTCTCTTTGTTTTAGCAGATACTTTCTATATAACACCTCTACTGAGATGTTGGGAAAATGGAGCCAGAAAATTAAAAGCTCTCTGTGAGCATTTTTTTAAATCATTCTCCATAGACAACCTCAAGCATAGTCACCTCAATTTGGATTGTAGTTTTTGGGCAGAACACAGGGAAGAGTGGGGTACCATCAGTATACTGATAAAACCTACCTATAGATGCCTCCTACCATCTAACTCCAAGGAAACAACCTGTGTCCTTGAACATTGCTTAATTTTGATAATGGATTGGATGAGGGATTTTCTCTTTGGTAAAGAGAAAATGGGATTTGAGAATAGAGGTGAAATCTATTTGATATGGAGCTACCCCCAAAATAACATTTTTCAATTTGGGCATACTACTTCACTCCCCAATCCCCATAGCTGTATTTGCAGGGGGCAACTGTGTCAAGGAGCATATTATACATCTATAAATATGACAAATTTGACTCTTCCTGAATGGGAAAGGCTCAGCACTGTCCTTTAAAACCCTAAAAGGCTTATAGTCTGACCACTAGGGGATTGCTTTTATTGCTTTTATTAGATCAACAGTTCTTCCAGAGGTCAGCTATCTGGTATGTGGGAGAGGGCACTTGCGTACTGTTGTTGTATTTTAGTTGTATTTTAAATATTTTCATTGTATTGATTTTACTGATGCATTTTATGTTTTTGTTTTATTGCTCTAAGCCATCATGAGCACACAAATAAGAGAAGCAGAGTATATATTTAATAATAACAACAGTCATAACAATAGGGATTTGTAAAAATTGGCAGCAGAATTTATCATTTGCATCAATTCCTTCTCTCTCCCCAATGGAGCTTGTAGCAAATTGTCTCTCTAAAGACCCATCACTCTTAAATAATTTCTCCCTATTCACTATTCTTGACCTTGGGTTCTCTGTAATCCTTTTGCCATTCTGACATTTCATTGCATAGTATTTCCGCTCCAGTGCTATGATGATTTCAGATGTTCTATGCTAAATCCTTTAAAATAATTTCATGAAGCAGCAAAAAAAGATTGTGCATGCTTACAGACACCTCCCTAAATGGAACCACCCATCTTGGAAACAATCTATGAATATAATGGAGGTCTACCTCTGAATTGCATCTATTCTTGTAACAGGGTTATTGAATGTAATACCAATCATGCTGCCAAAGGTTCATCTTACCATCCTCCTAATAGTAGTCTCTAACTTTTTTAGATTAGTGGACACATTAGTAATTTGAAGGGAATGTCAGAGGAAACACTCTGAATTTTATGAGTGGCACTGATAAAACACATGCTATTGGTGGGCACAACACATTAAAAACAACAATTTAACTAATAGAGTACTGAGACTAGAGGATAAGATGGGGTGCAGTCAGTGGTGGGTTTCAAATATATGAACAACCGGTTCTCTGTGTGGATGCGGCTTCCGGAAGTCCATTCTGGGCCTGGGCAACAAAAAATTAGCTACCGGTTCTGCCGAAGTGGTGTGAACTGGCTGAATCCCACCACTGGGTGCAATACTACTCTTGAACACAAGGCAAGTCTGTGGACTATGCCCAAAACACAAAGACATTCTTGCAATTGTAGGAAGTTGAAGGATTCTGTATGTGCATGTGACTATTTCTGAGATTAAGAATATAACAAGGATTAGTGAAGCATGTTTTATAACTGCAAAAATACAACATCCTACTAGGAGAAGAGTCAATATGTTTCATGTGTATATGTCAGGGAAGAAAGGCAGAAGGAAGTGACCTCAGATTAGCAGTCTTATAGGCAAAGAGCAGACAGAGATAGCCACAGAGTAAAGTCTTAACTATCTGCTCCCCACTGTTCCTTTATGGCAGGGGTGTCAAACTTGTAATGTCATGTGATGTGTTGCGATGTATCGTGACTTTTTTTCCATTGCCGGCAATGGGGTGGGCGCGGTTTTGTTATGATGCATCCGGCCCGTGGGCCGGCAGTTTGACACCCCTGCTTTATGGCCAGTAGGTTATTAAGTGCTGAAGAGACAATGCCAATAGATTTAAACCTTCCATAGGATATGCATAATCTTTCCGATTTAATTAAAATTGATTCCACTGTGTGGTGAAATTCCTAAGGAAAAAGGTCAATGTCCATTAAGTTGGAAAGAGCTTTCCTTTTTGATTAATTTGCTCATTACATACAAACATGGACAGTGCCAAATTTGGCACACATGGAATGGAGTTGGTTTTATGAAAGTTACATACTGGAAGCTCCAAGATGTAAAATTTTGCTTGCCAATTAACTGAGGTGTGTTTAACCAGCAGTTAAAATTCTAGCTGATGAATTACATCAGTTAATAGCAGTTTAGCATAGCTCTTTTACACTATTATTGCCTTGTGAGGAATTGCCTTTTATTTATAATATTAGTTAAGTAGGGGCAATAGAGGAAGGGTTTGAATGCAGAAATTTAAGACATAGTACTGGTATTATTTTCCCCAAAGCAACACTCTGTTTCTGTAGCAACCTGAGGCTAGTTGCCAGCAACTGTGAAAACATAGTCTTTATCTCTTTTCCTAGTCACATTTCAAGATACAAAAATTGATTCTCTCTGGTAAAGTAGAAATATGACCTGTTTTTCTAACTACAAAAATATTAAATGGGCTTTATTGCCCATCTGGTAACTTGTCATGTTTCACTTGACATAATGCAACATTGCAACTAATAAGAGATTAAATCACAAAACCCAGTTAAAAACATAAGCATACAGTATATCAATATCTTCTAAGATACATTTGCTCAATTAACTGTATTTGTAGCCGGCAACAGCAATTATTATTCATAGTACTTGATGTTTGAGAGCTGAAGAGTGAACTTCTTATGACTTAAAAAAACTTTAATGCTGGTAGGATCAGCACAATTTAAAAACACACACGCAGTAGTAGTACTTTTTTTAAAAAAAGAAAAGCAGGAGTGTACCAAGAAAAATAAAGTGTAGGCATTTTTAATTATGTACGCTAAGTGATATCTCTTTGTGATAATTATGATGAAACTTTTAAAAGCCAGGTTTTGTACTATCGTGCTGGCCTTCCACAGAAGATGCAATTTTAATTTTCCAACCATCCATGTAAACCCTGCTCAGAGGAGACAGAAGATCAATTTGTCTATGTCAGTTCACACCTGGTGGCTGTACTCATTGATGGTGATTGGCAGTGCTAGAAGCTTATTTCCAAGTCTGCCCCCAAAGCAGGAGAACTAAAAATACAAAGATCCATATATGTATTTACATAAACAAAATATGTCTTCTTTGATCCAATTGCACCTGAGAGGAGTCTTATGAACATTAGCTGAGCCATATTTTTTGTTTGTTGAGAAAGCTCAAATAATTCTTTCCTTTATTTTAGAATAATTATCTCTCTGGGGGTTACTTATTTTAGCTCATGATTAGAGTCCAACGAATTGCTTTCATGTTTCAATTCCTGTACTCTGTTCTGTTTGAACCTTCTAGTGCATGTGACTTGAATTCTCAATTTCTTTCATTCTCAAAATATTAACTTATATTTCTGTCAGCAGAAGCTCAAGTGACATGAATATATTGCAAAAGTACCTCTTGTTGTTAATAGATATAACTGTTTGCAACTATTTAGCATAAGCAGACCTACAAATCGGTAAGCCACCTAGAGTCGCTGTGAGCGAGTAGGTGGCTATATAAATTATCTAAAACAAATAAATAAAATGAATAAATAAAATAAACAAAATAAATAAATTTAACAATTCTAATATTGTTGGCTGTCTCAGAAGTGATTCTTCCTCAGTTTTTAAAGCATGCAAATTTATTTTGGAGGAGCATCCGGAGGAAAGGAAAATGAAGCCAGAAAAAAAAAATTGCTAACTAGTTTCCACTATTTCATGTAGGTTTAACCAGCAACGTTAATCCCTGAAGACATCTGTTCTCTTTGGAATGTCAAAGCGCTGCTTTGGATGAAAGTGTAGGAACTCCTGGGAGCAGAGATCTCAGCTATTGAGTAGTCCCTTGTCACTCCCACACATTTAATTCATCTCTTTAAGAGTGCTTGGATGAACTGGCGATGAAAACTGCATGAGTTTAATTTCTTTCTGTATATATGGTTTGGGTCACTGGGGGGGGGGCTTCCTGCTTTGGTTTTCCCTTCAGCTTCAGCCTCTTTATTTAATTATGATATTCTTTATTAAGCATTTTTAAGAAAGGAAAAGAGACAGAAGCCAAAGGGGTCAAGTATAGCAAGAAATTGATAAACAGAGTTTACAAGCATCATAGAATTAGATTAAAATTTTCAATATTTCATTGATAGGTTTTAAGTAACTAAATGTATAGTATAAGCTAAAAACCATTGTTAAAATCCAAATAATATGTCACCATCCATAGTCCACAGAATAGAAATCACAAAGAGAAATTAAGAATTACATCAACGTAGTGTTATAATTAATGGTTTCCAAATTGAATTAATTTTTGTGTCAGATGTACTTCTGAATAGTACTATTATGTCTGTTCTCTGTCTTGAGTTATTTATGAAATAATAAAGGTCAGATAAAAATACAAAACAAATAGGAAGCTACAAAAAGCAGGAAATAAATAGATAAAGTTTATAAGGTAGCAAGTGTTGCCATTCTTGACAGTTTTAAGATGTGTGGTCTTCAACTCCCAAAAGTCCCCAGCCAGCATGAGTTGAAGTCCATGCATCTTAATTAAAGTTGCCAAGATTGAGAAACACTGGCTAACACAGACGTCTTCAAACTTGGCCCTTTTATGACTTGTGGACTTCAACTCCCAGAATTCCTCAGCCAGGCAAGCTGGCTGAGGAATTCTGGGAGTTGAAGTCCACAAGTCATAAAAGAGCCAAGTTTGAAGACCCCTGGGCTAACAGGTTCAACATATATTTTCTCAGTTCTAAGCAAACTATTAATTCAGTGTGTCCTCTCCAATTAACAACCTGTGTTCATGATATATCAAAGGAAAATATTCTTTTGTTATAAGCAAGGATTTGACAAAGACTGAGAGAAAAAAAATGACAGAATGGAACCTTATTACACAGATAAATTTGGGGGATTTCATTATAATTAATGTGAAGTCTTTCAAATATCAAGCTCTCCTCTTTCTACGGTATTAAAATTTATCCATTGCTCCAAAACCTCTTTAAAATTTCATTCCACTGGGGATGAGTAATAGATTTCAGCTGCACAGTCCAAGGCCATTGTCTTTTGGCAGCATAGAAACAAATGTACTTTCATGTTATTTAACATTGAAAATAAAATAAAATGCAATAAATCCCAGAAATAATGACACTCTTTTTTAAAGGCTGTATTCATCTAACGCCTTTACAAATGCTGTGAGATTAGGAACTGTTGAACCTCACAGCCACTATAAAAGTAATAGTTAAATATTTCAAACATCATTTCAAAAGTGTAACGACTGGCATAGACCTCTTTGGTTCCCAACTGTTTTGATGAATGGGTGCTTCAATTCATACATTGCCTTCCCAACCATTTACTCTCTTATTGCACAGCTAATAGGAGCTTGCAGAGTTGGTGCATTCTGAGTTCTTTTAATTTATCAATGTCATCTCTCAGGACCTTAGAAGGAGCAGTATTTGCCCTCTGAAAGGAGGTTCCCCCAATATCCAGATGGCCCTTTGTTGCTGAGAAGTTTGGTGAGAGAGAGAGCGAGAAAGGGGAGACAGAGAGAGAGAGAGAGAGAGAGAGAGAGAGAGAGAGAGAGAGAGAGAGAGTCCACACCATTTCATGTGCTTTGTCATTTTTTTTTTACCCTATATTGGTTTTATTGCAATTTCTTTGATTTCTTCCAGAGTCCCTGTTGCTTAATATCCCAGGGCATATTAAGCAAGAATCTCACATGACTGTGATGTAGTCAATGAGGTGGAAATACTGGAAAACTTGCTTATGTCACTGAAACTTCACCCCAGGCAAGCAGACGAACAAGGGAGAGTGGGTGGGCAAGTACCATGAGTGGACACTATGGAGTATGAATGGGTAGGCGCTAAGAGTATGAGCAGGCAATTGCCATTGACAGATACTATGTAATGTGGACAGGTAGGCACTATGGAGTACAAGATCCCCATGCCACCCAGGGACTCATTAGGAGAAAAAATGGCAGGACCAGGAGTGACTGGCAACCTCCTGTGGACTTCCATATTGACTTTGCTTCTGGGAAGCTGAGAGGGAAGGTCACAAATCGCAATCAAATGACCATGCTGCAGTGTAACTGTAGTAATTGTAAGCCACTTGCCAAGTGCCTGAATTGTGATCATGTGAACGTGAGATCACAGAATGACTGCAACTTTGAGAGCTTACTTTAAGTCCCCCATATTCGGTATGTTAGTGTAAATTAAAAAGTTCTTTTGAAATGCTTCCTAGGCTAGTTGTTTGGATTGTCTAATTTGGAGATAACTTTTGTATAATAATATCCATCATGTGGAACAATTTAAAAGACCCTCAATGTAACAACTATTTTCATATGCATCATACCTACTTTTCAGTAATGGAAGCAATGCATCGAATTTGACCTGAAATGTGAAATATAGCATGAGCAATATCAGTTAGACACAAAAGAACATGGATGAGAATATTGGCCACAACTTTACTGATTACATCAAATGGCTTGGTGCATAATCAAGCCTACTTCCAAATTCTATATACTGTGAGACATCTTTCTGGTCGCCAAACCTAATGCCAATCTGTTGACAACAAATGGGGATGTGGATGTGCTTCTGTATGAAGGGACTGCATACTTATCTGCTTCCTTTCCAAGACTCTTCTACTCCTATCTATGCATGGATCAACCCTAGTGCCCTATTATAATTGCTAGCCAGCATAATTCATGTCCAGGGCATTTCTAATTCATAGCTGTTATACTGGCCCTTATTCTATAGTACCTCAAAGGGCAGGACCATAACTGAAGGATTAAAACAACAAAAAAGAAGATTTAGGTTAGACATCCAGAGGAACTTCAAGGCTATATGAGCTGTCAGCTGGTGGAGCAGGCTGTCACGTGACATGGTGTTTTCTTCTTCACTAGAAAAGGCTGAGTGGACATCTGCTGGATGGTAGAGGTAGACTAGGTAACCTCTATGGTACATCCCATCTCTATGATTCTAATGTAATAAGAAGCTTTGCAGGGTGGAAGAAAACAAATGAAAGTTGAAAATGGCAAAGAGAACAAAGAGCATGAGTACAGGCCTGATAACATACTATATGGTATGTTGGATGTATGTTTTACAGACTGTCAGCATGGGGCTTCTAGTACAGATTGGGTGACACTAACTGGATGGTTAGACTATATCCCCTATTACTGAATCTGCCTTCAAAATATGCAACGGGAATTGCTGTCATTTTCTCCTTGTTAAATACGATTGTTATATATTTTAAAATTATTATTTCTCCTATTTCTTTTCAAAAAATATGAGGGTTTTAAAATACACATTATTCGGGGGCCTTGGTATTGTTTTACCATATCACATGACTTTGTTATATATTTTCCCTTCTCCTAGGGTTACTGTCAAAGAAAGTGGAGAACATTTGCAGATGTCCAGAGTGGTCTTTTTCTTATTAGGAGCAAATAACAATGTCATCATTTCTATACTTAAGTTCCTGTTTGAAGTATAATTTATAAACAAAACATTGCAAATATGCCAAGACAGACAAGCTGGATGAAAAAAAGAAATGGACAGAATAAACAGAACTTCAGATCTGGAAGATTTCAGCAGAAATAAAAAAACAATGTTAATTAACTTTAGATTCTTCCGGACTATGGATAAAGGGCTCCATGTTTTCTGACTGGGTAGTGCTTTATACACATACAAATTTCTTTCTGCCAATTCTACCACAATTGGCTGGCACCGTGTCATTTTTCAAATAAATCTATCTGTCTAAGTCAGTGAATACATGATGAAAGTTGGATCTATCTTATAGATAGGATATTACCAAAGAGAACTTCTAAAGATACAAGGAACATGGCAAACACATCCAACAGTAAGGATATCATTTTAAACTCGCAGATATGGGAATGAATCCTACTGAATTCAGTTACAACTACTTTTGAATGAATGAGCTCTAAGAAAAAATTGCAGGCAATTTATGGTACTCTTGAATCCAGCATTAGAAGTACAAGTACTGTAGTCATGGTGATTCAGAGTGTTTTTTTTATCAGTATGGATTATGTCTTGACTATAAGCCCATTCAGACAACATTAATATATTATGGGTTACATATGTTCTGGTAAAGATTATTATTGCAAAACACTACATATGAGGCTACTTTTGAAAATGGACTTGAATTTTAGTTAAACCTAAACTGTTCAAAAGTTTCATTGATAGAAATGAACTAATGAAACTGTACTTTGCTTCCAGCTCATTTCTGGACTGGTATGAACTTCAAGAATACAGTTGTATAAGGACAGCTAAATGCAGGGGTGCTTATATTTGAGTAGCTGTGCATAGACCTGCCTCTGCGAATGATCTGAAAACATACTATTAACATACATTTGCTGCATGTTTGACTGATATCCTGTTTTTATTTCATTTCTAGACCCCGAGTAGAGACTTTCCTGACTTTGGTAGTTGCAAACAGTGGCTAATTGTCTATTTCTAAGTAACTTCAAAGGTCAAGACTGCAGCTGGATAGCTTCCTTCTGGATTTTATCCATCTATGACCTCAATTTCCCCAATAACGGATTATTTTATTCAACCCAAACAACATTCTTGGAATGAGAATTCTATTCATGAAATCAACAACTGTTTTGAGAGATGAAGTGGCTAGAGAGGAATCAGCTCCACCATCGGGCTTGAAATCCTGAATTTATATCCATTTTCCTCTTTCAATAAGCTCTTATTTATTTGCTTAACGGCTCCCCCAGCAAGAATTCTGTGCCAGTCTGAAAGCAGCTCTGAACCTCTTGATTCCTACAATGTCAGTGGGGTTAGAGAGTTGAGATAATTTATTAGCAGCCCAGCTTCAGTGTAACTGACATTGTTGTGAAACTAGGGTTTTTGCTCTGAACTGTGGGTCTTGTAAAGGAAATGCTGCTTTGTTAGCAGTTTCTCCTTAATTGTGTTGAGAAAAATAAGCAGGGATGAAGTATTGCATTCTTTTCTTCTTTTTCTTTAATGGGATGAGGATGAAGACATTCTTGCTACTACAGGATTTATAGGAGCTCAAGACCAGATAGTGGTTTTTATTCCTTGAGCAATTTGAAATTGCCAGATCACCTTCAAACTGTTTTAATTATGGTGTGGAAGTGCTCTATATTTTCAGTATTCGATAACCACAACTTCTTGGAGATTGACTTCAGTTTTTGAAGAGGCAGAGACATAGCTTTCTAACTGTATGGAAAAATTATTTTATAATAATAATAATAAAGTTGGAAGGGACCTTGGAGGTCATCTAGTCCAACCCCCTGCTCAGGAAAGAAACCTTATACCATTTCAGACAAATGGCTGTCCAGTCTCTTCTTAAAAATTTCCAGTGTTGGAGCATTCACTGCTTCTGGAGGCAGGTTGTTCCACTAGTTAATTGTTCTAACTGTCAGGAAATTTCTCCTTAGTTCTCTAGGTTGCTTCTCTCTTTGGTTAGTTTCCATCCGTTGCTTCTTGTCCTGCCTTCAGGCGCTTTGGAGAATAGCTTGACTCTCTCTTCTTTGTGGCAACCCCTGAGATATTGGAATACTGCTATCATGTCATCACTAGTCCTTCTTTTCATTAAACTAGACATACCCAATTCCAACAACCATTCCTTATATGTTTTAGCCTCCAGTCCCCTAATCATCTTTGTTGCTTTTCTCTGTACTCTTTCTAGAGTCTCAACATCTTTTTTACATCATGGTGACCAAAACTGGATGCAGTATTCCAAGTATGGCCTTACCAAGGCATTGTAAAGTGGTATTAATACTTCATGTGATCTGATTCTATCCCTCTGTTAATACAGCCTAGCACTGTGTTGGCTTTTTTGGCAGCTGCAGCACACTGCTGGCTCATATTTAAGTGATTGTCCACTAGGACTCCAAGATCCCTCTCACAGTTACTACTATTGAACAAGGTACCACCTATACTATACCTGTACATTTTGTTTTTCTTGCCTAAATGTAGAACCTTACTTTTTTCACCATTGAATTTCATTTTGTTAGATAGCGCCCAGTTTTCAAGTCTGTCCAGATCCTCCTGTATCTTAAGCCTATCTTCTGGAGTGTTGGGTATTCCTGCCATCCCTGTCTTTTAAATAAAGGCAACCTTAAACTAATAACCATTAATGTATTAACTACAAATTAGTGTTTTAAGCCATGCTTGTCTCCTATAACTTTTCTATTTTTTACTGACTCCGACATATTCTGCTTCCACAGTTAATCTCAGCTACCCTTGCTACCCTACAGTAGTAACTTTTGCTATTTCCTAGGGCAGTGGTTTTCAAACTTGAGACATACAAGAAATCCTTCTCAATGTGAAAAATGAGAGCAGAACCCATTAATATATGTTTCATGAAATACCTTGTCACAAATGTCTTTTTTTTAAGCAAAACAAAGGAACAAATATCTTACCATTTCACCATAGTCATGAAAGTAAATTGTCATGTAGAATCCCTGGACGATTCTAATGCAACCCTGGGGCTCCAGGGAACATAGTTTGAATGAATACTGCAGAACAAGGGCATGCCAAGGAATGGAATGCATGACGGAAATATTAATGGACAAGTAAATAGGAGTTTCCACGATTGTTGTAATAAGCATACACAGTATTGTATTTGTCATATCAGAGTTCCCCAATCTTTCTAGCTTTGCGACCAGCTGGGGGGGTTGGGAGAGGGGATGGTTCTGCGTGAGGGGTGGGCAAGCATGCATGCATGCACAGCAAGGACCTTTGTTGTTTTCCATCACTGTATGACTTCCATGAATTCATAGTGTCATCCACTGTTTTGTCATTTTTGTGCCTTCCAGAACAGTTAGATTTGCATCCTTAAAACCCCCACTTGTTCCTTATCTCCTTTCTGTTGATCTGCTTGCCCTTATTCTTAGGAGAACAGTGTATATAAAAACTTCTACTTATTTGTCTTACAACTAAGAAGATTTGAACAGTTGGTGTTTTAAATAGCTATTTGTAACTTTGGGTAAAACAGATGTTGTGATTAAAAAGAATTAAACACTGAACAATTCTTGTTTCAGATTGCAGCTCAATTATATATTCATTGAATGTGTTTGAGCAATTTACTCTCTCTCAGCCTAACCATTTCCAAGTATGAAAATAAAAATTCTGGTCCACCGTATGGAATTGCTAAAAAGTTAATTCATATGTGCTATTTTAAAAATATCTTCAGAAGTTCATTTAGTACCTATCTCAATTTGGTTCCACAAGTTGTTAAAAACATGGCTATTCTCCCAGCCCTTGGGATAAGGTGTTTGTGAGGCCCTGGGTGATAGGCTGATATTTGGTCTACCTGGACACTTAGAATAACTGTAAAAAAAAAAAGAACCTATTTTAAATATGCACTGCCTAGAGCCATTCTAGAGTTAGGTGGCTTCTAAATCTAGTAAATCAATCAATTAAGCAAGCAAGCAAACCAACTACCCCAAACCTTTTCATTACTCTCCTGTACGAGCAATACAATAGCAAATCTCATTTTCTCCTTCTCTTAGTTACTCATTTTTTCTAAGCTCAATTTGTCTCATTTCCATATTAGTTTCAGGTATTTCTAAAATCTTTTTAGAAACTATGTATTTGTGCTCTGTTCTCTACTACACACACACACACACATTTTTGGAGTATTTGATGAAGGGGGAGAAACCATTCTAAGATAGGAGTTAATGAATCAAAACTAGTTGCATCAATCTAGATTGAGGCCAGAGCTTAGCAAAGCCTTGAGAACTCAAACTCTAAGCTATTAATCAAGAGCAGGAAGATAACTTGCTCAGATGATCTTTTAACAGGGGAGGGGGGAGCTTTCTTTTGACTCTGTTCTTTGCTTCCTGTCTTGGTTCGTACTGAGCAAACATACTCTGCCTCAATTTACAAGCAGTTTACTGATGGGTGGTATGACAGTGAGCAAAATATAGGAGGAGAGACCTTGAAAGAACACCTATCCACCCTAGATGAGTTCAAATCACCAGGACCAGATGGATTATACCCCAAGGAATTGGCAGATGAGATCTCAGAACCACTGAAACCTATCTTTCAAAGATCCTGGAGCATCGGGGAACTACCAGACGACTAGAAAAGGGCCGCTATAGTTCCCATCTACAAAAAAAGGAAAAAAATGGATCCAGGAAACTACAGACCTATCAGCTATCATCAATACCTGGAAAGATTCTGGAAAAGATAATTAAGCAACAAATCTGCGAACACCTAGAGGCAAGCAAAATCATAAGCAGAAGCCAACATGGATTTGTCAAAAACAGATCATGCCATCTTACTGCATTCTTTGACAAAGTGACAAAATTAGTGGACCAGCAAAATGCTGTGGATATAATTTACTTGGACTTCAATAAGGCATTTGATAAAGTAGATCACAACTTACTACTTGTTAAGATAACATTTTTTGGGTTAGACAGCATCACACCAGATGGATTTGTAATTGGCTGACCAACCACACTCAATGTGTATTCCTTAATGGAACTACATCTACATGGAGGGAAGTGATTAGTGGGGTACCCCAAGGCTCTGTCTTAGGCTCAGTACTCTTCAGTATATTCATTAATGACTTATATGAGGGAATTGAAGGGGAACTCATCAAATTCGCAGATGACACCAAGCTGGCAGCAGTAGCCAACACTCCAGAAGATAGGCTCAAAATACAGAAGGATCTTGACAGACTTGAACACTGGCCCTTATCTAACAAAATGAAATTCAATGTAGAGAAAAGTAAAGTTTTACATTTAGGCAAGAAAAACCAAATGCATAAGTATAGAATAGGTAGTACCTGACTCAACAGTAATAACTGTGAGAGGGATCTTGGAATCCCAGTGGACGATCATTTGAATATGAGCCAGCAGTGTGCTGCAGCTGCCAAAAAAGCCAATGCAGTCCTATGTTGCATTAATAGAGGGATAGAATCAAGATCACATGAAATGTTAATACCACTTTATAATGCCTTGGTAAGGCCACACTTGGAATACTGCATCCAGTTTTGGTCACCATGATATATAAAAAAAGATGTTGAGACTCTAGAAAGAAGAGCAACAAAGATGATAGGGGACTGGAGGCTAAAACATATAAAGAATGGTTGCAGGAATTAGATATGTCTAGTTTAATGAAAAGAAGAGCTGGGGTGACATGATAGCAGAGTTCCACTATCTAAGAGGCTGCTCCAAAGCTCCTGAAGGCAGGACAAGAAGCAATGGATAGAAACTAATCAAGGAGAGAACCAATCTAGAACTAAAGAGATTTTTTTTCTGGCTATTAGAACAATTAATCAGTGAAACGACTTGCCTCCAGAAGTTGTGGCTGCTCCAACACTGGAGGTTTTAAAGAAGAGATTGGACAACCATTTGTCTGAAATGGTATAGGATTTCTTGCCTGAGCAGGGGGTTGGACTAGAAGACCTCCAAGGTCCCTTCCAAATCTGTTATTCTGTTACATTCTTTTGAAGTCAGAAGTCTCATGCTGTCAGGGAGTTCTGACTCTGGTTAGGTGGTTAGCCATAGAAGGACATGAAACTGAGTGAGGGGAGGCTCTACTTACTTCCTCCTGAGAGAAAGGTTCAGAGTAGTAATTTCTCAGTAAAACTAATAGATTGTGGAAGGTTGCAACCATAGAGATTGCGGAGTCAGAGAAGCCAACTCTATTCATGTGCAAGCATGTTGAACTGAAAACTTTATTTGGTGAAAGAAACAATCTCCCTACCCTCGTGTTCACCCAGCTACTAACTCTCAAAATGCAGGGAAATTACTCTGAGATTTCCCATCTTAATCATAGTTCTGATTGTGGACTGTGGAGCCTAAGCTAATTAACACTGTCTCCTCACATGTCAATTAGAAGCTGGGAAAACTAGGATTTCAGTTCTATAATGACAGGTCTGAAATCTCATCAAGAGATGAGGTTGACCTGAGCCATTGAGAACATTCAAAGACTTTTAAAAAGGGCAACAAAATATATTTTTCTTTCGTCAGTATTATTTCTTCTCTTATGTTATGCAGGAAGCATCTAATGTTGGACAGGCCTAACCTTTAAAAGCTTCTAGTTTACAGCTGACTGTAATAATAATATTAAGCTAGAAAATTGATCCTAATAACAAGCATTGGTCTTGATGGTTCACAATACAATAAAGGCTACAGAAATGGAAACATGTCTCATATAACTGTATAATTGTACTGTTGTGTTTTTGTTTTATAATTGTTTACATAAAATATATACAAAAAAGAACTTGGGAAGTAATCAAACAGCACAAGAAAGCATTCTGGTTCCATTTCTGTTCTCCTTTGACTTGTTCAAATAAAGTTAAAATCTACACTATCACAGCAATACAATCAAATCTAATAACTTAAGCTCTGTGATTCCAACATACAGTTTTGGAAACCTGTAATTTAATTTTCTAGTAGATGTTGTAGAGAAAGTGGGGAAAATTAATGTGCTTTTCAGCATATATAGTAACTTATAAACAGAAATATTAAAGGAATGGTGCTACCAGTTAGAATGCCTAGTATATAATTTTCCAAGTGAAATGGTACTTGTGTGAAAGGTGCTCCCCCTTAAGAGGATATGGGTGCAAATGCTACATCTTATAAAATCTCTCTTCTTCCATGCTGGGGAGGAAGTCTTCAAAAACTTGTTTTTCAGGAGATTAGGACTTAAAATTTCCCAATTTTTTGGTCCCTCTATGTTTGAATTCTTTTTGTTTTTCATTCCTTTCTACTGTGGCTAGCCTGCTGTGGTTAGCCTACTCAAAACAGGTAGCTTAAAAATTCTGTTTGGTATCTCAAATGGCTTTAATCCTTTTGCTTACTGTATGTGTGATGTATTTTCTGTATTAAATGGAATGGCTTATACTTGTCATGACTGGTCTGGCTAATAGGAGAACCCACTGATCCCCCAACTGGAAGAAACTGTCTCTATATATGCCAGCCACTTAAAGAAATGAGGATACATAGAAGACGTTTTTGTCTAGGTGTCCAATTTCCACTTTAAACAGACATACCATAAATTTAGTAGCATGGTAATATGCAATATATCCACAGTGCTGTGTATATATATGCATACAGGCATACAAAGCTCGTTATCTCACATTAAAGCATTATTCCAGCTTTCTAACCCCTGTAACAAATGGTAGGACTTAATTATATTTTGGAAATCACATAATTAGGCATGACTGACCGCATTCCTTAATCTGTGAGAAAAGCTTGTTTCCTAGGAGACTAGAGAGCTCAAGGATGATTGAATGGCCTGTACATTCTTACCATATTTATTCCTGAGCAAAGTATAAAATACCTCTTTGTAGTGTCCACACTCAGGATATAGTGTCTCATCAGAAAATTGTTGTCTTGTCTTCCTTACCAAACAGTGGCTTAAACACACATACACACACACACTCATTAACTTCATATAGGGATTTTTTATCTTAAGATACAGGGTCCAGTGACACACTGCATTCAATTAAAGTGTTGTTTGCATCCTCTTCAGTTGTTTTGATAAGAGCTTTGCATGCATTTCCACCACACTATTCTTAATAAAGATACACATACAGAGCTTCTGAATTTGGTCTTCCCAAGTTCTTTTCTCACCTGGGGACTTTTGCAATTCAGAAGTTGCCACAGTGATGCTTGAACAATGGGAGAATATGTGGACGAAATGTTTAAAATCCCTCTGTTAATGCAGCCTAGCACTGTGTTGGCTTTTTTGGCAGCTGCAGCACACTGCTGGCTCATATTTAAGTGATTGTCAATTAGGACTCCGAGATCCCTCTCACAGTTACTACTTTTGAGCAAGGTACCACCTATACTATACCTGTGCATTTGGTTTTTCTTGTCTAAATGTAGAACCTTACTTTTTTCACCATTGAATTTCATTTTGTTAGATAGTGCCCAATGTTCAAGTCTGTCAAGATCCTTCTGTATCTTAAGCCTATCTTCTGGAATGCTGGCTATTCCTGGTAGCTTGGTGTCTACAGATTTGATGAGTTCCCCATCTATTCCCTCATCCAAATCATTAATGAAGATGTTGAAGAGCACTGTGCCCAGAACAGAGCCCTGGGGCACCCCACTACACACTTCCCTACATGTAGATGCAGTTCCATTGAGGACCACACACTGAGTATGGCCGGTCAACCAGCTACGAATCCATCTGGTGGTGATGCTGTCTAACCCACATTTTTCTACTTATCAAGTAATAGGTTGTGGTCTACTTTATCAAATGCCTTATTGAAGTCCAAGTAAATTATATCCACAGCATTCCTCTGGTCCACTAATTTTGTCACCTGGTCAAAGAATGCAATAAGATTTGTCTGGCATGATCTGTTTTTGACAAACCCATATTAGTTAGTTAGTTAGTTAGTTAGTTAGTTAGTTAGTTAGTTAGTTAGTTAAATAGATAGATAGATAGATAGATAGACAGACAGACAGACAGACAGACAGACAGACAGACAGACAGACAGACAGACAGACAGACAGATAGTAGATTAGAGATAGATAGATAGGTAGGTAGATAGATAGATAGATAGATAGATAGATAGATAGATAGATAGATAGATAGATAGATAGATAGATAGATAGATAGATAGATAGATAGATAGAAAGAAAGAAAGAAAAATAGATAGAAAAATAGATAGATAAATAGCATAAAAAGTAGGAGAAAAAGAAACCTGCCACATTGGATGAGAACTTCTGTTTTATCAAAATGATCTTTAAGTATAGCTGTTTTGTCATTGAAAAAAGCAGCTATGTAAAGCCACTCTGGATTTACACTCCCTTTAGAAATGAAAATTTATGAATGGCAAGCACAATGATTTGCCACTCATTCCTCTATTGTATCAGTATATGGCTTTTATAATCTGAAATGTAAAAAACTTGGAAAGATTTATGTTATTTTTTCTTCAGCTAGAATCATGATATATGACAGATTAGCAAGCATTGGATTCTAAATAATTACAACCATTTCAGGAATAAGAATTTAAAGTATAAAATAAAACTAATTAATAAAATAATTATAGACATTATTAGCATAAAGTTGTAATACTTTATTACAAAATTTAACTATAAGAATTTTTCTTACTATTGATATTAAAAGTATAAGGACTCAAATATTGTGATATAAAATGAAGCTAAACTAAAAATAGCGGATTTTTTAAAAAAAAATCTAGGCTGCATTTTGATCTTGCATAGATTTCATGAAAAATAATCACTGTACCATAAGGGGACTACATGAAATTACGAGAACTAGAACTTAAGGTATGAAATAACAATTAATATCAAAGTTACAGAGATTACTGTCTGTATGGATGCATAGGATTAAAATTCTAAAAGAAACAAAAACAAAAAGTTCCTTTGTCCAAAAAGAGGAATTGTTTTCTACTGTATGATCAACCAGTCCAAATATTCTTTTTTCGACAATTAGCATTTCCCAACCTGAAAGCCTTCAGACATCAAGTCCTATCAATGGACATGTTCAGCAATGAATTCTGATGCTTCCCTAATTCAATAAACTATGAGAAGAAAGGGGAGGTACAGCACAATAATATTTAAAGGATTCTGCTATTGCCAATCTCAATAACAGTAGTTTTATTCTTCCTGTGGAGTTGATTTCCTGATTTGGTCTGCTTAGTGTGGCAGATATCTACATATCTAGAGCAGGGCTTTTCAACCGGTGGTACACGTACCACCTGTGGTACTTTGGCATGTGGCAGTGGTACACGACCGTCCTAGAGAAGTGTAGCGGGGAAGGGGAATGAGCTGAAGTGATCCAAGCCTGAAGGAGAGGCAGCTGCAGCTGCAGGACTGTCTGGGCTCGGCAGAAGCCCCAGGAGCCAGGAGGGCTCCAGCTGATTGGCTGCAGCTGATTGGCGCTTCCGGAAGCAGCGCACAGCTGGAGGTGAACTGAAGAAAAAAAGGGGGGGAGAGGAGAGGATATAAAAGGAGGTGGTTTTGGCAGGAAAGGGAAAAAAACACAACAAGGAAAGAGAAGAAGCTGTGGAAGGAGAGCTCAGCAGGCAGGGAGGAAAAAGAGACAGGGAAGAAGCAGCAACTATTGCTGGAAGGAAAGGTGCCCTGGTTCGTTTTCTCCAGCCAGGAAAATGCAATCAGTGCTGATGAAATGAAAAGCAGGGAGACAAGCATGTCGGAAAGGAGGTGGGTTTATTTAGTTCTGGATCAGCTGGCAGCTTGATTGGGTTACCATAAGGATTTTTGTGCAGTTTTTACAGTGTTTTGTAATTCAGAGGCTTGTTTGTGTGCTTTGGTTATTGGAATATTTTAGTCTGTTTCACAAAGGCTAGCAATGAGTCCAAAGTGTTGACTTCTGTAGGTTTAATCTCTTTAAACAAATGTAATTAGTTTTACCCCCTTATCTTGAGTTTGTCTATGGCTTTTAGAAAGTTTTCTTTGAAGGTAAATAGGCTTAATTTAAGGTTAAAGTGTTTCGCAATTGCCGGAGCCTTTCAGTCTGGGATTGCAACATTGTGACACATGACACGCCTGAGGCAGCTTAAAGAAAAAACAACAATGGAGTTTTGTGTGTCTTTATTCTGGGAGGCTTTTGTGAGCCTTTCTTGCTTTGAACTTGATTCCTGCGTCTTTAAGGGTACAGGGAAGGGATGGGGGGTGCATTCTTATTGCACTGTGGAAGGAGAGCTCAGAAGGCAGGGAGGAAGAAGAGGAGAGGGAGAGAAGAAGGGCCAACCAGCCAGCTGGTAGTAGTGCATATTAATAAATATGGATAAATTCATCATACATTTGTCAGTGCAAAGGAAAAGTGATTTAGCAAAGGAACTTCCACCGAAGAAATTAAAACTGGTACTTTTTTCCTACAGTTTGTAATATTTTATTAGATTATAGAATAAAATACAAAAATACAAAAGCAAATAGTAGGACACAGTGGGGAGGAAAAAGGGGGAAAAAGTGAGGGGGAGAAGAGAAAAAGAACAGACTTCCTCTGTTGCAGTAGAAGGAAGCATTAACATTGAATCTCAACTTTTTACTTTTCCATAATATTATAAACTAGCCATTTCTATAACAACAAATGAATCTAATCAGTAAAACCCAACCCCCCTTTTTTTAGTCATCAAGTTTTTGATACCTTGCTAAGCACTGGTGGTACTCAAATATTGTCATGTCATAAAAGTGGTACAATCTGTGAAAAGGTTGAAAAGCCCTGATCTAGAGAATACCCAGATTAGGAAAACATAGTCAAAATAAGGAAGTTTACAGTTGTTCCTCTGTAGGCAATTGAATTCTAAATGGGATGATTGCACAGTTGACAAATTAGATTTTGCAGTTTAAAGCCACAGTTGTACAATAATGATACAAGTAATTTTATTTATTGATAATTGAGTACGTGGAATATATGGGCTAGGACAAGGCAGCATTTTGGAGACGAAGCAAAAAGGGCCTTTGGAGTATGCAAATATGTGAATGCACAGTAACTATTTAAAGTGGTCATGCCTTTTCCTGGAATCATGTGTAGCAGCTGTAAAATCTCTGGAAATGAAATATGTGGTTTGAATTCAGACAGATGCTACATCCCCAGCCATGTGTCATCTGAAATATCGTACTGCCTTCAAATCTGAAGTGCTGCACAGACCTAAAACTGTAAGGAATTTTACAGAAGGCCTATGAAAAATGTCCTCTCTTCCTGTCTTCTCCTGCAATGGTTTTCAAAATGTTATTCGACTTCTCTGCTGTGTGAACAATTTCCAAGGTTTTATTTTATTTTCAAGGAGTTCACTGGAGGCTAATGGTACTTTAGAGTAGCTGAATGTATTTATAAATATATAGGTTACGCATAGCTAGAGGCACACCTCCAATAGATCGCCTGTTTTTTCTTCCTCCATCTGTACACAACCCTCCAAACATGGATTTGTTGGACTTTTTAAAAAAGAATATTTTTTTTTATTTTCTTTTTGGAAATATTTTATTAATCTCAAGTTTTACAATCATAAGTACTTGGGTTCCTTTGTCATTCAGTGGTACATATTAACTTTCACTCAAAATATCCAATACTACACCATCCAGTATTTCCCTGGTCCTCTCTTCTTCCAATAATAATCATTTTTCCACACTAGGCAAATACAATTCTTACTGCTATTAATACCTATACAATTAAATATAAGCATCTTCATCACATTTTTCTAATGTTTTACATAGTGTCAATAATATTAGTTTATAATATCTTCTCTAGCCAAAACATATCTCAGATGTGTTTGCAATCAAAGTTCCCTTATTCAATCCGTATCCTGTTTTTTCTTTTTTTTTTTCAGTTTTAATTTCCCATCAATATTCAAAATAACTTTATTAATTATCATTTTTCTCATAGTTAATTACATTTGGGTAACTAAAAGCTTCCCTTATACCAACCCTCTTAGTATTTTCATATTTCCCATTTTATAAAAAAATATGTTACCCTAATTACAAATCACATCCTTCTAATTTATAATGGTCCTTTTATTTCTAACAATTATCTATTCTTTTAGTCATATTCAAACATCCATTAGATAGTATAATACTTCATCTAATTAGTCAGAACCTCTATTTTCCTCAGTCTTACTCTAGCTTTCTTCCTTTGCCAAATAACTTTGCAAGTCAGTGCATTTAGATCACCAAGTGTTTCTTCCTCTGTTTCTATATATATTGTTTGGAATAAAAAAGACGATTTAATTAAAGTATTTTTGTAAAAACACTTAATCCATTTATATTCATTAAACTGCCTCCATTTTCTTTCTCCTTCAGTTTCTCTTTTAATTTCTTGTTCCCCAGTTTTCAGCATTTCTCCTAACAGCTCCATCATTCATTCTATCGATTCTTCTTCCTTGTCCTCAAGTATATTCTGAAATCTTGAAAAGTAAAATGTCTTTTCCATTTCCAGTGTTATATCTGGATCTTCCAAATTTTTATTTATCTGTACCTGTCTGTTGGTTTCTTCTTTTGAATCCTCCATCTTTGTATTAGTTTCCTCTATTTTTTCTTCTGTTTTCTGAGTTGCTAGTTCATTCTTTGTAGTTATTTTCTGAATGTTTTCTGAAGTTTAAGTTGAAAGTTGTTCATTTATGTTATTTAAATTATTTTTAGTCTCATCATGATTTAAAACAATTGTCTCTTGAATTGATTTCAACATGGAAAGGATTTCTTTCTGAAGTTCATTTACATTTTCTTGTTGATTATCCATGTTTCTTCCAAAGAGAAATAGTCCAGAAGCAACTTTCCCACTGTTTCTTAATATTTCTTGATAATTCTTGAAACTAAAAGTCAGTCAATATTTGTAATCCAGGCTGGTCAATTCAAAATGGTTTATTGTCTCCTTCATACAGATAAAAGCATCTCTTTCTGAATTGTTAAAAACAGCCATGTTTCACAGGTTGCTTCTTCCTGTCTTCACATGTCTGTGGACATACAACCACCTCACTTTGCAGAGACAGCTGGGAGAAACTTCTAAAGAAGTCCTGCAAACTTTGGGGAAAAAACACCAGTGTTTTAATGATTCAAAAAGAGGTGTTTCATATGTGCTTCCATGTGTTCTGAAGTACTTTAAAAAAATTTTTTTTGCCCAGCCTGATTTTCAGATCCTTCAAATCTTATAGACAGCTCAAAAATCTGGAAATCTGCAGTTCAGATTAATGGGCACTCCAGGTCACAGAACTTGTAGAATGGCTTACTGTTCCTCAGAATGAAGTAATGTTTCCAATTACTACTACTCTGGAATGGAATTGCTTGGCAGTCTTGCAAAAAAGGAGAAAAAAAGAGTGTATGAACAGGATACATATTGGTTCTTACGTGGATTAAAGGCTACATGGCTGTCTGTCTTCTTAAAAATGCCTGAGATATAACATGAATTAAAACACCAGGTCTCTGGGAAAGCTATTATAATTCTACTAAGCAGCACCTGTTTAATAGTTGAAGCAAACAAATAGCAAAATAAAATAGCCTTGAAGTAAATTCTTGTATGGGCATCAATCTCCTAATTTCTCTTCTTGCTTTGGGGAATAGCCAAGTCCAGTTCTTGAATTCTGGTTAATTTTCTGGTTAACTGTTTATTCAGTCTCCACAGTCTCCACAGAGCTAAGAGTTTGATTAAAAAAGAATTACAGAGAATATACAAACTGCAGTGAGAATTCAACGGATGAAGTGGGTCCTGATTTCACACATTGCCATAAGCAATACTGTAGTTTGTATTATGATTAAGGCTACCAGATCTGGGCTGCAAAATCTGAGTGACTGCTAAAAGATTGTTAGAGAAAATGCTAATTCTACTGCCATCTAGTGGTCATCCAGATTCTTGCAACCAGATCTGATGGTCCTGAATTAATGATTTACACATTAAACTATCCCATAGTTATGATTTGCAAAAAAAAAAACAGCAAGTGGGTGCACAAAATATCCTAAGCCAAAGGAAACATCTCACATATTTATTTATTTTGTTTATTCATTAAATTTATATGGCTGCCAATCTCTTGAAAAAATGACTCCGGCGGGCATTAGATGTCAACAACAGTGGAGCCACCTCAGTACGCTGGTCTGTTGGGGCTACCAGGCCTGATGGCATAACCAGGTTTTGAGAGACTTACAGAAAATCAAAAGGGATGGAGCCAGCCTCACTTTGGGTGGTGGAGGGGAGGGGAAGGAAGTGGCTTCATAAGCACCTGAAGATAGAACAAGAAATAATGGATGGAAACTTATCAAAGACAGACCCAACCTAGAATTAAGGAGATACCCAGCTTAATCTGTGGCAAACCAATTATTATCTATACACAAGGACTGTCACAATCAAACATTCAGACTCAAATCTCAGAACCCACCATGGAAACTTGGACAGCAATTAGTCAGAGAAGACTTTGACATTGAGATAGCATGGTGCCAGGAGTTGGCAACTTCTAACCCATATCTGTTTAATTTAGTGTCTGATCCAGTACAATGCCCCTCTGGCTTTGATCTTTCAAGGAAAATCTGGACAGCACTCAACCAGATGTGAACTAATCATGGCAGGTGCTAATATTGGAAATATAAATGAGGGCTGGTTGATAATCCTAAATATGACTGTGAGAATGTCCTAAAACTTTACCTCATATTGTGACGGAATGCCTTGGAAGTTCCCTGGAACCTCCATGGAATACATCATCTCAAGGGCTCTGTTGCCCAGTGTATCCAGCCATAGGTTTAGCCACTCTAGTAACTCGTCATACATAATTTTATTTTGCTGGTGCAGTGGTTAGAATGTAGTATGGCAAGCAAACTCTGCCGCAGCCTGGAGTTTGATCCTGATGGGGCTCAAGGTTGACTCAGCCTTCCATCCTTCCGAGGTTAGTAAAATGAGGATCCAGATTGCTGGGAGCAATATGTAAATAATGCTTACATTGTAAACAGCCCGGAGAGTGCTGTAAAGCTCTATGAGCTTGATTGGGTTTTTTTTGCAGACATTCCATTACAAAACTAAGTAACATCATCAAGTACACTGATGACACCTAGTTTAATGAAACATCTGCAAGAAAGCACCAGGCTCATAGATTTATACATTTTATACTGTGAAAAGCATGTTGAAATGTATATTGGGAAAAATGGATTGTAAAAGAGCTGTATTAGAAAAGTATATGCAAAAATAATAGATTACACAATAGTTGCATAAAATACACATATTTTTTGAAAGTTCATTTATGAAATGTGCATGCTTCTTCAAACCATACAGACAGTTTTAATAATAATGTAAAATGTAAGATTTAGAAATACACTAAAGCTAAATATGGATCTTGTGTTTTTTCATCAGTGGAATAAGAAATTGAATCAAAACTGACAGATTTTCTCATTTCTAGTTTCATAGGCTGGTTTGTTATGACCCTGGGCTCTTATATTGGCACAACTGTCCCTCCATCTATGGAAGTTTCCTATGGGCATTACCAAGCACAGGGAACTGAGTCCCCTTCAATCAACATGGCTAAACTCTTGGCATTGCATTTGCTCCCAGATTCCTTCTGCCACCCATCGTGGTGTCATTGTAATAATGAAGGCTCTAGATGGGTACTTACATCTAATGACAGCTTAGATAGTTTAGGCTCATTACTTCCTTTACTGCACATAGTCACCATTAACGCATTTTCATCTCTGTTTTTTTCTTTTCATAAATATACAGATACCAGTTTGTGAATGCCTAAACAAGGAATTACATTCTGGTAAGAGAGAAGTTCCCTGAGGATGGACTCCAGCATGAATCCAAAAGCTCGGAAGACTAAACCTCTGGTCTCAGTGACGGACCCAGATTGAAAGAAACTATATCTAATTGTGCTGCCACTGCTCATGCTGCATGTTTGCAAAGCACAACATTTTCCTTGCAAAATGCATATGTACAGTAATACATACATCTGTCTATCGTATGCAGCGATATTATGGTGTCTGTTAATAGGTGAACTTTAACCCAGCGCTTTGCCTCAGGAATTCTACTAATTCATTGGAAATGTGTCTTATCTAAATGTAGATTGCAGTTATATTAAGTGTAATAGATATTTTTTTGGCTAAGGTAGATTATCCTAAACCAAATTCTGATAGAAGTTTATTTTTCCTTTTTCACTGTCTTGCTTCTGAGTGCCTGGGATAATTAATGTCCACTTCTAGATTCCTAGTCCCTCAGCCACATCATCTCATGATGAAATAAATCATAGTTAATCTTGATATTATGTCCAGAGGAAATATCATAGCCTTAGATGGATTTAACAAGATGATTTCAAAATAGCTTCCCTCTTTGAAGGGCAATTTATCCAAACTTGGGCCCATCATGGCTGTGTCAACTTGAACTCACACTTGTAGATTCTTAGTCACCCAGGTAGAGTTAGAGTTATCTGGAAGTTGAGTCATGGTGACTGGACTTCTTTCTTTTTGGAATAAGCAACGAAAATTTTCAAACCAAGAAAGAAAAGAAATCCAGTTGCCCTGACTCAACTTCCAGACATACAGATAGTCCCTGTTTAGTGCCTACCTCATTTAGTGTGACTCTTCACACTCACAGTAGTGATGAAAAAATAACTTTGTGATCAGCCCTTGCATTTACATCCTTTACAGGTTTGTAAAGCAAAGGAAAGCTGAAGTAATATTGTAAAATTATGATGATTCACTTAGTAACCATTTTGCTTAACAACTGAGTTTCCAGTCCAAATTGTGGTCACAAATGAGGACCACCTGTACAAACTCTTTTCTTCCATCAAGCTAGTCATGTGAAACTCACTTAGTTATGGACTATACTAAATTGGCAATTTATGACTCATCCCATCTAACAATGTGCACCTATGCAATGTTCTCTGTTTGAGAGCACTTTGAATCCAAGTGGCAATAATCACAGGACTACAAAAAACAAAACAAAAGAAAACCCTGAAGGTTTCAATATAGTCACAGAATTACATAATTTTTAATGAGTGGATTGTTGCTTCTATGATTACAGGCACCGGTGCTTCTGGATGCTTTGATGATCACTAAAAACTCTTATTGTACATAGCCCCAAAGCCTAGGTTGTTTATTTCTTTCACTTCATCAATAGCATTGTATGTACTTGTTAACATAAGTACCCAGATCCTAATCCAGGTTTCCTGTGAGCAACATATATGATAAAAAAAATATCAGTTATTTAATGCCTTGACTCCTGGGAAAAAGGTAGGATATAAATCTATACTTAGTGATAATTTGCTGTAGAGGGCATCAGATTCTTCCTTTAATGAGCATCCTTCCCTTAAAGTGATGATTCTTAACCAGCAATATTTCTTGGCTGAATTAGCAACATCAAGTGACTGCTTGGATGCAAAAGAAAACTAAACTCAGAAGCTACAGATCGCAGGTTTCCTTTGATGGGTTCAGTTCTATTGTTGGATATGATGTTGTTAATCAGATTTTCTAATTCCCTCCCTACATAACTATATGTATACCCACTATGAAATAACACATTGGCAAATAGGCCTCAATCATATTCAGCAATTTACATTTTAGCAACTCTGACACAGCTCTATAGTAGGAGGGTTAGGCTGGGCAGGGAAATTGAAAACAGCATAAAATGCTCACATGCTAATGCAAATTCATAAATAATTGCTACAATTTGAATAATTGAAAAGCAATGTATCTTGCCAGAGTAATATGGCTACTTAAGAAGGAGCTACATGAGAAATGCAAACATCTGTATATTTTGCCTCATTCAGTCTTCGGTTCCCGGAGAAATGAAAATTTTGAGCAGGGAAATAATGGGAAAAAGAAGAACTGAACATGCCTACCTTTTCTCCCTGTTTCCCCCCCCCCCTTTTCCCCTTCTACCCATTTTTTATAAATAATATGGGATAACAGATCCATCTCTAGTACTTATAAAATGATTTGTAGAATGGTTTTGTGGATAAAATCAGACGGGAAATGGTTAAAGATGCTGCTTCCAATCCGACCCTTCTCCATGGCCTAGAATTTTACAGAAACGTTGGGAAAGCTTTGTGTGATTATTATGTTGTGGGTAGGTTGGTTTTCAATTAAAAAGAGCAGATAGGCAGGCCATGTACTGTTCCTGGGCAACATAATATGGTTTCTAGAGAAACAGCATTAGAGTTTGTCCTATTCCTTAAAACATGTGGCAATACTGATATCATATCAAGATTGGGTTTTGAATGGAAGCATCGAGGCTTGCATGTTCTGCTCCTACAGAAGAATTGTGGATTCACCCAAGAGAGGGCAATACTACACAGAGCTTCCTCCAGTGTTCCCATTCATATGCACTCAACAATAGATCTGATAGTGCACCTCCCTCTTCTATGTTATTTTTGGACACTGGTTGTGGCCTTTAAATTGTAAAGTTTGGGACCCAGATAGAGATAACCTTTATTGTCATTTTTATATTGTGGGCACAATGGCAAACATAAAAAATGAAATTTAGTTGCCCGCTCTCAAAGTGAAACATATACATGACACACACCTAAACATACTATGTACAACATATATATAGACCCACATCCCTACATATACATAGCAAATAAATATTAAATACTGTCCATCTTGAATATATAATGCAAGGAGGAAGTTTGAGAGTTCGCAAGGTTAATGCTGTATGGAATGAAACTATGGCTGAATCTGGATGTTCTGCTACGGATACCACAAAGCCTCCTCCCAGAAGGTAACAAGGAAAACAGGTCATGAAGAGGATGTGTAGTGTCCCAGATAATCTTACGGACCCTGCTCAAGATAGAAAGAAGTATCTGCTTCTATAATCCTTTCCTTCTGCGTTTGTTATTCTCCTTTGGCAGCCTGGCAGAATCTGTCTTATGGACTCAGGTGTTTAGTGAGTAAAGAGGGCAGGCAGATCTGTTTTATTGTTGCCATATTTGTAAAATAACTGGCTTTCTATTTGAATACCAAATTAGTATTTTATTTATAGGCATTTTACCAAAATCTAGCTATGACAGAAATCAGTATAAACAAATGCATAAATGTTGAATACAATCATATGATAATTCCTCCTTCTTTTCCTCTCCCATGTTAATATGGGGCACTGATTTCATGGATACCCACAGAGGTCTGCATAAGATCATTAAGCTGAGTTAGATGCCTAGTGGTTCAGAAACCTTTGTCTCCGACTTTACATATCTTAATGTTGTCCTGTATTCTTACCATGCTTCCTTGTGTGTTCTGAATAATTTTGTCTAGGACACGGGTCGGCAACCCGCGGCTCTGGAGCCGCATGCGGCTCTTTGAGCCATCTCCTGCGGCTCTGGAGCCTCCTCCGCCATTTGCAGAGAGACAGAGACAGAGAGAGGCACTTGCGCTTCCCCTCTCTGTCTCTCTCTCTCTCTCATGCGGACTTGCCCCCTCGCAGGGCTCCTGATTGGCCCTACGCCCGGGTGCCCCACCCCCTGCGAGAAGGGCGGCCAGGAAGTCCCTTTCCCAGGCTGGCCCCGTGGAGGTGCACGTGGCCGGGGAGCCGCGCGGGGAAGCCCCGGGATCCCCGCTGGGAGCGGCCTGCAGGAGCCTCCGCTGAGCAGGCCAGCCCTCCCGCAAGCTGCGGCCCCGAGGGAGAGCAGCCCCTGCGATGCCCAGACCGTTGGCCAAGCAGCAGCAGAGCCAGTGATGGTGGGTAGGTGGCGGGAGAGGAGGGAGGGGATTCCAAGTCTGCGGGGCAGGTGGTGCACCCCCCCCAGCTTACCTGTACCAGGCAGAGGGGCTGGCAGGGGCCGGTCGGTCAGGCAGAGCAGCTGCAGTATCGCGGCCAGGGCCAGCGGGCCGCACGGCATCAGCCCCCCCAGCGGCCCGCCGCAGCTACATCTCATGGGTGGAGGACGAGGCCAGGCAGCGTGGAGCCCCGGCTGGTGGGGAGCGGCGGAGGCTTCCTTGCCCTCCTCCCCTTCTTCCTTCTGCTGCGCCCCGGGCAGCAGTCCCGGCGGCAGGGACATCGCTCCCTGGGCCGTCCCCGGGCCGCCGAGCTGGCCATGCATCTCCCCGGGCCGCCGAGCCAACCATGCATCTCCCCGGGCTGGGCGGCAGTCCTGGTGATGGGGGCATTGCTTCCTGGGCCGTCCCTGGGCCGCCGAGCTGACCATGCATTTCCCCGGGCCAGGCGCTAGTCCCAGCTGGGGCGGCAGGGGCATCGCTCCCTGGGCTGCTGAGCCGAACATGCATCTCCCCAGGCTGGGCAGCAGTCCCAGCTGGGGCGGCAGGGGCATCGCTCCCCGGGCCGTTCCCCGGGCCTCCGAGCCGACCATGCGTCTCCCTGGGCTGGGCAGCAGTCCCGCCGGTGGCGGCATTGCTCTCTGGGCTGCCGAGCCACCGAGCCGGCCATGTGTCTCCCCGGGCTGGGTGGCAGTCCCGGCGGTGGCGGCATTGCACCCCGGGCCGCCGAGCCTCCGAGCCGACCATGCGTCTCCCCGGGCTGGGCAGCAGTCCCGGCGATGGGGGCATCGCTTCCTGGGCCGTCCCCGGGATGCCGAGCCAACCATGCGTCTCCCCGGGCTGGGCGCTAGTCCCAGCTGGGGCGGCAGGGGCATCGCTCCCCGGGCCGTTCCCCGGGCTGCCGAGCCGAACATGCATCTCCCCGGGCCGGGCAGCAGTCCCACCAGCAGCGGTATCGCTCTTCGGGCTGCCGAGCCGCCGAGCCGGCCATGCATCTCCCCGGGCCGGGCGGCAGTCCCACCAGCAGCGGTATCGCTCTTCGGGCTGCCGAGCCGCCGAGCCGGCCATGCATCTCCCTGGGCCGGGCGGCAGTCCCGGCGGCGGGAGCATCGCTTCGGGCTGCTCCCTGGGCAGCCGAGCCGGCCACGCATCTCCCCGGGCCTGTCCGTGGTGCCCCGGGCGCCTTTCAGCGCCTTCCGCTGCCTCCTGCCCCCCTTCCCCTCCCCTTCGGTGCCGTCTGCCTTGAGAGAGAAAGAGGGAGAGGAAAGAGAAAGAGAGAAGGAGAGGAAAGAAAGAGAGAGGAGAGAGAAGACGCCGGGGAAGCAGCACCTTTTGGGGCAGGGGCTCCAAGCAATTGCATGCTTCGGAGAAGGAGCATGGAAGCCTGCAAGGAGGCAGACAGGCAGGCAGGCAGGCAGGCAGACGCTGGGCAGCACAAACTAAGCGGCGGCAGGAGGGAGGCGGGGCCATGGCTTGTTGCTTATCAAGACCGTGCTCAGTTCATGCTGCCCAGCATCTCTCATTCTGCCGCCGCTCAGGCCCCTTTTTCACCGCTGGAAGCACGCCGCATTAGCTGGCACCGCAGGGGATGGTCCCATGGCAACGTCAACAGTCCGGGCCGTGCGCCACCGACGTCTTCTCTTTGCAAACGAACGTGAAAGGTTTCGGGGTTTCGCTCGCCCGCCAGCCCGGGTGGAGACCAGAGTTGGCAGCTCTAACGTCCTACTATTGTTGGCTGCAATCCTATCCACCTGTTTTGCCCAACCTATCGCAAGCCAACCGCTGCCTGGTTGCTGGATTAATAGCTTGGGGGGCGCACCAAGCCCACTCAACTGTGTGATCCCAATGACTGAGCTGACTTCGCAGGAGCCTCCATCGGATTGGACCTTTCCTGTCCGATTGAGCTCAGTTTAGGCAGGGCCCTTCTTAGCGTGGGGTTCACACGTTAGTTAGCGGGGCTGACTCTAGTTCTCCGGCAAGGGTGCCGCGCTCTGGTCTTCCTCCAAAGCGCCGTCCTCGGAGGGGTAGTCCAAGGCACCACTTTCGCTTTTAGCCGGCTCCTTTGGCACGGCCCCAACTCTGCTCTGGGGAAACGAGGGCTCCACTCTTCAATCAAGCCCCCCCGTTGCGTGAGCGCGAACGCATACGCATGCATGCGCACATGCACGAGCACATTTTGCGGCTCCCAGGTGGCAAGTGGCTCTTTCAGTGTTTCAGGTGGCCGACCCCTGGTCTAGGACCTCCTACTTTATCTTGTCTGTACTGCAAAGATCTATTTTCTCACTAAATAAAAACAAAAAATACTCTGTTTCTATTTGGTAAATACAGGTGGACATAACCTCATTTTAAAACTGTGCTTTGCTAATATTTTTTTCCATGTGTCCACCCTTTCTTTTCCTTCTGTCAGAGATTCTATATTTCTAACAACTTCACAAGTCAAACTGCTAGAGGTGCACATTGACCAATTTTCTTCTGTTAGCATGCAGCAGACATCAAAAGTATTACCCCTTCCTTCCTTCCTTCCTTCCTTCCTTCCTTCCTTCCTTCCTTCCTTCCTTCCTTCCTTCCTTCCTTCCTTCCTTCCTTCCTTCCTTCCTTCCTTCTTCCCTCCCTCCCTTTTTAAAAAAGAAAGAAAGGTCTAAGTAAGCCAAGTGTTAAGGGAAGTCTTCCATCAAGTGCAGAGGAAGTTCCTGAGAATTTACTGCAAAAGAAAATTTGCCTGTACTACCTGGTTGCCCCCCACCGCCCCCCGGCCAGATTGTGTAGACAATTATTTCAAGGACAAAATTGCTCTCTATTAATCCCTTTCAAAGTGATCTCAAGCTGCATTTCTCTGCTCCACTTAGTTGGTTCAAAGTTGATCTCAGTAGTTCATTGGTTACTTTGCAGGGAAGAACTGGCCCTTCAACTGAGCCAGCCCTTACAAATAGGTCTAACATCTGCTATACCTCCTTTTATTAATAATGCTGAACTAGCAGAGGGGTTAAGTTCTCTGGTTAGCATAAAAAAAGGTTGCCAGTCTGATATCATTAGAAACTGTTTTACATTATTAGTTTTTTTAAAGCTATTAGTGAAATCTTTCTACCTCACATGACCACAATAACCCAGTGGTTCACTAGGTACAAAAGAAAATATGGTTGCAAAACCATCACATTTCTGCTAGGTTTCAAACTTTTTCAAGGATGGAAAAGAATTCTTGTTTTAAGCTGTTTATATATCTGCATGTATGGACATTTTGATGATTTCACTTTGCATATCTGTGTGTCTGTGTGTTTATATGTATGTATACACAAAGTACACACAAAGTATATATTTTCAAAAAGACCCACCCACAGGAAAAAAAGCGATTGGCAGTTGGAAGAAAAAGAGACGGGAGAACACAGCAGGAGATCTATCCAATAGGGGGACATACAAGCCTGCAATTGAGAGTGAATATCTTGCAATTTGTTGCCAAAGTATCTCAATCTGGTAGGATTTTGTAAACCAGCATATAGTGAAGCTGGCATGAGCACAGAATCATGCCAACATAACTGCCGCTTAAGTACAGATATGCTGAGAACCTGGAATTTATTTACAAAACAATGTTTTTATTCAGAAACATTCCATAAAAAAATGAAGGTTTTGATTTCATATCTCTTCAGCGCATCTAGATTCAAATTGTGATGGGAGCATGGTCAGCACTTGTCGTCTCCACCATGAGGTTAGCTGTTCTACCATGAACACTCACTGGCTCATTGCCTTAAATACGGATTTTACTCAGAGAAGACAGATAATACATGTAAATATAAAAGTTAGTTCAAGCACAGTCAAAAATACCAAAGTGACCAAACAATAAGAAAAGGATAGAAATTGTATCCCGTATCCAAAAGAGATTAACATCTAGCTCTTTATGTGAAGTGACTAGCACAAAAAGATGCCAACTGCTTATTTGAAAACTGATAATTGTAAATAGAGCTCATATTTGATATTCAGCAGTTGCTGAAATTCTCTTGTCATGGCTTCTTATTTTTTTTTACAATACCATCTATTTCTCAGAAGTTCTTATTTGACTATTGAACTATTTCCAGTCCTGGTAGCTGAGTAAAATACTTGATAATACCGAGCCTGACTGATTGGCTTACCTATAAGTGTCCAATGATATACATACTGTATGAAGGCAAGGCAACTCTGAGCAAAATATGTTGGCAGATGAGTATATATCTAATCTCCTCAACTGCATGTTGAATACATGTACATAGATGGTATATATAAATTTTGTTTTTCATATTTTTCTCAGGTTTAATAGATTCCATTTGGAACTGTGGAGAGGGCCAGCTTTAGGTTGTTGCTGATTCCCAAGCAGGAAACCACCTTTATCACACATATAACAGATAGAATTTCAATATATTACGTTTCCCCAATATGGAACAAAATTATAAGAGATGTTCCTCTGCCTATATTTCCCTTTGTCCCATATTTGTTAAAAGCCCAAAAGTTGTGCTTCACAAATTGGTGGAGACATCAGACTTTCCTCCTTCCAGGCTTTCTGCTGTGCTGTTGAATGAATACATGGCTTAGATGTGTTATTGTCTGGAAACAGAGAAAGGAAACCATTTTGTTTTGTCCATCACAATTAAGATTCATACCTGTGGAGATATGTCTGCATTTCTCTTTTCTATTTCATCAATTTGGTTTTTGTGATCAAATTGGCACATTCTAAGAGCCTGTTCAGAGTTGCATGATTTCAAGCTTTCCTAAGTTACCGCTACCCCATCACTTCCTTTGCCTCAGAAGCCTTTTGATAGAATTTTTTTTTAAAATTGCATATGGAATGTTTCACCCTGCTCATCATCAGCCCTTCTGCTAATGAAACCCAGCTAACATCAGGAACACTGTTGTTTTATTTGGGAATGGAGGCAGGGCCACTATTAGAAGCATGTGGTTGGATTCTCCTCCTCTGAACACTAAAAGAAAGAAAAAAGATTAGAACAGTGTTATGCTGATGTGTAAACCCTGGGTCTCTTTGGCTCCCCAGGTTCTCTAGAGAAGGAAAGAAAAATACTGAATAGCTAGCACAGAATGCCAGTGTTTTTTTGACTATCCAGCCTAAGTAGTAATATTTCTGTTATTCTCATTGCTGGCTTATTATAAGCAGGAGAGGGAACAAAGAGTGTGTATTTCTATTGCTTTAATGGAATCAATGGATTTCATCGGTGCTTCCCAAATATTTGCCCTCCTTACCCAAAACTGCTTATCAAAAAGTCTTTTTTACCCAAATGTAGGGAAAACACTAAGTCAGATTAAATGTCCCTGTTGTGATTGGGTAATGGCTTAGCATGTTGTTACTCAAAGAAAAGCCACTTTCCCCCCAATTTGGGGTAATTTATCCATGTTTGGTAAGCACTGGTTTATATGGTCTAATATTGTGTGTTCAAACAACAAAGCAGAGTTCTTGGATTGTAGGACATGTTGCATTTTACAGGTCTTTCTTGCCTGAGCTCTTCTTAATAAGATTGCCTCCAAGTATTAAAGAAACTGAATCGGTTTAGGAACAATGTATACAATTACAGCAAATGGGAGACATTAAAAGAACATAAAGTTAAATGAAAATCCACTGCTTTTTCTCAGCACTGCTCCCATAGCATGGGTATCCATGGGAGGAGGTAAGGAAGACAGATGATAAAACTATTATCATGATGTTGCAAGCTCTACCTGCCATGAACATGCATTATATGCAAATATGTAAGAGGCACAACTTGCACCCCAATCTCATGGCACTTATTTGGTGCTCACTGAGCTTGGTCATTTAATTGCAGATGTTTTGTTAGCAGACTCCGTAACATCTTCACTGCAAGGATGCTCAGTGGAAGCAAAAAAACCAAGCTCAGTGAGCACCAAGGACTCCACAGTTCAATCCTAAACTACAAACATTCTCTTCTATTGGTATTTGTTTTTCATTTCAACAAAACCATTGAATCCTTTTTAAAAATAAATTTATTAGATATTTTTAAGAACTAGAGATAAAAATTAACCAAAACTAATAAAGGCAGAAGAAAGAAAAAGAGCAAAGAATGAAACAGAAAGCAAAGCCAAAGTGCAAATGAAATATAAAGAAATGATTTCTGACTTTTTTTTACAATAGATAAAAGTTACTGTTACTGTTACTCTAAGTATCCAACATAACTTAATTTTTTTCTATTATCAACCATTTTTCCCAATCAAATCTATATGTCATAATTCTTATTTTTTTCTGTTTCACACAAAAAGTCCAAAAGGAGTGTCCCATCAGCATTAAAATTAATCAATGTCTTTTCTCTAATCAAAGTGGTCAGTTTTGCCATCTTAGTCATCTCCATCAGCTTTACTATCCATTCTTCCATCATTGTATCTTATAGCTGTTGTCATATGTAGAAACAAAGTTCCATGAGTTTTTTTCCCAATAGTTTGTCTATTAGTCCCAAAAGAAATATCTCTGGTTTCAATTTATACTAATCTTTAAAATCTTCTGAATTAATGTATGTATTTGAAACAAAAATTTTGGGTTTTTGTTTTTTTTACATGATACCAAGTATGATAAAAAATCTTCAAGAAAACTATTGGCTCCTGAAGTAAGAAACCTACTATGTCTGACTCTGGCTTTTTAAAAGAAGTGCAGTTATAAAAGCAGAATTGGAAAGCCAGGAAACCTGAAAGCTAAGGACTTGTTCAGCTGCATCCATGAATTTCCCACTTGTCTCAGCTCAACTCTTAAGATTCAGATTTATAAGAAATCTCCAGTGGTGTCATCAGAATCTTAGATCAAAATCTAGATAACCTTCCCATGATAACTTCAATTAGGAATGCATTTGTAAGGTTGCAACCAATCAAACATGTAATCAGTGGTCCATCTGTGTATTGCTGCTATGTATGGAGCTATTTTACTTGCCTTTAAGTGTGAAAGGAGATCAATAGTCATTCTTTTCATTTTGGAATATTTTCATTCAAGTTTGAAGCTTAGCCAAACTAACTCTCCATTATCTTGGAATAATTTCAGTTTTGTTCTTATTTTAAGAGATTTTTATAGCAATGAAAAGTTAATGAAAAGTATCTGTTAACTTACCTTGCCCTATTTTCCACTTTTCCTCCCCTAATTTCATTTGTTTTTAGTGGCTTGGCTTCATCATTCCATTTACTATGTGATCTGTCATTAGCCGCACTGGTCCTTGCTGTTAATTTAGGACAGAGAAATAAATAGTAATCTCAGAGAGAAATTTCACAAGTATCTAGGGAAAATAAGGTTAGTTAATATACTATATTACGGTGCTCAGAATAGCATACATGGTAAATCTGTGTGAATTAGCTCTCAATTCAATTTGTATGAAAGATTCAAAGAGGGCATAATTCAGTTAAATCCTGCAAGTTATGTTTTAAGAGAAAATCCTCTGTATTACTTCTGTTTATGAGATTCACTTTAAAAAAAGCATTCACAGGCTATATTGGGGAAGCGTCAAAATACTTTCAGCAGCTTCATTTTTTGGCAGAATGGAATGACATTAGAAGGAATGTCAGATACTTTCAAGGACATCAGCTCTGCCAGCATTCAATAAAATTATCTTCAAGGTTTTATCAGAATAAACATTTCAACTATTTCCTTTAAACTCTTCTAAGATAAAAACAGAAGGAAGGCGGAATGGAGACCATTATACAAATTATCCAATGAAAAGCTTAAATTGTGCTGAACAGATGTGGAAAATAAAATTTCAGTTAATTGCTTTAGAAACCCTTGAGTTTTCTTCATGCTTCTTTGAAAGGCCTAACTTGGAATGATATTGAAGAATGTTCATTTTGGTCATTCTTTTAGAGTGATGTCTTTTGCTGCTTCTAATCACTGTATTAGGATGTGAGAGGATGGTTGCCATGGATGTTTAGTGAGCTTGGCCCATAGGGAGGATTCTGTCATCACTGGCAAGCTTTCAAGTAAATAGAAAAGCATGTGTCTCATTGCTATCTATGGAGGTCTGCCTCAGTTGTTCAATGGGAGGTGGGTTCGGATAAAGGTCTAGACCTCAGTTTCCTCCTTTCTACGATTCTCAACCTTTCTTTCAAAACTCCATACTGTCACAAGCCCACAAAAAAAACTTGTAGAAGACCAATACTGACAAGAGAGACATGCCAGCTGTTCAGCAGGTGTTATATAGGTGCTGGGTTTAACAAAAGTTCTGCTCTCCCACTTTCCATGATGGCAGCAGAATATGATTCTTTCAAAACCTGACACCAGTCTGAGATGTCTCCTGGGCTTGTGGGAGAGCCAGGAGGAGGAGAATGTCCAGAGAGCAGAAGAGAGGGGCCCTCAACTTCAAGAGGTCAATAGTTGCTGGGTTGATTCTGTCTGCATAGTAAAGCAAAGTATGTCACATTCAATACACTTTGAAAGTGCCACTGGTTGGCTTAAAAGGCAAACATACTTTAACAGTACAGGTGAGGACAACATAAAACTCACACAAACTGAGGATGTCATCAAAGGAACTTTACAAGGACAAGATAAAGAAAATATGTTGCCAGGAAATGTCCATACATGATTAAATTCAAATGTTCCTTGCATATGTCAAAATTGTGGCTTGTTAGCAAAAATCTAGGCTGCCTCAATGAAATGAAATGCCACATAGCAAGACGCTAGCCCAGAGAAAATGGCATTTCTTGCTTTTCTACCTCCTGTTCCTAGAAAGAATTAAAAATGAGCCTATAAGCTTAGTAATTATTATCAATAAGTATCAGTATTATCAATCACTAGTAAGTGTGATCAATACTTTACTAATAATCCTTAACAAATACTAAATTTACTACTATTACTAAATTATTTCTAGTATACTATTATGACCACGGTACTATTACAACTAGATTACTACAATTTCTCCTACTAGTACTTAATAAAATTAAATATTTATTTAATTACAACATTTATATAGCCACCATCTTATATTAAATTCTGGGCTGCTTCCAATTAAAATAACATCAATAATAAAATGTTAATACATATATTTATTAAAACATTAAAAACCTGGCACTAAAATTAAGCTTCCAACGTATGCAATTAACATTGATTTTCTGAAGAAGCTGGCAGAGAAAATTACAAATCCTGACCACATGATCATGGGCCCTTGGAAACTGAATATAAGTGTGAATAAATTTACCAAACATCCAGATTGCTATCACATGACCATGGGAGTGGTAATGGTGCAACAACAAAGGGGCTGTAAGCAGACTTTTGGAGGCTGTCATATTTCCAGACCATTGTTAACTAATAGTTGAGAACTACTTATGTTGTAAAGTTTGATCCTTTTAAAAATCTTGTGAGATTGATCTACAGTACTTTCCAGAGGACGGGAAATATCACAATACAACATGCAATATTGTGATGGGTATATACAATGAAATCTTTCAGTTGATCACCTCTATCAAGGTCAGAAAACCCACTGTACCACTCTATTCTACACAGCTTTTTGTATAGATGTAAGTGAAATTGCAATATTGTATGCTGTCTGTAACAACTTCAGAATCAATATATGTCTGTCTGTAGCTTCCTCAGAAGCAATATTGAATGCTGTTTGGAACAACCTTATAATTAGGAGAAAACCTATAGGACCTGCCAAGTGCTTTTCTGATTCAGTTCTTTGTTGATTCATTTTATTCATTTGAAGCAGATTTTCCACTGTAATTCACAAATTCAGTGAGGTGATTTGATCAAAGTCTGGACTTTCCTGAAACATGGCATCTTCTTATCTTTCTCCCTTCCACTATATCTCTATAAGGCTGGAAGGAAACAGTTGGATCAAGTAAACTTAATTTGCCTCATGACTAAATGAAGTTAGATTCTGAGTCACAGTCTAACCGTTATGGCTCCCCATTGCCACTAATGATACTGAATTATTTATGTATTTATGTAGTTAGTTAGTATAGTCACCAACCTCAGCGATTCTGGGTGGCTATACAAACTGATTTTGTCATAATCAACCAATTTTAAAATGATTTTAAATATCATGAATGCATAACCGAAGCATTTTTAGAAATATTTCTACTCATATTCATATACAAACTCACATAAATCTTCCAAATCAAAATTGGTAGATAATAGTTTTCAGGTTGGAATGGAGATTTCATTCTAAAATATTAATAATGTTATGCTGATGATAATTCCTTTCTGGAAAAAAATTAAATAATAATAAAATAATAAAATTATTGATCTTCTTTTTAAAGTATAAAATTAATCAGAAAAATGTCAGGATAAAATTTGTTAGTACCTAGATACTTCAGGGTTAACCCTGAACCCTAGAAATGTTGGTAAGTATCTTTTATTTTTTATATATTCTTTAATGGCTCTCAACAGGAATATATTAAGAATGGAGCTTTGATTCTCTGAATCACAGTTTTCCTGAAGAAGGTGCAGGATTAGCAAGAAAGTTTATAATGATGCCCAGTTACTTTGCACTGGAGATCTGTGAGGCTGAAAAGTTTTATGTTGTAAGCCATGGTGGGATTCAAATATGTGAACAACCGGTTCTCTGTGTGGATGCCGCTTCTGGAAGTCCATTCTAGGCCTGGGCAACAAAAAATTAGCTACCGGTTCTGCCGAAGTGGTGCGAAGCAGCTGAATCCCACCACTGTTGTAAGCTATCATAGAAGCTGTCTTTTTAATTACTTAAAAATAGATATACCTGTACTGTAGCTGCCTGTAATAATACTTTGAGTGAAAGTCTTCCTCATCCAGTTCATTGAAGCCTTCCATTGATAAGTTCTTATCTGCAGATTTTTTAAGGGAAAGATTAAGAGTCTTACTATTCTACTTAGATTCAGTGCAAACTGCTGTAGTTGCTTATAACTAAATACAACGTGGAGGAGATACACTCTGTGCGCAAAAGAAAGGAATCGGGCATAGCTTCTCTTTTTAGAAAATGGTGGATTTCACAAGGATTTCAGTTTCTCGATTTAAATAATCCTATTTCCTTTCCTTGCTGTCACATTTTTAGGAAAATTTCATTCAGTATTCTATAGCCATGTGAGTTGTATTTCCAGTTTTCATCTTCTCTGCAGTGTGTTCAAATCACCTTGGCTTATTATCCAGGTGTAAATCACTTTGCCTTCTTCCTTCCTCAAATTCATATCATGGTATAATTGATGCCAGGCATGAATTAAAACACCCATCGCCTCAAGCATCTTTACCATAAAGACCAGATGAAGTTGTATGTTGTATGTACAGAATCTTAGAAAGCAGAATCAAATCTCTTAATATTTAAATTCTTAATTCAGGTAGACTTCATGTGGCAGTATTTCTTGCTTCAGAGGCATTCATTGTAGAAAAACATTTATATTCTATTTAACTCCCATTACAAGTAACATTCTAAATATTATTATAGAACACAAAGATATAAAATACAACAAAGCTGAACCAGAAACATTTTAAAATATACAACTTCAAGAGATAAGGATCAAGGATCTTTGGAAGCTTTTCAAAAGTGGGATATCTTTATTACTTTCCAGAATACTGGAAATAAGGAAATGAGATAAGCCTTCAAAAGGAAAGCCTAGGCCCAATCACTGCAATTCCATCTCCAAATGGATCTTGGGTATACAGAAGGGGATCTTCTGAAGGGGATCTTTCATATATAGGAAGGTTCCTATTACTCAAAGTTATCACCACTGTGAAATGTACCTGGAAAAATATCAGAAGCTAGTGCAATTTCTTTTTAAAATAAAGGAATTAGAAGTTTCTTACATACTGTATTGTATCCAAAGAATTTGCTCATTAATAATTAGCATCTCAATAGCTGACTGAGCAGGCAGGTGAAATCATCACTACTCTTCAGTCTTCTCCACTGTGGAGAGTTATATTTTTCAATTTAAAATATAAATATGCAGTATGCACATAAAGTACATTATGCAGTGTTACAAATTTGGATCTTTTTTGTGTCTTTGAGTGATGTTTTTTTCTTTCTTTTTGGAAAAAGCAGGAAATTGGTTCCCTTATCTCTGAACAATAATACTTAGCAATATTCCTTCATACAAAGCAACTTTTCTATACAAAAATTGGTGATCAGGAAGAAGCATGAATACAGCTGCACTATGTTGACCTGGAACCAACAAAATAGGAATGAGTCCTATATCCCTTTTCAAGTTAAGGACAAACAACTTGTGCTATAAAATGTTCCACAACTAACCACCTGTTTAATATAATAATGCTTAAAAGTAATAACACACTAATTCTTTGATAGGCAAATGTCAGAAAAAGCAAATTATGAAGAGAACATTGTTCTTATTTATACAGATAATATTCTCTTTATAATGGGTTCTTGTTAATAATACTTCTGTTTACCCTATGTTAGAAATAGGAGCTGTTATAGACCACAGTGTGGTTTTATAAAAATTAATAACAAGATAGGAGGCAGGGCAGAAGACAACTGCTAATTCTTTGGAAATAAGTAGACAATTGATACCAAATGTGCAAGCTTGACCCCTGGTGGTTACTACAAATAGTTATGAAGCACCAGCTGTGAGGAAAAAGGAGAGGAAATCCCTCTTTTTAACTATGAAGGTAGAACAAAACAAAGTTGTGACAAGGCCAACTTATGCAACCAGTAAAGTTAAATAATTAAAAAGCATGGTTACTCTTAAGAAAACTTTTAGAAAGTCAAATTAAAGACATACCCAACCAAAAACTCTGTTGGCAAGTAACCTGCCATTCCTAGGAAGTTCACAAGAAGGATTTAATGGCATTTGTTAGAATCAAAGATATAATTCCTTGAATATAAAGTTATCAAGTCTTGTAAGAATATCAAGGTGCTTGTTCTTGAATAGAGTGTGTAAGTTGGTGCCCTTTTCCAAAAGTTAAGTGGGTGATCATATGTGCTTAGTAAAATCAGAAATGAAGTGTCTATAAAAGTTGGCAGAACTCCTAAAATGTAGGACATTTTTTAACATTTCTACGTGCCTGCCATGTAAGAATGGGTTGCACAATTGTCGGATCCATCTATATCCATTCTCTAGAGATCCAGTAAGCCAAATAATCTAAGCAGAAAGTTCAAACACACACAGTTCCATACTAGCATAAAGTCAGTGTTTGCTTAGGTGCTCTAATACATTTCTAATGTGAGTAGAATGTAAAGAAGGAACCTCTAAAGCAGAGTTCCCCGACCTTTCTGGCTTTGCGACCCAGCCGGGGTGGGGGAGAGGGCTCTGCATGAGCTGCGGGCAAGTGTGCCCACTGCTCTTGTGAATGGAGCGCATGCGCACATGCTCACCCACTGCTGTGCACTCACCTGCCACTTCCATGGCCCAGTTCTGAACAGCTCAAGGCCCAGTAATGGGCCGTGGCCAGTAGTGGGATTCAGCCGGTTCGCACCGGTTCGGGAGAACCAGTAGCTAAATTTACCTGAATTCGGAGAACCGGCTGACTTCTGGAAGTCCGTTCTAGGCCTCAGAGGCCTCCCAGACCTAGAACGGCCCACTGGAAGTGCGTGGATACCACTTCCGGAAGTCCGTTCTAGGCATTGGAGGCCTAGAGGAGGCCTCCCAGGCCTAGAATGGCCCACCAGAAGTGCATGATGCCACTTTCGGAAGTCCATTCTAGGCTTCGGAGGCTCAGGCCTGCATCACATAATAGAACCGGTTGTTCAGGTATTTGAATCCCACCACTGGCTGTGGCCTGGGAGTTGTGGACCCCTGTTCTAAAGAAGTTAAAAATGTCATGAGGCAAACTACTGTATCATATATTTTTTGTCCAGAATATATGTGAATATCCTTCATTTATAGAGAATCTAGGAATTAACATTCAGTAGACGTGTACTCTACAATAAAATCTGAAAGGAAAGCAACACTGCCCAGTACAGTGAAGCTCAGATGTGCACTTCACAACAACCTACTTTCCTTCCAACTTAAAGATGAGAGGAGTGGCTGTGTGGATCCTAAATGTCTATAGGAAGACTAATGGTGTTTACTAAAACGGTATTCTCCATATTCTTAAAAATTCTTTTCCAGAAAACTTTCATAAATTTACCAAAATTACATAATTATGCCTGATATTTTGCCTTTGTAGTTCCTTTTATTATTTAAACATGAAGGGAGCCTAGGGTCATAGTAACAATGCGATGACATATTTTTTCAATTGCTATTTAAAAAATTAATTATTTTTTTTAATTGCAAGGGTTTGGTATCCTAGAGAAAATACAAATAAACACACCTGAAGGCTATTATAGTTCATTGCTTAATGTTATGAATACAAATTTATACACCTCTATAAAAATATCCTTTGATGGATTTAAAATGTTGAAATTCACTGGGACCAAGCTTTGCTGATCCCCACTTTATGTATTAACTTTCTTCTAGAGATCAGATTGGCACCAGTTTTGGTGGTCTTTCAAAAAAAAAAAAACAACCCTGTCAAGATGGAGTTGTTTTCTAAGACTTTTGAGAGTTGATACTGTCAAATACCAATCTGCACCATCACATCGTAACGTTACCTATTGTTTATTTAATTCTTGTTGAACTTTTACTGTACAATTTAGCATTGTTCTGTCATATTTTTAGGATTCTAAACTGCCAGGAGTTGTATGATTTTGGTGATATATAAAATAAACCCATTATTCCATTTTCTGACATGTGAATGGATTATAGAGTGTGAGGGAGTCCCTAGAGAAAAGGATCTTCCTGTTCCATAATAATATAACTTTAATCCTATAAAGAAATGATATTCAGTTTAAAAAAAGTGCTTCATTAATCAGGGGAATTCATTGAGATGACCTAAAAAAAGGGATAGATTCAGGGAAGAAGTTCTGTAATAGCCATTAGTCATAACAGTTGTATGGAAAATTCAGACTCAAAAGGCAGTTTTCTTCTGAATACCACTTTCTAGAGAGGAAATAGCACAAGGGAGGTCTTGCATACAGACTTCCCAGAAGTATCTGAACTGCCTCTGTGAGAAGCTAGGTGATGAACCAGCTGGATTGTTTGAAATAGCAGGATGCTTATGAATGGCACATTGCTTGCTTCCAAATTTGAAGAGAGCCGTTGGCTAAAGCCAGGATGGAATTCCAGTCTTTTGGTATTCACTAGATCCCAACACAAGCAAATCTATAAAAAATAAAGTTGAACATGTTGCAAAATTAACGACCTAGTCAGCTTAATAAACTAAGTTTGGAGATTGAAGATTTGTATGAATTGATTTTCCCTGGTGAGACTCTGCTGTAAATCAATGGATTTTCCCCATTCCAGCATTTTTTCCTTTCAACTTTTTCCTTTTTTTTTTTTTTTAAATGCCACTGTATTTCTGGCATTGGTGTCTCCAAAGTATCCTCACATCTGAATACTGTTTCAGAGGCAATACCTAAAAAAAATAAACACCCTTCCTCCTAGCTCATGTCTCAGATATTTTTATTGGCTTCATTTGCAAAGCCTGGGGCACAACGACTAAAGGGTTTTTTGTCAGGGCAGACAGCTACAAAGTTAATTTCTGAACAGTTCTGCCCCCCCCCCCAACACATGCACATTCTGTATTCCTTCCTCTGTTCTTTCCTTTTCGTCTTTGCTTTATACAAACGCTTTTCAATCCATCAGAAATTTGTCATGGGGGCCTCTGTTGCTGCAAGTATTCTTTCCAAAAGCAATACATTTTGAGGCCTTTTTTAGAAAAATAATTCAAGTTTAAAAGAGCACCGCTTTGCAATCCTTGCCCCAGTGTACGTGCAAATTAGCATCTTGCCACTTACAAAATGTTAGCTTGCCAGCAGATTTCATCCCATTTTGGTAAAAATTAAAAAGGATGCAGCTGCAGTAATATATTATGGTGAAATGGAGCTGCATTAAATTAAGCTGGAGTTATTTCTGAATGACTAGACTGTACAGGCCATTTCCGAAACTCTGGATCAAGTCCCAAGCTGAGCTGTGTAGCCTCTGCATAATATTTATAAGAACACAAGCTTTCTAAGCACCTTTATGGATAACTTCTTACATTGCTTACCTTGCAGTATGCCATCTAGAATCATGCTGTTTGAGTTGGGCAGCCATATAAATGCTTGTTATAAAGAAACAGTATATATATATATACATACATACATACATACATATATATTTTTGCAGTCATCAAAGATATATATATATATATATATATATATATATATATTTAAAGTCAATTAAATAAAATAATGAACTCTGGGATGTTAGAAAAAGGGCTTCTTTATTGCTGAGCTTTCGTTAACAACCTGTTAACATCATCAGAGCAAAGGGCTAAATGGCAAGGGAGCATGTGCATAAATTCACATAACAGTTGGAAAAAAACGGTTACATTGTGGCCTGTGCACATAGCATGCTTAAGAAGCTCGTTTAGAAAAAATCATATTGACAATAGCAGGTATACAGCAGTAAGTCTCCCGACAAGATTTAAAAGTCGTGCTTATCAGCTGTTAGGCGCGCAAGCCGGATAGTGCCTGTCAGCTGTTCGGCGTGAGGTTAACAGGGGGCCGCGCAAAGTCTTGTGCCGGCTGGATTCTTTCAGTGGAGAGCAGCTTGGATGTTCGTCTTGCCCTCTCACGTGCAGGTGTTGTGGGACTGGATCTATCAGCTGTTGGGCGCGTAAGTCAGATCGCGCCCATCAGCTGTTCGGCACGAGGTTTTTCAGGGCGTCGTGTGAGGTCTTGTGCCGGCTGGATTCCTTCCGTAGAGAGCAGCTTGGATGTTCGTCTTGCCCTCTCACGTGCAGGTGCTGTGGGACCGGATCTGCAGGGAGAGAAAGTAGATGCCCTCGTAGGGCATGTAAGTGGTTTGCTCGTCCTCGCTCCCCCCCTTTTTTTTGGACGTTGTGAAATCGTTACTGTTGTAGAAGTCAGTCTTTTGGATTTTATAGTTTTTTTAGAGTGAGGTTGCTGCGTGTGTATGTCTTGTTGTGTATAATCAATTGGAATGTTTGTGTGTGGTTGTTTGTTGTGTTTGTCTGTTGTGGGTGGTTTTGCAGAATTTTGGAATTGGGTTGTAACAGCTTGTTTTATTGCAGGTGTCAATTCTGATCTAGGTCTTAATATTCTGCTTTTATTCAGGTCTTGTGTGTGCATGTTTTGTTGTGTGTGAGTGTCTTGTGAGATTGGATTTATGTTTTGGATGTTTGTGTCATGGATGTTGTGGTCAGTAGTGTTGTTGCTTCTGTGTGTGAAAATGTCAGAATGTGTTGTGTTGGTTGTGCAAGTTGTCATGGTTGCGTTAGAGTTGTGTTCTTTATTTGGATTAGATGAAAAGGGTTGTGTTGAAGAAAGGATGCCTGTGATGTTGGTTAGGGGTTCGGCATGTGGGTGAGGTGGTGTTATTGTATTGTTGTTGGTTGAGTTGAAGTGTTTAGGTGTTTTGTGTTGCTGTAAGTGACTTTTTAGGGTTTGGTAAGGGGGTAATAGATCAATGTGTCTGTTGATGGAATGGCAGTCTGAAAACCAAGCTTCTTTTAAAAGACGGCCGCCTTTGGTGGAATCTTGAGCGATGACTTTTGCCTCTTTAAAGTTGAAAGTGTGGCCATGTTCGGCTATATGGGTCCAGACTTGGGAGCATTGTTCCTGCCTTTTTACTGCTAGAATATGCTCGTGTATTCTTGTTTTAAGTCTTTTTGATGTTTCTCCAATGTAGTTACATTGGCATGTATTGCATTCGATTTTGTATATGATGGAGGATAAATCACTGGTTGGTAATGGTTCTTTGGGCCGCATCAGCTTGGAGCGTAATGTTTGGTTGGGTTTGTGTGCGATGTTCATGTTATACGGGGTAAGAATCCTGGCAGTGGCTTCTGAGACTCCATTGATATATGGGATTGTTGCCCAAGTCGTAGTAGCTGGAGAATTGTGGGTTGAGTGTGGTGTCCTATCCTTGCAGCAACGTCTAATGAAACTTAGTGGGTAATCATTCTGTTTACATATGCGGAGTAGGTGGGCTTTCTTTTTAGATTGTGCTGTTTCTGTGCTGCAGTGGGTCTTGATTCTTTTGAATAATGTTCTTATACAGCTGACTTTGTGTGATATGGGATGATTGCTTAAGTAGTGAAGGATTCTATCTGTGTGGGTGGTTTTACGATATATGGAGGTTGATAAACTTCCATCTGGGAGGCGATGGACCAACACATCCAGGAAGGGTAAGGAGTTGTTGCTCTCTTCTTCTGCTGTAAATTGAATGTCTGGATGGAACGAATTTAGTTTATGTAAAAATCTGGTAGTGTCACACCGCTTAATGACCACAAAAGTGTCATCAACGTATCTAACCCAAAAGCTGGGTTGATAATCAGTCATCGCAACATATTCTAGATCCTGTAATACAACTTCAGCTATGATGCTTGTCGGGAGACTTACTGCTGTATATCTGCTATTGTCAATGTGATTTTTTCTAAACGAGCTTCTTAAGCACGCTATGTGCACATGCCACAATGTAACCATTTTTTCCCAACTGTTATGTGAATTTATGCACATGCTCCCTTGCCATTTAGCCCTTTGCTCTGATGATGTTAACAGGTTGTTAACGAAAGCTCAGCAATAAAGAAGCCCTTTTTCTAACATCCCGGAGTTGATTATTTTATTTAATTGACTTTAAATGTCCATACCTGGGATTCCAATATTTAAAATTATTAAAGACATATATATATATATATTCAAAATTTTGACTAGAATAGCTATTTCAAGCTCTTTAGCTCTCATCAGCTAGTCATACCCCTCTGGGATGAATTTATAGTATTCACAGTATGTGACGTCTGCCTGCAAAATATGCTCCTAGATTGGAGCGAAACGCAGAACAGACTGATTTATCCTATACATGGTAGACCGGGTGCTCCAGCCAACACATATATATACATACAGTAGTGGCCAAAATTGTGGAAACCTTTTGGGAAAAGTGTACAGTAGAAATGCCACCTTTGGTTAAGTTTCCACCAATTTTTCTTCTAATTTCTTTATAACTATAGCCTTGTTCACTTAATAATACTATTTTACATCACTTTCTGGGCAACCAGTCAACTCTTTGTACCATTACTTTAATTTTATTACGTTTCACAAGCTCACTAAATGAAAGAAAAACAAAAAACCCAACCAATAGCGATCACATAACACATTGACAAATGTCCTCCTCTCAGCTTCAATACATTACATCAATAACTGAATCCTACTGTGATCTGATTGGCTCATTGCCAAAACAAGATGACACCTGATTGGCTCTTTAAACACTCATGCTCATTGGCTACAATCAGATGAAGGAAAGCTACCTGATATCAACCTAAGCAAGTTGTGCTTCCTTTTTCTGGTTATTTGGCTATATCTTTTCATAGAATACAGTACAGATAATTGAACAAACTATGTTGCATTACATTTTTGATTAAATTATCTTTCCATTGATATATAATTTTATGGTACTATTCCAAAAAAAAGTGGTATTAGCCATCAAACCTCAAAAATACACTTTTCCCAAAAGGTTTCCACAATTTTGGCCATTACTTATATATATTTAGAATTCATGTTGAACATTGTCTTGATAGAATCTTCCAGGAAGCTTCCTCCACCTCAGCTCACAGGGCACAAACTTGTGTGATGTCAGAGGTTTTTCCCACCACTTGGTGCTAGCCACATATTCTTGAGTTGGCAGCAAATTTTGTGGGCATGAAAATTGCTAAATCCCCCTCGCCAGTCCTTATTTTACTATGTTTTGAGCCCAGGCAGCCACCTGACTTCTGCCAAGGTAACAAAGCCTAACAGATTTAATACACCTTGGGATGCTGTCAGATATGGTCAGCTAAGAGGAAACACCCCCCAGTACAGCTAAAGATGACTTAAGGCTGGGGATGAGATTCAGGCAATACCATGGGAAGATGGCAGAAAAATGAGGTAATCAGGGCATGTTGGTACCATGGCTAGGCAGAAGTGAGAAAAGTCCACAATGATTATTTAGAACTGAAGAAGCTTCTTGGATGAGAAGCAAAACATCTTCAAGCAAAAATAAAGAAAGTCCTGTTGCCTTTTGAAAAAGCACCTTTGGGACAACCATGACCTGGATGACTGAGAATCTCCATAGACAAACTGGATGGTAAGACATTGTGAGTTCAAGGTTTAATGTCCTTTATACATAGGCCTGCTGATTGTTATTGCAATGAAACTGATTTATTGACATATATAGGCTACAATTACTACATATATGCTGTGCATCATGAGTGATGCATATAGATAAAACAATTCTAGGTGATATAGTTGGAAAAGATCCACATTCCTCAAGAGCTCCAAATTAGAATGGAGAATGATAGTCCCAGGTTGGATGGGCCATTAGGATACAAGTAATGTAGCACAGAGGTCCCCAACCTTTTGGGCACCAGGTACCAGCTCCATGGAGAGAGGTTTTTCCGTGGACCAGAGGGGGCATGGTTTTGTGTGCTGCCTGTATCCTGTGGATGGGGCTTTCCTTGTTTGTGCAGCCTGGTTGCTGGCATGCCGCGGCCCAGTACTGGTCCACGGACCGGGGGTTGGGAACCCCTGATGTAGCATATATATGCATACATAAGCATCTATAATTGTACTGTAACTACAGTACAAATGCTTCTTTTGCTAGAAGTGGTCTGCTTTTGAATCAGGTTATAGACTAGAAATTACAATCTGGCATCATATGGTGTTCTAATATACTTTTTACAAGAGTTCATATTATCTCGTTACTAATTATTGATATGTTTGTTGCTTTGAGTTTTTTATGAAAAATAAACACCAAGTATAATGATAAATATATCCTAGCTTTCTCCAACTTGATCACCTGCTGCTATGTTGATCTTCATCTCCCACAACCTTATGATCTTTGGTCTTTGGCCTTTAGTTCATCAGATGTCAGTCAGTGATGTCTCAAACCTTGGAGGCTGATGGCATTTTTCACAGGCTGTCATCTGTCATTTCTGTTTACATATAAACTGACAAGATTTAAAATGGAGAGCAATGACCCTTTCCCCACTGAATAGAAAAATAAACTGACACATTAAAATGTAGAAAGTAATTCAAAATACATATTTTTCAACAGCTGCAATAGAAGATTACAAGAATAGTTTCTCTGGCATAAGATAAGTCCATGTTCAAAAGCCAGAAAATCTGTGTCATTTTTCTCTTATTGGAAGATTTTTACTTGAAATATGTTCTCTGATGTTGCATCATCTTAGAGAAGAATATGCAAAGTAAGTAGGCAGCACTGATGATACTTAAAAGTTATTATTTATTTAAGAAAACATACTATAAGTAGCATTCTTAAGCATAGATTTAAACCAATCTTTTTTTTTTCTCCTCAATGTCTTTCTCAACTTCATTTCTTTAATTGATTAGATCTGTTAGGAAAAAGACTAAAGTGAGGGTGGTTTTTTTAGAACCAAGCACCAAGGGAGAGAAAATTTAACAAGTTTTATTTCATGAGGAGATTGTTATTTGGAAAATGTAGAAATTGAGCTCATTAAATATTTATGAAGTGAAAACATGCACAAAGACTAGCTTGAGATGGGAGTTCCTTCAACCATGCAGAGTCTTATACTCAATCACAGATGCAGGAGCAGAATATTTATTGGAGTACAAAAAATCAGAGGAAGACTGGCAGCTCCTTTTCCAACTAACAAATTTTATTAAAAGGCATAAACATCCATGAGCTAAGGATCATTTCATCAGGTGGATCTGATGAACCAAGCTGTAATTCACAAAATACTGAGGATTCAAAGAAACATGCACTTTACATAATTTATTTTGTCCTTCCCCTCTCACCATCATTTTTTCCTCATTCACAGACTGCTTTAGAAATTGTGCAGTGATGTTTTGTTCTTAGTTTATTCTTATCAGTTGGTAGACAATTTTGATGTTTACTTTTCCTTTTCCCGACCATTCTGTGGCCTCCCCAGCTGCCCATAAGTGGGGTGATCTTAGATATATAAGAGGCTATAAACTACTGGAGATGCACAATGAGAGACAAGACTTCACAGGTGTACACTCTTGTGCATACCTGAGTCACCTTCTTATTAAAGCAAGGAGCAACAACTCTGCTTCCCACTCAAGAGAATCTGCTGAAACATTGCCTCATCCTCCCTGAAAGCAATTCTTTTCCATCAAATTGAAGGAGAATGGGACAAAACATGCAGATGAAAACAATGGGAGATCTCAGCACAAGGTTCCAATGACATCCTCACAATAATTTCTACTGGCAAAAATCCTATCCTGGATTTTGAGATAATGATCTACCCCATAATTTTATGAATTAGAAACTGTTTTTTTTGTCTGCAGCAACTTCTCAAGATCCTAAATATATGCCCTCTGAATGCAGAAAGGGCAGAGGCAAGCAAATGATGACCGGGAGGAATGGAGGAAGGCAGAGCTAAAATACCAACAATTGCAAAACAGTTGCAGGAATTGTTACCAATGACTGGACAGCTGGCCAGACAGCTGACTGGAAATGATTTTTTTTTCCAGGCTTGCGTTGTCATTTTTGCTTTATTTTATGGTTTTTTATTCCATATTAAGCCTCCCTGCCTCATTTCCACTGTGAACAAAACAAATCCCTTTGAGAAGATAAATTCTTTCAATCCCAGGCAGCATTAAAAGATAAATAGGATTGCGCGTGTATGTATAGACACACATCTGCCGCCATCCTTCATTTTAAACCCACAGATTACTCTTTTCTTCCATCTTGTCTTAACTTTATAGTTCTCTATAGCTGAGATATGGCCTCATATCTTTATGCATTCATGAATAAAGACATTTGGGGGCAGGCTTGTGATGTTATTGTTCTACAATATCAACACATTATTCAATTTAGGCTAAAATGTTCCAGTCAGTTCTAAGGACTAATTTCTGCTTATTTATCGAGAGACATCTGAGGAATGGCAACTTCTACTATATTCAATACTCATGTTTTGAAAGTTCCAGCAGTGAATAGAGCATTATTTTTGTTATTGCTACTACTGCTATTTAAAAAATTGATATGCCGCCTATTTCATCAGCTTCTTATCCGATATATTTTCCAGCTCCGTTATCCTGTCTTACCATTAAAATAAACATCTCTTATATTCAAGGCAGGTAAATGGATTTCTTTAAAAGATAGCCTGTGAACTATTTGAATTTGTCTTCTTGTTGGGGGTCTTATAAATGATATCAATTAAGTGGAACTTAGTCTAATCTAGCAAGTTCTTCCCTGTGTTTTTAAGACATATAATAAATTCAGGATCAGTGCATAATTTATATATCATTTGATAGTTAAGAGATTCTTAATATACACTCCTCCCTTTATATAGTTATACTACATCCTCAGGACACAAAGTTATAAAATTCAGGTCTTGAAATTTCTGAGTAATGCAAACAAAAAAAAAAGTTTTGCATCAAAACTTGAAGATCAGGTGCCAGTCAGTATTGACAAAATGAGCTAAATGGATAACATGCTGAGAAGCAATTAAAAGTAGACTTTGTTGCAAAATCAATCAATTAAACCCCCATGAAACTCCAGATATATCAACTGAGAAGGAACCACAATCTCCTTGGAATTTCCTGTCATTTGGCAAGCATAATGACAAGATATGACACCTTCATTTTTTATAGCATCTTCAAAAAGTATGAAAAAGAGTTTACAAAAGAAGCATGTGAGTATTAAAAAGAGTAAAATTTGTAGTCCCTTTGCCCAGAACTATCTGAACCCCAGATAGATCAGGGCTAACAGATTGAATCAATAAGTCACATTTTCACTTAAAATCCACATATAGATTGTTGTAAACTACAATAACATGGGGAAAAAAAACCAGGAGCACAGTGTCTCATGTAGTTAGGAGGCTGGGTTAATGATCAGCAAGCCTATGGTTTGAGAGCAAGTATGATGGGCTCATTCCTGGAGCTCCCCTCATTTGCTCTAGCTCCTGCCAACCTAGCAGTTCAACATGTGCATTTGCAAGTGGATAGATAGGTACCATTTCAGTGGCACATTAACAGGGACATGAAAGGAGCACCCAACTGGTTGTTCCCCAGGTAATGGTAGTGTTAAGGTCTAATCCTTTCAATCTGGAAGCATCTTGGTGCTGCCAACATGAACATGAACCCAATGAGAAGAACCTTGCTCCAACAGTATCAACTTAATCCTACTTTCTATAGTTTAACCAGATGCCTCTGGAGGCAAATCAGTAAGATATGAGGGCACCAGACAGCAGAAGGAATAAGGAAGATATGAATGGATCATTTGCTCCCAGCATTTGTCATTCAGGATCAGAAACGTTTGGAAATCTGGCTCTACAAAAGCTACATATTTTTCATATTCCCCTTTGAGAGCTCTGTTTGTCATTATTTTAACTTATTCTTTCATTTGTGTATCAGTATAATAATTCCAATGAAAACATCCCTTTGCAAACTTCAATAGAAAAGTTTTTCATAATAGCTTCAGGTTTGGCCTCCAGTTACCACTGTTTTCAGCAGGCACTTTAGAAAACAGGAATATTACTCATGTTGGAAGTTTTGAAGTCCTATTAACAATTGCTGTAAAATGTTAATTATGGTAGCAATCATAGGAAAGAGGCATTTTGTTTCTTATTTTTTTGTTTTAGGGATGGGAAGGAATCCCAATAATTATCACCAATCTTCACATATTTTTCAACACAAAGGAATTGGCTTGTGAAAGCTCCTTCCATCAAAACCTATCTTCCTCTTATTGCATGGTTAGGGTGATCAGACATCCACATTTGGGGGGAGGCATCTAGGATGCAAAGTACAGCTCCCCAAATCATGAACAGTCCATTTTAAAGAGCTTATCTCACAGGCAGCTGGCAGCTGCTGCACAAACAATAAGCGACTCTTCTTGCCTAACCAACAGAATGCTTGCGTAGTGAGAGCAGCAGCAAGTTCACAAAAGCCACACACGGGAAGCAACTTCCTTGTTCACTAGGGCTACTGTATCTTGATTGCAAAAAAAAAATGGATATTTTTTTTTATAACAAGTTTTATTAATTTTTCCATTTTTTGAACAAAGTATTTGGGAAACAACGTGGGGATAGGGTAATCAGTCATCTTAAATCAAAAACATACATGCACAAATCAGCAATTGTTTAAAATCAAAAACATACATTTACTAGTCAGGTTAACTCCTTGTAGATTCCCTCTCTCTTTCCCTCCATTAACATAACATATTCAGGTTAATACATTTCTAGGTAAATTTCAATCCATCCCTAAAAAATTTTCAATCACATTTTACCTATAAAGATTCCAAGTCCTGTATTTAAGTTTAACTACATTCCAATTAACACATTCCAATTTAACATTAATTAAACATACTATTTATATTTCAGGCATCCCTAATTTCCCAAATTACATAACATAACCATTATCATGTCTACAATAATATTCCAACAATTACCTTCTCATTCTATTGCTTCCATTCCATTGCAAAATAGGTATCATATCTAACATAAACCTCTTATCTTCCAAAAAATAAATAAAAAATAAAAGTAAGGTAAAAAAGAAAATTTATATCTTTACACTATTTCAACCATGTATAATCTTAATAAGTACGCATTTAAAACATTTTTCATTTCACAAGTGCAAACTATATTCTAACCAATAATTTCCGTTGTTTTCATTCCGTTACAAAATAGATATACCTATGGTAAACATATTATCTTCATAAAAAAGAAAGGATAAAAAATAGAAATAAAATAAAAGAGAAAATATATACCTTCTTACTCTATTTCAACCATATATAATCAAAATAGGAATACATTTAAAACATTTTTCATTTCAAAGTTCCAAATTATAATCTAATCAATAGTTCCCTCACAGTTATAAATCTAAGTCCTAAGATAAATCAATCCCAGATCTATTTTCCATCTCAGTACTATTAATTCAGACCATATCTCTTAAAAAAACACCTTTTTTAGCCATCAAGTATAGATTTAAATCCCATTTTTAAATCTGACTCTAGCTTTCTTTTTGTGCCAGGCCGGTTTCCATAAAAGGGCCACTATGTCAATAGATCTCGTTGTTTTGTTTACGATATTCATCCTCAATTCAATCTGGTCCTGTATCTGTTGTCCTTCCTCCATTGTCATCTGGGTGACGTAGTCAATTTTATCTGGTGTTATAGTTATTCGTCCAGCATATCATAGTTCTGATATTCAATGGATTGTAGACAGAATTGTCTGGAATCCTCTTTGGTAGTAGTAAGTTCTTGTTCTGTTGATTTTTGATTTATGAAGAAATCAGCTGAAGTCTGGGTGTCAATTTGTGGTTTTGAGGCAGAGGCTTTTTCGTAGTTAAGTTGTAAATAAAATTCCTCGGTCTCATGTTGTACATAGGGTTGGACACAAACCTCTATGGTATTGATCAGCTCCTCAATTTGTAGTTCTGGGGAGTCATGTTTAGTTTCCCTCCTGAAGTATATATTGTCATTAAATTCCAAGATTTTTTCCAATATAAGGTTGTAGTCAAGCTGTGGGAAAAAATCCTCCATTTCCATAATCAAGTAGTCTTTTAGTATTTTAGTGGAGGCTATGTTTAATAACAATCAGCAGTCCACCTCCACACAGCTGCTTTTTTGTGATAATTTGAAGGCCAAGTTATAGCCATAATCAAAAAATAATATGGTTGTAGTGTCAATTTTCACCACAAGATGTCCCCAGTAGGCTATAAAGTATTTTTCCAGCTAGTATTTTTTTCAATTAAAAGAGCAAGAGCAATAAAAAAAAAAAAATTGTTCAGTTTAATAAGTAGATAAAAAAAAGTTCAATAAGAGAAACTTTTCAGGAATCAGAGCACCCAAAAATAAAGGTAAAAAATAATCAAAGTAGATTAGTTATAGTTTCAAGGCTTATAGTCCCCTGTGCACAAATGCTGCTTCATAAGGTTAGGGAAATAGTTCAAAAGCTTTCACAGGAGAATAATTAGGGTAGAGAGAGGAAGAGAAAAGTCTCACCCGGATCTTCCACGGTGGTTCTTTGATGCTTAGATGTTGTTTGACTTGCGGTTGGAGCGGCTAGATGATTGGCCATGTTAATGGCCGATCCTTTCTCCGTCGGCCCAAAGGAGCTGCCTCGGACCGTGGGAGGTGCTGCCACACCCTCTGCAGTCAATGAGGGGCCTCCTCAGTGGTGTTCGCCCCTCCAGGGTGACTTTTGACCCCCGCGGGGGTCTACCGGCGGAGGGAAGCCGGCCGGCGAAAAACAAAGACTCTTCGCACAACCGCCAGCACCGCAACATGGAACCGGAAGTCAAAAAATTGGATATTTTTACAGCTTTAGCATTCAGCCTTTTATTGTACCTATGCATGTGAGAAGAGTGGGCAGCAAAGGCACAAGAAGCAATAGGGTCCCTTGATAGTCTCTAATGCAAAATAGATCTCTGAAACCTTCTTGCCTATAAACCGTATTGGAATTATTGGGATTTGTGTAAGTTTATTTTATTTAAAACTTTTGTATAGCCACCCATCTTGAAACTAGCTCTGCATATCTTGAGAGTTCTATTCAGTTGTTTGAGTCAAAGCAGGAAAAGCTCCCAGTGAAATTGACTTGGTAGTACTTTGTAAAGCGTTTATCTGAATTAATTTTATACATTTATTAAAATGCAGTAATTTCCACTTCCATTCACTGTTGCATTTGACAAGTTATTTGGAATTTGATATTTATTGCTAATTCTGATGACAGTGTAAAATATGATGTCAGGTTTATTTTTGCATTTTTTGCCAGAGGTCTTGGGAGAATTATGGATTAACATCAATAAAAATAAATGTATACAAATTATACAATTCATCAGAGTGAACAGTGTCTCTAATTTACATTCTCTGTGTTATGATCTAGATATCTAGGGTGCATATACAGGTATATATATCTAGGTATACCCTAGATATATAGGGTGCATAAAAGTTAGGTAATCTCAACAACATTAAAATTGAACTTTCTACATAAACTGGAAACTCCTGCCCAGATTCTATTGGGAAGGTGGCGGGGTGAGAATCCAAGTCCAGGAAAATATTGAAGGGAATTTCAGGGCAAGCCAAAGGATTTATTTTTCATAAGACAAGTAAAATTTCTCAAGAGATCTATATGTCTCTGCTTCTGGCACATACTGAAAACGGACATGCTTTTCGCAAATCTTTTTGTTTAAATAGAAGTGGCCAGCTGTTCCATCATAACAGCTATTCAGTTTTATTGAAAAACATGTAAGATGTTCTTTTTAATAAAGGACAGTATTTTTCAAATTAGCAACAGCTATAGTACTTGTGGGTAAGGTGAGGGGAAATTGCCTTCACTTCCTTAGATTCAGGGCCTCATGTCTTCCAGATCTGGCTGGTCTCCAATCCCTCAGTAGAATCTCTCCAGAATAAACTACAGCAAGACCCAGGCAGCTACAATTGGTCTGTGCTTTGTGTTCTGGGAATACTTTTGACAGTTGGCTTATTGCCTTGGCAGCAAATCCTACTTACCTTCTTCTCCCCCTTTCAAGGCATTTCTGTTGAAAGCAAAATAAAATAAAATAAATAAACATGTTAACATACCTCAAGTCTTTCAAATTGGGATGACACTTATTTTCCATCTGCAAAATGCAGAATAGATGTGTTACTGAGCTTGTAAAAGTGAAAAGTTGGCTAAGCTATAAATCTTGGTCCAATTTATTCCCCACCCTTGATGTAGTCCTGTGGCCACTCAGCCAGAAGAGCTTCATTCAGGATTTACCTTCTCCAAGTGGTAGAGGTTTAAGGAAGCATTCAAGGGATTGCATTATTTTGTTGGACTGAAACTTTTAAAAAATATCAGGCAAGACTGGATGGGCTTTAAAAGCTAAATCTGTCACAGAGCTCACTGGGAGACTTCAGACTAACCACTTTCTCTAGCCTGCTTCACAAGGCTGTTGTGAGAGAAATGATTGGGCATAAATGTAGCAATATATAAATATAAAAAATACATATACAGATTTTGCTCCACTTGGACTTGTTTTACCCATATCTTGTACAATCAGGTTATTTTTCTTGAAAAAACAAGTGAGAATGAGGATGGGCCTCGTGATGTAAGAATGAGTGCAAGAGGGAAGGGAGAAGGATTTCTTTTTAAGTTCTGAGGAAAAGCAGAACAAAGAAAAATTGAACTCATATAGCTTAAACATCTTCAGGAATATTGAATTAAGGAACAATTTGCCATAGATTTTGACTACAAAGCCTACAATTTGTTGTAGTCCACTGTCTTTGCTATGTTTCATCATAACCAATGTTTCCCTTTGGATTCTTTAGATTCTGCAACAAGTTCAAGTAAAAGAAGGATGTTCAACTTGGCACTTGCCAGATACAGTTCTTCCAATTCTCTATCAATATCAGCAGACATTGTATTAAAGATTTCTTGAGTAGTATTTCATCCATGAAAAATTATTTTTCTACACAGACTGACCAAAGATCAAGCCCATGCTTTTCTCTGAATTATTATAGAAATTTCATTACATTAAGTTTTTAAACCAGTGAGGCAATTTTGATCAAAAGGAAATGGTGCAAAGGAGTACTCTTAGGTACAATAAATTTAGAACAATGACAGATCACAATAAGTGTTAACATAGGACCTATTATTGCCAATGTCTACCATTCAGATTGTAGAGCAACATGGAGAAAATCTTGATGAAGAAATATAAAAGCAATGAAAAAAAAGTAAGAAAAAACTCAGTTCTGGAAAAGGAGAAGGTATGAAAATAATTCAAAGTAACTTTGTCTTGATTCTATTTGGTGTTAGAGAAGCAGAGGGATAATAGGTTATCAATATTCTGCCATTATATCCCATAACAGGAAAGTAATATTCCTGAAATCTTAATTCTCCAGCATGATGATGGAGAATCCACAAATGGGTTAACTTCATCCTCCTGCCCAATGAGACTAAGTCAAACGATTGCCACGCCTCCTGCTGGGCCGGATCCTGACCCAGTTTACGACTTAGTCTCTAGCCCATCAGGACGCTTTTCATTTGGCTCCTCATTGCTACAGGCAGGTTGTATCCCCATTTGTGGATTTTCTGTCCTTGCTGTATTTGCAGCATTTTTTATTTGTTAGCTTTCTGAGCTGTCAAGTCTATCTGACAGTCAGCCAGGAAAGCCGCGATCGTCTCCCGACGATCAGCTGGGCAGCGGGCTCTGCAGGGGGCCACCGCTTGCCTGCAGCGCTGCCGAAGCCTATGTAATTTATTTCTTCAGCTTCCTTGACCGTTGCAAGCCCAGAATGGGCTCCGCACACTCGGCCCGTTCCTCCCATACCCAACCGATCACGGGAGCGCCCCGGCCCCAGACCCAAACAACAGGTCCAAGGTAAGCGGCCCTTTCGAGGGGGCAGAGGTCGTCCATTCAGAAGGACTAGATAACTCCAGGGACAAGGTCCCCATAGGAGGCAGACTTTCTCTATTCGCAAGTCAATGGGAGAGGACCACGACAGACTCTTGGGTGCTCCGAACTGTCAGAGAGGGTCTCTCTCAAACCTTCCTCTCCACACCCCCGGGTCGCTTCATATCTTGTCCAACGCCGCGGCGACTGGACAAGAAGAGATTCATGCAGCAGGCCATTCATCATCTTCTAGACATCAGGGCCATAGAACCAGTCCCCACTGGGCAAAGCGGGCTGGGATTCTACTCCATCCTCTTTGTGGTGCCCAAAACCTCAGGAGGATGGAGAGCCATTCTAGACCTCAAAGGTCTGAATTCCCATCTCAAATACGAGAGGTTCAAGATGCAGACGCTCCAGTCCATCCTGGCCAGCATCAGGCGGGGCGACCTCTTGACATCCATAGACCTCACAGAGGCCTACTTGCATGTCCCCATTATTCCCAGCCATCGCAGGTTCCTCAGATTTTGTTTTGCCGGGCACCATTTTCAATACAGAGCCCTACCATTCGGCCTTTCCTCCACCCCAAGAGTATTCACGAAAATCTTGGCGGTGTTGACGGCCCACCTGAGGCTAATCCCGGTGCGGATACAGTGTTACCTGGACGACATTCTGATTCAGTCCTCGTCCATCCAGGCAGCTCAATGGGATCTCAACCACACTATTGAGGTTCTACAGGCCCACGGTTTTCCATAAATTTTCCGAAGAGCCACACTGTTCCATCCACCTGTCTATTGCACCTGGGGGCGATCATAGACACGACGCAGTGCATGGTCTACCTGTCGCAGGAACGCCAGGACAGCATTTGGTCTCTGGTACTCCAGATTCAAAAGGATCGGGTAGTTTCCCTAGCCACACTCTCCCAACTGCTAGGCAAGATGGTTTCATGCATGGCCATTGTCCCATGGTCCAGGTTGCACTCCAGGCGCCTGCAATGGTTCCTACTACCATCCCAGAGGCTGGATATGAGCTCCTCTACCCAGAAAGTCAGGGTCCCTCCTCAGGTTCTGAACTCCCTTCGCTGGTGGATATCTCCGGCACTGACAAAGGGGTCCTTATTCAAGGAACCGCCTCGGATCACTCTAACCACAGACACCAGCCTCTTTGGTTGGGGAGTTCACCTCCAGTCTCAGTTGGCTCAGGGCCGGTGGTCTCCACCGGACCTGCAGCACAACATAAACTGGTTGGAACTCAGGGCTATACATTTCAGGAACAGTGTAGCAGGGCAGCATGTCCTGGTTCTTATGGACAATGTCGCAGCCAAGGCCCACAAAAATCGACAGGTGGGCACTCGGTCCAGAGATCTCATGGCCGAGGCTCAGCTACTAGCATCTTGGGCAGAGTCCAACCTCTCCTCCCTCAGGGCGGAACACATCTCGGGAGAAGCGAACTGGCAGGCGGACTCCTTAAGCAGGTCGATGATGGACCACTCCGAGTGGTGTCTGGATCCCTCCATTTTCAGGGACGTCTCGATCAGATTTGGACAACTGATAATAGACCTGTTCACCTTGCCGCTGAATGCTCAGCTCCCAAGGTTCTTCTCTCGGTTCCCTTCCTGGGGGGCAGAGAGGGTGGATGCGCTCTGCAGCCCTTGGCCCAGGGAACGGCTATACGCCTTCCCTCCTCTTCCTCTGATCCAGGCGGTCATCCGCAAGGTTCTGCTGGAACAGGCAGAAGTAATTATGATTGCCCCATACTGGCCCAGATGTCCTTGGTTTGCGGACCTCGTGGATCTCTCCATCTCTCTCCCGTGGAGAATCCCTCCCAACCGCATTGCCCTGAGTCAGGGAGCCCTGCAGCACCCAGACCCTCAGTGGCTTCAGCTAGCCGCCTGCCACTTGAGCGGCAACTGCTAACAATGGGATCCTATTCAACGAGGGTTATAGCGATGATTCAAGCCTCCAGGCGCCCCTCCACGAATAGGATATATGATTCCACCTGGAGAAATTTTAGTCTCTGGTGTGCTAAACATCAGTTGGATTTCTCCTCACTCACCATCCCGAAGGTCTTGGAGTACCTGATGGACGGATTGGACAAGGGCCTATCACCCAGCACCATCCGTAGACAGGTCGCAGCTCTGTCAACAGTATTGCAATGCGACAATTCGACCCCTCTGTCCCAGCATTCTATGGTGCATTCCTTTATCAAAGGGGCGACCAATACCAGACCACCAGCAGTACACCATTATCCCTCTTGGGAGCTACCAAAGGTCCTACAGGCCCTTACATCAGACCCGTTTGAACCAATCAAGGCATGCACACTCTGCCTCTTGTCTATGAAAGTCGCCTTCCTGGTAACCGTAACTTTGGCCAGGCGCATCTCGGAACTGGCGGCTCTCTTGGTAAGGGAAGATCTGTGCACCTTTCATAACAACAGGGTGATCCTTCGCCTAGACCCATCATTTGTTCCCAAGGTTAACACCTTGTTCCACAGGGCCCAGGAGGTGGTCCTCCCTAACTTTTGTTCCAACCCGTCCCATGATTCGGAATGTAAGTGGCACACCTTGGATGTTCGCAGAGTGCTAAGACATTACATCAAGCGGACTTCCGCCTTTCGAAAGTCGCATCAAGCGGACTTCCGCCTTTCGAAAGTCGGAGGCGCTCTTTATTTCTTTCCAACCCTCTTCCATGGGGCAGAAAGTGTCTGCCTCAACAATCAGCAGATGGATCAAAGCTTGCATCGCACGGGCTTATCAAGCACACTCGTTGCCCACACCTGGCCGCATCACGGCTCATTCCACGCGCAGCACCGCAACATCGGCAGCTTGGGCCATGCAAGCCTCCATCGCTGAACTCTGTAGAGTGGCGACTTGGTCTTCGCCTTCTCCTTTTATAAGGCACTACAAGATGGACAAATATGCCTCTGCAGACGCCTCCTTTGGCCGGCGGGTTTTGCAACAGGTGGTGCCATTGACCGGGACACAGGCCCAGACTGGTTCCCTCCCATAGGGACAGTTGGCTTTGGTATGTCCCATTTGTGGATTCTCCATCCTCATGCTGGAGAAGGGGCATTGTCTTACCTGAACGCCTTTTCTCAGCATGATGATGGATAATCCACCCCCATCCCCCTCAAAGGGCTGTCAGGTCCTGTGTAGGGGGCAGGAGGAGCCAACGTGTCCGACTACAGTTTCTGTGCTTTCACCTTCATCCTAAACTGGGTTAGGATCCGGCCCAGCAGGAGGCGTGGCAATCGTTTGACTTAGTCTCATTGGGCAGGAGGATGAAGTTAACCCATTTGTGGATTCTCCATCATCATGCTGAGAAAAGGCGTTCAGGTAAGACAATGCCCCTTTTCTCTGTTTCTTGACCAGCATACTTTGAAGGGCTGGCACAAGGACATTGGTCTATTTATGTGATTGTTTCTGCAATTTATCCACCACTTCAATTCTAGGGGGTTCTAGGCAATTTACAGATGTAAATGTGTTCTCTTAGATACCCAGGCATCAGGTATAGAGGTTTAATGGTAATAATGAGCAACTTGCACTGTATTTGGAAACACACTGGCAAACATCAATAAAGCTAATGAGAAGTTTTAGGACAACTTTCCATAACTCCAAAGCTTATTTTATATTCTTATATTTTTATTCCTCTCCCCCTAATATTTCTGTACCTAATACTTCTGCCTTTCCCACAATAATGACTCTGTGAGATGAATTGGGCTGAGAGAAAGTGACTGACCTAAAATCACCCAGCTGGCTTTTGTGCCTAAGAGAGACCTCACATGTCCTGCTTTCTAGGCCAGCACTTAGATCACTACACCAAACTGGCTCTCCTATTATGGGCCTTCCCCACTTGCACACAGCAGTAGAATAAACAACAACAACAAAATAACAATAACAATAATTTATTTTTTCAAGTTGTTTCACCATGGACCATCATCTTATTCATAACCTATGAGTGAAACAGCTTTAAGCCATTCTTGGAGTAAGTGCCTTGTGTTATGTGAAATTCCAGGGAAGCTATCAAAACAGCATTATAAATCTTGGATTATGAGCTTTGAAAAAAGAGGCCCGAATAAAATTTGTCTTTTCAAAATGAATCCCTGCTGGCATGGGAATTAAGATGATTTTTAATGAATTGGAAATAAGTGGAAGAAGCATAATAAAACAATAGATCAAACTGATAAGAAACAAATCTAGAATGTGAAGAATGATGGATATTCAGGTATGAATCTAGTCAGTGCTTTTTTAGTGTATCTAAAAGACTAGGATTTTGTTCAAGGCAACGCTGGAAAATCCGTCGAAAAAAGGTGCCGGAACTCTGTTCCGGTGAGTTCTATGACAAAAAAAGCCCTGAATCTAAGTTAACATTTTCATGAATGGGTTTAGAAAATCTTTAAATTCTTTTTTTTCCCCTTCAAGAAAGTTTCACTAAATAAAAACAAAATTAGAACCATCAAGAACATTAAAATTGTGAATATCTTTATTATTTCCAGGAAAGCAGGTCTGGCTTGGCGATACCACTAAAAGCATACTGTTGCCTGATGTTCTCCATTTTCTGAAGCGGTGAGTTGTAATACTACTCAAGTTTAGCTTTCTTTGGATGAAGGAACACTGGCAATGGATGGAGTTTTTGAAACATTTGGCTATACTTACAAAAATGCAAAGAGACTAAAGCATCTCTGCAGAGTTCATCTGAGGACCATGTTTAACAAAATGGTCCTGGACAAGATGCTATCAATGGACCACTTCCCAGAATGATCTTATCCCGTTCTTGTTGCTGTCACTGCTGCCCTTTTCCTTCTCTGAGGTAAATGCTAATCCTTCAGGGAGCAGAGGAATAGACAGTGACATTAAAGGAGAAACAAGAGAGAGCTGGGTATTTTACTGTGGTAAATATCTTGCAATTGTTACACAAACAGTCCTATATGCCATTCAGATAGAGGAATCTTCAGGCTTTGATGGCTTCCTTCTTCAGGGAAGATCTCTAGTTTTCAGAAGGACATCTCCTATTTTGCTGATGAACCCACTATCCAAGTCTTCTGGGGAATTAATGGGGAATCTGCTTAGCAAACGATATGGCTGGGCTAATATTGTTGGTATGGGAAACATACGCCCTGCCTAAAATGTATGATATAAATGTAGCTTTGGAACACACCAGCAATGTACTAGCCAGATGCTTCCAATTATAAAACCATAAAATATTAATTTTAGTGCCAGAAGTATATTATAGAAACTGTATAGAGAAAGAACATAGAAGATTCCTGTTGCGAGTTAAATATGTAACAATTCATGGATATAAGGAGTGCAGATAGTAATGCTAGTGTTCGGCAATGAATAGTACATCTTCCCCAGCCTGGCACTATCCACATGCCTTTCCCTTAAAGTCCTATAATTGCCAGCCAACCAAATATCAAATTGGAAGAGTGGAACAAAAGGCAGATGGAAATTGAAGGCAAACTGAACTGGGTGGTACTGGAGGTCAAGGATTCTTTGCTTCCAATGCCAAACTGAACATTACCTTGAAGGACACCATGTTGCAGTTGGCAAGGACAATAATAAGGCAGCCCAATAGCAATTAGTGTGAAAGTGATTAGAGCTTTGATACCAAGTCAGGATCATGAGCTTACCAATGGGGTTAACTTGTACATAGAATCAGCCTGTCAATCCACTACCAACAAAAATCCTGTGGATCTATTTGGAATAGAAGATACAGTATATCACTGGATGTCAGGTGCATATTTCTCTATCTGTTTCTTATCTTCAATTAACTGGATACCATTAGCTGCTGCAGTGTTTCTCAACCTTGGGCTCTTGACATATGTGGACTTCAGCTCCCAGAATTCCACAGCCAGCATGGGTGGCTGTGGAATTCTTCAAGTGGTCAAGGTTGAGAAACACCGAGCTATTGTATATCTTAGTTATGCAATATCCCCAAAGAATCCTGTATGTTATTACCCTTACTTGATAGAATTATAGTTCCCAATATCTTCTGAAAAATGGAACTGTTAAACCAGTTTAAATTTCTAAAATAGATATGATGATTTCTCAAATGCCAAGATTTTTTTAAAAATTAGTTTGAATAAAAAAAATCATGAACATGTCTGAAATGGTGTTCTTGCTTATATGAAAATTTACTCCAAATGTACCAGAAACAAAAGATGAAATGTTTGTTTCCCTAAATGACCCAAAAGAAAAACTGCACTCCCTCTCCCCAGTGGTGGGATTCAGATATGTGAACAACAGGTTCTCTGTGTGGATGACACTTCCGGAAATCCATTCTGGGCCTGGGCAACAAAAAAATTAGCTACCGGTTCTGCTGAAGTGATGCGAACCGGCTGAATCCCACCACTGCCTCTCCCCCACCCCATCGTTTCAACTGGAATAAAGCAGCTATTGATTTGGATTACTTGAAATTTGACTAACAATTGAAACACAAAATTGGCTGGACATATTATAATTTTCTTTGTCAACTGTTTCTGATGGATGATGATAAAAACCCATGTGGTTTTAATAATTAGAGTTTCATTAAATGACTTGATGAACTGCTTTTTAATTGGAGACAGGGAATTCTTTTGGCTGCCCCAACAGTGACAGATTGCTTTAGTTAAGAAAGATTATTACCAACATTTCTCTGGAAGACAATGAGCCTCAAAGAGGTATTTGTTTACTGAAAAGTGGAGATACCTTCATAAATCAAGTTATACTAATTAGCATTAATCCAATCAATAACAAACAAGCCTTCTTTAAAACTTATTGCCTGAAAGGATATAGCACCACTGTAGGCAACTTCATACAAAGGAAAGTTTCATTAAATTCAGTAGGATTTTTTTCATGATGGATTACAGCCTATATTCTGCCATTTGTCATTTGGGTTTTAGGAATATGTTTTTGTTTCCATGACGAATAAATTCACACACACACACACATTTTAATCCATATTTGTTTTAGTGATTGGTGAGAATTGTGTTTGGCTTATTTTTCTGATAAGAACTTTAAATGCACAAATGTTTTCCCAAACAAGAGAGAAAGGTTGGAAATGAAAAACATTTGGGAGAGAAAATGAAAGTGACGAGAATTCATCCAATCTGGCAGAGAACTTTCATTTCTTAAAATCTTGGATATTTATCTGAGTATGTCCATCCATGCTTATAATGGTGATTAACTCACCATGCTGGTTATTGACTCACTCTTTTTCTGAAAGACCCTTTCCAACTACATAAAGAGACTCTGAACCTGAATGAAATCCTCACCAACTGCAGATCCTTCTCCTATTAAAACAAAAAAAAAAAGATTTGTTGGATTTTTTCTAGTCCAGAAACAATTTGACTTTACAGGTAGTCCTTGGCATACGACCACAATTGAATCCAAAATTTCTGTTGCTACGTGAGACAGTTGTTTATGATCTTTCTTGCCACAGTTGTTAAGTGAACTGTAGTTGTTAAATTAGCATCCTGGTTGTTACATGAATCTGGCTTCCCTGTTGACTTTGCTTGTCAGAATGCCGCACAAGGTGATCACATGATCCCGGGACACTGCAACCGCAATAAATATGAGTCAGTTGCCAAGTATCTGAATTTTGATCACATGACCATGGGAACGGTGGAAAGGTCGTAAGTGTGAAAAACAGCCATAAGTCACTTTTTCCAGTGCTGTCCTAACTTCAAACTGTCACTTTAATAAACTGTTATAAGTTGAGGACTACCTGTACAACTTCAGATGCTTCATATTCTTCTTCTATTGTTTTTATGTTTTTAAATTGGAAGTCTATTCCAACAGTCATTACAAATCAGGAGGCCTCCAAATCTAATAAACAAGCAAACAAACTTTTTGCTCCATAAAACTCATTGAAGGAGAATGGAATTCTTGTAAATGTAAGTCACCCCCAGCTTGAGTTTTCTAAGTATTGAAATAGTCTATTATATCTTCTATGTATTCAAGGCAAAACAGAACTGGTTCTTTTCCCCACACATTCCAATAACAATTGGCTGTATAATTTGGGACCTTCAACATTCTGATGTGAAAAATGTTCTATGGTTTTTAGTTGGTCTGAGTTCTAGCTTCACAGTTTCCAGTGGAAAAACACAACTGTTAACTGCTACTTGACAATGCATGTCTACCACGTTTACTCAGAAGTTAATTCCATTAAATTCAATGAAGTTTGCCTTCAATAAATAAGAAATAACAATCCTAGATAGTTTTGAAATGAATTAAACTCATTGGAAATGGTAAATGGCTCTGTGGGCATGCAGAGGAGCACGCATCCCTGAAATTCCTCCCCCCTAGCTTTTTAATCAATTATTAACATTCCTTGTAACTTGGAACAGTCACTAAATAAACTATTGTAAGTTGAGGACTACCTGTACTGAGAAGCTAAACTAACAATGAATTAAATCTTTTTTAAAAAGTAGAAGGGATGCTCAGTTGAACTTTACATAAAACTGTCACCCTCTATCAATTTGAAATAAATAAGAAAAGTATATAACCTTGACACTATAGTCTCTTCTCTCTCTCTCTCTCTCTCTCTCTCTCTCTCTCTCTCTCTCTCTCTCTCTCTGTGTGTGTGTGTGTGTGTGTGTTTGTGTGTGTGTGTGTGTGTGTGTGTGTGAGAGAGTGCTTTCAGTTTTCTAATCCTCATAATTATGGAATAAATTATGGAGGATGTGTTCTATAAACAGAAGCTCTCAGGCATCTTTGGGGCAGAATTGGAAAAAGTCTGGTCTGAAATGCTGGACAGCTGCTGCCAGTCATTACTGGCAATACTGGTCTACAGATCCCATGGTTTGGCTCAGTATAAGGAAGCTTCTAGTGTTCCTATGAGATGATCTGGAAAGTCAAACTCCCTAACTGCAGAAAAGCCTGAAAGAGGCTGTTTATCATGGCCAACTCTCCACTCATGGGGTGATCCAGAAGCCATGCAGCCAAGCCAGTAAAATAAGAGGCAAACAAACATGATTAACACATATTTATGACTGGTTTTACTGGCCCCAGTTCCAGTCATGACTTCTCAGTGCTTTCTTGATACAGATTAAGTTCTTTCTTCAAGAATTTTCTTCTTTAAAAACCTATAAATGCAACTTATTAATATATGTATTGCATCTCATCTATTTTAGCTCTAAGATAAAGTCAAGAGGCAAACATGAACGCAGAAGACAGAAACTAGAACCAAATGGTAATCAAGTAAAATGCATTAGAATTCAATAAGATTTTGCTGCTCAGACAAAAAAAAAAAAGACTGGGAGACTATGATATTTAGAGATCATGATTTACAGATTCCTGAATAAAATCTCAATAATTCTGTGCTGATCTTTCATTTATCTAGACAGGCTCAATTCTCTCTATTCCATTCTAACTCATTGTCAAATGGTGCCCTGCTGATTTTCCCTGTGCAGCATATGATAAGCAAAACAACCAGTTGAGTCCTCTGGCTTTGTTGACCTCCTTCTTTTGCTAATCATTATTTTTTATTAATTAATAATAACATTAGCCAGTCCCCATTAGCAGAATGTCCCATCTCTTGACTGCTTCTTCTTTCTGTCCTCTGCATGCTATCATCAAATGAACTAAATAATATTACAGAAAGAAAAGAGATTTGAATTTGAATTGAACTGAGCCATAAGTAGCATTTTTACTTAGGGTTTATCTTTTTTTTTTTTTTTTTCATATATAGGCAACATATACCGGTTTCAGAGTCAAGGGAGGGAAGTTGGTTCACTCTTTTTCTATTTTAGTTTTAGTAAGTAGCATAGAATTCAAGGACCTAAACCACTACCAATTGAGCAATCTAACATAATATGCTATTTTGCATTTCTAATAGACAACTGATACACTAATGCTTGCCCAATTCTTTGGGTAAGCTGGAGAATGGTGGCCAATGAAATTGTCCAGTAATTAGAGGGAAGAGGATAGACCTTCAACAGCCTGAATCAGCCCGATAGACCTACTGTGATATCATTCATTATTGGTCACCTGACTTCACATCTAGCTTAATAGGTGTCAAATGTAACAGATTATACATACCTTGCAGCTGAGATTGCATGGGATCAGTTTAAGGAGGAAAATGACTATAACACCAATACAATTAAGGGTCACTTATGGATGGATAGGAAAATGGGCTGGGATGAAGGTAACATCATAGAGATGTGGGAGAAAAAGATGTTGCCAGAGATATTTGTACTATGATTAGTTACAAGTCAGAAAGATCTGGAATTACAGTCCTCTTATCAATCTCCAAAGATCATCCACCAGGTTGGTCAAGGCAGTCTCAGCTGAATAACTTGCTTTGAAGGTAGCTTAAAATGCTTTGACTAAGTTGAGCAAGAAAATAATAATGTTATTTTCTTCTCTCCCCAGACTGCTCAGCTCATTATTGACAGAATGTCTAGTCATTTCTCAGAAAGGATATTAACAGAGCTGAAAGGAAAAGGTGCAGAAATATGTTAGAATTACCAGAGGACAACTTCTGTGAAAAGAAAGATCTCAACAGTGTTGTATTTCCCAAAAGATGAAATGAGGATGACTTGGTAATATTATTTCTTTTCCTTCTTAGCATTTTCCCCACACATGCAGGGTCTGCTTTTTATTTTTTTGATCAACTGAATGTGGTTGTGACAGGAATTGACCAGTCTATTTATTGCCCAAGTCTGATGTTATTTGGGCTGAGCAAGAATGACTGGCCCAAAGCCGCACAGTTGGCTTTCATGCCTAAAGCAGGACTAGAACTCACAATCTCTGATTTCTAGTCTGGAGCTTTAACAACTAAACCAAACTGGCTCTTCTATTTCTGGAAACTATACCTTAGAGGCCCAAGGAAAAGACTGCTATATATTAGACATAGCTATGTTCCTGTACAGCAACCTTTTCTAACCTTGTGCCTGTAAGAGAAAGTTCAAAAATTCCCAGTCACCAGGTTTATTAGCTACTCAAGCAGGGAATTCTAGAAATAATAGTCCCAGGACATTTGTAGGATGATTGACACAGGGAAAATAGATAATGTTAGAAGTTAGGCCATGTAATGAAGCTGAATATGAGAAAAGAATCAGAAGAGAGAAAAAGAAGTTCACACCATGCAAAATTAAATGATGGAATTTGCTACCATAAGATGTAACAAGGGCTAGGCATTGGTCATCAGGTATTAAGTAGAGTATATGATATGTGTTTGTAAAGGTAAAATAAAGTGGGACCAACATTTGTTTAAAGAGATTTTATTGTTGTTAGTTACGAAGTCATGTCCGACCCATCGCGACCCCATGGACAATGTTCCTCCAGGCCTTCCTGTCCTCTACCATCTTCTGGAGTCCATTTAAGCTCATGCCTACTGCTTCAGTGACTCCATCCAGCCACCTCATTCTCTGTCGTCCCCTTCTTCTATTGCCCTCAATCTTTCCCAGCATTAGGCTCTTCTCCAGTGAGTCCTTCCTTCTCATTAGGTGTTAAAGAGATTATAGAGAAGTTGTTTCATATATAGAATGCTACTTTTCAAAAGAAGAGTTCATTTGCCAAATAAATACCAGTTTTTCAGCTATTATGTCTTTGAACAGAACATCTAACTCTGTCACTTTCTGGCAAGCTAGTGGCTGCTTACATGAAACTGATTCTTCTTCTGGGCTTCCAGCTGCCAAGTGCACAAAGCACTTTAAATGGTAGAGCTGGTGTTTTATTGGCATTTCTTCCCCTGGCAAGCAGTAGCTGTGATCACCACTGGGCATTCTTTGTAGGAGGAGATGGAAATACATGGTTAAGCACTCTTCCCTGATAAATTGCAGAGATCATATTGGCTTAAAAATCCAGTATCTTTAAGCCTACTGTGTATAACATAAGAAAAAAGAGTAACAGAATGTAAAATAGTTCATTTTTCCAAATGTTACAATAGAGGAAGGAGGAAATAGGCCAAGCCCAATCCAAAAGCTTGACAGTCAGACAAATGGGGTATCAATAGACTCATAGAAATAAATCACATGCACACACCATTCAAAAGAGACAATGAATAGTTGGGAAAACAAAAAGATCAATACATATTTCCTTCAGCAGTCAACATTTAGATAAGCAGGGATTTAACACTAGACAAACAATTAAGCAGAAAACAATATCCCAATCAAGGAACTACCAAGGAAACTGCACCCCCACCAACACTAGCAGAGCAAGCAAGAGTCTATAAACAGGAAACAAACCCCACACTCATTAGCACTGATGATGTTACTTAGTTGGGTAATGAAATGTCTTCAGGTCAAGAGCCAACCTCAGACAGCACCAAGGATTCTATGGACGAAATAGAGCTAATTGTCACATTTACTTAGAGGTACCAGCTTCACCTCTCATACCCCTTACTTTATTTTTGTCCCTCGGTGGAAGTGCCCTCATTAATGCCCTTTTTACTGGGCACCATATTGCCATTGAACTGACCAGCACTCCTTTTAGTTGGCCAGTGGATGAATATGAAGAGCAGCACCCACCCTTACCATTGCTTTTCCTATACTGCGTTTGCTAGTTGCAGTTAGGAAAACTGTAAACAAAAATAACTTCTATGCCACCAGTTATAATTTTAGGGAATAGCAAAGCAAGTAATCAAGAGTTACCAGAAAGGAATGGGAGAAGGTAATATTAGCTTCAAGAAAGAGGAGGGAATTTGAAGGAGCAGAGAGGTGGAATGTCAGTGGACTAATGCTTGGCTTGCGTTCCACAACTCAAACCAAGCTAATAAACAGCTAGTGAAGACCAACTCAAGCTCCAGAACTCTGCGGGATGCAGGATATAGCTCTATTCTCAGAAGAGTGCAGTCCTTGTATGTGGAAACATCCTGCATTACATATTTATCTCCAAACACAATCCAGGGAAGTGAAACTTTGTTTGTATTGAAAAATGCTGCCCTATACTGTTCAGATATACAGTAACTGTATACCAAGAGTTAGCATGTCTTCACCATTGGGTCCTAAAGATTGCCAATAAATGGGTCATAACTGGGATTTACTCACTGTTTACTAAAATGCTAAACATGCTCAACATGCTAAAATAACACTTGCTCTGTCTATTTTAGGATGTGGGACTATGGATTAAACATGGATAAACTATGAAGTTGTCTGAGATTCCAGATGCTTTGTTTTTGGAGCTGTTGCATTCAGCATGAGTTTCCTTTTGCAACACAATACATGGATCTAGAGAAACAAACAGGAATTCATGCAGTCATTATTTGATTAAACAGGTCTGTTGGGTCCACAACAATTAAGCACTTCCTTAGCTGGAGGGATTTGGTTGTTAAGCTTTACATTTGTGAACAAATAGTTGTTTGAAGTTTTCTTCCCTTAAAAAGAAATATGTTGTATTCATGAATAATGAGAACCAGATTGGTTTTCTTGAAGTTTACTGTGTTGCTGGCTCACTTTTCCTCCATAAAGTACAGTCTAAAAATACTGTAATTTTCAACACACCATGGGTGGACAGCATTTCTAATAACAGAAATATTGCAAATAAAGAATCATACCAAAGCAAGCTTGGCTTGATTTTGTACCTGTGAGTTGTTTTGGATTTGGATTCCCATTGCTTTAGTACATATCAATAGTGTGATGTACATATCAACAATTCAAACATAGATTATTATGTAGGTTATTATAGCACAGATTATAGATTATTATCAGAAATGTTCTCTTCATAGGCACTCAGAATATTTTCTCAGCAGATTCTACCTGGAAAGGTAACAAGAGCCCAATCCATATAGATAACAAACAAAACTTTGATTTGGATGCTTACTTTCTCACAACCATTAACATTATTCTGCTGAACTGATTTATAACAGTCAGCAAGCAGGCAGCTGTGTTTTGTGCCAACCAATAGGCAACTTCTTTCAAATGCTTCGTATATGTTACACAAATTGGGGGAGAGGGCTGAGCCTGGGCACCTCACACTGGACTGACCAGGTTTGAACTCTTTTACCCCATAATCTTTGACTGGAACCTCTCAGGAAGGAAGGACTAGGTTTACTGCAGAACAGTGTTTCCAATCCCCAACCTCATAAACAGTCTAAGGATACTGTGATGGTACTGAGTGCTGTTAAGAGATTTAATATGAATTTGGAAAGGAACATCAGCTTTCCATACCAGTATAAGTCATACACAAGAGCAATTAATACAGTCCCAGTTACTATGCCCAGGTCTGAAACCTGACTAAAAGGGCTTCAGTATATGGAAAAGTTGAACATTTTTAAGAAAACAGAAAAGAGAAAAAAGCATTCCTGGAGGATTAGAAAGTTGGTATAAAAGAACTTTCAGCTCATCAGAACAGGATGAATGAAAATTGCATTATTATTAATAATAGCTGCTAAAATAATGGGTGCCAATTTTTTTTTAAATGAAGGGTCCAGTAGAATAAAATGATTTTTCTCTTTGAAAGAGGAAGTTAAAAGCTTCATTCAAATAATTACTTCCAGTCTAGGGCACCAATGCAGCCTGTTCTCTGAAATCCTATTGTGCAGAGCGAAAAGAGCTGGTCATAAAGACTGGAATAGCCCTGTGTGCATTAACTAACAAATTTGTAGCTTAGCACTAAAACATTGGCCTCATACATAGGCAATGACATGGCAGTACTGACTTTTCTGCCAGCTTCAATGTGTTTGACATCTATTCTGGCACCAGGTAGGACCCGATAAGCATTTGGCTATTGATGGTAATCAAAGAGATTTGGATAAAATCTGTGGAAATGGATGTTTCATAAATGTACTATCCATAATGGTTACTATATTTTAGCATGCATCCAGATGACTTTGGAACATTTTTTTAAAATTTATGTCGAAATGAGAGAGGTTGTAATGTGATTATAAACAAAAGAAAAGTCTGCTTCCACATCCATAAGTGCTGCCAAATGTTGTTTTAAAATATTAAATTAAAACTAGATAAAACTCAGAAGATACATTTGGTAATCACTTTATGTTATTTGTACAGGGTTGCTCAGCCTTATAATATTAAAATATTGCAATTCACTAACATATTACTGGCATAGCGTCCAGATGTTTAACTTAGGCCTAACAAATAGAGCTTGGGTGTCTATTCCTTAAACTCTATATAGCGACCCTGGGAAGATCTTCAGGTTTAAATTCATGGTTGATTCACATATGGTTAGTTGACTTGTTACAGATGTGAAGGGAAAAAAAATAAAATACTGAGGAGCCTGGCACCTTGCCTAAACATCTGGTTATCTACAATTGCCATTGTATATCAAATTTAGCTTCCAACACACCAGAATGTCATTTATTGTTAGCTTTTGCAATTGCTAACTATTTAGAGATTCTTAGTGCTAAGGCAAGGAGCTAGCACAGAGAATATTTGGCTTTTTGAATATTATTGAGCTATTATGTTTTTTGAATATTATTGAGTTATTATTGAACTCTCAGCATTTCAGCCAATATTTTTATTTTATTTAGTAAAATTTTCTGCTGCCCTTCTTCCCTATAAGTGACTCTGGGTTGAGAATAAGGTGAATATTGACAATGGTGAAGCTAGAGCTGCAATTCAACTTCTAATTCAACATCTGGAAAGCTACAGATTACCCCTCACTGAGCTAATCCTTCAGCATAAGAATGATGAAAACAACTATCTTTAAACCAGTTTGACTATCCAGATTATAAATTGAACAGTTTATTAAGTGAGGTTAATAGGATATTAATTAATCCATCCACAGTAATTTAGAGTTCTCTTCTGCTTTGATTTAGTTATATATATAAATTATGACAAATGAAAATGCACATTCAAGTTTTTTAAACTTAATTTCATATCCAATTTGTACTAATTAACAAAAAAAGAGAAAAATAGTAGCTAGATTAATGAGGAGCAGCATCGACTTAATTTAGTGACATTGGAAGGAAAGGGCAAACTCCATGCTAAGAAATGGAAAATTAAAAGGCCAATAATATTTTAAAATATTGTCTGTATTTAGAATATGTTGTACTATTTAGATAATTCTGTTTAGGGGGAAAAAAGGACTTTTCCAACAGAAAAAAACTCTTCTCTCTTTGGAAAGACTTGCCTAGTGCCTTCTTTTATCAGGGGGATTGGGAATAATAAGAATTGTACACCAATTCCTTTGGATGACTCAGATTAGAAAGTTTATTCTTAGTCTTGTCTTGCTCTTCTTTCCATTCTGGGCAGTTGAATTTTATCCAACAAAAGTTTGTAGAAAATGGAAATTTACTATGGACCACCAAATGTATGAAAGTCCTGTATTCAGCCATCTCATCAATAATAGTCTTAAAGCAACAGTTATATTTATATTATATAAATATACTATTTATATTAATTTGTATAAAAACATTTGGTATTGAGGAAAACATCTGATGATTTAAAATAGGGAGGAACAACCTCTGACCCCCAGAGCCATGTATGGTTTCTAAGCACTGGAAAATTAGTAGCATGGTTTTCTGCTGGTTTGCAGAATCAGCCTTAAAATATCCTCAAAAAACACCATCAAAAACAGTAAATGAAGATTCTCCTATCCAAAAAGAAGAAGAAGAAGAAGAAGAAGAAGAAGAAGAAGAAGAAGAAGAAGAAGAAGAAGAAGAAGAAGAAGAAGAAGAAGAAGAAGAAGAAGAAGAAGAAGAAGAAGAAGAAGAAGAAGAAGAAGAAGAAGAAGAAGAAGAAGAAGAAGAAGAAGATTTCAAAAGATTCCTTACTACTGTTTTAAAGATAAATTCAATACTGCAGAAGTACAATGAGTAGATGAAACTCATAATGGAGGACAAAGATCTTTCCTATTTGGAGGGAGCACAGAAGTAGCAGTTGATATGAATCAAAGAGCTTACATCTCTTCCAGAGTGAAGATTTTGTATTGCCATTATTAGTTGTGAAATGGTATATTTCACACATTTATTTTCTGGTGTTTATCATTTCTACAAAATTCCTAGTTTCAGTGACTTCCCTGAACAGAGTGTTCATTTAAAAAATGTGATCTTTAAATTCTCGGTGAACATTCCTCTGTTGGAATCTGCAACATTCATATTGCACAGAACTCTCTGTTCTTTTTTAATCCACTGCACAAACTACTGGCATGAATGTGAGACAGATTTCCAGCAAGTGGAAAGTCAGCTATAATATCTTTTCCTTTAAAGTTCTCTTCCCATAGCACCTTCCTTACTATTTTTTCTTGCCTTTCTAAAACCCATTCCTTGAAGTTGACTGTTTTTAACTGTTTTTTGTTAAAATTAAGAACTTTAACAATGCACCTAAAGTTCCTACTACATATCTTCAATCAACTCCTCTTGGTTGGTAAGCCCCAAACCTAAGGTAGGAGAATCCTTAATATTTATCCTAACCCTTTCAAAAAAGAAAATTCTTGCCAACAGAAATCAAGAACTCATTAGGTAGCCTCACATTGCAATGAACTAGAACATACATTCAATTTAGCAGCTACTAAGATTGTTGGCTAAGCAGGGACAAAAATAGCCAGGAAAATTATTGAAGTCTGGGAAACAGACTCTTTGTTAGTCAATAGGAGTGCTGATTTACCATCAGCTTATCAGGTACTTAGGAACAGCAGCACAAGGAAACAACAGTTTAATAGCCAGCCATCAACATCCCAATTAACAACTAAAAGCCACAAACAGCCAGGCACCACATAAATACTACACATAGAACAACCTAGTGCACACATTTGGGAGAGAGAAAAGTTCCCTGAGAATATACTCCGGCACGAGTCCAAAAGCTTGGGAAACTAAACCTCTGGAACATTATCCTGGGACATGTACTGTATATTTGCCTTCATTTGTGAGAAATCAAGAATTTTTCTTCCTTTGTGTGCTAGGTAGAATTAATAGTTCAACAAATGTCTGAATACCAGACATTTCTCCTCATCATGACTCCTCCCCCTTCTTGTCCTCCTCCTCTAATTGGTTTAATAATCTGTAGCAGACTACTAGTCAGATATCTCTTCAATTGACTTGATTTTATAATTAATCCTGATATTTTCAACACTTGTATTGCCATCCATCAAGTGGATATCTATATAGATAATTGTTACCATTCTTAGAGCAGAAAATGCTGACAAGAATCACTCATGGATGGTCTACTGTAATATGCTTCGTATGGGACTGTTATTAAAATCACTCCTAAAACTGCAACTAGCAAAAATTGCCTTGGTACTGTCATGTAATACCCATGCTGTGGGAGTTGCATTAATTGTTGACTGGTTTCTGGATACAGCACAAAAGGCTGACAAAAATGTCAAGCTATATGGATCTTTATAGATTATCTCCAAAACTATTTATTCCTAATAGAGTATGCTCATCCATGGTATGTCTGCAGAGAACACTTACTGAGGATTCCTATCCCCTCATGAGATACAACAGGAAGGGCCTTGGAGGGAACATCTTCTGCAGGGGTTTTCCTCCTGTAGAATGCCCTTGTGCCCAACATAAGATCAGTGCCACTACTCTTGCTATTCAGAAATGTCGTGAAAACTTGTCTTTTTTTTAAAAAAAAGCATTTGGGGACTGAGGTTTGAGGAATCAAAGGTACCTATATGTCTGATGGGAATACGATAACACAGGCACTACATTTCAGCTACATGAACATGTTCAAATTATCATAGGAGCAGATAGGGTGATTGAAGCCAGGTTACTATTTCTCAGCCCAAATTACCTCTGTCTAGTTGGTTATGGGGAAAATAATGAAGGAGAATGTCCTGTTCACACCTTTATGGGAAAAATGGGATCTAAATCTAAGAAGTAAATAAAGTTTATATTGTCTAATATGCTGTTTACCTTGATTAATATACTCAATATATTAGATGAATTAGATTATTCAAGCTATTTTGTGATTATTTGATGCAATTATTTATTTCATTTAAATATGCTTATGGAAAACAAATATGATGCATTTTTTACTTATTTTTTTTACTAAAACAATCTTACCTAATCTCTCTGTATGAAAACTCATCACAAGAAGTATATCAACATCTTAATTATAAGCCTTAATTATACTAGGAGCAATAGAAGAATTGGAGCTCTGTCACTGAATTGCATGAATTTACCCATCAGTAGATAATGCTAAAGTCATTGTTCTCCTTTTTCCACATTTGTCCAGCATCCTGATTGTTTCCATGTGTGCTAGCAAGGAAGTCTTTTCACAATAAAATATTCAAAGCAAGGCCTGGAAATCTCTTTCTAAAGGGTATCCCAGAAGCTTCGTGCATTTGATATATAGACTAAAATATCTGAACTCTAACTCATCAGTAATTTAAATCATAACTATTTAGGAAAATATTTTTATTGGCAAGGAAAAATCCTGGAAACAATATCATTTACAAGCCAATTCAATCTGCCCAGAAGACTACAAAGTAGTCATACTTCTGTTCTCATAACTGAGGCTCTGGTGATGGGTACATTTCAGTTTTGAATTTGTTCAACTGACTGAATCAAACTTCTAAGTCTTTGTTAGCCTTTTTTCTTTTGCCTAACAACTTCATCTCTAAGTCTGAATAAGTGCTTGAAGAACTAACAGCAATTTAATGGTAAACATGTAGAAGAAACCTTTACTTATTTCTATGTAAATAAATACTTTGGTTGCATTACCCTACCCATGGGACTTATAATTTGGTATTGCCATGCTGAGTTGCTACATTTCATGTGTCATCCTAATATTTATGAATAAATCTAAAAGTTCATTCATTACAACAATGACAAGTTTTTCTTGGTGATGGCACAGTTGGAAAAACAGTAAAATGAGAAGAAATATAAACAAATGCAAGTGCAGAGTATTTGCAACTTTTCTCTAACATACATATTATTCCATTTGCTTTCATAGTTTTTGTCTGTTTGTTTGTCTTGTTTTCACAAATGCTGCTTCAAGCAGCAAGCATTACCTCTGTGGAATCTGTTGCCACAGGATGTGGTAAGGGCAAGTTTATGGAGAGCTTTAAAGATGGATTAGACACATTCATGCAGGTTACAACATCCAAGGCCTATCAGTCAGGGACACTTTATGACATCTGTAGCTTCAGAAATAACATCCTGTCCAAATCCCTACAAGCAAAATTGAGATGTACAAATAACTGCAACTTGATAGAGCACAACAACAACCATTGTTAAACCACATACTGATACAACTTGCTGGATTTAATGGATATCTGATTTGATCCATCAATATGCTTCCTACATTCCCTGAGGAAAGCAAGCTCATGCACACTTTTTGGATGATTGTCAGAGACAGAAGGAATTTTTGACAACCAGAAACTAATTAATCTCATACAACGAAGACTTCCAAAATAAAAATGATCATAAAGATTTTTAAAAGGATACTTTTCTTTAGTTTATATAGAGGGATTTTGTGTAGGTGTCTCCACAGTAATTATAACCACATTTTTAAGAAGCTGCATTTTTACTGCTTATCCAGTAACCTCATAGTCATTGCATCTATTCAGAAATGTATAGCATTTGAATTTACTTATCTTTGCCTTACTTTTCTCTGTCACTATGATTTTCTCCTTCTTGATGTTGATGGTATATTTTAACGTAGCAACTCTTGTGCTATAGACTTATTATTTCCAATAGACAGTTGAAACAGAGGCCTTAAAATAAAGAATGTGTTCAAACACAAACTTCTCTTTTGTGAAAAAGGACATAAAGACTACATGTTTATTATTTAAATCAATATTTTTAATTTTTCATCAGTTTTCCAACAAGCTAGATACTAAAAGCTTGCTTTTTTAAAAAAAGGACTTGTGCATGTTTGCAGATAATATCCTATTGCATTTATCTGCAAGTTTTAAGGAAATTAAAAGTGTGGACATATTGTTCATAGCATTATCACTGTATTTCACGCTGAGGGAGAGCTAACTGGATAACTGGAATAAAAGGAACATCTTTTTTCTGTGGGCTCTTGTCTCCTAAATCATGACACCTCCCCTTCAAAAGACAAAGAAATACCTTCAAATCATGAAAAGAGGTGAGAATGAACTAGGGCAGGGGTCCCTAACCCCCAGGCCGTGGACCGGTACCAGGCCGTGGCATGCCAGCAACTGGGCTGCACAAACAAGCAAAGCCCCATCTGCAGGATGCAGGCAGCACACAAAACCACACACCCTCCGGTCTGCGGAAAAACCTCTCTCCACGTAACCGGTCCTTGGTGCCCAAAAGGTTGGGGACCTCTGAACTAGGGCAAAACATTACTTATTTTATTTTGGCTCTTAAGCCCAAGCCTGTCACCACTTATTCCTGTTCTAGACTCCATAAAACACTCTGCTGAGATTTTCTGTCCTCCTCTCAAATAGGCTCCTTCCTGATAAGAGGAGAAAAGATGCATCTCATCTTGATGACTTCTGAGTCCTGCACCATCAAAGTTCTGCTTGCCGCTAGTTGAAAAACACTGATCTGAGTGACAGATCATTAAGACGTTATGCTTTGTGTGTAAACGGGTTACTAAGGAATGGATTGCAGCAGATTTTGTTTTGATTGAAGACGTAAGCAAAGATACACAGATTAAAAGAAGTCAATATTATTTAAAAAAAAGTGCTGAAAATATCTGATTTCAAAAGAGGCTGTAATGCTGTAATGTGATATAAACCCATTGGGTTTTTTATATTTGGGGCAGATTCCTATGTCGTTAAAATACATGGCTCTTTTGTTTTTATTAGGGGCTTAGCACCTTCTGTTTGGGCTCAATTCTCCGTCTCTGACCACCCTTCAATTGTATCCTTGTGCTAATGCTAGTAACAGAGCAATATCCAAGAATATTTCCTAGTCTAGAAATGAATTTATACTACCCTGTTGTTTATATCTCCCACTTCCATATGTATTAATTCCTCACAGATTGAAAGCCTCCTGAAAAGAGTTAACAGCAATTGGATAAGTTGGCAGCCAGCCAGAACTAAGAAGTGGCTTTTTAAATTAGTGGAGATAATGATTGTGACATGGGATTGGATTTATAAAGTTTTAACCTTAGATGAATATCCAGATGTTTCCACCACGGAGAAATGTGAAACCTCATGAAATTCTTACTTTCCCCCCCCTTACTTAAGCCCACAACAGAAAAAGCATGTGTTTGGGTGGGTGGAGGGGTTTCTTTCAGCTTCCATAACAAATGACATTATACACTTGTCCAGACCACCCAAGTAGACTCTGCAATTCCACAGCAGGGGGAATAGTTTAAGCAGAAATTGCTTAAAGGAAGAAAAGTATAAAGGAGCTCAGCTCATGGGAGGATTTCCAAAGCATTGAAACTGAATGGCTTAGTTTTGGTCATGGATGGCAAGATGGCATTTTGTATTGTGGCCCTCCCTGCCAAACGATCTCTCTTTTCTTTATCATCTTGTTCAAACAAGACCTTGCCAGAATTGAATGCTACCCCTCCGTGTGGTGCAAATACCTAGAGAAGGCTTGAGAGCTGATCTTCCTTGCCAGATACATGGAAGATAGCAAGACTTCTCAGTAGAAGACTCCACTGTATAGACTAGAGCACTCCCCCCAGTAGATGTATTTTTCTTCCATGTTGAAAGCAAGTGAAATATGTCCTATTGCAAAGCACCTGCTGCCTGAGCTGACTGGGAATGTTTTTATTGAGTTATTGTTTTAATTTTAATCATTTTGTTTACTTAATTCTGCTTTAACTGCTCACTGCCTAGACTCCTTTGGGACTGAGGTGGCATGGAAATGCTGTAAGTAAATAAGTAAATAAAACAAGGCATTAAAACCTGCAAGTTCCCAAATCCACAAAAAACCCGAATGTGTTTTCAAGTAATTTCCTTAATAGGGGAGCTGGGGAGATGCATTTTAAAAAAAGTTTGCAAGTGGGATCTTCCCACAGTCCTATATCTGAACAAGAAGATGGAATAGTGTTAACATTTAGACAAGTGAGAAAGTATTATAGTCCTTTCCCTCCTGAGCCAATCATAATAAAAGTAGGAAGCTCCGTCAGCGGAAAAGAAATATATAATTGCTATTACTTTAATGCAAAATGTAAATTGCCTTTAACGTCATCGAATGAACAGAGAATAGATAATAGATTAAACTAACATAGCCTTATCTCAGACAGTTGGATATTTCTGAACATGCTAAGGTAGATACTAACTATTATGGTTAGGATGCATGGCAGTTTAATTTATTTCGGTGGAGCCTCAGTTTATCTAGCAATAAAAACTGAATAATTTCCATGGATTTCTATGCAAATTTGTTGCCATAGCCAGGAATCTGGAAAACTGGGGGAGAGTATTATATCCCAGAGATCCTTAAGAGCACAAACCATTTCGATGTCCAAATAACCTAAACTTAGGTTAGTAAGTTAAAAAGGACTGTTGTGGATACTGCTAGAGAAAATTTATCCACATTTGCATGCTTGATTCTATGTAACTTTTATCCAGCTCATCACACAGTATTTGCTGAGACCAAATTGAAGCAATATACTAAGAAAAAGACATGCTTTGCCCATTCATACTGGCCCGGATTCTTCTCCAAGAGAGTGATATTATGTTGCTTATACAGTTAAGCAATTACCTTTCTGACATAGAAGTTTCTGTTGTTTCCCTAGGATTGACATACTCTCTCTCAAAAAAAATGCCATTTTTAGGTTTTCTGGTGCAAATTAAGAAAGTGGAAAAGCCGGAGGGAGTGACAGGTATTACATTAATAGATGATGTTGATCCCAGAAAGCTGCGATAAGATTTATAAATTGCATAGGTATGGGATATCTGGGCTGCAAAACTCTGGATGACTACTAAGCAAAGGATTTAAGTATTTGCTATCTGCCACAGTCTAGGTTTGCCCATGTTTGTGAAGCTCAGATACCATATCTCTAGGAAAGAGAGAGAGATTGAGAACACATTCAGATAACCACTTCATGTGCTAAGCTCTAAACTGTCTGAGTAACAAGGCATGGGAGTAGTGTTCTCATTATAGCTTTAATGTGTGAAAAGTTGAGGACAGAAAATGATGGATTTCCTACTGGCATGAGGAAGAGGTACTAACTGCTGTTTCTAACATATGCTGGGGCTGGGAATGAAGGTGGAGGTGAGTTTTGACAGAAGACCAGATCTATGGGCTTAGTCATCTGTCAGACCCTTGCAGTATATGCAGAATGGGGGGGCTTTCCCCCTGCTTCGGCTTTACTGGGAAACCACATTTTCCCTGTGGAACTGCCTCTTTCTCTCTTTCTTTCTCCCATCTTCTATGACTGTTTTGCTTGTTTGTCTTTCTCATTATCTCTCTTTCGTGCACTGTTTCTTGTATGCTGTCTCATTCCTCTTGCCTTGCTTACTGTTGGTCTGAAAAAATAACTGATGGGGAGAGTTAGATACTGGTGGGTGGACTCTTTACTTCATCCAGCACTATTCTTCTGCTGACAGTTGGGGCCCAATAAGAAACCCATATTATATCCAGCTGGCACTATGCAAAAGACTGATCAGACACTTGTATGTAGATGTCTGGTATTTGGTCTGTGCTGCTGTTCAAGCCAAAATGGCCAGGGAGGGAGTCACCAACAAGAGGCCTGCCATAGCAGCCCAAAGTGGCACCAGATAATTGTCTTACTGCCAAACCCATCGCCAAGGCACCATAAATAATCTATTTAACAAGAATTGTAGTAGGTGAAGATAAAAAATGCCATTCTAACATCAGATCAAATGAATTCAGAACTTGGGGACTTTAGTTATCCATTGGGAATAATGAAGCTTGCATCATGAGTGTATCTTGAAAAAATAGTTACCAAGGCTTGTTTGAGAAGTTTGGAAAGCATATGGAAGAACTGGGAAAAAGAATGCATCTCTTCCCATATGTATCTATCTATATATTTTTAGATTTAGTTTTTACATTGCCAGATCATGCCTAGAAAAATCTAGATGACCAGCAAAAAAATCTCTAACCTTTGCTGTTGTCTAGTGGTTATCTGGATTTTTGCAATCCAGATAAAGTTTCACTAATAACTCTGATGCAGGCATCAGGAAATGGAGGGTAAAAAAAATGAACAAAATGAATATTAATTGCACCAATGAGTTATTTTTTTTTTTTTTAGATAAAGCCTTTCTGCAGTTAGGTTTGGTTCTATGTTAAGAAAGGAAGCAGGAAGAAAATGAACACATAATACTTTAATTCATATGCAGCATTATAAATATCATCACAGTCAGAAAAAAAAGCTTACTAAATACAAGAGAGGATAGTATGTCCCTGTTCTTATGCCAGCTTCTCTACTCTCTGGTTTTCAAATTTAGGAGTGATAGCTAATGAATTAAAGCATATTGAATTTTAATATGAACTGTCCACTTTAATGGGATGAACTTTTCCATTTGATATTAGACCTCCTTCCGTTGCAATTCCAAGTCATTACAGTACTGCCAATCCAATTGAATGGGAGTCTGCAGTTTAGTACTTGCCTGTTTCATTCCCACGCAGTTCAAAGGCTCTGTGTAATTAAAAGGACTAAGTATGTCTTGAAACAATTTGCGTTAAATGTTAAGAAGATTAGTATCAACATTTGCAAGGATAAACTTCCAGGTTCCAAAAGCAGAGCATTTAATCTGTTGACGTAAGGAGGCAGGGGAGAGATTTTTGATGCCTCTTGTTGACATCACAGGTATTAATCCATCCATCAGTTTTCCTGACTCAGCCAAAGGATATGAAGCTATTATAAGTGGCAGTATTCCTGTGTCTGAGATTTGTTCTCCCAACAAAAAGTCTTTCTGCAGAAGTTTTATTCCTCTGGGGGCCTTGAAAAAGCAAGATAAAAATTGCAAGAACATAACCATTATTTATCTCTCTCTTCTTGCCCAGGCTTTTTTGGCCATTTGAGGCAGACACTATGTTAACAAATGGAGCAGAGTACTTTCAGAAAGTCTCATAGTAGTTTATGTGCATGATGACTCATTGGAAATACTGAGCACCAACAATTTGATTCTTTCCATGTGTGTATCTGTTTGTGTGCATGCATATGTACAAATGGGAACGTCTCCAGTTCATAGATCAGATCTCTGAAGGGATCCAGGGATTAACCAGTTATTTGATTAAATAAATTTTTGACTCGGTAACATTATTTCAAGAACCAAGGAAACACAGCTGTTTGGGAATCATCAGAAATAATGCAAAAGATAGAAGAAAGTCAACCAAATTATCATATGTGTAATGTAAAAGTTACCTTTCAATGTAAAGAAAAGAACTTCTGGCATGGGGAGCAGGCTCTGTGAGAATATGGTGAGCTTTGAGATATTAATTTGGATTTTCTTAAGTATGCTTTGTGAATTAAGCTATCTGTTTTTAAAGCATAGTTGAATCTATCCAATTTAATCTGCATCTGAATTTGTGATTATGAACAAGCAACTTTAATTTATTATTAGCACGGAATCAAAGCTAAAGGACTGTTCTATTTTACTTCTTGCATTAAGACAATAACCATACAGAACTACAAACAAATTTATCCAGACACAATAATAATGTCACATAATAATAACTACTAAACTCAATGGACTGGAATCTCGGTGTCTGGATCCTTGTTCAGCACCTCCCTCATCCATCTGAACAGTTTCCTTAAAGGACAACATCTTTCTGATTGCACAGTATACATACAACATGCTCTAACTCTTACAGCCTTCTTTTTGGCAAGGATACTCAGCTGCAGCTGCTTTGCAAGAAGGACTCACTTCTGGCATCTTGCACCCTCTTGGATCTTCTCTTTACTGGCCTTGATCCAAATGCAAGTGTTTTGGCTCCACAAGTTCTAATCTCTAACACACACATACATCCCATACAGAGCTGACACACATTGAGTGTTCTTTGCTTTCTTGACTTCAGTCCTCCCGCCTGCTGATTTCCTTCAAGATGAAATTTACTGGCCAATCCACCTACCTTGAATCTAGGCTTCAGGCAGGCACACCAGCAGGATAGGGAGGAAGACCTAATGTATTCTTCCTTTACTTCTTGCTCATAAATAGTCCATCTCACTTTTTCCTATCAGGAATGCTTTGTTCCTTATCTCCCTTTTGTCATCTTAAGCTTAGAATAGAATAGAGCTGGAAGAGACCTTGGAGGTCTTCTAGTCAAGCCCCCTGCTCAAGCAGGAGAACCTATATCATTTCAGACAAGTGACTGTCTAGTTTCTTCTTAAAAACCTCCAGTGACAGAGCGCCCATGATTTCTGAAGGCAAGCTGTTCCATTGGTTAATTGTCCTCACTGTTAGGAAGTTTCTCCTTAATTCCATTGCTTTTCTTCTCGATTAGTTTCCATCCCTTGTTTCTTGTCTTGCCCTCTGGTGCTTTGGAGAATAGTTTGATGCCCTCTTCTTTGTGGCAGCCCCTCAAATACTGGATTACTGCTATCATGTCATTCCTATTTCTTCTTTTCTTTAGACTAGTCAAATCCAAGTCCTGTAGCCGTTCTTCATATGCTGCCTGACTCATAAGTAACTTTCCTTTCAGTTTATACCTTCACCACATTCCTCCCTTTCTCTTGAATAATCTGGCTGTCTTACATTAAATCTCTGACTCCAGTATATATTTCCTCAGGTTGTTTTCCTCTGTTCATCACTTCTTTTTCTGTTAGGAGCCACTTCCTCTAGGCTTGCCCTTTCTGAAGTCCATCTGCATCAGGCACAGTTTCTAGGTCTATGTTTGGCCTCAGGATGTTTCTTTTGCTAGGTCTGCTCTTGTATCACAAGTCCACATCTTTTACCTTGCCTCAAACTCTTGAGTTTCATTTCTTCTTATTGGTTCTGTCCTCCCTCCCTTTTCAAAAAGTCTCCAATTATGTGATTTCCTTACAGGCCTCACTCCTTCTAAGAAGGTTTTCATTCAGTATTTATCCTCATCCTATTTCCCACTGTTTAACTTCATGTTCAAGATCGCTTTCCTCTCTCCTGTTGATTTCTAAAGCTGGGTGCCCTAGGCCCAAGATATTTCTTTGCTTCCTAGGGCAAACTTGTACTGCTGTGTACCAACTCATTTCCAAGCCAAATTACCTTTTTGCTCCCATCAGAGAAAGTCACTTATTTACTCCATCAGTGTAATTAGTGTAATTGGAACCCTTGTAAATATTTACAAGCATATGATGACAGGAATGAAGACAGAGTGCCATTTAAGTTGCATTTTTTTTTGTCATTCTTGTCACAACAGTGTTGTATCTATTGGCAGCAGCTGTATCTTCTCCACCATGACATAGAACTTTCATTTTTCAATGTTAAAATAATGGGGAAAATCTCAATGTATATAGAAAGCTTCTTGATGTGGGCAATCTTCTTCCATATGCAGAAGGCCTCAGGAATGACAGTAGGATTGAGAAAGCTGACAGAAATAATACATTCATCTACATTCTCCTTTTAGACATGACTAGACATGGCTTCAGACTGTGCTCAAAGTTATATTTTATGACCTTGCAACAGTGCCTTTCTGTGTGGAAGTTGAGTGATCAAAGATAGCAGATAACAAAGAAAATGAGATTTTTATCTCTATCATATAACTACTATTCTTTGATATCTTAGTAATAAAAAGCTATAAATATATTATTTAGTAATTATATGTTTGATCTTTCCATTAAGATTTTTAATCATTTTTCTGAGTTGCATCCCTTCAAACCTTTCTTCATATATGAGAGGAAGCAATGATTCTTTTAATTTAAAGCTTCTGTCTTCTATACTGCACTGCCATTTATTGACGCAGGAATGTATATGCTTTTGTGGCTGAGTTCTACACTGATTGAGTGTTACTAACCAGCGCTGTCATTCCTAGTCACAGTTTAGCCAAACCCCAAAATTTGCCTTGAAAGCCATTCTATTAGTTCTTCCTTTTCAGGTTCTATCTCATTAGACTTTGTCTATTCAGAATAAGAATGCTATAGAAGTTGGAGCAGCCATTGTTGGCTATGAAGAAACAATTACAAAGTAATTATAAACATCATGGAACTGCATCTTCTGAATTCTGCTTTTCTGTAGCAGATAAATTTATCAATATTCATCTTTGTCATTCTTCATTACCTTATTTTGAAAACTGGATGCCATTGGTATTCTAAACATCTCCATTTAAAACAGGTCTCCAAATACTACCTTGTCATAATTCTAATATCCCTCAAAATTCCATATTGGCAAAGTGCAACTTGTTATTTCCATATTATTTTATCAGTGTATATCAATGAATATAATAAACCTAATGACAGATAAGAATTTAAATCTAGCTAACAACTACTCACATTTTATTATGTGTGGCCAAACATTACCTGCTTTTGAATCTGTTTCCAGAGTATAAACATGTATACTTGTTGTATACAACATGTATATCACATGTTGTTTTTCTTTGTCAATCAAGTCAGGTGTATTTGCAGAATTGTTTGTTTATTTAAAGAATTTATAAGGTCACCTGTATCAACCTGGATAGTTAACAACACATAAAAAATAAAGTAGAACAAATTCAAACAAAAACATTATACGTGATTGTGGTAATCTTTTTGACAATCTTTTGACAGTTTCTGCATTCATGGTCCCTCATTCAGCATCTTATCAAGAGAAAGCTGTGAATTATCTAAATGCATTTTATCCCAAGAATGAACATACCATTTTAATCAGGCATTTATTATCTTATTGATACTGGAATAACATTGTGTTTCTGATGAAAAATACTTCTGTGTCTGGTAATTTGCAATATCCTTTTCTGTACCAAAACTCATGGTTCTACAGGCAGCCAATGGATTTCTACAGAACAATTTTTAACAATTATCTAAATTTAGAATATCTTGTTTATAAAACAATATAATTGATGATAAGAAAGCTCTAGGTGGTCTAGATGAACAAGGAAGAACTTTGGGAAAAAGCACACCCTAGTCAAGGACCAGTCCAAACACAGTTGCAAACAAAACTATTATATATGTGATAAAGTTTCATTGCAAGAATAATAACAGTTGTTTAATTTCTTGTTATATACTATATTGTGGATTTTCTAGATATATTGTATATATATAGGTCCGGTTTTGTTGCTCATTTGATATTTTTAGTCCACTGATATATAAATCTGCCGAAGATGCACTAATTAAGTTTGCAATGCCCAAGGCATAGAAAATTCAATGGATTTTGAACTGGGCATTCAAACTGCTTGTTGTTATTTTGGACTGAGTGAAACATTCAGGAAAAGACAAACTGTTGAAACTAATTGCTGTGTTGATTCTCAGCTTGCAATTGAAAGTTACCAGGCTTCTGCAGAGCTATGATTTGAAAGGCAGCAGCTTGGTAAAAGAAAACTGGAGTGGACCTCTTTATCCTCAAGGAATCCTGCTTCAGCACTTTCTCAGCATTTTCTTCAGTGGGGGGGGGGGGCGGGGGAAGAAAGGGAAACACGACTCTGCCCAGTCCTCTCATTCCTGTCACTTCAAATTCTGAATTTTAAGAAGGAGATCTGAAAAGTGAAACTTTGAACTTGAAAAAACAAACCTGCTTTTGATCTGCCAAATAGCTGGAAAACTGTCCTATTGAAATCCCTCACTTCATGGAAGATTTTAAGAACACCAAGACATGAATGCACACAGAATCTCTCCTAGAATTTCCTGCCCAGCCAACAGTGAAATGCAGTTAAAACCAAACTGAGACAAAATCTTTTGTCAACAGATATCTAGATCCTTTCAGTCAAGATTCAGATCTGAGTATGGAATGGCAACTGCACTGGTCACACTTTTGAATGATTTCTGGCATGGTCAGGATGAGGGATGTCCATCCTTGACCTCTCAGTGGCTTTCAATACTTCAACCATAGTATCCTTCAGTGGCCATGTCCAGAGCCTCCTCATGGAGCTGGCATATATGATCTATATCTATGGAGTTTCTCAATCATCCACGTCATAGTTATCCCAAAGATGCTTTTTCACAAGGCAACTAGACTTTCTTGTTTTTCTTTGAAGATGTTTCTCTTCTCAGCAAAAAGGCCATCTATATCAAAATTGAACAGCTGTCTCTCAACAGAGGGAGAGGGATCCGACATCATCTATCTCCAGTTTACAACAGAGTCCTTTCAACAGTTCCAAGAAGGCTCCACACCTATTTACACTACTCAGGTGACCCTGAAGACACAGATAAACTTCCAGGTAGCATTAATGACTCGCTAAAAGAATGCAAATGAACGCTGTCTGCAGGAGTATAAATCTTTCCATTCCCCACCATCCAGTCAGAGCTGAAGAAGCTTCTTGGATGAGAAGCTAAACATCTTCAAAGAAAAACAAGAAAGCCCAGTTGCCTTGTGAAAAGGCATCTTTGGAACATATATGATCTAATTGTGCAAAAGCCTTCTTGGACATGGTCTTTATGTGTTATCATGGAGACGTCTGTCAAGGTTCCGACAGACAGAGACAAATAAAGCAGAACTCCGAGGCTTGCAATTCCTCAAAGAACATGTTTATTGATACAAAGTATCAGCACTTCAAAAGTGAAACCAAGTCTGAAGAGATGCATAACAATCCCCAATACAAAGTTAAAAATAAGCCATGCTCATTCTAAAGTTGACAACGTCTTAGCCTAGTATTGGAATACCTTCCTTATATGCTTATAATTAGTTTAAATTAAGAATCTTGAATGATTGTATAAGCAGTGGTAATGCCTGGCTTCTGACACTATAAATAATAAACAAACAAAAAACAAATACATTGCATAGCAAAAACCCATGCAAAGGAAGTCATATATCTTGTGCCTGTGTGCATATATATTTATTTGTTATATATTTGTTTCACACACACACACACACACACACACACACAGTATATATGAGAAAGATAAAATATCCATTTAACAAGACATCTGTTTAACCTCAAGATAAGAAGACATTTGTTTAATTATAAATAAGGAGGCATCTGCTTTAAGTCTAAGATAAGGACACATTTTTTGTAATACATTCCATTCCATTGATAATGAATGGCTAAATTTTAAACTAAAAACCTATAAAAAGGAAGCTGGAGAAGCAGCCCATTGCAGCCACTCATGCAAAGTTATTTGACAACTTTGGATTGAATAAATATATATTTTTTGACCTTCACTGAAAGTCTGAGGTGTTTTATTGGAATTTCTGGCCTGGAAATAAACCAGGAAGGAGTTGATTCTTCAGGCATTACAACGAGTTCCATTTAGGGGTACACAACCTCATTTAGATGGACTGTTTCTGACATTAGTCCATCTCTGTATCCATAGTCCATTCTTCCTTATTAGAATTTAGCTTGAAATAGTTTTTCTCCATCCAGATCTTAACAGTCTACACACCCTGAAACAGAACCTCCATTGCATCTCCTGTATGTCCCAGAATGATATATATTTCATTTTTCATCTTTCCCCAGTCTCAAACCCTTATTGATAAAGGTCTAGACAATCTGCTCCATATAGAATTTTTGTAACTGTAGGCCACCACCTTCTCAACCTGCCTTAAAAAAAATATTGGAGATGATATTATAGTTGTCTAAAATAGCTTGATTGAGCAGGTGGTTCTCAAGGAGGGACACACCACTGCCACTTTCAGAATAGGGGGCAGGCAAGCCTCACTCAAGAATGTATATACTACAAACTGAATCCCAGCCTGCTGTCATCTCCCTGTAAGCTTTCACCACACACAATACCAACAGGAATCCAATCCCCAAGTGGCCAGGGTAACATAGAAAAAACTGTCCATTTCCTCAGGGTCCTACAAGTTAAAGCTGATTCCAGATAACCACACACAATGAGGTGTTTGTTATGTCAGATAGACCTCAATTGGACTTGACCAACTAGTGTCCATATTCCAAATGTGAGCAATTTTTTTTCTAGAAACTGAGCAAATTCCTCAGAATGAACCAGCTGCAGATCTTGTGGTCTGGTTTTCTCCAAAAGAATGGAAAGCCTTAAACAGTTCACTAGGGCAGATGTCCATGGATGCAAGGAGCAATGAATTAGGGCCTCTTTGCTGGCCTTACTGCCATTGAAGAAACTGGTGGACTGGAAAAGAGAATTGGCTTAAGATTTTGGAGGCAGAAAATGGAAATATTTATAGATAAAACTTCCATGATTTTTCAACTGTCTCTGAAAGAATACTGATAAACATAACGATTTCTGAGAAAACAAATCAGTTGGATTCGCTCCGGGCAGAGAGGACACAGGTCTTACTTGTGCATTTTAGTTAAGGAATAATAATGTTTGCTTCTTGCCTGATATGTTTTGTTGTTTCTAAGGAAAACATTTTGAAAAGCTACGTGAGAAAACAAGTCATGTGCGTCTGCAACATGCTGTCTTTTCTTTTTCTAATGGTAGCTTGTTCCAAGACTGGGTGCATGTTGTTCTATGTCTCTAATAGTAAAAGGATAAAAAGATAGGAAAGACACAATGCTCTGAGCTGACCAGTTCTGTACTTAAAAAACAAATAACTTACAGGAGTATTTTGAACTGAGCCTTGTTGGACCAAGTAGATGGTGGCTGGCATGAGCTCTGACAAAGAAATGTATCCTAAAGATTGTCACGGCTGGCCTCAGCAGGATGCTGAAAAAGGACATCAACCTCAAATGAGAAAGCAATGGATGCCAAGGGAAAGAAATCCGTCGGGGCGAAAGAAAAATCATCAAAGTCGATGTACATAAAGCTGCTGGAACATTACCAAGGAATGTGTGCAGTTTCTTCGAAACAATGTGCCAAAAAGCTCATTAGGGGCAGGGGAAAAGAGAAGCGTTTCATTGAAACAGCTGCCACCTCACATGGAATCAGCTGCTCTGCACCACCAGCCAGTCCATGTTCTCCAAGGGCATTTAAGCACAGAAAAGAACATCATAACAGCTGGGGAACAGAAGAGAAATCCTGAAGCTTTCCTGCTTCGTTGTTTGTCGTCTTTTCTTCCTTCTTCTTCTTCTTTTCTTCTTCTTCTTCTTCTTCTTCTTCTTCTTCTTCTTCTTCTTCTTCTTCTTCTTCTTCTTCTTCTTCTTCTTCTTCTTCTTCTTCTTCTTCTTCTTCTTCTTCTTCTTCTTCTTCTTCTTCTTCTTCTTCTTCTTCTTCTTCTTCTTCTTCTTCTTCTTCTTCTTCTTCTTCTTCTTCTTCTTCTTCTTCTTCTTCTTCTTCTTCTTCTTCTTCTTCTTCTTCTTCTTCTTCTTCTTCTTCTTCTTCTTCTTCTTCTTCTTCTTCTTCTTCTTCTTCTACAGAAATAGTGAAATAGTGCACTTTCAAAATGACAAAAAGGCCAATACATTTTTCAGCTGAGTCTGAGCTGTCTTTTTTTTTCTTAAAAAAAGGACGGATCCAGAAAATTAAATATAGTTAAATTTTATAGCTAGGTATTTCATAATTCATCTTCTATTACCTTACGTTTTGTAGATTTAGATACAGCTTTTTGATGTCTATCAAGCCGAAGCAAACATTTTCACAAGTCTGATAGCAACCTGAAATCTTTGCAAAACTGCAAGAGACTTTTGAGAAAGAAAGAAAAAATCACTGGACCATTTGTGTTTCAGGCACACACACATATCCCAAGCTGCCATTTCTTTTTCAGTTGGATGAAATAAATGAATGAATGAAATATAAGACTATTATATAATAAAAAAATATCTTGTTGAAATATCTTAGTCAACAAACAAGTAACAATTAAATAGTTTAAAATGTTATAAATTGTGCAGGACTATGGTATGGCATTTGTTAACACTTAGTATTTAACATAGGCTTACAGTTTATTTCTTGTTAACGTTTATCTTGTTAGTTTACTGTACAATCCTAAATGTATTTAGGCAGAAGATAGGCTCTTTGATTTTAATAGATGTATTACCACATAAACATGCTGAGGATTAAATTCAATGGAACTTACTTTCAAGAATACACGCATGGGATAAAATTACTATTGTTTGGAGTGTTAGGCTCAGATTTTTAAAAGACACACACTCACTTGGGATTCCAGGAACAGAGTTTATTTAAATTATAACTTTTACAAAAGTTGGTGGTCTTAGTCTCTTGCAGGAGATCAAGTCACACCAATAATTTTTAAAAGCAGATATTTATACCCTTTCACGACGCTGGTTTCCCCCCCTCTATCGCACTCAAGTCCACCTGCTTATCCCCAATCAGCTAATCTGAAGCGCCTAAACAGAATAAATTTTGTTCATACCCTCCCAGGAAAAAGCCCCTCACACCTGTTGCAACTGTACCGTTTAACCATAACCTTTTGCTGGCATAAGCTCTATCTTTATTTTTGTGTTTCCTCTGCTTGCGGTTACGTCTAGCTTCTGTTGACCTATATGTACCACAACAGCTATCCTGCATGTGCCAAAGCTCCTACTGTTAAAAGCTTAAGTTACAAATCAATAAAGCTATTGAACTCTGGGATATAAAAGAGCCTTTTTAATTATTGAGCTTTTGTCAACCTCCTGTTGACATCATCAAAGTAAGGGCTAAAGGTGGGAAGAAAGGTTGATGAAAGCTCAGTAATTAAAAAGGCTCTTATATATATATTTACCTCTTACACTATGAAATGATGCAAATTATCTCTGTCCATAATTGTGTTTTCTTTTTCTGGATTGGCTTCCCCTTTGATCATAACAGGTATTGATTTGAATTCAAGATCTTAAACAGAAATGAGTAATTTGATGAGGAAATTTCACTTATTCCACTTTAAAAAGCTTTAAAGAAAAGTGATACATACATTGCATTATGCTTTCTGTGACTTTTATCAAGAGGTATTGCCAGCCACTATACTTAGACCGTGGGATCGCCTTTTATTCTTAAACTGCCAAATTTAGGGGAGATATGGGTGGTGTTTAATAACTAAGTTGGCACTATCAATGTTAATAATCATAGCATAAAAGAAGAACAGGGCAATACAGCAATTGCACTTAGAAAAATAAGATCCTTGCTATCTACTACCATTCATTCCCAAACCCACAAATCCTGCCAAGTAAGTTGGGTTCCTATTTCCTTCTGTCTATTTTGTACCAGGATGTAGATGCATTGTGTTATTGTAAAGTCAGGAGAGGTTATCATGCTAATAATAAATGTAAAGTGCAAGGTAAATATATAAGTGTGGGTATGTATGTATGTATAGATGTGCATAGGCACATGGGATTTGCTTAATGCTGGTGGGGAGCCCTCTTGCCTGGGCAGAAGGAAACGTTTTTCTTTATGATTCTCTCCACAGGCAAGCAGGAGGACATGCATGTACTTTAAACGCTGAGGAGTTTGGCTGCCAAAGAAAGACGTTATTGTTATGATTTTCTCCTCCTTCCCTCGCTCCCACCCGCCCTCTCTAAAAGAATCTCCAAGGAACAAAACCAGAGAAAACACACACGGCTTGGAAGAGGCTCACATTTGTATCAGGACTGGATCAGAGTGAGGAGGAGAAAGAAGGAGAAGGAGGAGGAGGAGGAGGAGAAAAGGGGGGGAGGAAGAGCCTGGAAGTTAAAGCAAGCAAAAGCAGGCAGGAGGAGGGCAGGTGTCAACAGGTAAGCCTGGACTAAGTGTCTCCTTTGGGAAATAGCCACATCTAGCAGGCACTGTTTCTTTCACCACCAGTCAAATGTTATTTTGTAGAGTTTCATGTCTGATTCTTTGAAAGGCTGATTTTCTTACTCATAAAACTTCTGACAACTAGAGAGACTTGCTTGTGAAGTTTGTGATTAAAAAGCTGAAACTGTTTCCATGGGATTTAAGGATTCCCCCTCCCCCCCCTTTGTTTTGTTTTTGTTTTCCTGTGCATGTCAGTCTTATGCTTATGAACCTCGCACAAAAGCAAGGTTTGTTTTCAAAAGCTGCATCATTAATAAAACTGATTTACAATAATAACTTTAGTAGATGGGATAAAGAGGGCTAGATTCCAAGTCTATGAGTTCTACATTCTTAAGAAAGGAATGTCAAGGTGGTACTGATAAATTCTATTTGCATGACATTTAAAGTAGTTTTATCAGAGCTATATATCTGTTTGAAAGAAGAAAGTTTCGGAGTTCCTTTGAATAGCCAGGGATGAAGATTTGCTTCTCTATAAAACAATATATTTGGGGGGAAAAATCTTGTGATGTTTGCTTTCTCTCAAAGCAAAAGAATACCCAGGTTTTTCATTTCTTAAACTAATTTTCCTTTGTAACAAGAAACTGAAGTTTAGAAGAGGAGAAACCAAACAAACATTTAAATATTCATAAACTAGGATCTTAGTTTTCAATACCCCCCCCCCCCATTTCTCTAAACCTAAAGGTGAGACTTAAAGGATTTCACTAACTGCAATTCATACTTTACCTGGAAGTCCTCTTAATTTAGAATTATTTACTTCTGAGTAAGTATGTGCAGAATTGTTCTGCTGCCTAGCAATATTAATGTATTTACTTGAAAGCAAGTCCCACTGGTTGTTGTATTTGTTATCCTTAAATAAGTAGAAGCTCCCTAATGTAAGTTTGAACATATTAGACTTCCTTATAGCACAGCCCTAAGTGTGTCTAACTTGGACATAAACTCCATTCAGTATATTCAATTTTATTTCCAGTGACAGATTAATCTTTATTTCTTTATTAAATTTATATGCTGCTCGTCTCACTGTTAAAGCAACTCTTTTCAGGTTTATTGAATGATTGATTGAATTTTAGGTATAATGTATGTGTTGAATTTGGGCTTCCTTAGGGACATGCCCTTCCAAAGAACATTATGATTTAGCATTTCTTTGGACCAAACAACCTCTCATTACTTGTTCCTATAATGATTGGAGAGTTGGGAAAGATGACGTTCTCCAGAATTACTTCACAAGTCTTCAGATTTGCTCAGGACCCTGGACATTACTTTCACTGGACCTTTGTCCATTGCAGTGGAAGACAATCCCCTCAAAACAGGTACATGAAATATATCTTGTAATCATCCTTCTTGACGGGCAGCAGGTCTATTCTTGGTAGATTCAAGTCAAGTGCTTTCCAAAAGAAAAACTGTTTTCCTGCAACATGTGTACTTTGTGCTTTGCTTTTCCAAGTGAATCTAGTAACTCATGTGATTTTGTGAGAAATTAAGAAATGTTGCTGAAGGGAAGGGCAGGAACATTTTCTTACAGAGTAAAAACAAAAAGTTGGGGAAGGCAAGATAGATAAATGAGATTGAAATGTGAGAAGGATATAAGCAATTATGAGAACTCATGCAGGCATTCACCTCCTGGGGAAATAGCTGGATTGAATTATAAACTGCACCAACAAACTGCACAAGTACACAAGTTAAACTGATCATGCTTTGAAATGTTCCATCATTTTTACAATATTCTATTGTAAGCAACAAAAACTGTAACTAAGTTCCAAAGAGATCACTAGTACAAAAGCCAGTCATGAGAATAAGATGGATGGCTACATTATCAAAAGTTACCATGATAGACTATATGGTTAATGGAGTGCAGGTTTCTAATCCATCTCAACCTGGTCATGCAAATGGTCACATAAAAGGCTCTATTTCTTATCCCACGTTATGCAAGATAGAAATTGTGTTGAACTCCTTTACAAGGCTCTAGGCAGATCACTAAAAATTATGTACATGAACTGCTTCAGTATAGATAAATTCAGGAGACTTATATATTCTGGGAGAGATGGGCTCTTTAGGATATGTTAGTCAGTTTTCTTTAGGAGGTTGATAGCCTTGCTCAGCACTGCCCAGGCTTGAAATTCGCAAGTATAAACTTCAGCCTTCAGAGGTTCTAATGAAGATGGTTCATGGCTGTTGAAAGCTGTAAATTGGACTCTGGTTCCTGAGCTTTGTGACGTGTTTTAAATGGGGGAAGATCTTTTTTTCAGGATTCTTATACTCCCAATTATGCATTTTATATTTGCAGCTCCAAAGAGCAGGAAATTCCATTGGAAAATTATGTTCTCAAGGGAAATAGCTAGAAGACTGGGCAGTGTTAATTCTTCTTTATAATATGAAACTGGGTGGGGAAGAGACAACTTACAATTCTTACAGTTTTTCATCCTGTTTTTGTGTTCTTTGGCCAAGAACTGTAAATGAACCCCATAAATGCATAATCATGCTATTGTTTTTGAAATCTGGATTTAGGCATCTGGAAACATAAAATTAGCTATAAAGGGGCAAGTATTAACAAAGAGGAGGTTCTCCCCTGGTATATTGCAGTATCACAGAAATTAACAGACTGGTTGGTCCCAAATGCTTTCTACACTGGACACACCCTATCTGTGCACAGTGCCTTCCCTAAAGAACAAAGGCTGTTGCAGTTGAGGCTTCTTTCTTAACTCAGCCCACACATAATTTGGACTGGTTAATAGTAAAATGGCACTGGCCCAATGCAGGCACTTTCTTGCTTGGCTTTTTGAATTTGCTGGTCTATGGGGAGAGAAAATCTTTCAGCATTGCCTCTTTTTCTGCATTTGAAAACAGAGCTGAACATCTGGTGCTATTGTGAAGTCCATATGGCCCTCAGTGCTCTGTTATTACGGTGGCACAAAATGGGGAGTGCAACCAGACAATCCACTAAATTCACCAGCTAAAGTTTTGGATGGATGTTTTTTTCTTCAAATAGAAATGGATTACTAATATTGACTATCACATGTGGATTGTAAGCCTTTACTTTGGCTCTTTTGAATGTTTGGTTCCTACTTAGCCTGTTCTATTGATGTTTTTAACTCCAAATTATTTTGTTTTAATAGCAAAAAAAAAATTTATGACTCATATAAACACTGGCAAGCAGAGGAAGTATGAAAACAAATAGTTAAGACTTAAAGAATCCAGAATATGTACTGATAGAAGAAACAAAATTCCCAGTTTTTTATTACTATGAGCTTTGGCCCAATATGGAGAACTAACCAATTTGTCCAAGGCTACTGCCTGTGAAATGTACTTCATCAACATTTGGGAAACCAGGGATTGACCTAGCCAGACAGCAATCCCTTTAGCAATAAAGGCCACTGAGAGTCTTCTTCTTTGGTTGCAAATCAGGCAGTAGGCAGATGCTGAAGCCAAAAGAGACTGATGCTCATATGTATAGCATATCTTTGCATGCAAAAATTCCATGTTCAATTCCTGACATTTACAGGTAGGATTGGGAAATGCTCCAAGTTCATATCCAGACTCAGAACTATGGCCCATCAGAGCAAACAACACTGAGTTAGGTAAAGGGACTGATGTTCTATCAGAGAATAATTTGGATTTATGTATTGACTTATCTATGCAGCATCTTTCTGAGCCATGTTTCTGATCTAGCTAGAGTCATGGGGTTCATGAGGGAGGAATTTTCTTTAACACTTCTCTGAGAAGGAAGTGATTGGCTTTTATATGAAATTCCTGTATAATTAGACCAACTTGTGTTTATAGACATGGATCTGCTGCCACATGTTGTTAACTTTAAACTTCTATTTTTTTAGGCACAATTGTCAGAGTATTACCTTATTTATCTTCTTAAATGTATGAGGTAGCCTATGTCAAAGATATAGAGAATAAGAAGGTCTTCATCCAATACTCTATCCAGTGATTCATTACTATTTAATTAAAGTATATTATATGGATATCTATGGAGATTCTCAGTCATCCAGGTCATGGTTGTCCCAAAAGTTCTTTTTCAAAAGGCAGCTGGATTTTGTTTTTCCTTGAAGATGTTTCACTTCTCATCCAAGAAGCTTCTTCAGTTCTGAACTGAACTGAACTGAAAAAGCTTCTTGCATGAGAAGCGAAAGTTTGAGGAAAAACAAAGTCCTTTTGAAAAAGCACCTTTGGGACATATTATATGGAATCAATTCCATGAGAAAATTGAATTTAGAAGCAAGGTATTAGTTTAGAAGAGGAACATTATTTGGAAAACACTATAGAATTGCTCTATGAAGGAGATGGATAAAATAAATAAACTACTTTGAACCAGTTTTTAGTTGGATATTGGAAGTTAGTCAGGACCTTTTGGATTACAAATCTGGGCTGATAACTCTGGATTTTTGGATAATTGCTTGGAATTGAGATTGAAATACAGAAGTGGATTACAAATTTTTTCTTCCATTCTTCCCCCATTTGGGGGAACTTATTGGATTATAGAGACTATAGATAAAGATCACAAGAACTATTTGAGATGAACTTCAATGACATATTGTGATATTGATTATAAGATTGGTGGTTTTGCATAAGGCTTAAAACTAGGGAATATACTAGAGTTGAGAAGGCCTGGAGGGTGGGAATAAAAATGAGTGTTTCTAACCTAGCTAAAACTAGCAAAAAACCATCCTCAGCTCTGTCTTCTACTGCCCCCAGTCCTGTGTATCAGAGATCAATTGAATAAATGCTTCAGCAAGAAAAAACCAATAATTTGCAGAAGGAAATGCAAGCCACACTACAATTAATTCAGGAGGCAATTATCTCACATAAAGAAGACACAAAGAGAAACCATGAAGAGACAAAAGGTAATTTGGATAAAATGAATGCACAAATTCATAACCTGAACTCCAAATTAGAAAAGTTTCAGCAGATGATTACAAAAAATGAGCAAAGGATTCAGAAAATAGAAGACAAATCAGTAGAAACTGATCAAAAGATGGAAGAAATTAAAGACACAAACCAAAGATTGATGCAGGCAAATAAAGAATTGGAAGATTCAGTGGCAGTTTTGGAAATGGAAAAGGCATCCTCTTTTTTAAGATTTCAGGACATAATGGAAGATAAGGAAGAAGATCTTGCTGATTTGATGACAGAGCTGTTGGCTGGAGCGTTGGAAATCGGGAAACAGAAAATGGAAGGAGAGATAGATCAGATATTTAGAGTCAATTCAAGTTACACAAGGAGAAATAAAATCCCTAAAATCAATAAGAGATGAGATATTGAGAAGAGTGAGAGATGATCCATTGCAATACAAGGAAAAGGAAATTGTAGTTCTGAAGCAGATACCTAGGAGGATAAGGGACTCACAAAGAGAATATCAATTTCTGACCAAAAAAATAATTAAAAAAGCAGTGAACTTTAGATGGCTGATGCCGGAGGGGATACTAATCAATTGGGACACAAAAAGATACAGATTGGACTCTGTTTTTAAAGCAATGGAATTTCATGACAGACATAGAGCTTTTCTTGAAGAAAGAAGTTCAGAATTCCAACCATAATGGGAATCTTGAAAACAGGAAGAGATAGCAATAGAAGGGGCAGCTAAACGAAGGGAAGAAGAAGAAATAGAAAACATAAATCAAGAAGAAGGGGCAAAGGGAAGAGAACAGAGACAGATAAGAACAACTAGGAGAATAAAACCTAAATATAACTGAAAAAGATGGAGAAGGATAATGGATTCTCTCAATGAATATAAATGGATTGAACTCCCCCTCAAAAAGGAAAAAAAAATTACACGATTACAAAAACTAAAAATGGATATAGTCTGTTTCCAAGAAACACATATTAAAAGACAACATTAAAATTTTTTGGAATGTCCAAAAATTGGGAAGCTTTATTTTTCATCAGCACAACAAAAGAAAAGAGGAATAGCTCTATATATTAAACAAACAATGAATCCTAAACAAATCTATTCAGACAAAGAAGGAAGAATACTAATGGTGGAAATAAACCAAAACCAGACATCGATGGTAGCAATTTATGCACCGAATAATAAACAAGAAGAATTTTACCAAAAATTACATAAGAAAATAGTGGAAACAGAATATCAAAATATTTGCTTAGTAGGAGATTTTAACGCAATTGTAGCTGGAAAGCTAGATTATAGAAGTAGTAAAATAGGGGGAAAAGGAAGGAATATTTTACCTAAGGCCTATTTTAAAATGGCAGAAGAAGTTAGTAAGAAAAAGGTGATATGAACTATATGCACTCCAGAAAAAAGCATGCTAGGAGAGATTCTCAATTTGTATGAATTGCTTCTACTCTGGATGGATTTGCCTACATAAACTCAGCATAGACATTTTGCTTGGCAAATTGATGGGATTATTTTAAGGAATGTCGTAACTGTTTAATCTTCCTTTGGAAGGTTTATTTCCTAATGTACTTGGCCAGACCCAGTGGCTTTTAGCTGATTTGTTCTATTTTATTAAAGAAAATAATTTGTGTAAATATATAATTTATATAAATGCTAGCCAGCTTAGGTGAAAAAAGTCAAACTATAGCAGAGATATTATTTGTTAATTCTCTAAAAAACAGGAGGAAAAAATTTATGAAGCTGGCCTTACCATAAGTAGACTCTTTTTTTAGGGCAGTCCATATAACAGAAGCAATTACTGGCATGATCCAAGACATTTAGGGATTTCTGTGTAAGAACAAGCACTTTGAATTTGACCTGGAAACCTGTTGGAAGCCAGAGTAGCTTAGCTAGAATTTAAGGACATCCACACATACAAAATGCCAAAATAATCTACATACTTTAAATGTTATACTAAATAATTCATTTATACTCACAATATGAACCCTTCATAATTTGTAGTTTACATTAGCAATAAAGTGTCCTGGCAACTTTGGTGTTCTACTTTGATTACATAACCCTAAACTGCCTCATCTCTGTCTCATGATTTAAACAGTCTTGTGCAATACTTTTATGTCTTACAATTTTTTTTTTCCTGATAACCAATACAGAACAATGGTATGTAAAGTTTCCTCCCCTTTTCAGAGATTGTTGTTGTATGACCTTGATCAGTTACTGATAGATTTCTGAATGAGAAATAAAAAACAATGGCTACTCATTCACCAATTGGAACCTTCAAAATATTTGCCCCCTCCTCACTTGTTGCAGTGAGGATAATACATTCCATTAGCAAGCCAGGATATCAAGGAGACTATAATTATTCTAGCAAAAAGCTATATTGATACATAAATAGCTGGTTATGTTAAGCATGAGGAAATGATTTAATATACTAATTTGACTGATGAAAAACTGGATAGTTGAAGAGTAGAATTTGCCAAATCATCAAAGCTGGACTTTCATAACATCAGGATGTCTCAAGCAATAACAATGAAATGTGCTCTTAATATTTGTAACTAAGGTTCATACCATATAAACAACAAATACCATGGTTACTGTTGGAAATGTAAAGGAGTCATTCCCTGTGGTGAGCTGTTTGTGTGCAATGACTTTCCATGTACATATTCATTGCCACAGTTTCCTGATGGAGAAAATGGCAGCCACCCAGTGAGATGAGTGTCTCAATTCATAGAACAGCTACCTTCTTGATTCTGTTTCCACTAATCTCCACAATTATTATTCAAGGGCTGGGAGGAAAAGCCAAACATGCCATTAAGCAAAGGGCTGGGAAGTAGGGTAAGACCCTCTACATTATTCCCCTCCCTTCCTGCATGCCCATTCTTTTGAACTAGCACCAGTCCTTCCTTGCTACTGGCTTGGTCTTGCTGGTGGCTTTACTTAATCACCTTTGTCTAGTGAATTACAGATCAGTTTTTGTGAAAATATCATAACTAAATGAACAGGCAAGGACAAATTCTTGTTTAGGTCAGCAAGTATTATGGGGGATTGACCATGCCTTGCCTGTTTCTGTGATTTACACTGGTGCCACTATGCTTACAGCCCCACAGGCTGATCATTGCAAAGTGCTGGAAGTCAGAACTATACATGTCTGCATCACATAAGTTAGATTGCTGATGTCAATTGTGGTTGAAGATGTATTTTCCGTCCTTGTGTTAATATAAGATTCAGCTGTTGCTCCAGTCAACTTCCATAAAGGAAAATGTGGATGTCTGTGTGTCATTAAGCAAAAAAAAAAATCTTTCCAAGTCTTGAAAATAGACTTTTATAACAACAAAGTGAGGAACACAGCTGGTGGCTGCCACTGCCTCCTCATAGATAAGGGTGAAAGCAGATGAAAAGTAAACAGCCACCACATTCTATAAAGACTTGATGCTATCTTATGTCATCCCATTATTTCGTTTTAGCTTTTAGTTTATCTTCTTTTGAAATCAAACAGTGACTTCTTGGCACATCAGGAAACTAACTTAAGTGTCTCATTAAACAGGAAGGAATGGATAATCTCTTCTTTTACTTTTTCTGAATGTGTTCTTTTATGATAGCAAGGATTCAAAGTAGATATATAAAATGGCCTAATATCTATTAGCTTGCAGTGTAGCTATCAATAGTGTCTATTGCCCTCTTGATCAGGGAAAAATGAATTCTCTTAGTTTGGAGTCTCTATTTTCATTTTCTCAGTAATGGTCAATTGTGTAAACTTCTGGAGCTTCTCTGTACTGAAGTGAAAACATGTCTTGTACATAAGCATCTGTTACAAGGAGTACCAGATTTTTCCCTCAGTGTTTGCTTACATATTATCAGCCTGGTCAATGCTGAAAGAAGGGGATAATACAAGTAAGGGAAAATTTGAAAAACTGCTCAAAGGTTTGTCAGTTGTCACACCTGCCCCATTTCTACCTGAAAATCCCCTTATCTTGGCTAATGCAGAGATTGGATGTCATCCTAGTAATAGCTTTTCTGCAAAATGTAAGTGCTTGCCAAAAACTCTCACAAGAAAAAGGGAGCGGGGCAGCGGAAGAAAAGCACAAATTGGTTGTTCCTCTTCCATTGTTCATTAACTTGTTTCCTGGATGTGAGTGACATACAGGGATAAAAAAAAATCTATACTAAAGTAAATAAAAACACACAAAATCAGCTGAGTCATTCTTATTTTCTTGTTGTTGCATTTTAAAACCAAGTAAAATAATGAATGTAGAATTCATCTTATTAAAATTATTTAAGAATCAGTTGGTATATGGGGAACTAGTTGAATACAGACTACAAAGGTGACTTTGATAAGTCAGACATTTAAAATCTTAAAAATACAAATTTTAATAAAGGAAGTATCTAACAAAAGTCTGTTAGCATATGTTCAATTTGTTTAGACTACTTTTTTATATCCCATTAATTTAGATCAGTTTCACCAATATTGTTTCTCCATGTTGACTGAGAATTCTAGGGAGATGCAGTCCCAACAGATCTAGAAAATTTACTTGTATATTGCTCAGAGTCCCTCTATGATGATGGGTGGGTTCCTAAATTTGATGATAAATAAATTAATAAACCAATAAAATGCCAAATTGGGAAAAGTTGACTTACACCACAGATGGCCACCACTTGTCTGAATATAGGAATCACTTAATTCTCTAGGACTCAATCAAGAGGGTACAACTTCTCCCAAGCTGCTGCAGAATTGCACATGAGATTAGTTCTAACAATGACATCACAGGAAGTTATACCGGCAGCTTAGTTTGACCTGTTTTTCCATTTCTGGCTTTAAAAAAAAAAAAAAAAAAGATAGGAATGGAAATTGGCAAGCTCTATTCCAATTTTCATGCTTAAAAATCCAAAGACCATAAAAATCACACAATTTCAGGTTACTGTTGTGGTTTCAGACAGCCTCTTAAATATGAAAGTTTCAAAAGGTTGATTGTTTCTATTTCCTTCTTATTTTGTAAAACAAATGACCATTTGGGAGCATAATTACAAGAAGATATGCAATCTGAGGTTTGCCCATGCCTTGGTCTTTTCTGCACAAACTAACCCATTGGCTCCATAGTAGAAATGCAACAATGATCTCACAACATAATTATGAAGCAAATGTATATAACCATATCAGTGCTTAGAAATGTATATCATCTTACAAAAACATACTAAAATATAGTATAACAAATCTAATGTTATACATTCAAAAGATGTTCATTACAATTAGATAAGTGGTTTCAAAAAAAGATGCAACTCAAGGGACAGCAGTTGCCCTTCTTTAATTTAAGCACTAGGCGCTAAATATAACTGTGACCATCTCTGGATTCTACTTTAGTATATATAAATTGTGTTCATGTGTAACTTGCTCACTCTTAATTTTGCTTTTTGCCCTTTATAATTTGCAGCTCAACTAACAATATATTATTTAAACTAGTAGAAAAATGTGTAGTATATTATTGAAAACCCAACTATATAAATATAGAAAAACATGACATAATCACAGATTTCATCATCATAAACGAAACTATTCTAAACAAATTCAAAATAGATTAGCGGCTCTCCCATAACTGTTGCTTCTGTAGGAAAACTCCAAATGAAATATTTACATTTTACATGCAGTTGTTTGTTCATAACATGGTCAGTTACATTATTGCCTCAAAGATGACATACATTAAAACAGAACTGCATATTTTCGTTTGTTTACATATATGTACACATGCAGATTTACAATTACAATCTATTGTATTACAGTCCTATACAGACATAGAAGATTCTCACTTGGTTATTTGTATGCTTCAAGAATGAAACACGAGTAGCAATTTCAAAATCTTTGCTGTTGAAAAGTTTTTAAAATAGAGCACTGTCCTCTGGCTACCCTTCAGTTAAAAGACTCCTGGGTAACATAAAGCATTTGTACATGTTATTTATTCACCTTAAGGGTGAGCTACAATTCAAAGGATGTAAGAAGAACAAGGCTGGTTCAGCCCAAGTGTCCAGAGAGTCCAGCTGTCGAGCTTCAGGGAAATCAGGAGATCCAGGCAATTCAATTGTGTCTAAAGATTTACTGCAAGCTTAAGCTCTCTACAAGAATCTGAACCATTAACGGTTGAAGCAATTTGGCGGGAGATAAGGAATGGACGGTGGACTGGACTTAGATCTCTTGTGGGCGTGAAGGATTCATGACTGATGACATGTTTGACTCCTCCCTCGGGCTCAGTCTGGCCATCTCCTACACCAGCATTTTGGATGGGACATGACTAGCCATTTGGAAAGCTCAGTGCACATGCAGAAAGAATGAACCCTTTTTTAACTGGTACACTCTAACACCTGGTATTCAAGACATAGGATATAGCCATCAAGCCTACTAGCTATTGATAGCCCAATCAGATAGGGCCATCAATCAATTAGTGGCCATCATCAAATCACTGTTGAATCTGAATGCATTCTCTGGTAAAATAATGCTGTTTTGATGCTTTTCATGTATCTGAAAAACTCTAGAGAAGGGAGCCAGAATGAAAAACTCCTAGATTTTGCTGGAAAAATACCTCAAATATATAAAAATAGTAATGTTTTTACAGCATTTTTATATTTTCACATATTTTTCCTTTGCTTACTACAGGTCAAATATTTAGGGTGCAAGAACAGAAAAGCAAGGTTTTATGGTGTTATTAGTAAGTCTTAACACACAACTATTTCTGTGCTAAGATTAGTGTTCATTTCCAAGTCTTCCTACTGGGAACAGCAGGAATCAAAGAATTCTAAGGTTAGAGTGAGACAAATGTCAGCAAACTTAGAAAGGGGAGGGACAAGAGATACAGAATCTCTTTATGGAAGAAGTCAGTCAGTTACTTAGAGTCCCAGGAATGTATTCCATCAGCTTAGTCAAAATATATTAAAAGTAGCCAAGCTTTCTGCTAATGCAATATGACATCAGTCCCAAGGTACTTTATTTCTCCCCTCTGCATATACTCATTTCTTCTTAGACAAACAATCTTGCAATTTATGGGTGTGAATTTAGACTAACAACTGGAATGGGAAATGGATTGTTATTTTAATGCTGCAACAACAAAACAAGGAGCTCCTATTCCATTGTATGAGGAAAAAAATGGACTCTGAAGCACATGGGAATAAGTTCTTTCTCCACTGGAGGGATCTCTTGCTTCACCTTTCTTTCCAGTTCCAAATATTCTTGTCAGCCTACTAAGGACAATGTTGGCTTCACAGCTCCCCTTTAGTAATTCAAATAAAGCTGCAGGGATGAAATGAGCAAGATTCCATTGGTCCCTCTCTTCTTTTGGGCAGGAGACTAGAAACCCGTAGACACCATAACCATGTTAATAATTTTATTTCATTCCATTATGGGTGGAAAGTTCTTGTGCTTATAGTGCTTGCAACAACTCAAAGTAGTAAATGGTGATGGAGTGGAGCTTCTTCAAATATCACAATGTTTTAATATAATAAATGTTCGCCATGTTTGCAAAAAAGGAAATATTTATTTTTCTATCAAAATGTAAAAAGCTATCCACCAGTAAAATTATTTCATTCAAGATATGTGTGTGTGTGTGTGTGTGTGTGTGTGTGTGTGTGTATGTTAAAAATCTCCAATGATAGAGTGCCCACAATTTCTGGAGGCAAGCTGTTCCACTGGTTAATTGTCCTCATTGTCAGGAAGTTTCTCCTTAATTCCAGGTTGCTTCTCTCTTTGATCTGTTTCCAACCATTGTTTCTTGTCCTGCCCTCTGGTGCTTTTTGGCAGCCCCTCAAATACTGGAACACTGCTATCATGTCTCCCCTATTTCTTCTTTTTTTAGACTAGCCAAACCCAAGTCCTGCAGCCATTCTTCGTATGTTTTAGTCTCCAGGCCTTTGATCATCTTAGTTGCTCTTCTCTGAATTTTTTCCAAACTCTCAACATCTTTTTTGTGATATGGTGACCAAAATTGGCTGCAGTATTTCAGGTGTGGTCTTACTAGGGTTTTATAAAGCGGTACTAATACTTCACGTGATCTTGATTCTATGCCTCTGTTTATACAACCCAGGATTTTATTAACTTTTTGGCTGCTGCTGCACACTGCTGGCTCATAGTCAAGTGATCGTGCACTAGGACTCCAAAGTCCCTCTCACATTTACTGTTTTAAGCCAGGTCTTGCCTAATCTGTACTTGTACCTTTGATTTTTCCTGCCTAAATGTAAAACTGTGCTTTTTTCCACACTGAAACTCATTTTGTTGGATAGGGCCCATTGTTCAAGTTTGTCAAGATCTTTTGGAATCCTGTGTTTGTCTTATGGGGCGTTGGCTACTCCTGTCAGTTTGGTGTCATCTGCAAATTTGATGAGTTTCCCTTCTATTCCCTCATCTAAGTCATTGATGAAGATATTGAAGAGTACTGGGCCTAAGATGAAACCTTGTGATACCCCACTGCTTACTTCTCTCCATGTGGATGTAGTACCATTGAGGACAACTTGTTGAGTACGATTTGCCAGCCAGCTACAGATCCATCTGGTGGTGTTGTTGTCTACTCCACCTTTTTCTAGCTTACCAAGGAGTAGGTTGTGGTCTACTTTATCAAAAAATCTAAGTATACTATATTCACAGCATTTTGCTAATCTAATATATATATTAGAGAGAGAGAGAGAGAGAGAGAGAGAGAGAGAGAGAGAGAGAGAGAGAGAGAGAGAGAGAGAGAGAGAGAGAGAGAGAGAGAGAGACTATGCCATTTGAGTAATATATATAACCAGAATGGGGCAAAAAGTCTAAACTTATATGTTTCTTTTGCTTGAATGAACTTGTTGTATATATCAGTCATGAACAATGTCAAGCTACATTTTATTATTTCAGTTACCAATTACAAACTTATATCCTGCCTTTCCAACTTAAGTGAGACAGACAGCATAATTAAGCACAATTGTCTAATAAGTAGAAATAACAAAGAAAACACAGGACCAATGAAGCTTCTTGGATGAGAAGCAAAACACCTTATTTTTCCTCAAGGAAAAAAACAGTGCAGTTGCCTTTTGAAAAAGCACCTTTGAGATAACTATGACCTAGATGACTGAGAATCTCCACAAAAGCACATGAGATAGTCAGCAAAACAATATGCATAAACATGCAGTCTAGAAGTCAGACAAGCCATAAGTTTGTTAGAATAAAAATGTGGTGATCTGGCATTTAAACTGCTTGAGGAAAGAGTCAACATGTTATCTTGGAGCAGGAAATTCCATTGCCTGAATGTCATGGACACAGTCTTCTTCTGCCTTTTGGCTAGGATCAAGTAGATCCTCTCCAGATGAACTGAATTGGGGTCTCCAGCAGGCCAGGAGTTTCAAAAGAAGATCATTTATAAAATCTGGACCTTGTAGAAACTTGGAAGAAATATTTTTTAAAAAGATCTATCTGTCCTTGTCTCTCCATATTTTGTAATTAGGGATTTAATTCAGCCTTGCTCTTTATTAGAAGGGATCCCTGCTGAGCATGGCATCCAGTTCTTCTCCTCCCCAAATTACAAACCCAAGAGGATTTCCCCCTTTTTGCCTTACCTGCCATAAGGTCATGATTTAGAACATAGCAGAACTCCAAAATGCAAAGCAGGTTTGGGACTTCGTACAGTTTTTTGAATTAGGCAGGTTGGTTTGAGCCTTTTTAAAATTACTGAATTTGCCTCCAAATTTGTACTCTATCCAAGACCAGTCTATGGGTTTATTATAAATTATTCTCAATAATAAGGAACCTGTCTGCTGACTTGAAAATTTTGTTCAAAAGATGTCATTTATTGTTAAATTCCACATACCTAGGTTTTATTGTAAATGCACTTTGTAATTGCAAATCTATTATCCATTATATTTAAGAACTTATAATGAGAAATTGCTGGGTTTCAAATTGTGCCTTCCATTATCATTGGAGTTATCTGAAAACATATCATGTGTCAGGAATATTTAGGGAAAATCATTTTATCCTGCATATATTTTTAAACTTCAATAAACTCAAAAGATAATTGAATCCAGATTAAGCTATTTAGCTAAATAAATTATAGTGTTGTATGCCATGCCCCCTGCTGTATTCTATTTAGATTATCATACTTATGAATATTGGAATACAGTCTTCTCTGCATAACAGAAACACTAATTTAAAAATCCATTAAAATATCTTTGTTTATAACTTCTAGGCTTCTGCATTTATTTAATTTCATATAAGGTTTTTTCATTCAAGTCTTTTACCATCACATGATAGGCTATCTTATTTCATCCACCATGTGAACAAAAAATGTCAAGTTGAAAAAACATTTTGCTTGATGTAAATCTTAGGGAAGCAAGATCATGGCTTTTCAATACTTTTAGTCCTATGTTTATATGTATTGCGGGAGCAATAGATTTTTAAATTTTAGATAAAATTGTTGGATTTTTCTGACAGTTTCTGCAAGTATTTCATGGCAAGTAACATCTAGTGATTTTTCCCCCCAGATGCCTGCATATCTCTCAGAGAATAACTCTGCTTCTTATCATACTCCTTTTTGATGTATATCAAAGTGAGAGGTCCAGCTAAATTTATAACTAGAGTCATACTGTACAGATAATGCAAAAATAGAGGTTAAACTAAAGTCATATTCATAATAGCACATAATTGGAAGGCAGGAAAGCAGAACTGAGATAAACTGAAGGTCAGGAGTAACTGGGGAAGAACAGTAAATGACAGATTGTCCCCAGTTTACTTTGGAAAAAATACCAAGTAGGAGCTTAAGTAGGTCAAATAGTAAAGGAGGAAAAACTCCCTATTTTCAACTTTTAAATTGTGGAACTTTATGTATCCTCTCCCCAAACCCTTTTAACTCAGTTTAAATACATTTCTGGGAATTCTCAACATTTTTGTTCTTAAATTGACTGAAACATTATTTGATATAACAGCTGTGGTATCAGCTCTTCCATGCCTGTATTTTCTGAATAAATGAACTCAAACAGGATACAATATTGGATGGTGTATTTCAAACCTGCAGGTGTTGTGAAAGTGAATTCAATTTCAGCATCAATCTGCATTTTAAAATAGTTAGATTTCAGACTTTGGCATAGTTCCAAGGCAGCACTGATCACACATTGATGAATTCTTTGGTGAAACTGGGATGATGATTTTGCATCCATTGATTCTGATTTAGGGAGCTAGGAGTGAAGGTGTGGTGTTGTTATGGCCCTTCTTCCACTGAGTTTCCTTCCAGCAAGTGGTGATTAGAGGGAGACATCCAGTTCTAACTCCCTGTTTTGGGAAATTTTTCACTGTCTCCCCACTCCTATATAATTATTATGGCTGATCACACACTTTGATTGGATTTGGCTTCTTTGTCTCCCTATTGAATCCTTCCCAAGGACCTGGGATAGGTAGATGTTGTTGTTTAATAATATTAAAGGTTTAATAATATTAAAGGAACAGCAGGATGTAAGCTGTTTCATGCAAAGTTGCCTTTTTCAATTACTTTGGTAGTGATTTTGTCAATGCTAATGGTGTCTAAGTGGAGTGTAACTTCTTCAGTTCTGAAGAAGTTTCTTGGATGAGAAGCAAAACGTTTTCAGAGAAAAATCAAGAAAGTCCAGTTGCCCCTTAGAAAAAGCAACTTTGGGACACCTATGACCTGGATGATTGAGAATCTCCATAGATTTCTTGATTTTATCCTTCTTATCCACCAGTTTAGTTTCTTTGGTATTCAGTAAGCTTTCCTGAATTCAAGATGTAAGATTCAAGATGTCTTTTTCACTGTCCTTCAGATATTCTAACAGTGCCCTTTTTTCTTCTTCAACTATCTGGTGTACTTGTAACATTCCGTAGCCACTTAAGCTCTTTGGTAAATGGAATGTCAATATCATTGCATGGATGAAGGGCATGATTCATTGTCATTGTTTTTCTGGTCTTCCTATCTAGGGTTTCTATTATTTCTTCATGATTCCAGCTTGATCCCAATGCACTATATCTGCTCTATATCTGATGACTGGAATTGCCAAGTGTAAATCCTCTAGATGGTATTCACTATTGTACAGCAATTGTGTCTTCCATTGTATCATTGCTTCTGATGTTGCCATTGACTCCTGTTATTTCTAGTATTTGATTATCCAATCATGTGGCAGGAAGTCAAATGTTTTCACCTCATTAAGAGGCTCTTTAGTTCCTCTGCACTTTCTGTTGCTAGAGCAGTATCGTCTGCATATCTGAGGTTGTTGAAATTTCTCCTGGCAATTTTAATTCCAGTTTGTGATTCATCCAGCCCGGCATTTTGCATGATGTACCTAGGATGTGTGCTTCTCTGTTGAGAGTGGGTCCCTATAAGTCACCCAAGCCATATTTCCATGAATGAAGTTCAAAGTTTCACAAATCAATCAGACAATATTTCCAATGGCTAAAACCTCCTGGCACAATCTGGAATTTCTAATTACTTTCTTTTTGTACATTTTCACCACAGATTTTTAAGCAATGTGGATTTCAGTACAAACACTTGATAACAGTGCTATTAAAATATTTATTTGTGTGAAGAAAAAAACTAACTTCAGAACTAATTTTACATGCATGGTAGGAGAATGCCAGGAACACAAGAAAGTAACCCTACTGAACTCATTATATCCTAACTAGGCAATACACTGTACCCTTTCTTCATAATGTATGCTATCATTTGCCAAATACACATAGTGTTGGAATATTTCCAGTGTGAGCATTGTTTTGTCTTGCTAAGACTATAAGTTGTTGGTTGTGAAAGCTTTTGGACACAAAACAACCCATCTGTTTTCTTCACATATCTCTAAATGATAAACACAATGTCTATTAGGTGTGAAATGCTTTGAGCTTTGCAGCTAGAGTAATATTCTTTCCTCTTTGTGATCACAAGTGGTGCTATGTTTATGTATGCTTAAACATCTCCCACTAAATGAGTATTAGACATTGCAGAAAGCCTGACAAAAGGAAATTTGAATAGCAGCATAGGCCTAGAATATGACTCAAAAGTATATGAGCTGGAGTCATTCCATGAATAAGAGATCAGTTTAAATCTTACACATGTGTCTTGTGGCCCCATGGTGGAAGGAAGAGTGAAGTATAAATATACTTACAGAAATAATCCATCAACATTTAATCAGTTTTTTGTAGCAGAGGTCACCCTCTGTTTGGTAGAAAAGAAAAGAAAAACTCAAATGTTTAGCAGAGCAAACTCAAAATTGGGAGAAATAACAAAATTCCATCTTGATTAGGAACCAGATCTGGGCAGCAGAAAGCTGAACACCCAGTAAAGAATTTGGTACTTTTAACTTGGCATACTCCTTAATTAGAGCATATGTAACAAGCAGAGAACAAGAGCAAATGGTGGAACACAAGACACAAGAAGAATAGACATCACATTCTTTGTACAGAGTTGTTTTTCCTGCTACCACATTTGTTTTCTTTGGCTCTAGCTTTCCTGTGTGAACCTTTTGTACTGGATGCAAGATTAGATTAGAAATAAGAATCCCTGAATTATGCACTGAGTTCAGAGACAGGAAGATGAGAAATTAAAGCACTTCCTATCACAAAATGAAAACACTAAAAGCATTGGTGCATAGGTACATTCAAGTAAGTTTTTAGGGTTTTTTGCTAGCCAAAGCTAACTGCTACTGCTTTTCTTACAGATTCTTTTCAACTTTAAAGGACACTTGCTATGCTGATTTTAATTTGCTTGCATTTTCTTCACAGCTGTGATTATAAGTCTCAAATATTTGTTTGAATGGAGTTTAATGTTCTCAGTTATCATTTGATGTTTTTGAAAATTCTATCCTAAATGAGATGTTTGCACTAGTTTGACTTAGGCAGCCACAATATAATGTTTCAGCTCTGGGTGATGGAAAGGACTGGAAGCTTGTCACTAGAGTTGTTAGCCACATTATCATCTTTATGCTAGAGGTGAAAAGGTGAAAAGAAAAAAATGCATTAATGAAGAAAATGCAATTACATCCAGAAAATGGCAAAATTGATAATGGATGCTACAAGAATGCAAAGTTTTCCAGGTTTGAAGATAGAAATAGCATAGTTGATAAACTCATTTTGTCTTTTCCATAAAATGCAAAAAGGAAGGACAGATAAAGACATCTGTGGGAACAATGGAAGGGGGGGAGGCTTAATTATTTATATCCCTTTTTCCATCTAGCTGGATCAGATAGAGACACATTTTCTAAACTTTGACTTTCTAACACTAAAGATCAGGGGTTACAAAAGGCTGAACTCACCTGTACTTTTATGGAGTATGAAGGCTGAATGCATTTACATGCTACATTTGATCCCTATATCAGGATTAAGAATAATTTTCAGTAAAAATGACGCCACTTCATACTTTCATTTGATGATGAGTATTCTATTTATTCACTTACTTAATTATAAATGACAGTGGATGTATTGACATTTTAGAGGTTAATGGTTCTCCAGAAATTGAGATTTAGTCAATATTTAAGAGCATCTAATATGATGGTGACATGCAACATCTACCAGTATGCAATATAACTTGAAAAGAAAAGGAAAGAAAATTAACATATTCAGAGTGGTGGGCAATCTTGGATGGATTCAGGTGGCAGAGAGATCCATCCTCAGTGACTGATGAGAAGAACTAATGGGCATCATGAGATGGAATGTAGAAACGTGACTGGACAGGGGCTGAAGAGGGTATTAAATTTAGGTTAGTAAGTTGGAGGAAATGAGCATGTTGGAAGATGCTTGAACAGAGCACGATGGCCTCTGACTGGATAATATTATATGAAAAGTATGTACAAATATGTGTCTGTCTTTTAAGTGGAGAATGTGTGTAGTGGTGGGGAATCTGAAAGAGAGACAAAACATGCATCTTTTGTTTTGGAAGTATGAAAGAGAAAAATAAATTTTGGAGAAATCCTCATGGAGGTAGAACTGTGAATTAAAGGGAATAGTATTGTTAGTTTGAAAGTCAGACATCACTTTTCCTTCATTCTCAGAATCTAGGGCAAATTGCTTATCTTTTTCCCTCACCAATTTGTTTTTTTATATCTGGGTATTTTTCTGCAGCAGTCATTTTGTGATGGACCAACTAAGCTTGCTAGATGGACTTTCCGTGTCACAAGAAGTGGACATTCTATTTCATTAAAGTAATAAAAACCATTTTTAACACCTTTCATGTAAAATCCAAATTACAATTATTTTCTAAATTTAAAACTGTAAAGCAATGAACATAAAACCTGATATTTTTTATTGACTAACACTGCCAAAACTGTAGGGAAAGGCCATCACATCTTAAAATGAATTACTGGAATTAAATTAGCTTTAAGAATAGAAGGATCCTGTAAAAGCCAGGACATCATGATAGGGCAGGTCATTCTTTGTAGGCTTCTGGAGAAGCTATGTATGAATAAGCATAAAAACTAATAAATATATGTCATTCTTCTTAAGATCACATAAACAAATTATTTGATATGACTCTCAGCTCTGAAAAAGAAGTAGGGAAAATGCTGTTGTCATAAAAAATAATGTACTTTGGCATCCAAGACTTTGAGAGACAAGATTTGTTGTGGCCCTACCATATTGATGGCATTTGACATACATCAGCAAAATTACCAGATTTGCTGTCAAAAATGGTTCAAATATGTTGAAATCATGGAAGAAAGGGAGATAACACATGAGGAAAATCCATGTCTATTTAACTTCATCTTACCCTGCACCTTTTAATGGCATAAAAAAACCCAGAAGTGTATCTCCTATTGATTTACTTGGAGGAAATATATATTTACAAGAACAGCAACATTTCTTTGATAGAGAAGAAGACATCACATATTTCAATTCCCAGTAATGACACTCTAGCAGTATAAATATATCACATATAGCCACCTGGCTTTATATTGCTCAGATATATAATTCACTAGAATTAATGTTAAAGTAATTAAAATTTGCTCCCAAAGGGAGCATTTAGCAAAATAGTCTCCAGAGAACAACTGGGAAGTTAAACAATTGCTAATGTCTCTTCGCTCAGCATCCTTACGGTCATGCTGTTTTTCTATGCCAAACAATATCCCAACTGCAATACTCATGTGGCTCCAGTTGGATACCTGGATGAAGCACCTGACACAGTTAAGCCTGTGAAGGAGAGAGGGGACCATGTTAGATTTGCTGCAATAATTCCCTCCCCTCCGTATCTTGCTATAGATTGTGTCTTAATTTACCTGTATAACTTTGTATCCCTCCATCCCTGAGTGCTGGCGAAGACGTTGCCTCGCAGAGGAGGCAACCATCCCCACATGTGCCTGCTATGACATCAGCAGGATGCTGAAGCCTGCCTGGAACAGTGATCCCATGGAGGACTAAGCAGAAGCACTCTGGCAACTGCTGTTGAGTTTGCAGGGTTCTTTCTTCTAAATGCATGGAATTTGATGTGCCATGAGCCCTTTGCCTTTTGGAAGAAGTCTCTGCTGGCAGTAGGCCATTTTAGTCACAGCTTTGCTTCTCACCGACTAAATCAGTGACTAAGCTGAGAATCTCAGGCCTCAGATTCTTGTGAGCACTTTGGCCATATCTGGAGCAGAACAAAGTGTAACCAGCAACATGAAATTCCATTATGATATCCATACATATAAATAATCCCCAAGGAATGGGGCTGAATAGGCAGTCAAAGTATGAGCTATAATCCGTCATTCAAGTGGTGCCATTCTGTCTTCAGACTCTTTTCTTAGCATGAAAACCTCCCAAACACTGACATTGTCTGGCTACTGGCTACTGCTAATTTTACTTTCTCTCTGTCTCTGTTTCCTGTTCATGGACCTTTTTCCAAAAGGCAAAGGGCTCATGGCACATCATATTCCATGCATTTAGAAGAAAGAAGCCTGCAATCTCAACAGCAGTTGCCAGGGTGCTTCTGCTTAGTCCTCCATGGGATCACTGTTCCAAGTAGGCTTCAGCAACTGGAACCCTAAGAGGCATTGCCCTTACAGCTTTATTGATGGAGCAATTTCCAATACAATTCCAGGAAATTGTTTGGTATGTAAGTCTTTTTCTTTCAAGATCCACTTTTATTGAGCTACAATATGCTTTTGCCATGTATGTCATTGTGTTTTTGTTGATAATGGATGAGGCACGGAAGCTTTTTGAGGCACAGAAATGAAATAGATATTTCTGCCAGGATCCTGAGGCAGGTGGATTGGAATATGTAATGGGAAGAATTAAAATTAGGAAGATAAATAAAGCATAGTGAGTCTTGCCAGGAAATGCCCTGCAGAACTTCCTAACTGTGACCATAGGACCTGGTCCCTTGATTGCCAAAGAGCAATGAACCAAAAAGGATGGTTTGTTGGGCCATGCAGAGGTCTACTGTCCATGTAGTATTCTGATAAATTAAGTTGTGCAAACTATGGATTAATATCCCTCCTGCCCTCCCACTCATTTATCAAATGTCCTCCTTTTGAGCTTGAGCTGGGGCATGTTGGTCTAAGTTCATAAAAAAGTGATATCACTATTCTTGAAATATTTTCTGTAGAAAACATGAGATTTTCCATCCAGAACAGAATTCAGGCAGCTTCTGAATTATTAGCAGGAGTGTTTGAGTTTGGAGTTAGAGGCAAAAACTAAAAAGGCCATTTCCCTTAGCGTGGCTTTGCTATTATATGGAGTCTGCCCTAAGGGCCTCAGAGTCCTCCTCTTTCATTTGTTTGTGCTTAAGACATGATGGCTTATGTTTTTATATGTATTCCAGACCTGCAAACTACCATCACTACTCCTTCCAACTTCTGCTTCTCATTTCCTGCTTTCCATTATCACATCTCTTCCTTCCCTGCCCTTATTTATACTTCACAGTTGATGGTGGAAACTGAAGTCACCATCCATCTCTCTGCTTTAGTCTGTTTTGTCCTCATCAGTGTGGACTTTTCTCTCTGAATAGATCTCTAACCTTTATCCCAGGAAGGCAATGTGTTTTCCTTGCAGGCCTCCTCCCTTTTGTATCCTGTGCTCCAAACAAATGGCTGGGAACAAGAACAAATACAGGTAGTCCTTGACTTATGACCATATCTGAGCCCAAAATTTCTGTTGCCAGCGAGACAGTTGTTAAGTGAAATTTGCCCCATTTTATGACCTTTCTTGCCACAGTTGTTAACTGAATCACTACAGTTGTTAATTTAGTAACATGGTTGTTAAGTGAATCTGGCTTCTCCATTGACTTTGCTTGTCAGAAGGTCACAAAAGATGATCACATGATCCAGGACACTGCAACCATCATAAATATGAGTCAGTAGCTAAGGGTCTGAATTTTGAATATGTGACCGTGGGGATACTGCAATGGTTGTAAGTGTGAAAAACAGTCATAAGTCACTTTTTTCAGTGCTGTTGTAACTACAGTCAGTAAACAAACTATTGTAAGTCGAGGACTACCTCTAGGCCTGGCAGAAGACAATGTGATGCATGATATGGGAATGATGTTCTACAGTTGTGTTGTATTCTTTATGTACTGATCCAAGTAGTGCATCCCCCTCATTGTTAACTCCCTGCAACTACTGGAAATATGTGACTAGCATTCTCATTGACTTCATTCCTCATGGGTGGTTTTTTTCCCCAGCATTGGGTTTGTATATTCCAAAATTTTTGTCCCATCCCAGATGGATCACACTTAAGTTGTAACAGGTGGCTGACTCCTAAGTTCAAACATTTCATTGCAGATTTCTCCAGCCTGTTGTTATCCAATATTTCGAACTGTTGTCTTTGCCAGCTCTCAAAATTCTATTTACAAACATAAATGCAAAGCAAAAGAAGGACATGTAGGAAAATATTGTTTAACTATTGAATGAATGAATGAATGAACAAATGGAGTATATTTTTTAATGTTTGCTTTTTTTTCTTGTTGTTCTATTTAGACATGAAGAGGATTGCCAGACTGATTTTCCCACTCATTTTTGTGCTGATCTGTGAGGTGAATGGAGCGAAGCGCACCAAACCTCCAAAGAAGCGCCCAACTCCTTCACTCCCTGAGCCAGTTGAACCGACTGAGTTCCCTCCACCTCTGCCCCCAGGACCCCCCTCAGTTTTTCCAGATTGTCCCCGAGAATGCTTCTGCCCCCCAGATTTTCCTTCAGCCATTTACTGTGATAGTCGCAACCTGAGAAAAGTCCCACTTATCCCACCCAGGGCCCAACATGTGTACCTACAAAACAATTTCATTGACAAGCTCTCTGAAGAATCTTTCAAGAATGCGACAGGGCTGCGGTGGATCAGTTTGGACAACAACCGCATTGATTCAGTGGGATCCCAAGTACTACAGAAGTTGGATAACCTTATCTTTCTGTACATGGAAAAAAATTTCCTTAAGGAAGTGCCCAACAACTTGCCTCCCAATCTTGAGCAACTTAGGCTGAGCAGAAACCGTATCTCCAAAATCCCTGAAAATGTATTCAGTAAATTAGATCACCTCCTCCTTTTAGATCTTCATCATAATCAATTGGATAATGGAGACTTCAAAAAGAATACTTTCAAGGGGCTCAAGAACCTCATGCAACTCAACCTGGCTCATAACCGGCTAAGTAAGATGCCTCCTGGGGTCCCCAAAGCCATTCACCAGCTCTTTCTCGATAAGAATCAAATTGATAATATCCCCAACAATTACTTCAAAGATTTCTCCAATTTGGCTTTCATCAGGCTTAACTATAATAAACTGTCTGACAAAGGATTGCCTGTGGACACTTTCAACATCACCAATTTGCTGGTTTTGCATTTGGCATACAACAACCTCACCAACATCCCCTACATCAGCCCCAGGCTGGAGCACCTCTACTTGAATGACAATTCAATTCAAAGTGAGTCGGCACAAATCTGTAACTGGTTTAGACCTACAAGAGAACCTGTTTGTGGGGGAGAAGGGAAGTGGGAAGAGGTAGATTATCTCATGATTCAACATTCATTGTAAAAGCTCCAAAATGACTTACTTATATTGATGCTTCCAAGAAAACTTCAGTATTAAATCTTATTCTCCCTCTTTGTTCTTAAGTCATACTCCATGGGATTCTACAAAATTATAAATTCCACCTTGCCCGAAGCTGTAACTTTATGACTGTTAGGACAGATGACTGAACAGAACAGGGTGGGTGGGTGGGTAGAGAGGAGTCAGACTGAGAGCAAATTGTTCTTTTCCATGCAAATTATACTATTTCCATATAAAGAAACATCTAGATCTTTCCATTTAACAAAAAGGGAAATTATGTTTATGTTTCTTTGATATAGGGAGAGAGAGGAAGGGAGGGGAAAAACTCAGCGTCCTTCCATTTACTTTTCTGCTGCTTCTGTCAATCTATAGCTAATAGATTTTGGCTTGTAGGACTGACTTGTTTTCCAAAGACTTTTTTCTTTGCTGAGAAAGCACTGCAAATCAAAGCAATTTTAATTTTTTTGCACACTATTTTTACTTTAATTTAAATTAATGAGTAACTGTGTAAAGGAAGTGTGGAGATAAAACATCAATGAGTTTTCACATTTTGTGTCTTTAGATATTTAAATGTGATTTTTTTTTAATCAACATATATTTCCCCTACTTTTGGGTAAAGCCTTAATAATTTCATAGATTAGTTTGTATCCTTCAGAATACAGCATAGTTATAGAAAAATAAAACATTTCTCCCAGGGGTATGTTCAGCAGGAGTTCCCAACATCTGTTGCCTTAATTGAAAACATCTACATTTTAAAAATGCAGAATTCTTTCCAGAACGTCTTAACAAGGAAGTAATAAAGAAAATAATGAGTCGCTGTACTTCAAACCAACCCCAAAAGCTTGGATTTTTCTTTCAAGTTAAATTTTTGGCAACTCTGGAATGACAACCATGTAGGCCAATAAAATGTCCTTATAAGATAGGCCTCATATAGGAAGGACCTGAATCCTACTTCAAAACCAGGATTTCAGTAGATAATCATAACACTCTTTAACATCTTAAATTAAAAGGACTGAAGATTTATTTAAAAAAGCTATGCATATGTTTCTGAGCATTAGTCTGAATAGTAAGGATAAAAATTTTTCTTGCAGCAGATATATATATATATTAATTTTACTTTTTATATTAATGGTTTAATATACAGAAAGGGAGGAAAGATTAGAAAAATACAAAAGACAAATAACAGAAACAAAGGAAACAAGAAAAAATTAAATATAACAGAACAACAGAATCGGAAAGGACCTTGGAGGTCTTCTAGTCCAATCCCCTGCTCAAGCAGGAGACCCTAGGGCCTATACCATTCTAGACAAGTGGCTGTCCAGTCTCTTCTTAAAAGCCTCCAGTGATGGAGCACCCACAGTTTCTGAAAGCAAGCCACATATATTACATAAAGGAAATAATACAGTCTAATGTTTAAATATTTCATTAAACCATGACCACACATCAATCAGCTTTTCTATTACAGTATATTGAAAATACCAGCTCATAAACCAAAAGTAACCATGTATAGTTGATTCAGCTTTGTATATCTGGAGTTGCATTGTCTTTCCAACACTGAAAGTAATTATTTTACTGTCTCTCCACACACATACTACTTGATAAAGCCAGCAATCTTCTAATATGGCATGTCCCCGATTTTTAATTCAAAAGTATATTCACATCGTACTGTTTGATCATGGCAATGCCATATTAGTAACCCTATGGTTATTAAACCAAATTAGGAAAATACTGGGATGAATCCATATCATATGATTAACTGCCCCCTCATCCTTTTTACATTTCCAATATAATGAGATTGACCAACAACTCCTTTTGAAACACTGGTGTGTATGGTGGCTGTGAATAAGAAATTTGTGGAATTAGTCTGATTCAAAGGTCATACAAAACATACTTAATATTAGTGACATAAATATAATGAAGGCTACACCCTTTTGGCTCCATGCTTTTACAGAGCTGATTGAACAGGGTAGGATTATCTTATATGTGCTTAAAAAATTGAATGACCACTTACTGGAAACAAACAATTACAGTTTTCTGTTCCTGTTTGATGTTATGCTTAATGTAGTTTTTTGCAGTCCAGACAAAAAAAGGCCAAATGCAAGGCCCAAATAAGAAGTATGCCAGAAGCAGAGCAAGGTAGAGAGAAAGAGGAAGAGGGGAGAGTTACCATTGCCATTCCCAACCCATCCATTGTGTTGGAAAAAGTCCTTGGAAATCCTGGAGGCTTCCCCAGTGCTAGCTATAGGCTGTTTCTTTCTCTTCTTCCTCTTATTTTTTCTCTGTATATAAACGAATAAGGAAAGAAAGGATAGGCATATCCATCTGAAAAACTATGTGAACATCTTTCGCCAATCAAGTCTAAATGAACACATGAAATGTACATATAAAGGGGTTGGAATCATGATACCATGATGCTGTCTTGCACATTTTGATCCCCCAGTCCAAATCTGCAAGATGGCATTGTAGCATCTCAATCAGAGCCCCACACTCTTTGTGTATGGGTATGGCTTACTATGTTACTGCTGGACCAAATAATGTGGAATATGCTATCAGAACAGGAAACAAATAATTTTGACCTCTTTGTTCCTTCACCATTAGTTGTACTGGCTAGGGTGTTTAGGTGTACAGACCAGCATCATCCAAAGAGCTGCAGGTTCTGTGCCCCTATCTTAGAGCCATGTTTCTGCAACACATTCTTCAAATGTTACCAACCCAGCTAGCATGCCCATTGGTACAGCATGATTGGTGCTGAACTGTAACAAAGTCTGCGAAATCGTAAAACCAAAAATATATGTTAGCAGCTTTTCAGACTGACTTATATTTAAAAGGCATAAGGTTTTGTGAACTATAAGCTCACTTTATCAGATGCATAGAGCAGCTAAATTCATGTAGGAGTTAAATTAGAATAAGGTAGGGGGAGGAAAAGGGCAGGATAAACAGGTTGGTTATGCTGAGGCAAGTTACATATAAAACAGATTATAGTACTTTCTCAATTAACAAGTATAATGTGTTAAAAAATGTTGATTTTGTTGAGTTCTTCTGAGATAGCCTGATTTTTTTTAATGTATGTGAGTTCAACAATTTCTTACTCAAGTACACTGTTAAAGTTTATTTTTTCCAAAATGGTTATTCAAATTTGTAATCTTGAGGGACTGAAATGTCTTGTTATTATTTTATGCTTGTTTTGAACCTGATGTCAGTGGTTAAAATGCAGTAATGCAGGCTAATTTTGCTGACTGCCAATTGCCAGCAGTTTGGCAATTCGAATCTCACCGCTCAAGGTTGACTCAGCCTTCCATCTTTCTGAAGTTGGTAAAATGAGGACCCAGATTGTGAGGGGCAATATGCTGACTCTGTAAACCCCTTAGAGAGGGCTATAAAGCACTATGAAGCAGTATATAAGTCTAACTGCTATTGCTATTTTGGGCTAAGTTTGTCCTGTTTGTTCTATGTAGACTCCAGAGGGGCAATGCTGGCAGATGATGGTATAGATTACATTAAAGGAAGAACATGTAATGGTGCCTCTAATCATATGTGTGAAGTTGCTGGGATCTATATGGCACTGCTGGTGTAAAATAAACATCTGGGCTTGTTACATAGTCTTGTTTGCTTGTTAACATAATTTTCTTGCTGTTTCTTGCATGTGAGAATCTGCTTCAAATTGGGTGGTTATCTCTATGTGGATATGGGTCCTGTGATTCTATCTGAGAAAGTGCAATGTCATTTGGCATGTAGCTTATTAATAATGTGCTTGAGTGGCCCATTTCAATAGGAATTCTTGTCCATTGGTCTATATGGTCAGTACGGCATAATCTTGCATAATGTCCTGCAAGTTTATTGCACTTCAGCTCCATAGTACCATACTGGTTAGAAGATTATATAATTTATCATGTTTCATAAGGATGATGTGGAAGGCTCAGAATTCAGAGCTATCCAGAGAAGGAAACTCCAGATCCAGTTCTTGGCCTTCCCTTCTTTCTCTTTCTCTTAGTTTTGTCCACATTGCAGTCAGTCAACAAAACGTGCTTGATTGATTCCATGGTGATTATAGAAAAGGGCACAGCAATAGCCAACTTGGTTTCCATGGGGATAGCTTAGTGAAAATTTCTGAGTTATCAATATCATTCACAATTAATAAGTCTTATAAATTTTGAATATGTAGATGTAGATCTCATTATAACAGCATTCTAGTAATGAAATATGAATCAAATGCACACCTGAAGACAAGCATTCAGTTAAGTATACTATATAACAAATATACTTGTTGGAAAGGCAGGCCATAAATGTTTTGTGATTTAGGCTGTAATGCATAGATATGAAGAAAGATGATGGCAGTAATTTTTCTTTCCATCTTCATTCACTCTGTGGAGTTCTGCAACAGGGAACCTTTGTATTCCTGGAAGTTCAGTGTGCAATTTAGAATACTAAGATACTGTATGTAGGAAGCCTCCATGGAAACAAAAGACTTTGTATTACAGTTTTCCATCAATGTGTGTGTAGAAGGAAGGGAAGGGATAATGAAAGCAAGAAAGTGCATGTACTAGCTCGTTCATCCCTGGTCTTCACTGCACATTTCTAATTTTTTAAAGCAGTACAGAAACATATAGCTGCAAAGTTATAGAGAAGATTAAAATAACCATCCTAACAATTATAAAACATTCTTACAAATGCAGGTTTTCTAAGGAGCTTTTATACTTGGATTTCACACTCAATGTTATCCACTTTTGTAGATACTCAGTATTTAGGAGTGATTTATAGAGACCCTTTATTAAATGAATGTGGAAAAAAACATGGGAATTAAAAACTGAATAGGAAAGGCTTTGTTTACTGCAGGCAAGGGAAGTTTCTTCCATGATTTCATACAGAGGAGTAGAATTATAAATATCTTTAAGCCGGAAGGGACTATTGCAATAATACAATATTGTATTTGAATAATTCTGTCAATAGTTAATTGATGAATAATGAATACTGAAAGAGCAGAATGGAATATGAAACTGATGATCTCTGCAACTTCCCTGTCCCCAGCTTATTGCTTAATTCTGTTTTCTTTTCTTTTGTTTTTTGCCTTCAGAAATCAATGGGACTCAGATATGCCCCACTGGTCTGGTCTCCCTTCATGCAGCATCTTCAGATCTTGAAAATGTGCCACGTCTTCGTTACCTGCGCCTCGATGGCAACCTGCTGAAGCCACCCATCCCTTTGGACCTGATGCTGTGTTTCCGACTCTTGCAATCGGTTATATTTTAAGCCTTGCAGCAATTGCCACTCCTTGGGACTTTGGCTTTGTGCAGTGACTTGATTCCAGTCTATGTTAGACAAGCGGAATATACCTAAGCATCTCTACCCAGGCCCTTGCCTTTCCTGCTCCACTCTGCTTCATTCTTCTTTGGCTACAGGAAGCTCTGTGCTTTGTGCAGCTCTCCTTTTATACAGCCTTTTATGGATGCTTTGTGCCCATAAAATGTTGCATAGAGTCTTCTGAGATATGTGCAGCCTTCACAGAAGATAATGGCAATACTGCAATATTGATTTCTGCCACATTGCCCTTTATCTATATATTAAAGAGAGAGAGAAGGAAGCATGCCTAAATGCATCTAGCATGCAGCATTTCTTTTACTGCCTTGCTGTCTAGAGCTTCACAGAGCGTTACTGGTTTTCCAACATCACCAGGCATACAAAATAAGTTAGATTTGTTATTACTGTCAGAGAGAGAGTCAATATAATTTCATTTAAATGGGTACAATGTTAACGTGCCATTGTCTAATGATGCTGAATTAACAGGTAAGGGATAGTCAGACTAACAGTAGCAATAAGTAGCTTTAGCAAGTGTGACCAAATGCATAATGTATTGTACATAGCAGGTTGCATACTGTGCAGGCAAGGCAGTATGTAGGAGATGAAATGAAGAATGATAGAGAATTTCTTTCTGTTTGGACTCTTCTGGAGTTAAACAGCTGGTGCAGTTTTACACTGTGGGATGTAATGAGCAACTAAATACAGCATGACCTCCAGGACTGGTGATGACATGCTTAGCAGCAATAAGTTAGATGACCTCCTCCTCTTCATAATTTAACTCCACAAAATTGGTTAAAACTCAAATGCAGTGCTAAAGAGGAATAAAGCAAATCCAGTACTAGAAAGAAATTGCCACCGAATAGGGTGACATACTTGAACAGGACAGATGCATCATTATCATGATGATTTCAAGGGTATCTTTATATTTGTTTTTTTCCCCGAAATTGCACCTAGGATTAGGTCATTAATCAATGGAGCAATCTGTACCTCTTGAGGACCCAGGGCTTTGCTAGCTTTCTATGCATGGTAATCAGCAGCCTTAGCAACAGTTATCCAGGCATAATGAAGGAAATTATCCTCCCCCTCTGTTACACAAGAAATATTGCTTCCCTCCCAGTAAAGTCATACAAGTGGAGGTTCAGTAAATAAATGTTAAATTGTACTTGAAAAATACTTTAGCAGTGGCTGGAACCACAGTACCTATGGTTGATATGGTGTCCACAATAGCAAAACATGGCATACATATTTAAAACTAATCAATATTTCTAACGCAGAATCTTGCAAGATCACAGCATTTATGCCTTTAGTCATTTTTATTTTTATTTTTTTTAAATTGGGGGTATTGTGCAAAACCATATAATGGTACTCGAAAAAGTTGTTAATCTGTGAGCCCTAACAGTGTGCAAATGTAAGTAGATGCAAGTAATCAAGCATTAGCAGACTTACCTATGGTGTACAGGGATGAAAATCTCTGTTATAGCAAAGCCAGAAGGAACTATTCAACATAGTCTTCCCATTTCTTGTGCTATTCTTTGTTTGTGTTATATTTTGAATATACAAAGAATAAAGCTGTTCAGTAACAGGCAATGAAGTACAAAGTAAGTAATCCTTTTTTTAAAAAACACTTGCAGAGTACTAATTCAGAGACACACCCAAACAATGTGAGCTCTTTTCCTGTACTCCGGATAACATTATGAAAAACATACAGATCACATAAAAGAAAATATTTCTGCTTAGGAGTTTTATGAAAGCTCATCTGGGAGCAAAGCCTTCAGGACTCACTGAGAAAATGTCTGAGTAAAAGTAAGGTTTTTTGAAAGTACCACCCTGTACAAAAAGCAAAATACATGTTTACCTTTTTTTTAGCACAGTATGCATTTTTCCTGGATCAGCAAAATCAAAGACAAGCCAAAAACAAAACTACAAGAACCACTGTCACATGATCACTCATTTATCAGATGAATTTGGTATCATATAGCCCTCACTGTAATATTATTTACCCTCCCAGTTGGGCCCAAACAGATTTCCACAAATAAATATGATGCTAGAAGGTAGTGTTTTAGTTTAAATCAGTGCTTTTTAAGTTGTTTTTAAAATATTGCTTTAAAATAGATCAGCTTCCTAATATTTTACATCAATATTTTCTTTTTCAAAAGTAAGAATGGACAGGGAGCACTGGTATAAGGTCTCTGGGCACTATTGTGGTACCAGATAGCCATTCATTCCCCCTATTTCAATAGTTTCCCATTTTCCCATTAGATCAGTTTGCCTGTTTTGAAGTCAACAGAGTCTTCTCTAAGTCTCCAAATGTCAGTTGTTCCTTCCTGAGGAGAACACTACACTTTGCATTACACGTTGCAACATTTTGCAACTTAAAGTGGCTTCACAATTGAGATTGTTATTATATTATGGTTGGTTACAGAGTCTGCCAGGTGTTTAGACTGTATTTGGCTTTTTATACATCTTCCCATATTGTTTGATGGTGTTGAAGGTATCTATTATTATTGGTACTATCTTTGCTTTCTTTTGCCACTGTCATTCTATTTCAATTTGCAGATCTTTGTATTTTATGATTTTCTCCAGGTTTTGTCTTCTATGTTGCTGTTCTTATGTACTGCAACATCCACTATCCGAATTTTTATCTTTCTTAATTGTCATTGTGTTATGCGACAAGAGCATTTTAATCTTTTTAATATAGTGGCCATATAATACTTTGTCTTCCCGTGTCTCTTTTCTGTTCTTCATTTGGTCTTCCTTGTAAGCCAGTTTGGTCTCTCCAGTATGCAGTAAGACTTCCTGGTATATTAGCTTCTGTGCATCTTCTTCACTGTCCTTCAGATATTCTTCCAATGCCCTTTTTTCTTCTTCTACATCTGATGTAATTGCAACATTCCATGCCCACCTATTTTCTTTCTTTTCTTTGTCAATGTCACTCTGAGGATGAAGGGCATGATTCATTGTCATTATTTTCCTAGCCTTACTATCCAGAGCTTTTAGTTCTGCTTGATTCTAATTCATTATTCTATTTGTGTATCTAAGGACTGGAATTGCCTAGATGTTAATTATGTTGGTGCTATTTCCTCCACTGATTTTGGATACATCCATGTAAAGGTGGTGGGATAGCCTGGCAAATGTTTTTAATGTTTGATAACCATGGCTTGAGTTATTCAGTATCATTGACAAAGGTATCAGTGCAATGACAAACAGTAGTGGTGATATTGAGTCTCCTTGAAAGATTCCTCTCTTGATATTAACCTGTCTCAATCTATCACAATTGACCAGCAACTCTGTCTTCCATTGATCTTTGCACAAAGCTTCTGAGGTTTCTACTGACTCCTGTTATTTCTAGGCATTTGCTTATCCAATCATGTGGCAGGATAAAATGCCTTCTTGTAATCAATTCACACATTCAAGTTGGTTATCCTTCTTTTGCAGTTTTCCATCTTGTCAGTTAGGAGCTGATCTTTTGTTCCTCTGCTGCTTGGGTGATTTCCTTTCTGCTCAGGTGAAAAGAGCTTGTTTTCAGCTAGATGTTGGAGTGCATCAGATACCACATCAGTTAGTAATTTGAAAGTTGTTGGTAAGCAGTTAATTGGCCTGTAGTTTCTTGGTCTACCCCTTTTTCTGGGTCATTATCAGGCAGGTTTTCCAGATGTTAACCAGTCTTCAATTTCACCTTGCACTATGTTGTGTCATTTTTCCACAGCAATTCTTATGCGTATATAGTATAAATCCTTATCTTGAGGGCAATTTTTATGCAATGCTAGATGCGCTCTTTATGTTTAACATTTATATTTTTAAATATAAATAGTAGATACTGGAAGTTGGTCATTATGAGATACAGTATAGCAAACAGGCAATAAAAGTCTGCCTCTCCTCACTCACCCTGTCTTTGCAAAAATGGCTTATTGGAGGATGCCATCTAAGAGAGAAACTCCTGTTGGCACTTAGCAGTTTTGGTTGCCTTTTAAAAATACAGAGAATAAATGTGAAAAGTTAGATAATTTATCTAATTTGAGCCTCAGTAAACCCTCAGTCAGGTCTGCAGGATACATTTTTATTTCTCCTGTATTATGCTAAAAAAGAATTAAAATTGGGAAGTGGCAGCACACTCAAGGCAATAGAATAAGAATCTTTAAGTTATCCAGGCTTAATAAGCAAATCATCAGATCCAACATCTATGCTAAAGGTTACATATTGGCTTTTATATTTACACACTCCTAGATGTCTGACAGGTAAAGCTGCAAAGTGAGTTTTCTAGAACTTCCATATGCTATACTCACAACAGAATAACTTCTGTCCATAGGAAAGGTTGCTATATATTCTTGGGCATCTTGTTCTAACCATCAAGGTAAATAAATGAAAGTATGTAGTACTGATTTTATGCAGCATGAATAGATGTGTTATTGTCCTTCAATGTCCCTAGGAAAATGCTTATTGCCTACTCTTTTTCATCTCTCTCAGACTTTAAAACCAGGAATATCTTCCCTACACTTCCTTCTTTCCCTCTTTTTGAACCCATCAGCCCAGTATGGAAGTCATCAATTGTTCTAAAATCAAATAGATCTACTTCTGCTCCTTTCCAAACCATGGTTTAGGTATATCCTTATCTAAAGCCCTTGCAAAGCAGCAGGGAACTCTAGATTTTTCCCCATTGACCTAAAACCTCAGTTCATTGGACACATTCTCTGAAAAAATGTAACAAATCCCACTGGTACCTATTAGGGGCTGAGTAAGTTTGGGATCCTTTAGATAAGCTCCATCTACCCAAAATATCTTATTTAGTCTTCTATTGTATCACTGTAAAGTAGCATAGCCCCATTTATCCTTGTTAAAAACTTAGGATTTATGCTTGTAGCCTTTGGAATCTGGTCTGCTAGTTTCTCTTTAGACCCTATTAAATCTGTTGTGTAAGTTTTAACTTCATTTGCTTAAAACTTACTGCTGTCACATGAAACCTCCCCTGTATACAAAGTTGGAATTTCCTGATCATCTTCCATCCAAGTTCAATCAAGGTCTGATCTTGTTTTGCTTTGAGGGATCAACCAAGAGTGGTTAGAATTGGTTTTCTGATATGGTCAAGTGATATAGTACAAAAAAGAAAAGGTAAATTAAACACTAACAGTAAACTAGATTACTGTAATCTATACCTCTATTACCCTGAAGCAGGGCAAACTATAGATCACCATTAAGTAAATATTCAGATACCAAATTATATCCTCTGCTCTTTTTGACAGTTCATTTGTAAAATCTGGGTCAAAGTATGAAGTTAGATATTATATTAAAATATGTTTGTAAAAGACATCCATGATGTCTTTTGTCCATTTCATAAAGCACGGAGACAGCACCAGTCATTGGTTTTATTACCATAGTAGAATAAGGTTCAGCAGTCAAAGCAGCAAATTTTATGCTGAAATACTTTTCTAGTGGTTCAAGGATTGGTGGATAGCACTATAACACAGATGGCCGGTTCTGCTCTCAATAATTATAGTATAATGAGAAAAGTTTGCAGTCTTTTTTCAAGACATTTTATTAATTTCTCTTTTTAAACATAAATGCACAATCTATTTGCATGCAAATCTATGTGTCCATGTGATTTTATTTAGACATTTATTTATTTATTATTTGGGTGTGATAGCTCAGTGGTTAAAGATGCTGAGCTTGTCAGCTGGAAAGCTAATAGCCCAGGTTCAAGACCTGAGTGCCACACAACGGATTGAGCTCCCGTCCTTTCTCCAGCTCTTGGCAACCTAGCAATTTGAAAGAATGCAATTGCGAGTAGATAAGTAAGTATCATTTTGGTGGGAAGGTAACAGTGTTCTGTTCGCCTCGGCATATAGTCATGTTGGCCACATGACCACAGAAATATCTTTGGACAACGCTGACTCCCTCAGCTAAGAAACAGAGATGAGTACCGCTCCCTAGAGTCAGACACAAATGTACAAAAAATCCCTTACCTCCCTTACCTTTTATTACTTAGGCTTTTATGCTTCAATCAAAATTTCTCCGGGGTGAGTGTGTGTACAATTCCCCTGCACAGTAGTAAGATTGAAACCATAGTGTTACAACCACACAGCAGATAATCCAAACTCACACTTCAGCAGTGTTTGCATCATATATTCCACTTAACATTACTTCCTTGGGAGCACCTATCAACATTCCATTCCTTTCCCCAACATTTCCTGGTAGACTAAAGTGAAGTGGCTGAACTTACCTTTGGAGGTAGGAAATTGCAGAGGAGGGGGCCTCCACTGAGAAGACTTGTCCTTGAATGCATGTCGTCAAAATTCCTTCACAATAAGAACTTGTAGCAAACCTCTCTGTTCTTTTCTGCATTCAACATGACTGTTTATTTGAAAGTTGGCAACAGTTCTTCTGTGCAAATTGTGTAGGTGTTTCTTATTTTGTGTCTATACATTTGATTACTTTTAAAGATAACATTATGTGGTGTATGGGCACTCAAACTTACAAATTAATGATCCCACAAAGGTACCATACAATATGAAATCCATTGAAAAAATGATCACTAAAGTCTAGTAAAAGTTAAATAATGCTATGATAAAAACATGATTTTATTTTGACTTTGGAGTGACCCTAAATTTGAATGCTTTGTTTACTTGGCTGGGGAAGGGAATTCCATAAGCGAGGGCCAAATGCGAGAAGGCCTTTCTATCTTCTTTTCACAAAGGCCAAAGCATCTGCTCAGCCAGCTGGGCAGGTTTAACTATCCAAATTGTACAGAATGTCCAAATGCTAAAGTAAAAATCAAAATCTTGATTTGTATCTTAAACATGCAATATATATATATATAATATGTTGTATTTGTGAGACTGTATGGCATATGTTCTAATGTGTATGCTTGCACTATTGGACATCATTTGAGCATATATGAATTTGCATTTGTGCATACACATCTAAATTTGTGTAAATTGCATGTGCGTTTATGGAAATTTGTAGATAATAAATATTTTTAACCCTAAATCCAAGAACAGATGGAAGAAGTACTTTGGCAAACACATTACAAATGCAATCCTATTATGGCTGCTATCCAAGCACCAGCATCTTCTGCATGCAACAGATTTTTCTTTCTTTTTGTTTTAAAAACATTTTATTAAAAGTTTTAAAGAGAACATAAAAACTAGCAAACTAATACAAAATGGATAGAGCAAAAGATTACAGAATTATCTTACTCTGTGATTACAAAAAAGCTCACTTTTTCTATTATCCATTTTTCCCTAATCATTAAAAACATATTTTACTTTGAAAAAAATTCATTCAGGTTAGTCTACTCCCCCCCCCATCACTTTGCACAAATTTGCAGAAGAATTAGAATATTTCTGAAATTTCTTCTCATTAAGTCAAAACTAAGAACTCTTATCATTTATAGTTTAGATATATGTATGTGTTTTCATGTTTTTGCAATTGAACTGGTTCCTTTGATTATTCTGGCAGTAGCAGCAGTTTATAGCAACAGCACTTAGAGTCATATACCACTTCATAGTGCTTTACATCATTCTCTAACCAGTTTACAGAGTCAGCATATTGTCCCCAACAATCTGGGTCTTTGCTTTACAGACCTTGGAAGGATGGAAGTCTGAATCAACCTTGAGCCAGTTAGGATCGAACTTGTGGGCAGAGTCAGCCTGCAATACCACATTTTAACCACTGTGCTACCACAGCTTATGTGCATACTTCTTAATGCCTAATATAAACAAGGAGAATGACTCCATAAAAAACCTCAACAACAATGCATTGTTTTTGTATATGCCTGTCTTATGGGAATTGTAACACACAAATAATATAATTCTTTACTTTTAAATTGTGATACCCATTTTAGCAGCACACTTTAGAAAATCTGGGGATGTCAGGATGGAAATGATAAGTTTGGACACTAGATGATTAAGTAGCATTTCAGTATTGGATGAAATAAGTAATAGTGCTACTAGTTTTACTGAGTTTTTGTCTTCATATTTTTCTTTAGTTCCATTTGATTTTGATTACTTTGAATGCTAGCAAAGCAGCACTTTTAAAAATAAACATATTACCATTGAATATTTTAGAGAGACTAAACATTCTTCCCTCCATACTGCTTCGTAGCTAGTTGAAAAGAAGTAATTTTTTCCTTGGGTACATAAATTGGCTGTAGTTCTGATCTAAGACATGTGAAAAACTTGAGAAAGAAGCTGCATGGGAATAAACAAAAAACCCAGCAAACCAGCAACACTTTAATGAGCAAAGATGTAGCAAGAATCGGACAGAGTAGCAATTAGATTAGTGACAATTAAAACCCTGTAGCGAGGGATAAATATCTTTATTCATTTTTTGTCACTCTGAACTGGGACAAATTAAGTAGTAGGCTGAGCATAATTGCTGCTTTTCTGCTTTGATCTCCTCCACTAATAGATCTGGAGTTTGTTTAGTTTTTTTAAAAGAGGGTGGGTTTTTTTGACAATAAACAAAAAGTCGCAGCATTTTTAATTGGTGCTTGAAATCTTGTCATGTTTCCGCTGACACTTTGACTCTGGGCTTCTGGCTCCAGACTTAGCACAACATATTTTCTGTGCAAAAAATAACTCAATTTCTTTTAGTTTTGCTTTCTTGTATAGGAGACTCCAAATAAAAGCTCAAGCATTGTTAGCTTAACAAGAACGGCACCCACTGAACTGGAGGCAGCCTGAGCTGATTCATGTTTAAGTAGCTCTTTGGAAAAATAGTTTGTAATCTAGTTGTTAATCAAAATTGACTCATTTGTTTCTCTTTTTATCTTTTACCATTGTAGTTCAGAACTCAGGATTGTTCACAGCATGAACTAGTCAAACCTACATGATATCTTTAAGCAGGTGGGCAATCTGTGGTCCTGAAGCCACAAACGATTTTCAAGTTCCTTTTTGTACAAAAACAATGGGCTTGTCACAGAGCAATAAGAACTGATGGCAGGTGGACCAAGGCAGTCATAGAATGGATCCCACTTGATAAAAAGCATCCATGAAAGAGACCTAAAACAAGGTGGATTGACAACATCAGCAAGTATTGCGAGCCCAATTGGCAAAAGAAAGCGCAGGACCGTATTGGTTGGAAACATGCGGAAGAGGCCTTCATCCTGCAGTGGATAGACAATGGCTAAAATGATGATTATGACCAACTTAAATGGTGTTCTAATCCACGTAAGAAGCATGACAGCAGTGGACAAAAAAAATCAGCTTTCAGTTTGCCACCGCAACTCAGTGACAAATCAAGTGGTATGTCAAAAATGGACTCTAACGCATGGATGTATATACTACCACAACTACAATCCAGAATCCCAAATGATTTTTGAAAAAGTAAATCGTTGCATGAGTAAGTTCTCTTTGTGTAAGGGAGAACAAAGAAATTACACCTATAATATCTAGCACATAAGAAAAATTGCATCATTGCTTCAGGTTGAAATTTATTTCAACTTTAAGTTTGCTGCAGTTGCTGCAAAATAATAACCGAGGGTTACAAAATTTGGTCAAAGATGAAGCAGTACTTACAACCATTTCCACTGCTGACCTGATCCCATCTCAGAAACATTCAACCGATACATTCTTAGCCGTGTGGTTCCATTAATTCATAATTTGATTTCATTCAGACTGAATGAAGCTACGTGGCTACTATGTCTCCATACTATATCTGCATTTTTCTGCATTCAAGCCAAGCTGAAAAATTAAAAAAAGATTTTGTAAAACCATTGAACTGCTTTCTCTCTGTGATCTGACACAGTAATAATTTGACTTCTATATTACATATACACTTGTATTTCATTAACTGCAATTGTGAATGAAAGAAAACTCTGGAATTTTTGCCCCATTTTCTGACGCAGTGCTGTCAGAGTTAAAGCAACTTTATTATATATTTGTAATGTCATGCAAATAATTCTGTGGAACTTATAATTCCCAAAACTACTTTAATACATATCGTTTATATGCCTAAGTTTTGGGAAACAATTAAATTCAATGGTTTCTCCTGAAGATGTTCATTTGAAGCCGATAACATTTCATTTGCAGCCAATAGAAACACATTTTTCATTTTTGAAGGTTATGTGAAAATATCAATCTCAAAGGCAGGCTTTATATTAGAACCTCATTCCTACTAGGAGAAAGTGCTGGAAAGGGAATTTGCTTTTGCAAAGCCTGTCATTAGCAGATGCAGCCAGATGTTACCTAGTCAGGTAATGATACTTCTGCAACCAAACCACCAAGTTCACAGAGCACCAAGCAGAGTTCAGTTCTCTCTTTCAGCAATGACCTCTCCTCTCTGGCTGACTCCCACCCGTATCTGGTAATGTCTATGGCTGTACCATTTGGGAGTACATTTCATTCTTCTGGGCCAAGTCACAGAGAATTCATTTGAAAATCATGTGTCCATTTAAGATTCTGGAAGAACTAACACAAAAGTTAAAGTAGGCAAAAAGCATTCTTGTAATTCAAGAAGTGAAGAAATTACAGCTTCTTTATCTCTCTGATAACAAACTGGACTATATTGTCATACCGTTCCCCAAGAGACTCAGGTTCTTTTGCATATATAGGTGACAAGAGATTACTGATCTTTAAAGGACAAGTAGAATTGGATAAATGGGCCATTTTTACTGGCTGAAACTATGTTTTTTCAGATATAAATTCCTTCTGTGCTATTTCTCAACTGTGATGAAGAAGAATAAAAGGTCCACAAATAAATATGAGCACATTTTTGCACATTTTCCCCACTGTACACATCTTTACACAGCATTTTCCTAAATATTCTGGTATGCACACATAAGTATATTTCACTTCACATATTAATTTGGAAAGTTCAAATTGGAGTGGTTTGCATTAATATATAAAGCAAGCAAATTTCTACCCTATTCCTAGAGGTGGAGTGTCAGTGACTCTAATGGGCTCTGAGGAGAATAAAACTTTTTTATCAATTTTCTTGTCGACAGAAAACAATAGAGTCCTAACATGCGCTCATGCACAATTTTGGCTATTGAATGAATGCTTCTAATTGCATTTAGTTTATTGTTTCATATCTCTGAAAAAATGAATTTCTGTTCGTTTCAGGCAAGACTGTGGATAAGTTGACATCTGAGTCTTAAATGCACTGTCTGACCCACTCTGTGTCTGGCTAGAAGCAGGATTCTTTTAATCACACCCTGAACAATTTGCAGTAGTCTGTTCCTAAGGCCTTGATGTGATAAAGGCCAGTTAGTTATATTAGTTCTAATTTGAGATGGAGAATTACTCTACTGTTTGGATTATGATGGTTCATTCTAGAAGTACATCTGTGGGTCCTGCTAAATTTAATTCTTAATAACCCTAGAGATGAAAGAGGTTGGAAGTTATTATTCATTTGGCAGAGTAGAGGCTCCCCAAATCTGTAAAGCAAATGGAAGCCATTTCAAGTGTCATCTTCATGTGTATGATTGGTTATTTCTACTCTCCTCCAGGTTCATTTCAGTTCAGAAACAGACCAATCAGAAGCTTTAGATTACTTTGGATGTTTACCCAGTATGTCCCTCCACCTTTTTCTTAAAAGAGTACCTCTCATGTGAGATAAGGCTGCAGAAGGGGTTGTAATGAACCACAGATTAACCCCTCACTATTCACTATTTAACTCCACAGAATTATAGTCCTGCTGAATAAAGTCCAGAAAATAAATGCTGCTGAGAACAAAAGAATAATTTTACAGAGAAAATAAACAGAGTCTGCACACGGCACTCACATTTTCCTTCATTTTATGTCCTCCCACAGTTTTTATGGCTGTGGTAGATATCAATTGAAATGCCAATAAAGGAGAATATCTGTAGTTCAGTGTTGAAACAGCCAAGCTCCTTGGTGCTCTCTGAGCTGGGTTGTTTTCTTGCAGACATTTCATTACCCAAACTAGGTAACATCATCAGTACTAGCACTCAGTTGAAATGCTTCTGGTTGCAACCATCACAACAATTTTGATCTTTTCAGACAATTGTCTCCTCTTTGTTTCCCTCTGTAACACAATAACATGTCAGACCATGTTCAAAAACTTGTTATGTGTCAGCAGAGACCCCAGCCAGATCCATCAGTCATGAAAAAAATTGTTTGGATAGCAACCCCATTAACTGGAGCCTCATTTACCCACAGACTGCTTCTATTGAGTGAAGTAACTGTAGGAAGACACCCCCCCCCAGAGAAAGAAATATTTTGGGGGATATTAAAAGGTAGAAACCTCTCCCTCTCCCCCAGCCAGAAACTCAGGAAGCCAGATCTGTAGAAATGCAGATTTGATAATCCTTTCAGAAAGACTGGAGCCAGGAAGCTTAGAGCTGATGGGATTAGAAGACAAAGATCCCTAGAACCAGCAACCCTTCATCCATCCAACACAGGCCATCAGCCACAGCCCCAGGGAAGCAGGACATGACCTTTAGGACATAATAGGATTAACCCACCACCATCAGAATACTAAAAGGGCACACTGAACCTCAGGTCAAAGTTCATACCACAGGAACAACTCCAAACACAAAAGCCCAAGAAGGTATAAAAACCGACCACTCCCAGCAACATGTGGTCAGCTGCTCCAGAACCACATGTCTTGTGGTTCTGCTCTTCAATAAACTACAACCTTCTTCCCTAAAGCAGTCTCCATTTTGCTTATTCCCGGCTTGGACTGGACCCTGATGAAGATTTTTCTTTCAGCATAACCATCTGTGGCCAGCAGCACACACATTGAGGGAACTGCTTGCAACACAACCAGGAACAAATCTCAAGGGAAAAGAGCCTGGTATTAATTTCACTGCCAGGAGGATGTTGATACAGTTGGACTATTCTCCTGGCATCTCTCTTTCCTTCCTTTCTCAGCTTAGACTTCTCTATGTGGGAGGAACTAGAACTAAGATGCAAAAATATCATGTCCCTAACAGACCATGTTGAACAGAAAAATCATTAAAAATAAGGAAGGTGCTTTTAAAAATAATAATAATTCGAAGATTATAAATATTTCTGAAACATTTTGAGGAGCTGAATTCCTAACACAGGATACTTAAAAAATCAATTGGAATCCATTCTAGGGACTCATCTTACTTATTCCCCCTGGAGTTACAAACTACAATTCTAGTTTGTTTGTCATTTTGATTTGGGATCACACACTTCCTCTCCTGAATCAGTTACTCCTGTCCTGCATGGCTCAGCTGTTGAACTAAACACTAAACATTCTCACCAATCAGTTCTGGGCTCCATAGAAATCCTTATGTTTGAAAATAAGTCAGAAGCCTGTCTGATTCTTTGAATCCCTCTTGATGGTTGGAAATGAAGATCTTTCTAGAGTACATCAGGGAAAGTTTTTTGCCCCCAATTCTTGCATTGCAGATGAATTAATGCATATTTTCTTTATCCCTCTTTTCCTTTACGGAGCACAAAGAAGTGTGTAATAACTCCTCATGTTTATTCTGACAACAGCAATCTTGTGATGCAGGTTGGGCTGATGCAAAGTCATGTTATGAATTACAGGAGCTGGAATCTGGAACTTCTTGATCCCTGGTTCCATACTCTAACAATGTTACCACATTCATTCTTAACCCATCACAATATACAGTCTATGAAGAGCCATTCTTGTGCCAACCAGATGTTTTAGATGCCAATTCCTTGCAGCCTCAACTAACATGGTCAGTGACAAAGGATTACAGAAGTGGGTGTTCAATGGTTTTAGAAGGCAGCATATTTTTAGTAGTTCTTCTTTTCCCTCTTTTTATGGTATCTTTCAATAACAAAACAGTGGAAACTGGCAATCAGCCCAGAGACTTAAAAAGATCTTTAAAATCATTTACCTTATTGTCAATAGTATTATATTTTTATGATTAATTTATCATCAGTGATATACTGAGCAATAACTATACAACTATTCCTTTTTTCTTTGTTTTTACTCTCTTCTTAAAAAAATAATAATCTTGTCTAATTCTACTGTAGAGGCTGTTGATCAGTGGTTTGATTCAACATTCCTATTATCAATTCAAGAGCAAAGAATGAAGAAAGAAATGCAGCTTTCCTCGCCATCATTCACTCTCCTCTCCAATCTAGTAAATGAAATTGGGTTCTCATTCAGGAAAGAAAGACAAATGGAGCAAGAGAATCCTTAAAAACCAAGATGTAAAAGGAACTTTTGTTGTACAACATTACCACTGTAGATCAGACCTCAGTGATGTCTACTTATTTCCATTAAAAATATTTGCAAAATAAATCTCCATCTATGTACGACACATCAGAAAGAAGAAGTGTGCACAAATTTGCTTAGCAACATGAACCCAGGTCTGAGGCTCAAGTTTTTATCTACTGTAGTAATTAGCAGTTGGATTGAAAGGGGCAAATATAAGACCATCAGGACTATGATGTTCTTCTGAAGCCAGGAAAGCCTTCCAAATGAGAAACATTCTATTTCACAATGTAGCTATGATAAAATAAAAATAAGACAAAAACAATATTTGTACTTATTTCAAAATAGAAAAAAACTTGTTCAATCTGATACTTTAAAACACTTCGAATGTCACGTGAATCTTATTAGTAGATGTTCTCCTTGCTTCTCCTTGAACTACAAGAGAAGTTGACCTGGAGAGAAAAAAATTAAATTACCAGACCTTTCTTCCCTTCTACTGTCTACCTTAATTTTTCAAGAAAAGATGAGTAATGTTTTCACAGTGCTGGTCAGTGAACCAGAAAAAAGGTGGGAGGGAGAGAGACGGGGAGGAGAGGGTAGCCTGGGAATTAATTATAGCAAGAAATTAGATGGAATAGGGGGAGAGATGGAGGAAACTAGGAATAGTTTATTGTTTATGTGCAGTTGAAAAAACTGGATATGTGAGCTCTTATGATGAGAAGGAAGAGAGGGAAGGAGGAAGGGAGGGAGGGAGGAAGGAAGAAGCATCAATGTATTTTATATGATATAAGACATTCTTGCTTAATAATTATTATGTGATAAAATAATTTCCAATATAATATGCAATCACATATTTTACTTCATTGAAAACTTTTTAACAAAGAAAATAAGTTTATTTCAGCTTGGTGAAAGCCTTAAGAAGCAACAAACCCTACATCAGGATTCATTTCCAACTTTTATATTAAATTCAGTATCCTAAGCACTCTGTGGAAGGCAATACAATTCCTTTCTTTAAACACTGTGTCCTCCTGGAAACCTAGAGGACAGCAGGTAGTCTTCAACTTACCACCACAATTGAGCCCAAAATGTATGTTGCTAAGCAAAACATTTGTTAAGTGAGTTTTACCCCATTTTACGACTTTTCTTGCCACATTTGTTAAGAGAATCACTGCACTTGTTTAATTAATCACACGGCTTTTAAGAGAATCCGGCTTCCCCCTTGACTTTGCTTATCAGAAGGGGATCACATGACCCTGGGTCACTGCAGCCGTCATAAGTATGAGTTAGTTGCCAAGTGGCTGAATTTTGATCACATGACCATGTGATGTGATGTTGCATTGGTCATAAATGTGAAAAACTATCATAATCACTTTTTTCAGTGCCTTTATAACTTTGAATGGTCACTAAATGAACTGTTGTAAGTCAAGGACTACCTGTACTCCTGTTTAACAACATTAACATACAGTCACCAATTATGTCTAATCATGTAATAAAATAGTGATGATTTACACACAGCTCTTACACAAAAACCAGTTTGATGTCCAGCATGCTGACTGGTAACCAGGAGGCACAACAGCCTTTTAAGAACGATACAATCTTGGTGGAAGAAACTGAAAGATCATAAAACAGCTAAGAGCTCCTTTGCTGCCATTTAGCAGTTGTCCAGATTTATTAAACCCAAATCTAATTAAATACCTGCTAGATATAATCATTTTTTCATAACTTTGAAAGTCAGCAAGAGCATAGAACCACTGGGACTGAATAAATCTACACCTAATTCCTAATCTGCAGTGGCAACCAATCTGTTGAGAAACTTCCATCTAACTACCCTTTCTGTGGAGAAGGAAGACAAGAGGTTAAAAAGAAGGGTGGGGAGAAGCTTTTAAGGTAGGGATTTGGAAGAACTTGTAAGCCTTCTATAATGGTGATGGATTTGTAGGAGTTATAGCTTGGTTTTAATCCTCATTTCCATGCTTTTACTGTACTGTATTTCTTTCTGCTTTTATTTTACGTGATCCATAACTTCATAGAATAATCTCCAGAGAGGCCATTTTAAAAGCATATTTTAGCATTAATATTTAAATAGCAAGGTCTTTGCTACTAAATAACACAATGGGATTTTTTAATATTTGGGGCCTACGAAGGACAAAAAAATAGTTTGCTGAATGCAAAACAAAATTTCTACCGTGAGAATCAAGACTTGCTTTTCCTTCTTTTGTCACTAGATGGAGCAACAGAATGATATCAAAATATATATCCAAGTCGGTAAACTGCTTTCTTAATCTCTGCAATTAAAAAGAGTTTTATCTCCTCTGCTGCTGTTTTAGCATTTAAACTGATTATCTAAATCAATGAGATTTGTAGAGCTGCTGCCCACAACGGCAACACGTACATTCCTCTTGGGGTTGCTCAGAGGCCCCGATGTTTGAACGGTGTTTGTGCCATAGGAACAAGAAGCGGGAGAAAAGGCCAAAAGAAAGCAATAAAAAAAGGGAAAATAGCACCACAAAATAATTTCTTTTTTATGGAGAAGAGTGTTTCACTTGAGTCAATAGTCTTGCATTTGCAATAAATTAAATTACTATCATGGAAGAACGGGCAGTTTATCTTCTCCACAAGAATAACACTGAATAATTGACTTGTATTTTACCTACACAGGTTTATGAATTTCTTGAGGCAGAGATCCTTCCCTTATTGTGCACCATACATTATTCCAACCTGTACAAATCAATAGAAATAATAAATACTAATACATTTATTATTCTGTACTGAGAATCTCCCTCCCTCCCTCCGTCCCTTTTACAGCATACCTTCTTAGGTGGATATGTGATATTGAAAGGCCTTCACCTTGTTGTGACCCATGACTTTTCTTAGCAGAACTGCTGAATATTGGCATCTTTAACTAGGACAGATGAAAACTAAAATGCAAGACTTAACATTGATTGATTATGTGTCATCAAGTGACCACATAGATAAAGTTTCTCCATGACAATCTATTCCTAAGCTGGTCTTTCAGATCTTCCAACAATCCACTCATTGCCACTGTAACTGAATCCATTTACTTTGGATTTATATTGGGGATTAATTAGTAGGTGAAAATAATGAAATTATTTCTACTATATACTACAGGTAGTCCTCAACTTACAGCCATTTGTTTAGTGACTGTTCAAAGTTACAACGGCACTAAAAAAAGTGAGTTATGGCCATTTTTCACATTTATGACCATTGCAACATCCCCATGGCCACATGATCAAAATTCAGATGCATATCAACTGACTCTTATTTATGACAGTTGCAGTGTCTGGGGGGGGTCATGTGATCACCTTTTGTGCCTTCTGACAAGAAAAGTCAGTGGAGAAGGCAGATTCACTTAACAACTTAACAACTGCAGTGATTCACTTAACAATTGTAGCAAGAAAGGCTGTAAACTGGGGCGAAACTCACTTAACAACTGTCTTGTTTAGCAACAGAAATTTTTGGCTCAATTGTGATCATAAGTCGAGGAATACCTGTACACCATATATCTATAACCAATGATTAAATTTTAGGACACAAAAAGTCTATCATTGTTCTTTATAAACATTTGTTGGCGATGAATTGATTTGATATGCAAACTTTACTTGTTGATTGGAATAATTAGGGATTCCTATTTTGGCTAGACAATGGGAATAGATGTTGACATCCACACCAAAAACTTAGATTATATCTTTTTCAATCAAAAATAATATTTTTAATTTATTGGGTTCCATAATTTTTCTAGAGCAAAGTAAATGTCATATTGTTACAGATACAATAAGATTAATACTTCATTCAAACATGAGTTTATACAATGTCATATATTTGTACAATGTCAGAAGAAAGTTATTACATATATTCAAGATTTAGAAAAAAAGTCATATTTGCACGTGTTCTCATGTTCATTTGAATTATATTCCAATCACATGGCATCTAGAAAATATAATTGCTCTGCTTTGGCATTGAAATATATATTTAGGGTCCAGACTACAGTACTCAGTGGTTTACAGAGTTAATGTTATTAGCAGTTTATGAATTAAATTTTTTAATGTAAATTAGCTAATGGTGGTTATAATAAAATATGACTACCATTTATTGAAATGCTTAAGTAGAACTTTTATATGTGCATATGTATTTATGAATATATGCCCTGCGTGTAATGATGCATTATTATGTTTCCTTTTTCATAATTTTATTGTTTATTTTATTTTGCATTCAATTAAAGGTAAAAGAAAAAAATGTTGCTACTGCTGTGGTTTGGACATTGGTGATCTGACTTGCAAGAGTTATTCATTGCAAGAAAACCACCAAGCTCAGAGAGCACCAAGAACCCCGCCATTCAACCCTGAGCTACAAATATTCCATTGGCTATTCTTTTAATAACTGAATCCAGTAATAACCACTCTTTTTCTTTCCCACAATGACATTTTATCTAAATAATAAATAGTTTTGTCTCTACACAAGCTTTAAAAAAAACAGCTTTGAGTATCAGCCTTCATAACAGAAGAGAGTTCTGGAGACATGTTGAAAATGGGATTTGTGCCATCTCAGCATGAACCTGATTCAGATCTGTCTGCTCTGTCTTGATAGAAACTGACTATCTGTTTTGATTTGTTCCGTTCTGCTTTGTAATTCAGTTTTGACTTAATCCTATGCACATCCTAGGGAATGTGCCAACGAAGGAATTCTTTTTTCTCTACAACTAGTTAGTGGCTGCTCTTTAAACTATGCTTTTGAATCATATGTGAACATTTTGGAACTTGCTTTATATGAAGAGCTTCTTCATACAATAGAGACTAGCATAGAAAGTAATTGTTCAGTGGTTCAAAGACAGAGCTACTCCATCTTTACATTCTGCCTTTCATAACCTTCACAATAAGAGCCAGCTATAACAAGACTTCATTCAAAGTTACCTGCAACCCTCCCCCCCCTTTTTTTAAAATGGTAATGACAACAAAATCTCTAAGGATGTTGTGCAAAAATACATAGAAATATGTTTAATGTGCTCAAGAAAGACCTTGAATTGAGAACATGAGAATCTCACAAGATTTTGGGCAATTAAAAATAAAGAATTTGATAGGAAGGTATCTGAGTTATTCTGCAAAATCACAGAATGGTTCAGTGCCTGGAAGTTTGTATATTATCTTTGTTTTTATTGATAGTTATTCAAATGCAGAACTGTCCTCATTTAATTAGCATATATGGCTAGCCAACCAAACCAAAGTTTATGATCTCAGGAACAATTACATGTTAAAGGTCACACTACACTGTTAAGATATTATCCCAAGCTATAGAATGGATTGCTTGGAATAGAAATTAGGTTGCAAATGAGTGAATGGTGCCCTCACTGTTATATTATATAGCATATTTCACCCCATGAGTTATCTGTAAAATACAGGCTGAAGTGCATGTACACAAGTGATTCAATGAGACATACAGTACATGCCACAAACTCATGATGCACTGCAGAAAAACACAGTTTAGTGACTAAAAGACTTTATCCGTGTAGCTTTTGAGCAATGCAAACATTAGAAAGTGGCCTAGTTTCTGATGAGGGGAATCTGTCTAATTGAGATGGTAGAGATAAATACTTAGGTTTGCAAGAGAAATTATCCAGGGACAGACATAACACACACAGAGAGAGGACTTGAGGAAATAGGCATCAGTGGCCATTTGCTGACTTTTCGTGAGAGCTATTATTCTACAGAACAGTTTCTCCCATGGGAAGAAGAGAATGTCTCATTCAAGGAAGTTCAAATTAAACTGGACAAAGCTTCCAAAAGGAGACTCTAGGGAGCAATGCAGTCTCAAGATGGAATGGATGAGGCTGGGCCAAACAGCTGGATTTCATTACTTGTCCCAAAAGCTCACTTTTGCACTGATAGGGAAAAGATAGAGAAGAAGAAAGAGGTGCAAGGCATTGGTGGGGAAAGTCTTGCAAGGAAGGACAAACAAACATACAATATAGAAAGTTGGCTATATCTCAGGGGCCTAAATGGAGCAACTTTTTCCTCAGTATCGCTCAGTCTCCTCGTTTTCCTTTTGAAAGGCTATCCACACTACCAGTATTGAATGTTGTCCAACCATTGCTACAGAATATCACTAACAGGACTGGATTTATATTAACACAACATGAGGTTCCGATTGCTCTTAATCTTGTGTCATTTGTGTGTGTATATGTGTGTGTAGTCTTTGTTTAGCAACCACAATTGGACCAGCAACTCAATTATTAAGCAAAATGGTCATTAACTGAAACCATTACTTCCTTCAGCTTTTCTTCCCCGTACAGATCTGCAAAGGTTGTGAATGCAAGGATTGATCATATAGTGACTTTTTCATCACCATCATAGCTATGTTCACTAAACGAGACAATTGTTAAAAGAAGGATTACCTGTCTATATGTATGAATTAATCCAATGAATCCTGTGTGGATCAAAGTGCTACAGTTCTCTTCAAAAAATGCATGCCGCAACAGAACACCCCTGAAAACGCCCCATGCAGAATTAGCTTCCAATGTGCTCAGATACTGATAGAGCTTCTCTCTCTGCCTTTCCTTTTTGCTTCTCACCCTCTCTATGCTCCTACACTAGCTTTCCTTTCATTCTGCATCCTGTTCTCCCTCATTTGCTCTCAAGGTCACCTTCTCTGCCTGAACTGGATTTTTATGCAATATATTGATTAATTGGCTCTAACGGTCTCCTATTCAGGGAACTTCCAGGATCAGCAAGCTTGGCATTCTGCTCTTTTTACAGAGAACATTCCTCGCTCAGAGATCTCCCACTTGTCACGCTGGTGACTTTTTCCTTCTTCCATCATAGGAAATTCACAATGCTGCAGCAAGAGGAGAAGCTACATGAATTTCCAGAAGCATGCATATTCTGGAACCTGCGTTTTAAATCACAGCTTCTCCGCAATGAACCCGTAAAGGAGTTCTGAGTTATTACTGTCAGCTTTATAACGGTGGCTCTTTTTCAGGGGTCTTCAAACTTGGCCCTTTTATGACTTGTGGACTTCAACTCCCAGAATCCCTCAGCCAGCATATGTTGGCTGAGGAATTCTGGGAGCTGAAGTCCACAAGTCATAAAAGGGCCTAGTTTGAAGACCCCTGCTCTTTTCCAAGGTTGCTGAGCAAATGAGTCACTATCCCAGGAGCCAAATGCTAGATTTCCCATCCTATATTCAATCAGGTAATACAATACATTAAGGCAAACCTGCTACCAACACTGGCATTCTGTAAAGAAGTCTTCCCTTCACTGGCATAATATCTAGCTGCATTTATTATTTTATTTGGATCAGGGCCAACTTTTATGTATTTCCTTCTCCCCCCCCCCTTGTTTTTGGCTGCCAATGATGCCCATAGAGCAAACTGATAGCTGGGGGGCTCTGCAATTTCCCCCCCCCCCCCGTTTGGCAAACCAAATTAATGACAGATAGCTTGTGTATTCTTATACTAATAAGCTCAGCCTCACCAAACACAGGCATCTTCCAGCAGAAAGACTGAGCCACATATTGATCAATGGGTTTTTCATATACTTCTACCATGAGTCCTTAACACAAACATCACACCGGCTAGCAAAGATTAATGTCAGAGGAGAAATCCCTCTCTTCTGGCTTCTTGGCATAAAACCATTTCAAGAACTGCAGAGATGCTCAAAGCAAAAGCATGATGCACACCTGAGTCAGTAGGTGGGTAACAGAAAGCAAAGAAAAGCAACATATGGCCAGCCCTGAGAGTATCACTTTGTATTTCTCAGTTTTGCTTTACAAAAAATGCTCTGCAAATTAATGCTTTTGAGCCTGCAGCTGCAAGGGGCATATTTCCCTCTGTTGAACCTCAAGGGCTTCAGATGATAGCACCTGCTAACTGCTAAATCATCCACAAGTCCCTGCTGAGAGGGAGAGAAAGGCTGAAAGCCAAATTCACATTGTGATTGCATGCAGCAAAAGGCAGTTTGGCTGACCTGCTTCTGTCGCAAATGCCTAGGTGGCATATACTTCACGACTGTGATATTGTTGGCTTCTCAACATGAGTACTATATTTCCTTTAGAATCTTTTGCTAAAGTTAAAAGCCAAGGTTATTGTTGCGGGACAACTGAAGGTGGAACAGCTATACCTGTCACCTTGAGCTTTTAAGCAAAGACAGGCTAGGAATCAAGTGCAGACTTTACAGTTTATAGGATATGTTAGGTTATAATCATTCTGAATCAACTGATGAAAAATAAAGTTATGGTACCTTTTTTTTTACCCATAGAGTGGTGAGTTTTGTGCACCAATTGATTATATCATTTCATTTGCCTCGTGCTTTCCCCCCCCCACACACACACACTGTATGCATTAGGGTTATCAATCAATGGTTGATAGCTATGTCTGTGAATCTATGTATCCACACACAATTATAATAAGGATATTCCACCAATCAATTATGTTCCCGATGAGCAAACACTTTTTGACATGAGATTTTAACACTAATGGCAGGCAAAAAAAGGAAGAACAAATTATACACAATAAGAAAATGGAGGAAATTTGCTTGATATGCACTTCACAGATTTCTGTTGTCCTGCTGTCAAATTATTATTAATGTACAGAAGTCAGAAGCTTTAAAGGTAACAAAAGGCTTTTAAGGTAACAAAAATGCACATCTGTATAATTTATTTTAGGTTCAGTTGGTGAAAGGGTTTAATTCAGATGCTTAATCTTCTCTGTGGTCACCTTACCTTGAAAATAACTTCTCCACAAAAACCTGCCTAGCATCAATATAGTTACCATAATAGTGCTAGCTTGGGACTTATTTGTTTCAATTTCTGCATATGTTCAAGTTCCCAAATAGATTAATGCAATATTCTGCTGTTTTATACCAGTAGACTCTTTTTATTATGTTTGATTTTACTGTTTTAGACAGGAAATTGCTTTGCTGTTTAAAATTGTAGCACAATTTAATCTTTTCATTTTTACAAAATGCTGCTCTAGTATCATTAGACAGAAAGATAATTACAATTAATTTTCAAGAAAAGCCTTCAAAAGCCTTGGCTTTTTCAGTACACTCTGGAGCAACGTGATCTCTCATTCTGACTTTATGGTATAATGCTTTCCCAACATTGCTTGCTACTATTCTGTTGTTATCTGTTTGATTGGGATTTTCTTTTGTTGTTATTTTTAATTTGCATTTATGATATTGTATTTGCTGCCTAGAATTGATATGGTAATTGAGGTGGCTTATAAATGGCTAAATAAATACGTAAAATAGGGAAAAATAAAAAAGCAACGTTCCTGAAATAACTTTATTACATTTTTCAAAAAGACAGATTAAAAACTAACAAGAATGAATGATTAAGTTAAAAAATAGATGAGGGGGGGAAAAGTCAAGAATGAAAAAGAAAGCAAAGTATGTATATTTGGAATTTTGAAATGTATTTGTGCCTGGAACTGCACTTTTACAACATGTTCTTATAGTGCTTACTTCAAATTTTTTTTAAAAAAGAATTAAATCAGAATTAATGGAAGATTAATGCTGAGCTTTCTCTAAATCAGGGGTCCCCAAACTTGTCCACTTTAAGACTTGTGGACTTCAACTCCCAGAATTCCTCAGCCAAAGTGCCTGGCTGAGGAATTCTGGGAGTTGAAGTCCACAAGTCATAAAAGGGCCAAGTTTGAAGACCCCTGGGCTAGATTATGCTTTGCATTCTACGCTAAATAAGGGGAGGAGCCAAGATGACAACACACTAGCAGCTTCTAATATAAGTTCCCAGCTTGCAACAAGCCTTTCCACTTTTGGTTTAACCTGACACCCTTCCTCCCCCTCAAATGCCACCCAAGATCAAGAAAAGAACCCAGACCAGCCCCAGTAACGTTACTGGAATTCATAAATCTAACAAGGCACAAAAACAGATGATGGACATTTACCTCCCCACTGCAGAGGCAATTTAAAATGTGAGCAATGGGTCCATTGTTACAGGACTCCTTTCACTTCCAAAAACTATAATTATGCAGTACACAGACATAACCAGGCCACCTCTTAACTCTCCAGTTTTAAACCTCTGCCAAAATGATCCCTTGGAGCAGAGAGATAACCTCTTGGAGCAACTTCCTGGATCAAGCCCCCCCCCCCAACTATATCATTAAACCTTTCCAGGAGGTTTAATGCCTTCTGCCTTTTATCTGCAGAAGTATTTATATTGCAATGATTAAATGAAATTACAGCCAAGGCGGACAACCTCTAAGAAGCCTTGGATCTACAAATCACCACAGCAATCAAGGGGTTAATATGACAGGAAAGGTTAGCCATGTCAGCATTCAGGCAGCTGGTGTCTCCAGACATCTGGAAACAATTATGTTAAATAGGATTAAGTTGCAAACTATAGAAGAAAACCCAAATGGTGGTATTTTTATTATTTAATGAAAAGGATATGTAACCAGAGTATGGCAGACATGGTTGGAACAATAGGCCACAGTTGGCAACTCTTTCCTCTGACAGATATATATTTGAATGTAACAACCTGCTATATGACAAGCTTTATAGGCTGTTAGTTACTATTTCTCATCATTGTAACATCTACTACACACGCATAAAGGATGCAGTAATCCATCTCAGGGAGGTATGATAGATGATAACACTGCACCCCAGAGTTGACATGGTCACTAAGGAACCAGTTCTCTGCAAGCATTTCATGTTGATATTGGACAGGTTTAATGGCACAATCATACATCACACCTTTCAGCTGATGGTCTCTGTAAAGTAAAGCAGAGGTTCTAGGAAGCAGGGTGTTATTCTGCTCTTTTATTTCTCAATCAGTTGCAGAGTCAATCTTAAGTACAGCTAAAATGAAAATTGTTATTGGTGAGATGCTGTCAAATACTAAGTACCATGTAAGTAGGCCATGTGTCCCATTTTCCAGAAGACACTTCTATCTGAAGGTGTTATATCTCAAGGATTGCCCAGTCTACTTACTTAAAGATATATATTTTTAAATATCAGTGATAGAGCATATGCTTTGCATACAAATCGTTCTTTGCTTAATCCCTAGTGTCTTCAGTTTCAGCCCTAGGAAAAATGGAAATAATACTGCTTTAAAAGCTTAAGAGTCACTGGTGCTTGGTATTCATAACATTGGGCTAAAAAGATTGATAGTTGAACTCAAACAGTTTCTGTTGTTCCTAAGAAAGGAGAACAAGAACCAGAAAATATCTGGATGGTAATGAATGTTTGGGAACCAAGCTGAGGAGGCACACAAGTCACTTAATCGCACTCCTTTCTGGTGTGGTGTACTATGTAGGGGTACTATATATATATTTATTAAAGTTACAGCAATTATTCATTTCCTTACATCTCTCTGCATAAAATAGCACATGGAAATTATTCAGATCTGTGCTTTCTTCTGGTATATTAAACGTTTACCATAATATATGCTCTTTCAGCTTTCCATCTAGATTAGCGGTTTTTGACTATTGTGGTGTGGGGTGTCAAAGACACATTTGAGACTCTGTTGAAAGCTTCCCTAAAGTGCATATAAAGTGCATATAAATACATACAAAATTGTCCATATAACTTTTTTTGTATGCTGGAAGTTGATTTTCTCCACATAGACAAACTCTAAAAGCAATGTCATCCATTCTTGGATCAGGAAGCTCTTCTCATGATCATTCATGTCTTGCTCATCTCTCATTGGATTAATGCAACATGCTGTACAGAATAACAAAGTTGGAAGGAACCTTGGAGGTCTTCTAGTCCAACCCCTTGCTCTTCTTAAACACTTCCAGTTTTGGAGCATTCACAACTTCTGGAAGCAAGTTATTCCACTGATTAATTGTTCTGTCAGGAAAATTCTCCTTAGTTCTAGGTTGCTTCTCTCTTTGGTTAGTTTCCATCCATTGCTTCTTGTCCTGCCCTCAGGTGCTTTGGAGAATAGCTTGATTTCCACTTCTTTGTGGCAACTCCTGAGATATTGGAACACTGCTATCATGTCACCTGTTCTGTTCTCGACACAGACATGAAGACGAGGCAGTTGATGCAAAAAGATGTTCTTTATTTGGTACTTGCACTGAACAGAAGCATAATGAAGATAGAACAGAAACAACAGGAATCAGCTACTAACAACAACAACCTGGCCACACTGGCCACTCCTTCTTATATTCCCTAGCCAGGGAATGCTCAGCCAATCGATGCAGGCTATTCTCCCGCCTCGCGCATGCGCACGAGGCTGGAGACAGCCTGTCTGGGTCCCGGGCAGACATGTGGTCTGTCCGGGTCTCTGCAACTTGTTTCCAATCTTCCTGGGCCTTGCTGAATGACTCAGCAAGGCCCAGCCTCTTTACAGACTTTCTGAGCCTTGCTGAATGACTTCAGCAAGGCCCAATACATAACACCCCTCCCCTCTTGGATTAAACAATACATACATACATTGTTTAACTCTATATACACAACAATATCAATCAGGCCGGATGGCCCGTCTTACAACAGCCTTTACTTTACAACCCTTCCCCAGTTCCTGGGTCAATCCACGTTCTTTCCCCTTTTAACAATATGTACACCTCAGGGACCTCACATGATCTTTTAACTGTTTGGAGGACCCTTACTCATTCTGCAGCGTGGAACAGACTGGGTTTAAGTAAGGTTATACTTATTTGAGGTAGGTGTTGCATAGGCATGAGTGCCTGGAGTGCCTGTTAGGTGTTACAATACCCCAGGACTTTTCCCTCAAAAAGCTCAGGTGTTCCCCCTGCCAGCTGACTGGCTGGATCCGCTAGACCCAACACCAGAGTTCCTTGGGGGGGTTGAGTTCCCCCAGTCCCTTGGGGTGGATTTCCCCGGAATTCCCTCTTGGGAGCATTGTCCCTTGAGCCCAAGACCAGCAGCAGGAGTGCCTGAGTGGCCTATGTACGGGGATTTGTCCCTAGCCAGGGACTTCTGCCAGAGGCAGGAGCCATCTCCATGGCAAGACCCCTCTCATCTGGAGCTGTCCCTAGCCAGGGACTGCTGCCAGAGTCAGGAGCCTTCCGTGGCAAGGCCCCCATCTGGATCCTTAGAAGATGCACCCTCGTGGGGAGACTGTGATCCCCCAATCATACTTGGGGTCCCCCTTCCCCCCGAGAGTGGAGCCAGGGGAGGAACCGTGCACTGGAAGCTGCCAGCGTAACTGGTGGATGTGGCGTCGGAATGAGCCACAAGATGGAAAAAGGACTTGGATTCCTCCCAATGAATGAACGCCCTATGACCCGAATGTGTCACTATCTCTTTCACATCCTGAACATAGGAGCAAGAGGAGAGTGTATGATTGTACAGGCATGCTTACATGAGGATTACATGCAGGGTTTAGCATCTGTAGCCTTAGCAATGGTAGGTACATGATAATACAGGCTAAGTTGGCAGTATACATTCTGCAATGGTGAAACCCTTGTTTCCCCATGACTTCTCTGATGTAACTCTTTACAGTGACTAACACATGTACAACATAGGCATTCTCTTTGGGTACAATAAGGAGATGGTTTTCCTTCACAGTGATATGATACATACAACCAAGTGTTAAGGTAACCCCTTTATTGATGAAACCACTTGGAGTCCAAGGTGCCTGCAGCCATGATGCCTGTGCAGCCACCCAGTCTGGGTGCAGCCTGTCCAGCTTCGTAATGCATCTGTGACCCCAGCGGAATTCAGCTGGGCTCTTCCGGTAGCTGTGCAAGGTGTGGTGCGGTGTGTGAGAAGAAAATCAGCTAACCTGTGATACCAGGGTCCTTACGTGATTCTCTTTAATGCGTCTTAGTGGTGCGCACCATGCGTTCAGCCTGACCGTTGGTGGCAGGATGAAAAGGAGCAGATGTGGCATGCTGGATCATGCTGGCTTGGAGAATGCCTGAAACTCAGAAGAGGTAATTTTGGACCATTGTCTAATACTAAAACATCAGGAAGTCCAAGTAAAGCGAAGATTCTTCTGAGCACCTGGATGGTCCTGGCAGTAGTAGTAGAAGACACAGGAACGACCTCTAGCCATTTGGAATGGCTATCCACAAGGAGGAGGAAGAATTGCCCCTGAAAGGGCCCAGCATAATCTATGTGGACACGGGACCAAGGAGTGAGTGTCTCCTCCCACCTATGTACAGGGGCCTGGGGCATTCCTGGCCGTGATTGCTGGATGTCCCTCATGGAGAGAGAGCAATACTCTAGTCCTCAATGAGGCTGGAATGAGTACTCTGTTGCCCCACAGGATACACCCCTTGACTGTGGACAATTCGTGCTTCCTGCGCCAGAAACTCAGGAAATTAGTACCAGGACACGTGTCAGGCCATCCTGACAACACACATGTCAGCACGCGTGCAAGCATGTGATCAGTGGCTGTTTCTGCAGTCACATCCCTAGCATTGAGGGGAAATTCAGGTAAGTCCTGAATTTACAGAATATGTACAGCAGGAGCAGGGTCTGCCTCTATTTGCTTTAGAGGTAACCTATTCAGGCCAGCAGCATGGCCCATCTCAATGCCTGGTTTGTGAACCAGGTTGTAATCACAAGCTGCTAAGAAAATAGAGCATCTCAGCAGTCTAGGAGATATAATGTGTGGGGGGTTGTTTGTAGGTAATAACAACCCCAGCAAAGCTTGTGTGTGGGGACTGTTTGTTAGTAGTAACAACCCCAGCAAGGCTTGTGTGTGGGGATTGTTTGTAAGTAGTAACAACCCCAGCAAAGGCTTGTGGTCATTATAGACCGTGGAATGGCGGCCATCGCATTCCTTACGCTGAACTCGTAGCGTGGCCTTCCCTTGCACACTGACTCTTAAAACCTGACAGTCAGGGAGGGAAAACTTGGAGGGCCTGAGCTGGACTCGTGAGCCCCCCCTGGAACAACCTGTATTAAAGGTGTCAGCAGCAATAGGAAGAGCGGACCTTGTGTCCAGCTCCATAGCCAGGGGAACTCCCTGCAACTTAACAACCATGCACGGTTGTGTCTCAAGGGGCCTGTGAGTCCCTGTTTTACACACACCCCTACGGGACACGCAGAAACCCACCCTGGATTGGCTGGGGACCATGGTACCTTTCAGAGGCAACTTATTAGGGGGCTTGCGTATCTGACGACCCAAGCAGGCTGATACGATGTGGCCTTGCCTGCCACATGCCCGGCAACAGCAGAAGGAGAACGGCAGTTGGCTCTCCTGTGGCGACCCCCACAGCCGAAACATCGAAGGGATGCAGGCGGTGGCCCTCTGCGCTCTTGCAGTCTTCTTGCCATCACTGGTTGAAGTCTGTCCTCGGATTCGTCTCCGGAGGCCTCTCGCACGACTTCTCAATGGACGGGGACTGCAGCTGGAGGGTTCTTGGTCTCAAAGTGTTGGACAGTGCTGTACCCGATAGCCTCGTCCACGTCTCTCGCCACAAGGAAGGAGGAAGGAATGGGAAGGAGTCACCCGAAGCCAAGCCCACCTCCAGCGTTTACGTACTGGTAGGCGGCTGCTTCTCCAGGACGCCGCGCTTCTCAGAGAAGGGGTCCCACGAAGCCAAAAGCCCACCTCCAGCGTATTCGTACTGGCAGGTGGTTGCTTCTTCTGGACGCCGTACTTCTCGGAGAAGGGGTCCCACACAGCCGAGCCCGCTTCCAGCGTCTTCATACTGGCAAGCGGTGGCTTCTCCTTGATTCCTTCCACTTCAAGGCATGAGAAGGGGTCCCTTGAAGCCGAGCTCACCTCCAGCGTCTTCATGCTGGCAGGCAGTCGCTTCCATCGGACGCCGAACTTCTCCGCTCATCAGGCCTTTAGATGAATAGGCCTAACAGCATCGTAGCAGTCTTCCGATGCGGCGTATCCCACCTTCGTCGCCAATGTTCTGTTCTCGACACAGACATGAAGATGAGGCAGTTGATGCAAAAAGATGTTCTTTATTTGGTACTTGCACTGAACAGAAGCATAATGAAGATAGAACAGAAACAACAGGAATCAGCTACTAACAACAACAACCTGGCCACACTGGCCACTCCTTCTTATATTCCCTAGCCAGGGAATGCTCAGCCAATCGATGCAGGCTATTCTCCCGCCTCGCGCATGCGCACGAGGCTGGAGACAGCCTGTCTGGGTCCCGGGCAGACATGTGGTCTGTCCGGGTCTTTACAGCGGTCCCGGGCAGACATGTGGTCTGTCCGCGTCTCTGTAATTTGTTTCCAATCTTCCTGGGCCTTGCTGAATGACTCAGCAAGGCCCAGCCTCTTTACAGACTTTCTGAGCCTTGCTGAATGACTTCAGCAAGGCCCAATACATAACATCACCCTTAGTCCTTCTTTTCATTAAACTAGACATACCCAATTCCAGCAACCATTCTTTATATGTTTTAGCCTCCAGTCCCCATCTTTGTTGCTCTTCCCTGCACTCTTTCTAGAGTCTCAACATCTTTTTTACATCATGGTGACCAAAACTGGATGCAGTATTCCAAGTGTGGCCTTACCAAGGCATTGTAAAGTGGTATTAATACTTCACGTGATCTTGATTCTATCCCTCTGTTAATGCAGCCCAGCACTGTGTTGGCTTTTTTGGCAGCTGCAGCACACTGCTGGCTCATATTTAAGTGATTGCCACTAGGACTCCAAGGTCTCTCTCACAGTTACTACTATTGAGCTAGGTACCACCTATACTATACCTGTGCATTTGGTTTTTCTTGCCTAAATGTAGAACCTTACTTTTTCACCATTGAATTTCGTTTTGTTAGATAGTGCCCAGTGTTCAAATCTGTCAAGATCCTTCTGTATCTTTTTTTTTTTTAAATATATTTTATTAGATTTTTATAGGGGTAAAAGGGTTACATCAGAGTGCTTAGGAACCACCGTGGAGGTGGGTATATTGAACATCCAAAAAAAAGAAAAACAATCACAAATATATAGCCCAAATCAATTCATTTAAAATTCCCTCTCTAATTCCCTCATTTAGTCTTGCATATTCAAATTAATACATTTCTATATAAGCTTCAAACAATCCTATCAAATATCACTCACATTTCAATTCTAAAGATCCAGGTCCTGTTTTTAAGCTTTACTAACTTACAATTACCATATTCCAATTGGCCTTAGATAGACATATTATTAACACTTCGGGTGTCCTTTTTTTTTTTCTTTTTACATAGTAATTATATCTGGTATATTATTCCCGCAGTAATATTCTTATATTTTCTTCATTAATACCATTTCTTCTCTTGTCACCCATCCCTCTTATTCTCCTTCTATTTCAAAATAATTATCTTATTTAGAGTAAAAATATCAAACCAACAAATAGATTTCTATCTAATTTAAGTATATATTCTATCAATTCATCTATATCTATGAAAATCTTTTTAAACCAGTAAATAAAGTTTACCTCTCCAGTAATTATCATATCTAAAACAAAGTATTGTTACAAAGGGTATCCTCTTAGAAATTTCACGTGCTCCATTAGTTATTAACTCAGTCAAAAAGTCAAAGCCTTTTTAAACCCATTAAATAAAACTTTAAAATACATTTTTGAATCTAACTCTAGGTTTCTTTCTGTGCCATATCGGTTTCCATAATAAAATTTCTGCATCATCAAACCACAATATTAAAAGGTCCATATTCTTTAACGCTTCAAATTGGTCAAAGTTCTCTTTCCTTTCTTCTAGTAGCCTTTGGATGGTAAAAGCCGTTTTATTCCATGTTATATTTGCCAGTTGTTTATCCACCTTATCACAATTTTCAATAACTTGTATCTGAGTGTCAGTCTCTGTTGATGTTAATGCTTCAGACATCTCCGTTAAAGTTATTCTTTGATCGTCAGGCTTCTCCATAGATTGCGTTTGGAGTTGTATAAAGTTAATTTGTTCTTTGGTTTCCACAGTTTCTCTCAGTGTAGTTTCATAGTTGAGTTGTTGACGTGGTTCCTCTATGGTTGTACATATTGTTCACTAATCTCTTTAGCGCCAATCTGCTTCTTCTGCGCTGTTTTTCGGTCTATAATTTGATCTGTCAAAGTTTGAAAGTAAGAGTTCATATCCTGTGTGGCTTCCAGAATTTTTTCCAATATGAGTTCATAGTCCAGCTGTGTGTTAGGTTCCATATCAGTAGTAAAAAGATTTTTTAATCTTTTAGAGAAGGCTCTATTTCGTAGAAATCAAACAAATGTTCACCTCCAATTTTCAATAGACCAGATCACCACACAGCTGTTTCAGTTATCTTATGCTTATCATCTTTTGAAGGTCAAAGCCATCCCCAGCCATAAAAAAAATATACAGTTGCAGTACCACTTTTCATCACAAGATGTCCTCAGCAGACCATAAAATCTTTTTTTCTTTCCAAGTTAATAGATTTTTTATTTTTTGTGTTGAAAAAGATGAAGAAAGGCCTCTCCAAAGTAATAGATGCGTAGTTATAACAATAATAGTCAAGAATAAAATGTTTTCAGGTCCCCTCAGTATTCCAAAATTTAAATAGCCCATAAAAATTAACTGGTTTATTTTTTTTTATTTTTTTTCAAAGCTGTTTTTCCCGAATGCCCAAACGCTGCTCCCTCACAGCAGGGAAGTAATTCAAGCACAAAAGCTTTTGACAGGAGAGTGATTAGGGAAAAAAGGGGTAGGAAAGGTCTCACCCGGATTCTCCACGGGGGTTCTTTACGCTTAGTTGTTCTTCTGGCTTTCGGCTGGTGCGGCGAAGTGATCGTCCATTTTGCTGGCCGATCTTTCCTCCGACGGCCCTAAGGAGATAGCTCGAACTAAGGAGAGCTGCCGCCCTTCTCCAGTCAAGCAGGGGCCTCCTCAAGCGGTGGTCGCCTCTACGGGGCGACTTTCGACCCAGTTAAGGGTCTACCGGCGGAGGGAAAGCAGCCGGTAGGAGAGACGGCTCTCTCCGTGCGACTGCGCGTGTCGCGATACGGAACCGGAAGCCAAGATCCTTCTGTATCTTAAGCCTATCTTTTGGAGTGCTGGCTATTCCTGCTAGCTTGGTGTCGTCTGCAAATTTGATGAGTTCCCCATCTATCCCCTCATTCAAATCATTGATGAAGATGTTGAAGAGCATGGGCCCAGAACAGAGCCTTGGGACACCCCACTACATACTTCCCTCCATGTAGATGCAGTTCCATTGAGGACTATATTGGAGCAAAGACCACTTAGAAATTATAGTTGGTCCAGAACACAACCATGTGGTAGATATGTTAATTACATACAACACTGCTGCTTTTTAAGTGGTATAGTAACCTGAAGACTTCTGAGTGGAATTGGAGCTTCTGTGGTGTTTTATTATCTATAAAATCCTTTATGGTAAAATGATTATTTGTGGGAATCACTGATTCTGATGAACTTTACCCATCCAGTAAGATCTAGCTGGGTAGGCATACTCTAGGTCTCATTACTAAAGCTATAGTCCATACAGGACCCAGGAGATATTTTTTTTTTTCTGTTGCTGAAGCCTGCACTATTTGACAGGGTCCCCTTTGAGATTTGGATGTTTTCTGGGGAAAGTTCTGTTGATAGGAATTTTATTAAAATAATGTCCAAAAGATGGATACAATGTTTTAATCTGTGCAATTATCTTCCCTTAACATTCCCCAGATGATGTCAATCCTAGACAGTAAATTTTGTATAATTTATGTAAATTAGTATAGAATAATGACCACATTTTACCCCATTATCTGGGGAATCTGTAATCTATTCAAAGGAAATTGGGCAATATTATAATGTTGAAGTGCCCAACATGGCTTAAAAGTCCAATAGCTGCTTGTTAAATGCAGTTAAATCCATTAACTCTGAAGAATTGGAGGCTGAGAGAAGGAAAGATGGTGTAAAAGGGAGAGAGAAGACAGGGAGAAATGGAGACCACTGGTATCCATTTCTTTTCTCGTTCAGTTCCTCTCAGTCCTGAGCATTAGATCAGACATTTTATTATGTATGTTGCAAATAAAAAAAAGCAGGTGAAGTTTTGATTGCATCATCATGACACCATATTGACTTCTTTTACCATAACTTGTGGAGACCCCTGCAAATAAGGCCTTACTCATTTATATAGACTCCAACATAAATATTTCTTACATTTGTCTACACTTGCTCATCAGTGAACTCACAAAAGTCCCAAAGAACCATATGTGGAAAGAAGAGAGTTGTGTTCAAATATGAGCTGAGAGTTTTCAGGACCATTTGCTATGAAATGCATGTTTCTATTTTGATGATAGCTCAGTAGTTAAGGTTTCATCAAAGAGGACCTTTGCTTTTTATTCTTCCTCCTTTCTTCTCTTTGGCTTGGCAGTAATCAGGAATTACTTACAGACTGCAGTTTCTTAACCTTATTTCTACATAGTGCTAGATTTCATGAAACAGCTAGTCAAGCTGTTCTGCACATTACTAATCTGTACACTTATCAGATATGGGGTCCTTGGTGCTCTCTGAGCTTCCTTGTTTTCTTGCAGACGTTTCATTACCCTAACTAGGTAACATCATCAGTGCTAGTGTCTAGCATCAGTCTAGCACTGATGATGTTACCTAGTTTGGGTAATGAACCCTCTGCAAGAAAACAAGCTAGCTCAGAGAGCACCAAGGACCCCTCATTTCAACCCTGAGCTAAAAATATTCTCCTTCATTGGTACTTATTAGATGGTTTCACCTGCTTCACACTTTCCCTCCCAACACATACTTTCACTCACATATCTGAAATTAATATTCATAGCAAAATCGAATTCATCAAATCTTACCATTATGAAAGGCATTCTGTTCATTAGTCCCCCGGGTAACTGAGCATACAGATTTAATAGATTTCTCTCTAGTCTCTCCATTTCTTCTCAAACATGGGTGGGATACAACCTTCATTTTTTGGATATTTTTTAAAGTATATTTGGTTTGGTCCTCTACTTTTGGATAAATGCCCAGTGTTTCTCATCCCCTTTAGGTTTATAATTTTTCTTTTCTGCAGCATATGTCAGATTGATTCTGCCTCTGCCCCCAGCCTACCTCCAGATTCATAATTTGTTTTTCCAGTGGAAAATAGCTGCCCACCTATATACATGAGAGAACTGGATTTTTATGGATGTTTGCCAGTTGAAACTGCTTTATGGCAGCCAGCACTCCTCAGTTCAGTAATAAATGCAAAACCTCACTGCAATGACTCTCCAAGGGAACCATTGTTTTCCTTTCTATTCTAGGCATGCCAGAAGACTGTCTCCCCTCACCTCCATCCAGGATGGACAGTTGAGTAGGAATTTTTTAAAAAAAACATTCACTGTGGAGATGAAGGTATTGAGATGGAAGCACCCGGGGAAAATAGATAGATAAAAGAAGGTTGCAGAAGGACCAAGAGATGTAAAAGCTAGCTGGATCAAGAAAGAAGGAAGGAAAGGACAAGCTTTGCATCCAAATGCAAGCATGTGAGTTTCATAAAAGCTTGTCAATGTGAATAAATATACATGAATGTTTTCACATGAATAGAAAGTAGTGCATTTATAAACTATGTTTAATTCCACAAAATCCAGGAAAGAGTCAGAAGACCCATCAAAGTGGTAGTGTATGCAACAGCCCATCATTCTATAATGGAAAAATAATCATAGAAACATAGAAAAAAGGGATAGTAGGCAGAGTCTGGGCTTTTCTTTTACTGACAGAACTGCTCTTCTAGGAAGCAATTCCTTCTTCAGCATGCTCTTTTCTTGTGACCCACACTAGATGTTCAGGGTATCCTCTGGAGCAAGTTTAGGAGACCTACAGGCTGAATTTATCCATCTTGTCCAGCACTACATGGTCTGACTGACAGCAGCTCTGTTTTTTTAAAATTACGTTTCAACAAAAGATAAAATACAAAAAAGCAAAAAGAAGGGGATAGGAAAAAGAAAAGTTAAAGAAAAAGCAAAATCAGGAATGCAAAAGGAGGGGAAAAGAAGAAGAAAAGGAAAGGGGAAAAAAAGAATAACTTTCAACTTTCTTTGGTACAGATATAGATTATAAAATACATTGACCTCTTACTCTAAAATCAACAATAATATAAAATATTTCCATAATCATAAACAGTTCTAATAGTGAAATACCAAAATTAAATTTTCATTTCACTTCTTTTTAGCAAGAAGTCCAACAGCAGTTTCCAAGTAGAAACAGAATTAGACCAAGTCTTTCCTTTAATCAGAGGAGTCAGTTTCGCCATTTAACTAATTCCATTAGCTTCATTGTCTATTCTTCCATTGTAAATCCTTCCATCTCTGTGCATACAAGTCTCACTGCTTTTGTAGTGTATAGAAACAAAATCCCATATTTTCTTTCAATCTGCTTATCCATCAAACCTAGAAAGAAAACCTCTGGTTTCAATTGCATGTTTATCTTAAGAATTCTCTGGATTACGATACATATATGATCCCACTATTTCTTAGCTTTGTTACATCTCCACCAAAGATCATCGGAAATATCTTCACAATGATTGCATTTCCAACATATATTTGATACTCCCTCATACATCTTTGACAATTTATCAGATGTTAAATATCAATGGTATATCATAAAAATTCTCTTTGAAATTATAATTCAATATAAATTTCAAACCTTTGGCCCACATGTTCTTTCATTGATCAAGCATTGATCAAGCATTGATCAAGCATTGATCATTGTCCCAAAAAAATTGCCCATTTGATGTTCATCTTCATTATCAGTAAAGTTTATATATTTTAACAATAAGAGGTTCATCATTAGTACACAAGTCCAGTTCAAAGTCAGTTTTCTCATTTGATAAAATAATTGTAATCTTTTTATCTACTTTAAGCCTTTCTATTAACTGAACATGAGCAAATCATTGGCAGGTATGACCTTCCATTTCCAACTCTTCGCTTGATTTCAGTTTAGGTTCTCCTTCAAAAAAAAAGTCAATAAATCAGCATAAGTTGACCAAATTTGTATAAGTATCATTTCTCTTCTTTAAAAAATGCTTCCTGGGGTGATAACCATAAAGAAAATTTTGAAGTCCATAAGTCTCAAAGTTGCCAAGGTTGAAGACCCCTGTAGTAGACTATTATATATACCTTGGCCAATGGATCTCAATGGAAGGTGATACAATAAAGGAAATTGAATGGCTTGTTAAATGTGTTTGGCAGGCATTCGGCAAGCTAAACATAATTTTCAAGAACCACCCCCTATGCCTGAAAAGTTGTCAATCAGTGTGTGCTACCTGTTCTAACATATGCCAGCAAAACATGGACACTAACCTCACAGTTGACTGAAAAGCTATGAGTGGTGCAAAGAGCCATGGAAAGATACATGCTCAGCATCACAAGACAAGATAGAAACACCCACACATGGATTAGAGAACAAATGAAAGTATCCGATATCATCAAGAGAGTAAAAGAATTGAAATGGAAATGGGCTGGTCACGTAGCAAGAAGAACTGATAGCAGGTGGACCAAGGCAGTCATAGAATGGACCCCCCTTGATAAAAAGCTTCCATGAAAGAGATCTAAAACAAGATGGATCAACAACACCAGCAAGTATTGCAGGCCCAATAGGCAAAAGAAAATTCAGGACCATATTGGTTGGAAACATGCAGAAGAGCGGATAGACAATGGTTAGAATGATGATGGTCGTGATGATACACTAATATAATTATTCCAAAACATCATACAATTCATATTAGACAGTGCGGTCCCCAGATATTTAACCTTTTTCTCAATTTAAAGTCTTTTTCATCAGGGTATATTGAACTTGTATATTCATATTATTAACCAACGTATTTGAGATTTTTGTTTGTTTATTTTTAAAGCTGGCTAATGCACCAAAATCCTTTAATTTCTTCATTAAGTGTTCAGTCCTATTCTGAAGTTCTTGTAAAATCAAAATTAAATCATCAGCGAAAGCCCTCAATTTATCTTGTTACTGTTGTTTACAGAGCCACACCAATCAGCATATTGTAGCAGTAGACAGCGGAAAGAAAAACATTCCCACAATCAGGAATGATAAAATCCAATATCAGAAATGCAGATTTGCCAAAAGATAAAGTTTATTCATACAAAGAAAATGCTCATTTGTTAAAACATCAACCAATAATCTAAGCATTCGTCTCCTGCTAGTTAGACAACTCACAGTATCTACATCAGCTTTTTAAAATAGTAATCCCTAAAATACTGAAAATCTCCAAAAGAAAGTACAAATGTGTATCTGAAGAAAGCCTCTTTTAGGGTAAAAGAGTAATAAGTTATAATAAAGTGTTTTAGAAATTGGGATGGGAGGTCAGTTCTAATGTCCATTTTTCTCCAGCTAGACCACAACTTCAAACTTGCTGTAAACTCCTACTCCCAGCCAATCAACTCACCAACTGATTGCAGAAACCTTATTTCATGATCCTCTGACAAGGAGCAGCTATCCAGAGGACAAGTGGGTCATTTCTGAAATTCACCTTCAGTCCAGAGAATTTTTTTGGACTACCAAATCAGCGGTGATAGGAGCTCTTAAGCCACCATGTCCCCCACCCGAAGTCTAACCGACAGCAGCTCTTTTGCTAACTGGAAACAGCACCCCCTCACACACACCTAAAACATTTTAAGATGCAAAGGAATACATACAAAATACGTGTCCTGCCTCTGAGCTATATTTTCTCTGCTGCATGATAATATTAATGAATATAAATAATGTATTTCAGTAAAAAAAAATAGCATAACTGCTGCCCTTTGAGAGTTATAATTTTCAGCTGTGTGTGGTTGTTTGCTGATGTATTTCTGATCTGAAATAGCCATGGGGTTATAGATTTGGCAGGAAAGCACATTGCTGAGATGAGATTGGGTATGCATATGCATAACAGACAGAGGACATAAGGTACCAGCGCACTACTTTTCAGATGGTTTGCATAGTTGAAATGCTGAGAATGTAAATGAAATTTGGAACAAGAGTGTTAACTCTAGGGAACATCACCACTCTGTTTCATCTCAATGACAGTTTCTAGTATGAGTAGGGATGAATATTATTACTCATTTGAATTCTCACATCACTTATCTCCTGCTGTTAGGGGCACAGCAACATTTTCTGCTTGGTCCATCCCCAGTCCAGGCTACTCAGCACTTCTCAAGTGTAGGAATATGTAGTTGACATCCTCTCCTCCCATTCCCAGCCCATCGCAAATGCCAGTGTTTTCCAGCTTTGATTCAGAGGTACTGTTTTCTGACCTGACCAGTCTTAAAAAGGTCTCTGGCACTTCTTTTTATTCTTGTAGAGGTCCCAGATGGTTGCAATGCCTGGCATAACATTCCTTTCCTGTGGCTGTTAGGCTGCTGTGTTGTCTGCTAGTCGGCAGTTACACTAAATATGGAGATTCTGTCATCCAGGTCATAGTTATCCCAAAGATGCTTTTTCACAAGGTAACTGGACTTTCTTGTTTTTCTTTGAAGATTTTCACTTCTCACCCAAGAAATTTCTTCAGCTCTGACTGGATGGTGGGAATGGAAAGATTTATACTCCTGCAGACAGCTGTTCGTTTGCATTCTTTTAGCCAGTCAAGTCGTTAAAGCTACCTGGAGGCTTATCTGTGTCTTCAGGGTTACCTGAGTAATGCAAATGGGTGTGGAGCCTTCTTGGAACTGTTGAAAGGACTGTGTTATAGACTGGAGATAGATGATGTTGGATCCCTCCCCCTCTGTTGAGAGAGGGCTGTTCAGTTTTGACATAGATAGCCTGTTTGACCCCTTTTTCAAACCAGGAGTCCTCTGTGTCCAAAATGTGGACTTTGCTGTCTTTGAAAGAGTGACCTTTGTCTTTTAAATGCAGATGGACTGCTGACTCTTGTCCTGATGGGTTTGTTCTCCTATGTTGTGCCATACATTTATGAAGTTGTTGCTTCGTTTCCCCAATGTACACATCTGCACATGGCTCACTGCATTGTACTGCATATACCACTTGGCTCAGTTTGTGTCTGGGTTTTATCCTTGGAGTGGACAAGCTTCTGCCTTAATGTATTCTTAGGTTTGAAGTGTGCACGTATGTTGTGTTGGTTGAAGATCCTCCTGAGCTTTTCCGATATTCCTGCAATGTATGGAATGACTACGTTGCTTCGTTTATTGTTTTCTTTATCTGTTATGGAGGAGCTCCTGCTAGGTCTTTTTTGAGATTTGATGAAGGCCCACTTGGGATAGCCACAAGTTCTGAGGGGTTCTTTGATGTGTTTTAGTTCTTTTTCTTTTCCATCTTTGCTGGTAGGCAAAGCTCTGTGGTGTAAGGTTCTGATAATTCCCATGTTGTGCTCCAGTGGGTAGTGTGAATCAAAATGTAAATATTGATCCGTGGGGGGGGGGGGTTTTCTGTAAATTTCAATGTTAAGACTTCTGTCTTCCTTAATGTATACAGCACAGTCCAGGAAGGCTAGACTATTTTCCTTAACATCTTCACATGTGAATTTGATGTATCTGTCCACCGAGTTGCTATGTTTGGTGAATGCTTCCAATTCCTGTGTTTTGATCTTGACCCAAATATTGTCCACATACCTATACCAGTGAGTGGGTGGAATTACTTGGAAGGAGCTTAGGCCTTTGGTTTCTACCTCTTCCATGTAGAGATTGGTCACAATGGGGGACACAGGTGAGCCCATGGCACAGTCATGTTTTTGTCCATAGAAACCTTCACTGTATTGAAAATAGGTAGTGGTCAGGCAGAGGTCCTGCCTGCAGTTACACTAGTTGTGTTCATTTTGTTTCGTTTTAAATAATCTTGCAATTGGTCTAACAATGGCCTGTTAATTCAAATATTATCCTCAACCTTAGAAACGCCAGCCAATGTTTTTGGGTTCTATTCAGGCTGGATGAAGCATGTTCCTTTTACTTTCCCAGTTCTGGCTCACAGTAGTGTATTGCAAATCTCCTTTTATTTACTTATTTTTAACATCTTTAAATGGCATTGTGGGAATATTGATTCCATGAAGTTGAACTATAAGTTCCTTCTTGTTAGAAATTTTCTATTGACCTACACAGGAGGATAGGAATGAAACATCAACCTCTTCTCTGTTGGTTTGATTATTGTAACATCAGAGCTATGGGGGTAACACAGGGATGAGAAATAGAAAGGATCAGCATTAATGTAAAAGGAGATTAAGGGAGGGCATGGAAGCATCCATGTGTGGAAACATCTGGGAAAACCAAGAAAGGGCACTTGGACTATTGAAAAAGGAACAGTCCCTTAAAGGAAAAGCCAGACTCCATGCAGGGGTCAGCCAGCACACATGGGAAGGGCAAAAATCAGAGAATGATCAATCAGGTCTTGTAGTGGCCATAGTCCAGGCTGAGTACCAGCTTGACCCCATTGCTGTATGCTGGCTGGGGAATTCTGGGAGTTGAAGTCCATACATCTTAAAGTTGCTAAGGCTAAGAAACATTGGCATAGCTCTGGGAAGGCGTGGAAAAACTGGAGCGCATGAAATGCCAATGAGTAACATGGGCAGACAGATCAGTTGTAAGGTCATCCTAGAAGGTCCAGCAAGCATATATATTCAATCTTTTGATTTGAGTGGGGTGAAGGAATGCCTATCCCATGTGGCCTAGCCACATAAATAAATCTTATTTGAAACATATGCATACACATGCATGCATCACACAATCTATTTCTGTAGTACTGAATGAATGATAGCTCAAAGGACTGATCCTGGCCAAATTGTGCACATGCTGTACTTATAATGAACATTATCAGAGGGACTACAACAGGAACCACAGTGGCCTCTGAGAACAAATACTCATTCAATTTTTGCATTCTTTATTAGCATTTATTCTGTTTATCTTTTGATGGTTTTAAATGCCACAGTGGCTAAAACTGCAGACAGGCAGGGGAAGTGCCCCCCTCCCCTTCCCAGCACAGAATTGTATATTATTGTTCTCTGCCTTTGGCTGCATCCCTGCTGCTGCAGAAGGCTTTTTCAATCAAGAGTACAGGCTATAAATATGCATGCGTGTAATTCTTACTGAAAGCCACCACTGTCAGAACTGGCGTGTGTCATTCTTTTGGCATTCACTCTGCAATTACAATGTTTCCTACAATTTCATAATAGACTCCTGTGACTCAGTGGCGAATGAGAAAGAGAAAGAAGAAGGGAGGGGTAAATTAAAAAGTGGGAGGGCATTACTTCTCTAAGACGAAAATGTATGCCAGTATTTGCATGGCTATATAGCCTACTTTCCAGAACACAATCGTTTTCTTGAGTCCTCTATTCAAAGGCTCTGTCTAGTCTATCCAGTCTGCTGATATAGAACAAGAGGAAGGAAATTACTACTTGGCTAAAAGTCTAAAGTAATGGGTCATCTAGTCTCTGATTTCTCCATATGTCATATTACCTTTTGATTTAAACTGTAGGAATTACTTCTGAACTTACCTCTCTCTCTCTCTCTCTCTCTCTCTCTCTCTCTCTCTCTCTCTCTCTCTCTCTCTCTCTCTCTCTCTGTGTGTGTGTGTGTGTAGAGCCCACTCAGATAATAAGTGTTTTCTAAGTAGTTCATATTAATTAAAAGTGAGACTAGCTTTTAACTCAAATGGAGTATGTAAAAATGCAGCCAATTCTATTCAATATGCTGGCTATTATTTTCTGAACCATCATCAGCCAATTGCAGTTTCCAAAGACAACTCAGTGTTCAGCATATTCTTAAAATAACTGGTCAACCCCATCAAAACGTTAGATAAATAGATGTGTCCCTTCCACAATATGTATGGAAATTGCTAGCCAATATTCTATACAATCCATCGGACTGCACTGAATAGTTCTAATTTTTACTTCAAAATTAGTATTTGAATTATTGATAGAGAATGGGACGCTCTCCCTTCCCCAAAGCATTCCTATTTTCACAGCTTAGAGGTCATGCATGACCCTGTTTCATTAAATATACATTTCAATAATGCTACTAAAACTGGGTGGCAAAATAATGAGAATTGGAAATATTGTTTCTTATCGTATTGAAGACTATTGCATATTTAAGTTTCAAAAATGGATTAAACATTAATGTAAGATTTATTACCACCTGCAAAGCCTTAAAAACAGGGTTTTTTTTTTTTAAAAAAGGCTATAGTTCTTTTCATTTGCACAATGCACCTCTACAAGTTTCTGCAACATCAATCAATGCCATTTTGATGCCATTCTTTTCTTTTCTTTTTTCTTTTGCTCTATCTTTAGCATGATTTGCCTACAGCACTAGTCAGATTGGTCATGGGATTTGTCCTTTGTGATGTCATAAATGCATGTCCAGCACAGTGACATCATCAGTGAATTCATGCACTAAGACTTTGCTAGATAGCATGATAACATAGAAGGAGAAAAACAAAAAGAAGGGAAATGAAATTGCAAAAAGCAATAGCTGAGAGAACAAAAAATATGAAGCAAAACAGCACAATAATATGTTTCAACAATCCATCACTGCAGAAACAAAAAAAGAAGTTAATCCAAACAAGATGATGATGTAATGCTAATATAAATTGAAACTAGATAAATAATGTTTTTGTTTATGATGATCCAAAATCATCTCTACTGAATTCATAGTAATTGATTTGTGTTGATTTTAGCTAGTAAAAGCTTCAGAGACCTAAAATAACCATCACTCTACAAAGCATTTCTATTATAAATGGGCAATAAACGTTAGCAGCAACCAAGCAGAAAGAGAAGACACAATGCATAAATTCCTGTTAATCCAAAGGATAGCTTATATATCGTCTGACTTAGAATGGGTTCCAGCTGTTGATTCTTTATGTTCCTTCTCAAGCTCATTTCCAATTAATTAGGCATATTTTTTTTCTGAAAAAATAAGTGATGAATCCAGCAGTTCCAGAAGGTTCCACTTCCGACTGCCATTGAGATTTCTTGGGGTCTGGTTCATTCTTTTCACTGCACACAGAGGTTTGTGGCATTTCGCAGCAGGCTGCGGAATCTGGCTTCTTTCCTGCTAAGCTTTCCCACTGGCATTTTATTTCTGATCCTTTTATTGTTCGTTTGTTCCCACTCTCGTTTGCTCAATGGTGACCCCCCTGGAACCAATAATAGCATGTTTCAAATGCCTGATTAAAACACTGCAGTGGAGTAAATCAATAAGCATTGGAGGCTGAGAACATAATAAGTATAATAACCACCATTAGGGTAACGAGTTGGGAAAGTGAGAGCGAGGCTCGTAATATTATAATTATATTAATCTGCTTCGATCAGTTTCCACCTCAGAGATTTGTCTGCTCTCCCTCCCCTTGGAAAGAAAAGAAACACAAAGAACTTGACATATAGATAGATAAAACAAGAATTGGTTTGTCTCCTATTAAATCCAGGGATGCAGAGAGAGAGAGAGAGAGAGAGAGAGAGAGAGAGAGAGAGAGAGAGAGAGAGAGAATCATATTGTGGAATCACATCCAATCCTCAGGCAGCCCAAGCCACATCATCAGTAAATACTCTAGAATGCAGAATGCTTTCACACATAGTACACCCACACAGCCAAATAAATATGCACCTAAGACAGAAGCATGCAGCTAAACACTCCCACAGGAAACATATGGAAATGTGCACACCAAATGCCATCTAAGGCTATTAAACAAAGTCTTTGGAGAATAACTACTAATTTATGAAGTTGGGAAATGGATTGGGTAAGGCATAAGCACGGACCCCTAGACACAGTGGTGGGATTCAGCTGGTTCGCACCACTTCGGCAGAACTGGTAGCTAATTTTTTACTACCCAGGCCCAGAATGGATTTCCGGAAGCGGCATCCACACAGAGAACCGGTTGTTCACATATTTGAATCCCATCACTGCCTAGACACAACACAGCACCCCAACCAGTATGCTAACAAATAAGGGATGTAGCAAACCTAGATATTTGCCTGAAATATTTGTCAGGGCATGCTATACTTTAAACCACTTAGATCTATTTGTGCTTGGCACAAAAAGAAATGACTTTATTCTCATTCATCTTTTTACTTTGCAAGCATGCAGACCTTAATTTAATGTCCTGCTGTGAGTAAAGGATCCCCATGATCTGCAGTGAAAGGCAATGCATGATGGAATTTGATCAAAATCAAATCAGATCAAATCAGATGAATGTATGAGGCTTTCCAAAGAAAGTACTTGAAGAATGGACATCGGGTTTTCTTTATTGGAAGCATAAAAAAAATATGAGGCTTCGTTGACCCATATGACATTGTCATGTGATTAACTGATATCTTTTTGGAATGGTATTTTAATGTACTCTGTATAAGTAGATTTATGGGGAAATGTCTGAATGCTGAAGATGTTAATGTGATGTTGAATTATACAACAAAGCTTTGGAATCTGTTTATCAGGAATTGCAGTTGTGTCAAGCATGATGAGGGGAGCTAAAGAGCCATACAGATGTTGCATGACTTATCACAACTGGTATCAGAATTTCCATTGCTAGTCAAAGCAATTTTTAAATAGGTCATGCCTAGTTTTATGACCTTGTTAACAACGATTGTTAAGCAAATCATTGCAATTGTTAAATGAATTGTGCTGTTGTTAAGCAAATCTGGCTTCTCCCATTGGTTTTGCTTGTTGGACATCGATTGGGAAGGTTATAAATGGAGATCACAGGACCCTGGAATGTTGCAACCATTATAAATACATGCTAGTTGCCAAACAACCAAATTTTGATCATGTGATTATGGGGATACAGCAATGGTCATACATGTGTGAGGACTGGTCATATGTCACTTTTTTCAGTGCCATTGTAACTTTGGTCACTAAATGAATGCTTGTAAGTCAAGGACTACCTGTATTAAGAAACTGGAAAAGTGATATTATTTCAGATACTAAAGAATGTTTTTTGGAAATGAGTGATGATCTCTCTTAGAAAATATTACTATTTTACTAGTCAAAAAATAAAGCAATATGTGCTATCTGGGCAGAGAATTCATGATATTTTACAATATTTTCTATTTATTATATTATGGTACTATACAGTATTTATTAGTAGACCAGTGACTATTGATAAGACTACTGATAAGAAATATTTTCTAATCTTTGGTTTCCATTTTTTTTAACTTTAAGGACTGCTTTGTTTAATTGTTTGTTTTGCTTAGAGCATTTGTGTATTTTGTTAATATTTTGTAATTTGAAAAGTAGCAAACATTTTAAAAAAATTAACCATGTCAGACTCTGTTTAGCTTTTAAGCCCAGGCAAGACTGGTAGATACTCCCACCCGCAGAGACACAATTCTGTAACTTAATCCTAGGGCAACAAAAACAAGCTTGGTTCTCTTTATATGAGAAATCTTCAGGTAATTCAATCAGAATAGAGCTGGAAGGGACCTTGGAGGTCTTTTAGTCCAATCCCTGTCCAAGCAGGAGAGCTGTACTATTTCAGATTGGTGACTGTCCAGTCTTTTCTTAAAAATCTCCAGTGATGGAGCGCCCACAATTTCTGAAGCAAGCTGTTCCACTGGTTAATTGTCCTCACTGTTAGGAACTTTCTCCTTAATTCCAGGTTGCTTCTCTCCTTGATTAGTTTCCATCCATTGTTTCTTATCTTGCCCTCTGGTGCTTTGGAAAATAAGTTGACTCTCTCTTCTTTGTGGCAACCCCTCAAATACTGGAATAGTGCTATCATGTCACCCGTAATCCTTCTTTTCTCTAGACTGCCCATACCCAATTCTTGCAACCATTCTTCATATGTTTTTGTCTCCAGGCCCTTAATAGTCTTAGTTGCTCTTCTTTGTACTTTTTCCAAAGTCTCAACATCTTTTTTGTAGTATGGTAACCAAAACTAGATGCAATATTCCAGGTGTGGTCTTACTAAGGCTTTATAAAGCAGTAGTAATACTTCACGTGATTTTGATTCTACTGTATGCCTCTGTTTATACAACCAAGGATTGTATTAGCTTTTTTAGCTTCTGCTGCACACTGTTGGTTCATCTTTAAGTGATTGTCTACTTAGGACTCTTAAAGTCCCTCTCACAGTTACTCTTTTTGAGCCAGGTTTTGCCTAATCTGTACTTGTACCCTTGGTTTTTCCTGCCTAGATGTAAAACCTTGTTTTTCTCCACATTCAATTTCATGTTATTGGATAGGGCCCATTGTTCAAGTCTGTGAAGATCTTTTTGGATCCTGAACTTGTCTTCTGGGGTGTTGGCTCTTCCTGCCATCTTAGTGTCATCTGCAAATTTGATGAGTTCCCCTTCTATTCCCTCATCTAAGTCATTTATGAATATATTGATGAGTTCGGGGCCTATGACGGAACCTTGTGGTACCCCACTGCTTCCTTTCTTCCATGTAAGGACGACTTGTTGAGTAGTTTGTCAGCCAGTTACAAATGCATCTGGTGGTGATGCTATCTATCCCACATTTTTCTAGCTTACCAAGAAGTAGTTTGTGGTCTACTTTGTCAAATGCTTTGCTAAAGTCTAAATATACTATGTCCACAGCATTTTGCTGGTCTACTAATTTAGTCACCTCATCAAAGAATGAAATAAGATTAGTTTGGCATGATCTGTTTTTAACAAACCCATGCTGGCTACTAGTTATAATTTTATTTGTTTCTAGATGTTCACAGATCTGTTTTTTTAATTATTTTTTTCAGTATCTTCCCAGGTATTGATGTTAGGCTGATTGGTCTGTAGTTTCCTGGGTCTGTTTTTTCCCTTTTTTGAAGATGGGAACCACATCAGCTCTTTCCAATCCTCTGGTAGTTTCCTGATGCTCCAGTATTTTTTAAAGATATGGTACTGTACAATGGTTCTGAGATAACATCTGCCAGCTCCTTCAGAACTCTGGGATGTAATCTATCAGGCCCCGTGATTTATATTCATATAAATAGGTGTTCTCTAACCATTTGCTTGCTTATTTTAATTTTTATTTCTAGTCTGTCTTTTACAGTTATGTGTTTGGTAGGTTGGATTATAATTTCTTTTTGTGTGAAGATTGATGCAAAGAATGAGTTAATGCTTTCTCTCTACTGCCTGTTACTTCCTTGCCATATTCTCTCTTTAGTGGACCAACTGTTTCCTTGACTGTTTTCTTGTTATTAATGTGTTGAAAAAAACTTTTTTTTAATTATCTTTGACTTTTGCTGCAAGTCTTTGTTCATTCTGAGCTTTTGCTTTCCTGACTTCATCTTTGCAGATTCGAGCTATCTGCTGATATTCTGCCTTACTTATGTGTCCCTCTTTCCATTTTTTTGTACTTATCCTTTTTGTCTTTCAGTTTATCAAAGAGGTCTTTGTGCAGCCATGCTTGTTTCTACTTGGATTTCTTGTTTTTATTTTTCAGTGGTATTGTGTTGGACTGGGCTTTTATGATATTTTTCAAAGTTTCCCATGCTTCTTGACTTGTTTTCTCCTTTAGCATTTTTATTCATAAAATTTTTCTTAAGCTCTCTCTGAGTTTGTTAAAATCAGCTCTTTTAAAGTTTAAGACACTGGTTGGATTATATTCTATTGCTTGTGTTTGCATTATGTTGAATTTCAATATGATGTGGTCACTCTCACCCAAGGTTCCAGCAATTTCAACTCCCTCTATCACTTCTTCTTTATTAGTAAAAATTAGGTCCAGTATAGCTTTTCCTCTAGTTCCCTCCTCTACCTTTTGGATGACAAAGTTGTCAGCTAAGTTGGTTAGGAATCTGTTCGATCTCCCACTTGCTGCAGAGTTTGTCTCCCAATTGATATCAGGGTAGTTAAAGTTTCCCATTACTACTGTGGTATGTTTCATACATATATTTGTTAATTGATTAGCAAAGAGTTCATCTATTTCTTCTTCTTGGTTGGGTGGCCTGTAGTATATGGCTATAGCAATGTCATTTCCCCCCCTCCTTTTATATTGACCCCCATATGAATTCCAGGAGGATTTCATCCTTAGTTTTGTGTATTTCCGTAGAGATGTAGTGATCTTTTATATATAATGCAACTCTACCTCCTCTTTTATTAGGTCTGTTTCTTTTGAATAGTTTGTATCCTTCCATCAGTACATTCCACTCATGAGTTTCATCCCACCAAGTTTCAGTAATGGCATCTATAGTATATCATATCTGCCTTCATGTACTAATGCTTAAATTTCACCCTGTTTGTTCCCTAAATATTGAGCGTTAGTGTATAGGCATTTGAGTCCTTTAGATATGTTTCTTATATCTCCTATGTTGTAACTGGGAATTCCGTTCTTGCCATTACTCTCTACTTCATTAAGTTTTTCTTTTTTATTTCGTCTTCCTCTTTACTCCCTGCCTCCTTATGTGATTGATTATCTAGTGGTTTTTGCTTGGAATTAGGTTCTAGAGGTCATGAAGATTGCCCCCCCTTCCCCTTCAATTTTAATTTAAACAGATGCTGTTGTATCTGGTCTTAGCAATATGGGGCAAATTTGCCTTACTTTACAGATGATACATAGTCCTTTCGTGAAGGGCTGTCCATCTTTAATTGAAGACATTCTATACATGAAGAGTACTCCACTACCAGTTGCTTTGAAAATGGGGAACTATAAGAAGGGAAAATAAGGGCTTGGAGTTTATATAAAGTAGTTTATCAGCAATTCATACATTAGCACACTGATGAGGCAAACAGATCACCGATTATATTTGGAAAAGCAGCTTTCCTCTGTTTCATGAACTGCAGAAAAGGTAGTAACAGATCCTGAGATGTCTCTTTCATATCTGTGTCGCCCACTTATCCATATCTCAATACAGTAACAGCAGCTATAGCAACACAGAGGTGAGTGGGGGAAACTGAGCTGCTTAGTGATAATTACATCAAATGATCAATTAAGAGTCACCCCACACCTCTGAGCAACTTAGTTCATACTGGAAGAAGATCAATCGAGAATTCCAGGCATTGTTTTTTTTTACTATTTATGTTTATGTATTCATAGGCTGAGCATAGAGAGCAGGTAAGTTCACTACTCCCACTCCAGATCTCTAAGAACAGCCAGTAACCTTGATGTTCACAGAACCCACACTCCTTGGTGTGCAAATTGGAGCCTCACTCTAATCAATGTTCTTATTCAGAATGTTATCAAAATTATTCTATATAAGGAAGAAATTGCTAAACCATCACTTGGTTATTAACACTCTTTTGCCATGTCCAGGCAACATCTTGAAGCAACAGGTACTGAAGCTACTGAAAGCATCTCTCATAAAAACTACAGAGAAAACCCATAACAAAATTCCTCATATAGTAGGCCAATGCCCAGCAGTATTCCTTCAAAACTGGTCTTTAGTTGCATTGACCAGTTAATGACAAGTGTTTGTTATCAACCATAAGCTTATGTGAACAGGCCTGGTAGCCCATTAGGGATATGTATCTTTGTCTAAGCTGCTATCAGAAGTGTATCTCTCTTCAACTTCAGAAGTTTGTTGAGATGAATAGCTATACAAATTCAGTAAGTAAATAATAAATAAATAAAGCTGTAGTATTATCCAATTCTCTTTATGGAGTGGGAATTTGGGATTAGGAAGGAATATCTTCTTCTCATCCACTTTCCATTGCCAGTACTACATAATACAAAGCAGTTGCTTACTTCAAACCTAATTATTAAGACTTATTAAGAGTTCTAATTAAGATGGGTGAAATCACAGGCCTATCTAGTCAACCAAAAGCAGGACTTCAATGCAAACGGTACCTTCCCACATATAGTCCCCAGAAATGCAGACAAGTAGTACCTCTAAAACTAAATTATGTAAAGTAAGTAGACATTGAAAGTCTTTTAAAGTGTCAGTCACTAAAACTTTGGGCTTCTGTCCTCCTTTCAGGCTACAATCTGCTACCTGACTTTGGGGTCTTCAGAACTTTTTCTTTCTCAAAATACCTTGTTAGTACATAGTATCTCATCAAGAATTTCTTTTTTATTAATGCCAGTACAGTATTTTTCTTTCTCTCTCTTTCTTTTAGTTCACATGAATCTTGTCCCCTGTGACTAAGGAATCCCAAAGTAGTGTGAATCGGTCCCTTATTTCCAGATGGTTTCCATTTTACTTGCAACTTGAGAAGAACTCAACTAAATAAATCATTCACTATTAAAAGGAATAAGTGGGATCTACAACAAAAGTTTACAGCGTGTTCTCCTGAGTATTTCTTTTTATTGTAGTGGACAGCCATATATTTTTCTAGGGTACCCCATTCTGTTTCATTCCTCTCTAACCAGGGGATTTGAAGGGGAGGAGTCAAAAAAAGTCAAGATGGCGCTTACAACCATGCAATCACAACAAATCTACAAAGGGTGGGACTTTGATCACATTCTTGTGGTCATCATCTTGATTTCTCTTTGACCATTCCACAGACAATCCTATCCCCAAATTTCTAATTTTCTTTTTGACCTAACTTTTGGCATTTTGTATTCTGAGGCTACTAAATGTTCAATAATTAGGCTTTTATTTTTGGCAAACTTCTTGTACTACTGGGCTTTTAGAAATTATTTCCTCTCTTTTTTTTTATGTGGCCTTGTTTGCTGTTGTGTGTTAAAGGGAGTGATTAATGTTTAAGTTTATTTTTCAGATTTTGTTTTGAAACCAAAATAAATAGGAAACAAATTAATGGCTTTTAGAAAAGTAAAAGATAATTAATTGTTTTAATCATCAGAGTTTTCCTACTTTCAGTCTTTGGGGAGAGAGTTCAACTATTCAAATGAATAAACATAATTGTGTTTATGCAACCTATTCATTCATCAGAAAACAATCTTTGCATGAAATATATTATTCCAATCCACATCTATGCCTCCCTTTCAAATGACAGCTTTTCCCAAAATTCCCTCCAAGGAAATGTATGGTAAATCCTAACAGATTTTATATACCTTGAGGCTACCTTTGGAAGAAGGGAGAAAATGATTTTTTACTATCAGACACTAAAGGACAATTTAAGCCTGTCTCATGCATGGCAATAAGATGAAGGCAAGCAACATGGGGATAGCAAGCATTTTGGAGGAGGGGGGGAATGTTTGTGCCACACTCAGGTACAAGTAGAGAATTATCTATAGTTTGAATTGCTAATGTTGGTTCTGTAGGGTAACTAAATTGCTTTGGGCTTGCTAGCTGATCATTTTCTCTATCCCGAGTTTGACATTAAAGCATTACTCATCCACCCCTGGAAATATATTAGATCAATCTTCAATACAGCAAATGCAAGAGTCAGACCATTTTGATGAACTCAGAAGAAAATCTTTTTCCCTTCCTGAATTTAATACACACCAAGGACATTGAAGCTCAGAAGAATGAAGGGCGTTGTACAGAAAATGGGGGAATTCTGCCCTACAGATCAAATTTTAAAGATAGATTGTTTTCAGGATTATGGAGGAAAGGATGTAGATAACACAAGTAGCTACCCAAGAAAAAAATAAAATCAATACTTAATTCTGGCTGCATTGATTTGTGGTTTACATACTCTGTCTATTCACTTTGTTTTGAGGGGATTTTATGCCCTAAGATTTGCAAGGTCTGGTTTATGGAGCATTAGGCAATCTCTATTAAATGACAACAAGTGCACTGAAAGTAGCAAAATATAGAACCTTTCCTTAAATAAAATGTGGATTGAAAAAGGAGCACATTAGATGAAAGGGATTTTACCTCTTGCAAATATAAACATGTCTCTCCTATTCACACACACACACACACACAGAGAGAGAGAGAGAGACAGGGCTTGTGCTCTATTTACTTTCCTGCTTTTGCCAGAGAATATTTCATTTGGTGGCCTTCTTTCCATCTTATTGCAAAATAAGCCCTCTGAGAAGAATTATATATTGCTTCAGTGGTGGAATTCAGCCAGTTTGCACCACTTCAGCAGAACTGGTAGCTAATTTTTTGTTGCCCAGGCCCAGAATGGACTTCCGGAAGCAGCATCCACACAGAGAACCGGTTGTTCACATATTTGAATCCCACCACTGTATTGTTTGTATCCTTTCTCCCAGAATCAGTGAGCGGTTTTAGTGCTGTGCTCTTTCAGAACAAACCCCAAATCTGATAGTATGGAGAGAAGTTGATAAATCTTTGCATGAGAGACTGCGAGGGATAGTGTGTGTTTCTCTGTGTGTCTGTGTATATGTGTTTGTGTATGTCTCTCTGTGTGTGATTAAGAAGAATTAAGAGAATTAAGGAGAAACTTCCTAACAATGAGAACAATTAACCAGTGGAACAGCTTGCCTTCAGAAGTTGTGGGTACTTCATCAATGAAGGTTTTTAAGAAGAGACTGGACAGCCACCTGTCTGAAATGGTTTAGGGTCTCCTGCTTGAGCAGGGGGTTGGACTAGAAGACCTCCAAGGTCCTTTCCAGCTCTACTCTGATTGATTGATTAACATGTCAGCTACCACATGACACTGTGAGTACTCCTTCACTAGAAATCTTCAAAGGGAGGCTGGATGGTAATCAGTCAGAGATACTCCAGTGGATCCTGCACTGAGTAGAGGGTTAGACTAGATCGGGGCTTTTCAACTGGTGGTACGTGTACCACTTGTGGTACTTTGCCACATGGCAGGTGGTACGTGATTGCTAGCCAAGTGTAGCAGGGGAGGGGAATGAGCCTAAGCAGCCTGAGGGAGAGGCAGCTGCAGCTGCAGGACTGTCTGGGCTCAGCAGAAGCCCCAGAAGCCGGCAGGGCTCCAGCTGATTAGCTCCAGCTGATTGGCACTTCCAGAAGCAGCTCGGAGCTGGAGGTGGGGAAGAGAGGAGAGGCTATAAAAGAACATGGTTTGGGTGGGGGAAGGGGAAAAAAGACAACAGGAAAGGTTTAATCTCTTTTAACAAATGTAATTAGGTTTACCCCCTTTAATTGAGTCTGTGGCTTTTAGAAAGTTTTCTTTGAAGGTAAACAGGCTTAATTTAAAGCTAAAGCTTTTCGCCAGAGCCTTTCAGTCTAAAATTGCAACATTGTGACACGTGACACACCTGAGGCAGCTTAAAGAGAGAAAAAACGGAGTTTGTGTTTCTTTATTTTCTTGCTTTGCACTTGATTCCTGTGTCTTTAAGGGAACAGGGAAGGGATTGGGGGGGTGCATTCTTACTACACTGTGGAAGAGCTCAGAAGGGCAAACCAGCTAGCTCAGGAGTCTACAAACTTAGCAACTTTAAGACCTGTGGACTTCAATTCCCAGAATTCCTCAACCAGCCATGAGGGCTGAGGAATTCTGGGAGTTGAAGTCCACAAGTCTTATAAGTGCCAAGTTTGAAGACCCCTGAACTAGCTGGTAGTGGTGCATATTAATAAACATGGATAAATTCATCATGCATTTGTCAGTGCAAAGGGAAAGTGATTCAGCAAAGGAACAGCCACCAAAGAAATTAAAACTGGTACTTTTTTCTTTTTTTCTACAGTTTGTAATATTTTATTAGATTATAGAAAAAAAACAAAAATACAAAAGCAAATAGTAGGACAGTGGGGAGGAAAAGGGGGGGGAAAGTGAGGGGGAGAAGGGAAAAAGAACATACTTCCTCTGTTGCAGTAGAAGGAAGCATTATCATCGAACCTCAACTTTTTACTTTTCCATAATATTATAAACTAGCCATTTCTATAACAACAAATGAATCTAATCAGTAAAACCCAAAATCCCCCCCCCCTTTTTTTTAGTCATCAAGTTTTTGACACCTTGCTAAGCACTGGTGTTACTCAAATATTGTCATGTCCTAAAAGTGGTACAATCTGTGAAAAGGTTGAAAAACCCTGGACTAGATTACTTCTAAGATACACTCCATAATTGGGGTCATGGAAAAGCCTGTTATCTGAGGCTAAATGTCAAGTGAGGATAATACAGGTAATCTTTGTCTTACCACCACAATTGAGCCAAAATTTCTGTTGCCGAGCGAGACAGTTGTTAAGTGAGGTTTGCCCCATTTTGCAACCTTTCTTGCCACATTGGTTAAGTGCATCACTGCAGTTGTTAAGTTAGTAACATGGCTGTTAAGTGAATCTGTCTTCCCCACTGACTTTGCTTGTCAGAAGGTCACAAAAGGTGAATGCACGACCTTGGGACTCTGCAGTCGTCATAAGTATGAACCAGTTGCTAAGCATCCAAATTTTGATCATATGACCATGGGGATGCTGCAACGGTCATAAGTGCGAAAAATGGTCATAAGTCATTTTTTTTAGTGCTGTTGTAACTTTGAACAGTCACTAAACGAATGGTTGTAAATCAAGGACTACCTGTACTGGACTAATTCAACTTTGTATTTTTTATCTGGAGCAATTATTAAAATCAGTATTGTGTAATGTAGCTTAAATTCTGCCTGTTTATAGAAATAAACAACTTCAGTATTAGATAAACAAAAGAGTTCCTTCAGATGACTCATTACATTGCTCTCTCCAGGACTCAATACAGTTTTGGTGCACTAATATTTCACTAATCTCAGCAAGCTCCCTTTCTGATCTATGATCTGGATCTGTTCCATCTTGATTATCTATTCCAGCAACCACATATTATCTGTAATCTGTTATCCCCACCCTAGGAAGTGAGCAGTTTATCGCAGGCACTATTATGTCAGGAAAAATTTATTAATTCCTACCTACCTTTGTTTATGGAAATCAACAGGAATAGTCAGAGTAATAAACAAAAGAAATATTAATTATCCAAATAAATCTATCCTTTGCATATTTTATATTATTTTGACTACTGATAAAAATTTTAGAGTGATTGTTTTAAAAGCTGAGCTGTTCCATTGGCTGTTATAACAAAGGCCACACTAGGATCAAATCCTTGTGTTTGAATACAAATAAAACTATTATGTAGTTTCCAAGCCAGAGACTAAATTGGAAAAAGAATCGGGAGGGTTACTGCAGGTTGTGATTCACAAACATGTCCTTCATAAGATAAGCTGCAAAGAAAATGCACTGGCTTTGGTGTTGCTTTCCAATAGCAGTAGACCAGGGGTGTCAAACTGCCGGCCCACGGGCCGGATGCATCACGCCAAAACCGCACCCATCCCATTGCCAGCAATGGGAAAAAAGTCACAATACGTTGCGACATGTCACGTGACATTACAAGTTTGACACCCGTGCACTAGACTATCAACTCATTTGAACAGAGAAAAATACAACATGTGTGCAGGTGAGTTTTGACAGATAATTAAATCCACCACTATTTGCCAAAATGTATCTCTACCCTCAGCCCATATATGATTGGTGGACATTTTCTGCTAGTTAGTGAAATTTGATAGGAATGAGGGTACAAAAAACAATAGAATCTACGATACCATGGTCTTAACATGCTGTATATAGCATGTCTTTGCAGACCAGTTGGGTTGTGTGTGGGGATAGTTCCATGCAATCAGCGGGCAAGCATGCATGCATGAGCGCAGCTCCATTTGTGTGGCCGGCAGGCACATACGCCCACCGCTCACGCAAATGGAGCACACTCACCTGCCACTTCTGTGGCCAGGTTCCAAAGGGCTCAAGGCACGGTAGTGGGTCACGGCCCAGGGGTTGGGGACCCCTGCTATATAGTATATCATGTCCTATTACAGCAGGGGTTCCAACCTCTGGGCTACAAACTGATGCCGATCCTTGGCCTGTTAGACACTGGAGGTGAGCGGCAGGTGAGCAAATGAACCTGAAACTATTCTCCCTTTCCCACCCCACCCCACCCCGGTCCCTGGAAAAATTGTCTTCCACAAAACTGGTCCTTGCTGCCAAAAAAAGGTTGGGGACCACTGTACTAGCCGGAGAGAGCACCATTGGTCAGCACTGTGCCTGTGGCAAAATAGGCATCAGCAACAGTAAATGGATTGCCAGTAATTCTTTTTTAGCTCAAGGGCTGGTGAACTTGAGCCAGGGGAACAGTCCAAAAGCAACAAAATAATTCTTTCCCTGCCCATTTACCCTTACAATGTGTCATGCTGAGTGATCCCAAATCACTGAATCCTTCAGTAAGCTCCATGAGTGTGATAAGATTTTGCCTAGTTCTAGCCTAATGCTTAAGCATTATGCCACTTCACACTCCCATGGAACACTTAACACATGTTGATGCCCACTATGTGCCTACATCTCTTCTCTTTTCTTTCCATTCATTTGTCCCTAGTTTGAGGACAAGAGTGGGCACTGCCAGGCAACCCATCTGTCTTATGTTCTCTCTCAGTTACACTTGGAAAGTCTTAAAAGAGTTGTTTTCTTGCCTGGATAAGCTCAGTGTGTCAAAACTGCCTGAAACCTACCAATGTTCCAGCTAATCCTGCAAGCTTCCATTTTCAAGGAGGCAATCAATATAAGATAAAGGTAAGAGGTATTGACAGGGAAAGGTATTTCATGCTGGAGGAAAGGAACTGCTGCTGGAGAAGAAAGACTGTTCATAGATCCCCTGTCTGACAGATCCCTTTGAGTGAATTTCATCTCAGAAATAGCTTTGCAGGTACCTGTGCCTCCAGTCAGGAATTACCACAGTTCAGGAATTACCACAGAGAGAGAAAACTTTAAGGCCTTTAGATTTTAGTGGGGAAATTAGTGGGACTGAGCAAAAACGTATTTGAATTGTTCTCTTTGAAAAGTGCAGTTCAAGATTTGGGTCACGTGAATTAGGATTTCTGAGCATTTGTATATGAGGTGGTAAATGGGACATTCTCCTAACATGTAATGCTTTTGATAAATATTAGAAGTTATTCTATGGTTACAGTTAATTTTGTTTCACTGCAAAAGTCTCTGTTGAAAGTTACCTTCTAAAATGCCTTGCTTCACTGGCACATGCTCTTATCAAAAGGTCTGCAGAACTGAAAGTAATAAATCAAAGCATGAACATGTCAACACTGATATATTCTCTTTAACCATTATCATGAGACATTCTTAACTTAAAGAGATGGTAGAAAGGGCCAAAAATCACCCAGGTTTATTTACTGTATATTATAAATCTTGCATATTTAACTCATAGAATCAAAAAACCATATTTCGAAGAAGTCATTTAATCCATTGAGTTCAAGCCTTTGCTCTGTGAAAGAATCCAGTTTAAAATGTTCCAGACAAATGGTTTAGCTTCTTCTTGAACACGTCCAAATAGAACACCACCTCTCTACTGCTAAATATTTCAGTAATTTTCCTTCTCAAGATGCTTATGACAGAGGGAAAGAGAACAAGAAGAGAAAGACTTGAGTTCTTAAAGCTCCTTAAATTTCCAAGGGGTTTCGGATTTTGGTGCCTCTCAAACATGTAACAAAGCAGGTTTGTCAATTCATCTGTGTTGAAGCTACAGTAACAAATTGCCATCTGAAAGAATATAGCAGTCACCAAAATTTAAGTATTTAGAAGCAGTATTATTTAATTCAGTTGGAATTTTTTTCCAAATAACTGATAACTGTGATGAACAATCCTGTAAACATTTACCTCTAAGTGCCACTGAATACAATGCCATTTACTTCTAAGTAAGCATGTTTACGATCTCACTGTTAACTGTTAATGGTTTCAAAAATAGAACATATAAAACATCAGATCTGTTATTAGTTTGCCAGTCCTTCATTTAGGAGCTCAACCTGCACAATAAATCCATTAACAAAATGCATTTATTTTGTTTGTTGTGACTTCTCATTTTAGAGAAGGTTTGCAGAGAGATGGTATGTTTAGAATAAGATTGCTATCTTCCTTTGCAGAACCATTACAGATCTAATACCTCTTAACACTCAAAAATATAATAGATGTTTACTAAATAAACACATGGCATGAAGATTAATTGCAAGAAAAGTTTTGAATATTTTTTTAGGAATCGGGATGCTATTGTTATAAGATAACCTGATGGAATGATACTGATAGAACAGAAGTTTGGATAATTTTTTAGAAGACAAAGGGATGAAAAATCTATTTTTAGATATTCAAAGTACTTTTCCAGCTTGGGAAAATGCAATCAATATTTTAAGAAAGCATATTGGATGGTTATTTCTTTATGGAATGCAATTGAAAGAATATCATGCTGATCTATTGGATGTATTTGTAACACAATTAGTGGCAATACATTCATGCTCAGAAAGCTATAAAGAAGAGGGAGAAAGAGAAAAACGTGAGATGTTCATTTATTCTCTGGACCATTTTGTTGTTATTAAGTTATACTTTGGAGCTCCATGCTGGATAATGATGCATAAAATGGTTTATCTAGCCAAAATGTCAAGCAGCAGAAATAATATCTGTGCACTCAGTAGCAATGCGCAACTATTTCTGGACATTTTATGATTTTTTTTTTAGTGCTGTATCCTTCTCATTTGGGCTGGAGTCATCCAGATGAGGTATATGGCTAGTTATATATCTATAACTAACAGAGTGGCTCTATAGGTGGAGACAGCACAGCAATAGAACTGTCAGTCTTTTAAGGCTGGACTGTTATTATATTTTAAGGAGCACCTCTGACATACCAAAAGGGGCTATAGGGCATTAAATTCAATTAGAGATATTCATCTTATGGTATACAATATCCTAAATATAAATATAGTGTGTAATCTAGGGCTAGATTCAGACACAGCATTTTATACATATTGCATCTATATTCACTTTGCTAATCAAGCTTTCCTTCAAAGTTTCATGGAAATTAAGAAAAACCCTGCAAATTAATAAGATTTCTAGAATAATCAACATGGGAGAAAATCAAGGCCAGGGCTCATTTAAATGATCATATCTTCAAAAAAAAATTGTGATTGCCCCAGTACATGCCCACATGTGAAGCTGCAGCAGATTTAAAGGGTTGGTCCTCCAACATGGAATCATGCATTATAGCTACAAATTATGCCTTTCTCACAGAGAACAAAGCTAATGAACTTAAAGAACGGAAGAACAGATTTTTGCTGAATAGGAAAAAAGGCTTGATGACAAAGTTAAAGAAGGGAACCAATCATCTGGTTTGATGCTGGAGGTCTCGCTGGCTACAAACCTTCAAATCTGAACACCCAGTGCTTTTTTTGTCATAGAACGCACCAGAACAGAGTTCCAGCACCTTTTTTCAATGGATTTTCCAAGTTTTAAAAGTAACTTTTGAAAATTTGATGTTTGGTCCACATGGACCTGAATCGCCCTGTCGAGCGTAGCAGGTCGGCAGCAAAATCATTAAAACGGTGCATGCGGGCTGCTTGTGTGTCGAGTCCAATGCATGCGTACTTCCTCCGCGCTGGTTGTGATGGCACTGCTCGGCCTGTGGCACTGCTCGGCTTGTGACTGGTCGTGTGGTCGCTCGCTGAGTGCTTACTGTGGGCGGCAACCGTTATGTTTTGTTACACAACTGACATGTGTGGGTGTGTGTACAGTGATTGACTACGTGCAAAAGGTAAATAATTTCTTTATTTAAAAAAATTGGTGAACTGAAAATCTTTTTTTAATTTTTAGTGTAAAAGTGTGACCCCAAATTTAAAAATGAAAAAAATTACTAATTACTTCTCAACCACTGGTCCTCCTAAGAACTGAATATATAATTTTTTAAATAAAAGATGAACAAGATGCGAGTTCCGGCACCTTTTTTCTTACAAAAAAAGCACTGTGAACACCTGTTTTTGAAACTGCTTTATTTTTGCACTTCTTCACTTACAATGATCAAGAAAGGTTAGCTGCAATCTTTGTTGACAATACCGGTATATGGCACATAAGGGAGAATCTTGCCAAACGACATGAGCAGAAGACAAGAACACTTACATAGAAAATGTACCATTTAGGACCTAGCAGAAGGAAGAGATCTCCAACTGCTATCATATCTACCTGTTTTCAGACACTCCCATGTACTTGTTGTCTTTCTCCCTAATGTAGGTGTGTATATGCCACTGTTATATAGGAAGGCAAGATATTTGTGTACTGCTATTTTTAGGTCAAGTCCAGAATTTGTTGATGATTGTGCCACTGCTTCCCACTCAAATCAATATCCAAGGTGCACAAGTTATTTTGGTGTGTGAGACAAGAAAATCTCACAAGCATCTTCCCCTTTCTGCCATAAATTATCATCACTAACATTGCTATTTAATGATAAAGCATGCCCTGTCCTATCTTTCAAAAGGATTTTGTTGAGTTGAATGGGAAGTACTCATTCAAGGTTCTTTCTCTGCAAAGTCCTTTTTAGAATATAGAATGGAATGGAATGGAATGGAATGGAATGGAATGGAATGGAATGGAATAGAATAGAATAGAATAGAATAGAATAGAATAGAATAGAATAGAATAGAATAGAATAGAATAGAATAGAATAGAATAGAATAGAATAGAATAGATCAAGTAGCAGGGTATAGGGGGAAAAACTCCTACCTGGACTCTGAAAAACTTTGCCCATGATGCAATTTTGGGCTTAACTGCCAGAGTTTCTGGCCTGGAGAGTAGGAAGCAACTTCTTATGCTCTTTCCTTGAATAAATAAAAACTACTGCTTTGAACACAGGAGCCTTTGAACACAGAAGCCTTTGCTGCAGTGGGGTTGTCCAGTAGAGGGAGCAGAGGCACTACATCCAAGCTGTACTCAAATCAATGTTGGCATATGAAAACACATTCTCAGGGGAAGCACTGACTCCTTCATCAGTTTCTTTATCTCTTATCCTGTAATTTAAGTAATCTTCAGTGCAATCTTACACATGTTTACATAAAAGGGAATCCTAAAATGTCCAGGGGGCATATATATGTTAGAAAACAAAAGAAGAGTCGAGCACCAGGATAAGAATATAAACAACGCTGTTTAATATAAAAATTACTTAGCTTTGACATGGTCAGAGTAAAAGCAGAGGATCCAGGAGTTTGCTTATATAGCCGGCTGCTTCTGCGCCTTGCTCCTTGAGCGAGTCACCGGTCCACTTGCTTCCATTGACCGTAGTGCTCTTAATTGTCCCGCACCTGTCAGCATGTTGGCGGGTTCAGAAGCTATTCCCCCGCTCGCGGTCGCTCCCCTGGCGCGCGTGCAGACGCCCAGGGGCTGGTTATCCGATCGCTTCCGCTCTTTGCCCCCTCCCCACTCGCTACTAGCCGAACCTGAGCGTCCATCTCAGAATTGCATATAGGACGCGCTACAGATTCGTTGTCCTCTCTGGGGATCGCGATTGTTTCACCTACGGCCCCGTAATTCCGATCCTGCAAGGAGTGGGCTGGTTGCCTTCGTCGTGAGTTGCGGTGCTGTTCGCTTCAGGGGTGGGAGGGACAGCGCCGCGACTGTTATATATATATAACATTTTTATCCCCATCTTCTAGTGATATCCATTTGTAGGCTTTGGAGATTGCAAACATATTTCAGCAGTGACTGGTAACCTTCTTGTGCTGGGAAGGGTACATTTTGGGTCTGGAAAATATGTTTGCAACCTTCAAAGCCTACATCACTAAAAGATGGGGATAAAAATGTGGGACCTCTGAGAGTTTGGATGAGTTAATTGGGGGGGATGGATGCATTAACTCTTGTGTTAGGCTTTACAAATGTTTACTGCACCTTCCTAGTTTCTTATGTGGTCTCCTGGATAAGTGTTTTTTTGTTAAAGCTTGGCAGGAAGATCTGTTGCTGTCTTGGAGTAGCAAAAGTGTGCCTCTGAGGACACCTGTGGCCCAGGGACCACAAGTAGCCTCTCTCTAAAGCAGAAGATCCATAGTGTGTGTGTATGTGTGTGTCTGTGAAGATGGCATTTGTGTATGCATGATTGAAGCCCCTTCCCATGTGAAATAAAGATCAGGGAAGAAGAAAATGAGAAGAATGAGAAAATGAGAACAAGAAAACAATATGGAATTGTTTCAATTTTTATCTGCTAAGGCTTAGTTACAGGCTGCATTATAAATGAATAGATAATGCATTAGAGTGACTTAGAGTTTAAAAATTAATATGTATATACTGTATACTGTATTTGTAGCACTTTATTAGCTCAAGATGAAGATAGATGTAGTGTTAAAAAAAAGAAAGATGTATATAATCTTGCAGTTCTACGATGAGTTTATCTTGCTCCCAGTTTTAGAATTAAAAATGACAGATGTGCATACTGGTGAGTTGAACAATGGTAAGCTATTTGCAGAGACAAACACTAAGTCATTTAGGAAATAAAAGCCAAATATATAGATGGAGAATGAAGGAAGGTTGAATTATTTGTGAAAAAGACCTTGGTCATCAATGTAATATACCTGTTTTAAGACAAATAATTTTTTAGATTGGATCAATAGAAGTACGATTTTCAAACATAAGAAGTCATCAATCCATTTTATTCTGACTTGGCCAGACCTTGTCTCAGCTATTATGTCCATTTCTGGGAACCCTATTTAAAAAAGATCAACCATATTGGAAAAGATTAGGAAAAAGGCAGCAAGGTGATCAAGGAACTAGTAACTAAATAGTAACTGAATAAATTGAAGGAGCTACGACTGCTTGAAAAGAGGTGACTGATAACATTCTTCAGAGAAGAGATCACACAGAAAAAAGGATCTAGACCATTATCATTCCAGAGTGCAGGAAAAAGAATAATGTCTTTAAGTTACAGAATGGTAAATTTCTCTAAAATGTTAGAAAAACCTTAGTAAAAGCAACTTGACAGAAGAACCATTACCCATCCTCTATTGACTAGTCAGCTGCCTGACATAGTTTAATTTTAATTCCTGCAGAAAGGAGAAGTAAGGATCAGGTTGGACTCAATAGGCTAAAAGACCTCTTCCAACTCTATGGTTTAGGCCACTCAGCATTAGCATTAACAATTTGAATTATTCAAATTTATTGACAGATGAATGCATGTCTTAGAAGCATAACTTTAGCTATTTGAGTGATATATGTGAATCTACACAGATTACCGGTACGTCAATGGTTTCATTGCACTGGGTGATTTTTGTAACCTTGGTTGCTGAAGATGCAGACAAATTGAATCTAGCCTATGTCAGTTAATACTTTTTAAAAGTGCCAGATCCTCTACCTTAGTTCCTAAAAAGGAAGTGGACCCATATATCTTTTGAATAGATTTGACACTCTAGGAAGGTTTTTCAATATTTGCAAGGTGACTATTTAACTCATCAACATTTTAATTAAAAAACTTGGTAGAGCATTTTACTCAGAGTCCAGGCGTCACATTGTTTTTGAACAAAATTCTCACAAAAGAAAACCTTCCCTTTGAAAACCAAATTGCTATCTATTATCTGTCACAGTCAGGGAATGCTACCAGGTACAACAATAAAACCCATTTAAAGGATCCCAGGGTATAATAAGTAGTTTGGTGAAAATCCATCTTCTGCAGTCTAGGATTTGAAGACTGACAATTTTATCTCAACTATATGCCTAAATAGATGATATTATCAGGTAGAGCCAAACAAATAATGGTTTTCTTCAGGAGAATAAGCAATGGTTGCATGTATATGTCTTCCCTTCATCCCACTCGCCTCTTGCTTCTCATCACAAAGAGATAAAAAACATTTTCAACTTACAGTTGAAATTCATGGGATTCCAGCCTGACTTGTGCTGCCTAAGGATACCTATGTACCCATGAACATTTCTCATGACACCTACCAGACGTCCTTTCTCATCTGATAATGATGATGATAACAGAAATATAAGATGCTTCAAAGCAAAACTGCAATCTATAAGCATAATCTTTATTTTTACAAAATGAAACTGGACTCTACAGAAGCCCTACATATTATTTAGAAATGTACCTCTCAAAAAAAAATCCACAAAAGCATACTAGAATGATCAAGAATATCTGGGAGCAAGAGGAGCTAGCTGCTGTGGTGATAAAGAAAAAAAATTGGTCGCTTTTAAGAAAAAACAGATGCAGAGAAATGGAAGAATGACCTTTTGAACTTTAAAAGTGCATAGACAGACAATTCCACTGAGCAAGCAAATGATCAAAGAAAGCCGGCTCTGTTGAGTTGTGATTGCACTAGTCCTGGGTATTAAAAACATTGGCTCTTCTTAAACTACTCTCACAGTTTAAGGTATTTGCCTCATGTCTGTACCAGCAGCATTAACAGAGCAAAAGTGAGAGGGTGGAGGGAAAAAGCAGAAATAAAAGAACAGAGTACTATTTTGAGGTGAGGCCATGGCTGGATAGGTAACAGATTTATTGGACAGCATATCATAGAGAATGATGCGCTTACTGGCCAGCCAGACTGCTGCTTGTGTCTGAAAATGACAGTCCATGCAATCTCTTCTAGTGTTTTGTCCTGCCATGTGGGGAAAGGATTAGCCAGAAGCACAAAATTGACTGGAGCTAGTGTCCCTTTAAAGAGCTCGCCCTAGACTTCAGGGGATGCAATGCTTAATTCCTTGGCCATGGCCCAAGGCACCAAACCCTAGTAAAATCAGTAAAAGTGAATCTGAAACTGCATACAAACTTGAGCATACATGCATTAACAACATCCAAAGAGGGCAGGGGGTTAGAAGGTTTGGCAGTCCAGCGGAGTGTATGGAAGGCCTTTACTGTATTTAAGGTCAGAGGCTTATTGGAGACATGCTGGGCCATTCCTGCCTTGTTCACTGGGACTGATTAACTTCCAGATTCAGTTGTTAACAATGGTACCCAGTGATTGTTTCCAGTTATTCAGCAGTGCCAAAGTCATTCTTCCTTTGCTAAGATCTCACCAGATACTGCAGACAATGCAGAGGAACTTGGTTAATGCACCTTGGGGTTGTTGTTGTTTTTTAACTGCTATATTGCAGTTCTACTATTATGATCACTTTTGCCTTGCAGCCCCAACCTAGGAGCATTAAGCAGGCTCAAGTCGCTACTGCGAATTTCTTTTTTGTTTTGTTGACAAAGAGTTAAAGAGTTAAATGGGAGACTCGAATAGCTATTTCAAGCTTTTTAGCTCTCATCAGCTAGCCATACCCTTTATGGGATTCGAACCTAGGCAGCCTGCATATTAGGCAACTGTATTAACCTCCAGGCCACCGGCTCTCCTCCCCTCTTTTGTCAGCTGAGCCAAGGGAATCTATGGTAAGTTTTTTCTGGACAGACCGGTCTGGTTGATGCACCTTGGTTACCATAGATTCCCTTGGCTCAGCTGACAAAAGAGGGGAGGAGAGCCGGTGGCCTGGAGGTTAATACAGTTGCCTAGTATGCAGGCTGCCTAGGTTCGAATCCCATAAAGGGTATGGCTAGCTGATGAGAGCTAAAAAGCTTGAAATAGCTATTCTAGTCTCCCATTTAACTCTTTAACTCTTTGTCAACAAAACAAAACAAAAAAGAAATTTGAATATACACACACACACACACACACACACACACACACACACACCAGATATTTTAGAAAAGTACTGCTGTGCAATCCATGACACATGGAAGCAGCTCCAGTGCAGGGCAGAAGATCATTTTGCTAAAGATTTTGTTTTTAGAGGAGAACTCTGGAGCATTTTCATTAATTCTGTCAGATGCAGGATATCGGCAGTTCCTGTGTACAGTCTCTCTGCAAATTAAAACAGAATAGATGGAAGTCAGGAAAGGCTAGATGAGGAGAAAGCCTGTCAAGAACAACATAACTGCACTTACTATCCCTGAGTGATTGCCAGGGGAAAAATGTTTCCCCAGGATGACCCTTGCCATCTGCTGGCAATCACAGCACAGGAAAATGGGGCTGGAAAACCTGTGATTAATGATACTGTGTTCCAGAGAGACTACATTAGCTCCTTGCTCTGGAGAATGGAAACATCTGCAGCCATGCCAACAACTAGTTCTCTCGTTGCAGCATTTACTCTTGAAGGGCACAGGAGCAAGTTGATGTGCTAGGTACAAAAAGCTATGTGTAAATGCATACTTCTCCAAAAAAAAAGGCAGCAGACCTATTTTCAATGACTGGCAAGGTAATAGCTATTACTTTAAAATGGTTCGCATTATACATCACATCTGTTTAGGATGTACTTAGCCTCACTCTGAAAGAAGGAAACAAAGAGCAGAACCAGGGAAATAAATGTATAGACTCCTCTTCTGACATCACTCAAGAGTTAATTTAGAACAAGGAAAGAACAGAAACTCAAGCTTGCATGCAAACTGCCTCTTCACACTTGAAGCCCACTCAACCCAGATGTGCATGGGAGGGCTGCAGGTTTTCAGTGGTGACACATAGCTTTCTCCTTTGTGACTGCAGCAACCCATGAAGACATCCATATGTCTCTTCTGCCTTTCTTTTAGTTCAAGTGGCATCCGTGAGCCCTCCAATATGCTGTCTTTGGTCACAACAGTTCTGAAAAATAGGATAAATTAAGTCAGAATGACAAGTTCAAGGTCAGCTGAGTGTTTCATGCTATTTTAAATTCATTCTTGGGTGTTGTTCTTTTTTTTGTTGATATCTTCTTTTTTACCTCCTCCCAGGGCTGTCTCCCATTGCATGAGTTCGGTGATTTATATTTTGATCTACAGGCTCCCAGAATAATCTCTGACTTTGATAACATTTTACTTCGACATTAATCCTTGGTGATATGCACTGTTTTGCTTACCTACCCACATGGTCTTTATTAAAAGAACACATTAAGTTTTACATAGTATTAATCAGCTCAACAGCATGTGGTGGAAAATTGCCTGGTATCCCAAAGGGAATTAGAGGTGGTAAACCTATAGGTCAGATTAGACCCCCACCAAACTGAATCATAGTCTTTTTATTGCTCCTGGCAGGAGTAGCAATGGTTTGAAATTAAAGCAGAAGCTGATTCATCAGAACCCCATGTACTACTAGACGTCAACCCACTTCCAAAAGGGGTGTTTTTTTCATTGTTCTAGGAGCCTGGAATAACATCAGAAATGTTCCAGATTAATATACAGGTTACGTCTCCCTGGAAAGGGAGTTTTAGTTACATGCTTTGACTGCTAGCCTCTTTAAATGTTACTCTGGATGCCAAACTTTTAGACTACATTGCTGTTCCAACATGGCAGCCCTTGAGTAATGGTGGATTACATGTGAAAGTGGAGGAGAAAGTACAAACATGCCTGACATAATGGCAACTCCTGTTATAGGTATCTTGGAGGATTATCTAGATCTGTTTCAGTCTGGGTTCCAATCTGGTTATAGAATGGAATCAGTTAATTAACCATAACAGCAGACTTTCTGTGAGGGCCTTCCCTAATCTCATTTCCACTTAACCATGACACAAAGATACTCAGGTAACATTTTTTTTCCTGTTGCATCTCCATGACATTAATTTTATCCCCAGCACAAGTGTAAGAGAGACGTACGTTTTCTTTATCTGTAACAGTGTTAATTCCCCCCTGGATTAGCCCTAAGAAGGCAGCCTGAATTTATCTTTAGCTATTCCAGTTTAAAGTAGTCTTGACACAGGAATGATCTATAATGCCTCATTCTTCATTTTGGTGATGATGCAGTCAGGACACACCTCTCATATTGGCCACTTAAGGTGACTAACATTATGTAGTCACAAATGTAATTCAGTGACTTTTCAAAAGTACTGGTAGATCCATCTGTTTAAAAAAAGAAGTGGACCCTGCTGATTTATTTAAACCAGGGGTGTCAAATTGCCACCCGTGGGCCGATTTCATCATACCGAAGCCGCGCCCACCACATTGCCAGCAATGCAAAAAGAGTCACATGACGTGGCAAATTTGACACCTGTGATTTAAACTGAGAAAGAAATATATTGCTGGTTCTATCACAAATGAATACACTAAAGTTTTTCGTTGGTTCTGCTAGGAGTTTTCCATGGCAGTGCTTTCTACTGTTTCTATTATTTTGGAGGGGGACAATGTCATTTCATCTAGACTAACAACACTTCACATATTCCATGAAATATTACTGGATAGAGCCAGTTTCAAGGCTCATTAATGGGGCAAATTATTGCTCAGCTGTCAGGGCAGTGCAAATTACTCTGGTATATTTTTCTGCAGACTCAACAACCAGAGGAATGTCCATTAACATGACCATGAGAAAGAGACCTTGCTGTGAGAGGCTTTAAGGAATCATCTTATCTGCAGTGCTGTTTAATATTTATGTGTAGCTACTGGGCCTAAGACAGAGTATATTACAGACAGGACTGTGGCAGCAAATACAGAAGTAGCCTAATCTTTTTTTCTCTTTAATGCAGCTGGCTCCTTGGGAAAGCACAGTCTTCATTAACTCTACAGTACATGCTTAGAAAACAAATGAGTAGAGGGCAGGAGGGAAGATCAAAAAAGCTAAATCAGTGAACAAGCATGATGGTATGTCATTTTCCTTGGATTACTACATATTTTCCCCTCTTCCCACCCCTGTAAGTTTGTCACTGATTGGCCCATACCTAGTTAAGCCCCAACACATTTGAAATTTTATCTATTTGTTAATTTCAGAGACTCTTATACTCCCTTCAGTTTTTTTGTTGGCTGCAAAACTGCATCATTCTATTCCTGTAAGTCCTAGCAAAGAAGTATGTGTTTTGCAATTGTGCATCTGTGAAGTTTCTACTCCATGTTTTGCTTTTTCCCAGTCAAATCCTTTTGGGTGACTATATTAGGCTTTTGTTTTCCATTGCAGGAGCTACAGCAGCCTTATGATAGCAGTGGAACAACCTGATTTCAGTCTCTTCTCCTTGGTTTCAGTGCCACTAGCTTAAAATAATAATAATAATAATAATAATAATAATAATAATAATAATAATAATAATAATAATAATAATAATAATAATAATAATAATAATAATAATAATAATAATAATAATAATAATAATAAATAATAATAATATAAAGTTGGAAGGGACCTTGGAGGTCATCGAGTCCAACCCCCAGGCAGGAAACCCTACACCATTTCGGACAAATGGCTGTCCAGTCTCTTCTTAAAAACTTCCAGTGTTGGAGCATTCACCGCTTCTGGAGGCAGGTTAATTGTTCTAACTGTCAGTTTAGAAGTTTCTCCTCAGTTCCAGGTTGCTTCTCTCCTTGACTAGTTTCCATCCATTGCTTCTTGTCCTGCCCTCAGGCGCCTTGGAGAATAGCTTCACTCCCTCTTCTTTGTGGCAACCCCTGAGATATTGGAATACTGCTATCATGTCACCCCTATTAGCTATTCATCATTCCATATTGCCCACAAAAGCTCTTTCACTATAATGGGTGGTTTGTGTAAAAGGGAGAAATTCTCCATTGCAAAAGTATCTAGTGAAAGAAACACCTCTCTGGTCTGTGTATATAGCAAATGCATTTTTCACCCATAAAAAATAATGGCACCCACATACTTACAGGAGAGAAAATAAAGGATTCACATAGTGAATGTGATAGCACAAATCACAAGTGAAATCATCCTTGATGACTAAGAACAGTTAGCTCTCCTTCCCATTTCAATCCACGGTTAGGTAGAATGCACACTGTCTGTTAAGACACAATTTCATAAGATACCGTTTCGTCCTCTACTCCTGTATGTACCTTCTGCTCTGTTAACAATATATTCCACATTCACAGGGTATTTCCATACATGGACTTTGCTGTAGTTGAGAATAAGCTCTGGACCTGCTTAATCTCACAATGTGGCAGAGAACAAAATCAATTTATAACCAGCCTCTGTGTGATGTGTGTGATGTTGCAGGAAACTATTGTTTTCTCTCTAATCCTGTAGAATTTATTAGCAGGAATTCCCCATCAGCAGGAACTTTGCTTCAGTCTGCCTCCTGGTTCCCCCCTTGCCCTCCCTCAAACATCATAGCAGTGCTCTTTCTATTTCAAGATTAGCAGAAATGGCAATTTTGGAGATGGGGAAGCCTCGGTTTCAAATCAGGAAGTAGTACAAGGTCGTAGTGGCAGTTTGGAAGTGCCTTCACATATATTCTGATTTCAGAACTGTTCTGTTCGCAACACAGACATGAAGATGAGGCAGTTTGATGCAAAAGATGTTCTTTATTGTGCATGTGCACTGAACAGAAGCCAGAACAGAAGCCAGAGAAATAATGGCAACATGCCCTTTTTATACTCCCCCTGCAAGGGGAGGCTCAACCAATGACTGCAGGCTATTCTCCCGCCTCGCGCATGCGCACGAGGCTGGAGACAGCCTGTCTGGGTCCCGGGCAGACATGTGGTCTGTCCGGGTCTCTGCAATGGTCCCGGGCAGACATGTGGTCTGTCCGGGTCTCTGCAACTTGTTTCCAGTCTTCCTGGGCCTTGCTGAATGACTCAGCAAGGCCCAGCCTCTCTGCAGACTTTCTGAGCCTTGCTGAATGACTTCAGCAAGGCCCAGTACATAACAAGAACTGCTTACACTGATCCTATTCAAGCCTCCTTATGTGACTTGATGGCACTGCTGGGATGGAAATATAAGGAACCCAAGAAAAGGCTACAATCACAAACACATATACCTAATTTAAAGTAAAATCCACCGAGTCAGCCTACTAAATGAATTACAGAGATAGTCCTCTCCATTCGCAACCTTCCCAGCAGGCATTCCGTCACGCAAAGTCAATGGGGGAAGCTGGATTCACTTAATGGCTACATGATTCACTTAACAATTACAGTGTTTCACTTAACAACTTTGGGGAAAAGGTAAAAAATCAGGCCCCACCTTGCTTAGTAATGGGAATTCTGGTTCCAGTTGTTGTCCTAAGTAGAGAACTATAGGTGGTCCTTGACCTATAACCACAATTTGAGCCCCAAATTTCTGTTGTTAAGTGAGTTTTACCCCCACTTTACAATCTTTCTTGCCATTATTGTTAAGTGAATCACTGCAGTTGATAAGTTAGTAACACGGTTGTTAAGTGAATCTGGCTTCCCCCTTAATTTTGCTTATGCAAAGGTTGCAAAAGATGATCCCATGACCTTGGGACACAGCAATGGTCATAAGTTTGAACCAGTTGCCAAGCCTCTGAATTTTGATCACCTGATCATGGGGATGCTGCAAAGGTTGTAAGTGTGAAAAATGGTCATAAGTCACTTTTTTCAGTGCTGTTGTAACTTTGAATAGTCACTAAATGAACTGTCGAGGACTGCCTGTGCTTGTGCTTAATATCGTATTGAAACAATATTTTTTGGTTTCAGCACATGTTCTTTGCAAAGAGGAAGACTGGAAAGGGGGTCATCTGAATCTCCTGTCCTAGAGGCTGTCCTTGGGTGTTGTTGCAAGGAGGGGAAAGCACTGCTTTAACATCTAAGACCGACATAAACCGGCCTCACTCATGGTCTGATGACAAACTGAAGACAACATCATGATAACAGCGGAGGAAAAGCATTTATTTATGCCATGGTTAAATCTGAGTGGGCTTGGAAAAATGGTGGTCCTGGCAGGTAATATAAGCAAGAAGCAGGTGTTTTAGGCTGCAATTATATTACTCATTTATCTGTAACCTCCACTGAATGCAATAGATTAGTTATTGTTGAATAGGTTTGTTATGCTGCTATGCAGAAGCTGTTTATACTGTTTCCTTGTACGGTGTGAATTAATTCACTAAATTGATACGATGAAAATCAGTAAATCATCATAATTTAACTGCCCTATTCTGGGTAAACTGATAAAATGGGAAGGGAGGGCAGGCAGAATGTATTTATCTGCTGCTATTTTTCTAAGGACTCCAATATAAGTCCTGCTTCTGAGTCATATCTGTTTTAAATTATGCATTTGAATTATCTCATATAAGCAGCTTGTATGAGATCCATGGGACAAATGCAATCATTCTGCAGTGCAGAAACTGAGAAACAAATATCTAGAAGCCATGCAAGGAACCCACAGTATATTGGTTAGGTCAGTTAAAATGCAGGTACACTTTGTGATTTCACTTGAAAGGACAAATTCAATGTATGCATTCTTTGAAATGTGTCAGACCTCCCCCAATATATTGTCTTCCATCAGACCTGCCAACATGGAAACAGCCTCTGAGCTTATTGTAGTCCAAATAAGCTGGGGGGGGGGGGGAAAAAAAAAAAAACTTTTTGAAGTTTTAAAATTCATGCAACCCCCCTCTAAATACCCAAATGACAATGTTTCACAGTGCTTCTGCTAGATGCTGGATTGTTTACTTAGCAAACTTTCAAAGGACAGGATCTCTAAAAAGCTGTTGAACAACTATTTCATTAAGCCACATGTTTTTACAAGACAAGAGGCCTTCTATATCAAAACACTGAGACAATTATGATATTTAAGTTGTGATTTGACTAGGAATACCTCACTTAAGACCTGGGCTCTAATTTGGAACCAGTTCTGGAGCTGTGCAATCATACAATCTTGACTGGTTTGCTGAATTAAAGGTGGGGGCAGGAGGGGCTCCATAGTTGCTTATTTCATATTGGAGTAAAGCTACTGTATTTTTTGCAATGCTGGAATTCTTATGGGCTTCTGCTGGGTTTTCCCGTTAGTAGGAACTTTTCCTTCAACCACCTCCTAGAACATCCTAGACTTCAGATGCCCAAGCAGGTCATTCAATAAAAAAGTGCTGAACAGCTTTCTATCTCCGTTTTCACAAAAATTGCTTGTCGATTTATTTTCATGTGAATAAACAAATGCAGCAAATGCTAAAGGAGCGGAGGAGGTCCACAGGTAAACTTTGACTTAACAACCACAATTGAAACTAGAATTTTTGTTGCTAAGCAAGGCATTTATTCAGTGAGTCATGCCCAATTTTATGGCCTTTCTTGTTACAGTTGTTAAGCAAATCGCTGGAGTTGTTAAGTGAATCAAGCAGTCATCAAACAAGTCCAGTTTCCCCCATTTACTTTGCTTATCAGAAGCTAGCTGGGAAGCTCACAAATGGCCATTACATGACCCTGCAATACTGCAATTGTCATAAATGCAAGCCAATTGCCAAAGCGCCCAAATTTTGATCATGTGACCATGGGGATGCTGCAACTGTTGTAAGTACAAGTAGTGATCATAAGTCACTTTTTTTCCCAATGCAGGACTACCTGTACACAATTTGTTTTATTTCTCTTTTCATGGAATGGGAATAAGGAACTTTTTTGTTTCATTAGATTTGGTGACAACTCAGTTTGGGGCTGTGAAGATCACAGAATGATTTCAAACTGCTTTTAAGGAACTGGAAGTGGTAGTGTGGAAAACCTTAGATCTACAGACTGGCCATAAAGCACCTTTCACCTTTTTCACTTGAATGGAAATGTCTATAAAACCAAAATTGCTTTCCTTCCTGCCAGAAGATATGTTTTCCTTGATAGCTGAATCTAGGAAATACTCCTCAACCCTCAGTTAATTTAGATGGTGTTCGAAAATGGAGGCATTGCGTTCTGTTAAAGTGAAGTGGAGCCAATGCCCTTCACTTGTTATCTGAGATGAAGCTCAAATGTCATTTGCATAATGACATTGAGGAAGTTCAGAGTTATTGGGGCATTTTACATTCTGTGTAAGTTGGTTCCTGGGGCAAAAGCATCCGTCTTGCAGAAGATGAGTGCTGTCACAGGAATGTAGACACACTACGAAGAAGCGGGAGGGAGGGGGATACGTAAACTCAAGGTGGAAAGAAGAAGCAACTGAAGAGCAGAAGAGACAAGGAAATATTTCTTAGGTACTTCAACAAACAATGTCTGTTCAGAGGTGCTGTTTCTTTTGCTTGTTTTTCTGAATGAAAACAGATGCAGGGGAGTTTCTTTGTTTGCTTATTATGTGGAGAAGCAAGTATTCATGGTACTTCAAGAGATATCTCCTCATCCTTTTCAAGAACAGCTAGCGCAGAGGAGCTGGATGTAGCCCAGTGGTGAAACGTGACTTGATTGCTGCAAAAGGCCTTTGGGTGAAGCTGTAGTATCTCTAGTTAAAAGGGGGTCTGGCAGGAGATAATGGAAAAAAGGTGTTTATCTTGAGTATCTGGAGAGTTCCTGCTACCGAGCATGGCAGTATTGGCCAAGATTGGTGTTTTTCAAACTTAGCAACTTTAATACTAGCTGGGGAATTCTGGGAGTTCGTCCAGAAATCTTAAAATTGCCAGGTTTCAAAAACACTGGCCTAGATGGACCTGAGGCAGCTTCCTGTGATGTTAAAAAGGAAAAAAAAAATACAATTCCTTCCGTAGCTGTGCATTTCCAAAATTGTTTTCTCCAATTTATTTATAGATACAGACAGTAATCAAAAAAGAGCAAAAGTTGAGTATGCCCAGTTAACTTGACAGAACCTTTTGTAGTGTTTTCGTAACTTTAGGAAGTACAACCCTAAGCCTTTGTGGCCCTGACCAATAGTTAAAAAACACTTGCCTTTTTTTTCTGGTTAAAAATAGACCTCACCCCTCTATCTTCTGATATTACAATGCATAACTTCCTTTTGCTACTTTTGTTTTCCTGTAAATAATTCTGCAGGCTGTTCTTTTCTTACTCGAAGGCAGACTGTGCATAAGAATAGCATTTTAGATGGACAGCATTTGGGTTTGCAGAATCACAACTATTTCTATTGTAACACTAAGAAGAAAGGTTGTTCCTGCTTCCCCCAAAATATAGATTCCTGGTTGTGTTGTCATTCAGAGCTGGTCCACCATTAGTAAAGATGTTAAATTCAATGTGTCTGTATTTCTGCCTTGATGAAGCACTTTTCCTCTGGAAGGAGTGTTAATAGAATAACAGAGTTGGAAGGGACCTTGGAAATCTTCTAGTCCAGGGGTGGGGAACTTTGGCTCTTTTATGACTTGTGGACTTCAACTCCCCAAATTCCTGAGCCAGCATGGCTGGCTCAGGAATTCTGGGAGTTGAAGTCCACAAGTCATAAAAGAGCCAAGGTTCCCCACCCGTGTTCTACTCCAACCCCCCTGCTCATTTCAGACAAATGGTGGTCCAACCTCTTCTTAAAAACCTCAGTGTTGGAACATCCACAACTTCTGGAGGCAAGTCGTTTCACTGATTAATTGTTCTAACTGTCAGGAAATGTCTCCTTAGTTCTACGTTGATTCTCTCCTTGATTAGTTTCCATTAGTTTACTCTGCCTTGTTGAAAATTGAGGAAAGGCAGATCTGCTTTGACAAGGAATTCAGCTTCCATGTTATCCAGCAAGGTGATGTGACAGCCTGCTCTTTGACTTTGAGGTGCCATTTCAACTTACAGGTTTGTTTCCAAGTGACATATCACCTTGAAGATTTGCAGGATCATAATGATTGTTTAGTTTGGATAATTTTAAGGATAAATTCTTTTTGCAGTTCAAACATTTATTTAGAGATTTTATTAAAAATATGATTTTTTTTCAGATACGATACAATTTTGAAATTTAAAAAATCTAGGGCCATCAGATTCCACCCAAAATATCTAGACTAGAGGATCCTTGGATGGCAGTAGCTCTATGCTACCATCTAGTGGTCCTTGAGATGTTTTTCAAATCCCAATCCTCCTAGCCTTAAAAAGAAAAGAAGTGAGGAGAGTGGTCCATCCATTAGATTGAGCAAGGCAGCTATTATAGTTAGCCGCTTCTTGAGGGAACAAAGGGAGCAGATGTCAAAAGCAGCCATTTTGCACTCCTTAAGCTACATGTTATTCTCAGATTTGGAAAAGGAAAACTAAATAGAATTATGCCTTCCTTTCCTGGATAGATTGCCCCTAAAAAACTCTTTTCCTTTGCAGAAAAGAAATGACAAAAAATGAATTGCAACTCAACAAGGTGGTGAGTATTCAAAAATATAAAAGGAAAGAATCTCACTGCCATCTTGCAAAACTGAAAGCAAGTACAGTATGCTAAGAAAGGACAACATACACTCTGTTTAAAAACAGAGGAATGTTAGACTTATGGTTAGGGTTTTGCAGTAAGAGCTGTTGGCAATGTTGCCTTTTTGCATATCTTCTTTGCATGTAGGCAGATACACATTTAAATCAACGACATCATAGACCCTTCCACATTTGCAGCTTCTGAATACAGCTTGGAAAGGCTTGTTAGCTTGTTTGATTTAAAAAAAAAAGAGGCAGTCAAGACATTGAAAAAGGCCACTGTCCATACAGAGCATTACCTGATTTGCATGCAGACAAAGGCTTCTGAATGATATGCACATTTACTCTGGCAGCTGGGATTCTGCCTTCTGAGAGGAAGGGGAAATGCAGTGACCTTTAAAGGTCCACATTATTTTGATTTTTAAAGTATGTTTGAAGGACAGGGAGAGAAAAAACTGCAACAGTAAGGGGTGAACAGAAAAACAGATCCTGCCTGCAGTACATCAGGTATTTTTAATTCCAAATCAACAGTTGAAGCAATAAATGACCTGCTGACCAGTGTTGCATCGTAAATTACATAAATAAAAATAAAGAAACTTGAAGTACCCAAGAGGGGACCTTTGTGTAGGACCATCAGCTGTGTTCAGTTTAATGTCTAAAATAATGCCAAATGTTGGCATTCTTTAATTCTAAATGTTGTATCGAACTTTAGGCTGTGGCTTTTGAGTACTGATAAAAATCAGTGTAGATTCTGTATACCAGAAGTCTATTCAGCACCCAGAGAAGTAAGTTTATGCCATCTTTGGGAAAGTGAATTCTAAAGTCCAGTATTAAAAATAGTTTGCATTTGGCCATAAACTATATCCTGCAATTGAGTGCTGGCTGTCTCTTACAATCACTGGGAGTAAGCATAGAAAATCACCTGAATCATACTGAAAAAGTATGATATAAATTATAGCATATTTTCCCAGAGTCATAAAGGGACTGGATGCTAAAAGAAATGAAGTACATAAATATTAGTGTTCTGGAATTGAATTCTTTATATAATCCACTACCTACTTTTCAAGACTGTGCCATCTATTAAATAAAATAGGCTAGAATCACTTTGAATATGGAAGAAGTTACAACAAAAAGTGATGAATCATAAGGTACTTGCTTCTGGCTTCTGTTTTTGATCTCATACTTTGAAAACACTTAGAGTAAAATAAGCAGAAACTAGCTAACTATTTGAACGCTAAAATCTAGTATGCACTGATGTTAATTCTAGCTTTTGACTAGGGACATTAATGTACAGCAGCCTTAAGCTATTTGTCTCTCATGCTGAAATCAATTGGAAATGAAACCAACTTTAAAAATGCAGATTTCAAGGATGCACCTGATAGATCCCCCTGCTGCTTTATCCTTCCCATGCATCCAGGGAAGCAAGTAATAATTGCTTCCCCCCCCCCAGTTTGGTTTTTTGAGGATGTGGTGTTTCCATTTACACCTATAGGTCTTTTGTGTAATCTTCCCATCTATGAACTCTTTCTCTTCCATGACACCTGCTGGTCTGGCAGGTTCATCAATGGAACAGCAGAAGAAGGAAACACTAGAGTTTTATCATTTTTAAGTCACTTACATTAGAACCAGAAAGTCTTATTAATTTTACAAGGATGAAAGGACTGCTGTATCGTTTGCAGCTGCAGATAGGAATAATGAACTAGTGCTTCAAAATATCTCTTACCAGAGATATGAAATGATCCATATAATGCCTGAGATCTGCCTCTCCAAGCCCAATGAACTTCAGTTTTTACATGGGCCTGTTCCTCCCCTTGCTCAAAAATGACCATGAAGGACAGCAACCAGAAAGAAGTGAGTATGTCTGAATAGTCACCAGCAGGAACATAGAGATTACCTATCAAATAAAATCACAGCACCTCAAAAAGCACTACAGGCAGCCTCTGTGTCGTGATGGGGATGAGATGAATGTGATGTGCTTTCAAGCTCTGTTGATACAACGATCAAAGTATTTTTTCCCTATGGTTAGTGGATTTTACTTTTGTTTATTAAACAAATTTATTTGCACAGAATTTTGCACAGGACTGTACAGAAAAAACCTAAGTCAAAGAAGGAATGCAGTAGGGTTTGGTGGGATTCTTAGGCCGATCAGATGTCCTGCTGAAGTTACAGTGACCTCCAGGAGGGTTTTAATTCCATAGAATAATAATGGAATACCCATGTCTGAAGATTTCCAATATGGATGAAACCCCTTAGTAGGTCACTGTAACGGAAAACATTGCATAGGATAAACTCTACAATATATAAAACTCTCATCATCTTCAAGATGGAGTGTATGGAAGTCAAAGCGCCATATGTGGAAGCATGTCATAATATAACTCATGTATATCTCTATCTCTGCTTCAGGGAAGTGAACTGTATTTACCTTCTGCTAGTGCTTCTTGATGCTACTGAAACATAACTTCCCACTTATCCCTGTCATCACTCTAAGTCATAGTGGGAATGGGGATGCTGGGAGTTGTATTTCCTCAATATTAGGAGTCCATAGGTTCTTGCCTCTGCCAAATAAGAATAATCTTAGTCCACAGAGAATATGGTAATGGAAAATGAGTGTGTTCAGTCTAATTTCCTTTTTTGTGGGGGATTGTCTTAAACTGTGGCTGTCTTTCTTTAGGATCAGTAAGACACATATGTATTCCTCCAGTGTCAATGCTTTTTCAGTGTGCAGTTTGTTTTCAATACACTGTGAGTTGGACACAATCTTTACACTGCAGCAAAAAAATTTGCTTTGTTTTCAGAAAAGAAGCACCACACTTAAGTAAGGGAAATAACCCTAAGCAGCCAGACACAGACATTTGTTTTGCTTTTCTCTGCTCACTCATGTCTGCAGAGTTGTTGCTGACAGATTTGAATTTAGTTGGTATTCCTTTCTCCCCCCCTCGTCTCACACACACTTCTACAAGCATTTTATGTATTCCCTGAGCAAGAGAAATTCCAGCTGAAATCCAGACTTCGCAATGACCTTGCTTTAAAAAGATCTAGTTTAAAAAAAACAAGGAAGAAAAAGAAAATCACAGGCACCCAAGTCCAGTGGCACTCCCTCCAGCTGCCTTGCAAAATGTCTCCTGAATAATCCTTTTGAAAAAGCTCTAGTTGTTCTGGTGTAATTAATTTGCTTTTTTTTTTCCAGTCACAAGGGCTAGCTGAAGCAAAAGTTTCCATACCACGAAGCAGCAAACTAATAAGCTCCCCTAAGGAAGCTGAGCTCATGTTTTATCTTCCACCTCCCTGCCTAAACAAAATAGCAGGTTTGAATTAGCATGTTTCTAAGCAGGAACAGATGTAGGCCCTCCTTGGAGTTAGGATTGAGGTCCTGCAAGGTGGAGGGTTAAGCTAGGCAAAGAGAAAGATTTCTGATGTAAAATTGCCTTTTTATTTTTACATTTCACAGTATGAATAATACTTCTTACAACTTCATTTATTCCTGTAGTTGGGCTACAAGTTAATAGTTGATCTTTAGAAACTCAATGGTATTGCTAAAACCAGGCTTTGGGACCAAAGTCCAATCTTTGCAATCTAAAAATGCTCCAAATGACCACCCATAGGCAAGGGAGAGAGACAGCAGCTAACAAGCCCAGCGGGCTATTCCGGGACAAAGAGAGACATGCCAAGCCAATGGACTGGATGCTGCTTACCAGAACATCCTTGTTTCCTGCCTATTTTTAAAACATTTTATTGTCAGGTCGCAGCCAACTGGACACTTTCACAATCACAGATGCTCATTTTATTGTTACTTTAAAATATATATTGTGCTACAGCAAAATAGTGCTTATCCCTAGATGACAAGCGCATTTCTTATTTCAGTCCAACATCTGAAATTTCCTAGCTGCAGTTCTGTTCGTGAAGTGGAATGTTGAATGATCAGATTGGCAGGGCCAGTTATTAGATGCTGAGCTACAGAGAGATGCCAAAGAATGTGGGCATGTTATGGAGGAGAGAGCTTTGAGTGTTGTATGCTTCATGCGTTACACACTTTGTCCTTCATCCTCTATTAGCACAAAAAAAAAAAAAAGCAGCTGAAGAGACAAAAAGATTAGGGAATCGGAGCAGGAATGAAGAACTCTGGGAATGAGACTTTTTAGCTTAGAGCAAAGGCAAGTAAGATATACGAAATGATGCATAATATGAAAAATATAACAGACCGGTCCGTGATCTGTTAGGAAACGTGCTGCACAACTGGAGGTGAGTGACAAGTGAGCGAGTGAGTGAAACCGGAATCATGCCCCCCCCCGGTCCGTGGAAATATTGTCTTCCACGAAACCAGTTCCTGTTTCCAAAAAGGTTGGGGACTGCTGTCCTGTAGGATTCCATTTTGCATCCTTTAGTATTTGATATCTCTATAAATGCAAAGGGAAAGTGTCTCCAGAAACTTTCAAACGCATGGTTGAGACTTTCAACTATTTTCTCATATACATTCATTAACATTTAATCATTGACCCAAAGTACATTTTGGTGAACCGAACTGAGTTACCAGATATACAACAATCTCTCCCAATTAAATAAATTCTTATTGATATACATAAAGAACACAGAATCAGAGTATTAGCTAACTTATTTGGGGAATATACCATAAAGATACACCAAATTCTATCCTGTGGGAGAAATAGTAATTCAGCTCAAACCAGAAAATGATGTGATTGCATGACCTCTCTAGATGCCATACACTAAATAAATAAATAAACCAGAAAATGAAAAGTAACTAAAAATCAGATGGACTCTCTAGTAAATGTTGGCTGTGCTGATTTATTATCTTAGATTCTTTGTTGCTTTGGTATGCCTTAAATTATCCAGAATGGTAGCAGGGTTCCCCTAAGAGGGACTAACTTAGGGCAAGAAGAAGAAAAAAGTATGGGAATGCTCCAGTTTGGAGACAGAAATGTTCCCTGAAGACAGGAGAGTTAATCTCTCTTAATAACCACTTCAGAAGATAGCAGGAAAGCAGAGGTGACTTGAATAAAAGTTGCAAAATAATAATAAAAAAATAGCGCTCGGATGAACTGTCAAATGATGAGATTCCTTTTTCTACCTTCCTTGCTGAGACCCTGTAACTTATATAGAATAATCCTTGAGAACTTTCTTTTCAGTTCTGTCCTATCAGCCTACACAGCAGAGGTACAGGCTTTTTCAAGCAGAAGACAATGATTCCCTCTGGAAGAAACCAGGAACAATCCTATCTAGTCCAGGTTTTCTTTCTTCAAGCTTACCAAATCTCTGGATTTCCCAGGGAAGAGTGGAAAGACAGAACTTTGGAGTTCAGGGACAATCATTTCTGCTTGGGCAAAACATGAGATTTCCAAAAGACAGTGGATAGGTGAAAGCTCAATTGTTGATCTTGAGATACTGCCTGGAATGGGTCTTGCTGGGCTTTTGCCCTCCAAAACTCAGGGTTTTCTGGAGGAATGATGACCTACTGAGCTCAGCTGTAGTTAACACTGCTAGGTCAATAGAGTCTTCCTTGTAGCTGGATTAGTCACCAGTCCTTGAGGAGTAAGAACACGAATTGACAGAAAACTTGCTGCCTCCGTTGTTGATCACCTTTCTGTCACAGGACAATACTAGCAAATGGTGCTGTCTTTAATCACTTACTAAGGACTGTGGGAAGTCAGCCCCTCAGAGAAGGAAATATTAAAAGGGCAGAAAAATATATTTCCTCAAAAGGATTTTTAAAAGCAGAAACCAACCCTGCCCCCAAGTCTCTCTGCCCCAAGCAGGAGCCAGCCCTATACAAATGCAGATGTAAAACCATCAGGAAAGTTGGAGCCAGAAACTCAAGAAGACAAAGACCTAAAATCTGCATACCCCACCTGTGACAGGACATAATAGGATTAACTCATAACCATCAAGAATACCAGAGAGGCACACCTAGACTCAGTTCAAAGTTCATGCCACAGGAAACTATTCCAAACAAAAGGCTTTCAGAGGGTATAAAAACGTACTCCACATGTGCTCAGCCTTGATTTCTCTCCTCTTTTCTGCCAGAGCCATCTTTCTGTCTGGCTCTCCTCTCCAATAAACTACAACCTTCTTCCCAAAGCAGTTGCCATGTTTATTCCCAGCTTGGATGAACCAGGATGAAGACTTTTCTTCCAACAGGACCAAGTTAAGAAAAGGGATTGATGGACTCCCTTGACTTCATTCTTCCTCTCTCTATATGTAATCTCTCAGTGGATAAACAACGATAGATTTCTCCCAATGCAGGTTTAGAGTAGTGGATTCAAATGGATGTTTGGGGTAGTGGGTTTAATCCTCTGTCAAGGCATCCAATTAACATTGGGAAATAGTAAGTGGAATGTAGGGTGAAGTGGGAATGAGAGAGCTGTACCAATGCTCCTTACAATCTTTCTCTGCATCTATTGCCTGTCAGGCTACTTTGAACCCACTGAGTAAAGCACTTGTCTGAAAGATTGCTAAAACCTGATCAGCTAAAAGGTAAAGAGGAGGGTATGACACAAAGAGGAGATAATGGTGATCTCTAATGCTTCTTACTATATAGGAACCAGCTTTTTCTCTTGATCAGTACCTAAATCAAAACTGAACCCAGTGGGAATGTAAAAACTTAAATTAAAATCTACTCTATTAGCAAATACAAACCAAACAGAGAGAGTGGTAGTTGGTCTATTCTTGATAAAGTTGCATTCTCCACGAAAGAGTGCATCTTTATACTCCTTGAAGCTCCTTGAAACTCCAGAAGTTCCTTGACCTTCTTTGACTTGGGTGATACTCTGAGTATCTACTATGTAACCATTCCTGAGTAAATCAACAGTGGCAACAGTTACTTATAACTTACTTATATCATAGCAAGAACCTTCTTAATGAGTATCTTTTAAGAGTGTCCAGTAGCTTCATTTTCCACAAAATTCATCAGATCACTATGTTGAAAGACTTGCAGAGCTTACCAGGAGTTTTCAGACTGCAACTCAAAAAGTATAGGTTTTAAGTATTTTCAAAGCTCTAGTCTAAACTACTTAGAGCCTGCTCACAGTAAGGGATTTCTATTCCACTATCAATCTGCCTAGGCACTAAGATCAGCGTAAGGAGGTATTCCTAAAGGTGCTTTCAGTTGCCAACTACATGGAAATACTGTAGATTCTTTCTGTGCTTCTCCCAGGCTAGAGACAGTCATTGACTTATGATCACAATTGGGACTGGAACTTCCACCACTAAGCAACACTTTTACAGACGTTTTTTTGTTGCTGTCGCTAACAAATCATATTGCTATTAAGCAAATCTAGCTTCCCCCATTGATTTTGCTTGTCAAAAGCCAACTGTGAAAGTCACAAATGATGATCACAGGACCCTGGCATGCTGCAACTGTTGTAAATACATGTTTCTGGGTCCAATTCAATAGGTGGATTATCACCTATAAAGCTTTTCATAGCATGAGTCCACATTATCTGAGGAACCAGCTCATCCCAGTGGCAGAAGAGACATGCTGTAGACCCCGTTGGTCCAGGAATTTTGGCCGGTGAGGTCCAGGAGAAGAGCCTTTTCTGCCATGATGCCTGCTCTCTGGAACATACTCACCACCAGGTGAGATCTGCACCCTCCCTTCTGGCCTTCCAAAAGGGCTTGAAGATCTAGTTCTGCCAGGGGGGAGTGGCAATTTGGAGATGGTTAATGGATTAGTCAGACCCCACTTCCTCCCCATGTGCACTTTGTTCCCTTCCTTTCCATTTTGATTAATTAAAATTTAAATGTATGGTTCTTATTATTTATTGTTTTAATATTTTATATGTTAATTTAATTGTATGACTGTAAGACACCTAGAGTCACCTCAGTGAGATGAGTGGCATAGATGTTTAATAATAAAACAAATAAATAAAGACAAGCTGAAAGCTATCACAGTCATAAATGTAAGGGCCAGTCTTAAGTCACTTTTTTCAGTGATGTTGTAACTTCATACAGTTGCAAATAGTTGTTAGTCAAGGACTATATGTATATAAGCACTCTCTCGGAAGAAACACTTAAATTGTAGACTTTCAACTTTCACTCATGAACTGAATTAATATTTTAGATGTGGTTATAAATTAGCTTATAACTGTGGTATGTTATTTTTGTTTCCATTATTTTGCCTGTGAATCTCATGATGGGCCTAACTTAATGGATCACAAACCATTTTTAGTCTGCAAATCACCCTGAAGTACATCCAAAAGGAAACATAGCCAAAATCTTGGGAGATCATTAAATCTCACAACATTGCACAACATTTGTCATCTCAAACCCCAAGCTCCAAAATACTGTGAGATATAGCAAGTCAACAATTTTGGGGCATTAATATTTAAGAGTTTTAATTTTAATATAGGGCAATTTAATTTTTTTTAAATGTTTAAACTACATTTGAATGGGTTGTGCTGTCTTTGTGTTTTTAGGTGTCATATGGCTTATTCTGGTTTATCCTATGATCTCCCAATGATGTAGTGGTCTGCATAAAGAAAAAGATTCCTACTGAGACTGCATTTTTGGAAGAGGATGGCTTCTTCCAGAACCAATAAATGCTCTGTAAATGCCAAGGGTACTTTAGCCATACTTAGCGCACAAATATCTAAAGGAAAGCACAGATACATTCACATTTTTGTTTGGATGCAAAGGATGACATATTCTGCCCCTTGGTTGCTTCAGTTCCTTTTGCCTATTGCTTAGGGTAACCATCATGATTTTGGTGTTCTTTCGTGATCAGTTCTTGTGGAGTAGCAATAATCAAGACTGAAGTCAGCAGTCTTGTGAAAGACAGGATATAAATAGGATAAATAAATAAACAAGTACGGGATGATGCTAAAACCAGGAGGGGAGATGATTTAACAAAAAAGGTTCCTGGCATCTTCCTAAGATTCTCCAGAAAAAAATATTAATGATAGGTTGATTTTCCTAGTATCTCTCTTCCTCTCCTTTCACTGCTCCCTTCAGCCACTGCTGATATCCTTGGATCTTTTTCAATTCTTGTTTCCCTTTCAGGACAGACGTCTTTCATTCTATATGAGGAATGGTTGGATTATTAGAAGTAGTGCTATTTTTACAGATGTCTGCTTTTTATTTTGCTTTGATATTACTTTGACATTATTGTTTGAAGTTATGCAATGTGCTGCCCAGGGTTGTAAAGAAGCTGGGAAGAATAAAAATCCACAAAATAAATAAATGTTCATATCAAATATGTACATTTTGGTTTCAAGGTGAATCATCTGAAACTAGTTGTTCCATGTACCAAATAGTTCCCAAATGAATCATTGTCCACATCCCCAGGCTACACCTACATTCCCCTATTGATTCTTGATGGAATTAAAGTTATAGTCTGGTTTTTGCCAAGTCTCTCTTTGCCTATCTAGAATTGCATGGGGGAAAAAAATAAGACTGAAATCCATCTATTTCAGATTCTCAGTATGGGGGTCAAGTTATTACATACTTTTTTTGGGGGGAGGGCAATTCTAAAATTAGGTATGTATGACAGTCATTCCTACTCTGATTTAAAGCACTGATAATATATAAACTAAACATCTAAAAACCCTTTAAAAATAGAGATCTGAATAAAAGATATAGGATGCTTTAAAGTCGCTTGACAAAACAGATGGTGCATCTAGCTGAAAGTTTTGTAATGAGGAGCTGAAGTTCATTAGTCAATAAACAAGAAAAACCTGCTGTAAGAGTTCATCAAGACAGTTATTTCAACTCTTATTATGGTTATACAACAAACTTGTTGTTTGTTATGTTAAAGACAGGTTTTCATCAGTGATAATCTGTTTCATTTGCAAAACCATAACACACATTGTTACTAAGCTTTGTTATTTAGAGCAGTAGATCTACTATGCAGATTGTAACAAATGTTGCCTCTTTCCTAGGACTGAGAGAAAGTGACTGGCCCCAGGTCACCCAGCTGGCTTCCTAATGCAAGACTAGAATTCACAGTCTCCTGGTTTATAGTCTTTCTAAGCTTGGTTGCGTTTATGCAGACGTTGAACTACAAATATTGTCCTTTATCGAGACTCCAATGCTCACTCCAAAATTGACTATTAAAATAACTTTTAAATCTGAATCCTAGGATACTGCAAACAGGGCGAACTAAGCTTGTACCTTTTCCTGATAGGCAACAGCTATACTATGAAGTTTGGAGAAGGAAGTATAGATGATGAATAGCAGATGCTTTAGTTCCAGTATGGGAGTAAACAGAAGACAACAGTCTTCTCCCTGTTGCCACTGAGATGGAAAGACGCATGTCATGGAAAATCTGTGATCAGAACACCATTTCTTTTCCTATTTAAACAAGTTATCTGAGGAAGAGACCTCCGGTTTTCCATGTAGGATCAGAATTGAAAGAGGGATGTCTTTGCATTTGTCATCATAGTGCCTCCCTGAAGGCAATGTTATTAGACTTGAGATATTAAAAAATAAGATGGCTACTTTTTCACAAGAATCTTTTTGCCTGCTGCATTTCCAGTTCCAAGTGAATTAAGGATAATACAGATCTAAGAGACAGAAGTACTGGAAAGATTAAATATCCCCTGCCACCCATCTTTTGCATCATAGGTGTTCACAACAAAAGAAATAAAGTATAGGCAATGATGGAAAATATATTTTTTAGAGAACTTGATATGGAAGGAGTCATTATTGCCATTTTCCCCAGTCTTATTAGCATTTCTATCAAATCACTGTTGTCAGGGATTTTGTACTGCTTCAAATCCTATCAAGCCTGATTGGCTGTATGATCACTTTGTACACTGCAAACCTGTAAAACTCAATTCCCTGGAGACAATAAAACATGCTCTTTTCCTTTTAAAGTCATTTTTCTCTTCAGCCCACATTGTAGTATATGTTCCAATTAAATACTATCTGTGACAAGAAGTATAGGAAATATATATGCAGTGAGTGCATTCACTTCAGTGCATTCGACATGGGCCTACCCTTGGAGACCATACAGAAGCTTCAGCTGGTTCAAAGTGCATCTGCACAAGCAGTAATGGTCACTTCTTGTGGTGTTCATGTGCTACTACTGCCTTGTGAGCTGTTTGGCTTCCAGATGCAATTGAAGGTGCTGGTTGTTACCTTTAAAGCCTTGCATGGTATTAGGCTTGGATATCTGAAGGACCTTCCTTTTGTTGTTTCAGGCAGAGTGGTGGCGCTCCAGGTCTCTTCTATTAAATGTTGTCTTCTTGTGGAACCTAGGAAATGTGCCATCTAGGTCTAGCACTATCCTCTGTAACAGCCCCCCCCCCTCATCATAAGATGGCACCTACTTTCCTGGGGTTCCAAGAAACCCTTAAAATCTGGCTTTGATCTTAGGTCTGGGATTAATGTTGGGTTCTTTGGGGGGAGGGACTATTGCACTGTACTTCAATGGGAGTTTTTAGTCCAGGCTGTTTTAGTTTTATGTTTGTAATTGTTTTAACTTAGCATTCAATTCTATACACTTCCCAGAGTCTACCGTTGAGTGGCTATAATGAATTTAATGAAATAATAAATGTTTTGGATTATGCATTTTTGTATTTCAGCATATTTCAATTTCACATATTTCATTAATAAGAAAGGACAATAGCACTAAACAAAAAAAAGTCATTTGTAATCTTGTAGAATAGGTTTTCTTAAACCCTAAGAAGCTACATTTGGAGAGGAATGCTACTAAAGATGATTTTAATATTGTGGTGTCATTGCTCCAATGATGCAAATTATGTAATTGACATTGATTGCCTGATTATGCCAGGATGTGAATGACTCCCCTCCCAAACACCTGCTCTCCCTTGGATGCCCAAGTGTTGTGCAGCCTTGTTATCATTTGAGCATCTACACTATACTACTATATTGTGAGGAAACCCATTAAGGTTTTCGTCAGGAGTTGGATTCAAACAGCCTTTGAAAGGCTACATCTCCAATCCATGAGCAAATTGCAGCTTTATTGCTTTTCCAAAGTAATCCATTTTATGATTGGGCGTCATCCAATTCAGGATCATAAACCACATGAAAAAGGATATGAATCATTATGTTTAAAAGCTAGTACATTACAACTTTTATAAACAAATATGATACCATTTATATTATAGTATAGCTTAAACACTCATTTTTCCTGGGAAACCATAAACAAGTATATGTACATTTATTTATTTTTCCTTATTTCTTTTGACAATATAGGCAATGCTGACTAGTTGTAAAATACAATATTCCATGCCTGGGGGTGAAATCTGTAATTTCCCCCCCCTAATATGCTACATTAAACAATTATACCTTAGTAAGCTTATAGGTATTTTAATTATGTTATTATTGTTTTATCAATATCTTGACTAAGATAGCATGGATGCATTACTTCCTTTGTCTATTTAGCCAGTGTATACACAATAAAACATGCTTATAAAAATTAAAAAATATACAAACTAACCCATAGAAAAGAGTATAAGCAAGAAGATTAAAAAAACAGCAGCAATAATGTCAATAAATATAAAGTAAATTCAGTATAGTAATATTGACAATGTTGATGATATAACACATAATGCCCTGAAGTTTTAAGAACAGGGTTTGTCTGAAATGTTATAGGGTTTTGTGCTTGAGCAGGGGGTTGAACTAGAAGTCCTCCAAGGTCCCCTCCAACTCAGTTACTCTGTTATTTTATAAAAGGCACCATCATTGAAAAGCCCTTGTATATTTTGTTAGTTTTGCTTGGCAACATTACTACAGCAGATTAGGGATAGGCAATGGGGACAGTTTTTTTTTTGCTGGCTGATTTTTTTTCTGTCTGGCAGGTGGCACTTTATCTCAGGAAGAGCCCAAAGAACATCAGTCCATTGTCCATGGGTGCTCAGCAACAGAGTATTTCTGACAGTGAAGTGTACTATCACTGATCAGCTGTTGTTCAGAAATCACTGTGCTTTCTGAGCAAAGGTGATATTCATCCTGCCCAGGGATTAGAAAAAGAACATTTCAAAGTTGAGTTTGTCTTCTACAAAAAAGTGCCATGAACAGTCGTAGTTTACTTTTTTCTGCAGGACAATAAGGCTGCCTTTCTTTGTGCAGAGAGAGTCAAAGACCAATCAATATGTTTTTCTCTGCACAGGAAAAGTAGTTCAGCAGTCACGAGTAACAGCTCAGGATGGGATTTATGGGCAAGAAAGAAGCCCTGTATTTGACCCTATCCACAACTACAGGTATGTGCAAAAAGCTTAATCTAACCTATAAAACAGATCTGGGTCTCCACTCTGACATAGTCTATAGGTTTTAGCCTGCATGGCATTAAAATGCACTGCAGATACATTTTATGGTTGTCATTTTATGGTTTGCCCAAACAGTTATTATACAGGAAATTTTTAAATCAAATTCTAAGTGATATCAAAGATGACAGATTACTGAACCATCTCCCATATTTGCTGAGATTATTAGGTTTTGTCCCTAGCTATAATACACACACACACACACACACACACCTTCAGAGGCTGGTATTTCTCATAGAATTGCATTTTCACCTCAATCTTGTCATACATTATCTACAAAAGAGAAGAAGGTTGAAGCCACTCAGCTTCTGTGACAAGAAGTCAGTGTAATAAGAAATTAAGCACACAGCTGAATTAAGCAGCCAAGGGAGTTTTACAGCAGGGTTAGGCAACTGAAAGCACCTGATTTAGAGATCAAGGACATCCCTCCAGTTAGAATCAGCTGTTGACCCCTTTGCGTGCACCACTGCCTAGGTGGCAGCCTATTCCTCACAAAGCTAGATTATCTTTTGGTGAGCTTCCTTGCTTAGCTGTGTTCAGATGATTAGAAAACATTCCTTTGAAATCTCTTCATCTCTTTAATTCTATGAAAAAACAATGCATCTGGTACCATAAATAAGAATAGTTTAATAAATAAAGCAGGAAAACAATCCTTGAAATGAGCATTTTTGTTACCTGCATTTGGTTCTTCACATAATCATCACCGTTTTCTGTACAATTCTTCCAATGATAGACAAGCTTCATAAAGCTTAGTTTTTGTTTCAAAGTGTGAGCTCTGCAGTGTGGCACTCTGAGTTGATAATGGTGCCAACTTCATGGAATAATATCATTTGTATCCCTCAAAAACCATTATCATGAGTTTTCCTGCTGAAATTCAGGTTTTTAATATTTTCCCCCAAGTAAAACTTTGTAATAGTATTCCATGAACTGATACTGCATTTCTGGGTCACAGTGATGAGGCCATGTTTTGTTGGCTGTCATGATGCTATGAATAAATATCTTACCTTCAATTTTGTAGCATAACAATAATTGCTGGGAAACTTCAACTGTTAAAGTTTTCATCTCTGCCATCAGCATGCAAGAAACCCATCTTGCACTAACCTTCTATTATTGAAGAACATCACTAATGTGACCCACATACTTATGAAATGCCAAGTTTGACAGCAATTTCCCTTTAAAGGATCCACTGATTGCCCTTAATCAGTTCATCAACTTTTCCCATGTGAAATTTGTCAGTTGCTATCACAAATTGGCCATTTCATTCTTGATCATACAAATTAACACTTTCTAATTCACCATCTTTACATTTTTTGGCTCAGTGACATACAGTACTCACATCAACACAGTTATCACCATAAACAACCTGCATTTGGCAGTAAATTTCTGTAGGAGAAATTTCTTTGACAGTTGAAAATTCAATTGTGGTGGGTTGCTTAAAGTGCACTGATGAGTACTCACTATAGGCTTCCATTTCATGAATAGCAACACAACCTTCTCTTGTATCAATTTCCATCAACTACTAAGTAAAACAATCGTAAACAATCGTGTAAATAAATGCATCAAGTCCTTTATTCCTGTATCCAATAGAGTGATAATGATCCAAATAAATAGTACTCCAGTAAATATGAATGTTATACAAGTTTACGCTCCCACAGCTGACAGCGATGAGGAGGATTTAGAGAAGTTCTACGAAGATATAAGCAGTGTACTGAAAACCCTAAAAAGTAATGATATCACAATACTCATGGGGGACTTCAATGCAAAAGTGGGAGAAGGAAGTGATGCTCCTGTAGTTGGAAACTTTGGTTTAGGAACCAGAAATGGTAGAGGTGACAGATTTGTAGACTTCTGCAAGGAACATAGGCAATGTGTGATGAATACTTTTTTTAAGTTGCCAAAAAGACGCCTCTACACTTGGAGATCACCAGCAGATACACGAAATAATGTAGTAAGGAACCAAATTGACTATTTTACAATAAACAAAAGATTTAGAAACTCAGTAAAATCAGTAAAGACATACCCAGGTGCAGATGTACCATCCGATCATAATCTACTACTTGCTGAAGTCCAGCTGAAACTAAAAAGGATGAAAAACCCAAACCCTGCTAAACCAAGAATCGACAGAGACTTCATCATTAAACATGGAGGGAAGATTAAAGAAGAACTAGAAAATCATTTAAGGGAAACCAACAACCTGAATGATGATGATGTAGAAGTGAACTGGAATAAATTTAAAAATGCAATAGTAGAGGTAACAAATTCAAAACAGAGAGAGGGGTACCACAAGAAACAACAGTGGATAACGGAGGAAATTCTTCATCTCATGGATGAAAGAAGATCTTATAAAAATAAAAACAAAGTAAAATACAATGAATTGCAGAAAACAATTAGAAGAAAAATTCGACTGGCAAAAGAAAAGTGGTTTGCAAAGAGATGCAAGGAAATAGAAGAGACAGAACGTATGCATGATAATTTCAATTTACACAAAAAAGTGAAAGAAGCAGCAGGCCTCTACAAAAAGAAAACCAACAACTTAGTTGACAAAGAGGGGGAAATTATCTTAGATGAGGATGAAAAACTAAAGAGATGGAAGGAATATATTGAAGAACTTTTTGAAGACACTAGGGATGATATAGATATGGGAAGTATAACAACTGGACCAAACATCACTATGGAGGAGGTTGAACATGCAATAAAAATAGCAAAAACAAGAAAAGCCACAGGACCTGATGATATCCCAGTAGAAATTTTAAAATTGCTGGAAGACAATGGGAAGAATTTTTTACTGCAGCTCTTCAATCAGATATATGAAATAGGAAAGATACCAAATGATTGGCTAAAATCAACCTTTGTGACAATCCCCAAAAAAATAAATGCAAAGAAGTGTACCGAATACAGAACAATAAGCTTAATGAGTCATGCCCTGAAAATATTCCTGAGAATAATTCACACAAGAATATACAACAAAATTGAAGAGCGTCTAGGTAACACACAATTTGGTTTCAAAAACAATCTTGGTACACGAGATGCGCTGTTCAGCATTCAGGTTCTTGTACAGCGTTGTAGAGATGTCAACCACAGTGTTTACATGTGCTTCATTGATTTTGAAAAAGCTTTTGATAAAATAAGACACAGCAAACTATTAGAAATCCTGAAACAAGGGGGACTAGATGACAAAGACATCCAAATAATAAGGAATCTGTACTGGCATCAGGTAGCAAATGTGAGACTAGGCCAAAAATACTCAGCTGATGCAGAAATAAGAAGAGGGGTCAGACAGGGATGTATTCTGTCTCCACTGCTGTTCAATATCTACTCTGGTCCATCTTCAACGAGGCACTGGAGAACATCGATGCTGGCATCAAAGTAAACGGTGTTTGGATCAACAACTTAAGATATGCTGATGATACAGTTCTGCTTGCCAGTAAGCATGAAGACCTTCAGCTCCTCATCAACAGAGTCACAGAAACATCTGGAAAATATGGCTTGAAGCTTAACACCTCAAAAACCAAGATCATAGTCGTCAGCAACCAACCCGTTAACTTACCACCAGTAAATTCAGAAGGAACACCACTAGAAAAAGTTGAAAGGATCACGCACCTCGGTTCTAATTTACATGAAAGCTGGGACATGACCGCTGAAGTAAAGACAAGGATAGAGAAAGCTCGAACAGCATTCTTCAAAATGAAAAAGGTCTTCTGCAGTCACGACATAAGCCTAAGACTGAAAATCAGGCTTGTCAGATGCTATATTTTTTCTATCCTGCTCTATGGAGTAGAGAGTTGGTCTCTGACAGAAGGCCACCTGAAGAGACTAGAAGCATTTGAAATGTGGATTTACAGGCAGCTGTTACGTATAAGCTGGGTTGACAAAATCAGAAATGAGGAGGTGATAAGCCGCCTGGGAAAGCCAAGGGAAATCATCAAAACAATTAAAAAATGAAAGTTAGAATATTTCGGTGATGTGACACCCAGAAAAATACGGCATACTCCATTTAATCCTCCAAGGAAAGATTGAAGGCAAACGAGGTCCAGGCAGAAGAAGAACATCATGGCTTCAAAATCTAAGGGACTGGTTTGGACAAAACTCAGCAGCACTTTTTCGTGCAGCTGCTGATAAAAACAGGATCGCCAACATGATCGCCAACGCCCGATAATGGATATGGCAGAAGAAGAAGAAGACTAAGTAAAAGAACAAATGTCAAAGAACACATCAGAGTTTCTAATGGCTCAGTATTTCCATCTGTTGGCAATTTATAGTATTGGCATTACTTTTTATTCAACCCTAATATTTATTGATGATTAATTTGTGTGTTTCTGGGGTTGGGGCTATCTTTATCTTGTTTTTGAATGAGTCTGAAAATCTGGATGTCTGTATTGTGCTAGTATCACAAAGTCCCACTGAGTGATATATACTATTCCATGATTCCTGGACAGTTGTGATTATGTATTTAGGGCAATGAGTTCTGGTGCTCAGAAAAATTCCAGATTTAGTACCAAGAGAATCAGAAAGCTAGATGAGGCAGTTTTTTCACCATCAAGATAATAGACCATTTGTTATCATGGAAATCTTTGGTAAAGTGGGGTATTATTCTGAGAATAAGAAGAAATATTGTTGACCAGAACTCCATTTCACCAAGATATAGGTGATAATATACTCAGAGGCTGTGTCTACACAATATGGAGTTGGTTCAGAAAATTGTAGGAACCCAGCTATTATCTTAGCATTTGGTGTATGCCAGGCTATCACATTAAACCATAATTCCGTTTAGTTGTTTTTTTACTCCATGCCATGTGGAAACAACCGTATTTTTAATATGGGATTAGGATTTAATATTTTGTGTCAACCCAGTCATTTAGTGGCAGAATAAAAAACACAGTAGCTGAAACAATAGAGACTAATCTAAGGCACCACATACAGTTTCTCCACTGCTAAGTGCTAACGTTCTTTGTCCACCCTCAAATCTGCATAAAAATATACCACCATGAAATTTGCTATCCCCTTTACCAATCCCTATTCTTATCATTCCCTTCCCTCTCCTAGCCACTCTTAATCACCAGACTCTCCTCCAAGGGAATGGAGGATAAAGCCTAACAGAATTTACAACCTTAATACTGCCATTGGATGGCGTAGGAATATGGGACAATCTCTACTTTAACACCCAAACAGAACCAGGAGGATTCACAGGCTGGGATCAAAGCAATATCATGGGGGCCCTGAAGAAAAAAGAGTGCCAGGAAAGAACATTTTTGTGCTATAAGGAGGAACAAGTGCAGAAAAATCCAGATAAACTTTTACCAAAAGATCCTGAATAAACTTAGAAACCATGGCAGAAATCAATCTTGTAAAACATTAGTGACTGATTAAACAACTGTTCGTAGAACAGTAGGAGATTGTGTCAAATGTTTACTTTGAAAGAAATAACAGAATCAGAAGAATTGGAAGGGACCTCGGAGGTCTTCTAGTCCAACCCCCTGCTAAATCAGAAAAGCCTATAGCATTTCAGACAAATATTTGTCCAATCTCTTCTTAAAAACCTCCAGTGTTGGAGCACCCACAACTTTGGGATGCAAGTTGTTCCACTGATTGTTTTATAGGAACAATTAATAGGAATGCTCCAATGATGCTCCAAGTGTTATGTGACATAAAAATGTTTACCAATAGAGATGAGCAGTGAGGTCAATAAGATTTTCTTTGGTGAAGGAAATATTGAAAAAGACCCAAATAGATGCCAAATAATGTCTAGGAGTAGGGAAAAACTCCTAATTGTGTGAATGAGTGACAATACAATGGGATTTGATCCAAGGACATGGTTAAAAGGATACGCACTGGAGCCAAAACATCAACAGCCATTTATAGCTTTCAGTGAAAATCTCAGTTCAGTAATACAGTAACAGTGGGGGGAAATGCTACTTCCACAATAAAAATTGTTTTGAAGGGGCATTGTATTGTTATTAGGTAAATATGTGATGCAGTCACATTTGCAATTCAACAAACTGAACCTGGCATAATTTCTCAGAAGGAGGAGGAAAACTTGTAGGAGAGGACTACTAAAAGGTCAGAGAGTTGGAGCACCTTCTTTGCAATAAAACTATAAAGAGAGCAGATGAGACAAGAGGAGGGCACGGTTTAAGGAAAGCACATAGAGATCTAATTTTCCTTTTTGTTTTTCAAGCTTGGACCTTACTGTCATCCATAGACCTCCATCAGAAATATATTCAGGACAGAAAAAAGAAAGAGTGACCTCTTTTGCCCTTAAGGTGACTCACTCTTTCTTTCATTTGTCCCGAGCTAAATGTGTTTGGAATCAAGGCAGTAGGAACAAATACCATTTTATTATTGTGCTCACAAGATGCCTTTATTCAATTGTGTTTAAAACATGTAGGTGTCTTTCCTTCTTTTAATCAGGACTGGCAAATTGCCTCCACTCTCAAATACACATGCACAACTTCATCAACACAAGCAGTTATCAAATGTGGAGTATAGGTGGGAGAGCATGGTTGGTGATGGGCCTCCCAACTGAAATCATATTACTTATTTTGGGATTAGAGGTTGCATTCATAGGCTGCTTGTCTCATGCAAAATCTGGCAGCTTTTCCCTTCCTTATTGGGTCAAATTGATGGAACTGAGCTATTATAATTGCAGACCAGACATTGCATCCCTACTAGTAGAAAGAACCATTCTTTCTGCCTCCACAGTCATGTGACTTGAGCTTCCATTTTTGTCCTTTGAAACAGAAAAGGTAATTTCTTGCATCTGCTACTTTATAAGTAGAAAATCACTGAATGTGGAAACATGCAGCTTTAGAAGAGTGAAAAACAAAAGGGAAATTAAATATGTGGCAAGAATGATAGTAGATTGAATTAGATATCAACTGATGATAACATCTAAGCACAAGATAAAATTTCAAAGAGACATTATTTTATTCTCATATACTAGATACATTTTAACTTGCTCGCTTGGTTTTTAGAAGCATTTGCCTGGAACTATCTCAATTGTAAATTGGATGGGAAATTGCCTAATTTTCAGTATTGGTGTTTCTGGAGCACCTGGACCTGGTTGCGGTCCCTCCTTTCCATATTGGTACAATGCCTAGTATTGGTTGTCAGAAAACATAATCATCTCAGAAGGTCAACTCAGCATATTTAAAGGACTGAAATTCTATTGCCATTCAGGAGGCTGTTTAATGATATGATTTGCATTATTCTGCAATCTTCTGATTAGGATATTCTGGAGGAATACCACAGGATCTCTTCACCCAATATTGGGATTTATATGGCTTAAATATTATAGATAAGTAGAAACTTCCCATCACAATTCTTAGGCCCTTCGCATTTGTAGTGCTATCCACCATTTCCGAATTAGCAGAAAACCATGCTAGACTGAAATTTGCTGTCCCCCAATCCAGACTCTATTGTCTGTGTTTCTAGTCATTACAATCACCGGATTTCCCTCCCAGGTAATGGGCAGCAAAGCTTAACATATTGTTATGTACATTGAAGCTACCCTTGGAGTGTATCAGAATAAGGAGGAGAATACAAGTTTAACTGTGGCATACTTTAGGATTATTTATTTGTGTATTGATAAGATTGGTGACTGCTGAATCCACAGCAACCTGGATTCACTGTGACTTACAATCCATATAAAATATAAATCATCAAGATCACCAACATAAATAAAATATTTATGTAGACCAAGGTAAACATAAACATCTAAAATGCTGCCATACCTTTTCTCTATATTAAAACAACATAAGCTCAAAACCTTTCAGTAGCTTCAATAAAAATACAGCTGATGAAATTCCAGAAAAAAATGCACTTGATTACAATGGGCAGGGAACAACCAACTCTTATTGACCAAGGTAAATAATTATTGTGGCTTCTAGTGCATTATAAGATTTTTTTTTTAATTTAGCCCTGTTGTTTTGAAGTTCTAAAATGCTTCTACCAAGTTTGAGCAAAGGCACCTGAGATACTCCAGAGGGAATGGAACCAACAGGGCCTACTGGCCAAGCTGGCAGAACAAGTTTCCTTTCCTTTCTACTGTAACAGGAAGCAGAATGATGGGGAGGAGAAAGGAAAGGAATTATTTTTTATTAATTGAATTTTATTTTTTCCCTTCCTTTCAAAACTTTTAGAAAGTTTTAATGTTTTACTAATGTTGTACTCTGATTAGAGAACTTTAATTATAGGGATAACTAGATATACTAACAATAACAAAACTTGTTCTGGAATTTACTTTTATTGAATTCTTTGTTAACACTATGTATTGTGTTTCATAAAACTCACTACTGGCAACAAACTTCTATAATAGTGGTTGGATTTATTACTAGCTGCCATTTCTAAATCAATGTATGACTGAATATAAATATAAATAAAAATGTCCTGGGAGCTGCAAAGAACAGATCTCCAATGTAGACTTCTATAGCAGTTTTTATCTTCCACATAGAAAAGGTGAAATTATTATAGTTTTTCTCACTGATGCACAGGACATTCATTGACCAAGAAATGAGGCTGCAAAGAACAATTACAATCTCATCATTATTCAAGGAGAAAAATCCATTTGAACCATTTTATGCATCTGAAAATAGTAACAATGATCTTGGGATGGGATGGAGTCTAGTGATTATCTTGAGTTAATGGAATCTCTGGATGGATCTTAGTCATTAAAGTCTTTCCAGACAGTCATTAATCCTCAGGAAATGCTCTCTGGATAGGGTAATTGATAATTAATTCAGAATTTTAACTCAGATCAGGAGAAACCTTTAAGTCATTATGTTTGTCCATGATGCAAGTAACTCACACACTTCTCACCATTCCACTGAATTACTAGAATTCACTCCGCATGAATGAGCTCTTATTAAGGATAATCCCAAAACTTTAACTGGTACTTGTAGCTACATGTATGCTTACAAGTCAGATATATTGTTATGTGGCACTACTGCTGTGGTCACCAATTTGTTTTCAAGTGCAATTTAGGGTGCCAATTATTTTGCACAAAACCCTATTAAAGTGCTGGTTATCATATATAAAGTGCTACATAGGATTTGTAAAACCACCAGTTCTGGGTAGAATCTTCCCATCCATTTTATGTCTGCTGAGGTTGGATGGATTATGCCATATGAGAGGAAGTGCAGAAGTATGCATTCTCTTTGGAGATTCTTCTATAGAACAGAGTGAACCTTTCTGATATTCTGGAGACTAGTTAAGATCTAGCAGTCCCAGAAGCTAGGTCTTAAACACTGACCACATTGCTCAGAGTGATGTAATGTAAATGAATGGTGATGGAAAATATAATTGTACTACTATAATTAGAATATAACAATAATTATATCATTTTATGGTATTGCTTTTCATCATATATATCAGTGTCTCTCAATCTTGTCAACCTTAAGATGTGTAGATTCAACTCCTAGAATTCTCCAGCCAACATGTTGGATTTGTAGTCCACACATCTTAAAGTTACCAAGGTTGAGAACACTCATGTATATTGTTAATTGTGAGTCAAGTGTGATTGAGACACAAAGTCCCATAAATAAAATAAATACCTCCTATGAATCTAAAGAAATGGCTGTCTATGGAAGATTAAATGGCTACAGATCAAGAATCAGGACCAGAAATTCACTGATTAAGCTATTTCTTAAGTTATGAACAGTGATGAACAGCAAACGTTTGTAATGAGTACAAGCAGAACTGCCTAGTGCTCTGAATGACATGTCTTGAAATTGAACTTTCAGAAAGGTGATTGACTGAAGGATTCTGATTTATGTAACCACAAGACTGTATTCAAAAATATAATTATGAAGAGTTTTATAAGTGAGACCTTAACATTGGCAGATCAAAGAAGGGGCATGCATGGTGCCCTAGGAAGTTTCTTATTTGCATATGAAAGGGCATACATGATATGCTGTGGGAGTCAGATATATTAAAATAGTTATTTTAAAAAGCTCTATTTCATTGCTAAGATATTTACCAAAAGTTCCTCAATGAGAAAAGAATCATAATGAATAGTCTTCTGCTACAATATTTATCCAAAGGAAAGTTAGATGCATTTTGATACGTTTTTGCTTTTACCTTCCAAAGTCATAAAAGCAATCTGAAGGCAAGCATCCTCCCTTATACTCACAGGGGAGAGAAAAAAAAGGCCCAGTACATTGGCAGTTGGTAAGTTGTTGAAGAGAAGAGGAAAATTGATGAAATAATTTGTCAACTGAAGTCCATTTAATCTGGGCTACTGAGAGGCAACTGCAAAAGCATCAAGCTATGTTTTCCTTACAGAAATTGAAGCTCAGAACCCAGCAGAAGACAAATGTGGAAACAGAACTACAGGATCATAAAACAGCAACAAAGATGCTTAGTTTTGCAGTGATTTACATCACACCATAGCTGAACCTGAAATAAACTGGGTCGGCTTTCCAACACTGCTGATATCATGAAAGCCTATACGTTTAAAGCCACTTTCAAAATGATTGGGAGTGCCCTGAATATGTGCTCTCCTTTTATATGGGACAAATTCTGAACTTAGCAGTTTAGGTCATAGAAACTGTCATGTTTCATATTTGTATACATCTCAGTAGTAAACATTTGCTGAGGTCAGAAGTTTCCTGAAAGTAGAAAGTTGAAAAACCATTGTCTGGGGATAAGGAAAGGCTAGAGCTGCCATATCAGGGTTACAAAAATCTGGATTACTATGTGATGGTGGGATAGATAACAGCTCTGGCTCTGTTTTGCCACTGAGTGGCTATCTGGATTTTCAAGCCCAAATCGAGTCTTCAGGAAGCCTCTCACAACAGAGACATTCAGGTTTTCTACCTTCACAGATTATTTTCTGCAGATTATTCTGGATTACATTTGATTTCACTGGCTTGGAATTATATCTAGTTGATCTCACTAGAATGGAGAAGACTGATTTACCTTAGAAGTGAATACGGTATATCCTCCATTGCTCTTTTCATCCCCACTCAATTTCTGCATCTCGCTCATTCCCTCAATTAACATACAGTTATGCAGCATATAATATAAAATATAGTATATTATATTAAATTTATAATATAGTTATAATATACAATATACAGTTCTCATTTTCTAAAATTGAGCAGGATTTTTCAAACTGGGTTTCATGAAAGCTGGATGAAATTCTCTAAAAGACTAACAAAAATAATAATACTGCCATATATTAATTTGCCCAAGTGCCTAGTAATAGCCTATTGCGTATTCCTGGAGGCCAGGACACAAAGTTGATTTCCTGGATTTGCTTGGCAAGAAGAGTGAAGGAGATAAATGGAGCTATAAAATGTGACTGGCGTAGTAAATAAATCCCTCAAGTGAATTGGGGAAAAGCAGTATTAAAAATTACTGTGAAAGGTCAGAACTAGTGCGTGGCTTTTCACAAGGTCATAGCCAGCGATGGTCAAAATTTAACTGGCTTCAATATTAGAAATGTATTTATGAAGCAATTCCTGGGAACCATAATAATTTTTATACTGATAATAGAACTATTAAAAGGCTAGAAATTGGTAAAAGGGAAGACTCAGTCTCCCGGGAAACCTTGTCCTTGCAATAATTTGTTGAGTAATATCATTTCTTGTTACATTGAATGGCATTATCTGTCCTTGATACCCTTGTCTCTGACATCATATTTGAATACTTAATAAAGTATTGTGCTTCCATATCAAGAAATTAGGTGACAGAAAAAAGATTATGTATACACTAACTCTGCCTTCTGATTGTTACTGTGCTTAAATATACCAATGATATTCTACATGCCTTTCTTCTTTTTACAATGACTGATTGGTTTCAATGCTATGATGGGTCATATATCTTAATTTACAGACCGTGATCATCTATTTGAAAATACTTTCCATTAGAAAATCTATTCCATCCTCTGGTTTTAAAATTCAACCATATCGAGGAAGAACAGAAACTTTGTAGATGTCCTTTACCGTCACTTAAACAGTAAACCAATGGGCACATGTATTTTTTCAAATTGGAGTAATCCCTATTTGCCCACTTTCTTAGTCTGTAATTGCTATATACCATACATGTGGAATTGAAAGTGAGCTGTCTTCACATATAATAAATTAATTGCCACAAACTCTTTTTAATGCAGTGCAAACCCAACTTCCTGTATTTTTCTCTTGATACAGGAAAAATTGCAGTCACAAGCCCACTTCCATGTCCTAATTAAACCAGAGCCGGAATTCCATAGTCAAATTCAACAGAAAACACAAGACTTGATTATAGATTGACTCTGAAACAGAAGGTGCAGTTTTCTCTAATTCATGTAATTATGGCTCTAGGTGGTGTATATCAAATAACAAAATTTCCCCCCCCCCACACACACACACACTCCAATCCAATGGAACCAATTTTGAAAAATAGCATCACTGATTGATAGTATCAAAAGCCACTGAGAGATCAAACAGGATCAGGAGATTTCCCTAGGCTAGAAAATTGATGACTATGAGTTCCAGTCCCATCTTAGGAACAAAAGACAGATGAATGATTTTGTAACAGATGGAAATTTATCAAGGAGCAATCCAACCTAGAACTAAGGAGAAATTTCCTGAGAGTGAGAACAATTAACCTATGGAACAGCTTGCCTCCAGAAGTTGTGGGTGTTCCATTGCTGAAGATTATAAGAAGAGATTGGACAGCCATTTGTCCACAATGATAGAGGGTCTCCTGTTTGAGAAGGAGGATAGACTAGAAGATCTTCAAGGTCCCTTCCAACTCTGTTATTCTGTATTCTGTACCTGTTAAGAAAGTTGCTTCACTTGTTAAGAAGTTTGTCATAGGTTCCAAGAAAGTCATAGCAGGGCTCTGCAAAGGATTAGAGTTTCAAATATTAGGGAAGCTATGATTATATAAGCAGAGGCATTTGCATTATTCCATTAAGTAAGCAGATTACCCAGTTCTACCTATACATTGTTTAAGATTGTGCCAGAAAGAAAACAACCATAAAAACAAAATACAAAGCCATTCAATTATTCATTTTTACCTGCTCTCTTCCAGCAGGAACTCAAGTTGGTAACCTCCAGATAACAACCAACATAAATGTCTTAGAGAAAGGGACATAATTTTGAGCAATAAAACTTATGTCAGCAGAAACTGTACATATAATTGTTACTTGCAATATACAGTATTTATAGATCATAATAGATAAATTTCAGCTACAGTGAAAAGGTAAGCAGGTACCAAAACTCATACAGAATATTACATTCAGTGGAACGGTTCAAACCTGACAAACCAGCCTCTATTTCTTTTGTGTGCTGTATTCTGACTTGCTAATTAAAGTAAATGCAAGCAGAAAATCTCAGTATTAACTTTTTATTTTATAATTAAGAGAGGTTAATTTGGAGGAGGAGAAAGAGGAGCTAGCTCTATGGAGGGCTTCTTGATCATTTTTTCCTTTTCTTTCTAAAATTGAGATGATATGAATTGTGAGCTTCCTCACTGCTTCAGAAGTGCTTCTTCTAAATTTCCATTTGTCATTCAGAACTAAAGACCCTGGAGCTGTCAGAGGAAAGGAGAGTCCAGCCTTTTTCTCCAATATTCGGTTCTTAGCTACTTCTTTTCCTCCATCCCTTCCCATTCTCATTTTTGACCCTTTGTTGATTCTAGAACGGCTCTCCAAAACAGACAGGCTGAGAGAAGTGATGGATATTTTCTCATCAAGTCTTCTCTGTTCCTCTGGGAGAGCCTGATACGGCAGGAACTTGGGTTTTTATCTAAACCAGTGTTTCTCAACCTTGGCAACTTTAAGACATGTGGACTTCAACTCCCAGAATTCCCTAGCAAGAACTTCCTGGCTGGGGAATTCTGGGAGTTCAAGTTCACACACCTTAAAGTTGCCAAGATTAAGAAACCCTGATCTAAAGGGATACACATTAGAGATAAAACACTGAAGTAGCTGTAATTAAAGAGTTGCACTTGGCAGTTTTGGGTAAGGAAGGTGAACTGTTGCACACAACTTTAAATGTGTTGATTTAAATGGGATTTTCAAAATCTCACATGAGATTTTGCAGTTCTATAAGTTGGTCTGTCATTTTCCTTCCCAGCATCCCAAGTTATTTTTTTAGCTTCGAGAGAGACTGATACATTCTAAGACAGAGAAATTAGAAACCTCCACCAAAACCTTCTGGGGCTAAATAAACAATCTAGCATTACCAATGCAAAAACAAACTTTTGACAAGAATGGCTGTATATTTAAAGACACGGAATTAAGGAAGGTTTTGTTTATTTTTTTATACTTTACAATATTTATCTTCCTCCTTTCCAAGTAAAAATTCTCAAGGAATTAGAAAGCAAAAATAAACAGCAATATCATACAACTAAAGAAAATTAACCTTGTTAAGTAAGCAACAGTAGTCCACCAGTTTGATTGTTGCTTTTTAAAAGATACCCTGGTGGAAAAAAAAAATGAATTTTCACTATTCATCCAGAAGAAGCAAAAGAAGCCAAATAGCAACATCTTGCCTGCTAGATAGATGCTGCAATGATTTTCCATTCTGCAGGCTACCATATAGAATGGCTCACCAGATGGATTTATCGTATTGCATTTCTAGTCACCAACAGGAATATATGGTAACAATTAGACTCTCTACATGGGGAGCATAACTATAGTACAAAACCATTCTGCTTGTTGCAGTGATATGTGGAGCTTATTTCAGGCAGGGATGAGTAATACATTCAAAGTAGCCATGAATTTTAAGATACTGTGGATATAATCTAATTAAAGTGCTGCTCTCTCTGTCCTGTGGGATGTACGGTACAAAGAATACGAAAAGTTTTTCCACAGTGTATAAGGCATCTGAGGAAATCATTGAGAAACAGCACAAATAACTGTCCATTGCTTTTAATCCTCCTTGGCACTTTGCAGATATCTAATTTCTTTGGTCATGAACTAACAGCTACGTCATGCCATGGGCAACATATCTTTCTTCTGTCAAGGCTCCACATCATCTTGGCTGAAATTTTGACAAGATCCATATGAGGCAGATATATACATATTTCTACGTAATTAGCATTCCTTTTTCTGTTAGCACAGAGAAGCAAATGCATAGAAAGGATGGCAAGAAGATACACTTGCCCATGAAGTTTCCAATTTATTAGCCTGTCTACTTACTACACTGGAAGGGAAAAAGCAGACAAAGAAGAGACCCATTATGTTGGTCTGGAAGACTCTTTCGCTCTCAAGGTTTTTTTTCCTCTTCAGGAGAGTTGGTGTGGTCAAAATATCCTTGGTGCACCTACTAGCACTAGCCTTTTCCTTGAACCTTCTAGTAATGCTTATTTTTATGTATTTGCCTCCATGTCTATCTATTACAGTGGCTTGATAAGCCATCTCATGATATTAAATTTCCCAAAATAATGTGGTAACACAATTAAAGGGAAATGAAACCTTGAGACATCCCTGGAGTAACATGTGAACTGTCAAGTGACAAGTGCTGAATCACTGGGCTTAAATAATTACCCACAAAAAAATGCAATGTACAATTGATATGATATGATATGATATGATATATGATAACAGCATCAGAAAGACTTCTTCAAGCTTTTAAGATTTTTAAGTATTAAGTATTTAAGTATTTCTGGATGTACTAGTTCATTTTCTTTCTTTCTTTTTTAAGATATTTTATTTTTATAGTAACAAATCTTTAGTGCTTAGTACACAACGTGTTGTCTGGGTCCATATATTTAACTTAATAATAATACATCTTCCATTCCTACTCTCTACTCCATTTTTCTAGCCATTTATAAAATATATCCCATGTTTGAAAGTATTTTGTATCTTCTTTTCTTTTCATTTTCAATGTAAGCCTGTCCATTTCCACACAGTCCAAAATTTTCTTAATTATTACTTCTTCAGCTGGTATTTCTTCATTTTTCCAATGCTGTGCAAATGTAATTCTCGCTGCTGTTAGTTCATGTAATATTAAATATACACATTCTTTATCATAGTTTTCTGAGGTTATACCTAAAAGAAATAGTTCCGGCTTAAAATTTACATGTTTTCTTAACATTTTCTCTAACCACATATGTATTTTCGACCAGATTTTTTTTTTGCTTTGGGGCATGTCCACCAGAGGTGGTAGTACGTGCCTGGCTTTTGCCTACATTTCCAACAATTGCTAGACATGTTTTTAAACATTTTTGCTAACCTTGCAGGTGGTAAATGCCATCTATAAAACATTTTATATAAATAGGTAACTGCCCTTGTTATTTTATATAACAAGTTATTTAATGGTTTAAGAATCAAACCATCTCAACTCAAATCAGGAAGGCATATGTGAACTTTTTCTGATTCAGTAGACAAGAGGCCAATAAAGTAATATTTCCAGGAGAAATGTCTTAGCTCATAATTACTGCACAACTTGGCATATGAAAGGGCTATCGGAAGTAATGCAGACTTGCACAGTTTACTGTACAATTTTCAGCTTTTGTATCATGGAAGAGCTCCGTTGGGAGATTAGTCTGGCATCCTATCGATAGCCTTATAAAAATGATTAGATACTGATCTATTCCAGAAGGGTTTGGGACTGAATGGTCATCATTGTGCCTATTGTTATTGGGATTTATGATTTTCTTTCTGTGTTTATTAATCTAAACCCCCAGGAATAATTTTCAGAATCCAGCTGAGATAAACACAATAAATATATTTTAAGTATCTCTTCCTATAATTGAGCTAGTAGTTACTTGGCACCCTGAGTTCCAATTGTCTTTAAAAGCTAGAGAAGAAGAGCTGGCTCAAAGTATTTTCTTGCCTGCAGGTTAAGGACAAAGAGGTATTCTACCTCACTTCCAATGTAGTATTGAACTTATCCAGAATGACAGAGGAATCTCACTTCAACACTGTTACTAAACTATATTATCCATTATAGATGATGGTAGCAGCTTAGCTTAGACGCCCCAGAGCAAATGGGAAACTGTTCCTACTAATCTCTTACAATGTTTTATTTTTTTATTGCCAGCTATCTTGTATACTACATGGAGAGAAAAGAGGGTATAAATTAAAACATAAAAGAATAACATAATTTGCTGCTTGAGACACAGGCTTCATTCTCCCTAATGGAAGGACCAGTTCTACTATTGGCCAACTTTAGAGGGAATAGTCTGAAGCCTTATAGGAATGGAACCTATTTGATTTCAGTTCAAAAATCTGATTGCCACTATATCCCTGGTTGATCTAGGACAAATCTCTTAAAACCTGCTCTTTGTTAAAAGTTTATTCAAAACACCTTCTCAAACTGATCTCTGTAGAATAGGTTATTATTACAACCCTCCCTTGTCATGTTACCTAGCTTAATGAATTGCATTTTTAATGATGCACAGGAGAGGCAACAATTAGAGTTTTCCAGTTTGATGCACCCCAAAAGATTCTGTTAGATTTATTAAATCCATAAAAGCAAGACTGTGCGAGGGCTGAGTTCTCAACTAGAATACCTAATCATTGCTACAAAAACAGTGTGTGTGAGAGAGAGAAAGGTGGGATTGGCTTTGCTTTTTATCACAACTCCCCTTGAAAACCAACCCCCAAAGTGATAAACGTATGAAAATTAGTATAGATATAAATTTAAAATAAGCAAAAGAAAATTTAGTTAGATGCCTGTAACTATACTTTCTTTTTGTGCTCTTGATGCCATCTTCATATCCTCCTCCTCCTCCTCCGATATGTACTGGTATTACCTATGAAAAAACTGTCCATCTGAAGGCCCTGCCTACAGCCTCTTACAGAGTTTGGTAGAACAAAAGGAATAAAAATACAGAGAATTGGAGGACAATTTAATCTACAATATGTAAACTGACTGATCCATTGAAAGAGCACACTCAGTATTTATCCTGATTAGCATTAAAAACTTTGCATTCTTTTGAGATGAAATAAATTTAAAATTTGTAGCCAAAATTGAAAGAAAACTTCTAACACTTTTGAAAAGATGCTGTAGTTCTAGCCTAAACAACCATAATGCAGCCTGCTCAACTAATTGGAATCACTGTCCATTAAGTAAAAGCATAAAAGGGAAAGAAATGGTAAAGTATTTTCTTAGCTGGTGCAGTCCAGGTCTCACAAATTATGACTGTAGTATGTCACAGTAAATTAACTGAATAGTAACACATTGCATGTAAGTCAGTCTGTGCTTTCCACTTAAGCTGGGAAAGCATGCTCCATGACAGAACACAGCCCTACCAAGGAGCTGCATACAAGCCTGCATACAAGCCTGCCTGATGTCTGAATCAGCAATCTATGTTCAACAGATACTCCATGACCAAAAGCAAATTTCACTAGCTGCTAAGTCAGTGATTGCTTTAAGACATGCGGATTCTTCAAACGGCCAGGTAAAATAGGACCTCCTTGACACTTATTTCATTGGAAAACTTTTATATTCCTTATATTTTCCCTCCCTTTGTATTTGGAGGTCTTTGCCCACTGATGCATCAGAGTGTTCTCCACCCTGCCTGAAGTTGGCAGAAGACATGTAATTTGCTGTGGAATTGCTGATTCGAGGGGTCCTTGATGCTCTCTGAGCTTTGTTGTTTTCTTGCAGACATTTCATTGCCCAAACTAGGTAATATCGTCAGTGCTAGTAAGGAGTAGGGCTTGATCTCAATTTATATTCTAATGGCTTGCCTTTTCAGTGATTGTTGGTTCTTACTCTGCTACTGTATCTTTGTTTCAAGACCCTGCTTTTAACTGATTTCCCTCTAAGGCACTTGGTGAGAACACCCAACAGGCTTAGAAAGTGTCAAAAAATGTTACTTTGTCAGTAATACAGCTTCAGATTGTCTGCAGGCTGGGGGTGAGATAAAGGAAGCATCATGGGGACATGACAGAAAAAATAGGTTGCCAAGCATCTTTGTGCTATAGTTATATACAAGTGAGGGGGGGGGGAATGGTAGATAGAAGCTTCTGTACAATTTGGGAACAACATTAGTTGTCCAATATAAGGAATACAAAATACATTAAAAATAATCATGAAATTGTAACTAAGGTGCTACAAAACAATTCATTCATACACCAACAGGCATATCCCAGGTCTTTAAACTCTCCAGATAGAGCCAAGCTGTGCTGATATGACTCCTAGCATATCATTAGGGATCAATAAGACGTGGCAATCACTCTCAGCACCTATAAGCCCTTTATCCAAAGGACTCATGAGTCACATAATGTTGCAAAATTACAGAATTATACATTTGAAAGAGACCATTTAGGCCACTAAATCAACACACACACACACACCACTAAATACAGGAATTCAGATTAAACCACTCCCAACAAATGTAAGGGAAGTGGATATAAGGAGAATCAAATTAAACATGGTAGTTTCTTCTTTTAAGAATCAGCTGGAAAGACTGCAAGACACAGAAGTATTTTCTTCAAATTCTGCGGTTAATACATTCAGCAATTACTACTGATAGTGTTTTAAGGTTGTCATGGAAATCAAAAAGCTTCTCATATGATTTCCTTTCTTCCTTCAAAGAGAAAAAACTTTCTGTTGTCATTCTCTGGCTTGTTTTAGTAGTGCATTAACAGGAACTATAAGGTACTTTTATCTCTCGGCTGTCAGCTGTAAATATAACACACATAGGCATGCACAGGCATATGCTTACATGAGCTGTCTCTCTGGAGAAGAGAGAAAAACAGAATAAAACATTTTGCTCAGGGAGAAGAGGAGAAATAAAACTGTATATCACAAAGAAATTGCACCTTCTTAGAAGTCTCATACCATCAAGTTAAGATGATAGCTCCCTTCTACCATACAAATGCTTATTTGGAAAATCCAGGATAGTACAAAAAGTACAAAAGCATCCAGTGGAACTGTTGGATTTTTTTGCCTTTGGATTACCTGACCTTCTCAAGCCAAACCACAGACTGCTTTTTGAAAGTTCCCCTGAGGTTGCAGTGCTGATTGAGTGGATCAAGAACATCTCTTTGAGAAGCATATTTGTTGCCTCTCTAAAGTATAATTATTCAAGTCTAATATCTGCAGTATTGTTGGCATGGTTATATTTTTTCAGAAACAAATACTCCCCCCCCCAATATTTATACTGAAAGCTGGAGATTTGCAGAATACATTGAAGATTATCTTTCTCTATAGCCACTCTGTGCTCCTTTGCCCAATACTGTATTATGTCCTATTCCATCCATTCTTGAGATAGCAGAAAACTATACCAATTGTTGTCCCATTGCCAATTCCTATCTTGCCTCTATTGCCTGAATACACAGACACTGCCAGTTACTCAACTTCCCTCCAGGCTAATGGATGACAAATCCTAACAGATCTTGAGACTGTCCTTGGATGATGTCAGAATAAGAGAAGGAGAATACTCCTTTATCACTGGCACAATTAAGGATGACTCAAGCCTGTCTCACCCCTGGATTGAGGACAAGTTGAAGACAGCACTGTGGGGACAGAATAAAGAAAGAGAGATTGCCAGGGACTATTTGTCTCATGGTTATCCACAAGTGGAGACATGGCCTGGGGCAGCCAAAAGATTCAGTATGCTTAATAAAAAGAAGCTCACAGTAGCTTATGCTGATTGATTTCCATGAACATGTATATAAATGTACCTTCTAAATGTTATAATCATACATACAGCACAGCAGGTTTGTACTTACATATTTTATCAGTCATAATCCCTTTTTTCTTCTATGAATAATTAAGTGCAATAAAGCTTAATATAGGCAATGCTTTTAATAAAGCCAATCAGGAACCAGTAGAACTATCAACCTATTTTTTCTTCTGGGCCACTGGGAAAAATGCCCACTGTTTTTCCCCCGGAAGGGAAAATCTAACAAGAAATGCCACTGAAAGCCCAAGAGTACTCCTCAAGACACTTAAAATGAAGGCATCTTGTTTGGGAGAAAAATTAGTCATAGCTGTCAGAGATATAATGGAACCATTCTTTTTTACTAGTTATTTTGTATTTTATTTTAAACGTATTCTGAACACAATTCTTCTATGTTCCATTGAAGTTCTGAAGAAATATTCTGGAGCTCATTTGTTCATTGCCAATCCTTCTCTTGCCTCTAGATGGTAAATGGTGGTGTCCTAATTTCAGTTTACAGAACTATTGATTAAATCTTGTGGTGGTGTTGCTCCTTTTTTTCTGAATGCCACCAGAAAGCGCGGAAACCATTTACCTATGACAGTACTGCAAAATCTGTACTTAGTGCAAGCTCACTGCCCAACTGATCCCACAGAGATGATTATCCAGTAAACCCATTTTACAGTGCAGCTCCTCAAATGATCCTACAAGAAGCAGAATATCTATACCCAAGATATTCTTCTATACCGAGTTACAGGCCAAAGTTTAGCACAGAAACTGCAGTGGTCATGCTTGTAGATGACTAGAGAAAGAAGATTAGGGGATGTGGCTGACCAGAGCTTTTGGGAGTGGGCAGCATATAAACAAAGTACATAATAAATATTAAGCTTTTAGCTGAGCCTGCTATTTTCATCCAGAGGAAAAGTAGGAATGGCACCAAAGGATGGAGACCCAAGGCTACTGGCCACACCCACTCCAGCCTGAAGCAGCCAATGAGTACCTGGCTCTTTTTACCCTGTATGGAACACTTCATATTTAGTAGTGATAAAATAGTGGGCAAAGGCATCAGATTTTGAAACAGTTGAAACAGACTTGGATTTTTTGCTGCTGACTTAAGTGGGGGAGTTACTTAGAACTAAAATAATCAAAGCCACCTCATGGCAGAATAAAAAGGTTGACAAGACATGCTCATATACTGTATTTGGGAGTTAGTGGAGAAATATGCTGTATCTTATTGCTGTAAGGAAGTAGATTATGAAGTATACTATTGTAGAATTAGATATAATTTTGATTTACAGTATGTCTAATACAACTTATAATAGTAAACGCTGGTAAAGGTTGATTAACACGGATCTGAATCATGGCAATAAGTATATTAATTTGCCATATTGATTCTGCAGCTATCAGTTTGCAACTGCAAATTTATTTCATAGATCTGATTTGTAGGAGATCTAGTTCAATCTCAGCATGTAGCAGTGTTCCATTTTCCAATTGGGAAGTATGAAGTGGGAACATTTGCATTCAGAAATGACAAAATGAATCACTCTTCTATTTCAGACATTGCAATAATCTCAGTAAATGAAACTGAGGGTAGAAGATCATTTAATGTAAAGTTTGGTTTCTTGTTTTGTCTTGTCCTTATTTTGCCAGTTAATGGAAAAAACACTTGTGAACTATATGTGCTATATGAAATTAGTGCACTATATGTGCACTATATGGACCTACTGGGCTAAGGACAGGTGAACTTGCAACTACACAGTAATGTATATATTTAAACTGTCCCATCTTGTCTCATAAATTCTGAAACCATACTCAGTATGGTTTGGCTAATGTGTATTAGAGGCTCAGTATTATAAGTTCAGCTAACTCTACAGTATTCCTTGTCTGTTGGCTCCATTTCCTTTTATTAAAAATATTTTTTGTTGAAACTATTTTTAACAGAATTTAAAAATGGAACGAATTTTGAATTAAAGAATAAAGAAAAGTAATAAAGTAAAAAATAAGAAGAAATAGAAAAGAAAAAAGACGGATTCTAAAGAAGTAGTTTCCAATCTTTTTGACAGTAAGTATTTATAGATACATTTATATTTTATTCTCTCTAAGGTTATATCATAATTTCCTTTTTTCCCATAAGATATCCTTTCTAATCTTCAAACCCATAAAACACATGTTAAGTTTCCCTTTTTCAGCAAAAAAAAGTCCATAAGTTACTAATAAATGTAGTTATTGATCTTTCCCTGATCAAACACATTAATGTTGCCATCTCTACTAGTTCTGTTATCTCTATTGGCTTCAATTCCTTTCACCTTCTCAATCAGATTTGTAATTGAGTCCCAGATGTTTTGGTTTTTGAAATAGCCATGTGAGGTCACCAGAAGGATCCCTGTGCCTGAATAGCACCAATGGCTAAGCGCCCTTTGCAGCATCTGCCAATGAGTGTTAGATTTTGGGCTTATCTGTACTGCCGGTTTCTCCATTGCAAGTACAGGTCACCAACTATGGGGGAAACACTACTGCACCAATATAAATGTGACCGTCCAGGCACACTTTCTTCTCCTAGTTTCAAAATAGTATTTTTCTGCTTCTGTCAACTGCTGCTGTCTGCTCAGCTTCTAAGTCCCTGGGTTCTGATTGGAATCCAATAAATTCTGAAGTGCAGGAATGCTTCTGGATCACATTTCCCCTACTTTTCCTGAATAATACCAGCTGCATGTTTTCCTTAATAGCATAATGATAATAATATTTGCCTTACATACGAAATATCTTTGTGTTTTAACTGCTGTTAGCCACCCAAAGTGATTGTACTGTAAAATAGGTGGCCATATGAATTGAAATAACAAATAAAATAATGGCTCCAAACCCAGCAGGAAGATGTGATTTAATAACTATTTTTTTATTTTTCTGACCTACCTTCTTTTATCCTAAGCTGTTGTTGTTGTTTTAATAATTCAGTGGTGTACTGTTTCATCATTTTTTCAGTTACCTTATTTAAACTGACATGAGCACAGGAGAGAAGTAGTTTAAGGGTCTATGCAGCTACAGCTTTAGTATCACTGTTCCCTGCTTGTTGACTGCAGAAATCAATATTATCGGTGGAATAGTCAGTTGTTTGAATCCAATAAATTCTGAAGCACAGGAATTCAGTCTCATTAGGTTCCACACACCATGTTCTCATTAATTGACACCTCTATCTTCCAGTGAAGAACATTGGTCTTAATTAACTATCATCCCGGGAAAACTAGCAGCTATAATGTCACTGGCACTAAGCTGAAAAACATTTATCTTAGTAAATAACATTTTTAAGAGAATGAAATAAGCTCACACCAAAAATATAATCTATTCCTGTGCCAGTTTGCACAACCACCAATGAGAAGTATAGCCTTTCGTTCTGAATTAAATCTACAGATATAGTAAAAGAAGAACCTTAGCTATTCCATGAGTGTTCTAGCATGGTCTCATAAACCTGAAACCTGATATATAAAACAAAAGGCTGATTGGTCTCCTACCACTAGATCCATCGCCTACCTGCTAGATCAACAAAGATCCATCTTGTAGTTAATTTAACAATCGCAATAGTGAGCAGCTGCATCATATTTCAGAATCCTGGAAAGGGAAAGCAGCGTATGATTAATTTTCTTACTTTAAATTAAATCTTTTGTTGGCAACTCCACAATCACCACGACTAATGTTTTATGCTCTGTGGCTGCTTCTTGGAAATATGTTCCAGGATTGTTAAGCTATTAAGAACAAATCAAGCACAGAAAGCATGACAGAACAAAGGCCTTTCCTCATTTGCACCTAACCATGCCACAAAGATCCCCTGATAACATTTTTCCTGTTTTGTCTCCAAGACACTGTCTTCATCTTATCAGAGCCTATGAGTGAATCAGCCTTAAGTTCTCCTTATCTGTACATTAGGGATAGATTGCGATGGAGAAAATCTATTTATTTAGATTTTCTATCTATTTATCTAGGAGTCAAAAATGACTTAATGACATTTTGGACTTAAGGCTGAAGACATTGTCTTCATCTCATCCAAGCCTATGAGTGAATCAGCCTTAAGTTCTCCTTATCTGTATATAGGTATCTGATATGAGCCAGGATAACATCATGCATTTTATAATATCATAGCACAAATGACATTAATCATTACCAAAAATTGCATAATTTCTATCATTTGCACAAATGACATTAACTACTACATGATATCCCTTGTTTTCCCTTTTTAACTCATATACCTCCTAGGAAAACCTATTTCTGTTTGATTTATTGTGTGCAATCAAGTCATTTTTGACTCCTAATGAGCATATAAATAGATTTTCTCCATCACAATCTATCCCTAATCTGTTCTTTCAGGTCTGTCAATGGTGCATTCATCACCACTATAATCCGGCCGTCCACCTTGGTTCTGGTTATCCTCTTGACTTTCCTTCTACTTTTCCCAGCATTATCATAAAATCATAGAGATGGAAGGGACCTTCAAGGTTTTCTAGTCCAACTCACTGCCCAAGGCAGGAATCCTTACACCATCTCAGCAAATGGTTGTCAAATACCTTCTTTGAAAACCTCCAGTGATAGAGCACCCACAACTTTGGGAGGCAAGCTATTCCATTGATTAATTGTTCTCAGGGTGAAGAAATTCCTCCTTAGATCCAGGTTAAATCTCCCTCTGGTGGACAGTCATTGTTTCTTGTCCTTCCCTCAAGTGCTCTGGAGAATAAATTGACCCACTCTTCTATGTGACAGCCCATCAATATTGGAATAAAAGCTTTCTCTTCATTAGGCTAAGCATATCTAGTTCCCTTAGCCATTCACGGTACAATTTAGCCTTCACAGCCCTAATCATCTTTGTCACTCTTCTATACATTCTTTCTTCAGCATCTTTTTTGTATCATGGTGACCAGAAATAGACACAGCATTCCAAGGGTGACCTCACAAGTGTAGTATAGAGCAATAGTATCACTTCCCATGAGCTTGATACTATCCCTCTGTTGATGCAGCATAGGAGTGCATTGGTATTTTTGGCAACTGCAGCACAACGCTGACTCATAATTAAGTGGTGGTCCACCAGGGCACCTAGATCCTTCTCAGAAGCACTATAGTTGAGCCATTTGTGCCCCAAGTGAGATCTCTGAGTTCATTTGTCCAATGATTCATTAGGATTTTTTTCTTGCTTGTCCACAGTATTCTCAGGCATCTTCTCCAACACCAAAGTTCAAAGATGTCAATACTCTTGCTCTCCTGCTTCTTCAACTCCAACTTTGTATTCCATAGAGGGTCACGGGGAATACCATGACTTGCACTATTCTGATCTTTGTAGGTATACACCCATCATAGTTTCTACAAATTGTTTCCAAGGCTGCTCTACCAGGTGGTGGTCTGCCACATATTTCTTGACTGTTTCTTTATTGTTAATTGTTGATCCTAAAAAATAGAAGCCAATCCATCACTTTGATATCTTCATTGCCAATTCTAAGTCTGGTTCTTCAGTAATTCAAGAAAAGCAGGACAACAAATTTCATTCCAGTGTATACTTTGCCAATTTAAGGATATCTGGTAATAATTTCACTCAGCAGCGGGCAAAGCCACAGTACAACCAAGCTTTTCAGCTATTCCATGGCTGGATTCACACACTGAGTTAATACATAATGCAGTTTATCAGCCAAAATTATGAGTGAACTCAACTGCTATGGCTTATTCACCAAACCACGATTGAAGTATATCATAGCATAGCATGATCTGTGAACCCTACAATAATGATTACAAATTGTACTATCCTATAAATGTCATACAGGGGAAAGATGCCTAAAAAAAACCCTGCATGATCCTGGGTTAACAACACCCTCTTCTCAAAAAAAATCCCTAAGTGCTACAATATAAATTATTGACCTGAAATCTGCCCTTCATAACACCGCAAATAATCTTTGATTAGTCATCTGAAAATGACATATTTTATACATTTTTTTTAAAAAATGCATAAAATGTGGCTTATTGTTTGGCTTTTGTTTATTCAATATCAAGAACTGAAGGTAAGATCAGAGAACATTCTTAGTGAATGGCACACAAATATGCACTTGTCTCTCTGTGAATACTTTTCTCAGTGAGACAGACAAATAGCCAGATTCTTTAAAGGCAAATAAAATTAAGGAGCATAAAATGGAGACAAAATTTGCAGCTTTCATTATGGACCTGTCATCTTTCCAGGAATATATTGAGATTCTCATCACGATCTGTCCAAATAAACTCTGTTCCATTTACATATATTGATAATTTATTATCCTTTTACTGTTGTTCTGGCAGAGCAGGACTAACACGATTTGCTGCTGAAGGTGAAAAATAAGATAGCATCCTTCCTCATTCCATGTACAAAAGCCAACTGGACTGGTGATGGAATTTTACTGGCTGCATTTGCACATAATATTCTCTCATTATAGTTTGTAAAACACAGTAAGAAGCAGCAGCTAAAACCTTTGTGGCAGTTTAACAAAACAAATCATAGGTACTGAGGCCAATTCCTGAATTGTGCTCCTCTATTTATTATGCCATGCTAAGCCTTGTTTGCCTAACCATGGTTTATTCAATAAATCATAATTGTCTGGAATCACACAACACAAGCCATAAAACATGGTTTACAAGCCATAAGGGCTAAATTCATACCAATCAATTAAACGTTATGGTGGCTTGTCATGATGTGTGAACCCTGCTAAGAAGAAGTAATGGTTTAAATAAGCCAAAATTTATGAACTAACAAAAACATGATTTTAGTATTTTATTGCCCGAAATAAAGCAAGGTTTCTTATTTGTAAAGGTTCCACACCTCATATTAAGCAAAAAAGAAAAGAAAATCACATTACTGCTTAATGTTATATGCAACTTTGTTCCCTGAGAACAATACATAATTTTAGGTGGCATAGAGCAGGCACTTTAAGAGCAGCCTTATCCCAATAGAACAGCCAGGTTCTAGTACTATTTACTACACGTTTTCCCAAGGAGTAAATCTCCTCTGAGGAAACATGTTTAAGGCTATATGATATATGTAAAATATCCTCAGTAAAATGCCAAAGTGATTAAACTTGCCTGTGCTACATTTTTGTCATGCCTTCTCCTCACAACAGTCTTTCCAATTCCACATCCTCCAGATGCATTAGGTCATAATTCCCAGGTTGACTAAGACAATAGGAATCGTAGTGCAATATATATATATATATATATATATATATATATATATATATATATATATATATATATATATATATATATATATATATGCAAAACATCATATTGCCTTCCTCTACCTTTAAAAATCAATAGAATGAGCTTGTACTTTATGTCCTTGGATTGTACTCAGAATGCATCAAAGTATTTGTTTCTCATTTTCCACATTTTGCACATTCTGGCTACATATCAAGCCAGAAGTATATAATTGGCAGGAAGAATGAGTGTGGTTTAGTGATTAGATCTGTGGCAAATAAACTATGGTTAGCCACGTGTTTCTGGACTCTCACAGTTTCTTGCTAGTGACCATACTGTGTAGAGCTGGAGAGAGTCCAAAACATCCAATTGTCCTACCCTAGGCTGAGCAGTAAACAAGGAGAAGACAATTTGCATGTTTCAATAGTTTACTCCTTTGATTGTAAATTAACACTAGACCTGAGGGACTATAAATAGGAAGAGAAAGACTTTTTTTCTTTGCCTGCAGCTCATAACTGGAGCTAAGAAGTCAAGGTCTCTTGCAATTCCATAGTCTTGAGACCCAAATGTCTACAGTATCCAGTCCAAAGATTTTAAAAGCCATTTGCAGGGCAAGAACTCATAAGAAATCAGGAAAGAATGGCTAGAAAAACACAGATTCAGAAGAAGAAAGTTGTTTTAAACAAGGGAATGGAGTCTAGGGTTTTTCTTGACGTAATTAGAAGAATTAATGCCCTTTCCTCTCAAAGAGCCATGCCAATCTCTATTGCTTAGCCCTCCTTAGATGGTAGTATAATTTAGGGCTTGGCACTATGCCAAAGTCATGCTCTGACTCCTTGCTAAATGAAGAAGCAGCCACCTGTGCTGAGCCTGGCTCAGCCCTTATAAATGACTGACAGCCTGTTGACTACTGAGTGTAGACTAAGGATCTCTGAGGCTTTCCTCTATAACCTCAGAATCAGAGGCATCCACAACACAATGGGCAATAATGTTAATTCACTTTGCTGACTTTCCCTTGTAAAATTATGACCAATGATATTCAAGGTCAAATTATGACTAAGACAGATTATTTAATCTTATAAAGAGATTATAGTTCACCTATTCATTCTAAGGCTATCCTACAGGAAGGACAGGATAAACCAGATTATAAAAATAATAAGATCCACAGACATCTCCAAATGTAAGTGATATGAAGAAAGAAGGATTTATTTATTTAAAATATTTGCGTAGCTGCTCATCTTAAAGCCAAACTTTGGGTTGCTTACAACCCAACTATCAAAATAATATATACGACTAAAACCCAAAACATGAAAAACACAACAATGTGGTGCCACACATATTACTGATGCAGCCCTTCTCATTCTCATCCTGCTCTGGTGTCACCCAATCCCAGTGCCTGGGAGAAAAGGTATTAAGTGCTCTCTGGAAAATTAAAAAGATGGGGGCCTATGAGAGCATCAGGAAGGGTGTTCATTAGGGCAGAAGCTGCAATGGAAAAGGCACATATCTGAGGACTCACAAGGTGACTAATGCTTAAGGGAAGGGACCTAGAATGTACCTACTTTATCTGCTCTGGTGGAATGGGCAGATACCCTCAGGAAGAGGCCATTCCTCAAGATTATAGGCTTCCACAGCAAACCAAGATTACATCAAAATGACATATGTGCAGTGATATCCTGATGCAAACTCTGTCACTTGCTCCTACTCTTGCAATTCTCCACCCCATGGACACTTTTGAGGAAATAATAATAATAATAATAATAATAATAATAATAATAATAATAATAATAATAATAATAATAATAATAATAATAATAATAATAATAATAATAATAATAATAATAATAATAATAATAATAATAATAATAATAATAATAATAATAATAATAATAGAGTTGGAAGGGACCTTGGAGGTCTTCTAGTCCAACGCCCTGCTCAGGCAGGAAACGCTGTACCATTTGAGACAAATGGTTGTCCAGTCTCTTCTTAAAAAGTTCCAGTGTTGGAGCATTCACAGCTTCTGGAGGTAGGTTGTTCCACTGGTTAATTATTCTGTCAGGAAATTTCTCCTTAGTTCTAGGTTGCTTCTCTCTTTGGTTAGTTTCCATCCATTGCTTCTTGTCCTGCCTTCGGATGCTTTGGAGAATAGCTTCACTCCCTCTTCTTTGTGGCAACCCCTGAGATATTGGAACACTGCTATCATGTCACCCCTATCCTTCTCTTCATTAAACTAGACATACCCAATTCCAGCAACCGTTCTTTATATGTTTTAGCCTCTAGTCCCCTGATCATCTTTGTTGCTCTTCTCTGTACTCTTTCGAGAGTCTCAACATCTTTTTTACATCATGGTGACCAAAACTGGATGCAGTATTCCAAGTGTGGCCTTACCAAGGCATTGTAAAGTGGTATTAACACTTCACGTGATCTTGATTCTATCCCTCTGTTAATGCAGCCTAGCACTGTGTTGGCTTTTTTGGCAGCTACCGCACACTGCTGGCTCATATTTAAGTGATTGTCAACTAGGACTCCAAGATCCCTCTCACAGTTACTACTATTGAGCAAGGTACCATCTATACTGTACCTGTACATTTGGTTTTTCTTGCCTAAATGTAGAACCTCACTTTTTGCACCATTGAATTTCATTTTGTTAGATAGCGCCCAATGTTCGAGTCTGTCCAGATCCTCCTGTATCTTAAGCCTGTCTTCTGGAGTGTTGGCTATTCCTGCCAGCTTGGTGTCGTCTGCAAATCTGATGAGTTCCCCATCTATCCCCTCATCGAAATCATTGATGAAGATGTTGAAGAGCACTGGGTCCAGAACAGAGCCCTGGGGCACCCTACTACACACTTCCCTCCATGTAGATACAGTTCCATTGAGGACCACATGATGAGTACGGCCATATGAATTATGAATTAATATGAATTAAACAAATGCACAAACTGTAAATTAAATGTACAAATTTATATCATACATAATCAAATCTTGCTTTTGTTTTAATAATAGTAATAATATGCCTCACAATGAGATCCTGGGATTGCAGAAGATCTGATATTCTCCTCACTAGTGGCATTATACTTTAGATCTATGGGTCTTACATTTGGTATGATGACCTGGAAAAACACTTGTACTTAATTTTCTGTTATATATAAAACACCCAGGTTTCTCTATGTCATTGCTAGAGAATTAAACACATGTGAACTCTTCACACCTTCTTATACTATAGTGGCTTTCAAATACTTTCCATTGTTATAGGCTTATGCTCAGGTCAAACATAGCAAATATATGTCAGCAAGCATCTCTCACTCTCAGAATTTAATCAAAGCTTTGCAAAAGACTGGACTGGAAGCTGCATAGCTTCCTTACCAAGTTTTCATACTGATTAACTGGAAAGACATGTAACAGAAATATTTAACTGCTTCTTCATAAAAAAAAACGGTGGGTTGTTTTTTTTTGCAACTCAAAGATCAAATATTTAAAGACAGGAAAAGCAAACTAAATGGAAGAAAGGCAATTTGAGCTTTGAAAGGCAAAGAAAGGGGATCCAGTTTGCAACAAAATAGATAATTTTCTTCCTCCGGTATATGAGGCAGCACTAGAATACCACAAGCAGCACCCCCTAGAGCCAGCTGAAACCCTGAAAGCCTTGGCAGCAGCCCCCCAAAACCATTCCAGAAATTGGTTCTCATTTATGATTATTGAATACTTGAGTGAGCAATGTTAATGTTAAATAATGTTTAAATATTAATGCTAAATAATGTTAAATTGACATTCTCTGCTAAATCCAACCATATTTAGCTAAATCAAATAACTAACGTGAATAAATTAAATTTCACAGACTGAGGCGTCTAACCTATTGTACAAAAATCAGCTGCAAACTCACGCTGAAAAAAGCTGTATACGTCTGAACTATTCCTTCAAAACAGAAGACTGTTTTTCTCTCAAAGAGTGTACTCCCACAGATGTAACTTGTTGGGAGCCACATTGTTTACTAATGCCTGGCAGAGCTGGTGTAACCAAAGGCAGTGTTAGAGACAAATGTAAAGGTGGTTTCTATTTTCTTTCTTTCTGTGGCTCTCTTTGTTACCCTTTATACTTTGTTAACCTTTATCCCATTCTCTCACTCCATTCACCTCTTCTCACAAGAGCATTCTGCCAGGGAAGAGAACTTTTGATTGTTTTGAAATGAGGCTACAGACTGCATAAATTAGGACAAGGTTTCCTACTGCTCATCTACCACACTCAATAATGTAATTCTAGCCCAATATATTGGGCAGCCACCATGTTGAGGAGGGCTACACTACAAAGCTCTAGAATGAGATCATCCAGCACCTTCAGGCAGGGATTATTTCCACATGGCGAACTCACAAACAAAGGCATCTGATCAATATGGCCATTAGGATTGTACAGTGCTTGGGCTTCTATCCCAGACACAGGCTATGGAGGGCCACAAATAGAGAATGTGTATGCAGTTCCTTTTCCTTTAAACTGCTTTAAACAGTTGGAGGCCAGAGTTATGTTTGATTTGCCCCTCCTCCTTCACCTTCATTCTGAAGCATCTTTCTAGAATCAAGTCCAAAGTGCTTCATAGCCTCATTGATCATATCAGCGGTGCATTGAAGGAGGCAAGGATAGTTAAATGAAAAGCAATGGCAAATAAAGGATAAGGGAATGTGCATTGCACACTGAATGAGTGATGGAAGATTCTCCCCTAGAAATGTTACTAAACAGGCACAGACATTTAAAGCCTCAGGAGTTGGAGATTTAATTTCTAAGGAAGGCAAAGAAGGGAGTTAGTAAAATCTTTGTTTAGGTGCATGAAGTCTGATTTAGAAATGTTTTTATTACTTCAAGGTGAAATAAAGAAATGAAGGAAGATGAGAAATAGAGAAAATGAAAAAAAACAAATAAAGGGGAAAAGGGGAAAAGGGGAAAAGGGGAAAGGAAACACAAGCACAATACGTTACATATAGGAAATCATTCTGCCTAATTTTTAAAGACATAATTAAATCTCAACCACGTGGAAAAATATTGATCACTCTTTCCATTATGTTAACAGGCAACAGTTCAGATACAAAAATTCAATATATATTGGTGATCCAAAAATATTAATCTCAAGTTTCACTGTCTTTCAAAGCAACAGTAAATATAATATTTCTTCCTGCCCCTCCCCTGCTCTATTCATTCAATTTTAAAAGTTCCCCTAGCATAGGAACTGGAAATCATAGTCACTTGTACTATCATTAAGATAGACACTTTGTTTGCCAGTGTTTCCTTTTTTATTTTGGAGCAATTGAGAATTAGTGTTTTGTCAACCAGAAAGCCCTCTGACTGCTTAATATTAGCAAATGAGTGAAGAATTTGTACTCCACACAATAGCAAGAAGGTGGAAGTACTAGGCATTTATATCTTTCTTCTTGGCTATCTATATTTTACAGGGCATTAAAAGATGAGCATGATTTTAAAGTCAGTGACTTTCTTGGACTTCTAAGCATGGTAGAAGATACATGTTTGTTGATATCAAAAGAGGCTTAGAATTTCAGAAAAGTAAAAAGGGGCATATTTCTCTATGCACTTTTAGATGAAATTATGTTATTAATCTAGCTGAGATGGTTTCTATACTATATGTAGAAAGAAACTAAACTATGATGGAGCTAAATAAACAGATTAAAAGTCAGTACCTTATTTATTTTATTTCGGAATATAAATTGAGCCACTGGCTAATTATGCCAATTATATGATCTAGTTTTGAACTTTTAAAATAGAACCATTCACAATTTCTGGGGTTCTTATATTAAACTCAACCCTGACAGATATCAACAACCAAAAAGGAAAGGATTTGGAAAACAAATGTGGCAGAACAATATGGCAAACAGGTAGTCCACCTCTCCAGGAGGCCAAACAGCTTGATGAAGTAGCGTCCTGATTACATTCAATTTGGCCATAATTATGATGTTCAAGTTCATGAGACTATAACCAATTTTATTTGCACTATTTGATATAAATCATCTATTATCTTATTACTTGAATCTAAATATGTATGTATATCAAATAAAACAATTGTAATAGCAGACAGTATATAATATTTCTTAGCATCTCTAACAAATATTTTCTTATTTGTATTTGTTCATGCTTACTGCAGGCTTTTATTATTTGAGGAAGACTACAGCTTTTACAGAATAGCAGGGACTTGAAATGCTTCAATAATTGTATTGGCAGAAACCAGAACATTAGTTCTTTGAGAATGGAACATCACAATCCACGTTTACAGAGACAAGAAGTAGCCACAAAATTAAACTGATCAGTTATTGATTTTTCATTTCTTTTTCATTTCACTTTTTAAAGACTACTTTTCATTCTGCACACTGTGACTATAACCAACATGCTCATTTTAAAGAGATTAATTAAGGGATTAAAGTGGGAATGACAGTCACAGGTGAATAAAGTCTTTGGAACTTGGAGATATGAGAGCAGTGGTGGGATTCAAATATGTGAACAACCGGTTCTCTGTGTGGATGCCGCTTCCGGAAGTCCATTCTGGGCCTGGGCAACAAAAAATTAACTACCGGTTCTGCCGAACTGGTGCGAACCGGCTGAATCCCACCACTGTATGAGAGGGGAAATGTAACAGATGCTTGATTCCCTTTTAGAAATAGCAGAAGTCAAGATGCATCGCTGATCACATGTGCAATTCCTTAGATTACATAGTGTTTAAGCAAAATTATACAGATAATGATCCCTTTCTTGCTATCATCTATTACAGAGCAGACTTAGTTCTTGCAGAGCATCAGATAGAATAGTGCCTGAGTAAGTTTTCCCTCACATGGAAGTAAGATGATTAGAGACTTACTCCAAAGAAGGAGTTGCCAGAGAACAATATCTTTCTCACTCTTTCTTTTATTGCTTGGATCCTGTCTGTACTATTTAGCCTTGAGCTATGGTGTGGATAGAAGTGAATAAGAAAAAATGAAACACACTTTGAATAAGCATCCCTCATGCATTTGTGGAATGTTAAGTATGTCATCTAACCCCATAGGATTTCTTTGTATATTTTTATATAGTCAGGCTGCTATTTATCTTTAAAATCATTACATACCCATTACAATTAGGCTCTAGCTCTGAATTCAGCTTTGAGCCATTCTTTTTCTCATCCTGTCTTTTGTTTATATAAAACACGGGTGTCAAACTCGCCAAGTCACATGATGTGTCGCTACGTATAGCAACTCTTTTTGCATTGCCAGCAATGGGATGGGCGTGGCTTTGGTATGATGAAACCGGCCTGTGGGCTGGCAGTTTGATACCCCTGATATAAAAGAAGCTTGTTTTAGAAAGGATATATTAAGTAGCAGTTCTTTAAATGATCCATCATGGGGTCATAAACATTCCATGTACATCCTTCACAAAAGCAGTGCACTGTCTATATGAGCATAATTTGCCTTGGTGTCAAGATAAATATTAAAGTATAAGACAAAGCTAGTTGGCCTTATCACTTGTAGAGTTTATTGAAGAAAATCTTGAAATAGCAAAAATAAAATGGGATTCGATATATACTTGTTCAATTTCCCAGCGTTTATTACTGTGGATATTGCAAGCTTTAAACATTTCAGAAAGCTAAACCATTCATTCTACCTGGGAATTCTGGGTTATGTAGTCCAACATAATGGTACATTCCCAGGATAAGGCAAAATTGGTGTAATCAAATAAGAATGTTTTCAGTTGTTGTCAGTGAATACTTCTGCTGGGTCAGAACAAGGACCAAACAATCTAACATTCTATAACACATTAATATGCCAATGGGAAGCAAGACAAAAAGAACACAGTAACTCTAGATTGGAGTGTTTAAACTTTAAACATAACTTTGAATCTCTCAGTTCAATCATAAACCCATAAATCTTTTGCTATCTCTTAGAGTTTTTCTCCACCAATGAGTCAGTGTTACCCACTAACAATAACAATAACAATGTTGGAAGGGACCTTGGAGGTCCAATCCCCTGCTCAGGCAGGAAACCCTATACCATTTGAGACAAATGGTTGTCCAGTTTCTTCTTAAAAACTTCCAGTGTTGGAGCATTCACAGCTTCTGGAGGCAGGTTGTTCCACTGATTAATTGTTCTAACTGTCAGGAATTTTTTCCTTAGTTCCAGGTTGCTTCTCTCTTTGGTTAGTTTCCATCCATTGCTTCTTGTCTTGCCTTCAGGTGCTTTGGAGAATAGCTTCACTCCCTCTTCTTTGTGGCAACCCCTTAGATATTGGAACACTGCTATCATGTCACTCCTAGTCCTTCTCTTCATTAAACTAGACATACCCAATTCCAGCAACCATTCTTTGTTTTAGCCTCCAGTCCCCTGATCATCTTTGTTGCTCATCTCTGTACTCTTTTGAGAGTCTCAACTTCTTTTTTACATCGTGGTGACAAAACTGGATGCAGTATTCCAAGTGTGGCCTTACCAAGGCATTGTAAAGTGGTATTAACACTTCATGTGATTTTGATTCTATCCCTCTGTTAATGCAGCCTAGCACTGTATTGGCTTTTTTGGCAGCTGCCGCACACTGCTGGCTCATATTTAAGTGATTGTCAACTAGGATTCCAAGATCCCTCTCACAGTTACTACTATTGAGCAAGGTACCACCTATACCTATACTGTACCTTTGGTTTTTCTTGCCTAAATGTAGAACCTCGCTTTTTGCACCATTGAATTTCATTTTGTTAGATAGCACCCAATGTTCAAGTCTGTCAAGATCCTTCTCTATCTTAAGCCTATGTTCTGGAGTGTTGGCTATTCCTGCCAGCTTGGTGTCATCTCCAATTTTGATGAGTTCCCCATCTATCCCCTCATCCAAATCATTGATGAAGATGTTGAAGAGCACTGAGCCCAGAACAGAGCCCTGGGCCACCCCACTACACACTTCCCTCCATGTAGATGCAGTTCCATTGAGGACTACCCACTGAGTACGGCTGATCAGCCAGCTATGAATCCATCTGGTGGTGATGCTGTCTAACCCACATTTTTCTATCTTATCAAGTATTAGGTTGTGGTCTACCTTATCAAATGCCTTACTGAAGTCCAAGTAAATTATATCCACAGCATTCCTCTGGTCCACTAATTTTGTCACCTGGTCAAAGAATGCAATAAGATTTGTCTGGCTTTTGGTAATGACTTTGTTTGCCTCTAGGTGTTCGCTGATTCATTGCTTGATTATATTTTCCAGAATCTTCCCAGGTATTGAGGTCAGGCTGATAGGTCTGTAGTTTCCTGGATCCCTATTTCCCCTTTTTTGAGTCAACAGTAAACTATCCTGGCTTGGCACTTGCTGCCTTCATTGTAATCTCTTTCCTGCCTCTTGTGCCTCTGTTCTCAATCATTGGCAGACATCTCTGTTCCCAATCACTGGGAAGACCTCCAGGATAATGGATGACTAAGCCTAGATTTTACATGCCATTGGGCTGGAGTAGTCAGTTCATAGAAGAGTAGAGCTAAAACATGTCCTAAGATTTTTCGCTCATGGTCTGGGGACAAGATATGTAATATTATAAAGGGAATAGTATAGCATATAATTTTGCCAGTGTCTGTGGGCCAATATTCTTAATTTAGTTCCCCAGAATCCCATCCTAAAGAAACATTGCTGCTCTTTCTTCGCAACTTTGTAAATGAATATATTGTATTTAATATACAAAATCTGCCAGCAAATTAATCAATAATATTTTTTCTAGCAATATTACATATTACTTGCTCCACAAACAAAGGAATTTGTTTTGAATAATTTATTTTCAGAATGTCTTTTAGAAGATAAACATGAAAAAGTTTTCAGCCATCATGCCAAGAGGCGGTAATAATCATGACTCCATTTTTCTAATCACTTTCTTACTTCTTTTTTTCCACTCTTGTGCTCTCAGGAATCTAGCTCGCCAACTTAAAAACAATATAAAACAAATACAGGTATTTTCTTTATATGAAGGGCACATTGCACTATTTTTAACTCCCTCAAAATTAGTGCTCAACATTTATTTCCAAATAATTATTTGAACATCTAGAATTACTCTGTATTTTGTGTATTAATGGGGTGAGCTATTGTATTTTTCAGAAGGGTGCCCAAAGAGAATGTCAGAGTTTTTCTAAAATGGTGCTCCAAGGGATTAAACAATCTGGCAATTTGGATCAATTTGGCCTTCTGTGGAGAGGTGCTAGTAAGCCATTGCATCCTAATTGAAGAATCTGCTCAAGCTAGATAAAAGGCTCCACACACACGGGAGAGATTTAAGCTCTAATCATGAAGGGAGGAAGGAGCCATTTTGTATTTGAAAGAACCTGCTGGACACATACAGCCACTGAAATGTAATTGGTTGGCTTGGACATGTCAGACTCTATCTTCTCCTCCTTTATACAAATGATCAAATGTATGAATCAGAAAGCATTTGATATAACCCAACCTCCTGCTTGCTGCAGGAATTCATTAAAATATCCTCCACAAGGTGGGGTCTTTAAGGTAGCTGCCTCCTCTACTTTCATTATAATGCAGGTGCTAAAGGAACACATGCTATCTAGGGATGCAATGATAAGAACATAGAGTCTAGTTCATGGAAAGGCATTTTTCTACTCTGGTCAGACCTTGTGTACCATATTGTGTCCAGTTTTTGGTACACTGTTCAAAAGGGGCAAATTGGAGGGGGTGGACTTATTCTGTATTGCCCTACAGGAACAATCAATTAAAATTACAAGGATATACTATAGAAGTAAAAAGAATTTTCTGATTGTATAGGCTGTTAGCCAGTGAACTGAGTGCCAAATGAAGGGGTGAGTTTTCCTTTCTTGAAGCTCTGGCTTGTCATCTTTAGAGTTGTTCTAATGAGTTCTGCACTATGGAGGGGGTTGTATTAGTTAACTTTCAACCTCTAAGGTAACTTACTACTCTACATTTCTATAATTCACTATTTTTATGCTACTACTCCAGTCAGGAGCAGTCTACTATAGTTCTATGAAGGCCAGTCCACTGCTTAATAGCTTGTTTTGCCAGGAAACACTTCCTAACATTCAAATAAAGCATCCCTTTAAAAAAAAATCACCTCATTTGTTCACATCTTGCCAATAGTTCCAATCCAAGTTCACCCCCTATTGCATGTAAAAGTCTTTTAGATATTGGCAGAATTCTATTATACTTGTTCAGTTTTATCTTGTTACAAGCCCAACTCCTTGCACATACTATAGGGCATGTGTGGCATCATGGTATAAACCCTGCCCTTTTTGTATTTGCATGTTACATGAAATATAAGTATGGCAGGGCAGAACTTGTCTTGTGATTCACAATGTACATTAACATGGTTAAGGACAGACAGCCATGCTTATAGCATTTGATTTCCTCACAGAACATAGTTTGAGAGCTTTTTTAAAAAAAAAATCATGGCAGTTCTCCTTTGAACCTGTTCCACCAGTTACAATCCCTCAGACCAGAATACTCTCTAACCATTTTGTTTACAAATATATCCTAAAAGACTTTGTTATGCAGTTTACTGAGACCAAGATATACTACATGCACAGTATCTCTTGATCTATGAAACTGGTGACCTAATCATAAAATTATAAAGTTAGATTTGGTCTTGACAAAAAAAACCTGTGTAAAATGAATCCTACAGTTTTCATACAGTAGATGTTTTTTTTAAAAAAAGAAAATTTGGACCCAAGTAGCTGATCAGGCCTTTCTTTTTCCATTTCCCATTATTAATCTTAACTGCTTCAATTAACCATGAAGAAAATAGCTAAATACTGTCATGGAAATTATCAGTAGAGCCTGAATAAATAATAAGGATAGAAATGCTATGCAGAGAGAAAAAGTCAGTCTGAGAAAAATTTAAAATGTGTAGTCTGGTAGCATGCATTTATTTCCCTACCCCACCACTGTCACCATGCTGATGTCCATACAATGCAGTAAACAAAAGTATGGCTTATTGGGAAAAAGGCATGTATTAATGGATGCTGTTAAGAGGCACTTGCCTGCTAATTCCTCCAGCAAGTGGGAGAAGTGAAGAAACATGCAATGTTTATGTATCACATTATTTCCCCAATGTTGGCACCTAGGAGATGTTTGGATTTAAACTGCCAGAATTCTCAGTAATGGCACATACCTAGAGGGCATTTAGGATTAAGAAGCTGGTGTAGCATGTTATTCCAATCAAAGGTTTTTTTTTTCCTCTTGGAATAAACCAGTGGGGGGGAGGTAGAGGGAGAAGTACTATAAACTCGTAAAAATCACTTTTCCCTTTTGTTTCACATTCCATTGTTGTCCGCTCAGGGCAGGATAGGGGCAGGGGAGCAAGTGATGAAATTCACATCATAATGCAAATCTCACTGCTTATGTTCTTTCATTCAATTTTGGCATGCAAGCACAAAAGGGCAAGGTTTGCACTGTGATGTTATCGTGCATGTGTTGTCATTTTTCCATCACCTTGGCTAGCTGCAGATGCCTCTGCTAGTTAAGTAGCAGTCCCGTTTTTTGTTTTGCTTTTAATGGTGGTAGACTTTAGATAGAATGACATTGTCTGGGACCCTGAAAATCTGTTACCTGTCAAGAGAGATAGCACTCGGCAGAATAATTGATTTGACTTCACTTTCGGTGTTCATTGACTCTAGAGCTGAGGTCTGAATGGCAAAATGTTCCACTTATACTGCATATTCAGTCATTGGGGAGTAAACTATATTGAATCAATTTTCAAAACATTATTATATTTTGGCTACTTATTGAAGGCAATTATATTCAAGTTCTCGTTATAAGAAACTCCAAACTGGTTTACAATAAACATAAAACAGAATAAAAGTAGACTAAGAAGTTTCACACCACCAGCATTTCAGTTCCTCACAAAACAAATGTGAGGTTTGAAATCTTTGATCATTATCATGCTTATATATTTGCAATTCTAATGCTCATGAAAAGCACCTATGATCCAATCAACACTTATTGAGTAACAGAATGTCATCTGTTCAGTCCCCTTACCTACTACAATGAATATCATTCCCCCCAAGCTCCCACAATCATGGTCTAACAAAAATATAAATAAATGACTACTCTGGTCTACTCCAAAATATTTGATTTTCTATTCTTGCATCTCAGGACTGAGGCTGTGATTGGGAGAAGCAATGCTGAAGGACACAGGCTATGAAAAATGGGAATAGATCTATTGGAAGTTCCCCAAAATTTTCCATTAGCCAAGAACACACAGTTGCATTAAAAAGCTTCTGTGACTTGTGAAAGTAACAGAATAGCATGTTAGCACTTATATAATAAAGAACCTTTTGCACTAGCTATGACCATAGATGTATATTGCTATAGCGGCTGAATTGGGGAGATGGGAATAAAGGAAAATAAATTTTAAACAATGTGCTCACTTACAGACCAGCAGCAGAAATAGCACAGGGAACCTCTCTTGGGGAAGAAGACAGAGACAAGTTTCATTGCAGCTGCTGTGTAATGGCTATGAACTAGGAGCAAAGCAAGAAAAAAAATTCCCTACATTGGGGGAAAAAAATCCTGGAAACTTCACAAATCAATGGGAAAATTAGTTTAAAACCAATTCAATAAATTGGAGCAAGGTCAGAAATAAGTCACAAAAAATGGATGAAATTGTGGGAATAATCTAGTTTGAAGCTGAACAATCGTTAAAAATACATATGCTACGGTTATAAGTATAATGTGAGGGTTAGAAAGACCAAGGTCAGATGCAAATAGTCTGAGATTAGATGCTTCTGTTATAATAACACTATACAGATGTCAATCACAGTATTTCCTAAGAAATAACCAGTTCTCAATCCATTGGGTATATAGGCAAGAAAAAGAGATGTTAAGATTTAAAACTTGGGATATGGATACACATACACAATAATACTCTGTGTGTGTGTGTGTGTGTGTGTGTGTGTGTATGTGTGTGTAACTTTTGCTTTAATTACATTATTATAACTTTTCTAGTATATATATTAAGACTAACTGTGTCTTAAAACTCTGGTGTTAGCCTTCCCACTCAATTATTCACCCAGTGCCTCTCTACTTTCTTCAGAACTGGAGGATTTTAATTTTTCAAAGACCTCCAAGACAATATTTTTTCAAGAATTAGTGGGATCTTGCAAAGGCTTCCTCTGAATGAGTTGCTGACTTACATCTCAGGAAGGCCATAGATAGCTTTTAGAAACCATATCTATCAGATTCCTTCCTTATACATATCCATAGAAGAACTGGATCCCTTGCTTATTGGATCATTCAGTTTACAGAGATGAATTCTGTTGCCTGTCACCTGCAGCTTCCAGTCATAATGACAATACTTCTCTTCTACCATGGGGTAAAGGGGGAAAATTTTAGGTGGAATAGATTTGAGATTCCCTGCACAGAACACAATTTGAGGACAGGAAGGAGTTATTGAAAATGAGATACTTAGAATTGAAATGTCCTCCCCACCTCCCATTATATTCAACAAAAGATGATCTTTACTTTTATTCTTACGGTCTTACGTATACTCATATGTGAGGGGAAAGGTGACTGTGGTAAGTTACAGAATAGGATATGCTTATTTTTGAAATCCTGAGCCCTGATGCAACTTATTCTTTTCTATCTGATAAAGAAAAACTAAAAAAAATAGAACATAAAATGACACATCTCATCCTAAATGCATCAGAGCAAGTCAATAGGTTTAAATCTCTCACCACCTACTACTAAATAAGAATTTGCAAGTCACTTCTTCTCCACGTGTTCCAACTTCATGAACACATCTTTGCCCCAAACAATATTCTGAATTTTTTTTTGCCTCAAATTAATGTATTGCTGAAGTACTGAAGTAATGTATTGCTCACACAAAAATTAATCATGGTCATTGGGAGAAGAATGATGTGGACAATGATCTTATCCATAATAGATTTTCCACTAATATAATCAGGCAAGTCTGTATTAGAGCTCCCAGTAAAGTTAGAAGTGCAGGCATTGCAAAAAAAAGTCATGTCATCTGAAATATTATTGTATTGGTTTGATATGTGCTGATGCTTTGCATAACTTGTAACAAAAACTAATGTAAGGGACTGCCCACATAAAAGCCATCAGTACATGTAATATTCTAATGGGTCTTGTCTGATATTTGCAGTGTAAAGCACAGTGGGCATTATTTGTTTGTTTTTGTTTGTTTGTTTACATAAGTATGTCATTGTGTCATATTATCTTTAGCTTTCCATCTATATTATTTGTAGAATTTTGGTTTGGGGAGAGGAGAAGTTTTAACCAGAATGATTATCTGGAGAATGACCTAATAGACAATCACGTTTACAAATGTGATTTTGGTACACTGTGGCACACACATTTACTTCACAAGCTGTGCACTAGAAATTAGTGCTAGTGTCTGATCCACAGAGCTTGTCAGGGAAGATTCCCAATGCCATGCATAATAGTCATGATAGATACATATAGATCCCATGCAATTTTAGAACAGAACATGGAAGCATTGTGATTAGAAAAGAATCTCATTCTCCATCTTTTTTTTATAATGTGAAACTTCTTTAAGTCTGAAGTGGCCTATTATTTTAAAACCCACCACTGATTATTGACTCCTAATAGCTCTGTTGAGCTTCAAATCAAGCAGTCTCAAGAGAAATACAGCTATATTATCCCCCTTGTCTGCCCTGCTGCTGCTATTTTCATTATCTCACTTCTGCTCCTCTGTTTTGCTTCACACTGTTACCTGGAGACATAGCTAAAGCCTGGCCCCATAGTGAAGTGTTAATGGAGTTGAGCTGCCTCATGAGCTAGAGGGTGGATGATTATAACATGGAGTGCTTTCATACTGTTGGATTAAAGGCGCTCAAATAAAGAACAATCGATGGAGAGTGCCTCCATTTCATTAATTAGGAACTGAATGGCAAGTGAACCACAATTCTTCGGTCAGGACTATTTATTGTACTCTGTTGATGAAACATCACATTATTTATTGGGAGTGAACATAAATCCCACACTTTTGATGTTGTTCAGACTGTTTTGTCCAAGAAGCCATGATTTCTATGTTTTCCCTAACTTGTTTCTAGAATGTTAGACCCAATAACATATTTATAAGAAGAGATGATTTTTAAGTTAACATCATATATACTACATTGTCTCTCTGGATATATTCATTTTCTTGCATTGTCTAATCTAATCCTTCCAACTTTCTTATAGGTTGTTCAATTGCTATCTCACTTAGTTCTATGTTTTTTATTACCAATTCTGATCACATCTCTTGTCTCCCTCTATTACTCTTCCTTTACTATTTAATCTTTCAAAGGAGGATGCAATCCTGGTACTTTAGCAAGATATGCCCCCATTAATCAAATAGTATCCAGCTAATGGCTTACAATTGCAAACTATTTTCATATAGTTTTATGCCAGTAGAATTCTATCAGTGGAAAAGGCAATGTTGTTCCAAACAGCAAATGTCATTTCAGACACAGCAATGTATCCGTGCCGTATATTTGATGGGATAACCTCTGGTTATCTTGGTTTGCTCCTATCTCCCAGATCTTAGAGTCTGCTGGCATAATCAGGTAAAGAGGACAAAATTCAAAATTACCAGCATACCATTATTAGAAGTTTGGAAAGCAACAGAGATTCGTTCTGCTGGAATACACGAGAACATAACAGGGTTTTCTGAGTAAAAGAAAAAGGGAGCAGGATGAGGCATTCAGTTATTGGCTGACAAGCAAATATTTATTGATTGCGCTGTTTTCTATATTTGTTAGTCGTAAAGTGCTACTTTGGTTGGCTGATGGTTCTCTGCAAACACTGGATTTCAAGCTGGCAACCTTCTTTATGCTAAACAAATGTCTTAATCACTACACTATTGTATACTGTTTGAGTAGTGCAGACAAAGGAAGGTATAGAAATTATTAGATAGAACCATAAACATTGGTTAGTTAAAGAGGCAGCCCATTCTGTGCAATGGTCCAATGAACTGGTGAACAGCGACCCTGCAACAAACAGAAGCATTCTGTCTGAAGCAGAGAATAGGACACAGAGCAATGTAAGAAGGGAAACTCAATTTCAGAAGTGGAATAGAGAAACACACCTTGAGGTCACTTTAAAGATGAGCTGAAGGTGAAGGATTATAGAGAACAAGGTTTGTTGGGGTTTTTTTCTTTCCTGGAGATACAATTGTTGGCCTGTTCTGCTGAATAGACAACTGGGCAACACAGATAATCCCAGAGGATGCCCATGCAGTTAATCCTAAAAATCAGGAAGGATTTATGCTTCCAGATGTGATATCTAAAGAAGGGAGCCCCAAAAGGAAAAAGCAATCACTGGAAGGCCTGCCCACACTAACTATCTGTCTCTGCATGGACAGGTAAGATGGGGAAATGGTGCTGTGATGGCCATAGTTCAGACTAAGCATCAACTCAAACCTTTGCCAAAGTGCTGCAAACAAGACAGGAATTTTTAAAGTCAGCTTCAGAAAAACCAGAAGCAGTATAGGAAAGAAGCAATTTCAGCTGCCATTCAGCTGCAGAATTACCCCAAGTCACATTGTTTTATGGTATCCTTGGACCTGATTTATGATTGTGTCAGTCTGACAAAACATCCTTGGCCAGCTAGGAAACAAGCAGTCTTTCAGAAGCCATTTGAATTCATATTTCCTCATTGAATGTAGACTATATTTCTGGAGGAAAGAAACGTTATTTTCCTGAATCATCCTTCAAGTGGTTGGATACCTCATAAAAATTCTCCTTTCAGAAACTCTCTCTCTCTCTCTCTCTCTCTCTCTCTCTCTCTCTCTCTCTCTCTCTCTCTCTCTCTCCCACACACACACACACACACACACAAATAACTACCATGACTCTGTCTTTCCATCATTTAATAGATGGAGTTTATTTATGCATCTATCTTGGAGGCTGTGGCAAATGGATATCTGGCTATATGTTTGTCATTTTGTTTCTAACAGAATTCATCATTGCCTCAGTCCATTTTATTATCTCATAGTTCTGCCCTGACTTCATTATACCTTTGCATTCTCCCTCTGACATCTATCCATCTTATTTTTCATTTGTCCAGATATAGCTGGATATCTCTGTGAACATATGAATATATTGTTTTCTTGTTTGAATATTGCAGTTCTCCAATTTGTCATCCATTTGTGACTCTTTCAGGAATGATGAGAAAAGGAACAATTTCATCACTGAAATTGAAAGGCATATGTTTCATTGCATTCCTTTACTTTAGTACAATGAATTCACTAGGAGATTCTGTACAATGTGAAAATAGAATCAAATTAGTTATAAAGTTAAGTGTTTGACAACAAACATCTCAACCACGTCATCAGCCTTGTTACTCTTTCTAAGTATAGATCAGCTGCCAGCATGGAGAGCCTGTGCTATCCTTGAAAGTTTTCCTGGAGTTTTGCAACACTGATTTCATGTGCTGTTGCCCTCTGCACATGGGGGTCACAAGACCTAGGATCCTCATCCCCATTCCAGGCACTTTGAAGCCATATCTAGAATTACTAATATAGCCACTAATACCAAACAGTGTTTTGTACACTGTACCCCTGAACTTCAATTCTTCCATCCAAGAAATATTCTTGTCTTCATGTCTTTCCTTTGCCTTTGCTATAGAAGCATTACAAGATTGCTTTGAGTGCACAGATTGGGGCATGTTTAAGGAAGCAGCTACTGATAACCAACATACAAATGTTGAGGAGTATGCCACCACGGTGTCTGCATATATCCAAAAGTGCATAGAAGATGTCTGTGTCCTGAAAAGCATTGTTGTGAGGGCGAATGAAAAACCGTGGCTGACATATGAGGTCCGCAAGATGCTGAAAGCACGGAATGTGGCTTTTAAATCTGGTGACATGCTGGCACTTAGAACAGCCAGAGCAAATCTGAAAAGTGCCGTAAAAGGTGCAAAGCAAGCCCATTGGCAGAAAATCCAGAAATTTTTTCAGGACCCAACAAACACCAGGTGAATGTGGCAAGGGATCCAGGCTGTCACGGATTACAAGGTGACTCCATCGAGATGCAAGGACAACACAGACTTCCTAAACAAACTGAATACATTTTTTGGTAGATTTGAGGCATCAAATAGTACTCCTGCTAGGAAAGCTGTGCCGTTGAGCAAGTGCTAAGCTTTGATGTCACCTCTGTCCGGAAAACACTGCAGAAAGTTAACATTCGGAAAGCAGCAGGCCCAGATAACATCCCTGGACATGTCCTCAGGGAATGCGCAAAGGAGCTGGCTTGTGTTATCACAGATATCTTCAATCTCTCATTGCAGCAGGCAGTGGTCCCATCGTGTTTTAAGAGGGCCATCATCTTACGAGTGCCAAAAAAGTCCACAATTACAGGCCTCAATGATTACCGTCCGGTTGCACTGACATCCACCATTATGAAATGCTTTGAGAAGCTGATAAAGGACATTATTGTATCTAGCCTCCCACCAGCATTTGACCCGCTTCAGTTTGCCTACCGACCAAATCGCTCTACAGAGGATGCCATTTCTTCCGTTCTCCACCTGAGCTTGAAGCACTTAGAGGAAAGAAATGCTCACGTGCGTCTGTTGTTTGTTGACTTCAGTTCAGCGTTTAACACAATCATTCCCCAGCATATAGTAGACAAACTGGGCCTCTTAGGCTTAAACACTCCTTTGTGCAACTGGATTCTTGATTTTCTTACCAACAGGCCCCAATATGTGCAAGTTGGAACAAATACTTCTAATACCATTTCCTTGAGCACAGGTTCTCCTCAGGGCTATGTCTTAAGTCTGCTGCTGTTCACCCTGTTGACCCATGACTGTTGTGCTAGGTTTGCCACCAACCATATTGTGAAGTTTGCAGATGATACAACAGTAGTGGGCCTTATTCATGATGACAAGGTGGAAACTTACTGCAAGGAGGTTGAGGGGTTGGTGAACTGGTGTAAGGAAAACAGCCTAATTTTAAATACTGGAAAAACCAAAGAGATCATTGTCGATTTCAGAAAAGGCAGGCACAGCCACACATCTCTGTGCATCAATGATTCACCTGTGGAGATGGTTACCAGCATCAAATTCCTGGGTGTGCAGCTAACGAGTAGGCTGGCTTGGTCGCTCAACAGTGAGAAACTGGTAAAGTGGGAACAGCAGCACCTGCATTTTCTGCGTCGCATGAGAAAAGCACATCTTCCTTCCCCTGTCCTGACCACTTTCTACAGGGGGACAATCGAGAGCATCCTGTCATACAGCATCACAGTCTGGTTTGGAAGCATCACTGCTTCAGACAGGAAGGCGGTACAGAGAGTGGTGAGAATGGCCGAAAAGATCATTGGCAGTCCCCTTCCTCCCATCCAGGACATAGCAAAGAAGCGCTGCTTGAGCAGGGTCCATAAGATTATCTGGGACACTACACATCCTCTTCACGACCTGTTTTCCTTGTTACCTTCTGGGAGGAGGCTTTGTGGTATCCGCAGCAGAACATCCAGATTCAGCCATAGTTTCATTCCATACAGCATTAACCTTGTGAACTCTCAAGCTTCCTCCTTCCATTATATATTCAAGATGGACAGTATTTAATATTTATTTGTTATGTATATGTAAGGGTGTGGATCTATACATATGTTGCATATAGCATCTTTTAGGTGTGTGTCATGTATGTGTTTCACTTTGAGAGTGGGCAACTAAATTTCATTTTTGATGTGTGCCATGGTGCCCACAGTAAAAAAATGACAATAAAGGTTATCTTATCTTATCTCATATTTCTGAGGCAACATTTTGCAGCAGAACAGATGCATTCCTCTGCTTTATGGAGTCTTTAAACTGGGCAGGGCTAATAATAAAAGGAATGGCAGTAGAAGCAGGGTTATATGTGCCACTGAAGTAGCTTTTTCTATCTCCTTGCATTTCAGCACCCTCAATAGAATGAAGGAATTAGTGGGGTTTTTTTACAATAATTCTTAGAATACTCTTTTTCAAGTTCATTACCCAGTTATCCTGACCAAAATCACTACTTCTCAGACCCTAAACATAAAACTGTGCTTTTAAAATGAAGATCATTAACCTAGTTATTGATACAGATGTGTGCATATAACCTATAGAAAATTCATCATATTCATTGTTCTGAATCAAATATAAACATATTCCTCTTTAGAGCAACTTTTATTTTAATGAAACTACACCTTGGAAGACAAGGCCTAAGTATAAGCAAAAAACAAAACAAAACCCAATGAACTGAAATCAAAGGGTTTATTTGTCCAAAAAGCAGCTTGGGTCAGTATTTTTGTTCTTGGACTTTGGCTCTTGAAAATCTAGAAATGTTATTCCTCAAGGCTAGAAAAGTGAAGTTCTTCATAGGAAACATAGAGATCAGCATCTATAGGAAATCCTGGGCAAAGCAAACCAGATTCTCAGATAAATATTTGTATGTAAGACTTTTTGGCTGTATTGAACAGGGAAGTAACATTTCCATAAAACAGATGCAGCCTGAGCTGCATGTCATGATACAGAGAACTACAATCTGTCTTAAACAGGAGGTGTTTGTTAAATAAGATGAAGACAAATGCTGTCACACACTTTCATACAGTTTGGGTTTAAATCTTGTCTTTTGTGTTCATCAGGAACAGCCCAGCACTGGAATTCACATAGTTGCACAGAAAAAGCAAAAATAAAAGACGAAAATATTAATGAGGCAGTATTATTAATGAGTGGCAGTCACACTCCTGGAGACTGTGACTTGGTTCCCTGACAGTGTGAGACTACAAAAAATATTTTTGTGATACCATCTCTCATGCTCATCTTGATACGCACTTACAGATATAAAAATATTCTCAATTGGTAAAAAAAGTAATGCTGTAAGATCTGACCTGACATTTGGGGGTTCTATCTTTGCTCTAGCTATTTTTTTCTTGGATACATTTTTATGGGAATGGGGTGGGGGCAGTGGTGGGATTCAAACAACCAGTTCTCTGTGAGGATGCCGCTTCTGGAAGTCCATTCGGGGCCTGGACAACAAAAAATTAGCTACCAGTTCTGCCGAAGTGGTGCGAACTGGCTGAATCCCACCACTGTGTGGGGGGATGTTTTCTTAAGCACGTAAGTTCAGTTTTGGAGGAAATAGGCTGCAAACCAAGTGCTCAAGGGCTACTTTTGAATAGCACACCAATATCATTGCATGTTATTAAATGAGAAAATGTTGCAATATTCACATAAAGCAGGTTAATGAAACCACTCAAGGAGATGCTCACCTTGAGACTCACAGGCACAAGGAGACCCAACATATCTCTTGCCCTTCTTCTTCCTCGTGCCTTTAATCTTTTTTAAAAAGTTGCATGGGGCTCCAATAAGGATCATAGCAGAGGAGCAAGAAAGAAGAATGGAGGGAGGGAGGAAAGGAAGGAAGAAAGGTTTGTTCCTGCTCTCACACCACTAAGCCCACCATAGCAAGGCTGCAGAAATCTGAACAACCACTAGCAAAAAAAAAGAAATATTAAATCCACTTTCTCTTTGCTGATAAAGTACAACTGATATATCTCTTCCACTGCTATTGCTATCCAGCCAGCTATTGTAATCAGCCTCCTCTTCCACATCTTAGAGCATATATAGGTAGCCAGTTTAATGTGCCGTCCTCTAGTCTATGAGATGGCATAAAATGTGACAGGATAAGCTTGCTCTGTCCTGATAGATGGCTTGCACTCTGCCTCAGATGTGAGGATGATGAGTGGTGCCCTCTTAGGGGACCCCTTTAGATGCAGTAAATCATGAATGCCTTTTTCCTCTCATCAGCAGTCCCACATTCAGTTGCCACTCACTGTCCTTCATGTAGTGGTGATATGGAGCCATCCTGACAGCTCTATATTTCTCACTGCTATCCTCCAGGTGGAAAGGAAGCAAAGCTGCACCAGCTTTGAAGCACCACTTGTCATGTAGATAGGAAGGTTACCGTTGGGAGATAATGGAAAATATTACTTCATAATGGATCAGAAGCCTCCAAAATCCACTGGCCTCAGCCACAAATTAGTGATGAGAGGAAAGCTGCACCATGTGGTTACAAGAGATCTTCAGGCAATATTAGGAAGGTATGTAGTGTTAGGGTTCCGGCAAGGAAGTACAATTCATGGTGACTAAAGGAGTGGGGAGATGGGGCTTGGAGCCTCAAGAGCACCACTATGGCCCTGGAGAAAAAACAAAGATGAACTTCCTCCTCCCTTTCTCCTGCCCACTCTCAATTGTGGTGAGAAGGGCACTTGACCTATATTCACCATCTGACAGAAGATTTACTGCCTTTTGAGGAAGATTTTGTAATTTAGTTGCTGAAACTAAACAAGCATAAAGAAAGATGGACTGCATTTAGCAGGAGTTGTGCTAATTCAGCAACAATGGACATAGTGGAGTAGCTGAACTGCTCAGCTGTCTGTCCCTTGTCACATCAGGTAAAGCAGCTGATGAGAATAGAAGCTTATGCTGCCTGGAGGACATTAAATTGGGGAAGACAGTCCCCGTATGACAACCCTTTTCATTAACTCAAAACAATGTTCCCCAATGCCAGCCTGGGGAATTCTGGGAGTTGTAGCCACCCATCTTAATGTTGCTGGGGTTGAGAAACAGCAACCTAGAAAATCCACTTTGATAGTATTTAAATATTCACTTTCATGGTAAGAAATACAACTTTCTATCCTCAGTGGCAGACAGAAAATGCAGTGTTTTTAACATTCTCAGCCTCACTAGGCTGAGGTGTAAACGTATTGGCCAATCTCAATCTCCCTAAAGCTCATCTTGCATTGTATTATTAATGAAGATTTCATGCTGGAATTAATTGTACAAGTAGGTGAGTGCCAGGTGGGCCTACTAGCTATGCAGAATTAAACCAGAAACATCAGAAAAGGAGAGTAGATTTCCTCTATCAAGACTTTGAAATTAAACGAATAAACCTGTGTGCGCTGTGTGCAACAAATAATGCGGATGACAAGAGCTCCAATAAGAAGATGGAAAAAAAACTCAAATGGTTTCAGAAACAGGACAGAACAATGCAAAGACAATTACAGGCTGAAAAAAGTCATCTGAAGGTGACTCTGCTTTGAAGAACTCAGATGAAAAGGGAGAGGGAGAGAAGAGTTATGGATGGACTTTGTGTTCAAATATGTAAAAGCAACCTGCCTTCGCTGGATTTTGAGCTGAAAATCTCACTACAATCACTGCTGTGCTTTAGTTGTTGCCATTGTTAGCCCAGGAACATTTCCCACCATCTTTTCCTTCATAACTTGCTAATATGCAGGTTGTCTTCCTGCACCCACTTGTTAATAGCTGGAGATGCAAATATGCCCCCCCCCCAAGATTCTAAACAGCAGAAATCTCCAAATGCAGAATATCTATCAGACATTTTGTAAATGTCTTAAAAGAAATTTTTAAACATCATCTCTTTCCTACATAAGATTTAGAGCAGGGCTTTTCAACCTTTTCACCCATTGTACCACTTTTAGGATATGGCAACATTCGAGTTCCACCAGCAAGGTGTCAAAAACTTGATGACCAAAAAAAAAAAAAGTAATAAAGTACAAGTAGTCCTCGACTTACAACAGTTCGCTTAATGACTGTTCGAAGTTACAATGGCACTGAAAAAAGTGCCCCCCAAGCCTCAGCCGAGCAAGACGCCTGCCCACCCGGTGGTGCTCTTCCTCCTGTCCGAGGTTTTCATTGTTGTGAGCATTTCTGTTGAGGATTGGCAGCAGGGGTGGGGGGATGTTTGGTTTTTATTCCCCCTGTCTTCTGGGTGGTTGCAGCAGGTTTTGGTCACTTCACATTATCCTGGGACACTGTGACCATCATAAATATGAATCAGTTGCCAAGCATCTGAATGTAAATCACAAAACCCTGGAGATGCTGCAACATTCCAGCTGATCGGTGCTTCTTCTGGGCTCAACAGAAGCACCAGGATCAGCGCTGAGCTCCAGCTGGAGCCTGGCGCTGATCCTGGTGCTTCCGCTGAGCCCTGACAGCCCCGAAGAAGCACCAATCAGCTGGAAAGCGGCACTGATCCTGGCGCTTCCGCTGAGCCCTGACAGCCCTGCAGCTCCAGCCATCTCTTGCTCAGGCTTGTGCAGTGCTGCCACCAGTTCAGCTCATTCCCCTCCCCCGCTACTTTTCTAGGATGGTCGCATACCATCTGCCAGGTGCCAATGTACCACAGGTGGTACCCGTACCACTGGTTGAAAAGCCCTGATTTAGAGAGTGCATTCAACATATAAAAGTACTGAGTGAGAAAAGAAAACTGAAGTCCAAGACATAAATGTCCTTAATGTCAGAGAATGGCAGCCTAAATAAAGATTGAGGACCCTTTTATTGTTGCTGGGATAACACTGTTAGGGATCTTGTAGAAGGGCCCTTATTTATATCATTGGAAAAGCATTGTAATTTCCAGCTTAGTCTGTATACAGAACATTCCCAGTCAATTCCTATATCCAAACCTGAGAAAGCATATACGCTTCTCAGATCATTAATAAAAATATGGTTTGAAGTTATCTTTTAAACAATAGTAAACATTAATCAGTTAACTGACAAAAAGGATAAAAGGAGGCAAACACACATACAGCAGGAAAGAATTTACATTATATTTCTATATCAATGTATATCAAAAGTCAGAAAACTTTCCAGAGTCTCTGGAAACAAAACTGTGGGTTATTAGCATGGGCAGACTCAAAACAGCGATCTTTGGTTATTCTAGCTTTAACCTTTTTTTGTACCTAAGAACAACAGAATAAAAATGGAAAGTAGGATACCAGGTGATTCTTGCTTTATTCTGTTCTTTGAAGGAAAATTCCGGTGTCTGTAGATGAAATACCAGAGCTCCCCTTAATGGGTTGCTAGAAGTGGATTGTTCTTTATTGGAGTCTGAATTTCAGGGAAATTCTTGGAATGTCACCTTAGTGATGTTGCCTAGTCTTTCTTAATCCAACCAGCTGTCATGGTTCCGACAGATGAAACTCTTCAAAGAACTTCGAGGCATTGTTTACCTTAAAGAATCTTTATTCAAGTTGCATGGCAATATTATATATTGAATGACCCTGCTATTCCTTGTAGAACCGTTACTGTTCCCAAGAACCAGTTTGGGCTGTGGTCATGTAAATATATTAAAACATCTATATTCATTCAATAATTCATGAACATGCTGGAATGTGGCCTTTCTGAAGAGAAGTGTGGAAGTGGGCAACCTGCCCAAATTCAGTCTCTCTGTTTCCCTGAAGAAATCCTATTGAAGTGACAGGAACAATGGCTGATGAATTGTGCTTTTTGCTATATTTTGACATAAACCATAGGGTAGCTATTCATTTTGTTACATTTCAGCTGCACTGAGCATCAACAGAAACCCCAGGTTAGTCCACAAAATTTTGCCAACACTTTGGATTTGAAGACCTGTTTGTCAAAATAACCTCACTAATGAAAGACTGCACTTGGTCCTCTCTTGGTAAGCATATAGTTTTGGAGACTTCACAATCTGCCATGATTCCTAATACTGTATATTTAGAGAACAGTTGCTTAAGATGAGAATATCAAAACTAATTAATGCATTGAAAACTGTCTTCCATTTCTGTGTTTCCATCTTATTCTTAAGGTGCTTGAAAAACCCTTTTTCTGGCCTCTTGAATTATGATATGTGGGAATGACCTTAGGAGACGAGGCAAAGAGATGCTGCTTAGAGAATGGTCAGATAAGAGGAAGCATAACCCAAAGCTGCATAGTGAATGGAGCAAGAGACTGAGGAGGGACCCCCCCCCCTAAATTATAGTGACAGTGGAAGAATTGTACCATCAAGCGTCTGTTAATATAGCTTTACAATAAAGTAAAATTAGCTTCTCTGCCTGTTTTTTTCTGGTCTACTTGTAAGGTTGACATGAATATACAAGAATGTCCAAGACTCTTCCATTCCTCTATTGCTTCTGTGGCTGTTCTCCAGCTATTCAGCTTCCTAGTCTGAAGAGCTTCGCAGGAGTAGTACCTTCATGACATCCCCCTTTGGCATTTGATTGGTGTGAGAAGCAGGAAAGACTGCAGAAATATGATTCTAAGTAGGAAACAGGACACTTGACCACTCATCAGCCATCAAATAACTAAAGGATATGGGACCTCACACTCTGCCACCAAGAATTTCACCAAAACGTTTTTATTTGGGGCTGAGTGGGGGAGAAGAACAAATTCATTTTCATCAAATCAAAGGAGAATGATGAGAAATGCAGAGGAATTTTTACCACAATGTAAACTCAATTTCTTATCACATGTTGCTTTATTGGTCAAAATCCAAAGGTGCACATATGCTCAGGAGTTGTTGTTTTTTAACTGCCTTTTAGCCTTTGAAACTGTTCTGGACAGTATGGAGGAGAATTATCTTCAAGAAATACAACTCCAAAACACTTTGGCATGCATAAGCAGAACAAGAAACAGCTTCCTGGGTCCTAAAGTCAGATGCATTTATTCTTTCGTCCTTTCGCTGAATACTGTAAGAATCATTCATATGTTTAGGTTAAATGAGTGCGTGTGCATTATTTCCTCGCATTTCATGTTGATAAACCATGCCATAAGCAGAGACAGATATTTTCTAAAGTTTGAACTGGATTAGGCTATGGCAGCAGCTTCAAAGAGCCACAACCCATCACAGAGGCTGAAGCTTTTATCTGCCTAGCCCTTTTCCATATTTCCGTATCTAAAAGCAACAAAAACACAGGGTACAGTCATCCTGCAAAGCAAGGCATCTAGCTCCAGAATTTTCTTTATTTCCAAGAATGTCCCATCATCTCTAAAAAGGTTTTTAGAAAATAAAAAGAAGGAATTGGCATTGCTCAGTTTGTGGTCTGTTTTTATGTCTATTAACCAGAATAAAAAAAAGGCAAAGATGCTGTGGAGAGAAAGATTATGAATGGAAAGATAAAGTGGAAAAGAGCAATTTTACCATGTGTCTTCTTGAGAATTGATATTTGTGATTGATCATACTTAGCGTGTCAAGGGTGCTAAGGTATTCATTTTCTTCAAGTTTCTACAATATACTCTTGAAGTATCAAACTGACTCAGATCATTCCTAATTCTGCTATAGCACCCTCCTCTGTGTTCCTGCCATCCATTCCTTTTTTCTAATATTTCTTCCTTGTAATTTCCTCAGGGCAGGGACCTGTCCTATGCAAAATGCAAAAGACCCATGTAATAATAACAGCAACTATCTTTGTCAGGATAAAGCTGCAAAAGTAGTTGCACTTCTTTCATGGGTTTTTCTGTTATTGCATTTAGAGAACTGTGCACAGACTCCTCCTTTATTGACCACCAAAATCACTTTATCTGTTTTACACTCGGGACAAGCCAAAACATTTCCTACTTCATGTTGTGGATTCTTTAGCTCAGGAAAAAAGTGATTTGGAGGGGGTAGGCCTGAGGTGTATAAAAATATACACCAGTCATGGAAAACCACACTAGAATTAGTGGTCATCCTAGAAAGCTGCCTGGAAGAGATTTCAGAAAGAGCTTTATGAGTGCATAAATCTGTGGAATTAATTACCATCTGATGTAATGCTAATGCCACAAACATGGATGGTTTTCAAAGGGCTCTGGAAGTCAGATCAGCTTAGGGGTGGCAATCATGAAGACTTAATATTATCTCCAGGCAAGGGGCATCAAACACCAGTTGCAGGGGAATTGTTCCTGCTTGTAAGCATCCCAGGGATATCTGGTTAATCACTGTAAGAAACAAAACGCTGCACTATGCAGCAGGTCTTTGCCTGATGCAGCAACTATATTTTTATGTACTTATGAAGAGCAGACGCCATCCTCCTTGTCAAGTTATTTATTTACATTAGATTAATCAAGTTGTTTTGATCCCTCTGAAAAATAAATCTATCAAGCCTCTCTCCTTCTTCATGGCATTAGGGAATTTTGGCGGGACCCTTTCAGGTAGGAAAATGCTGAGGGCTATTGCTTTTGTGACCTAAGAATGATATTGCTTAACAATACTTTATATTATTATTAGCACTCTCTTTAAGTCATGCCAGACAGCTCTTATTTATGGAACATTTCTTCACAGCAATCGCAAGATGTGTCAGTTCCACCTACAGTCTTCCAAATCATCTGCAGTGATTAGCAAGGTGCTGATGGCATGCCTCAAATCTCTTCATAGAAACAAATTAGAATCCCATCCAGTGCAGTTTCTTTCTCCCACCTAGGAGCACACATCCTTTGAGTGTGCAAATGCATCAGAGAATCCACTTGTCAGTTTGCTGTTTCCTGTGGTTAATTTATTTTAGCAGTTTTTATTTTGGGCAATATTTAATACTCAGCCATGCAAACATTTTCACTTCGTTTAAAAGGAATAATGAACTTTGAATACACTAGAGTTCCCCCAAAAAATGTTCATACGCATTATTTGCTATGAGGGCAAATATTTATTTTTTCTTTCTATGAAAAATATGTTTGTCATTTTCTTCAAAATGAAATACATTTACATATTACCTGCATTTTATCCACTGATGTATCCATAATGTACACTCAGTGTAGATATGCACTACATAATTGCCTGAGCCAGATGTCCCTCTTTTATCTTTTACATTATTCTTGTTGACTCTCCTTGCTGTGAGTCACAAATTCAAGATATCTATGTTAGAAGAGCCCTGGCAAGCAGCAGAGAGAAGCAATCTGTTTCAAGTGGCATTAAGGAGAGAGGCAGATTACAGGAGGACTCATTATCTTTAATGTAGGTCCTGCATTTGGCAAAACAGTTACTTATTAAGGAGGGGAAGAGTTCAGCCAGAATCCTACCATACCTGGATCTTTCAGAAAGATACTCAAAACACTCAAGTTTCTATAGTACAGGTACTCCTCAACTTACAATAGTTTGTTTAGTGACCATACAACGGCACTGAAAAAAGTGACTTATGACTATTTTTCACACTTAGGACTGTTGCAGCATCCCCATGGTCACCTGAACAAAATTCAGACACTTGGCAACTGACTCATATTTATGACAGTTGCAGTGTTCTGAGGTCATGTGATCTCCTTTTTCAACCTTCTGACAAGCAAAGTCAATGGGGAAGCCAGATTCACTTAACAACCATGTTACTAATTTAACATTGGCAATGATTCACTTAACAGCTGTGACAAAACTCACTTAACAACTGTCTCACTTACCAACAGAAAGTTTGGGCTGATTTGTAAGTCAAGGATCACCTTCATGACATTCATATGGAAGATTTGTATTAAGATTTGTTAGTTTCAATAGCTTGAGCTATTCAAAGTTCCTCTCTAGGCCACACATGAAGTCTGGATGCACCTTTCTCTTCATCAGACTCAAATAAATGATAAGGCACAGGTTGGAATAAGCAATCCTCTTTACTCACATTCATAGATTTTGAGAGTCAATTTGGTGCTGTGCTGATCTAGAAAACAGGAGAATGTGAGTTGTAGACCTCCCTTTGGTATTTAAACCAACTGGGTGACTTTGGGCCAGTCACTCCTTCTCATTCCAACACATCCCAGAGGATTGTTGTCATTGGAAAATAGGGGGCAGGAGTATTGGATATATAGAACTATAGGGCAACTCCACATCATAGCCTAAATTGCCTGCCTCCCATGCTGCTCCTGGATGTTTCTTAAGCTGACTTCAGAAATTCCAGTCTGAAATGCAGTTGGTTGACATCGGGGATGGACTGGTGCTCAGTCTGGCCTATGGCCACCTCAAGACTTGATTGGTCATTCTTCTATTTCTCATCCATGCCTGAAAGACAGGTCTCACTGGCTAGCTCCTGTGTAAACCGATCTACCTGTCTTTTCATTTGGGGAATTGTTCCCTTCTTACTAGTCCCAGTGCCTGTCCATTGCTTTCCCACATAGAGGTATGTAAAGATGCCTCCCCCTTTCCTGCTCTCCTTTGACATTTACATGGACTCTTTCTGTTTTTTCTATTTTCCTCCCTTATGTTGTCACCCTAGTTCTGATGCTTCAGTGATCAAAGCGATAGAGAACAAGCTGTTCTTTTGTTCCAACTTCCTTTGTAGGTACATGGAAACTTTGTAGGAAGAAAGACTGAAAGTTGGGTTTCAAAGGATCAAAGTAGCCATGTTCTTATGTTGCAATTTAAAGATGTGTAAAAAATAAAGAGAAAGGAAGGGAAGCTTTGCAGCACTGTGAGCAGAGGTTGGAAAAGCAAGGAGTGCATGCATCACCAACCTGGGCAGGAAGGAAAAAAGTGCCCAACTAGGGGAAGGTAAGGAGCATCAGCTTTTGGTGTTGAGGATACCGTAGTTCATTGACTATTTTTGAATCAACCACAAGATTGTGTGTGTGTGTGTGTGTGTTTTAAATTATCTGTTGACTAGCAGGGAATATAGTAGTTAGCAGCCCAGCCCAGCTATGGAAGAGAGGGTTAGGGTTAGCCACTTGGAGTGGAACTGCTACTGGAATACAAGGAATCCTATAGATCAGGGCTTTTCAACCAGTGGTATGGGTACCACCTGTGGTACATTGGCACCTGGCAGGTGGTACACGACCATCCTAGAAAAGTAGCGGGGGAGGGGAATGAGTGAACTGGTGGCAGCACTGCACAAGCCTGAGCAAGAGATGGCTGGAGCTGCAGGGCTGTCAGGGCTCAGCGGAAGTGCCAGGATCAGTGCCGCTTTCCAGCTGATTGGTGCTTCTTCGGGGCTGTCAGGGCTCAGCGGAAGCACCAGGATCAGTGCCAGGCTCCAGCTGGAGCTCGGCGCTGATCCTGGTGCTTCTGTTGAGCCCAGAAGAAGCACCGATCAGCTGGAATGTTGCAGCATCTCCAGGGTCTTGTGATTTACATTCAGATGCTTGGCAACTGATTCATATTTATGATGGTCACAGTGTCCCAGGATAATGTGAAGTGACCAAAACCTGCTGCAACCACCCAGCAGACAGGGGGAATAAAAACCAAACATCCCCCCACCCCTGCTGCCAATCCTCAACAGAAATGCTCACAACAATGAAAACCTCGGACAGGAGGAAGAGCACCGCCGGGTGGGCAGGCGTCTTGCTCGGCTGAGGCTTGGGGGGCACTTTTTTCAGTGCCATTGTAACTTCGAACAGTCACTAAGCGAACTGTTGTAAGTCGAGGACTACCTGTACTTTATTACTTTTTTTTTTTTTTGGTCATCAAGTTTTTGACACCTTGCTGGTGGAACTCGGATGTTGCCATATCCTAAAAGTGGTACAATGGGTGAAAAGGTTGAAAAGCCCTGCTATAGATCCTCATTTCTAACGTAGCTATCATACTTTAAAAGTGAACTTCCATAGATTTCCCTTTAGAAATTAGAACTATGGCCTCTGTACAAAGCACTAGAGGAGTCCTCTTGCTCATTACTAGACAAGCACTGAGATCTTTTATTTCCTCCCTGGGGGCATTTTTTTTTTTATTGGGATTGCTCACGTTACAAAAAGGAAGAAAGAGAATAAGAATAAGGGACAGAGAAAGGATTTGTTTTCAAATATTCATCAAATCCATTTCCTTGTATTTATTATTTAAGTGTTAAATAATTAATAATATCAAATATTAATAATAATTTTAATAATTAAATAATTATTATTAGATTATTATTTATTGTTTTGAGGGGGCAATTTCTTCTGCAGCACATGAGCTGAATTTCAAAGAGCTATGTATTATTGTATAGATCACACCAGTCCTTCTGATAAGGTTGCAGTGAAAAATCAGAGGGTTTTTCCTTATTTGCTTTTACATTTGTCACAGATATGCCCTTTTGATCTCTTTTTTTCTGCTGTCTTCCCTACTTTGCCTTCATCTTGTCCCCAGCTCATGAGTGAGAGGCATTAAAGTAGCCTTTCTCCTCCTTTTCCCAACATTGTCCAAGGGCAATGTCATAGTATATAGAATCTGTACATTTTGCCAATGCAAAAATGAGGTTGCTGGGCAGGATTGCAACTAATCAGCAGAATGGGTAATGGGAAGAGGGACTTCCCAATAAAGCAGCCTTTTCAAGGCAGCTCAATAATCCCATGTGCTTAAGGGAGTACCAGATTTTTGACATTAAAATGATCTTTCAGTCACAGCAATATGCTCATGAGTGGATGATTTCCTGCTGACTGATGACATTGAGAAAGTTGGAGGACAGCAAAGCCAGAGGGCTTAATCAATGGCTTTGCTTAATAGGTCCTGCATCCCCCGAATCAGACATCATCAGAGACAGGCAGATTAGGACTCAGCTGTGGAGGCAGGAAATTTTATGCCAACTTTATGTGGCTCAAGAGCCAGACTAGCATTTATTGAGCCCTAGTGAGAGGGCCAGTGGCCATAGAAATAATAATCAACAATGGGGCAGCAAATTTCATGCCAGTACAATTTACTGCTGAGTCAAAAATGGTGGATAACATTTCAATTCAGTAGTAAGGAAAGGTTGTTAGATGACTTATTTGTGAAATGGATTTGTGTGTGTGTGTATATATAGGATGCGTGTTGGAAGTGCTAGGTTAGAAAGCTGATATAAGCAAATGAAGCTACTTTGCTTTGTTTTTAAAAGTGGAGCAGCATTGCCCATCTCCTTCACTGAATTACCATTGAAGGTAATCACCCTGCTGAAGTTATAGAATCAAAAATATGAATTGTTGTTATGCACACTCTCTGCACAGCCAATGTACTGTGTATACCTGAAACACCAGCCTTATCACTGACAGAGAGAACGGCAAGTACTGAAAGATGGTAGCTAGAAATACTTGTTAGACTTTTCCAGCTTGATGCTTCTGTTCAAAGCCATAAGCATAGAAGAATTCTGCCATTCTCTTTCATTTTTTCCATAGTAATTATAAATGACTGAAAGCAATTCATAGCCGGGGAAGGGGAATCGGGGATATGGAATTCCACATTAAAATCCTACCATTTCCCAGTGTCTAAAATGGGAAGCAAGGTGTGCGATTTTTCACTTATTCACCCTTTTTAATATAGCCTTTCCCTTATAATTGAAAACAAAATGGGATGGAACTATTTCTGCCTGCTCCAGGGTGACGTACTGTGTATGTTTTCTGAGGGGGAGTAGAGGGTGGTCTGTTAGGAGAATGAGGCGATTTAGGATTGAATGAAACCACAGCTTGACTCAGCCCTCAGAACCCCCATCCTGATTTCACCTGCCTTCGGAGCATCACAGGCAGGTTAGTGGAAGCAGCACTTCATTTTGTGGTGGATTCCATCCCTGGTGAAGGAGCCCTAGAACATCTACAACCTCTCAGCACAATTTTGCAGAGGCAGAACTATCCCCTACTTCCTGGGATATTTCTGCAAGTAAATCCCAAACAGTGGCTTGTAAAGCTAGAAAAATACCCCAGGGACAAGATGTGATTTTTAAATAAAAGCACACTATGTGGTATTTATACAGAAGGTATGTTCATGTGACTATTTTTCAAAATTTTAAAAAAAATTGATTAAAGGGCTTCTTTCATTTTTTGTAACCCTAATCTTTCCTAGTATCTAAGCCACAATTGCAAAGGTTCTTAAGCAACTTTCCATCTTTGAAGAGTATCCCCTAATCCAATTTAGTTTTCGTTTTTTTCCCCCACTATACAATCAATATAGCCTTGAATATATAAAAGCAGGTTCTCAAAGGACAAAGCTAATTTTTTCCTCACTATTATAACTATGTTTCATCCAAATTATTTAAAATTGACTAACAGTTTTCCCACTCATTCTCAGTCAATTACAAAATTCCTGATTCTTTAAAAATGAATAATTTGTTTCCTGGCTCTGATGAGATTTATTATTTGGCAGGCAAACAAATGGCCAGTTGATATTTGTAGTTGTTGAACACCCACTGGCCATTATTTGTTGTATGTTTTGATGAATAATTAAAAAGAATTGATTACTTATGAATTAAGGTTCCCTGCCTTCCAAGAATGCTTGGACGAGTGCTTCTGTACCTATATTATCTAATTATACATATAATCATAGCAGCAGATTATATAATCATAGCAGCAATCACCTAGCAGCAGCCAGGAGAAACTTACTCAGATCTTTTTGATAGTCATTTTCTAGTGATGAAACAACAGCACTTTGAATTACAAGCTCCAGGAATATTTCTTTATGCAGTGAGACATAATGAATGATGAGCTGGCCTGTTTGTTTTTCTGTGTTTAAATAAGAAACTTGTCTTGGGCTTGGTAGTGAGGAAACTTCTCTGAGCACATCTATTTGATGCAAAATACAGACAAATTTGGTTTTCTGTTTTTAAAGCTTATCTTTCCATTGCTAATATTTTATGCATTGTTGTTGTTAGTTGTGAAGTCGTGTCTGACCCATCGCGACCCCATGGACAACGTTCCTCCAGGCCTTCCTGTCTTCATTTTATGCATTACTAATTTCTAAAATGTAATTTTAAGTCCAGTCATTCTTTTAGCAATTATTTGTTATTTCTACAAAGAGTCCCAAGTGAACAAGAGCTCATTCACTTGGTTAATGAGAAGTTCTTCTCTGCCAAATACCTGTGGAAAGTCAGCCTGTCTTCCTCCTTACCCTTTTTTATAAAATAATGGCTCCCTCTTATCAAGCACAGAACAAAAGAACTCATTTTATCAGGTGCAGAGGAAAGAAATTGAATATGCCTCCTTGGGAAGAATAGCACTGTGGAATATTTTACCCATATGAAGCCATATATGCACACACAAACAAAACTGGAATGATTTGAAAGACAGCAGGAGAGGAGGTGGCATTATAGCAGTTCATTCATATCCGTGTGTTTTGCCAAGCATCCCTTTACATGCTTTACTGAGCCCTAATCTATATATGAAAATTATTATGAATGTGATACCAATCTATGTCTTGCTTTTATATGGCCACACAGTAAAAGCCACCGTCCATTGTCCTTCATCAACAAATATCAACTACTATGCTGTATAAATTACTGGGTCAGGATTTTTTTCCTTGACAAACATTTTATATTTCATTAGTTTTTGTTAGATACTTGCATTTATTTTTTTTGTATGGCAAGCTTAATAGAATCATTTTAAATTATTTTTTCTCATGTCACTGTGATGAGTTATTTAATAATAAAAGAAGGATAAATAGGGATTCCTTACCATAGTGGTTCAGATGCCACTGGATTCTTCTGTAAGCATGAGTAATTATGTTGTATATACCATAGAAGGGCCTTGCTGCCTCAGTATAAGAAAGGCCTTCCCCAATTTACATTTTCTCTGTATGTAAGACTACAGCCTTTCCAGTTCCCAAAGAGTATGGCTGTTGGCTGTGCTGGCTTGGAATTAGTGTTTCCATTGAGAGGTTGTTATCCAACTGTACCAGAAGACAGAGAAGTGATACAGCCTCCTACAATCTGCTATACTTCAGCAGTGACCCTATAGACCCATCATTCCCATCTAGTACAGCTGAAGTTGGTGGGAGTTGTGACCTAACATACTCATAAACACCAGCCTACCATTTAGGGAAAGAAAGACTATACACCTTGCCAAACATTCTCCATCAATGAAAACTTGAAAAAAAAGAAGCTTTTTTTGTTTTGTTTTTTAGAGCAGGTGAAGTTCTGTTTCCCCAGCATGCTATAATTTGGTAAACCAATCCTTAATAAGGCCTCTCCCTCTTTCTCAGTCCACAGCAGAAATAGATCTGTTGTTTGGCAAGACAGGATAAACACATGGTTAAGTTTTGCCTGTCCAAACAGGGCGTCTTATTTCTCAGCAGCACTTGGTGCCTGATACAGAAGTCAGAAAGCAAGCCCTCTTTTCAAGACAAGTCAAAGAGAAAGTTCTTCAAAGATGCATTTAGAAGAGGCAGCACTCATGTCTGTGCCACGTGCCCTCTTTTAAAGAGAATAGACTTCTGTTTCCAAGTCCTTTCAATTATTTACTTATTAAATTTATAATAAATATAAATTATATAGTCTTCTTTATATATAATATAAAGAATATACTAAGTCTTCCTAGTATATCCAATCTAAAAATAAAGGAAAGCAATCAAGTCTTGGAGATAGATGTTTATAATAGAATTGCAAATTGGGCAAGCTGCACATCATCAGACAATGATGAAATGGACTGTGTTTTCATTTAAATGATAATTTTTATCAATGTTGATCTATTTATAATCTATCTCATTATAATTCCTTGGTTGTGGAATTCAGCATTGGTCCTGTTCTTATTTACAGTTTGCTATGGCACCATCATGACCAGATGACACCAATCTTTCCCCTTCATTACCCAATAATGTCCTTATTGGATTCTGGAATCATGAGCAACATAGCCCCAAATCATAATTTCAAATATAAAAACAATTTTACTACCATCCCAAGCTGGCATCGTCACCTCATAATTTCAAAGTATATTAAATTTGTAACATTTTATCAATCCTGATCTTGGAGGCAAGATCAAGTGATCTATGGTGGATGTGATCAGAGCTGGCATTTTGAGAGTTTAGGAAGGTGTAGGCATTCTACTTACGGTAGTCTCTTTCTCAGACATTGTTAGTTCTATAAAGTAGATTAAGAAACCAATGCCATTTAGGTCCAGAACTACTTTTATTAGAACAACTATAGTAGCAGAATCTTCCAAGTCTGAATTTATTTCCCCTCCTCTCTCACCTTATCTTGTGTGAATTATAGAGGGGCCTCTCTGAGACATTACCAGAATTAATTTCTTGCAATGAGTTCAAGATGTGCTTTTCTGATCATTGACTTAGTAACAGCTCTGTTCTTCAAGGCTATTCCTTTACAACAACTGAAGACAATGACATTTCTAATTTACATGTAAGAGTCAGTGCTAAGCTGTTGCTACCAACATTTAACAAGAAAATGTGGTAATACAGTAGATTACTCAATCAGTAGCAGAATTATAATCACAGTTTATAAAGCTCATTAAAGGAATTGGAAAAACTCTGTTAAAAGGAGTATTATTATAAACACCCAACAATCTAGAGGTGAAGTAATCAATATGCATATCAGTAGAATAGTCATCAGGACTGGGAGCTTTCCTGTATTCCTAGATTTAATAGTAGCTTTCATTTCTTGAAGAGATAACAATTTGGCTAGATAAAAAGCTTGGTCATGTGTAATCTTCTGATATTTTTAACATGATTCTCTTCTTCTATGGTAACTTTTGACTTAGCATTAAAAAAGTCAGATATAAGCATAAATATACAAAAGGCTGATCTATTAAATCAAAGTCATTTTAGACTTTGCCTTGAGCATTGTTAATAACAGAATAATGTCAGATGCAGGACATCATGAGCCAAAGTGGTTCAAATGAATACAGCTGCATCTAACACTCTCTATAAGAATCTGAACTACTAGTGGTCAAAGTGAATTGCCGGTAGATAAGAGTAAAAAAAAATCAAGGTGGGCAGGACTTAGATCTCTTGTGGGCGTGAAGGGACTCAAGACTGATCATGCCCTTGACCCCTCCCTTGGGCTCAGCCTGGTCCTCTTCTACATCATTATTTTATTGTCATTATTTTGATCAAAAGGCCAAACATTTATTTGCCAGGACTTTTTCCTTGGTTCCAATTTCTATCTTTCCATTTTAGTTAATTTTTGTTTAGGTAGTAATCAATCATTATTTTAAAATGTTTTTAGGATTGAAATTGTTAGGTCCCACTTGTAACTTAAAGGTTACCCGGCCATCACTGAGATGTTAGAAAGTCTTTTTATATTACTTTTATCTTAACACAGCAGTAGTTGGATGGCTCTAAAAAAAAATACCTAAGGTCATTCATGGGAAACCTTCCAAATAAAAATTTGACAACTGTGGTGAAACTGGCTAGAGTGGAAGATTCATTCTATTCTCGTTCCCTGTTTTTCAGACTATGTTGCTTGTAGCCTGAAGGGAAGAAAAGAATTGCCTCTCTACTGTTTGGGCAATTTTCATGTGGACTATGCAGGAAAGGTTTGCACCTGAAATCTTTACCCAAGGCTGAATATGGAATCCAAACCTATGATTGACAGACACTGTGCATAGGTCCCAAGTGAGTTGTTCTTATTTCTGATCATTTGTTCATTCATTTTTAAGCAGGACAGAGTGATTCGCTGCTTTATAGCTGCTCCCCAATCATTTTAAGCCAGTGAGCATATTGGAATTTTTAGTATATGCATTATCTCATAAAAGTCTGTGGAGGAGAGCCAATCCCAAAATAGCTGTCATAGGGACAAAATAGAACTTTTCCAGAATATGTGCTACTGCGTCCTTTAGTATGATGCTCCTCCTAGCTACTCTTCCTTTGGTCTTTTCTGTAGACAGAGTGGCACACATCCACATCTATCTGTCATTTTTTATTTTAAAAAAATCTATGGGCCTTATAAAAATGATGGATGGTAGAACTGGAAGTTCCCATTTTTTTAAAAAAATGTTTAAAACAGTATTTAAAAAATGGTACCAATAGAAGTATCTATAGACATATAAGTATGCCTCAGCAATGTGTTTAGACACCAGCCTTAAAAATCAAAATTATAGGGTTACAGTTTTTCAATTTACTTCCTCAGATTATGATTACTTGTTTCTTTTTTAAATTTCATTTGTTTTAGTAGTACTTGTTTCAGATGCTTCTTGTTTAATATGTAATTGAACAGTCAAAATATTTTTATATTTTTAATTAACAGTATTTAATAGGTTGCCTTCATCCAGAGGAATTCTGAGTGGTAAACAGTTATTCCAAAATACAATCATTAAAACCATCCAAAAGCAGAAGTAATAGCAGAGATAGCAGTTGTTTTATTTGAGTACTGTCCTTGTGGTTCACATCTTACAAGAATTGTGTATCAGCATCAATTTTCCATATAAATATAGTAACACTGTAAGAGATAGGACATGTAAACAGTGACAATTAGATAGGTTTCTCTACAGAACAGTCACACACATGGCCCGTTCTGCTATGTATATCAACAAAAAAGAGACACTTTAAATGTTTCTTCCTGTTTTTCAGAGAGTGGAAATGCATATAAGAAGACAGCAGCAGAACATCTTGAAAAGCATCTACAATTCACCAGCAAATAAGAATGGAAAGGAGAGCAGAGATGTCCGCAGGGTATGATGCGCATACAAAACAGAAGGAGCTTTGATTGCACGATTGTGGCCACCATCTTGATTTTTTTTTTTTTTACTATATCCTGCAAGTACCTGTAATGGGAAGATTCTAGGCAATTTAACCTACGTCATTAATTACAAATTATTTGGAAATTTGTTCTTAGGATGTTTTTAATGAACAGATGCTTGCCAAGTTTTCAATGGTTGAACTGGAGTCACAGCTCCCTTTAATTTTCCCAGCCCCTTTTTTCACTCCCAACCCTCTTTCTTTATCACTGTGGCAATACTTAATGATGGAATGAAGTTCAGTATCTGTTCTTCACATCAGATGGCTGGACAATTACATCTGCAATATAATTATATTAGCTTTATAGAACAGAACAGTTGCTATTAAGGTCTGTAAAGAACATTGGAAACCTTGCTCCTCTAGGTTACATTATGATGGTATAGACCAGGGGTGTCAAACTGCCAGCCCGCGGGCCAGTTTCATCATACCGAAGCTGCGCCCACCCCATTGCCGGCAATGCAAAAAGAGTCGCGATACGTCACGACACGTCATGTGACGTGGCGAGTTTGATACCCATGGTATAGACCTTTGCTGACATTCAACCATTTTCATTTTAAGAAAGACTAGAGTAGTATATCTGAAAAAGGATGACAGAATTTCAGAAAGTGCATCAGGCCTTTACCAATCAGAGGCATCTGTCAGGAGGGAAAAAAAATCAAAATGGATCCTCATTTGAACGGATCTGAAATTCTGTACAGAAAAACAAGTTCAGCCTATATTGCATTTTTCATGGCACAAAAAAACAACCACCATATCATGGTTACAGATATACATCCTGGCTGAGAACTATTAATTGCTCAATTTATACAGGGCCTATTCCTTTAAAGCGCTTATTATTAATCAGCTGTGAATCCTGTTGTTTAATTAGCATGCCTGCTTTTGGCAAGAGTTGTGTTTATATCATATGATAACAAAATTGCCTCCACTTCACCCAGCTTATTTATTCTGTGAGAGCTTCAGTTAGTCTATTTCAGTCTTTCTCTATCAGTATCTAAAGACAGAGTTCTCAAGATCCTCAGCCAAATTGTCAATGGTCACAATGAGTAGAATTCGAATACATCTGGATGGTTCTAGGTTGATCTTCTTTAAAGCAGAGATGTGGGCTGAAAAATATTTTGTACCTTAGGCAAGTTTGGCTATTTCAAACTTGTATATTTGAAAATATTTCAGGTGTTCCAAAAAGCTGAAGCTAAATGTACATTTTACATATATTAAAACATACAGCTGCCTATTGTCTGTTGTTTCTAACAGCCCACTAAAATAATTTTCTCTGCATATCAAAGCTTCTATTTTCTTTATTGTTGAAACCTTGTAAAATAATCTTTGGATTTTGAGAGGTATAGGTTTATTTAAATCATAAGCATGTATATAGGTTTTTTTAAAAAAATAAATTAAATCCTCCCAATAAAAACTACATTTGTTTTAAGCATGTTTAAATCTGGCTCCATCCCATAGGGTCACAGTATTGCCACATTCTTTATTCAAAGGAAATATAACTCTATATAGAAAAATATCCATGGATGTTACTTTGCATGGATTATCAATCAGGATTGTATACTTTGCTGTGGTTTTGCATGCAGAAAACCCCAGATTTAGTCCAGTCTTATATCCTCAAAATGTGGGCTCTTAGCATTTGTGGCCAAAAGATATCTTCATCAAATTATGATTATTGGATTTTTTTTGGGGGGGCAGAGCACATAAGTGACTGGAACTTTAATTCAGCACTGAGGAAAGACTCTCTTAAACTTAGTTTCCTCTCCTTCCTCTTCCAGAGATACATTCAGTTAACTGTTATAAATCAACACTCTGGCCTAATATATTCCATATTTGCTTCCTTTTTTGCTATTTCAAAGCTTCACAAAGCAGACATCAAATTTTTTTAGAGGCATTCTGGCTTGAGTTATTTTTCCAAGTTCCATCGATACTCTCTCAATCCAAACTACCTTATAGGGATATTGTAATAAAAGCCTGGAGTACTACATATAGGACCTTGGATTTCCAGAAGAAATGCCTTTCTTTCTGTCTGGAAATAGATTTCCCAATTTCTTTTTCCTGACTGAATTTATGTGCTTTTAATAACAATGTCAGCAAAAATTCAACAAGTCTTTCCAAGTATGCATGCATGTGCAATGCATATGATTGCTCTTCTTGGAAAACTTCTGATTTACTTTTAGAAACCAATAAGGTTGCCAGATGGTCATCAGTGGAAAATGCTGCATATATTTAAAGCTTTTAAAGGAATATGTAGCATTTTCCACTGATGACCATCAGAAGAAGAAATTCCTTAACTTCACCCTACTTCCTCTACAGTAAAACTGCTTAGTCCAAGTTCCATGTAGGAATATATCTGACTTTAGTGACCAATGACTTAAGAAAGAAGATGTCAAATCTATATCGCCTTCTTTTTTTTCAACATTTTAAGTTGGAAGGACCATAGAAAAGTGTTTTGTAATCTGGCTATTTGTCCACCTAGGCCAATCTTCTCTCATTACCCATAGGGTTACAAAACCTCAAAGTTGTTTTTCATTAGTTAGCAATTCTAGTTAGTTAATTTAGTTAATTCTAAAATTAGATTATCCCAGCTACTGCTTTTGTTTTATTTACAACCTCAGATCTGAGGACCTGAGAAACCTGTAAAATTATTATGATATTGAGATGTCCTAATAAAGATGTTATCTTTCAAACTATGAGATGAACGGCATATAAATTTAATAAATAATATTGGTACAATATGAGTTTGGAAATTTTTCTTGTAGCTAATGTGCCATTATTGGCATAGTTTGTAGCAAATGAAAGGTCTGAAATTCCCAAGGTACTTCATGAAGCAATGCAGTCTTCTATTTTTAAAAAGCAAAATGGCCTCATTGTTTTCTATCTGTCAATCATTCTGGCATTTCCAATGAACTTTGGAAGTATATACACAACACGAAGTCTCTTTCAGCTACTGAATGACATGAAGTTCTTCACATCATTTCTGCCTTCCAGCTAATATCGCATCCCCTGTGCAAAGCATCACATGGAGGCAAACTGCAGCCACCATATGCAAGTCTAGTGTATCATTCCAATTGAGATTCCAGTGATAACAATAAAATGTTTCAGTATTCAGAACTTAGCATTGTTTAAAGATGGTTGCAGGAGCTATGAAAGAAAGAAAGCCGATATGCTGCAAACAAAGTCCATAGTATAAACTGCAGTGTAATCTTGAGTTTAAAATGCACTCTAATTTGATAATCTCTTGATATATCTCCAGAAACTGGTATATTTAATGAGAACATTTTTTTCTCCTCATACATACACTTGGAGAATATGTCTAGCAAGATAATCTTATCAGAATCATGTAAATATCAGTTACACACAACGTTGTCTTTTCATCATTTATGTACACCCACACTTCTTAACTCCTACTTTAAACATTAGCTGGAGGGAGCAGGGTAAAATGCTGTGATCTTCTCTTGTTTATTACAATGGAGCAATAAAGACTTTAGAAAGTATAGTACTTGTGATCCTGACCATGTTTGCACTGGGGTTGAAATGTTATATTTTGTGTTACCTTATGTGCACATTTTTCTTATCACCCAACCCAGCAATAAAGAGTTAAAGAGTAATTGCAGTTATTATTGTGATTGCATATATTCCAAAGTTGAATTCTGCTTTGCTTTGGGTGTATTTTCTTCTTATCACCATAGCTTTCACACCACGGGAGCTATTTTCTCAAAGAGGAGCAAAGGGGAACAGATCAGGAATTTCTAAAGTGACTCATAATGCCAGGAAAATGAACCAATATTGTCATAAGCATAGACCTATGATAGTTCCCCCTGGCATGATGGGAACACAATAGTGTCTGTGCTGAATCCAATACTGATACTTAATGTACACGCCAGAGAATTTATCGATAGTACTGAGCCCCTTCAGCTAAATGAAAGTCAAGATATCTTTAATTAACAGTCACCTACATTTTGCCATTTTTTTTCATGTCATGCACCTATTGGAAAATCCACTTCTTCAGTGCATTGCCTTGTTAAAACCTTCATTCTATTGGCCGTTGGGTTCAATGGAAATAGTCAAACTTAGTGTAGGTGTTTTCTTTTTCAAACTCCTTTACATTGCTCTTTAACATGGGAAACTAGCATGCTACTAACTGATTAAATTGATACAACTCAATCATGACTGTCAGTTATTACTTTTTGTTCCCATAAGGAATCTCTCTCTCTCTCTCTCTCTCTCTCTCTCTCTCTCTCTCTCTCTCTCTCTCTCTCCCCATGTCCCTCTCCCTCTCCCTCTTCTTCTTCCTCTCCCTCTCCCCTACACTCTCTCCCTCTCTCCCTCCCACACACACAAATACATTGCAGTGGAGGAAATGCCATATCAGGCTCCTTGTGAAGCACTGTAGCAAATCACATAACTGTTCATTCTTCTCCATAGAATACAGTTAGATCAGATACTTGGGCTTTCTATTTAAATGTAATTTCCTAGTGAAGAAAGATTTCCTTCTTAAAAGAAAGAAAAACATCACTTTATAGAAATCCTTCTGTGAATTGCTTTATTAGTCTCTCTGGACACATACAATACTCTGTCACATAAAGCTACTCCCACAGAGACTACCTGAACTTTCTTTTGGACAGGTTCCTTTGGGCAATAAAAGAAACAAAGATGGAGACTCCAGCCATGCCGATCATCTCCCTAAAGTAGCGGTGGGTCATATTGATGAATTAAGAGCTGCAACTCTGAGTATCCATCTTCTGAAAGCTGTCTGGTGACACTAATATCCTCAAAAGTGAAAGGTCGGGGTTAGGGTTTTTCTGCCCATGGGTTGACAGCAAAGTTGTCCTGGGGGTTGTTCCCATCAGTCTCCCTCCTCATCTTGGTCTTGATTGAAGGAGTTTAAATTGGACTCCATCCTCCATTGGACCTCCAACTTCCATATATTTATTAACACATACACACACATACACAGGTGTGTGTGTGTGTTAATTGACTTCATGCTAATAAATTATGTTGTATCTTCAAAGTGATTTGATTGCTCTAGGTAAACAATATTTTGGTCACAACAGCTTCCAATAAACAGAGCAGAGAACAGCAGTGCCAGAAATTAGTCACTCAGCTGAAGCCCATGTCTGGCTGCCTTCTTCCTGGTTTGAAGTATGACCGAAAGAGTGTGTTTTATTTCAAAGGGCACATCTGTCATACAAAAGTCTAGTTTTATTGTATCTAGTCGTTCCCCACATTCAAAAGGACTTAAACCACAAAGAAACCACAAAGAAGCAGAAAGAATAGGTTAAAATGAAAAGACTGAACCAGAAATGCAGAAATGAAGAAGTCAAAGATAAGGAGAATCGGTGCTGAAATATATTTCAAAACAAGTGTTTTTATGGCTTCTATATAAAGAGTAACATAGATAATAAGTGAAGCACTAACATCCTAATGGTAAGATATCAGTTTTAAATTCAATAGAGGACATATCACTCTCTAGATCAGACATGTCAAACTCGCAACATCACATGACGTCGCACAACATATCGGAGCTTTTTTCCCATTGCCAGCAATGGGGTGGGCGCGGTTTCATCATGACGTGTCCGGCCCGCGGGCCAGCACTTTGACACCCCTGCTCTAGATTAACACTTAGCTTCTGTCCCAGAAAGGGAAACATCAGATATATTGATAATCATCTACAATGCAGCCCATGTTTATTTGCCTTAAGGTTGCAATATTTGGTATATTTTAAGATATTAAAATTAAGGAATTAAGGAATAAGTCACAGTCAAGTAAATCTTGCATACATTGAAACTATATATTGTTACTGACTTCTCAGCAGCAGAGCTAGGTTTTCTACTACATAAACAAGGACAGTGATCTAGAGTGACACAAATAACGTGTAAGTGAAATGGGGAGAGGACTGGGCAGAAGAAGTTCTCTGTTGTTGCAAAACAGTACATGAAGGGTGTGTGTGGGGAAAACAGAGATCTTCATGCAAGAAAGAGGGGAAGACCAGTGATAATAGGCTCCAGGAAGAGGAAGTAAAGACACGAGCTGTATGTCTTAGAACAAGTGTCATTAAGTAGACCATAACATCTCATTTGGACCCATTCTGGGAGGGTGCAAGAATATGGTAACAGATGGAGTCCAGAGTTGGCATTGTAAAAGGACTACTAGGCCTCAAAGGTCCAAGACTTGTTGTGAGAAAGAGGTTGCCTGTTGACCTGGATTCTGCAAGCTGTTCTAAAAGTAGACATCTTAAATAGCTGTTTGCATCCCAAAATATTCTGGGAAACAATGTTCTCAGTAATTAGTAACAGATATTTTCTTTGCCAGAAGTCTCCCCACCAAGGTCCATCATCTTGCCAGCTCCAGTTCTATTTCTTTTCTTGGATGGTTTTTAATTTTGGGCAGGTTCATCCCACCTTGTCATAGTTTGTCACCTTCTTGTGCAGGTTTTAAGTTTTAAAGACACAAGGGCTCTCCAGGACAGAAATATTTGTAATACCTGTAGTGGCCTCCAACCTTCATCTATGGGTGTTTAAATAACAGGTGACATAACCTAAAAATTACTTTCACTATGAGAACCAGGGCAGTGAATATGATCCTCCTGTTTTATTTCAGTTTACAAAGCTTGCGTTCTCTGCTCTTGTGTCTTTAATCTGCACTATAAGGATTTTTTTAGACTTTGCAAATCAACTTACAGTGAAATCATATGCATAACTGCTCAGCTCTGATAACCATACTTCCAACAGAATCCAAGTCAGCATTTGTCTAAATACCAACTATTGGAAACGATCAGCCATATGGAACTATTGTATCTGTGTCCTGCACATGGGCTTTTATAAAGGCATTGTTAGCCTTGTGGGGAAATAGGTAGGAATGATAGCCAGATTAGCTAATTCTATTTTATTGTAAAGCTATATTGACATAATCTTGCAAGTACAATTTTCCCCTATCCCAGTGTCCTTTATAGCCCAAGAAACTAAGGAGACTATCTTCTGAGCTTTTTATCCTGTCTACTATTCAGCTGTGGACTATGCTATCTGACTATTGCTTTGGCAACATCTCTTGACCCAGTCTCCCAAAGTTTTTCCCACATGCCAGGAATATACCATCTGGAATACTGTTCAAGAGAATTCTATTTAGCTATCCCAGTATTTAGGAAAATAGCAAAAATGCAACTATTTTTACTATTTTATTCCTTCTGATTTTAAAGTTGTTTTCAATTTAAATTGTAGTTATTGTGATTTTATATTTTGTAAGCCACCTTGTATTCTCATGTAAGCTGAAAGGCAAGTGTGTGTATATGATACTGTTATTGCTTTACTTATTTTCTATTCTCAATATACAGGGAAATGTGAAAATCCCTTTTTGACTGTTTGAATTAAAATAGAAAATAGGAAGTATTAGTCACTCCTGCTTCTTGTCCCCTACATTTGACTTTATCGCCAGATCAGTCCAATACTTATAACACGTGATCCTGTAAGAAATTTGGAAATTAAAGATTCTTACATCATAGAAATATGACAATTTCCCAAGTTCATATGTTTTTCAAGGAAGGAGTTAATTATAACAGATTGAGCTCCAGGAGAACTTTTATTCTTGTAGTGCAACATCTTTTTAAAAAATTGACATGGAAAGAGAAATATTAAATATTCAACATCTCTGCAACTTCTAAAGGTGTGCAGTTCATCTACTTTCAACAATTTGCATAGGACCACAACCTCATTTAAAAAAAAAAACCTTAACAATAATAAGGCCGGTAAAGCAGTGCAACTTTTTTCTTTGCATTGAGGAAGACAATTACATTGTCCCTGAGTCTCACAAAATGAAATCAAGCTGTCTCAAACAGGCAAATTTATAATTTTAGTTCCAACAGAAGTGTATAGAAAAGGCATCCAGCTATTTTATTTACACCAGTAATAACCTTTCTGATTAACTTTCAACAAATGTTACTGTGTTTCCCCGACCAGTCTTATATTTTTTGGGTTCCCAAAAATATGCATTAGGGCTTATTTTCAGGGAAACATGGTATCAGGGTGATCTGCCTGGCTGGGTGCCCCCCCCCAGCACGCGCAGAAGAGGCAGTGAGCAGGCGGGAGCCGATGGTGTCCGGCAGCAGTAACCCCCCCCCCAGTGCCTCTGCCTGCGGCTGATGCAGCTGCGCAGCACGCCCAGATCGCCTACCTCCCCCCGGGCCTCTGCTTGGAGAGCCAGCCTAGTGGTCGCAGCGCTTGGAGTTACCTGCATTGTGTGGTCTGTAGCTGCTGCCAGACACCATTGGCCCCTGTGCACTCACCACCTCTTGTGTTGGCCATCCCCCCCAGGCTTATTTTAGGGGTAGGGCTTGTTTTCTGGGTGGGTCTTATTTTTTGGGAAACACAGTATACTTCATTTTACTTCTCCATTACTGGTGACAGCTATAACAGAAAGCTGTGCTGTTAATTTGTTTGCTAATATAAATGTTGAATTTGTTACCTTTCTGTATTTTCATTTACCCAGATATTTATGTACCATCTGGTCTTCTACAACCCAATGCCATGTTTGAACTATATGAACCTAAAGAACTAACATATAACCTCTTTCCAATTCTTCTGCAATTTGGCAGAAAAATCAGCTAGAGTTGCTTGGGCAACATGGATGGCCATATCAATCAATCAAACAAACAAATCCTATGCTGGTGGAGGGGGAAATAGAAGTGACAGCTCATTCTTAATTTCCAAAAGCTTGTTATTTGGTTTCAATCAAGACAGAAGGCAGGAACAAGCCTTGTACCATTTTATGTGTGCATATTTTGTTATGACCAATCCTCTAAATAAAGGTAAACTACAAACGCATACCTAATTCTTTTTTTAAAAAAAAGTCAGCTAAAAACAAAATAATTACAGAAAAGACATCCCCGCCCACATTGAGATACATGTCTGAGTTGGCCTTACAAAGCCAAAGGAAGTTCTGTATCTGAGACAAATTGAACCCTCCTAGTTTGGGACTCGGGAATGCTAGATTGCCCTTACCAATTGATAGCACAGCAATTATCAAATATAGCAGAGAGGGGGGAAAAACAGATGCTCAAGGATACCATAGCTGCCTTCACACACGAGGCTTTATGCTATTAGGATGAAAGAAGGAATATAAATGTAATTTAAAACTATGAAGGAGGGATGGAGAAAGCAATAAGATGGTTTGTTATGTGAACTTAGAGCCACAATAATATCCCTTCTGGAAAGGCCAGGTGCCAGCTAGAAGCCAAATATGAGTTCTTGTCAGAGATACGATCCGGATATTGACAGAATAAGCGAACATTTTGATGACAGTGCGAAGTATTTCAGAGAGATTGTTTTGTCTTCTGTGACTTCAAGATCTTTCCTAAGAGATGCAAGCAGACGCTAGAGAGACTTCTCTGCTCTTTGAATTCTGTAGAACAGATGATTTGCATACAGAAACTGTCAGCAGAGAGAAGCTGGTTGACTGTGCTACACTTCATATTATTATTATTATCTTGGGGGCTGCTACTGAGATAATCAGCCATAATACCATTTAGATACCTCTCAAATAAGCATCCACACTCTCTCATCACAAACATGATTCCTATACACTTACTGCAAAAAACTATTAAGAGCAACGAAACATTCATTGTGATTTGATCACTGGGACAAGGAAGTTTAAACATGAATTTTAAAGAGAAATGTAAAGGATCTTGATCATTAGGGTTGAGGAGTGTGTGTGTGTGTGTGTGTGTGTGTGTATGCATGACCTTGCAGGGCACTGGTGACTAGGTAATTGCAATTAGTTATATTTTGGTGTAATATACTGTATTATATGAATTTATTATTCATTGTTAATGAATTTATATCCTGCCTTTCTATCTATTCCAATATTCATACGCTGACTAGGGAATTCTGGGAATTGAAGTCCCCATGACTTAAAATTGCCAAGGTTGAAAAGCCCCGATTAACACCAATAACAAAAGACAACCAACAAGGTACACAGCGGTCAGAGTGTTAGACTATGGGGCAAGGAGATGCAGGGTCTAATTTGTTCATTTATTTACTGCTGACTCTGGGCAGTTAACAAAGTAAAATCATCAATACACTAGCAAGATACATTAAATACAATACATAAAAAAACAAATGAAAAATAAGGACTAGAATAACCAGTCAGCCACAAATACATGGACCAGCCCCAGGTCCCAATGCCTGGAAGAAAAATCAGAGGACTTTATGGACTTTATGGAAGACCAGGAGGGTTGGCGCTAATCTGATCTTGGAAGGAATGGTTTTCCAGAGGACAGGCATTGCTATAGGTAGTCTTCGACTTATGACTACAATTGAGCCCAGAATTTATGTTACTAAGTGAGAAATTTGTGAAGTGAGTTTTGCCCCATTTTATGACTTTCCTTGCCACATTTGTTAAGTGAATCACTGCAGTTGTTAAGCTATTAACACAGTTGTTAAGTGAAGCTGGCTTCCCTATTGACTTTGCTTGTCAGAAGGTCCCAAAAGATGGTCACAGGACCCCGGGACACTGCAACCGTCATAAATATGAAGCAGTTGCCAAGAGTCCGAATGTAAATCATGTGACCATGGGGATACTGCAACAGTCATAAGTATGAAAAATGGTCATAAGTCACTTTTTTCAGTGCTGTTGTAACTTCGAACAGTCTCTAAATGAACTGTTATAAGTCGAGGACTACCTGTATAGGGGGGGGGGGGAAACCACCAGACTTCATGAGACTCACTAGATAACACTTTTTAGTTGATGGGACCCAGAGCCTACAGAAACAATCAGAAAGAGATGGTAGCTCAGAGTAAATAGAAAATCAGTTTGCTACAACAGTTAAGATGCTGGCCTAGAAACTAGGAGGGCCTAGTCCCATCCTAGGCATAAAAGCCAGGTGGGTGACTTTGGGCCAGTCACTCTCTCTCAGCCCAACCCACCTCACAGGGTGGGTGTTGTGAGGAAAAAAGGAGGAGGAAAAAGTATTGTATATGTTCGCTGCCTTGAGTTATTTATAAAGAAACAAAGGCTGAATAAAAATCCAGTAAATAAAGAAAGCAATAGGGTCCCATACCATGAAGAGTTTTATGGGTGATAACCAATACCTTGAATTGCACCTAAAAGCCTATTGAAAACCAATGCAGCTACCAAAGTGAAATGCAAAATGGGAACAGCAAACCATGGTAGCTGCCATAAACGCTGGTGAGGATGTGTTTTAGTCTTTTTGAGACCAAAGACCAGAACACATCCATGCCAGCTGCCAACACTCAGAGAAGCAGGGATTAACACTAGGCAAACAATTAAGCAGAAAACAATACCCTAATCAAAAAAACTATCAAAGAGAACACCTCACCACCATCACCAAAACTGGCAGAACAGGCTACTGTATATAAACATGGAACAAATCCTACACCTACCTGCACATATGATGTTACCTTGTTGGGCAATGAAACATTTACAGGCAAACAACCAAGCCCAGAGAGCACAGTTCAACCCTGAACTATATATCTTTTCTTCTATTATACCGTGTATGTGGCTATCACAGTTTTATAAACACATCATACTGAAATTATCTATGGTTTAGTACAGATCAGTAGACTTCTTTATGTCAAATCACAACTCATTTTTACAAAAACAACCCTACATGATTTGTAACTTAGGGCTGTTATATCACCTTCATCAAAACATCTTTGCTACATGAAATTAGCTTATTTGCACAGATTGCAAACTGTCCTCATTCCGCCTAATTGAAAAATTCTGCATCCATATGTGCCAGAAGGAATTCAGTTTTCATCTCTCCCAACAAGGCAATGATGGGCACCTAATTTGTGGCTACTTTCTGGTTGTTTATTCGGGTTTATTACTGAATTCTTGGATTGGAATGTACCTTGGAGAGATACAAGGTCCCTTCCGACTCTGTATTCTCGTATTCTGGTATGCATTGAAAATATTGGACATCTTCCTTTTACGCATCTCTAGAACGTCTTTTTTAAAATTTAGATCCTGTAATTAGAAACACCTAGATCTTATCTTTCTGGTCTCTAGCTCCCTGCAAAGCAAGGTTGGCTCTCTTTTTTCTGACAACTCTTCTGACAGTCATAGTCCATCTATATGTAGATGAGGAAAGGACAGCAATACCAAAAGGAAGAAATATTTTCCCTTGTTTCATAAGCTGGCAGACACACCACAAATGGCATCCTGTGGGTCCTTTGAAATTTGATTTGCTTGCATGAAGCTTTTCTTTCTCTCTCTCTCTCTCTCTCTTTCTTTTTCTATGAAGAGTCAAGGCTTTCATTTCAATATTCCTCAATGCAGGCCCACCTCGCTTTTCCTCTAAGCAAGAATAGCTGTGCTTGCAAGCAAACATTAGGTGAGCTCATCAACAGGCAAGCTGTCACATGTGTCTCTTAGTAGGTATGGTTGTTAAATCCTTTCACATCAAGAGTGTGGTGGGGTGTTTTTTTTCCCCTTCTTCTTCAAGATAATAACCAATAATGAAAACATTACCAGGCTGGAACAAAGCAGGAGAAATGGGACATTTTGCAATTCTGGTTCTGTTTGCTTTTGCTTCAATAGTGGCGCTTGCTGTTTAAACTGTAATAGGAGGGCGTCAGCAGCTGTTATTTGCTCTCTTCTTTTGGCTTTAATGCATACTATGTTGCACAGTGTAAATAGTTATGTTGTTGCTTTCCAGAGCATGACACAATAAATAATCTTGGATTTCCAGTAAACAAAACTGTCTCCTCTAAATTTACATCTTTCGTTTTATTACAGCCCACACAATACATACTTTCTCCCGTCTAACTAATGGGGTCAGAGGGTCAAAGCCCTGCACAACAAGCAAAAATGCCTGAACGAGACAAAAATGCCTCTTTCTCCGTGTTCTTTGACTGATCTTTATTTTCTCCATTGTCCTGTCTTTCCTGTGAAAAGTGACTGAGGAGGGGGAAAAAAACATCAATAAGAAGCTTTATCCGGAGTTAAAGAAGACCATGTAGTATACAAATGATCCTTAAAAGGAGTTTGTTTAGACTGGGCAAGATTGACAGTTCTAGAAGCATAGCCAAGCCTAAAAATAAGCAACAGAAGGTTATAGCTTATGCAAATTAGCATATATAGTACATGGGATTGGATATAGCAGCCAGGATACCACACATCATATGCCTTATGAGGTCAGTGAGGCCGTTGTGGTGTAACTATGGTAATGAGGGAGGACTACAAAGACAATGAGGATCTGAAACAACAAAGAGGAAGTATTTCGTGAACATAGTTTCTTTCTAGGGAGTTTTGCTTTCTTTTGCTTTCCCAGACCTCTGTTTTGCTTCCACTATCTTTTCCCAGTTTATCAGTATTGCTTGGCCTTCCAAATGTTTTATTGCAATGTTTTATTTATAAGCAAAAAGTGTGTAGGTAATCCTTGACTTACAACCATTTGCTTAATAATCATTCAAAATTCTAACAGCATTGAAAAAGCGACTTACTTATGATTGTTGCAGAATCTCCGTGATCACGTGATCAAAATTCAGACGCTTGGCAATTGGCATTCATTTACAACAGTTGCAACATCCCAGGGTCATGTGATCACCATTTGTGACCTTCTCGCTGGCTTCTGACAAGCAAAGACAATGAGGGAAGCTGGATTTACTTAACAACTACTGATTCACTTAATAACTACAGTAATTTGCTTAATAACTGTGGGGGAAAGGTTGTAAAATCTGGGGTGACTCACTTAAGAATCACCTTGCTTATCAACAGAAATTCTGGTCCCAATTTTGGTCAAAAACTGAGGATTATCTGTAGTTTCCCTAGGAAAGGGAGTAGACATGGCTGAGCCAGTGTCTTGTTTTCCCGGGGAAAGATATATTTGGACTAGGAACTTTTAATTTGTATCCCCTCTCTATTTTCCTTCAACCAAGTCTTGTATTGTATAGAAATATACAATATAAGACAGCCAGATTGGTGTAGTGGTTCAGGCCTAGAAATTAGGAAACAGTGAGTTTGTGCCCCAGGCATGAAAGCCAGTTGAGTGACTTTGGATCAGTCACTCTCAGCCCAACCCACTTCACAGGGTTGTGAGGAAAACAGGAGGAGGAGGGAGTATTGTGTATCTTTGTTGCTTTGAATTACTTATAAGAGTCATGATGGCGCAGTGGTTAGAATGCAGTAGTGCAGGCTAACTCTGCCCACAGTCTGGAGTTCGATCGTGACCGGCTCAAGATTGACTCAGCCTTCTATCCTACTTAGGTCAGTGAAATGAGGATCCAGATTGTTGGGGGCAATATGCTTAGAGAGGGCTGTAAAGCACTGTGTAAGCTGTAAACTGCTTAGAGAGGGCTGTAAAGCATTATGAAGCAGCAGTATATAAGTCTAAGTGCTAAGTATAAGTCTAAGTTGCTATTGTATTAAGGTGATAAAGGTGGGGTTTCAAAAATCTAAATAAAAAAATAATCTTCACCTCTTTTTAGACACTGGGAGGCATCATGCTAGAATGTTTCAAATTCTCTCTCAGTTAAAAAACTTATTGACTAATGTTAATGACTTGTAACATTCAAACAGCATGTTTTTAATATGAGGCTGGGGGAGGGCCATTAAGGAAAGGCAGAATTTAGCTTTGCCACAATTTTTATAACGCAACGTAAAAGAGAATGATCACAATACATTTCCCAGGTATTATTTGCAACGACTCTGGTTATCCTGCTAACTAGTTTTAGCAGAAACATAATTGGCCATCAAAATTATTGGTATGGGATGGGAAAACATTCCAAAATCTACTGCAGTTAGTAGTAGTGTATGTATGGGCTGTCACGTGATTGATGACACTAAAGCAAATGGCTCCTTTTGTAGAATACTATGCATGTTTCTGTTGTGTGCTATAAAACAAATGCATGTATACTATACCATCAGATGAAAGGTAAACTCCGTCTCAAGTCAAGGTAATTACATAGGAGTATCCTGGTAGGTTTTTACCAGGAATTTGTAGGTATTTTGCCATTCCTTCATCTAAAGGCAGACTGGACTCCTGAAGTTCCTCCTCAAATGGGCTCCAGCCATATTTGCAGTTCAGCTATTGCTGTTGGAGTGTAAGTTTTTATATTATTACAAAACTTGGTAAGCACACCTGAAATCCATGGATGGCAATTGCAATCTATATATGAAAATAGAAAAAATGAGGAGGCATATGTTGTTCAGTTATTAAATAGGGAACAAAAAAAGAGGAATTTTGTGAACAACCTGCCATCTGGGCAACTAACTACTTAAGATTAAGCTGTGGATAATTTGAGGAAACTGTTTCATCATTTCTCCACATTCAGTTTTGCAACGCAAAGAGGACAAAATACTTAATGTGCCTGGAATTAAGCCACCTACACTTATCCAAATACAGTATATTTATCCCAGTTGCTTATTCTCTGTGTGACCTGACCCCATCACTTTAGAAGCAGCAAAGCAGATCTGCTGCACTTTCTATTGACACGCAGGGCTTTAAATCTCTCTCATCTGTCACCTATTGGCTAAAGAATACATAAGAGCAAAGCAGAAAAAAAGTGAGTCGGCTCTGTTTATTACAGATCAAGCCAATCACATTCATCTTGTTTCCAGTGTGGGTGTTATTTTTGGCAGATCCTGGTTGCAGAGAACTGCAGATGAAATTAATAATGAATAACACTACTTCTGAAAGAGATTTAGAAGCAAAGAAAACAGCTGCAGCTACCTCAGTCACCTCATAGGTCCAACCTACATACAAACAAATTATTCATGAACTGATCATATAAACTGACTGTGATCAAATATTAGATTGTAATTCAGAGTGGGCACTAGATGAAAAAGACTATTCCAGACAACCAGACATTCCACTGCCCAACACTTCTGAATCCAGTGCACCTGAGATTAGTTCAGGCTATTCCAACTTCTGTTGGTTCTATTCCGCCATCTGGGTCTTGTTTACAATACAGTGTTTTTAGGCTACTTCTCCTTTAGAGTCAAATGCTTATGGCAGATCAAGTCTCAGACTTCTCTTGCATCAAAAATCTATGTTAGATCTGGGCAAATAACTTTTGCTTTGATATATATCTATATTGCTGCTGCCCAATCAAACAGTTTTTCATTCACATTTTAAAATACTTAATCAGATTGAGGTAAGTATCAGTGCAGAGTTATGGAAAATATTATTTAAGTGCTACTGTTATTTACTATAAGCATATAAAAAGTGGCTTATAGTGGCCCACTGCCATACTATACCATCTTTTATAAAATAAAAAACCATTGAGTCAGCTGTTTTTGATCTCCTGGCAACTTTTCCCCTTAAAGGTCATTTCCCTTTTTAAATAAATGTGGCACATATATGTTCATTTTGGCTTTAAATTTCACAGGTACAAAATCAACAAAATGAGCTCATACTGTGAAGTTAGGGTCACTGGAGTTATTGTGGAGTTGTCAAATCAGTCCAAGAAAGATCTCTAGAACCCATTAATGACTGTGTAAGCATGGAGAATTTCAATAGAAGCTCAGGAGTCCCTATAACCAACTTTTCTTTTGCAATGGCTGATCTGGTATCAGAGGAAATCAGATATGAAAGAATATTTCTTATACATTTTCTAAACATAAGAATCTTCTTACTGTAAGATAAAAGCTTATTAGATGTTCTGCAAGGTTCCTCCACCAGGATTACATAGCTGCTATGTGAGGAGCCTAATTCATATCCTATAGATCAGACATGTCAAACTCGCGACGTCACATGATGTCGCGCAACATATCGGGAGGGTTTTGCCATTGCCGGCAATGGGGTGGGCGCGGCTTCCGCGTGACGTGTCCAGCCCACGGGCCGGCAGTTTGACACCCCTGCTATAGATTTTAAAACCCCCAAATAAGTTTTCAGCATGTTGCATAATTATGTTTGCCTTGTTTCTCTACAGCCATATTCACACATGCAAGTCTTCTCATCGTTTGTCTGACATCAAACATTCATGTTTCCCAATGTTAAGTCTCTCTGTCTGGCTGTGTATAGTTGAGCATCCTCTAATAGACTTGGTGAGCAGTGAGGCTGTGAGAAATAATTTAGAATCGACTAGGGAAGCATAATGCTTTTTAATTGCCATCAAGTACCATGTCACAGACATGTATTATTGATACTGATTATCCCTCTAAAGCACTTGCTTTTCTGTGTTTTCAGCTTTGACATTTGATGTCTTACTGTGTGTCTTTTGTTTTCTTCCTTTGCTTTCTACTGAGTTTTTGGATGGAGATCCCATTTCTTCACATCCTGCTTACTGTTTCTCATTTTGCTTTTGTTTCTAAATGCATCATTTCATGATGCTTGCTTTTCTGTTTCATCTCTGCCCAGGGCTCTTTCCTTCTTTTCCCAGTACAATTTTATTTCTCCAACCTCCTTTCTCTTTGTACTCCTTTTTACTATAACCTTTTCAATTCCTCTTTTCTCCTCTTCAAATTTGCCTACCTTTATTCCACAAAGTATGCTCATTACATGTTTGTATACAAAGGGCAGCTGATTGTGCACTAGAAATACATTGAAATTAAGGAGCAAATTTGACTATCCAGATAAAATAGGCAGCAGGATTTATTCTATACCTAGGCACCCAGTATGGGGGAAATAGATTGAAAGTTAAGAATTTAAAAAAAATCTGTTAATATGGAAAAAGGAGTTTGGGTAAGGATGCCGCATCATGCCGCAAGGATGAATAAGCTTTTTTCTTACAAAAGGAAGGAATGTAAGATCCTTCTGTTATATAGTCTAACTGGGAGTCTAGCAAGGCAAAACATTACAAGCATTTTAATATTTCTGGTTTCTATAATCTAATTCAGAGCTCCCCAATCCCTGGTCCATGGACCGACACCGGGCTGTGGTATGCCAGAAACTGGGCTGCGCAAACAAAGCCCCATCCACAGGATACAGGCAGCATGCAAAACCATGCCCCCTCCGATCTATGGGGGAAAAACCCTCTCTCCATGGATCTGATCCCTGGTGCCTAAAAGGTTGGGGGCCACTGATCTAATTAACAGATTTGGGAGAGAGGTTAAAAATAAGTGCCATGTAAAATATAAGGAAAGTAATTATTTTTCCCTAGCCTGCAATCCTGGCAAGGATGCATGGACGAAATAGAAAAACCAGCAGCGGTGCACCCCCTTCTCAAGAGGCCATTATTGGACCTTCCATCCTAGACAACTGTCCAGTTCCAATCTTCTTTTTATAGGGAAAGTTGTGGAAAACAACAGCTACAGAGGATCTTGGAGGAAATGTATTATTATTTTTCATTTGGATTTCAGGCCCTGGTAAAAAATGGAAACAGCACTGAGTGCACTTGTTGCATCAAAAGTTGATCTTTGTTAGAGTCAGGATGAGGATGGTGCATCCATACGTGTGCTTCTTGATCTCTTAGGAGTTTTTGATACCATTGACTATGGTATACCTCTAGACTGACTGTGGGGTTAAGAATGGGGCACTGTGTTACAGTGATTCACATCCTTCCTCAAGGGTTTGTTGCAATCAGTATTGACCAGAGGGGAGATGGCCCCCGCATCTTCTCCTGCCTTAGGATTTGACACTCTCCCTCCTCCTATATTCAGTATTTGTCACTGACTGAATTTCAATTCTTGACTTTCCATAAAGCTTCAGATCATCCACATAAAGCGAATGTGAGATGTTATTAACATTTCTTTCTGTTTAATAGTCAGTTGTTGTTTTTCAAAATCACTAAAAGTGGGATCGTAGCTGTAACAAATAATAGGATAATAATGAGTCACCTGGGAAGATGCCTCTCCTAATGCTGACACACTCGTATTTTTCATTTCCAACCTCAAATTCTATCTTCCACTATTTCTTTTTTTTTTCTAAAAACGTTCGAATGTTTTTACTGACGCCAGTTGTTTCCAAACATTTGATAATCCAACAATGTAGTAATGAATCAAATAACTTTTTATAATCAATCCAGATCATACGTAAATTGGATATTTGGTTTTTGCAATTCTTCAGAACCATTTTATCAATCAGAACTTAACCTTTTGTATCTCTGCTTTTCCTTTTATTTCCTTTTTGTACTACTGTAAGGATATTATTTTCTTCTAAATAATCTTGGATGTTGTCCAATATTATGCCTGTGAGTAATTTAAACATTATAGGTAAGGTTATCAGGTTGTAGTTTCTGGGTGTTGTCCCTTTTGTTGAATCTTTCTGATTAAGATATTTTTTGCCAGTTATTAACCAGTTGCTATATGCAATACGTCATTAAGCTGTTTGGCTATAATTGGATGTAAGCTAGTCAGATATTTGAGCCAAAACCCATGGAGTTGATCATTTCCAGGAGAAATCCTCTTTTTAATCATTTCACTGTTCCTAAATATGATAAATAAATTCACTTTTTCTGCTGTTATTAGTTCTTCCATTTGATTTTTATGACATTTTATGAAATTCATTTTCAAAATTGTTTATCCATTCAGCATTTTTATTATACTCTTTTTAAATTTCCAATAAGATCTTTCCAAAATGGGATTATTCATTTTTGCTTCATTTTCCATTTTCAGAATTTGTTTTGCCATTTATATTTAGATAGATTACCTTTGGTCCGATTGAAATAGCAGATTTTGCTTAAATTGGATGATTTGTCCTGATAGCATTCAATTTTCCCTACTATTGCTTTCACAAGGGCAACACAAGTCAACATCTATTTATTTATATAACACGTTTATGACTCCCCAACTCGTGATGTACATAAGATTAAAAGAGACTCACCACCAGCCCTAAAGAAATAGCCAACAAAAAAAATGTAAAACAGCAAAAAGCATTATAATCTCAATTATTAAAAAAAAACAGGGTTATACAACACCCTGGGCAAGTGCCTAGGGTAAGAGTCAGGTTTTCAAGACTATGCATCCATCTGATATTGGCCATGGCATATAGAAGATCATGACATGGAATATAAGAGGAGTATGTTTATGAATTAATTAATGAACTGAAAAATAGAAAAATAGATCGGCTGTATGTCTGGGACACTAAGGGAAATAGATAAACTGAACAATCCATTTAATAGTCAAAAGTGAAAGGAACCATAAAGAAAAATGATGGGGTAGATCCTTGGAAAAGAATGGAAAGATTTATGTTACAAAGTGCCACAGAAATGATTAGGCTAGTTAGGCTAATGGAAAGTAATTAAAAAAGGACCATTGGTGAAATGATGAAGTGAAAGCAGCTATGGATGAGAAAAATGCATATAAGAGAATAATTGCTGCAAAAAATAAGAATGGAACAAAGATAATACATAATTTGTACAGAGAGGGAAGATAGTTGTAAAAGATGTAGTCAAACACAGTAAGAAATTATTAATATTAAAAAAGTGAAACGCATAGTGATTTTGATGAAGAAGAAGAAAGGCATTCCACCTGATAAATAAAGCAGCTCTAATAGAGTGAATTAAATTAAAAGCAAGAAAATAATTTTGAATGAAATTAAACTGAAACAATGGAAGGAAAATTTTAGAGCTCTGTTTAGTAATGATGCTATGTTGAAAAATACTGTTAATGTCCAAGAAAAGAATTGATGAAAAGGATGTATTAAATACTGTCAGAATGTTCATAGTAGGTATTGATGTTTTAGCCAGAGTTGTAACTTACTTCTGCTCACTATATTATTGAAGGCTACACTTATGTCTAATGTATTGTGGTGACCAAACCAGATGCTTCAAGCAATGCTTAATCTTTTCTGCTGTGCCTACAAAAGGCAGCTTTTCTTTAGGAAAGCTATTTGTAAGATTCTTCAAAGTCTGGATATCTCCAAACAGTTCATTCTTTCTGTATGGCAGTCATTGTTAGGTGAGGACCAACTTTTCCTCAACCCTCTAACTCTCTCCATAGTATCTTTCTAATTCTCCACTGAATCAATACTCCATGTGAGGGGTAATGCACTCTTCCAGAAGATTGATTTTACTTTTCTTCTATCCACCCCCACATGCTTCTTTTAAAGATCAGCTGTAAAACACGGTGATCCAAAATCTATGTGCTGTGCTTATACCCAACAATTGCTCTGATTATAGAAGTTGCGCTGTATTAGAGCTGAAAAAGAGATTGATTGTGAAAGTGAGAAGAACAAAACTTAGTAACTTTTACACTGATCTCTTAAAACTTTTGCAAAAGTTTTCTTTGCAAATTGTCAGCTGTACAGGTATGTATTTTCCAATTTCTCAGGTAGCCAGGGGACAAACCTGCAAAGGGAAGACAGAAAGTGTCACAGATCAGTCAGTTTTGTACCAGACTGACATACCTAAGAAGCAAAAACCCTGATGACCACTAAATGAAGACTTAATCAGAGATATCACATCAGTACACTGACAGAATACTAAATGCATGAATGAATCTTACTGCTGTTTGTGTGGAACTCAAGTCCCTTCCATAGAAATATTTCTTAGCACTACCCAACCTGATCATAGCAAATAAAAAAAATGCACTGCAAATAATCTGTTATTATCATCACTATCCTGAGTTATGTCTGTCTGTCTTACTTTGTCTCAATCAATAAGCAGGTACCAAGACAAAAGGTAGGTTTTGATTGAACCAAAATTAAGACTACCACAATTACAATTACTTTATTCAAATAATTTGTTTACAACTTCCGGCATCCTAGTAGATCACCTATTCTTCTTTAAAGCAGGGTGCTCCAGAAATTTTGTCCTAACATTCCCATTAGCTTCAAATAATTGGCATATGGATAAGAATAACAATGTTATAGCTAAAGATAACTCAAAGATCTAAACTGGGAAAATGTTCATGTGACTCAGTTTTGGGTGGTCTTCTTATAGTTTTAAATTCTATATTAATTATACAGTATATTTGCAGAATTTACATGGAACTACCCCTCTCAACATGGTCAAATGCAAAACAGTTTGTATAGAAAAACTACTTACTATGCAAAGATTTTTTTCAGAAGTCTGAACTGATAAGGAAAGTGCCAGAAGGAGAAAAAAAATCATACATTGCTATTACAATCATAAACCTCTGTTCTTATTCATTTTATTTTACAATTGTTTAGGTTTGAAAACCTGAAACAGCATACTGAAATTTGCCCTGGTTATGGTCATAGAGTAACATATGCAAACTTACCAAATTTACAAATGCACACTTTTCCAGATTATATGCTGCAGTTTACAACTAAAAAGTAAAATGCATAGGAAAGAAATAATACATAAATTAGGAGAAATTGTACAAAATCAAATCAGATTAAGGAAAAGAGTATTTGATTAAAGGAAACAATGCAAATAGTACACAGAAAAGTAATAGTGTAAAATGTATAAAAATACAATTTGATTTTTGAATTGATTTAGCAAAACTGCAAAGGTTACAAAAAAAAAAGGCCAACATGAACAAGGAGAAACGAGAAACTGGGAAAATTCAAATTGACAGATTTATCTAGCACTATTTTGCAATGATGTAATAAAAAATCTGCAAATCGATATAATTTTTCTATATTTTCTTCAATGATTGTTCAAACAGCAGCTTTCCCAGCTCTCAGGGTTCATGCAGTCTGGTGTGATAGTTGCTGCAATGTGGCAGAGTTCAGAGTACTCAAATTCAAGTCCAAGTTCAAGTTCAATATGTGGTGCACGTATTCAGATGAGTTGTTCTTAGCTGAACAAAAGAAACAACTACCAAATTGAAAGAGCCAAAGGGGCAAACATAAAGTACAAAGAGATTCCACAGTGCCTTGTATGCATAGCAATGAAATTATAAATCCATTAATGTGAAAAACCTGGATGCTTAAAGTTACCCAGAACCAGAGTGATGAATCAAGGAAGGTGCAGGTATGGAAGTCCTTTTGCCTGGTGATACTCTTTCTCTCATAATTCTACAGTATTAGAAAGTTATCTCCTCTGCTGCAATATTTTTCTTCTATGAAACTATAGTATTTATCACTAATATAACACAAAAGCAATTAAAACTGCCAAAACATTTGCCAGCATCCTGCTCCAATGCTTTTAACAGCAGTCTGATATAAAGGCACAGGGGAATTGTAATGTGTATATCTTTCCTTCATTTTTGAAGAGCCAATTGTTATTAAAGGCTGAACAGCAAACCTTAGAAGTTTCTTCCCCTTACACAACAACATTTGCTAGTGGAGGCTTTAGACAAGCTTAGTATTTAATAGATTCATGAGATGCAGAAATTCAAATGTTGCAATCTTTTCTACAAGAGTTCTAGAAAAAAGAAGCATGACTGAATTTCTGCCTTATACAGTATTCTAGCTCTGGCTAGAATAACATGTCTAAGCAGAAAAAGAAAGATAATACAATGTAATTAGAATTATACAATCTTCTGGAGTTAAAGTAGAAAGCAAAGCCAAGGATCTTTTATTTCTCATAAGAGCTTCCCCTTCCTTCCTTCCTTCCTTCCTTCCTTCCTCCCTCCCTCCCTCCCTCCCTTCCTTCCTTCCTTTCCTTCCTTTCCTTCCCCCTATTTCACAAAATAACAATTCATAAGCAAATAACTATGGTTCAATAGATAAACTACAACTGGTTGGGTTGATACAATATATTAAAACCATAAACCCTGATTCACAGATTCACTAACTGGATTCCCAGAATATGTGAAGTTACAAACAAGGAAATCACATTTTGGCTGAGCATGGTGTATGGACTCAGCCATGGTTTCAGATCTGCTTTGCTGTGTATCAGTTTGCTTCTACCATCATCAATTTTTGCATCAATTTGGGAATTAGCATATATTCACCATATATAATCTGCCCTTGGATAGAGAACTGTACTTTCTTTCTAATGAATCATATGAAATGTGAATGCTTTCATATGATATCCAGTCCCATTTTGGCCTTAAGTGGAAAGATTGTGTTCAAAGAGGTCACAAGACAAGAGTGGATAACCTCAGGCTCTATTTCATAAATTTGATTGACCTATTACAGATAATCCAAAGCACAGTTCAAGCCAGCTTCTCTTTTAAAAGATGGCCTTGGTTGATACTTTAAAACCTGATTTACCTCTAATTCTAAGCCACGTTTGTTAAATAAATCACACTTGATTGTTTCACACAGATTAAGCCATAAACCATGATTCATATGCTCTTATAGCTGTGTTGACACAACATGCTATGTCACAAACAAAGCCACATTATGCATGAACCGTGTTACAAAAAGTAAACATAATTTTTATTAAAGTTTTTTTTACATATGTAAAAGATAAACATGAAAATATATAAAGAAAAGTTAAGGGGAAAAACTTTAAAGGAAAAAGTGCAAAGAACAGTATAGATATAAAAGTTAATTAAAGAAATTACTTTCAATCTTCTTTGCAACAACAGTTACAAACTAAGTTAATATCTTTCCTCTTTCTTTAACATTACATTATGTAGTTCCTTTCTGTTCCATATTTAATCCTTTTAAATCACAAATCCAGAAATCATCATTCATTTTTTTGTTCTCAGCAAAAAGTCCATAAAGGGTTTCCAATCCTCTGATCTGATCTGATCTGATCTATCTAATCAGAGGTCAATTTTGCCATTTCTGCGAATTCCACCATATTCACAATCTAATCTTCCATTTTGGCTATTTCTCTATTCTTGAGCATATAATGGTCTTACTGCAGTTACCATGTTCAAAATAAGCCTTCCCCCCAAGACTTTCCCCCCCGAATCCCAATAAAAAAAAAACTGGTTTCATTTGAAGTTTCTGGGTTGAATGGACACTGCAGGTGTGATAAACGTGCTTCTTGTATTAGCACCATTTCAGCTTACCTCGATTTAGAGGGGGGGGGGAAATAAGTGGAAAAATTGTGAATCCTTTCAGGAGTTATTGATCTGATGTAGTGTATATATTGATCTGATGTAGTGTATACATAAAACAAGTGCAGCGTCCGTATAGCATAGCCTGCCTTCCTTGTGGCCTAATCTTCACAAGGCTGCCCCAACATAACCTTTAGGGACTTTCCATATATGGGTAGGAGAAAGCAATACATTTGCATTTCTCCCTTATTCTCTTCCCTTTTTAATCTTATAAGGAACTTTTTTTCCAGGCACAGATATGGCTTGTTCGTTTGAAAAGGATCTTTGTTTCTTTGACATTTCTCCTTTCATTTTCCTCGGTCATGGTATTACAGCTATCCATGATAATTACAGCCTACAGTACAAGTAATCATCAGAAAGGAATCCTTAAGTTTGGATGAATTTTTCAGGTGCTGCTTTGATTCAGTGGTCAGTTCTTACTCAGTTTTCTTTCTATGGGATTCCATGAGTCCCCTTTTTGGAAAATAAGAATTAAAAAATTGCAGCCTGGTTAAACATAAGCACTGTTTATAAGTTACTATAACCAATTAAATTTACCCAATTAATCCAATTTTCAGGAGGTGTACAATCCACTAAACATTCAGCTGCAAGAGATTAGACTACAAACTGCAAATTAGGCTAAATATGATCCAGTGCAAATTGTTTAAGTTTTGATAATTTCACTGGGAAGCATTTAAGCATATCATTAACTTTGCCATTGAAATCAATGGTAAAGTTGATTTTATCTTTGTCTCTTGATTACATCAGAGAAACCTGACCTTTTAAAATACGTACTTACAGGAACCTATGCACAGGGTTTGATATACTGACTCATTGAATTCATGGACTTAATCTCTGTCCTGCCCATGGCACAACCAAAGGTTTTATGGTTTTATGGTTTTATTTTATGCTATTAAAAAAGGAATCTTTTCATAAGTCATCCAGAATATTATAAAGTTAAGCTATAGCTTTGTCAACATCAAGACCATTTTTGTGCAGAACTAGCCCTATTGGTAGGCAATGTGGGACTCTCCTATTAGGAAGCTGATATTTCTCAGACTGTGTTGTCTTACAGAGCTGGTATCATGTTAATGTTTGATTGCTGCTTCTGCTGGCTGGCTGGCCTAGCTTAAGAAAAAGAAGAAATAAAGATGAAGACTTCTTGATTTTGCCCAGTTCCTGCTGACTCTACATGAATACTCCCTGTAGTTTTCTTGGCAACAACTGAAAGGGGAGATTTGCCATTGCTTTCTTCTAGGGCATTTTTTCCTATTTTCTAGGGGATAATGATGAGCCTGTAAGACACAGAAACACACACACACACAGAGAGAGAGAGAGAGAGAGAGAGAGAGAGAGAGAGAGAGAGAGAGAGAGAGAGAGAGAGAGAGAGAGAGAGAGAGAGAGAGAGCAACCATAAGGATATGTACTTTGGAGCTATTCTAAAAAAAACTGCTTCAGAGTATATGGGTGAGCTAGTAGCAGTTATCTGCAATTCTTTAAAGCAGCTGCATCTTTTCTGAGATTGCACAACTTTGGTATCTGCAACAGGCAACAATGTAGCTGATGTAAAAAGCTGAGAGATACTTTATCTGTACTCCTAAATTACTGGATTTGGATCAATGGAGAACTTAATTGCATTTCAAAGCACAAGGTTATACTTTGAATTTTGGAATTTATAATCAATTTAGCAATGATTCAGTTATGAAATACACCAAGGCTATACAATATTTCTTTGCCTGCTGGGAGAGTTTGGAAAAAAAACATCAAAAAATAGAGGATAAAATATGGTCAGTCTATGCCCTAGTAATAGGTTTCTCTCTAGTGATCCAGAGAGAATAAATGTCACACATGTTGTGTATTTCATAGTGCAAGAATTTCTGGAAGATAGAAATAATGAAACAGAAATATTAAAATCAACTGCAAATATGCACACGTCTATTAAAACACCTCTTTCTGTCCAAAGTCTGAGATATACCGTTTGGTGCTGCCGCTGCTGTTACTAAGATAACTGCAAGAACGTGTCCATGCAGTCATCAGGTGGAGTCACCTTTGATAGCAGGAAGGTTTTCATCTTTTTCATCTTATGAATCTGCTGGCTGTTAGAAACCCCGAGAGGAAGAATTTATCGTGGTTGGAAAAAGAAAAGTATTGAAAGCTTCACGTCTCTCTCTCTGTCTCTGGACCCACCTCCCCAAGCAGCGGTGTTTAATCCGCTTCGTCCACACCCGAAGGCGGGGGGGGGGATGAGCCTTACTCGCATGTTTTGCTCCGAATTTCTTTTTCCCTGTGTGTGTGTGTCTCTCTCTCCCGCCTCCGCGGCGCTCTTCTGCAAGCAGCCTTTTCTCTCCCCCTTAAAAAACGCCCAGTCCCAGGGCTGGGCCTGCTGCGTTTGAAACCACCTTAACGGAGCTCCTCCTTCTCTGGAGGCTGGGGGTGAATCTGGCAGGACTAGGCAGTGGTGTGTTACCATGACGAACGTTTTCTTAAGCTTCCACGGCTCAGAGCAGGAGGGACTCAACTCGCGGAGGGCTGGGTTTAGAAAGGCAGGGGAAAAGAAGAAGAGAAGACGAGGGGCGCTCTCCGAGAGACCCTCTGTTTCCTTCGAGTAAACGTCGCCGAGTTTTAAGGTCCCCCGACTGGAGGAGCCTTACGTAGGACAAGCAAGTCATTTCTTGCTCCTTCTCCAGTTCGTGGCTTCGTTCTAAACTTCAGGAGGAGGTCGGCAGAATCGGAAATCGAGTGGCTCTCTAAGGTTTCCCCTCCCCTTCCGCCCTCCCCTTATGGAAATCCAGGGGGGTTTCCCAGACTGTGGAAGGCAGAATTGCTGGCGCTGGAGGGAAATCGGCGGGACTCGTGTCTGCCCGTGAGTCGCCACCGATCGGGCAAGAGCCGTTGTCGCTCCGGGTCGCTTTTGCTCGCTTGCACGCTGTTCCCGAGGCCGCCAACCTGAAGCTGCGGCTGGGTGGATTGTCTGCTTGTCTAGCAAGAGCCCCTTCGTGTCTGCTCGTCTCGCGCTCCCGGGGCCACCGTAAACCAGGTATTTTGCCTTTTCCCAGTGGCGGAGTTGGGCTTTTTGCTACCCTGCTTTTCCGATCGAGGAAATTAGGCAGCAGGGCACGGCAAAGTGTTGCAAGCGCTATCTTATCACCCACGCCTGTTTCTGGCGCTTGTTGGTGGAAAGCAAACTTGGGGGAGGGGGGACGGGAGAAAAGCGAAAGGCGGATTTGGGTGGAGTAGACGGGAATTTAGTTGGAGGTCCTTTTTGCCGGCGAACCTAAAGGTGGCTGAAGGGGTTTTCTCCAAAATATCCTCGGCCCGGATTTTGTTTTCCTTGAGGGGTGGGGTGTGTGTGTGTGAGAGAGACAAGGCTACATAGTTTTGCGGCTATAATTAGCTGTGGAAAATTTAGGGTATTCCCTGCGTTTAGAGAAACGTAAAACAGAGCCCCTGAAAACGTGTGCAAGGATAAGGAATGCAAAAACTGTTGAAAAATATCTTCGGACTTTCGTGCGTGTCTGAAGTTCGATCTATTTTAAGTAGGGTTTCATAGAGTATTAAATGGTTGGTGGCTCTTACTCATGAATTAAAATCAAGAGGGGGGGGAGCTTGTTTTCTGGTGTCGATTTCCCCCTTTCTCCCCCATCTCTATCGTGTCGAAACTTTTAAAAAAACGTTCTGGCTGTTGATCCTCGTTGCATGCAGAACCGCTGGACGGGAGAATGGTTGCTCCTTGATAGATTGAGCTTGCCCGAGTCGCCCTGACAAGTCTACACCCTCAATATTACAACACTTCTCTGTTAGCGAAGGTGGTTAGGGGAGGGGAAAAGGCAGCGGAGAATTCCCGAGGGGAAGAAACCATCTAAGCTGGGGTGCGGATAAAATCGTTAAACGGGACGGGGCTGGCGAAAAGGAGGAAAAACGGAATCTGCCCGCGCGGCTTAGTTGCAAAACGTGCGGAGCTGCCCCACCGGAGCTGTGGGGACCGCACCTCGTCCAAGGGAAGAGACCCCGTTCCGCTTTTGAGCCTCGGGGTTATGTTCAGCTCCAGTGACGAAAAGAAAGCCAACTGGAGGGGCTGTGCAGTTCCAGCGTAGGTAGCGCGCTGCGTTCAGCCTCCTGGTCTTTAGCACAGTAACCTGATTATTTACCAGTGGGGAGCACAGTGCTGGGTCTGTGTGTCAAAGACCGTTTAGATGTTCAATTGGAAAGGAAAGGGCGCGATCCTTCCGCCCGCCCTCTTCGGCGGCGAGCAGCGTCTCCTATTCTGCCGTGACAAACGGACTGGCTGGCCAGACGGACAGATGCAGAAAGAGGGGAGGCGGATGCGGGGAGGGGGGGGAATAAAGAGGAAGCGTAGAAATGCCAGTTGATCAGTCGCCTCCGAGGGGCGCGGCGGGACGCAGAGACGACCCCTCCCTTTTCGCCGTAAGGGTCCTAGCCACGGTTAGCAGCCCCAAGAAGGGAGATTTGTTATAAAACGGGTGTGGAGCCGAAGTGGTATTGGTTGCCTAAAGAAAGATTGCGGATTCGGACGTCTAGTTTTTTGGTTTTTTTAAAAAAGAAAAATGATAAAAATGCATATGCTAATTTCTGTCTGCAAAATTTTGAAGTAATGGCTAGGATTTATTTAACTCCTTAGAAGGCAAAGGCATCCAATTACCTTTCTAAATTATCCCAACTATAGCCAATTACTAAATTAATCAGCTCCTCATCCCCAGATCTTCCCAAAGAAGATTCCTCTTCAATTTATAATTAATTTACTACGCTTTGAGCAGGTGTGAAAAACAGGAAAATAATGGCTGGAAGGCTTTTTTTGATGAGCCATTTCTCCTCTCTTTCACTATGAGGTTTTGCATTAGAAATGGAATTTCAAAAATTTGGCAGAATACTAATCCAGAAAAAAAGCCAACAGCAAATTAGAAACCACCTCCCACTCCCTCTTTGGATTTCTCTTTGACTGAAGATCCCATCCACTTATCATTGATTAACATTAGTACATTGAAGTCAGAATAAAAGAATATGATGGGAAAGGTTCAAAATAGAGGAGCAAGTGGTGGAAAAAGAAATAAAGTCTGGAAAATATGGAAAGAAAGGAAAATGAAGCCAGGGAAACCAGGAGCAAGAAAAGGACAAGATGTTTTGGAATTCAAAAAGGATGGAACAAGAACTAGACAAAGGAGTTTGCCAAGAGATGGGCATGTAAGAGTTTTTCTTACCAAAACACAGGGTACAGGATATGGTACAGGACAACCAGTTGCTATTGTGGAAGCATACTGTATTGCAGAGGTCCCCAACCTTTTGGGCACCAGGGACTGGTTACGTGGAGAGAGGTTTTTCTGCGAACCGGAGGGGGCGTGGTTTTGTGTGCTGCCTGCATCCTGCGGATGGGGCTTTGCTTGTTTGTGTGGACCGGTTGCTGGCATGCTGTGGCCTGGTACCAGTCCATGGGCCGGGGGTTGAGGACCCCTGCTGTATTGCATATAGTTCTATGTAGTTCTAAGGCACCTAGTTCTTTCCCAGTTACTCTGTCCTCTCTCCATATATAGGGATTCAGTTTAGGGAAACAACTTCCATTGGCACCAACAAACTCACAGTTCCAGATGCTGCTGTTGATCCTCTTTGTGAGCCCAGGCACAACAGCACCTTTTTCTGCAGTCATTCCAGGAAATAGACTGGGGGGGTGGGGGTGGGAGAGAGAGAGACATCTTTTCTGTTGGAAGGGGAAAGGAGAAGATTTCATGATATTAAGGGCCTATCTACTCAAAAAAAGGACTGCAGCAGGCAGGCCCATGGTGGAAGCAACTTGGGGCTATGCCTTCATAAATGTGAACAGTAAAGAAGAAGAGTGAGCCTGTGTAACTTGTTCTCCTGCTAATAAGCTTCCATAATTTGAAGGGACTTCAAGGGAAGGGAAGAGATTTCCACGCCCTACCCTGCCCTGATCCATTCTTTAAAAAAAAACAAAAAAAAAACATTGCTCCACTTTGCTAAGGTACATGCATTTGTATCTCCTCTATATAAACCTTGTCCAAATTACAAATTCTTGTTGTAGAACAAACGGTGGGAAGAAAGCAGTGACAGCAATAATCAGCTACTCTTTAACTAGGATGATGATCAGATTTAAGAAGTAAACTGTTAAGCAATCCGGAATGCCTGCCTAAAATTCAAGGACAATATAGTCGATTGAAGTAATAAAGAGTAAGAAACACTTAAGGTTTATAAGCTGGGTTTTTTAATTTTTTATTTAATTTTATTTTATTTCTAATTGTTACAAATGTGCATTCTGGTATGGTGAGGTTTGATTTCATCACTAAAAAATCCCCACAACATTTGGGAGAGGGGGTGGAGGAGGGAGCTTCAAGGACATACTAGCGACTAGAGAAACAATTCTCTGTATGTTAAATGGTCCCTCTATGCCTGAAGTGCAGCCTATAAAACTTAATGAGGCTTATTTTTGTACTGTTAGACATTGGGTGGGGGATGTTGTTTCTAGGAGATACTTTCCACCCTATACCATTACTTTCTACTTCCTCCTCCCTCCCTCCCTCCCTCCCTCCCTCCCTCCCTCCCTCCCTGAGGTTGACCCTAGGAACTCTTTTGGGTAGCTGTGCAGAATCTCTGCAGTCTACCACATCTGATAACTTGGGCTGCCAAATGGCTTGAAAGCAGATGGGGCTACCCGAGTTCCTGCCTTCCCCCACTAGCACCAAGATAATCTTGTCTGGCTTCCTGCCAGCCCTCTGAGGGGAAAACAGAATCTCATTTGGGGGAAGCACCCATCTGTTAGTGAATCACTGCTGGGGAGTGGACTAGGTTGGTGGAATTGCTTCCTGCCCTCCCACTTGCTTTGGGGGTCTTCCTGCTCCTGCAGTCCTGACATTTGTTGCCCCTCCTTTCTCTCTGCTGCATGCTCAGTGTCCACAGAGCTGAGCTGAGTCTACTGCATTTTAGTTGTGCATTCCTTCAATAAAGTTCAGCAAGAAAAGAGGTGTAATACTTTAACCGCTTGAATTTATTCAGAATCATCAGTAGAAAACATCAAAAATGTTTCTCTCTAAAAAGCTGGAAGGGGGATTTGTGGGAGTCTCTTGGCTTCTCTGGATATAGCTGCAGTCTGTTAACAGCTGCTTCAGATGGTGCAGCCCAGCCCTATCTATCACCACTCCTGGGGCAAGAAGGTGAAAAGAGCAGAAATTAGTTGTGTCTTTGTGTGTTCCTTTTCTAAAAACAACCCTGAAGATAAAAGGTCAGCCCTCAGTGATCTATAAATTATATTTTAAGAAGTTGAGGCTAATACATCTGGAGTTTGGTAGCTTGAAGTTATAGCTGCAGCAGGTCTTTGGCTTAGTTGGGACAAGACAGAGCTGGGGCATGGAAGGCAGTAAGAAGTTATAGTTGTCTGCTGCAAAAGGGTAAAACAAACCACAGTGAAAGTACAGTAAGGACTGGCCAAAAAGGAATTGACCAACCTGGGATGTTGGATCAGCAAGCAGTAGTAGGTTGGCAGCCTTAGAAGTTATCAGGATCTAAGAATGTGGTAATGTTGATTTTCTTCTCAGTGGGATTTTTAGCACAGTTTTTTAGTTTGTATCAACCTGCCACTTTGAAGACGCATATCACACCTCGGTAGGCACCAGCATGAATCAGCCACAGCCATCCACGTACTTGAGTCTGGGGAATAATGTTACAATCTTATAAATGCCTAGGATCTGAGGATTTTGAGCATATATAGAAGTAGTTTCTCAATATTAAACAGTGCTATATTGTGGAGTTATGTTAAGGTTTGAACTAGCAACAAAGTTTTAAATTTTGAACACTTGTGTTTAATGAAAAACTCTATAAAGCTATATCTGAAATGGCTCAGAACTTCTAAATCACTGTTAGATCTCTGAACATAAAGCCGTGCTTTTAGCCCTTTGGAGTGGTAGCCCACATTTAAAATATTAATTACAGTATTGGCTTTGGTCAATTTTTATATCCGAACATAGAAATTCCTCCTCACAACTTGGAATTCAAACCCAGATGCCCACTTTTTTTTTGAGGGGGAAGGACTGTTCTTCTATTAGAAGAACTCGGGAAATTATATAGCTTCTAGAACAAATTCTTTGTTCCTTGTCCTTAAGTAAAATCTGATTTAAGTCATCAGTGAAGATATCATATATGTAATCATGTGGAATATATTCATTTTGGTCTGGTTTCTGGATCAACTGTGTATGGTGTGGTATGATGAAAAAGAAGCCATGAGTTGTACCTTGGCAATTTTGAATAGCTTTCTGTTAACCTTCCCAGTTACATCAAATGCTGTTAGTGTTAGACCCCCCCTTTTTAGCCATTTACTTCAAATGCTGTGATTAAATATAGGTATCTGTCTTTCTTGCATCATTTAGTATATTTCTCATGAGGGATTTAGTGGTTACACTGCTAATTATACTAGTGTAAAAATACTACAGCCATTGGTGTTTGCTTGTTTTTCTTAACAATTAGCTGGATAGTATTATTGCATTAAAAAGTAAGGACAGGCTGATTTGATACACTGTGCTACCAAAATATAGTTTGTTTGAATTGGCCTTAGCTTGTTTTGTGACCCCAGCCAATTTTGGGGTAAGCCAGGTAAGTTTTGGCTTACCTCTGCAATTAAATTATAATTCAGCATGATGTGTGCATCTGTAATCTATCTGTATGTTTTATAATCACTAGCCCAATTTTATCATCCAAAAGCCTATATTCCTATTCTGATATTCCTATCAGCCTGATGCTTATTTTTATTTTTATTTTTATTTATTTATTTATTTTTTGAGGAGTCCCTAATGCAGTCCTTGAACACCAATATCATTTATTTTCTTACATGTGCACCTAGTTCTTTCTCCAAAATCTCACAATAGTTCTCTGGTCTAACAGCATTCTTGTAAGGAAATATAGGATGAAAAATAATGACTTGCCTAAGGCTACATTGTAAAATTCAGTGATATTTTAGTGATTTTTGCAATAAGATAAACCATCTGTGACAAGCAATTGTTGACGAGAAGCAAAAAAAATGAAATGTCTGTTCACAGTTCCGAGATTTGGTCATCCTCATCATTCAAAGATTAACAAACTAGATGGTATCATTACTATTATTACTGACTTGGTTTTGTCAAACAAAAAGCAACTGAATCCACTTTCTCCTGCCTGGTATTTCAGGGAACTGGGCAGATGGACTACAACAGCATGGATGAGCTGTAAGTTGTAAGATGAGCTGTAGAAATGCTCTCTGCCTCACTACTATGTTGGCTTATTAAGTCTGTTGTTGACTTGTGAGGCACATTAGAGGATTTATCCTCTTTGTCAGTGTAATAAATTTTGGTGCTACTAAATGTATCAGACATTACTGTAATGAATTAGTTTTTTACCCTGCTAACTGCACTGGGTCAGAATTTGAGACAAACTTTTTAACCAGAATGTAAGTCTCTCCCCCTCCCCATTTTTCAAAGCAATGTGTAATTCACTGTATAACTGTTTTCTGTATATGTGTGTTTGTAATAATTCTAAATGCTGGTAAAGATCCACAGAATGGAAGGGGAACTTAACGATTTTCCAGATATTACTGAACTATAGCAATGTTCCAATATCTAAGGGGCTACCACAAAGAGGGGATAAACCTATTCTCCAAAGCAATGGATAGAAGCTAATCAAGGAGAGAACCAACCTAGAACTAAGGAGAAATTTCCTCACAGTTAGAACAATTAATCAGGGAACAACTCGCCTCCTGAAGTTATGGGTGCTCCAACATTGGAGGTGTTTAAGAAGAGATTGGACAACCACCTGTCTGAAAAGGTCTAGGTTTCCTGCTTGAGCAGGGAATTGGATTAGAAGACAGTTCATCATCTGCTGTTCAGATCTTCATTTACACTGTTGTACTAACAATGTATATTTTTGGGTGAGGAAATGAACCTGTAATTTAGGCGAGTTACTTGTTGAATACAAAAGAAGCAACACTATGCTTATACATTCCCAAGACCTTCTATGTCTCATGGATGACATAGCAAGAAATACAGACCTCAAAATTGATGGATCAAATACAAAGACATGTATTTGACAGGAAAAAATCAAGTGCATCATTGCAAGTTATACCAATAATAAAAGAGTAAGTATCTTGGAAGATTTGAAATGTTTACTGACAATAGAAAATGGATGGAAATATTTAAAGATGTGCAAATACCGGTTGAAAGGTAATGGATTGTTTGAGATATTTTATAAGGAATGAGTGTGGAAAGAAGCAAAAGTGTATTTCTATCCACTTTGATATATATAAATTAAAGATGAATGTATCAAATAAACACAAAAGTAAGTTGAATGTGGGAAAGTTGACTTCTTAATTGTGTGCTGTAGAACAAGAGATAGGGTCAAGAATGAATGGCTAATGAATTCAGGTAAAAAATGAGCAACCAGTAGAAAGAAATATGTTGCAAGTGTTTGGTTATAGTGAGAGAACAACTGAGATTGAATCATCAAAATGTATGAGAATGAGGGTGAATTATTTGAGGAAGAGGAAGCCAGAGAAAGTTGGATGAAGTTAATGAAATCTTGAAAAGGGGAGATGACAAGCTTAAAGAACAAAAGGCAACGTATAAAACAGCATTTGGATGTGGTAGTTGCAAGTAAGTCTATAGAGATAGAAATATAGAATTATAATGTTTGTAAACCAGCTTTACCTATATGTCTCTTTCTCGTATTGCTTTAATTTCTATTGCTTGCTGTACTATTTCTTAACCAATTTTATCCTTTGCAAAATGTAGCATACAAAATGGGTATGTTTGTATGTATGATCTCAGTATTCTAATATTTTTTGTGAGTGCAGTCAGCATTGTATATATCTTAGGCATTTGGACAGTCAACAAACTATGATAACCTGTTCTATTTGATTGGAATAGCCTTTGGTCTTAATACATTCTGATCCTGTGGTCAGTAACCATAAGAGAAGGTCCACATTCTCTGAGTATCTTTTTGAAAAGGTAACAGAATTCCATTTTTTTGGTACAATTTATACAAAATAAAAAAGTAGTTTATTTAGTGCTAAGTGTGTATTAACCTAAGCAAGATTGTTCATTACTAATGATTTTTTTAAAAAAATAAAAATAAAAGTGGTTATTTTTTTTCAGTCGGAAGAGTGGAATGGATGTGTTTAATTAGGGAGGGATTCCATCTTGATAACATGATAATTTTTTTGGTAGCATTGTAGAACATTGTACAGTAACACTCTTTCATGCACATAGCACTTTGCTCATTAAAAATAGTTTGAGACTGTAGGATGAGAATTTTCCAATTAAGAAATGGTGAAATGGAGTTGGAAAAAACTTTGGAGTTTATATGTCAAAAACCTAATAATTTCTCTTCATTTATGTATTGTTGTGCCCCGCCTACCCCTCCAACTATACAACAGGAAAATGTTTAATTATTCTAGCAAGCATTTCAACTAACTGATCACCATTGGCAATAAGGAACTTCAAGAAAGTGAATTAGAAAGATTTGCAGAAGAGAGATGTTGGTTTCCTCCAACAGCCTTCTCCATTTAGGAAAATGAAGGCAGGCTGTTTGTAGCTAAATTGGTGGGAAGCTCATCCGATGGGGGGGGGGGAAGGACAGTGTCCCATTATTATCATCATCCCCCCTGGCTTCTAATTTGGATGTGCAGGAGACAAACCCTCTTGATGTGTATATCAAGGCTGTCAGAAGAGCAGGCAGCCTCCTGCTTTATTAGTCTCTGAACTTTCCTAGCAGTAAAAAAATAGGGGGGGCAGGTTGGCAAATCTCTGCTTTGGAGGGTTTTTTTAACTGACATAACAAATGTGTGCTGGACTGTGATAAATGTATTTCTCCAATATGTCATTACCCAGATCAAAAGTGGGCTGTTAAAAAAAATGTGAAGGAATCGTGCTTAGGGAGTTTGTGCTACTCTTCCAGCTCTCTCAAAAGGATGTTCTGCACAGGAGAATTGAAATGCATGATCTGTGGACCCTCTTTAAAATACATATGAGGGAAGCATGGCTAATCAGCACAAAGTCCTTAGCCTGGAAGTTGTCTGAAGTCTGCTTGTGCAGCTTAATGACAGGAAGGACACTCTCTCCACCCTGATTTTTTGAAGAGTAAAGAATGGGCTATAATGTATAGTGTTGCTTTTATTTTTATGACTACGAGTAAACATTAAATTCTGCATGACCAAAACTTTTCCCTAGGCAAATTACTTTATGTGGCAGGAAACAACAGATGAGGTAAGACAGGCATTTGCTTGGTTTCTGAGTTGTCCTAGTGATTCTGAGACCATTTCAGGCACAAGATCAACTGTGAAATTTAGCAGAGAATATCCTTTTTTAAAAAATGCCTCAAAGCTTTGATTGCTTTAGTTGCAGCAGAATAACAGGGATAACTGTCTAGAAAATGAAATAAGCTTAATGCTAATTTTCCAGGTGAGGAAATTTTGTCTCCAGGTGCTCAATGAAATGTATTGTTCCTTTACTCTGGGGACATAGGTCCAGCAAAATATCTCTCTATATTTCCCTGCCATCATTTTATTAAAACGTTTCATTTAAAAAACAAGCTTCAATGTCCTTCAAAGTAACTAGCTGAAATTTGCCTTGAAATTTCATCAATGTTTTCTTCCTCCTTGATGGAGGCTTTTTGTTTTTAATCTTATTTTCAGAGTGGTAGAGAACATGTTTTAAATTTTCTTTCAGAGCTTACTTTATTGTGGGTGGCAAAGTTATTTTATTGTGGGTGGCAAAGTTTCACCTGTCCTCATGATGTCTCTAGGATTTAATTGAAGCCTGGGAAGCTAGAAAGGCTCAATATTAACTGAGACAGAATTGTTTAGTGAAGGAAAGGACATTCACACATATATCTTAGCCACAAATTGAGACTTAAAGTGCCACAAACCATTGCACCAATTAAAATTTCAGCAATATATCTCATACCCATCTTCAAATTCTTATTAACAGGAATTATTTGGAACAAGAAGAAAGGAAGGCTAATTGGAACAGCATCCTCCTGAAATTTGGTTAGTCCTGACCATGCCTGCCTTTTGGAAGCATTAAAGGCATATTTGGTTCTCCAGGATTTGAGTTTGGGAGTGATATGACTTGCTAAGTAAGCTTTCATATTTAACTTGATCTTTCTGATTCAAATTTAGTACTTTGATAATGGGGTTATAGTCACTCTTGATATATTACTACAAGTATCCAGTAACATATTCAAACATTTCAAAGACAAGCAGACTAGATCAGCCTTTCCCAATCTGATGAGCAAGCTTTAGTTTTCAAAATATGGCCCTGGTGACTGGGAATATTGGGAATTGAAGCCTATGTATCTGGGTGAGCTGTGTGTGTCTCCTCCCCAATGCTGTTGTCTCAACAAATGCTCTGTCTTTGGGATTTGTTGTTGATGTTGTTGTTGCTTAAGGAGTTAGTAGAGAGGAAGACAATTTCTCTCCCAAATATAGTTCTGAGTTTAACTGAAAGTTGTTTTATTTAATTATTCCTTTTTGCCCATGTAAAATAGGACTAAGTGTGACTTTTAATTTGGACAATAGTCTGCAATAAAATTAAGCTCCTAGAGTCACAAAATGGCAGTTGATAGCATATCAGTTTTAGATAAACAAATGATATATTTTGCAACACTGGTAAAACTTCATGATTTGCATAACTCCAGGCCACTAGCTGATACTGCCTTCCTTTTTAGTCAGGTCATATACAGTACAACTCCACCCAGAAGAATGTAGTACTGGATAGCTAATTAAGCAGCATTACTAAAGTCAACAGGGTTTGAATCCTTTTGGTTTTTATATTGATTTATGTGGCAGTGAGGTAATACTTAAAACAGTCTGCTTTAATTACTGTGGTATTTTATGTTCATTGGGTAGACTGTGCATTCCTAGAGGCCAGGGTTGCAGTCCAGCCCAAGTGCAGGAGGTAGGTCCTTCTGTTTTTCCTAAGGGCCCGATAGCAGCATCACATTCTTGAATGTAAGAAGAATCTCCAGGGTTACTGCTGTGATCAACTGTAGACCCTCATGTGACTGTGTTAAAATAAAATCACAAATGCCATCAAGAGATCTAGTGTACTGAGTGTTTTATATAATTCATAGTTTGACTCTTAGTCTGCAAGCCTTGTGCTCTTTTTCCTTTACGTGCATCTCAGCAGAGTTTGCCCGCTAATGACACTGCCTGCTGAGATGTGCCAGCTTCTGTCTATCATTTGTCTGATTGGCTATGATGGGGCTCTAATGGATGATATGTCCCTGGAGTGTTACAGTAATATTTATATTGTTGTACTACTTCTGGCTCTAGAACCGAAGTGCTGCTGTCTCTTAAGTGGATTGTGGATCTTCCTTGGTATAAACTCCAAAAATAAGGAGATTCGGGATAGAAAAGAGAACAATAGTTGTGGCTAATTTTAACAGAGTTAGAACCAGATTTGCTTTTATGAATAGAAAAGTTTTTCCTGCAGAGCAAACCAGCATCCTGTGGAAAGTTTCTGTAGAAGGAAGTGGATAGATGGGAATTTTTGTCATTGCTTTTTCCATATGCCACTTCTTAAGCTATTCCATGCAGGTCAGCAATTGTCTGGAGCATTCAGGGGGAACCAGTAAAATCATCAACCTTGCCCTCTTTTCAACACAACTGCTGATCTCATGTCTGAGACATATCCACAGCTCTTAACATCTGCTTTTTAATGAGTTGGGGTTCAGTCCTCAGCAGATCTCTGCCTGGTTACTATTACATTCACTTCAGATAATTTGCAAAGTAATATATCTACCACAGATAAAAGCCTAAAGGATCCTTGGCTCTACCATACAGTACTTCTTTTGAAAATTGGGTATCAAATATTGGATGAAGTTAATACTGTACAATAACAAAGTAGTTTCTTTGGAAAATCATAGAAGATCTGAAAGGAAAAAAATACTGTATTTCATTGCCAGAAATGTGTCTCAGTACTCTGAGGCATATTGACACTTTGGATTGTTTCTGTATCTTCCTTTGGAGAAATACTTGCAAGACATATTTCATGATTACAGGATTGATGTAAACTTACATTTCTTGTCAACTCAATTTTTTTTATTCATAGAAGCAATTCAAAAGTAAAATATGCCCTTCCATTCAAGTATTTCTAGCTATTGATCACAGCTCGCCAATCGTATTTGTACTCCTGATTTTCAGAGAAATGGAGTCCTAAAACGTGATAAAAGTTTTCAGAAGAATGAAAAGTACATGATGTCATCAGATTAGAGGTTCTAAACATAGTGGCAGTGTTACATACAGACAATCGGCTTAAAACGTTCCATTCTTCAAAAGGAAGTATTTTACGAACAGGAGAATCCAACAGTTATACAGGGACTCCTGATGGTAGCTAAAAATAGATTGGGTAGAAGTCTCATCTTGGTGACTTAAGTGGTAGGTTCCATCATTTCTGGACAGTGTTCTTACTGAACATGATGGGAGTTGTACCCGATATTACAATAGAACATATGTCCTCTGCTTTCCATAAACTGCTCCTATAGTAATGATAAACTTAGTCAGTTCCTAAAATAAAAGATTACTTCTCATTTCTCGATAGCAAATGGAAGAGATTGACTGTTGAAAAACTGAATTACTAAATCTGATATGGATACAGAGAAAGATATTTAAACACACACACATTGACTTTAATATCAGAGATAATAAAATTTCCATAGGATTAGAACCTTTTTTTGAAGACATATGTCTTTGTGTACAAAGACACATACATGCCAGTCTCACTCTTTCTGTATGTTGCTTCTGAAATAAATCTGAAAGGTAAAAGACAGAAACGATGCTTTAGCTTTCATATGGAATATGAAGAAAAGAAGACTCTGTGTGTTGATAGAATAATAATAATGATGATGTCATGGCACATACTAGTATGACAGTGGGCATCTATATTATGACTCCTGTTTTACATGCCCAGAAAGACAAGCAAGGTGCTGCTGTTGTCCAAATCTGTCCTACCGACAGAACAGTAGGGGAACCAAAGGTGTATCAATTTGCACATAGAATGGAACACAAGGATGATTATGCATGAATAATTCAGCCTCAAATACTACTAAATCTGGTTTGCTTTCTTTTTGCCTCCAAAATTGCTAGATTGGCAATTGTGCTGATTCTTTTGGCATCAGATTTTACAGATATCCCACAAATGCAGATTTGTGCTGATAGTAAACAATTTCAGACTTGTGAAATATTTGCTGGGTAGTGACATTTTTGGAAAAAATTGTGGAACCATTCTAGGGAATATCTGTTTTTCTCTTAAAGCCTAGCTAACATATCTTTAGAAAACACACACACACACACACACACACACACACACATATATATATATATATATATATATATAAAATAATGTATTTTTATAGCAAAATGATTACTGTACAGTATTAACTATGTATTTTAAATACAATATGGAATACCTATAAAAACTATATAAAAATGGAATCACTAAAATGAGAGTCTTAAAAGCATCCCCATTCATATCAGTATTAACATACTGGTTTGTAAATAAATTTTATTTATTTATTATGAAATTTATTTGCTGCCCATCTTGTATCCAACGTATCCAAAGTCTCTAGGCGGCTTACACCAAATAAATGTAGGCACCTGTCTCCTTATTTCTTTCTTACTTCTGTGAAAAGGAAGCTTACTGCACTCAGCACTGCTCCCAAGTGATGAGGCCGCAGGCCAGCCTGAGGAATAGGTCAGGGATACCTAAATTCTTAACAGTTAAAAAGCAAATTTTAAACGGTCTTGTTGAGAAATCTAGTGTGGTACATAAATAAGAAGGGTGGAGCATACCAAGAAAAGTCTTACATAATTTCGGTCTTAAAAGAATGAGACATTCAATGCCAAGACTTCTGCAATAGCTTAAATGTAGTCATTGGAGTCTGTGATCAGTAGCCAGATATCTTCTGGTCTTATATGTACGTACACCTGTGTGCATGTGTGATTTCCCTCATACAGAAGCTTTTTGTAAATTTTGTGATAATGCTAATGGTCATATAAAAAAACCCACACTTTTTTCTCAGTCTCAGTTATCAGGACTCTTTCTGGAAGTAACATTTGAGAATATACCATTTTTAAATTAAAAGAATGAGAAAGAGAAAGAACAGATATAACTACTGTTGCAGGTCTGGGCCAGGCAGCCTACTCTAACTTTACAAATCTTATCAATCCATCTTTCTGTGCAGCTATATGATTGTTGTCTCATCCCCCTCCCCCCACCAATTTGCTGTCTGCCAGTGAAACTTGGTTGTGAAAGCAGTGACGTTCACAGTATGAGTATTAGGAGGCTGACTGATAGCAGATATCCAAAATGCTAAGAAGCTTTTTGAATTCTTAATCCACAAGATCCATTGGTATTCTTTTTCTTCTCCCTCCGCCCATCTTTTTAAAACAAGATGCCCTTTTAGAGAGGCATTGGGACAGATTTTTCAACTAGTATAAATGTACCTTTGCTTTCCAATTTCAGGCTTGTGTGAACTAGTCCCTTGGTAATAAAATGTGCATGGGATGTGTATTATCTAACTTGGAGGAAGCTCAATGTACTGCTGTTGATATATGTATTAATTAATTTGATGAGAAGGCTTTTGTGCCTTAACTCATTAGGAAAAAGTTTTGACTATGAAAGTAGACCAATGTTGATAACAGTTGATGGGCAAAGTGATTGGTTCTTGAATATATTTTATATATTTATATATTTTACAGAGAACAGGAATTGAATTTTGAATGTCTGAGGCATCAGCTTGCGTTTCTGTATAGAGCATTTCTTGGGAAGAAGGTTTTCAGAGAGTGTAGTCCTTCCACTACTATTCCTAAAGACTTGTCATAACTAAATTGAAATTGAAATTGCAACATTTTGAAAAAAAGCCCTAATAAACTCTTGGAGATTTTTTTGTTTTTAACTTTTTAAAAAACTTTATAAAGTCATTAAAAATCCAAGCAGAAATCTATACTATCTTCCCAGAAATACAAGTATTCAGAATTCCTTTCTTAGCATTTAAGAAATCCAAAATGTATTTTAAAGTAATGGGTTAATAGTTGGTCCCTGCACTCATGAATGATGAAACCTGACCTCTTTTTTATCTAGTGACTTTCAACATCTTCCTCATAGTTAGCCACTTCAAGGTTAGTTATCTTTTGGCAGAATAACTTTAGTAAAACCAGTTTGGTGGTAGTTGCCCACTTGTCTTGCAAAAGGATTTGGCTGACTTTGTTTACAGAATTAACCTCTCGCCTGATAGGAAGGCCTGTAGGTCTGTTCAGTCAACAACTTCTCCGGTCCTGCCTGCTTTGTAGGAATGTTAACAATTGTGCTTGTTAATAACAGGGTTGTTTCAAATACATGGAGAGAATGAGTCTATATAGTAGTCTACTGTTGCTGCTAATCTAGACAGACTCTTTTTAGGCTGTAGTGTCTTGCACTGAAAATAGTGAAGATATTTTGAGATAGATTCTTATATGAGGCTGCTTAATAAGGCTTTGTGTTTCTAATAACATGAAGATCACCAGTCTGGTCGGAGGCCCTGCCCCTGGGGTGGAATGAAAATGCAGGAATCCAAACCAAGAAAATCCAAATTCCAGAGTTGGTGGCTTCTTGGTCTGCTACCACCATCAGTTTCCCAATTCCTTTACCAGTTAAGGGCTGGCAGAAATGGTAGGCAAATATCTTTACTGCCCAGTCATATTTCTTAGTTGCCAATTGGAATCGAGTGACTGCTAATTACATAGTTGTACTATGCACAGAGAGGAATGGGGATTCCAGTCAGAAAATGAGAAGTCTGCACCAACAATTTACACGAGGCATATTGTGTTGTATTTTTGTACCCTGCATAAATTTTTAAATTTAAAATTTTTGCTAATGTAAAACTAGCACATTTATTATGCCATCAATTGCTGTGGGTTAGATACCAGGCCATTCATTGTTTTGTTTTCCCATAATGAAGTCATCATTTCTTAAGGTATCATATGACTCTTTCTCTCTGTTATGGCAAACAAACTGCTGCATTGCTCATGTCTTCACGTATTATTAGGGCACTGATCCCAGATTCAAAATGCTTTCTTCTGTGCCGTGCCCAAACTGGGAATATGTAGCAGCTTTTTAAGTGTTCAGAGTGAGGGATGCTTGCTGACTCATTCAGTTCTCATATCTAAAAATAAGCTATCTATCCTTAGGAGCCAAGAGTGACTCCCAGGCCAGCCTATGGACTTCCCTGCCCACAGGTAGAAATAGTGTTAAGCATGGCTGCAGGGCAAGAAAAAAAAAGAAGGTGCTCTGGCTGATGAAATCCTGTGGTTAGTGCATTTTCCTCTGAACCAGTTGATTAACTAGCCATTGGTTTTTAGCACACATACATTTTGCAATCTTTTCTTTTTCATTCATCTTGGGGACTATACAGTATCTGGATCAATACAGGTTTTTGGTAAAAGATCTGCAAGGTTTTTGTTTTTTTAAAAACTTTTCTCTCTCTGATCTTCTTCAGTTCTGAACCGAAGAAGCTTCTTGGATGAGAAGTGAAACGTCTTAAAGAAAAATCAGAAATTCCAGCTTTTGAGGCGACCATGACATGGATGACTGAGAAACTCCATAGACCTTTTAAGTTGATACTCATAGCTCCTGGTACAGATAAAACAGGAAGTGTTAATTAGAGATTTCCTGACTTCTTTCTGTGCATTAGGAAAAAAAGAGCAAAAGTCCTTTGTGTGGGGGTAAAAAGCTTGTTCATATTTTAGTTTAATAAGTGAAGACACAGTCATTAAGATGTAGCCACAGGTTTATTTGTTATTTGCAAGAATAAGGCTTCTGCTATCTCTGAAGATGAAAAATGCTATCACAGGCAAAGATATTTAATATAACCACATAGATTTCTGGTTGAAATAGCTTGAGAAAGTTACCAACTCTTGTAAAATTGAATTATTGTAGGTTGTAAGATTAGCTTTGGTCATATAATTGTTGACATTCAAATGTTTTACTGCTTTCCAGGGAATAAAATGCACCTCACCCATAGAGGACTTGGATATGATTTCCACTTTAACCTGGTTGTCGGAAAACAATACTTTTGATAGCATTAAGTGTAAACATCTTAGTTCTGAACAGCTCTTCTATTTCTTTATTGAACAATTATAATGTCATATTATCTTTGAAGCCTAGGGGTTGGTAACCTGAGGGCTCTATTGTAGTTTTCAGATATGACCATTGTGCCACCAAATTTTGGCATGCAATTACCAAATACCGTGGATGCTGTTTCTCTCCATTTTGAATCTGGAACCAGAAATATAAAAATGTTATTAGTATAAGGCTTTAAATTGATGTAAGGAAAAAAAAAGTTTTAAAGGCTAACCCGTATCTTTTATCCACATATATGATACAGACCCACCCACTTTGCACTATGATCCTATTTGGTGCATCTGGGAATCCCAAAAAGATGTTAAATGCATTTTGTGCATGATATTATAGTTTGGTATTATTCCAGTTTCACTTTTGCTAAGGGCTGTTGACGTTTGACCTCAAAGAGTGGTGTAACAAATCCATGCTCGACAGGTTTCTTGTGCTCCATTAGGATCAGCCAAAGGAAAAAAGTTAAAGGATGACATCATTCCTGTTTATGATATACGCATTCAGTAAGTCACCTTTTTTTTTTGCTCCTGTTAGATGCCTCTATCAAATACTGCAAGTACAAGTAGTCTTTGACTTATGACCACAATGGAGCCCAACATTTCCACTGCTACGCAACACAATTGTTAAGTGAGTTCTGTCCTATTTTTGCAACTTTTTTTTGCCACAGTTGTTAAGTGAATCTGGCTTCCCCCATTGACTTTGCTAGTCGGAAGCCAGCTGGGAAGGTAACAAGTGGTGATCACATGCCAGTTGTCAAGCACCTGAAGTTTGATCATGTAGCCATGTGGACGTTCCAACAGTCATAAGTATGAAAAACGGCCATAAGGTATTTTTTCAGTGCTGTCTTAACTTCAGATGTTCACTAAATGAATGATTGTAAATCGAGGATTACCTGTATTTGTCTTTCAAAGGTAAGATTTTTTCTATTAGGAACTGCAGTCTCTTAGGGGTAGGTAGTAGGTCAGTAATAGATGGGTCTCACACCAAAAGAAGGCATACCTTTTTCTCTCTGACTAGCCTCTTTTCTTCATTTTTCATCCCAATACATGGTTTAAGGAGAAGGAAAAAAAACAATAAATTTGTCACAGGTCTATATTAAACAATATAGAGCATATAATGGCTTTCCCATTAGGCTGAGGTCCATAAACCCTCCACAGCATTTCTTCCTAAAAACTCGTTTGCTGCATAAAAATAGAATGTGAATATGCAGTAGGAAGCAAAGCTCCTGCCTTATAAATGAATGTCTCCATCCTTCTTGTTAGCCATATCTGATGGTGATAAGCCGCCTGGGAAAGCCAAGGGAAATCATCAAAACAATTAAAAAACGAAAGTTAGAATATTTCAGACATGTGATGCGACACCCAGAAAAATACGGCATACTCCATTTAATCCTCCAGGGAAAGATTGAAGGCAAACGAGGTCCAGGCAGAAGAAGAACATCATGGCTTCAAAATCCAAGGGACTGGTTTAAACAAAACTCAGCAGCACTTTTTCGTGCGACTGCTGATAAAAACAGGATCGCCAACATCCGATAACGGATACGGCAGAAGAAGAAGAAGAAGGTCAATTTTAAGAGCTAGCTGTCTACTTTTTATACTTGTTCATTCATCATTAACTAGTAACTGTTCAGGATATAGTTTTGATCAACTATAAAAGAAATTTTGTGAAGCTCTATATTAATTTCATTAACTACTAAAACGTAAGACATAGTACTGTTACAGTTGGCTGCTGTTTCACTGGAAATTCAAATAAAAGAATAGAGAAAGATTTTGTACATCTTCCTTCTATTGCTCTACTGTAACAGATTTAGTCATTGTTTTCTCTTTTTCCAGTAATCAAGACAAACGCTGCATGGGATTAGTTTTGATCTGTTCATTTGTACTTTCCAACAGGGGAAACCATAGGAAACAAAATAAATGGAATATTTAACACATGCCTATGTTCATAATACCTTTTAGTTAAGTTGATAGTTATGAAAAATAGGGGTTTTATTTTCTTGGAAGTTATGCTGAGTTTTCTCATATTTTAAGGTCTGTATTGAGGATGAGTAAACATTTTTTTAATTGGAATGTTTAGCCATTACCTTGTTGCCTGTTTCCACTTGTTACTCTTTTGCTGCTTCCAAAATAAGGTGCAGTGTGTGACTCAGCACATATAAAGTCTGCTACGAGGAAGGGAGCAAGTCTCTGTTTCTACTGCTTTGCCAAATCTTCTGTCAAAAAATAGGCTTAAAAAGTTTCTGGGACAACAGCATGAAATAAATGCTCTGCACCAGTTCATGTTGATTAATATGTAATTTTGCCCACTACATTTTTGAATGTAAGAATTGAGAAAAATAGGCCTAAGGTTTAGATTACATTTCAGGAAATGAAACATTTCAATGGATACCTTTTATAGTACTTGTGTTTTAACTTTGTTTATTTACATAAGCTATTCATTGAATCCCAAACCCTGCTCTGAGGTTATGCAGCTATTATGACTATAATTCCCTTTCTGTAGTAACCTATGCCAGTAACCTGATGACCTGCTCCAATAACTAAACTCACCCTTTGGGACAGACTGTCTGACATGTTCCCTAGAACATAGGATATCTGAGAACCAAAAAACCTTCTTGTTGAAAGTCAGTTTTTTAAATCCAGAGCCCTGCTCTCCTAAGAACTTGTAATTACTAGGACATCTGCTGGATGACAAATAGAATTTAGCACATGTCATTCGGAGCAGTTGAATAGTTGCAATAAAACAATTGACATTCTTTTGAAAATACCCTAGTACAGTAGTAGCTTTGTACTTAGGCTTAGTGTAATTTCTGAAATACCAATGTTCTCTCCAGGGTATGAGCATGGGGAATTCCTTGTTTGTATCTTAGTACATGACATCTCTGTTTTGCGTGAACCTACATAGGAAATGTTCCCAGCTCTGATGTTGTTTATTTCCACATTGTTGGAGCTTTATAGTGATGCTTTTATGAAAATATATTTAAGAACTTCCTTTATAACGCTTCTATAACTGATTCTGAATGCTGATAAAGATTCTGTCAGTTGCATCTAGCATCTGATTTTCAAGTCAAATGTTGATGCCAAAACACTGATCCTGAAATGTATCAATATTCATTTATGAGGAACCATGCATTTAGATTACAGTTTTATAATGGAAAGGCAGTGCCACACTATATTTACAGACTTGGATAGATACGCATTTACTCTCTGCTTATGAGATGGCTATCAACATAATAGAAAGACTGATCAATATTAATCCATGTGCTCGGGCCTTGATGGTGTGTTTAAAAACTGAGCTGCTTTTATATGTCTTATAAAATATTTTTTGCCATTTTCCCTTTTTCCCCTCTTTCTCATTTTGGTGTCTTGTTTTTTTATTTCTGTATATTAAAGTAAATGCTTATTTAAACAGCACACTTTCATCCAATTTTTCCCCAGAACAACTAACTGGGAGATAGTTTGGGCTCAGAGAATAATTAGTCTAAAGTCATCTACTGAGCTTTTGTGGCTGAAGACAGACTTAGATCTAAGCCTCCCTGGTCCTAGTAGGATACCTTAATTACTACACTATGTTATGACTCTCCAAATTTATTGAATTAGAGTTGAATAATCATTTGGCAATTTCTCTTAACATTATATTTATGGATTGCTATTCATATTGGACAAGGATAAGCTTCAATTTATATTGTGGAGCCCTTACCCCCAATGCATTGGACCTTTTTGAAGGCCCATAGCATGGTTGTGGGATTGCAGGGGATGTTGGTCTTATGGCTGGACAAACCATAAAAATAATAAATTTTCACAGTGAGGGAGGTAAGACATGGGGTCCTGTAAGGATCTATTTTTGGCCCTGTGCTATTCAACTTCCTTATAAATGAGTTAGACATATTCAGGCTCTCCACTTCTACATACTAGGTGCACAGGAATAACAATGGAAGAGGATCGGCCCATTCATTTAGGGGCTTTCTAAATGCATCTAGTAGGCCGCTGTGTGAAAGAGAACACTGGCTAGAGGTGGAATGGGACAACTTGCCACAGCCAACTGGCCGTGGGACAACTCACCGCAGGGCAATTCAGCAATTCAATTTAATTATTTAAAATAATTTTTAAAAGGTTTTAATTTTTGTCATTCACATTTCATTTTGTCCCTCCTTTGGCATCCTTTCTTTAATGATTCTATTCCACCATTTCTTTGATATTAGTGTAACTCTTGTCCCGCGGTGAGTTGGCCATAGAGAGTTGTCCCACAATGAGTTGATTGCAGTGAGTTGGCCATTGAGGGTTGGTCATGGTGAGATGACTCTGGCGAATTGTCCTAGACGTGGCTAGATGAGCCTTCACCTGATTTACCAGCACTAGTTTTATGTTTATCTTTCTCCAGCGTGAAAGAATGGAGAATCCACCAATGGGTTATCTTGGACCTCCTGCCCACTTAGACCAAAACAATCAAAGCTGCCACGCCTCTCTGGTTGAGGGCATGCCCCCAGTTTCGTTTTGGTCTTCAGCCCAGACAGACGTGGCAGTTTTGGCTCCCAGCGATTTGAAAATCAGGTTTTATTTAAAACTATTTTGAGAATCAGGCTTTATTTAAATCTATTTGAGAATAAGGCTTTATTTAAAACTATTCCATTGGTGGATTCTTCATTGTTTTTTCTCCTCTGGACAGCGCTGGGATCAGCGCTGTTCTAGAAGGGAAAATAGGTTTTATTCGTTGTGAGTGCCTTTTCGTTGAATTTGTGTTCCCCCCCCACAGGTGATCGTCGCGGCTGCCATTTTGGGCGCCGCGCGGGATCCGGTCCCAATCGTTTTTTTCCTACTTCTCCTTGCTTGTTTAGCCTTCTAGGCTTCTCTGGGGGGTGTCCCCTGGGGGTGGGAGTGCATTCCCCTCCTCTCCGGACTGCTTAGAGCCTTGGAAATTTCGGCTGATCGTCGCGGCCGCCATTTTGGCCGCCGCGACTGGATCGGCTGCCTTATTACAAGCCTGTGAGGTACTGGGTCAATTTGGGAGAGCTGTGGATGTAAGGGGGCTGCTCCCTATTCTCCAGCTGTCCCAGGGTGCCCAAATTTACCTGTGAGTTGCGGCCTCCATTTTTGGACCGCGTGGAGCACAGACTGAATTAGTTTCGGTTTCACCTTCCCACCTCACCAGCTTTCAGGCCGGCCTTCTCCTGACTAAGAAGAGGCCGATCAGCCTACTTTTGTTTTCCCTTGGCCCATCTCAGTTCACTCAAACATAGACTCAAAAGGCCACAAGGGACATAGGGGTCCTCTTATTGTATATGCAAGCCAGCCTCAGCAGGTGGCAGCATTTTCTTGAGCTTGACTGATCTTAGAAGCTAAGAAGGATTGTGCCTGGCTAGTACTTGGATGAGAGATTGCCTGAGAGTTCCAGGTCTTTAAACACAATCACAGCCATTGAGCATTGCCAGTCATAGCCTGCTGCCATAGTCTGCATCTAGTGAACGGTCAATACTGAGCTTGCCGTCACTAAGTGAGACATGTGTTGATCCCGTCACTAAGCGCGAAATTGGCCTCAAAGTAGGTCTCACGCTCAGTCTCATCATCGCTGGTGACCCGCGACAGCCGTCGCTAAGTGAGTCCGCGCTTGCCGGTGGGCCGGACCATCACTGATCCACGTGGAGGCAAGTCCCACTCAGGTGGGGAACAGCCGCATCTCTTGCAGACCGAGACGCTTCAGCACCCCACTGAAAACTCTCGCTTTACAATGGCAGATAACACCGAGCCACAGGCTTCCACCTCCAGTGGGCACGGAAAGCGTAAGTCCTCTAGTCAGGAGGCAGCCGCAAAAATCAAGGCCAAGGCCAAGGCCAAGGCCGGCCCAAAGAAAGCAGCCTCCAAGGCGGCCGACAAACAGGCCAATCGTAGGCATCGTGCCCTGGAGAGACAGTTCTCACGTGCGCAATAACTGGCTGTAGGGGAGACGGTTAAGCCGCCCCCTACCACAATGGTGGCACTCCCTTGTGGCCCTCAACCTGAGCCTCAGGCCCCACGGTCACCAGAGCGGGATTTAGAAGGGGCTCCTTCAACTGGTCCTTATCAGGAACTCCTTTCCCTCTTTGAAGAGGAACAGGGACTTCAGGACCCTAAGGCTCCAGAAGCCACATTTACATGGGCCTTGCCAGTCATAGCCTGCTGCCACAGTCTGCATCTAGTGAACGGTCAATACTGAGCTTGCCGTCACTAAGTGAGACACGTGTTGATCCCGTCACTAAGCGCGACATTGGCCTCAAAGTAGGTCTCACGCTCAGTCTCATTATCGCTGGTGACCCGCGACAGCCATCGCTAAGTGTGAGTCTGCGCTTGCCGGTGGGCCGGACCATCACTGATCCACGTGGAGGCAAGTCCCACTCAGGTGGGGAACAGCCGCATCTCTTGCAGACCGAGACGCTTCAGCACCCCACTGAACACTCTCGCTTTACAATGGCAGATAACACCGAGCCACAGGCTACCACCTCCAGTGGACACAGAAAGCGTAAGTCCCCTAAATGTGCGACTGGTAGGATACACTCGGCTCAGCCTTCGGTACCTGAACAGGTGCCTGAACAGCTTCCTGGCCAAGACACGGATCCGCTGCTTTTAGAACCGGTGGTGTTACACAAACATATACCTTGCCCCCCCCATGTTTTTTAAAAAAATAATAATAATAATAATAAAAAAAAGAAAAAAAAGAAAACATCCATTAGGGGTCAATGGGAGGCCCCAGGTGCTTCCCCCCTCTACTGGGGGAATAGACCGCAGGCTGCTTGACACGGAACCAGCTCTGAATGAGGCCCTGGAGGTGCCTGAGGTTGATGAATCCTTACTACCCTTATATTCTGATTCCAGGGTACCTGGAGATATGGTGGAGGCGTTGAAGCCCGAGGAGAAAAAATCCGAGGCTTCTTTCCGCAGGACACACCAAGCTTCAGCTTGGTCTATAAGAGCTTCTACCCTGGCCTCATTCTTCGCCAGGGTCTCTCTTATGTGGCTCCGCCAATTGCAGGCTAGAATTCCCCCGGAAGAGGTAAGAGTCCACCAGGACTTGATAAAGCTCATGGCCGCATCACAGTACATGGCGGACGTGTCCTTGCAGGCGGCAAGATTTTCTGCCCGGGTCATCGCATCCAACGTCTCCGCACGCAGGCTTCTATGGCTTAGGAATTGGAAGGCTGAGACTAGATACAAATGGCGCGTAGCTTCCGCCCCGTACCGCGGTGCCCGCCTCTTTGGGGAGGTCCTGACCCCCTACTGAGTCGAAAACAAGGAGAAACGAAGGGTTCTCTACCACCTTTCCAGGAGACCTGGCCGTCGTTTCTCCCCGTACACCCGTCGGCAGCCCTTTCGGATGGGATCAGATTCGGCCTCAGCACAGGTCGCCCGGCCATTTCCCGCAGGCTCGGACCATTCTTTTATCATAACAAGTTTTATTAGTTTTTGTTTGTTTTACAGGCAAGTGCTTGTAACACATCGTGGAGATAGGGCACTCCAGGGAACACAACAAAAAATACAGTCATACATATACAATTTAAACTACTACTTTAAAAGTTCCCTCTTATGGTATACAATTCGAGCATTCCTAAAATATAAATTGTTTCTCACCTCTATTATTCCAATTTCAATTTATATTTCTCAATCAAATTATATCTCTTATTATATTTCACATACATATTATGTAAATAAACATGAATTTATATATTTTAAAACTATTTCATTAGACATAATATAATAACATTATAATAATAATAATAGGACAATAATTATTTCTATCATAAACAAGTAATATAACTATTATATCTTAATATTTCTCAACTATATTCTATTTCATATATTCTATCCAATATTTTCATAGATCAGTCCACGTCCCTAAAAGATTCCTCAATTGTTTCAGTTTAATCCCTTTAATATCTCACTAATTACCATTCAATTTTTATAAATAAAAATATCAATAATATTTCACCAGTCTCAATCTCAATCTAACTCCTTTAATTATAAATTTTCCAATTATTCTTATTGCCATTCCAAATCATACTCAAATCCATAATTTAAATCTAGTGTTGACTCATACCAAAGTGACCTTAAAGATCTCAAAAATATTAATTCAATCAATGTCCAGAAGCCCTTTTCACCCATCAAATAAAATTTTAACTCTTATTTTTAAATCTAATTCTAGCTTTCTTTTTGTGCCAGGTAGGTTTCCACAACAGGGCTTCTAAGTCCTCCCATCTTAGTAACTGGCTAAAGGCCTTTTCCCACCATTGAGTCCAATCATATTCTTTTTCTCTTTTATCCAGTGTTGTCTGTACTGTCATGTTGTCAACGTTTTTTGTGCCTCGTATTTGGAAGTCCAATCCTGTTGCTTTTAAAGTTGTAAATGTTTTAGTAGAGTTCTGCCTTTGATCATCAAAGAAATCCATCATGTAGGATGTGTCCTCTTCCTCTTCAATAAATTCAGTAGATTCAATAGATTGTAAATGTGTTCCATCCATCTCATTAAGTTGTAGGTCTGATTGTCTATCATAGTCAATCAAAGGTTGAGCTTCAATTTTTAATTCTGAGTCCTCCTTGAATCTAAGCGATCTAATATGTTCTTTAAGTTCCAGTCTTGCTTCCAAGATTTTTTCTAATATAAGTCCATAATTAATCTGTGAATAGGATTCCATCTTCTTCTTCTTTTTTTTTTAGAGAAGTTCAGCTTAAAAAATAGATTGCAGCGTTATAAAATATAAAATGCAGACAGAAATATATTTCCAAAGAAAGATAGAGGAAAAAAAACAACCAATAGTCAAGACCAGCACAGAGATAAAAACTGGCAGTCAGTTGTTATATTGTAATCCAGTCTGGGCATCAGGCCAAAATCAGGAAGTGGGAGTTCAAGGAGCAAGTTACATTGTATCAGTCTGTTTCTGGGCTTCATGCCAAGTCCCAGGATGCATTGTATCCAAAATAATCTACATAAGTCCGCCCAGAGAGCAAAAAGTTTTTTAGGCAGTACTGTTCAGGAGGGGGGGGGGAAAACAAAGAACATTCCACCCCCTCCCTAAGGATTTTCACCTAAACTGAAGATAAACAAGCCAAAAGAGAAAGTCACAATAATCCGGATGCTCGAGTTCCAACTGCTTATGTAGACAAAATAAAATAGTAAAAAAAAACAATAATTGTTTTTCCAAAGCCCGTTTTCCCCAGTAATCAAACGCTGCTTTCTCAAAATAGGGAAATAGTTCTTAAAGCTGTTAGCAGGGAAAAAGGTAAATTAACAAGAGGGAAGGAAAGGTCTCACCCGGATCTTCCACGGTGGTTCTTTTCGCTTAGATGTTGCTGTGACTTTCGGCTGGAGCAGCTGAGTGATCGGCCATGTTACTGGCCGATCTTTTCCCCGTCGGCCCAAAGGTGGTTTTCTAGGACCGCAGAGGGAGCCGCCGCTCCCTCCGCGATCAACAAGTGCCCTCCTCTACGGTGGTCGCCCCTACAGGGCGACTTTCGACCCTATCCAGGGTCTACCGGCGGGGGGAAACCGGACGGCCAAGAGAACGAGTTCTCTGCACGTCCGCGGGCGCTGCGACCGGAACCGGAAGTCTGGCTCGGACCATTCTTTTGACCGGTCCAGGTACAGGGACAGATACAGACAGCAGGCTCAGGGTAAGAGACCCTTTCGAGGCAGAGGCGGCCGCCCCTTCCGTAGATCCAGGTGACTCGGGGAGGGAAGCTCCCATAGGCGGCAGACTAACTTACTTTCTCCACCAATGGGAGACTACCACCTCGGACTCTTGGGTGCTAAGCACCATCAGGGACGGGCTGTCTCTGGAGTCCGTGGCCAGGCCACCTTGGCGCCTTGTTTCCTGTCCCCTCCTCAGGAAGCCAGTCAGGAAGACCCTCCTGGGGGAGGCCATCCGGCATCTATTGCACATACGAGCCATAGAACGGGTTCCAGTCGATCAGCTGAAACAGGGTTTTTACTCCATCCTATTCGTGGTTCCAAAAGCCTCAGGGGGATGGAGGGCGATACTAGACCTCAAGGGCCTGAGCTCTCACCTGTCGTACCGAAAGTTCAAGATGCAGACGCTTCGGTCCATCTTGGCAAGCGTACGACGGGGGGACTTTCTATTCATCCAAACCATCGGCAATATCTCCGGTTTATTATTCCAACAATCATTACCAGTACAGGGCCCTCCCCTTCGGCCTATCCCCAGCTCCCAGGGTCTTCACCAAGATCCTGGCGGTAGTTGCCGCACACCTACGACTAGTACCGGTGCGCGTCCAATGTTACCTGGACGACATTCTCATCCAGTCGTCCTCCGCTCTGGCCGCCCAAGCGGAACTGGCCCTCACCATAAGGACCCTCCAGGGTCACGGTTTCTCAGTCAACTTTCACAAGAGTCAATTGACTCCCGCAACACGCCTACTACACTTGGGCGCGATAATAGACACAGACCTTTGCCGGGTCTATCTATCTCGAGACAGACAAGACGACATTCGAGACATGGTTCTTAAGATCCACAGGGAGCGTGTAGCAACACTGGCTGTCTTCTCCCAGTTACTGGGAAAGATGATATCTTGCCTAGAGATAGTGCCTTGGGCCAGGCTACGCTCCAGACACCTTCAATGGTTCTTGCTCCCATTCCAAAGACTGGGCACAAGCTCTTCCAACCAAAGGGTACGGGTCCCCCTTCAGACCCTAAGATCCCTTCTGTGGTGGGCCTCCCCAGAGGTGGCAAAAGGGTCACTATTCAAGGAGCCCAGCAGGCTGACATTGACCACAGACGCCAGTCTGTTTGGTTGGGGGGCCCATTTCCAATCTCAGTTGGCCCAGGGTCGGTGGTCCAGAGCAGATCTGGCACACAATATCAACTGGCTGGAACTGAGAGCCATTCATCTGGCCCTTCGCCACCTCTGCAACCAGGTGGCGGGGCAGCACGTGCTAGTCCTCACGGACAACGTGGCGGCAAAGGCCCATATGAACCGTCGGCGGTACCCGATCCCGATCTCTCATGGCCGAGGCCATGTTATTGGGGTCTTGGGCAGAAAGCAATCTCCTCTCCCTGAAAGCCGAACACATCTCAGGGAAGGCAAACCGTCAGGCGGATTTTTTAAGCCGGGCATCCATTCGGAATGGAGCCTACATCCGGATCTCTTCAGGGAGATATCGGACAGATTCGGGCTGCCGGTCCTAGACTTATTCGCCTCTCCGGCGAACTCCCAACTTCAAAGGTTCTGTTCCAGGTTCCCCTCTCCGGGGGCGGAGAGGACGGACGCTATTCGCAGCCCTTGGCCAGGGGGACTACTGTATGCCTTCCCACCTCTCCCTCTGATCCCAGCAGTTATCAGGAAGGTATTGCAGGAACAGGCAGAGGTCATATTCATTGCCCTGCACTGGCCAAGACGACCATGGTTTGCCGACCTCGTGAGCCTCTCCATGGTCCCTCCATAGAGGATTCCTCCAAATCGGATTCGCCTAGTGCAGGGGGCCATACAACAACCGGAGCCTCAGTGGCTGCAGTTAGCCGCTTGGCACTTGAACGCAGGGCCTTGACCCAAGAATCTTATTCCTCGGGAGTGATTTCTATGATTCAGGCCTCCCGGAGACTGGCGACCAATCGCATTTATGACTCCACTTCGAGATATTTCTGCCGTTGGTGTGACAGCAATCACTTAGCTATCTCAGAGGTAACCATTCCACGGATATTAGACTATTTGTTGGAGGGTGTTGATAATGGCTTGGCGCCCAACACTATTCGCCGACTGATCTCGGCTCCAGCCACGGTGTTTACCTGTGACACCTTAGAGCCACTGGCCCATCACCCCAAGGTACGATCCTTTCTAAAAGGGGTCACCAACAGTAGACCGCCGGTAGTACATAGATATCCCTCTTGGAATTTGCCCCGGGTCTTTCAGGCCCTTACTCAGGCGCCTTTTGACCCCCTTAGGTCCTGCACTTTTAGGTCCTTGTCTCTTAAGGTTGCTTTCTTGGTTGCAGTTACCTCGGCTAGGCGCATCTCGGAGCTTGCAGCTCTTTCTGTCAGAAAAAACCTGTGTGTCTTTCACACGGACAGAGTGGTCCTACGCCTGGCCCCCTCATGCGTTCCTAAGGTGAACACCATTTTCCACAGGGCACAGGAGATCGTGTTACCGAACTTTTGTCCTAATCCGTCTCATACTTTGGAAAGGCAATGGCGCACTCTCGATGTTCGCAGGGCGTTGCGCTGTTGCGTCAAGCGGACGGAGTCCTTTCGTAGATCTGAGGCCTTTTTTTGTTTCCTTCCACCCGGCCTCCAAGGGTAAGAAGGTATCTTCCTCTACCGTTGGCAGGTGGATTAGGGCCTGTATTTCCGAAGCGTATCAGACATCTTCTTTACCAGTTCCAGGTCACTTGACGGCCCATTCTACTTGCAGTGCTGCTACCTCAGCAGCATGGGCCACACAGGCCAGCATTGAGGACATTTGCAGGGCGGCGACATGGTCCTCGCCTTCCCCTTTTGTGTGCCATTATCGCCTTGATAAGTTTGCCTCGGCGGAGGCATCCTTTGGCCGCAGGGTACTGCAACAGGTGGTGCTGGTGGCAGGGACACTGGCCCAGTCTGCTCCCCTCCCATTGGGACAGTAGGGCTTTGGTAAGTCCCATTGGTGGATTCTCCATTCTTTCACGCTGGAGAAGGGGCGTTGTCTTACCTGAACGCCTTTTCTCAGCGTGATGAATGGAGAATCCACACCCATCCCTTGGACGCAGTCAGGTCCAGTGTTTAGGGTCTGGGAGCCAACACGACGTACAGTCATTGGCTTCGCCCTTTCGAAACTGGGGGCGTGCCCTCAACCAGAGAGGCGTGGCAGCTTTGATTGTTTTGGTCTAAGTGGGCAGGAGGTCCAAGATAACCCATTGGTGGATTCTCCATTCATCACGCTGAGAAAAGGCGTTCAGGTAAGACAACGCCCCTTTTATGCTTGTTCCATCCTACCTTTAGATCATATAAAACACAATTTGCATATCCACAAAATACTGATGTCTTCCATCACCTTAAGGTATTTTCACATTTTGGCTCTTTGTTGGATCTAATTTTAATCAATTTTCTTATTTCCTGCAGTTAGAAAATGCTATGTGAAAGAAACCTGCCTTTAGTAAGCTGTTTTTTGTGTAATTCCAACCCACCTTTAAAGCAAACCAAATCATCTTCATATATGGGTGGGACTCCTGTTGCGTGAATGATGTTAGAAAAATTATATGTGGGTGTTCTAACAATGGAGCTTTATGATATGCTTGTCTGTGCCATCTAATCTTTACATCACAAAGATTCTTGCAGCATTTCTCTTTGAACACAGGAGTCATAATTTATTTGTTCTTCATATTTATACTTTCTCCCATTGAAACTGCATACTGTAGATCTTTCAGAAAGCAACAAAAGGGTAGTTCTTAGATTTCTCTCCCAGGAAATCATAATCAGCTTCATATGCAAGGTCCCCCCAATCTATGTCATCATTGTCTAAATTTCAGGATAAACCCCTAGCAATTAAGTGAAGGCCTTTTATATTTCTAGCTAGGTCCTCTAAAAGAGATGGAATGACCACACTATAGATTGTATTACAAAAGGCTTTAGCTGTTGCTGATACACCATTTCCTATTCTAGTACAAAAGAACTTCAACAACAAAGTTCACCCAAACTTACTCATGGGGTTCTAGTGTCTATCATCTTTCTCAGAATATGACTTCTGCTTTGATTTGACTTGCTTATGCCAGTTAGATTCTGGTCAAATTAACCTGCCTAGACTTGATTGAACTTTTGTGCCTTTATCTGGTCTAGTCAAGATCCCACTGATTTCCCCAATATGTATTAATTAAAGGTAGAACAGAACAGCTCCTGTTCATGCATATTCTGGTTTCCCCCTCCCCTTGTACATGAATCTTCCCCATTGTGTGTATACTGCATCCAACCCCAAGTCTCCCAAATCACTCTTTGAATTCCATAGATAAGTAGTAATTGCATCTGATCTCCTGGTCTTAATCCAACACTTAAATGAATTCCATATCTGAGTTCCTATAGAGTCAGTATTTTGACATTTTTATTACTTCAAGGCCTGTCATAAATGTTTTATAGATTTACTGAGCTCAGAGATGGTTATTGGACTCCTTTGCCCTTGTTTGTTTTGCAATGGTATTTATGAAAGCTTAAATGCAGATGTGGGAAGTGGCAAATAATGCAGCTGCTATATTGTTGTTCCCCAAACTTCTGCTTCCACCCACAGCATTATTGCCAAAGTTCTGTCTTTAGTCATGGTCAAGCAAGGCCTGTTTTTTCAGATGCTGTAGAAAAAGAAACACCCTTGCATCTGAAAAGTATGTTTGCCTCTTTTTTTGCTATGAGTTCACATATAAGAATGCAACACAAGTTCAGATGAAGGATGGTTTAGTGTTGAGTAAATACCATAAGAGTCTTGGCTTTGTGCCTTCCTTTCTTATCCCTCCTGCACCACCTGTTCTTCTCTCTTTGTGTTGCATTTCCTTTCTTTTCTACTTCCTGGCATTCTGGCAAACAGTGGCTTATACTTAACCTACAAACTTATGAAGGATCATAGAGGTTCCCTCAGAGACCGCATATGTGAGTGTTAGATGCTGAAAAAAGTAATTATTGCATTCATGGCTGTGGAGGTTTCCTTAGAGCATTGGCTGTAACAACTGTAACTGCATTCCTGAAATCATGAATTTCAAATGTAAATCTAAACAAATAGATGCTGTACTTTCCTGCGATGACTGAGAATGATTGGCCAATCTTGTAGTGACCATTTGTTAACAGCTTTCAAGTAAAGCAGACGTAATCTCTTTTGTCCATCCTCTTGCCTACATCTATTTACATTTGTTCTTTTTCTCTAGTGTTTGGCTGTACAATTTCTTCCTTCATCTAGGCCTACCATCTGTAGCTGATCAGGCTCATCATCTCCAGATGTAAGGCTGCTTCTTTTGACTGCCATCTGGGATCATGTTGCTAGTATGTGTGGCCACTTTGTGCTGCAGAAAACTCACATTTAGCAACACTGAGTGGAACTGAAAAACTCTGTGTTGGGAGGAGTTGATGGGAGAAAAATTGTTCACACCCACACACCCCTTCCCTTTATTTTCCTTCAGCTATGCTGTTGTCTCGGGCAGTCAGCTATGCAGTCCTGATGTCATTGCAGTGTGCTGCAGTTGAACGTGTAATGCATCAAATCTCTGCAGAATGCACTGATTGGCTGCAGTGCATAGTGTCGTATGTATCAGTATGCTGTGGTCTTTTGCACACACAGATTCCCAGAGGGATTCTTCTCTGCAATAAAGTATAATTTCAAGAAGTGGGGTGTGTGCTGGCTTTGTAATGACCCACGAAAGAAAAGATCCAGCTTTAGCTATTGATTATATTTCTATGGTAGACTTGTCTTACCATAGAAGTCAAACTGTTATGATTGGCACTGTCTTCCTGTTATGGTTGTGATGAAGGCAGCTGGATTTGAGGAAATCCTGTGATTCACATCTCTCCTTTGTTTCAGCTTTGTGGCTGCTATGGGAATGTAGAATAGCTGTAAGGTTTTGGTGCCTGTTATTAGCATTCCCTACAGTTTTCAAAAGTTGAATCGAAAGCAAGCAGTGGGTCTGTAGCAAAGGAAACAAGCAGACTCAAACAAACGGAACAAATGTTCTGTTGCCAAGGTGGCCTCTGTTTTCTCTTTGTCAACTGCTGATTACTTTAAACAACCCACTTAACTATTTGCTAGAATTGCTTTCCAAGATGCACCCTGATTAATCCCTGAGTATTCAGGGATTCAGGAATAGTCAATGCCAGAATCTGTTGGTATATGGACTGGATATAGATTGCAGTGATGTCAGTCTCCTTTCCTGCACAATAGGCTAGAACAGAGGTCTTCAAACTTGGTTCTTTTATGACTTGTGGATTTCAACTCCCAGAATTCCTCAGCCAGCGTGCCTGGCTGAGGAATTCTGGGAGTTGAAGTCCAAAAGTCATAAAAGGGCCAAATTTGAAGACCCCTGGACTAGGAGATGGAATGAGAATGAATAAGAACAGAGAAATCAGTTGAAGATTACACAGGATATGCCCTGTGAAAACAGACTGAAAGAATGTGGGATATTTAGTCTGGAGAAAATAAGACTAAGAGAAAATAAGACATAATATCAATGTCCATAACCTAAAGAATACATAGAGAAGATAGTCATGTATCTCAAAAAGATGGGTTGTCAGCATGGCTTGTCCTTTGTCAGAAATAGCTTCTTCCCTGATATCAGAATGGTTCCTTCTGTCTTCAAAAACATAGTCTTTGAAAAGATGGAAGTTCCATCAGAGTTCAGGAGCCAGAATAATATGACAGCTTCCTCTAGTGAGGAGTGATGCTTTAAGATTTGGTCCATTGATTGTGATTATTCCCTTTTCCCCCCATACTGTTTTATGGTTATTTTTGATAGTGCCACACTTGATTGTTTTACATCTGAATTTACAATGATTGGAATCATATGCTACTTATGGCTGGTTGCAGTTGGAGTGGCTAAATGAACCTTGTAAATAAATATATAAATAATTTCATTGTCACATCCGGCCTGCGGGCTGGCAGTTTGACACCCCTGCTATAGTTGAAACAGAAGGAGGAAAAAAGTCATAGTCCTCACTGTAAGGAAGATTCAGTCTGAAAGATCAAGATCCTTCATCCTTGCAAAGACTTATGAAGAATCTTTGAGTTGACTGATTTGGGCATATATAACATTTGTCAACACACAAAATAAGTAAATGGCCAATCTTTCCAGGACAAATAGCTAACTTTTACAGATGGAGGAGAAAATAATAAGACTGACTGAATGGGACTAAAAGTTCTCAGCATATTTACTTGGGAGTAAGAACCATGAAATTTAGTGAGATTTACTATAGGTTAAGGATGGAGAGGTTTTTTTCTGCCTGGCCAACACAAAAGTCTTTTATCAGGATTTTATTTTCTTGTGGCAAGGGAAAGGACAAAACTCAGTTCAACATTGTAATTATCCCTTCCCATATTTTCATCCAGTTTATGCAAACTTAGTTGGAATAAAAAGATCCATCTTAGCATACTTGCTTGAAATAAATATGATTGATCTCAGTAAGACTTACTACAGAGAAAACATTCATGGTTTTATGCTTACTAAGCCTAAACTCCCTTATACTGACTTTCCCTCATTCTCTGTGTGTGTGTGTGTGTTTGTGTGTGTGTGAGTGAGTGAAAGAGAGAGAGAGAACAGTTGTGTATGCATGCAGAAGGAGTCTATTTTACAAATGATATAATTTATCTTAGAAGTAATTGTCACTAATTGAATTAATCCCTTACCTTGCCCTTTGTTTGGAATGAAGTGACCAGTTATACTGTACACATTCAAGCAGGGCATATCCTAGACCTAGACTGTGCAAAGTATTTGAAAGAGATGCTTTGGAAACTTGGTTAGCATGAACAGAACACCTCTCTAAATCATTACAACATCTGTATATTTGCAAGACTCATGCAGCTGCTTTGAAAGCTGCTCTTGGCAGTTTTTTAAAATATATTTATAAGACCACTTTGCTTCACTATGGTGTAAGTGGAAATGTCTATTTCTATATTTCTAAGGTCTGTAATACTCTGTATGAATGCATAGACTGTTCCACTCATACCACAGTGAAACAAAGTGGTCGTATAAAAATTTATTTTAAAAAAATACAGCTGCCAAGAGCAGCTTTGCTTCACTGTGGTGTGAGTGGAAATGTCTGTGCATTCATACACATGCCCAGTCCCACCGTGGATAGCTTTCAAAGGAGCTGCATAGGTTTTGCAAAAGATGCAGCTGTTTTAGTCACTCAAAGAGAGTCATTCCATAAGTGCTAATGCTTATTGAGAAGCTCTTCTTTCAGATGTACTGCACAGCCTGAATACATGCATACATTTGTTGGGGGGGGGGGGGAAATCCCCAAGATTGGTTTCAGTGAGTTAGCAATCCAAGTTGAGACTAAAGGAAGCTAGGTGTCTTTCTGTAACTACTTTGTTTTCCTTTTCTGAAGGGGTGAGGGAGCTTTGGCTTAAATTGAGTATTGTTTTCCTTCCAGAAAACTGGATTACCTCAATAATCTGGATTACCTAGGGCAGGGGTCCTCAACCGTGGCAACTTTAACACTTGTGGACTTCAACTCCCAGAATTCCTCAGCCAAGTCTTAAAGTTGCCAAGGTTGAGGACCCCTGACCTAGGGCAAGTATTGAGAAATCGCTAATAATAACACAACTCAGTTGAGAGTTGAATTGCTGGGTTCCTGTCACTTATTAGCCATTATAGCAGCAATGACCAATCTTTTTGTCGCCAATGTGAAATACAGTACAGACTATATAGTAAAGATTATGTGCTCAATATCCCTAAGATTTGGCTGTTGTTCTTTGGCTCCTGCCCTCAAAAGAAAGAATTGCTCTGAGATTTTTTTTTAAAGGGATGAATAAGTGGCTTAAGTCTTAGAAATTAAAGCACCAATTTTGCCTCATTAAAAATCCAACAAAAAGTAAAAGTTAGCCAAAAAGGTCTGTGGATGCTTGCAAACTGCAAACTAGTTTTCAAACAGATGCCACAGAGATGTGCCAAAGGTAGAACAATGGCAAAATTTAATGGATTTCCAATCCCTCATATGATCCAAATGATTTTTGAGAGGAAATTCTTTTCAATTTGCTGAAATTTGAACAGCAAAGGATGACCAAATCTGGATTACTTTATTAGAGTATAGCAAGTTCTTGATCTCCTTCAAATAAAAAGCAATGGGTCTCTTAAAATACAGTAGGAACTCTGAGAAATAATTAAATGAAACATGTTTTCTCTGCAATTCGAGGCTCTATGTGTGTCAGAATTGCTAATTGTACAATTATGTGATATATCTGTCTCATAGAATACGTGGTTTGCTGCTGAAAATTAGGGTTCAGTTGGGAGAGCCTAGGTTTCAGCTGCCAACATTTTAGAGTGTGTGAAATTAAGAAAATTGTCATGATTTGATTTGATGGCACACACTTATCAGATATTTTCCAAAGCGCCTGAAGACAGGACAAGAAGCAACGGATGGAAACTAATCAAGGAGAGAATAGATGGGGAACTCATCAAATTTGCGGATGACACCAAGCTGGCAGGAATAGAATAGAAGACAGGCTTAAGATACAGGAGGACCTGGACAGACATGAACACTGGGCGCTATCTAACAAAATGAAATTCAATGGTGAAAAAAGTAAGGTTCTACATTTAGGCAAGAAAAACCAAATGTACAGGTATAGTATAGGGGGTACCTTGCTCAATAGTAGTAACTGTGAGAGGGATCTCGGAGTCTTAGTGGACAATCACTTAAATATGAGCCAGCAGTGTGCTGCAGCTGCCAAAAAAGCCAACACAGTGCTGGGCTGCATTAACAGAGGGATAGAATCAAGATCACGTGAAGTATTAATACCACTTTACAATGCCTTGGTAAGGCCACTCTTGGAATACTGCATCCAGTTTTGGTCACCACGATGTAAAAAAGATGCTGAGACTCTAGAAAGAGTACAGAGAAGAGCAACAAAGATGATTAGGGGACTGGAGGCTAAAACATATAAGGAACGGTTGCTGGAATTGGGTATGTCTAGTTTAACAAAGAGAAGGACGAGGGGGGGACATGATAGCAGTGTTCCAATATCTCAGGGGCTGCCACAAAGAAGAGGGAGTCAAGCTATTCTCCAAAGCACCTGAAGGCAGGACAAGAAGCAACGGATGGAAACTAATCAAGGAGAGAAGCAACCTAGAACTAAGGAGAAACTTCCTGACAGTTAGAACAATTAACCAATGGAACAACCTGCCTCCAGAAGTGGTGAATGCTCCAACACTGGAGGTTTTTAAGAAGAGACTGGACAGCCATTTGTCCGAAATGGTATAGGGTTTCCTGCCTGAGCGGGGGGTTGGACTAGATGACCTCCAAGATCCCTTCCAACTTTATTATTATTATTGTTGTTGTTGCTGTTATTGTTATGCCTCCCCCTATCCTATGGAAATTCATATCTTAAGTACGGGAGAAATCATTCCTGCCATGAAACTATTAAGGATATTATTTTAATATATCTTTTAATTATCTGTGGGAAATTTTGTTGTTTTGTGGAAGGATAGTCTGAGTTAGATAACCCCAAATGGCTGTTTTCTTTCTCAAGAGATAAGACAGCAGTGTTTTGCCTAGAACAAGCTCTTCCTTTCCGTGGAATATCTGAGAACAGAACTTCCTCAGTATGCATGTGACTGCTATTACCCTTTTTTTCCAACTGTGCTTCTGGCAGTTCAAAAATTGTTCTGGTGTCTTGATTGTGCTTTGAGACTGTGCTTGTACTCTGCCCTTTCCATCAGCAGAAATGGGGGAACTCGTCTGAAGAATGCATTATTTTATTTTTTTTACTGTCTGCTTGAGATTGGTGTAGAATACTAAATGTTTTACATCTTTTTTTCTTCTAGAATGGCCACTTCTTTAAGATTGATGCTCCAGGAAAATCACTTTTCATTCTCTGATTTTTATTCTTTTGCTTTCTCTTGGAAAATTAATTCATCTTGAGTCATTCGTTTGCCCGTCTTCCCCTTGAGTAGCTGAACCACATCTTTTTCTGTCTTACTTTTGATGGTAAATGATAAATGGCTGTAAGATTTTTGTTTTTCCTAAACACAATTCATGGGGATGATCCTGCTGGGTATGGAAATGGTCTCAAGACCACATCAATATGCTTTAGAATTATTCATTTAAATAATAAAAAGAGGAGGATAGGAGGAAATTGAAATCCCATATGCTTTACTACAAAATCAGTACTCTACTTTCTGTTCTACTAATCAAGAAGTTTTATGACAGACCTGCAGCAAATTTTAATATATTTATTTGATATCTGATTTGATTTATATCTTACTTTTATTTTCTGCAATTTAAGATGGCATGTATAATGCTTCCTCCTCTTATTTTCCCCACAATGACTGTCTTGTCAGATGGCCTAAAGACATCCAACAGAAAATCAGCAAAAAGGGTTGCAAATCATCCTCCCATTACCATAGGATGCTGCAACTGGTCATAAATGTGAGCCAGTTGCCAAGTGCCCAAATTGCAATCATGTGACCACAGGTTGTAAGTCAGTTTTTCCAAGGCCACCAAAACTTTAAATTATCATTCAAAGAATGGCCATAAGTCAGTGACTATCTGTATCTGACCAAGCCACTTCAAAATATTCCTTTCATAGAGTCTCTCACTTTTTTTATCAACCCATGTTAATTCAGTACCCATTGATTCTTTGCCTTTTGTTTTTTTATAACATGCACTTAAGGACCTTATTTCCACAAATTCACTAACTTCTGATTTTCTTGGTATACCTAGTTTACCATCTTTTATTTTTTACACAACATGCACCTAAGGACCTTATTTCCACGAGTTCACTTAACTTCTGTTTTTCTTGATATACCTAGTTACCACATCCATATGAGGAAGTAGCAAAAGCACACACTTTTACATAGACATTTTAATTTCACCTCACTTCATATTCATTCATATTCATATTTATTTAACAGACCACATAATTTCTACTATCTTTCTAACATTTGCATGTCTTAAAATTTAGCCTTCTCTTTTGCTGACTTTTAGTAAGTAGTCAGCCAAGGCATGTAAAGTCGTTTACTTGCTACTGGGTATTTTTTTGTCATTTATGTATAAATTGTAATTCCATTTCCCCTCTTAAACAAAGGCATCTTAGTCTTTGATGTATTAATTTTCAGTGTCAGACTTCTTACACTGCATTATCTAATGTTCACTGGAAATCACCTCCGTTCTTAGTCAATAATATGCTGAACATCAGGAACGGTTGCTGGAATTGGGTATGTCTAGTTTAATGAAGAGAAGGACGAGGGGGGACATGATAGCAGTGTTCCAATATCTCAGGGGCTGCCACAAAGAAGAGGGAGTCAAGCTATTTTCCAAGGCGCCTGAAGGCAGGACAAGAAGCAACGGATGGAAACTAATCAAGGAGAGAAGCAACCTAGAACTAAGGAGAAACTTCCTGACAGAAAAATTAACCATTGGAACAACCTGCCTCCAGAAGCGGTGAATGCTCCAACACTGGAAGTTTTTAAGAAGAGACTGGACAGCCATTTGTCTGAAATGGTATAGGGTTTCCTGCCTGAGCAGGGGGTTGGACTAGATGACCTCCAAGGTCCCTTCCAACTTTATTATTATTATTATTATCATCATCTGCATACAAAACTACATATGCACTTAAGTCCCCAAACAACACACTTCTGATGGCATCACAATCATTCCTCTCCATTTATCCATAAATAAATAACCAAGTATGCATAAACTGAGAATTCACTAAATGTTTGGTTTTATACATGCTTTACTTCCCCTGCTATGTCACTTTTATTGAATTCTGCAACCACATTTCAACTCCATATTTGCATCAAACATTCCACAATTCAAGACTGTTCACTTTATCATATACTGTCTCTAAATCAACTAAAGTTCCTTTCTAACATCCATATGTGTCTCAAAGGCTACTGAACCGATAAACCAAAGATAATGGAACCTCCACCTCCTTCATGGTTTTCCTTGATTAAGGCTTTTTTGTAATGTGTTTTAGTAAGATAAAAAGGTGTTGTCTAGGTCACGGGTCGGCAACCCGCGGCTCCGGAGCCGCATGCGGCTCTTTGAGGGATCACCTGCGGCTCCGGAGCCTCCGCCGCGTGCGGGTGCTCGTGCGGGTGCGCGTGCGCATGCGCGTGCGGGTGCGCGTGCACATGCGCGGGTGCGCACGCACGAACGGGTGCGCATGCGCATGCGCGAACGGGCATGCGTGGGTGCGCGCACATGCGCGCGGGCGGGTGCGGCTACCAGGGGTTTTTTTTTTTAGGGAAACGGGTCCGTGCGGCTCGTTGGATGTTTCGGCTGGCCGACCCATGGTCTAGGTTATTAGCCTTATTTGTAGTTATGCTACAAATGTAGCAGCATTTCATGTTAACACTAACAGCAGTATCAATCTGTGTTAGCACATTTGCCAAGAAATGCAAGCAAAGGCCAATTTAACCACAAGCATGCCTGCACTATGCCATAAAAACTTGGATCTAGAGACCATGTTACAACCCCCCTTACTATTGACTCTTCCTTCGAAAGAGCTACATGCAGGATACAAGCTACATGCAGGAAAAGAAACACTCTCAAGATGCATTTAATTACAAGTAACCATTTAAAAGTGAATAAATTAATCATCACCACCACCAATAAACAAACAAACAAATTGGGTGCCCCATAGGGATAAAATTATTAAAACACAACAAAGGTCAATAAATACAGAGTGGCCAATCTTTTGTTCTCCTTCCTGAAATAGTCATCAATTGGCCTAAACTGGGAGTTCTCCCTTGCTATGAGATAAAGTTGGCTAACTGGACACTGTGGTAATTCCCTAGTTGCAGTATACTTATTCCAGGGAGATTCATTCAGGAATCTACTTTATTACTGCTTATATGCCAGGCAAAGATTCTCCTCTGTAGCCCCAAGCTGTGTAAGGTTATGTAATAGTTTCATAGGTGAATCACTCACTCTTTCAAAAGAAATGTTTTCTTAGATTATACTAAAAAAATGAAAACTTCTCAAACCAATATCTAAAGCTTTCAACTAAAAGCAGGAACATAAAGCATTTTCAATCTGACCAGTGTAGCCCATACTAACAGCAAAGGAATGTTTCATTAAAAATCAAAGATAAAACCTACCTGAAGGATAATACTAGAAATTACCGAGTAAAATACCTGTTTTGAAGTAAATAACAGGAAACATAATATACTCAGAGCCGCCTAAATTAACATTTTCTTCTTTAGATTATTGGCTTTTAACGCATTCAGCCTGAGTGTTGCTTCTCTGTGCATTTTCATGATTGTTGAGAATTACCTCTCTCTTCCTGATTTGGACTGATCTTCCAGGACTACCATAAACACAGCTCACTAGGATTCTAATTTAGTTTCTATCCCAGGCATTATTCTTCTTATAAGTATTGCTTTTTAGTCTTCTGCGTATGTCTTTTTCTCTTGCCCTCCCTTTAATTAGCCGTCTTATTGCATGGAACAGTTTGCAGATATATATGGAAAATAGCCTACACTTTCCCAGGAGCAGGCCTTGCTGGAAAGGGGAACTAACAGCAAGCTAGCTGGCTTTCTCCAGAAGAGAATCCTTATTTTTTCCCCCTCTTTTGCACCAGCTCTTTATAATTCCGTTTACCCCCTGTACAAAGTTCAAATGGCAAATCTTTTTCTAAGCTGATTTGGCCTTGGAGAAAGAGATATTGCAAATTAGAGTTAAAGAAGCTCCTGTTTCAGTTTACATAATATCTGAAATTTGGTTTTGTTAACCAAAGCAGTCTTCACTATGTTGGAATCTGGAGAGCAAAGTTCTGGGATTTCAGAATGATAAATCTGGGAGTTTAAGTTAAGGGTTGTTGTTGTTTTTTTAAATGCTCTGCATTTTGTTTATTATATCCTGGGGAAATTTCAGGTAGGTATTAGGAATTCTATTTATATCATACACAGCAGTGATTATTCTCCTGTATGTGTGATGATCACCTTTAAGTCCATAAATAATGCAGCAAATCCCATCAGAGAATTTGGTTCTTTACAGCAAGTCATAAAAGCTTGCAAGTTTTTAATTAAAAGGCCTTAGTGCTAGTATTTATTTGTTTGTTTGTTTGTTTATTTATTAAACTTATAGGCTGCCCATCTCACCTAGAGGTGACTCTAGGCAGCTTACAATCATAAAACACCCATATAAAACATTAAAGTAACATTAAAGCTGGTTTAGAATTGACAAAGATAGAAAAAAGTGAGCGAGATCACATGGGGAAGAGGTGGGGTCTATCTTAGTTTAGTTGTCAACGTTCCCAATATATTGGCTGATTTTTAAAAGATGGCCTGCTTGTTTTTATAAAATTATAGGCAAGGGGAATGAGAGGACATACACAATACAGTTCCCTTCTAATGCTTTACGTGTGGACAATACAGTGTACATACAGTGGACAATCACTTAAATATGAGCCAGCAGTGTGCTGCAGCTGCCAAAAAAGCCAACACAGTGCTAGGCTGCATTAACAGAGGGATAGAATCAAGATCACATGAAGTGTTAATACCACTTTACAATGCCTTGGTAAGGCCACACTTGGAATATTGCATCCAGTTTTGATCACCACGATGTAAAAAAGACGTTGAGACTCTAGAAAAAGTACAGAGAAGAGCAACAAAGGTGATCAGGGGACTGGAGGCTAAAGCATATAAGGAACGGCTGCTGGAATTGGGTATGTCTAGTTTAATGAAGAGAAGGACAAGGGGGGACATGATAGCAGTGTTCCAATATCTCAGGGTTGCCACAAAGCAGAGGGAATCAAGCTTTTCTAAAAAGCACCTGAAGGCAGGACAAGAAGGAACGGATGGAAACTAATCAAAGAGAGAAGCAACCTAGAACTAAGGAGAAAGTTTCTGACAGCGAGAACAATTAATCAGTGGAAGAACTTGTCTCCAGAAGTTGTGAATGCTCCAACACTGGAAGTTGTTAAGAAGAGATTGGACAACCATTTGTCTGAAATGGTACAGGGTTTCCTGCCTGAGCAGGGGATTGGACTAGAAGACTTCCAAGGTCCCTTCCAATTCTGTTATTCTATTCCATTCTATTCTATGTCAGGATTGCATGAATAGCCAATCATAGTATCAGGTTTCCAATTCATACATCTGAAATATATGTAGCAGTGCAGTTCTCTTACTTGAATATACAGGTTTTCTTTTTTCTTGAATTATTATTATAGTGCCTTTCTATAAAGAAATTTTAAGTGTGAGGCCACCTTAAGACTATTTCCAGGAATGTTAATTCCCAGATCACTTTATGTTATTTTTTTTCCTCTAAAATCTCCAGCAGACATAAAATCTGTAGAGCGAAGGGAAGCATGGGACTAAATGAACAGTTTTGCACATCTATATAATTTTGGAGCTAGACATGGAATGGCAGCTGCAGAAGCATACATTGCATAGAATATAGGGCAGGGGTAGGCAACCTTGGCTGTTTTATGACTCATGGACTTCAACTCCCAGAATTCCTGAGCCAGCTATGCTGGCTCAGGAATTCTGGGAGTTGAAGTCCATGAGTCATAAAAGAGCCAAGGTTGTCTACCCCTGATATAGGGGTTTGAGTTCTTTATTTATTCATGAGGGTTTAGTAGCAATGCAGGAAAAGCAGCAGGTTATTGTCTCTCCCAGTGGGATTTTGACTGGTGAACTCATTAACAATAAAATAATGCTTCCAAGGGTAATTGGACATTGATTATTCCAAGGAAGGAAAACATTTCAAGTTTATCAAAGCTATTGCCAAGGAAACCTTTGATCGTGCAAGCCTTTCAGAGAAAGTGCTGTGGAACCGCATTTTCCCAAGCAGCGTTTTTTCTCCTGTAAACAAACAACTCGGAAGGAATACAAAGGCTGTGTGTCGTTTTGTTTTCAGTCCAAAATGGTTTTGCCATCGACAAGTGTGTGGTTATTTTTACCATCTTTATCCAAAATACAGAGATAATTACATAAATGGCTTATCTGGGCACATGCACACGAGAACTCTTAAAAAAAAAAAAAGAGGCTCTTTTATGTATGATGAATATTAGAAATTGAAGATGAATTCAGCTTTAGATACAGATGTTATGTGGTGCCTTTTGACACCTCTGGTTTTTTAATTGTTCTCAGAAGCCCTTTTTCACTCAGATAACTTCCCATCCCCTTCCCCAAAAGCTTTTAATGCCATTGATCAGTTTATACTATCCTATAGAAGGCTTTAAAGTGATGAAACTTCTTCCGGTCCAGCTGCCTCCTAAAATACTTGCAGTTATGGTTGCCTCACAGCTATTAGCAAGAGGGAAAGACACAGTCATTTTTTTTAGCCCTAGGAAATTCAGGATAGGCATCACTTCACTTGCAGCCAAAAATAACTGGTGTGTTTGTAGGTTGGCAATAGCAATTCCATATGTTTGTCATTTTTCCTACTACTTTGCAGTGGTGTATATTCTTTTCAGTTTTGTGTTTAAGTTATTGCTGCTGTTCAAACAGACTATGGAACAAAATGTCTTGGAAATCCTTACTTAGTCTCAAATAGCATTGCCTTAAGAGGAATTCGTTAAGAATGGTTCACACAGCACATAAAGGGAATTATGCTGGTTATTCACGTGGATTCAAATAACAAGTCAATGCACTTGGAGGTAATATATAATTTCTATTTGAAAACCACTGGAGGATTATTTTAATTGCATGTAGTTCCTGGCATTGCAGTATAATAATTTGGTGTAAGACTAGATGAAACAGCAGCCAAAAAAGCTAATACAATCCTGGGTTGTATAAACAGAGGCATAGAATCAAGATCACGCAAAGTATTAGTACCGCTTTATAAAACCCTAGTAAGACCACACCTGGAATACTGCAACCAATTTTGGTCACCATACTACAAAAAAGATGTTGAGACCTTGGAAAAAGTTCAGAGAAGGGCAACTAAAATGATCAAAGGCCTGAAGACTAAAACATATGAAGAACGGCTGCAGGACTTGGGTTTGGCTAGTCTAAAGAAAAGAAGAAATAGGAGTGAAATGATAGCAGTATTCTAGTATATGAGGGGCTGCCACAAAGAAGAGGGCGTCAAACTATTCTCCAAAGCACCAGAGGGCAAAACAAGAAACAATGGTTGGAAACTGATCAAAGAGAGAAGCAACCTGGAATTAAGGAGAAATTTCCTAACAGTGAGGACAATTACTGTGGAACAGCTTGCCTCCAGAAATCATGGGCGCTCCATCACTGGAGATTTTTAAGAAGAGACTGGACAGTCACTTGTCTGAAATGGTATAGGTTCTCCTGCTTGAGCAGGGGGCTGGACTAGAAGACCTCCAAGGTCCTTTCCAGATTCCTATTCTATTCTATTCTATTCTATTCTATTCTATTCTATTCTATTCTATTCTATTCTATTCTATTCTATTCTATTCTATTCTATTCTATTCTATTCTATTCTATTCTATTCTGCTTCTCCCATGAAAAATATTAGCTAGACAAGGCCAAGACAGAATAACTATTACCATGGTGAATGAAACATATCTGCAGTATAACATACGTTAGGAACCAACAAAAATAATAGTAAAATCTCAGCAACATTTTCCAGATAGATGCTGCTGAAAGAATGTAGTTTATATTAAAATTAGTATTAGAATTTGACCTGAATATGACTAAATAATGATAATTCATTAAATTTATATAGTGCCCAACTCCCAGTGACTCTGGGAGGTTAACAGTTGTTAAAACATTTAAAAAATAGAACAATACAGAAACACAGAAAGCGCACAGGACAAAGGAACAACAATGGCAAAAAAATAAAAAGCCAGAGGGGAACAGAAAGGAAGAAATGGACACCAATCATCCTCTCCAAAGGCCTGGGGTCCTGAGCAAGGAGCCTTTTAGGGCCTTCAAAATCCCAGGGAAGGGGGACCTCATTCCAGAGGACAAGCAGTGGTACAGGGAAGGGGTTTAATTGTTGGAACCCAGAGTATGTCCACCTGTCAAATCAAACTGTCAAGCCTGTGCCATGTAGGGCTTTATAGGTGACTACCAGGACCTTGAATCACACCCAGAAGCAAAGTGGCAACCAATATAGCTTATGAAGCAGAGATGTTACATGGGTATATTGAGACATGCCCATCGCTGCCGGGCATGCAATGGTAAGCTGCTCGGAGTCTCCTTGAATGATAGGACGGGTGGCAAATAAATTTATTAATAAATACAAATTTGAAAACTTGTACGAAAGATTTCAAATATAGCTGCGAGGATATTAGATATGTCATAGCCTAGGCAAGCTTCGAATTTCAAGTTGTCAAATTATAATTATGGAATTGAAATAATTCATTCTTTTATCCCCAAGATTCCTGTTCGGTTTCCTTTTATGAATCCCCCACCCCCACCCTATCAATTCTGTAGCATTTAAAAAAAAGACAAATAATTGAAATGTAACCTGACTGCAGCACAAAAATCACTTTGCTGGAAACAACTCACGTGATTTCACTAGTTAGGGCAGCATGGAAAAGCGTAATTCCATCTGCTGTGGTGTTGCTTCATAAAAGTCTGATCATTGTTCATCCTAATGGCATAAAGCATGAAGGATGTAGAATAGAAACCCAATTACAGATAAAATAAAATCAACAACATCTGCATTTGTGTAATTAAGAGTTTACAAAGAATAAGAGCTTCCCAGCTTCCTAAATTAAATCTCTTTATTCTGCTTGGCTCTTACATCTTCATCTTCATCTTCAGAGGAAAGTAAAACAACAAACATTCCGTATGAAATTTCAAAAGAAAAGGCTAACTAAGAGGTAAGCTATGAAGATATAATGGTTACAGTTCTTTCAAATGCTCTCTAGGGTACCTTCAAATTGTCCACTACAGTGGACAAGGCAGAAAACTAAAGCAAGAAATATTGTGTACACAGTATATGGCTGGAGGAACCTATGTAGTAGAAACAGCTATATAACTTTTCACAACTAACCCATTGGGTTGTTTAAGATCTGAACAATCTTTGTTTTGATTATATTTGCCAACATACACAAACACACACACATGCATTTTGTGTATCTTGGGGGTATTTGTTTCCTAATTTTTTACAATAGGATGCAAAAATCGAAACTAAACTATTGACAATGACTACTAGATACATGTATATATTAATCAATTATATAGACCCTTTGCGTTTTATTGAGTGTAACGATTGCTGTATTTTTCTAAAGGCAATGCATGGTAGTGTAGAGATATTTTTGTTACTTGGCTGCAATTTTTTAAACATTCCAAAAGAAAGACATCAGTGCCTAGAGTACAGAAATCTACAACAATGTGCATTCTAAACATAGGGTTGAGACATGGACTTTCAGACCAACTGTCTCCAAACTTCTGCCCTCTGGATGTGTTTTGACTTCATATCCCAGGATTTCCACTCTGCAGGGCCATAGGTGAGAGAGAGAGATCCCATTTGGGGGGGGGGGAGGAATTCCTAGTAGTCCATAATTATGTCATTACAGAAATAGCTGATTCTACACTGAATTGGCCATGTCCATAATGACATCATTCATCATTTGAAAGGCTTTCTTGATTGGAAGGCATGTCCATATGGCCCTGTCTGCTCTTTTACCAGGAATTCTGCTAGCAATGACCCAACTGCTGAGCTTGCTGCAGGCTGCTGCATGATCTTCCAACTTTAAAAGGATATAAGGTGTACATCTATGTTACTCTGTCCAACCCCAAATACACACATACTGTATTTCTTTTATACATGCTATATGTATTGTATGTGTATATGTGTTTCATATGGAATAACAGATTACAGCACTAATGCATAACAATTCACAAAAACATATAAAATATATATGAAAATATAAAACATCAGAGCAGTGAATTATTTTAAAAACACACAGTATGACTGACAAATAAAATTATGAGTAAAATTAAATTATGTATGAACAGTTATTGGGGTGGCTGAACCTATGGGCAGATATCTAGATTGGCCATTAGACAGCCATGCCCTCGAGATAATGTATTTCATGCAGGGATCCAGGGAACCTTCTGAGGAGGCATTCTGTCACAATATTATGTAAAGTTTATGGGACATTCCCACAGTCACGTTTAGGATTATCAACCAGCCTCCATTTATATTTCCAAATACAGGTCTGCAAAATCACCCACTGATGGATTTAAATATGGCAAAAGAGCACATTTTGTAACCCTCAGAGCAGACAAGTGCATCCTGATTACAGTCAGCAATAGAATGTGGTGACCTGGTTAATTTGGATCCTGTCCAGATTTTCCTTGGGAGATCAAAGCTGAAGGGGCATTGTACTGAATCAGACACTAAATTAAACAATTCTGGATTAGAAGTTGCCCACTCTTGACACCATGCTATCTCAAAGTCAAAATCTTCTCTAATTGCTATCCAAGTTTCCACGGCTGTCCAAGATTTGAGTCTGAATATTTGATCAGGACAATCCCTGTGTATAGATAATAATCAGTTTACCTCACAGTTTTGCCACTCCTTTTTTAAGGCTGATTGTCTTCTTAAGATGTAAGGGCGGTATATTAGATAGTACCGATAGCCATTCAGAAGGCATAGATTTAATAGTTCCTAATATTAGCCTCATAGTGTTATTAAGTTGGGTATCCTCTGCTTTCGTATGAGCACTGTTTAACTATACAAGGCTGCACTATTCAGCTGCCGAATATACCAAATATATGTTGCCTGGGATGCCATATAAACCAGCTTCCTTTTGGTGCATCCTCGGGCAATGTGACTTTGTCATGGCTAAATAATCTACACATTACGGCTACTGAACCTCACAAGGATCTCTCAGAAAAAAGCAACAGCATGAATACTGAAAATAAAAACGTCTCTCTTCTTCTTTCTAAGAACTGAACACAGAACTATTTATTATTGAAGAAATTTGTCCTGGTTTCCCAACAATTCACTTACTGTATGGTGGCAAAAATTTAAAATGGATTTAGATATTTGATAGTAAAGGCTAGCAAAAAGCAAAAAGGTCTGTGTTCTCTTTCTATTTTTGTACACATTCTATTGGTGACTGTAATCAGGATGCACTTGTCTGCTCTGAAGGTTACAAAATGTGCTCTTTTGCCATATTTAAATCCCATCAGTCGGTGTTTTGGCAGACCTGTATTTATTGGCTCATAAATAAGTGGCTCATTCCTGAAGCTAAAAGAGAGTGTTTTATCACAGCTTTGTTGCAGTGGCTGTTTGGACCATAGTTAACACTCGGACATCAGGATTTTGCATGAATCAAACTAGGTAGGGGCTGAAGAAGGGGATTCTTGTGAAGCCTGATAAAGTGGTGAAGAGAGGAGGAGTTCAGTTTTTAAAACACAGACAAACTGGGATCAATTCCCTGTTCTAGTAGATACCCTCCAAATATATGTTTGTGTATGTATTTATTATAATAATTTTAATGTGATCTTCAGTCAGAGGTTCCAGAATGACTTCTGAATAGGCATTGACTATTCTTGAGGTTACTACTAAAAGATATAATACTCAAGGAAACAATGATGGTGAAGGAGAAGAAAAAAAAATATTGAGGTAGCGTTTTGGAACAGCTGCTATGGAACAATAACTGAAGGAGGCCCAATGTCAACCAGTCTTTTAGCAGAGCCCCAGAGTAGGCCTTCCTTTCTTCTGCTACAGCCAGATGGAAGTCATTCTTTTTTTGAAGGAATTGAGGAACCAAATCCCACAGGGAGAAAAGCAGGGCTTTTTTTGTCATAGAACGCCCAGAACGGAGTTCCGGCACCTTTTTTGGATGGAACCTTGTAGGATAGGCAAAGCGGGTTGTATGACGGCACCTTTTTTTTTTTTTCTTCCCAAAAAAAGCATGGAGAAAAGTATTGCTAGCAAGAATCGTTTTAAGAGTTAAAAGACAGCTTCAGTCCTACTCCACCCATCTATGCAACATATTACATTTTCCATCCACTTTCCTTTGGAGAGCAAATCGCCATGTAGATTTTGTAAAAGACTTGCATAAATAGGCAATGCTTGCCAGAATCTTTCCATGACACTGATGATGCTTTTAGAGAGTTCTAGTAGCCAGTTCTCAAATGTATGCCCATCGTAGAATGATCACGAGCACCAAATAATCCATGTAACCAAAATCAAATAGGTAAGTTGCAAAAGCGAAAATAGCCACTGCTATTTTAATCAAAGAAATAAGTTTGCATGATAGAATATAGTTGTTTGGCTTTTCCTGAAGTTTTTTTCTTTGTTTTAAAGTTACAGATTTCTTCTAAAATGTGGAAAACTTCACTGCTGTCTGTTTTTCCCTCGTCTTTTTCTTCTTCCTGGTTATTTTCTGTCCTCTACACAGTGTTGCACAGATGAGTAATCCTGATACTCATGTGGTTGTTAATAATTTCAGGGCAGAACATGTGGCTAAGTTTGGAAGGGCAGTATGTTTCCTTGGCTCACTACCTTTGTGCGGTTGGAAAGCACTTTATGACAGACCAGCATTCCTCTGTCCTGCTGCTTCCATCAGATGTGCTGAGACTACCACTCCCCAACTCCTCCTTTAGTGTGGCATGGAGAGTGGCCATCTAGCTGGGAATGCAGCCCCTGCACATCTGGCAGGCACCAAGCTGTGAGAGACACAGAGACTTTAAAGCAGACATTACTGCAATTAAAATACGATGGTCTGGGCTGCAGTTGAATTATTTCTTACTTGCATCTATTCTACAGGTGTGCGTAGGATAATGATGAAAGAAGGATTAATATTTTGGAACCTCTTCAAAGATACTGCAGCAGCAATTTTATCAGCTCACTCTGGGGTATTACTCTGGAGAAAAATAAAGATTTTGCCAAATGGTTTGGCTTTAGCTTTCTTGTTAAATGGACTGTGAAGAATACTTGAATTGTAGTACTTTCTCCCATTCCTGATCTTTGTGTGTTTTCTATCTTTTTAAGCTCTATCATCCATGAGGCACTTTTTGACATGATCCTGTGTTACATGGCATTGCTTGGTGTCGTGAATGCAAGTCATCCATTAACATTCTAAGAGACAGATACAAGCAATTTGTTAGACTCTCATGGCAGTGGTATGAGTTTGCAGAATGTTACATTATGGGAACAAATATTCTGTTTCCAGATATCTGTATGATATCATTTTCATATAATGAAATAAGAAATGTCATTCAATATTAACTTTGCAGAGATATTTCATTGACCATCACCATGTTGTAATTAGGAACTAAGAATAGCCAAAGGCAGGAATGGATCTTCTGTGACCCTAAGCCACATGCAGACCCTGCCTTTATTTGCTATATCCCTGAGTAAAATTTCAAATGCTCTGTGTAAGTGGTTGATTCAGGCCCCAGGCAAGAATGATCTTTCTTTCTGCCAGCAGCTGACTGAACTTGCAGTAAGAAGAAGGAAAGAAGGCATCTGCCAACCTACGTTTTGCTTTGGTTCTGTTCATTGCTGACATGTAGTTTCTGACAACTTAGTCTAAGAGGAGATAGCTCTCAACTGAAGAAGAGCACCCAGTAAGATACTGGCTTAGAATCCTTTTGATTGTTCATCCGGGGTTGTTACAGAAGATACAGAGCTTAACAACCCATACAATTCAGTCTACATGATTGCTTTAGAAAGCATGTTTGCACCAAACCTGTTTAGAATGTCAGATTAAATCATAGGCGAGGCTGTGGTTGAAGTAGGAAACCTCTAGCCAAACAGTTATAACAATCATCTCTTGCCAGAATGCAAGCAGCTCCTTTGAAAACATTTTTTTTTCCCTTTGAGGAAGACTGCTTGGAAAATAAACCCACTAAAGGTGGGGCCAAGGGTGTGGAGCTAAACTGCCAGGTATGGGTTTTCATCAGTGTGTTGTTGATTTTTTTTTATGGGCAAAATGGGTGGAGTTCACGCTATCTGCCTCCTTGGCCTCTGCTGAATGTAGCCTTACATGTACGTCAAGGTTTGTTTGTTGAGTTCTGAGACAGTCTCTTTGGCTTGCTTCAGCTTTTCTCCCAGCACTATAATTATTAGGTTTATTCATTCTGTTCTGAGCAACTTGTGTTCTGTCTTTGAGTGGTTGTTTAATTGGGGGAGCTAGGAGAGAAGAAGGACAATACTGTTAGCCTAATTTGGAGGTAACAGAAATAGTGGATACTTCCCTCTGTTGCTCTGGAACCAGAATAAAAGCCAGATCTCTTGAAAGATGGTTTCTGTAAAAAGCTTGGGGAAGTTCACTTCCCACACTGGATTCAATGTCTTCATTTAGAGGGCATCAGATTTATGAAGGCTGGAGTAAACAGTACTAAGTTAAATGAAGCAATGGCCTATTTGAAGATGAAGCAATAAATTACATAGACCCGTATCAACAATCAATTTGATTTCTTTATTTAATTTCCACTTTAAAAACAGCTCTGGAGACTCCAAATTTTATTGGAGCAGCTGTGCTAGATCAAATGGATTTTATTTCCCCCCATTATATTTTCTTAACTTAACTACATGCATTCTGTATTATTTGCCCTTTGGGAGAATACAAGTGTCTGTCAGATGAATAACATTTTATGCAGGGGTAATTTCAACTGCATAAAAAGATGGGAAATGTGAGTTAGTTAGATGTGGGAGTGAGTTAATTTTCCCCTTCTTTACCAGTTCTCATTATAAAAAAAACTTCAGCACAGCTATTTTTAATTGAAAGAACCTGAATGCAGTAAACTTTTCTATATCATGTATACAGTAGTGATTAGATTAAGGCTGTTTCATATATTCCTAAAAGGCTTTATTCTAATTTCTTTAATCCATGAGATCAACAATTTATGACCATTTTTCCCAACCTGATACCTGTCAGAAGTATAACTCCCCAAATGCTTGGAGAATATCAGAATTTAAAAGCTAGCTTCTCTGGCAAGGGAAAGCGGCAGCCATAAGCAATTTAAACTTGATTAAGGAGAAAACTCCCACAACCTGTTTTTCTATATTTTTCACCTGCGTCTTAGCTTGCTGTTACAGTAAGAGGTTGAGTTTGGTTGCTTTCACATAAATTCTGTTTTTTAAAATCGTCACCATACTTTATCCATTCAGTTTTTATGGAGAATACAGGTAATACCTTATGACACTAACTTTGAGGATGCTTTGTATTGTTTTAGCTTGTAAACTGAAAATATTGTTTGTTTGTGCAGTGACTCTTTCACTGTTCATACTCGTGTTGCTAACTCTGTTGGTTCTGTACTTTGGAGAAGTAATTTGTGCAGTGTGATGCTTTAAATATGTAGATGTAGAATTTTAGATGGAAAGATTGTCTGGACAAGTAGAGTTCTTATCTGCAAGTGTTTGTGCTCCAGTGTGATGGAACAGTGAGAAGACAATAGATGACACAATGACACTGGGCCACTGTGTACTGTATGATCTTATTGTTTGAATTCTAATTGCCTAATTCTAATAACCAGAGTTTGTGCCTTTATTCAAACTTTTCTCTGTGCAAGTTTTAATGTTTATTATTTAGCCTGACTTTAAGCTTGTTGTGGTGCTACAGGAATGACTAACTTGTGGTTCTCCAAGTGAGTTAGAAATTACTTTTTGCCTTGCCATTCCTGATAGAAACTGGAATTCCAACACAACTGGCAGGCCAAATGTTAACTATTCTTGATATAAAGATTTAATTGCAGATTTCTTTTCAGTTGGGGTTGTTTTTCTATTGCAGCTCCTGGATCACTTTAAAGAGCTTCTCTTAGAATTAAGATTTGCTCCATTATAGCTTACTGGAATCTACTCATGTTGGAATTCTTCCAAAGAATATTTGGTGGTTGTGTTTCATCATCTATATTACTACTGTTAGGAGTAATTTTATTACTTTATGTATTTTGTACTATTAATTGACTGCTTCAGTTCTATTTTCCCCCTGCATTTTTTACATGGGCATTTTAACTTTTTGATTGTATCCTATAGATGTTTTGATGTTGATTGTCATATTAAAAGTCTGAGTCTTTAGTTGATTTGACAGTTTATAAAGGGAATAAATCAATTTCCTTTATAGTAAAAGCTCAATTTAGCTTGATTCCTGGTAACATCATAGATACATCCATTCATAGTCTTTGGCAGCAGCATGGAATTAAGTTGCCATTGTCATTTTTCATTATTTTTAAATTTTTCCTTACATTAGTAATTTAAAATGAGTAGTATGTATTTTCAGAGTTTGTATCTCTATATTAAAAAATGGTGCAAGTTGTTTGAAATAGTAATAATTTGTCCAAGATAACCTGTATTTGCAGGACACCCGTAGTTTCCTCTCTGTTTAATTTCCCAACTGGTTTCGAGACTGTCCACAGAACAAAACCAAGGTCAGGATGAACAAAGGAGGAGAATATCCTCACTTCTTTAATCCTGTCAGGTTCTCCATAAAGGCTATGTTCCATTCTTTGGAAAGGATTTAACCAGGCTGATTCTTCAACCAGGGTGCACCACAATAGATTCCTTGCCAGGGATTTGTCTGTTCTACTTGTCTGTTTTGCTACTAGCATATTTTATAAAAGGGACCACTTTTTAAAATACTTCATGCTATCCTAGGCTTTTAGACTCATATTACCTAGTGATGGAGATATGTGGAGGATGAAAGGATAGCATAAATGAGACTAATTTACAATGAATAACAAGGTCTCAGTATGTGTCTATATCTCCATTTCCTGCTTTTCTTTAATCAGTGTGTGTGCACATACTCATTCAAGAAGCTCAAATGCTTCCTTAGAATGTAAAACACTGGAACTGTTTCATTGTATATATAACGGAGGGTTCCCTATTTCAGAGAATGTAGAGACTTAAAAAAGCAAGGACTGAGTTCATATATTATTCCAAGTTATAAGGTTGGGTTGAATTTAGTATGCATTGGAAATTACAACCCAAACAGTGGTTATAGAAATCATGGCTAAGTCTGATACATCAATTTATAGACAAATGTTCCTTCAGAAGAAGAAAGAGGGAAGTGGTTTTTGTATGGAGCAATGGATTTGTCTTGGGTAACAGATCTGAGCATGAAACCTGCTTCTTCAGCATCCAGTCCATTTCCTCTTTTCTTCAGCCCATGTTACATCTGTCTGATGGATATTATGAGCAATCTTGACCCAGAACTGGCATTAGGTCTTGGTGGAATGGAAATAATTGCTCATTTGGTTTTGGTTTACAAAATTAACTTCTCCACCCTGCTTCATACACTCACTGGCAGTGTCATTTCCACTGTCCCCAGTTTCAGTTGCAGCAGTACTAAAGACTGAGGCTTCAGATGATTTGTTGCAGATGCTTGAAAAAGCATACCAATGCCTTAGATGGAAAAGTTTCCCCTAACAATCTTCCTGGAGGCTCCCCACTCCCTTAGCCCCCCTTCTGTCTAATGTACAGTGGTGTCTTAAGGGGAGAAAACATTGAGACAGAGATATTAGAAACACCTCTGAGTCACAGACAACAATAATCTAAGTTGTTTCTCTACACCTGAATAAAATAGCCAATGCGCATTGGTCTGACAGATTTCTCTATATTTAAGCAAGTTGGCTCAATTTTTGTAATTGCAGAATGCTTCATGACCATGGAAAAATTGTTGGAGGTAGATTGTTTTCCTCTTAATGCCATATAATTTTAACTTGATACATGGAGAACAGAATATAGATTTGCTTTTAGCTCTCTAGAAAACAGAATACAAATATGTATTCTGTTCTGATACCCGATGGATTCTCTTTAAGGGAACTCTTATTATTTTTTAAAGGATGAAAGTGAGGTAGGAATTGTTTAAATTGGAGAATAAATATATACTTATAATAAGTTTATTACCTATTATGTCTATGTACTCCTTAAGAAGCTTTTAACCATTATGGTTCCAGTAGTCTTTGCTTTTTCTTTGTTTAAAACTTGAATCCATTTGCCTTTATAAAAATTCTGCTATAGCTGGTTGGCTAGTTGCTATTTGTTTAAAAATGAGGTCTGAATAGTTTGTGATCTTCATCTGATTCATTCTGACAACTCAAACGATAAACAAATTGGAGCATATCTATATTTCAGTGTAAATTTGGCAGTTCTGTCCTCATCAGAGATGCATGGTGCATCTTTTGCATTTTGTCCTTACAAATGTTGTGTATGGTTTTGGAAGTATCAGTGACTCTGGGTGTGTGTGTGTGTGTGTGTACACACACACACACACACAAATATATATATATATCATGAAAGGTGACCTTGGATCAGTCACTCGCTCTCAGCCCAAGTCATCTCACAAGATACCTTCCTTTGAACACATTATGCAAAGTCCTTGTTTTCCAGAGAAGGCTCTAATGCTAGAAAAAGTAGAAGGAAAGAGAAGAGGACAACCAGAAGTAAGGTGGATGGACTTGGTTATAGTGGCAATGGGTGTAGTGTTGGAAGAACTAGGTTAGGGACAGTTTACCATAGACAAAATCCTATATGGTCATAAAGAGTCAACCCCAACTTGATGGCACATAAGAAATCATGTGTATGCTTCATCAGAGTATATTGTGTCATCTTAAATCTTGTCCATTTCATGAAATGCAAACCTATGGCTTCACATTTATGTATTTTAGCTGCAGACCTTGAGCACTGAGCAAATGCCAAACTTATACAGTAATATGCACAATTGCTCATTGGTACAAGCTACAGTGAATAGATACTCTGGTTTGTATAGTTATTCAGTCCTGCCTGAGGACTTATGCCCATGCCAATATGCCCTCATGAGAACAGTAACTCAGGGATTAGTAACTCACAAATTCCGTTCTGAAAGATTTACTGAGGAAACATTATCTGGTGGTGGAAATATTGTGAAGATAAACCATTTGAAACATTGCACCATAGCTTTTTCTACTTTCCCATCACCAATACATTCTTCAAAGGAGTGAATGTTGCATTTAAGTGTGCTTCCTATGGTAACAGCTTATGCTTCCCATTACCGCCTCTCAAGTTGCAGCTCGTCAGAAGAGCTTATGGCTGGCAGGGAGGTGTGTAGGAGTCAGTGCGATGTGGGAGGCTGGAGATTTTAATTTGATCTGTTTCCTAGCTGCCTTTGTTCCTCCCTCTTTCAGCATTTACTGTAGATGGTAGTAGAGAGTGGTGACAGGTCTCAGATGCTGGGTATAAAGGAAAATGAAAAGGCCAGTTGGTGTGCCTTCACATCAAAGTAGGTTGGGGAAAACTTGCATGAGGCCTGCAGCTTCTCCAGCTAAATAGAGAAGAAGGATTTTCTGTACCTTGTGGGAAATTGATCCAGAGAATCCAGATGGTTCAAGCACAGCCTTTTCCAACTTGTTGTCTTCCAGATACATTGGACTTAAACTTCTATAATCTCTAGGCAGCATGGATAATTGACACGGAAGTCCATCACATTAGTTAAGTCCCAACTAGAGTGTTTCACCTGTTTCCCTTGGTTGGCAGGACCAAACGTTAGTGTATTATATGAACCATTCCTATGTGAAGGTCTGTATCTACTGATGCTATGCTATATGAGCATCAGCGTAATGTTGATCACTCTTATTAGGGGGGATTCAAATTCACTTTCTGGTATTGGGCTTAAATTTCTAGCTGTAGAAATAAATAGCATTTTTGTTTCTTATTAGTTAATGGTCAAAGCTCAAATATGTAGGTATGAATAAGGAAGAGAAGGGCAAAGTCCTTTTATTATCAGTGGTTAGATTGCAACACTTCCTGCTTTCTTGAGCCTACAAAGCCTCTGATTCAAAATTGGCTTTTGTATGAACTCATTAAATGAGCCAAGCCAATGCTTCCTCTGACAGTTTTTCCCACTTTTTTTTTTAATACTAAAATTCAACCATTAGGTGGAGAGCATACTTTGCTCCCTGCACTGTGTGTACATATTTGCTAATTCCTGCAGCCTGGTGCTGGTTGGTACCATCTTCTGGAAACGTACCCAGAAGAAAGGTTAGAAAACTCTGCCCATCTTTGCTGCTATAATCAAAACTGTACTTCTGATAGCAGTTTTTTTAAAAAAATTAGGCAATGCAGTCTCTCTCTGCCATGTAATATGCTATTTGAAATATAACAGTGGACAGTGCTCAAATGGACATCCTTACAGGGTTGTTGTGAGAGGGAGGGGTCAACAATTATTCTCATCGTGGTTAGCAAGAGGCTTCCTTAAAATGCAATCAGAAGAGATTAGAGCTGACAGCCGCAACATAACTGGAGGGTGTCAGGTTTGAAAAGGCAAGTTAGAATAGTTTTTCTCTGTTTCTCTGCTGGAGTGTGAAACACACTCAGTGGTTGCTATGCTTCCCAAAGCAACAGCAGACAAGTCAGGAAAAAGAGAAACCTTTAGGCGACTTTCCTAGGCACTCGAAACAAGAAATACTGGAAGAATGAACAGAGATACAAGGTACATACAGCCACCGAGATTGTTGTCTAAGCATTACAGACTCCTGATTTTACCTGGACTTCCTGGATGGAAATTCAAGTATAGCATTTTTCCTTGTAACTTGCAGGTACTGTATCCAGTACCGAATAATGGAGTGGTCTGGTATCCCAGTCGTCTTCTATCCATAGTTCGGTCCAAACAAGCTTACCCACCACACAATCTTATATCCTGGGTATTCCTTTTATTTGTAGCCTTGCAGATATCAGAATTGCAGCAGGTGTATCTCAAGTTAAAAGTAAAAATTCTGAAAACAAGGCTCATCACTGCAGGGGATAAATTTTATCAGAGAAATGTCAGTTGAATTGGTTTGCCCATCTAAAATTGTCCTATGGATTCTGAGAACCATTTTCTTCAAAAGCCAGGAGCAATATTGGTTGTAATTTCATGCATCAGAACCACCCTTAAGTTGTGAAATCGATTCCAGATCAATTTCTTGTCCATTTGAAAAATACTTTTAATTCTGTCTGGCATTGCTTTGCATTCTCTCAGCAGAAGCCTTCGTATCGTTTCTCTTTTAACTTTTAATCCCAAATACCCCAGTGTGAACTTGAATCTTCATCATACAAATTATGTGTTCTCCCATGGAGCAGTTGATAGTTGAATTAAACTTCATTGATTTCTCCTTCTCCCTCCCTCCTTCTCTCCTTATCCCTCTGCCTCTCCCTCCCTCCCTCCCTTCCTCCCTCCCTCCCTCCCTCTCTCTCTCTCTCTCTCTCTCTGTGTGTGTGTGTGTGTGTGTGTGTGTGTGTGTGTGATAGCTTTAACATTTAGACCAGACTCTGCAATGGTGAAAATTGGGACCTTGCCATGCAAGAAAAATTGAAATTTCCCTTTGGTATTGTTTTCACTTAACTATTGTTAAAGTCAAAATCTGTTTCTTAATTTTGCTTTGGCTGTCCTTTCTCTTATACTTGATTGTCCCAAGAAATCTCACCAAATGTAGGAAACTGTTCTCTTGGGAATTTCTTTGGTGAGTTGCTTCAGTCTTCCTTCCTTCCGGTTTTTCCTTTTCTTTAATTAGATGGAAATGGCAGATAATGGTACTGTAGATCCTTTGAAGTGGATGCGTAAATACTTAACTTACCCCACTTCCTTGTTCATAATGAAACAACCCTTAGTAGTAACTTCTAAGACAGGCAGCTCTTGATTAGCCTCTGTTCTGTATATCTGAGCTTTAACTTTCATTAACCTCTTTTGATAAGATGTAAGCAAGGCAGAGCTTTGATGGCCTTCTCAAATCTTACCTGTGCCAAGGTGATTAACTCATTTAGTCAGTAGCATAAAAGCAGTCTTTTGTTGTTGTTTTTAAAAAACAAAGCTGGTTGTAGTCTGCTACAGGGTGAACTCGTGCCCTCAGAGGAACCTAGGCTTTTGCCTATGGCAGTATGATTGATGAAAAAAAAAGTGCAAGTAGAAGTGAATGGCAGGGAATGTCAGCATACTGACCAAATATCAGGAAGATAGCATTTTGCTGCCATCTAGCATTACTCCCGATTTTTATACCCTAACATTAAAATCACCTACTGGCACTGTTCTGCTTCGGTAAATGGGTGAGGCTGCTACCACTGCCTGTCTAGAGAGTAGTTCTCTTAAGTTCCAGGGACTTAACTGCTCTGCTCTCTTACATATAACCTCTAGCTCTTTAACTAAGGTCTAACATTGGGGTAAGAGACCCTATAAGAGAGGTCTACCTTGGGCCCATAGACCTCTACTTGTGTTCTGGCTTGTTGTAGGTTAGTGTTACTGACATGTGTACACAGACTGAGCATACTGGAACAAGATGTACTTAACACTATGGAGTGACATGCTTCTCTAAGGAGAGATGTCTTTGTAATCTCATGTGTGTAGGCAGTTGGAATATGAGGAAAAAGACCTGTTTCTTTATGAAGTGAAAGTTTTTGAATTTCAGATTAATCAAACTTTCTTTTCGCTCCAAACTCTCAGACTCCAAGCTCACCTGGGGAGACTAGTTTCCCTTTCCCTTGGTGTTTTTTTGTTTTGTTTTTTTGTTTTTGAGGATGCTGAGCTTCCTCTGGTGGCAGGATGGACTTGATGGTTGACACATCACTACAAGGCCATGAAAACAGTTGCCATAAAATTCTGCATTACTGGAAGAATAGATTAGGAAAGGATTGCTTGTCCTTCTCCCTCTTTTTCAATTAACCTTCCAAAATAAATTTCTGTCCAAACCTAATATGCAGCTTTATAAACTTACTGCTTAGGTCAGGGCTTCACCAGCTTCTTAATAAGCTGTAAGAGGGGGGAAAAAACATGCTGAGCTGAAGGCACATTGGGTTGTTGAATCCTTCCAATCTTCCTTATCTATTTTATTTGATGTATATACTCTGCTTTGTTGAACGCATAGATAGTATTCCACTGCACTTACAGATGAAGTTTCTGGATCATGAAAAAGAACAGATGATCTTAATGTTGAGAGGTTGTCCTGAAGCAGCAGTGTGGTGAGACCCACCTGTTGGGTCTTGTGGAAGGGATCCTCCCTTCCCCCTCCACCCCACTCCCAGTCTCAGTTAAATGATTTAAAAGTCTAGGGGTCCTTTTTTATTTAGGCAGGTAGGAAGATATAATACAGGTGTTTTATTTACGCAAGTAGCTTGTCAGCCTTGTGAGATAGTCCAGACAGCAAGCATGCCCAGATGAACTAATTCAACTGTATTGTAAGGACACAGTAACAGAATCTTGAAAGTCTGAAAGTACAAATCTGCCCCTTCTTCTTTATAACCCAGTAAACTAGGGAGGGGTCCCTTATGAGATGTTTGCCGCACCACGTTCTTGCTGGAGGCTCACAGCCTCTGGCTGCAGTTCTTCCCTCTGTCTCCCAAGGTCATTCTCACATACCATTATACACCTGAAGCATGCTGAATGAAGTATTAAAGGGTTTGATAAAAGATCCCCTAAGGTATTTGAGCATCTTTCCATTGCAAGGTGAAAAGAGAGCATTAAACTACAGAATGCGGCAATGTAATTCAATGGTAGAGCTCACTTGTTTTGAGGAAGGGAGTTCAGGTTTCAGGTAGGGATTTTTCCTAAATCTATCTAAAGATCCCAACATTGAATCTGAATTTGTCTTTTCTGCAAAACAAGTACTTAATCTTTGAGCTACGTCTCTGTTCCATTTTCAATAGCTCCCACTGTCTGTTAGAGATACACTATTGCTGAGCATGGACGTTCTGTGTTTATTTGTCATGGCTAATATTATTCAGTATATTTGTTCTTCAATTACTGATTGAGTGCTTCTTAAAAATCATTAATGCTAGTAGTTAATTACATAGACTAATTAATGCCTTATGTCAAGTAGTGCTTTGGTTGCTGATAGTGGTTACTTGTAGCTGAGAGTTTGTCTGTAGTGTTAGGTTTTTATCCAATGGGAATTGTAAAATTTCTGTCAGTGTTGTTTTAAAATAATTAAATGAATGCCAATTTCATGTCATCATCATTATTTATGTCAGTTTTGTTGAGAAGACAAGCTTGGACAGTGAGTCTCTGGAGTGAAATAGACATTAAACTAACATGATTTTCACTACTGAAGTGACATTGACAGAGAACTTCAAACCCTGAGGTTTATTATCTTGTGAAGGAAGAAAGTTTCTGGAGCATCCTTGATACCATTCAATTTTGGATGATTTTATATTTAGGTTACTAGGCTAGTTAACTCTGGTGAAAATCCTAGGTGCAGACACAACCAGCTTTGTCCTTTTTCTCTTTTTCTTATTCCAGAAGTAACATCCAGATGTAGCACATCCAAACTGTTGGATGACCACACTTCTCCTCTTTGTTCTTCCAATTAAATTGGTGCTTCAGTTGGATAGTTACTGATATAAAATCTTCTTTTAGCTAAGGCCAAGTTCCACCATAGCCTGGGAAAAAGAGAGTGAGAACTGAGAGCCTTTCCCCGTAACAGTGGAATCGACAGTGCTATCTCCACATGGTGTTCTCGTATCCAGAAATAACCCCCAGAGGTAGCACTTAACACATCTTTTCTCTCAGCTTTCTCTTTCTTCCCCCCCCCCATCCCCTCGGCAGTTTCTTTGGCACTTGACTTCGCATAATTCTCTCCCTCTCTCTTTTCCCTGACAAAATAACTTATGCAGAGGTGAGTCAACCTTGCTTGGGACTCAAATATGCCCTGGTGCCGAGTGCTAATTAAAAGGTGTAATGGGAGCCTTGTAATCATCCTGTACAAAACAGCACGATTTGCACAGGGGAGGAAAGTATCATTACCAAAAAGCGTTTTTAGACAGAAAAGAGGGAATTATGTGTATGTATGTATACTATGTATGTTGGGAAAGTTTACATTTAGCAAATTCTTTCGAAATACATACACCATTAAATTTATTTTTCAGTGGCTTGATTCTTTTGAAGCCCTCTTTCTGTTTAAGTACATTAAGGATCTTATCTCATATTTGGGAGAGGGTATTATTTATAATTAGACAACACATCTCCTGTTGGATCATTGTTTAAATTGTGTCATTTCAGAGATTTTTACTTATCCAAACAGATGAACAGAATGGCTGGGGCAAAAAAAGCAGTGGAAGCAGGAGAAATTTCCGACATCCTACTGACTTCCCCACTAACTTTCCTTGTGGGAAGCTTGCAGGGAGAAAGTTAATGGGGAAACCATCGGAAATTGCTCAAGTAACTCTCCCCCACCTCCCCAATGCCTCTTTGCTCCCCCCCATTGACCATTTGTGCATTCAACCCATGCATCCTCCCCAATCCGCACTGCACCCTCATGCACCCTCCCTCCACTAGCACATCTGCATACCCTTCCCACTGATTTTGCTTCTGGGAAGCTGTCAGGGAGGGTTGGCAATCATGATTGATTTAGACTTCCTGTCATTTTCTCTATTGACTTGTGAGAAGCTGGAAGAGAGCATTGGAAATGATTATCATGTGGCCATGGCTGACTACGGCAGCACATTGATGCTGAAGCAGCAACAACTTTGTCAAATTTGAATCCCATAAGAGTAATGAGTCCCAGATTTTGAACACATTCTGTAAGCCCATTTAAAATTCCTTAGTTCAAGAAGTGTTGCCCTATGATATACCACCCAGTTGGAGATTACAGACAGAGAACAATTTTAGCAATATAAGATTCAGTTGGTGCTGTATTAGGTTGGGATACTTTGGCCTATATCAACACTAAAGCTGGATCAGAAGAGATATTGGGGAATTGTTTGCATACAGGTGAGAATCAGCCCTAAATGGCAACCATGCATTAACCTTTGATCCCTAAGCTGGGGGTTCTTGCTACAAATACTGCAGAGTAGCTCATCTTCTCTCATTGTTGGCTTGCTGGCGTAAATATACAGCCTGGAATTACAAGAAGTGTAGCTCAATGTATCAGAAGAAACTTGAATGGGGTAAGTTGTTCAAGAGATGTTTTTGTTTGTTTGTTTATATATTCCTATAATCAAAATGATTATGTATCTTGGAAAGAATTGGAGTCAGTAACATCAATACTGTATAATTATCATCACTGTAATAAGGATTGACAGCAGAGCTAGGGAATGTTGGGATTTCCATACAGTGCTAAACTATAGCTCTGAGCATTTCTCCCCATTGACTATATTGAGCATTTCAGCAGCATCTTCTTACCTTAATCTATAGTAAATGCATATACATATATTCTCTAGTCCCAAAAAGAATTGGGGATAGATGAACATTTGGAAACACATTTGCAATCACATGGCCTAATTGGTGAGTATATATGTATTTCTTCCTAGACCTGGGGAAAAGCTTAACCAGCAATGTTTAATATCCCCTTTCTGCAGATCTTTATATTAAGCTTTCCATAGCAACAGAAAGCAAAGTATGAGGTTGCAGGTAGGTAAAGAAAACATGCTACAACCTAGTATGAAAGTTCTAGTTTTGGGGGAAAGGAAAGAAGAGGGCATTGGAACAAAACTTTGTAGCTATGCATTGATGAGTGACAGGCTTCTCACAGCTGTTAGTATGCCTGGATGTGCCAGACACCTTAGTGTGAGTTCTTGCAGCCAGATTCAAATGGAGCTTCTGCAGTTCCTCAAATCCCATTTGTATTTAGCTGGTGCCTTGTCACAAGGCTGCTTTCAATTGTTATGCAGTTTTTCCATGAAAAGCCCTTCCCTCTTGGAATTTTCCAGAGACTTGTATGTAGATTATGTTATTTATGGCAGCTGTAGGCAGAAGCATCTTGCTGCAATTGTATTCAAAACAAAATGCACATGCCAGTTGCATTCTTAATTGTCATGCACATGGTACTCCAATTGTTTATAAATCCAGCCCAGGCTCAAAATCAGGAGGCAGCTGCTTGGGATCCCAGAATTGCATCAGATGTCAGTCCTGCATTACTCATAACAATATCATGTCTGATCTGGGAAGCCAGAATTTCCCACAGTGCCTCTGGCATAGCACCATTTTGGAGAATGGTGGAAAATCAAGATGCTTCCCAATAGTATCTGGGGACTATCACATTGCCTTAAGTGTTGCTTCTTTCTTAGCATCCAGGTATGATTAGAGAACTGCCACCACCAACAATTAGGTATAGGAATTAGTGTCCACAAAACGTCAATCTACTTTCCCCATGTTTGCACTAATTTTTTTTAATATAGAGAAATAGCTGTAAGAGAAGTTAGTTAATTTGCTGCTTTTAAAATTAAGGTAACTCCTACAACAGGATAGAGATGTAGAGTGGGTTAATAATGTTTCCTCCCAGATTCTTCCTTCAGACATTCTTGCATTTTTGGCTCAGTTGTTGAATATGGATACATCAAAAGACAGAAAAGAATCTCATTTGGCAGCTTTCAGTAGCAGTTGTGATCAGGAGAAGACCAAACTCTTGGAGCAACTTTCAGGCCCTAGTTCAGTTCCTGCTTCTGTATATCAATAAGTGGCAGCCAGGTCGCTTGACAGGATGGCTGAGAATAAGTGGGGATTTCAGAGGCTAGTAGGGGAAGGTAGGGCTCTTGAAGGATCCTGTTATTGGCAAGCAAATATCAAGGGCACAACTAGACATGACTGCTGGATAAGCAAAGGAATTTTCACTGCACACCCCCCAGAATCATCTTCTGCACTTGATTTTTGCTCTTCAGTCTCTGCTGCTTTGGCTTCCTTGAAGAGATCTGCTATAATCACTTCTGCCCTTGAGAAGGTGTGCTTTTTTTTCTGCTTAATCCAGCTAGGGGGTTATGTTATTTGGTATGCAGCAGCATTTCAGCATCTTATGATAGACCTGCAAATGTCTGACTTAGAGACAACTAAAGAACCTGGCTTTTACCTTCCTGAAATGTGGAATGGCCTTATCTTCCTTTCAAACTTAAATCACCACTTAATTACTATTACGCCAATAAATATTTTACCTTGAGGACTGATCATCAGGGTTACTTCTATGAGAATTTACTGCAAACATTCATCTTGATTCTCTCCCTTTTCCTTTTCTATTAAAAGAACCAGTTCTGCTTTTCACAATTATATGGTTGGTTGAAAGCATGTAGACAAATACTTCAAAAAGTGAATGGGTTCCATGGTGTCTCGAGCCTTAAACAGCTCCAGTTCAAGTTTAAGGCTACCTACCTTCTTTAAAGGAAAGAAATGAGGCAACTATCAACATTGCAAAGCCCCATCTTCGCTATTGTTTTGCAATCCCCTCCTACTGTTGGGATGACAAATCAAAAATCAAGACAAATCAGCATTCAGAGCATTCACTTTTCCAGTGGAAGTGAGGCAGTGCATTGTCATATTAAACTGTCTCTGGCAAAATCAAGGATTGGTAACTGTGTGCACTCTTTCCATGTTAAAATAATTATTTAAAACTACAGCCCAATGCAGGCATATCTAAAACAAGTCCCGCTGAATATAATAACTCTTCAGAGTTCAAACAGGAGTAAGGTTTTATTGTGAGAAAAAACTCTTAAGAAATCTTCTCTGGAAATTTCACAAATTTTACATGTTTGTTTATTTGGATATAGCTTATAGCTTCCCCGCCCCCATTGGTCAGGTGTACATGCTTCACCATGTGTAGTTGCTTTGTTAAAGTAATACCTTCCAGGCATCAGGAATAACGACTCCCATCATTCCTAACCAGTTTGGCTATCATATTAAATTGAGTAGCCCTATTGTTGCTCCTTATAAATGAACCAATACATGACTCTTCAATTGTGTATTTCAGTTTGTGTTTAAATATTTTAATATGATTTACTGTGAAAATAATCCAGTTATATTTAATAATGGAAGGCGGTTTTCCTTGAAAATATTCCTGTTTCCTGATCACTTTGGAGAGGAAGAATGCTTAGCACAATTTATTTTGCATTCCTGAGTTGATGTTAGCATGAATGTAATAGAGAAAGGCTATCTCTATCATAGAGAATAAAAATGCCATTTGGAATATTGGCATGATCTAATTTCTGTCCAAAGAGATTGTGCTCTTCATAAAATACTCAGTTTAGAAATATAGGGAGAGTTAATGATTGCTGAGTCACATTGTGAAAGAAAAGCAGATAAAATAAGGTTAAATGTCTATTCTGCAGGATCCTAGCCTGCCAGTTTTCTTCTTAGTCCTTTCACATATGTAACATTAACTTGGAAATCAATCCAACAGTAGATCTTCTTTCCAAATAAGTGGACACGGGATTAGGTTGCACTGAGACCAATGTGAAAAACCCAGCAGCTTTCATATACTTTCCATTTTTAAAAGGTTTGTGGAAAATTATACTAAATCAAACAATATTGTTTTCTTAATTCTGTGCATAATTGCCTAGACTTTGGGTCTCATCCATATCATTCATCTCCTGTGATAAACCGAAGATACTGTCCTTTCTGTTGCTGCTTGTCTTTGGCTGTCTTGCATATGCTGTTAGAAGGGCTTTCCCTCTTCCACTGAAATCATGATCTCTGCCTGGCGGGACAGAGGTGTAATGCAGCCGTTTATTATTCCAGGCAGGTTTGTCTGCAGCACTGCATCAGCCATCATTTTTCATCAGCTGTTTACTCCCCCTCCTCCTCTTCCCCTTTCTACTTGCCCCTCAGTTGTTCTCATTCCCTTCTACTCCCCTTTCTAACCCCTCCCATTTCTCACTTGGTTAGACTCTGAAATTGTAAGAAGAGTGGGTGAGGTGAGTGGGTGAACATACTAGTTGGGGAGAGGCTTGGCTGCTAGCCTCACTATGACGATGGGGCTTGGTAAGAATAAGGAAGAATTAGGGTGAAGAAATGGGAAAAAATGGGATGAGCACATAAGGAGAAATATTAATATTGTGGAAATCTGAACCATTCAAAGCCTCTTTGATGCACCTTCTCTTTTCACGTACCATCATCCGCTTTGTTTTTCCTTCACCAATTTTTCTCATTTGAGTTAAGCCCATAACCTTCTGCAAAAAGCTATAGTAATTGTTAATGCTTCTGCAGCTTTGATTTTGAAGCTTGTCCAGCCTTTGTTTTTTGCTTGCTGCAGCCTCCTTTCACTTCAGTCCTGCAGCCATTCCTTCATGTTCATGTGCAATTCATACTCATAGACACATGCCTCCTGTTGACGCTTTGCAAACCCATTTGAGTACAATGCCTTCATTTTTACACTTTGCAAACTGGTCTCCACTGGTCTTCAAATTTCCTGATCTGTCCAAGTACATCCTTTGAAAATCTGCTTGTCTACCCTGAATTTTGCAAAATATCTGAAGGATATGATTTCAGCTACACACTCCATTGCTGTAGACTGACAGCAGTGATTGGTTAGCAGAGAGACTGCTTTAGGGGGGGAAAGTGTCAAGTATGCTGTAGTTATCTGCTTTTGTAAAAGAAGATTGGTGACTATGTGGAAAGCTGCACATTCCTAGCCTTGAAATGCCTTGAAATGTGTGCATCTTGCCAAATATTAACTGACTCCAGAAGTCCCTGGTGCAGTGCCTGAGGATATCAGGAACACCTTTTCCTTCCAAGGGGCTTCTCCAGGCCTACCAAAATCTTCCTCCTCTGTTTTGAGATCTTGCTTCATAATGAGAATGCTGAAATATTGTGTGCTGTTGTCTGAGATTGTATGAGGGTGCCTAAGGATTAAAAAAGATTGCCTACCTTCGGGTAAGTTTTGCTAGTTATGGTTTTCCAAAGATTCAGGTAGGGTGACTTTGGGTCACCTGCTGTACCTGATGTTTTCAGAAACCAGAGTGCCACAAACTCAACCTGATGCGTTGTGAATGTGTGTGTGTGTGTGTGTATCCAGAACTACTAGGTGCCTTTAGAGGATTCAAGTTAAAACAGGTTCCAGAAGGAGTGGCTGCAAGATTAAATTTCCTTTTACAGAGCAGTCTCTACCTCTTAAGGTTTCCCATTGTTCTTAACCTTCTTTCACTATAATAATTTCCCCTTTATTCCACTTTAGTATATACCTAATTACATGTAAAAAAAAAACAACCAAACTCAAGACAGAAGATATAAGACAAAAAATAGTACCAATAAACATATAAAATTGTATCTTTAAGCTAAAATTGCAATGTCATCATTTCTTCCCTATACATGGATGAGCTGAACTACTGATCCCAGAAGCTATTACAGAAGAAATCGTGGTGAATTTCCACTGGAAAGAATTTGCTGTGAGATAGATTATAGGGCACTCCTCTCTCCTTTGCCTCCTGCTTTTTAAAGACATGACTGCTTCAAGACAGTGCTTGCCTGCAATTTGAAGAAGCACATGGACATTCAGAAGAAGTGATGGTCTCTAAATATTTATGGGTTTTCTGATAGTAATATAACTAGTTATTTGAGGCGATTTGGTTTCTGTGTCGCCTGATTCCACAATTTCATAAGTTCTACTGGTCTTGTGTGTTCCTCATTCCATTGTAATGCCTGTTTCCTGTGTTTCTGCCTGATATGTTGAATGAGTGTGCTAACCTTTTAAATCATATTATTTCAACACAATGCAATTGCAAGTTTGTTTTTCTTCTATAGGATTCTATAAACGTATAATGCAGGATGTATACTTGGGATTTTTAAAAAGTGATTTCCCAAAAATAACAATCTTCTTTGCATGCAAATTATGCAGAAATTGGTAAATGTTAATGGTAGTATGTGTATCTGATAGTGTTTTGGTCACCAAAACATTTAAAAGGATTTCTAGAAAGTCAGAAGGGTTGGGGCTAACCTCACCTTGATGTTCCAAATGGCAGGTGTCATATCGGAAAAGGCTTGTCTTCTTATTCCATCAGATGGAATTCCTTAGCACAGGGGTCCCCAACCCCCGATCCGTGAACTGGTACCGGGCCACGGCATGCCAGCAACCGGGCTGCACAAACAAGCAAAGCTCCATCTGCCGGATGCAGACAGCATGCTAAACCACACCCCCTCCGATCTGCGGAAAAACCTCTCTCCACGTAACCGGTCCCTGGTGCCCAAAAGGTTGGGGACCTCTGCCTTAGCAGATGGGACCCACATGTCTTTCATAGCACTTCAACCTCCTAGGCCACTCCATTACAGATCTCAAAGTATCCATTTCAAAAAAAAGAAGAAGAAACTTTGACAAGATAATTGTGCGAGGCATTACTGAACTCACATACAATATACATCAAGAGTTTCAGGCTATTTCAGGACATCTCAACAAGTATAATTGTTAATTGATAAGGTACTTGTAACCTGTCTGACATGAAACCTGCATCTGCATAACTATTCTGACCTCCCCTCCCTTTCCTCCTCATCACATCTCAGTTTAAAATCTATAAACGTTTAGCAATACCATGCATTTGAGGAACGAGTTGCATTCACAAAAGCTCATGCCTAATAAGTATTATAATCTCTGCAAAGGCACTACCATCTGATGTTTGTAATGATGTCTGAAAAGGTGCTACTTTCTGATGATTGGTTACCATAGACTAGTATGGCTTTTCTACAGTGTCTCTTTTCTCTAATGAATGTATGAAAGAACAAGGTTCTCAAGAGCTTAGAGCCCCCTTAGGGACATAAGTATTCTTAGATGAAGGGCTTGTTTGAGGAATACTGTTGCTTCTTTAAGCTTTCTGGATCTGTTTAAAGATACATGACAAATTCTGTGACCTGATGATAAGGTCATAGAAAAATAATGGAAATCGTGGTCCTCTGGGGGAACACTGTTCTGCAGTTTTCCTGTCCTCCTTGCTGTCTCTCGGGGTTCCTTTCTGACAGCTGACCTTAAACATTGGCATACTAGTTTAGAAGACCATTCCTAAAATCAGATTGAAGTGGATAACATTTTCTTCCCCTAGAGAGATTTTGTTTTTAATCTTCCTTCTTTCAACCTGTGGCCAGGAATCCCTGGAGCTCTACTTTGGAACAGGAAAGGCATCTTGCTGCTTGGAATGGGAAGTTATGATTGGTACCTTGCAGGTTCCTCAAGGGGTAATTATGAACTCCACCATCACAATATTAATTAGCTTTCCCCCCCTTAACCTCTGAAGTCTTTTCAGAAGATGTTATTTATTACTAAAGAAGAAAAAATAGCAAACAAAAAATACAATCTCTCACTGCTGCCCCCAACAAGCTATTAAACAACAGTGGTTAGTTTAATTGGATCTGGCTTCTTAGCTTCCAAACTATGGAGAGCTTTAATGCCTTTGCACATAGATGGGTGTTTGCTACCTCTATGACATAGTTCAGGACTACAGTTTATTAATCAAGTGGACAAATAAAAGTGCAACTGTTACTCCAGCTCCTGTATTAAATAAAATCTGCTCCATGGCTTCTTCACCTTTTTTGCTTACTCCATACACATATGCTCTCCATCTCCATACTTGGAACTGTCCAAGAGCGATTTGGATCAGGAAACAGAGAACGTCCTACTGGTAGGGAATGAATCCTTTTTGAAGATGAAAGAGTAATACAGACAGGTCAGGAAGGAGAGATTTGATGAAGACAAATTGAGCACTTCAGTGACATATCTCAAAAATACAGTTGTAAGTATAGAATTCTCAATTGCTATAGCAATTTTTTGGTGCTCATGCTTTCTTGGTTACCGCTTTCATCATAGGGGGAAATAATGTTCAGGGATGCTTTTATTTGGCCATATTGTATGCTGTTACAATTTCCTCCTCCATGCCTACACCACTGAGGCAGCAATTCAGTAAGTGCCAGCTCTGAGGCAGCAATTCATCTGGTGAAGTTTTCCTTATTACAACATTTTCTTGAGTGTAAAATTGTATTTATTGAGTTTATCTGTCAAGCAGCTATTAAATTTTCCTACCACAGGACAGGACAGGAAAGCTTTTCTGAGTGGGCTTCAGTATCATTTGTAGGCAGAGAAGATAGTACCTGTTATTTTTTTCTCCTCCAGTTTCATATCTGCGACTTCAAGATCTCTTGACTTTTTATCACATTCTCAAAACCAAGCTGCCACCTTTATCCCTTGATATTCTCTGTTATTCTTGCTTATTCTCTGTTTATCCTAAGCATAACTATACATAAGGTATCCATAATCACCTACTTTGCTAGCATTCCATTTGGTCAGGTTTGAATTGAAATTGAAAAGCTACTGCATATTTAGTGTAAATACATGGGTACAATTAGTCATTGCTATTCATGGCAACTTAATGTAATCTGAGAGGAGCCTACTGTCCATTTCTTGAATGCATGCTTGCCTGCCTCTGCCTGTATCTCAACATCCTCCTGCAGCTGAGACACTTCAAGGGTGGCTTCAATTGCTACACTCTGAAAATTGTTTCCCAATTAGGAACTCTAACTTCTGCAGCCACATTTTTAAAGGGGTGATTGACTGATTGCCAGCAATGGGGAAAAAGTCGTGATATGTCACGCGATATCATGTGACGTTGCGAGTTTGACATGCCTGACCTAAAGAATGCAAAACCTTTAAAGTGATCAGGTTGTGCCAGGCTTAACATACGTAATTGAAAGGAATCAATTATACTAAGCAGGGTATTTCCTTCCTTAGTGATTGTTGCTTCCATGGAAGCTCTGCCTTCTAATCTCCTCTCCTCATGTTATGTTCTTAAGCTAGTTTACAGCTTCTGTTCAGATACCCATAGCTAAACTTACCCACTGGCTGCATCTCCACAAATCAGATGACCACTACATAGTAGCCAAGAGGTACAAGTAGTCCTCAACTTACAAAGACAAGCCCAAAATTTCTGTTGCTAAGTGAGACATTTCTTAATTGAATTTTGCCCCATTTTACGACCTTTCTTGCCACAGTTGTTAAGTGAATCACTGCAGTTATTGAGTTAGTAAAACAGTTAAGTGAATCTGGTTTCCCTATTGACTTTGCTTGTCAGAAGATTGCAAAAGGTGATCACATGATCCCAGGACACTGCAACTGTCAGAAATAAGAACTAGTTGCCAAATATGTGGCTTTTGATCATGTGACCATGGAGATGCTGCAACGGTCATAAGTGTTAAAAATGGTCGTAATTTACTTTTTTAAGTGCTGTTGTAACTTTGAACATTAAATGAACTGTTGTAAGTCGAGGACTATCTGTACAAAACTTCCAGTTCTTTGTTACCACCTACTGATTGAGAGGTCAGACAGTCAAATCAAACCATAACTTCAAGGAATGAATAAAAAATGTCCAGTTGGTCAACAGTACACTTGGAAAGACAAAAAAAAAAACCTAGCTAAATATGGATTAACCAGAACATTGTGGATGCCAATCGTGGAGGAGGTTTTTAAGCAGTAGTAGATGTTGGGCTGGGCTGGGATTTCAGCCAAGTCAACCACCAGTTACATCCCTTAGAAGATTGTGCATTAGAGCCCATATGGGCAACAGCTCAGCATCAATCAAGTGTGTTCATGGTAAGGAAGGGTTGTGGGGTAGTAAGATTTAGGGTGAAATGATTCCCTGGTAACTTCAGGGCAGGGGAGAGCAGGGCAAAGAAATGGTGTGGATGTGGCCTAGTGGCTATATGATTACATTTAAGTCTGCCCTGAATTTTGCTTAAATTAAAATCCAAGTTAGTTGTTTTTCTGTTAAAGCTTTCCTCCCTCACAGAACTTAGGAAAGTATATCTAATATTTTCTTTTCCCCTTACTCATATTATCCGTACAATGTGTTTACTTGACTAAATTAACTGTCAGCTTGGATGTCGGATCTAGTCTTAACATTCACCATTAAATAATTACTTCACACACTTTTGAGAGCTGAATGCATGTTTTCTGTACAGATGTGGGTTGTACACTTCTGAAACTTTATGGGCCAAAAGTATCTTTCACAGCTTCTGGAGGCAGGTTGTTCCACTGATTAATTGTTCTAACTGTCAAAAAATTTCTCCTTAGCTCTAGGTTGCTTTTCTCTTTGGTTAGTTTCCATCTGTTACTTCTTGCCCTGCCTTCAACTGCTTTGGACAATAGCTTTACTCCCTCTTCTTTGTGGCAGCCCCTGAGATATTGGAACACTGCTATCATGTCACCCCTTGTCCTTCTCTTCATTAAACTAGATATACCTAATTCCAGCAACTGTTCCTTATATGTTTTAGCCTCCAGTCCCCTGATCATCTTTGTTGCTCTTCTCTGTACTCTAGAAATTTCTAGAGTCTCAACATCTTTTTTACATCGTGACCAAAACTGGATGCAGTATTCCAAGTGTGGCCTTACCAAGGCATTGTAAAGTGGTATTCACTTCACGTGATCTTGATTCTATCCCTCTGTTAATGTCACCTAGCACTGTGTTGACTTTTTTGGCAGCTGTCTTGTCTTGTAGACAAGACATGTCAAACACAAGGCCGGCAAGTGGGATCCAGCCTGTGATGGGCCCAGTTCTGGCCGTAAGACCGCCCCGGAGACGGCAAGGGACCAGCTCCTGCCACCCTGTCCCCGCTTGGCCAGGCACCCCCCCCCAGGGTCTTGGTACTGTGCTGGGCCAGGTTGCAGGGTCTTGGTGCCCTGGGCGCTCGAGGCCAGAGCCAGGTGTCCACCCACCACCCAGGGCGGCCTGCATCACCATCCGGGGACACCTGTGAAGCCCAAGAGGGACGGCGCCCACCCCAGTCCTGCCCCCTCCACTGGAGACCCCCAGATCCCCTCATAGCCCCATTCAGCCCCCCACCACCCTGTCCAGCCCCCCACAGGCGCTTCCCTGACACGAGCGACATCGAGCTGGCCACGCCCACCCGGCCACGCCCACCCAGCCATGTCCACCCAGCCCCCCAGGGCAACCACAATGCTGCTGCGGCCCTCAATGAAATCAAGTTTGACATCCCTGTTGTAAACCTATTATATATGTGGATCAAAATTGTTCCCTGAAAAAGGAACAAAAAACGGAAAGAAAGTTATTCATAATTTATAATCAGAAGGGGGAAAACCCCAAATCTTATTTTCATATCTGTGCTCCAAATTTTCGTTCTGTCCGGCAGACTCATGGGGGCAGAGGAGATAGCAAAGATTAAGAGAACAGAATTCAGTTTGACCAAAGGATCACTAGGCTAAAAAATGATCCAGTCCAATGTGTAAATCAAGAATCAAGGTGTATATCTAAAGGGACAAAAAGCATGGTTAATGCCCAGGTAGGAATCAATAAATCCAAATAAGCAAAATGAAGTTGAAAGCTGCAGGGCAAAACACATGTCTAGCTGTCAGAAAAATTGTAGTAAAAAAATTAACTTACTGTGTATTCTTTTATGTTCCTGTCAGCTGAACCCATCCTGGATTCAGTCTGGACTTATTAGCATCCATGTCAGTGCCAACTCTTGGGAATGTTGCTATTCCCAAGGAGCCTATCCTTGCAATATAGCACTTCTGTATCATTATTTGCTCTTTCTCCATCAGTGGCATTGATCTAAACCCCAGATTTAGAGACTAGGGGGTATTAGCTGAGGATCATGAAGTACAGAATCCATAGAACTGGAAGAGACACAATTTGCATGCGTTGCTGGAACCTGAATCCCAAATAAGCAAGCTTCTGTGCCTCTTTCTATGCTTTTTATTACATCTTTCTTTTCCTAGTTATGACTATTTTCTTATTCTCATGGTTCCCAAACTGTGCAAGGGTGTCAGAGGGCTGCAGCAAACTCAACAAGGGCAACACAGGGCACAGAGTACACAGTTTGGAAACTGCTAGGGGTGCCGTGAGCAAAGAACATTTGGGAAGCTCCATCTTATTCTAAAGTGATTGTTCATTCAAATATGGTTAATGGAATTATTTTCAATAATAAATAGTCTGATGGAAAAAATACAACTCAGATCAGAATCATGGCACAAGAGAAAGGGTAACTATTTTCCATATATAAGGAGGGGGGGTTCTCATTCGACAAAATAATACAAAGAAAATTTAAATTTCTTTCCATGCAGTGTTCTAATTATAAATACATCTATGACCCACAAATACAATTTGCTGGAGACAGAGCTCATTCCTCACAACTCTTTGCCTTCAAGTTAGTCATTGTTGGTTTTGGTCAACCCCATGCTGATTGCCAGTTTCTGAATGGTCAAACTATTCTATTTTGCAAGAGCAGCTTCTGTATATTTTCCTAAGTTCTAATGTGCCCACAAGTCCACATGGTCACAGGGACCTTATTTATTTATATTTATTCATCTCCATTGAATACTGGTATTCCTCTGTACTTCAGATTTGACCAATAGCTAACCCAACAGTATGAGCAGAATCCTGCAAACAGATGGAGTGTTATAGATGGATCCTTTTCTGTTGGGGGGTGAATGAGATACATTGACTCATAAGCTTTTACTGTTACATAACCTTCACTAAGCTGAGAATTCTGGATGCAATCCTTGCCTTGTTATCAAGGCTGGAGGAGGATGAGACTAGGGAGCAAAACAGGGTGTCCTTTGAAGACTTCCTTATTATCCCTCCGGATTCCACCAACATCCATCTGTCATACTTTCCCTATTTCTATTCTATTGCAACTGGCGATTTTCTTAGGCAAATTGTCATTTGCACTATTGGATGCTCTGGTACATAGTGGAACCTGGTTATTAGCTTCTGCTATGTCCCTTTGTCTGGTTCAAAATAGCAAATAATAGACTGTATCTAGATAACAGTATATTTTTCTTTAACTCAGAAGGCTGCAGAAGTTGTCATTTTCATTCTCTGTTTTAATGCAAACTTCCTCCTAAGAATCATAATGCTGCTTGGTTTCAAGGAAAGTGCTGTTGTGTAGTTTATAGATAGCTCAGGAAATTGGCAGGTTTGAAAGAAGAAAGTCAGATTACCCACACAAATACACACAGTTCAAAAAGATGGATGTTAGAAGACAGCAGTGAATACAAGAAACTTAGAGGCTTTCTGTTGGGAATTCAACAGCCCACAGAGCCATCTAAATCCAGCAGCAAGATCCCTGATTTGGGGTGGTGCAATTTCCTTGCTATCTTCTAACTAGAAATGCTCTAGAATAAGTTTACCATACTTATCGGCATCTTCCAGAAAGTTTCCCCCAAAGTGACCTTTAACAGTGTTATTGCTGTTATATTCTACCTGTGAACATGTTTTTGTGAAAAAAATAAAACCGATTCCTGGCTGAAAAATATTGGCTGTTCTTGGTACATGGGAAATTTAGATGAGCAGCCATTCTTGACCTGAAGGTCTAGTCCTGTAATGAACATCAGTATAATTATGTTACCAGGCCTTCATATCAATGGATCAGATGTAAATCATAAATTGGACTTAGTCTTAAGGATGTTTTATTTTTAAAAGTTCTAAAGAGAATGGCTTCTTTGTTGGGAGAAAATATTTAACATTAGTTAGAAAGTCTGTTTACCCACTTCTATCCAACATCTCTATGGCAGTAGTGGTATTGCATAACTTAGGGAAATAGGTTAGTGAAAGCAATACACAGTTACAATTTAAGGTACAGATTTTTAAAATTCAAATAGCTACTTGTAGGGGAGTTGATAACTGTCAGGAGAATTACAGGTGGGTATGCCAGCGGGGGTGGTTTACCTTTCCCAGTCGTACTATTATCCTAATGGAAACCATTCCCTATTGTTTATATTGGGACGCAAACTGGCTTTGACAAAAATGGGTCTTTTCAATGCAAATAGCCTCAACTTCTTGGTGAGTGCTCTTTAAAAATCATGTGTTAAAGGTGCACATGAATTTAACATCACATCCATCATGGGGGGGGGAGGGGGGGGAGGGAGGGAGAGAGAGACAGACTAAATGGATTGACTTAAAATGTGATTAATCCATCATTAAATGAATTAAAATGAAAGGGTGTTCTGCATGTAGTATGAAACTTTATCTTACATATACTGGCACAAGTTTTTGTTGGAATATTTAATATTTTGGATTGTATTTTAAACTGAAAAGCTGCAGTTGCAACTCTTCATATGGATAAAAGGATAACGCTTGACTAAACGGGTTAACTATTAAGGGGTCTCTCCCATGGTTACTTTAATAAAAGCCCTTTAAGTGGTCAATTTAGAAGCCTGCATTTTCCACCAGCTTGTTCTTTAAACATTGCTATCTTTCCAGCAATTTCATTCCCTGTTCTGATATTTATGCTATTGCTTTTACATCTGCTGTACCCATGTGCACATTAGCTGGCCTCTTGGGCCTCTTATTAACTATAATTTTTGCTTCAAATCCTTGTCTTGCAGTTTTGGTTGAAGACGGTATCCAGGGAACCCATTTCTCTCTCTGGGAGATGCCTGCTGGTTGTTGCTAAGGTTGCTTCCACAGTAACATGTGCATCTTGTTTACACCTTCATCGGAAGAAGTTGCACTCGGTTAGTTCCACTAGTATCACCTAGGGAGCAAGAGAAGGAAGTGCTGGATCTGCAGTCTTACAATCTTGCACTAAATCCTATCTCCTCCCTGAGGAATTGTGTCTAATCCCCTACCAAACACTTCGCTGGACTGCATTTCATGTGGAGCTCCAAAAGTTGCATTGCCTGCTCTAGTGGAGGAAAGAGATCCGGAGGTGAAAAGGAACACACAACTTTTCCCAGGTTGTTTCCTCACTGAACCCATTCCCTTGTTGTCAAGATGACAAATAACTCTGCAGATCATCATCCTGGGAACTCTGTGGCAGAAGGCAGCTATGAAGGGGACTTTGGCTGCTCCGTTATGGACTTACGGGATCTTATGGAGCTTCGCAGTGCGGAGGCAGTGACCCGAATAAATGATACCTATGGGGGAGTGCATAATATTTGCAAGAGATTGAAGACCTCACCAATTGAAGGTAAGGAGTTTATTACCTTGGTGGTAAAACAAGTATTTCCATGGATTCTAAAGACTTGGTTGCATCTCTTCCCTCCTCCCCCTACCTGCCCCATGGTAAGAATTTGTGATAAAATTACTTTTTCATTGCCTAGTTCATTGTTTTCAAATGGCTGCTAAACAAGGACTACCTGTAGCTCACAATGAAGAAATTTTGAATGAGCAGGGAGCAACCATAGGCCAGAATAGCTTTTTTTTTGGGGGGGGGGGGTTGTTCTATTTTTCTAAAAATGAACAGGAAATTCTAGAACTTCTGTACTTTATACTAAGATTCCTCTCTTTGGTTGTTGTTGTTATTAGCCAATCACTAAAGCTAGGGTGCAAAAATTCCAAAACTATAAAAGTTTTTGATGGGTGTTAGGAAACTTTTTTTAAAAGTGTGATTCATCTTTTGATTCTGGATTTTAATGTGGTGTCTTTACTGCTTTAAATTACTTACAGTATTTATGGAAAGAAAAAAACAGAGGAAATAGGTTGAATAAATAAAAAAAGCTGGGTAGAGTAGTGGTTAATTTTTTGGTTGCTATCTAATTCAGCATAGTTTGAAGAAGAATATGCATTTCCTTCATGAATAAGTCACCACATATTAAAACACTGAATTACAGGGTATATAGCCCTCCAAGGCAAACTGTAGGTGCTTCTATATAAAAAATTTCCAGCTGTCCCTGCTCTACTTTAGAAGCAGAACAGGAAATTTGTAAGTAAGAACTTTATTGTGTCTAAGTCTTCATTCAAAGAAACCCATCTGTGTGCATTTCTGGGACATAAAAATGTAATAAATGTTTTTGCCTCTTAAATATATTATGGTAGAGATGGGTATGGGTACTTTAGTTATGCTAATTTTTATCTTCTAAGGATCCCCAATGTGAAATTGACTTCCATGGGTAGTATAGAAATCATACTGAAATTATTGATTTGAATAGAAATTCATTTTCTGGAAGAGTAAGCATGCTTCAAAAATGGAAGCAAAATAATTTGGACATAGAAATTATAACTTCTTATAGGAGTTTTCTGAATATTTATATTGTGGTTGTATATGTATGTGTGTGTGTGTATATATACACACACATACATGAGGCACACATACGCACGGGTATGTGTATATGTAATGTAATTAAATTGTACAGCAAGTTGTGAAAAATAATGGCTGCTTTTGATAACAGTGTCTGGCTGTGCAGCTTTAAAACTAGTTGTAGTCCACAAGCAGTAAGAAATAGCATGAAGGTCCTGTCAGTTCTATAGCCGTTTAATTGTGAATTCTCTGCATAACCTTTTAACAGTAACAGGCTAGAGAGATGTCTCCCCTCAGTGACCTAAGCTACACAGAGCTAAATAAAAATAAATTACACATAACTTACAAGGGGTACAAGACCTTATCTCTCCTTTCCTCTTTCCAGATTTGAAATCTTGTTTGTCAAAGTGCAATGTCAAGGGTTTTAGTTTTCTTTTTAGCCTCATAAATGAGGAGAAGCACTTTTAACAAGTATATGAAATCTCATTTTAATGGACTAATTGGGGGATGGAGTGTCCTACTTAGGAAAGTCTATTGCCAGAATGTACATAGCACATACATGATGACATATGATGCAGATTAGATCATTTATGTCATTTGTATCAATGTATGTAATTTGCATTGAACTGAAGTCCAACAAAATTAAGTTTTCATGTATGTAAAAACTGTAAATAGCCACACTGAATCCACGGATTATAGGTGTAATTAAGCTAAAGCATAGTGGAAATTGTACAATTGTGCAAAATGTTTGAAATAAGATTTTGGATTATTCAGAATTTCTCACCAAATTAGAACTTATTGGATGGGGAAGTATGATCTGCCTCTATTTTTATGGATTGCTAACCTGTTCAGAAATTTTTAACATTACTTGGTTAAAAGAAAAAAAAATCTAATTGCAGTTGACCTATGGTTTTTTTTTTGGGGGGGGGGAATGAAATGAAGGATTGAATGAATGAAAATTTGCCCTTCAATTAGAATGATGAAGTGTTCTTTGGAGAGAAGGCATTAGTACTATAAAGAAAATGGCCAGATCCAGTCATATAAGGGACATGGCAGTGTAGAATGGCAGCTGCATTAGAAACAGTGAGGCACCAACTTCTGCCCTTTTCTCTGAGTGCACTTTGAAAACTTGCAGGTTATTATTAGCTCTCTGGTTTTGTAGTGTAAGCAGCAGATTAGCATATTTCACAGCTGCAATTGGGAACAGGAAGTGGCAAGGGAAAGACAATCCTAAGGTGTAATTAGAGAAGGAGGGTTGTCCTGGTGGAAATGCCAAATCTGGATCACTGAAGCTTGTGTTTCCTGTGCCAAGTGATGAGCATATAGATCTGGGGGTAGACCACTGGTTGGGCTATGGTCCAGCCTGGTTGTCTCATCAAGCCTGACTTATTTTCCTCTCCATTCTGCTTTCAGAGATACCCGCATTTCACCTTTAGACCCACATGGCACTTTTGGCTAATGCAAATGGTCAGGCAGTAATCGCCTGGGAGTGGAGAACAGATTGGAAAACCGCTAGATGAAATGCTCATTGCCAAGCAGGGGTTGAATAATGATCAGGCGTTCCTGGTAACTTGGCATCCTTTCTTCTATCTCAGTGAGAGACTGAGTGCCCAAACTGCAACCCAAAACCCACTTATGCATCGTCGAGTGCCGGGTGGGTGTGGCCCATTGGCTGGGTGGGGCCAATTGGGTGGGTATGGCCAATTGGGTGGGCATGGCTGCGGTGGTAACTAAAAAGTTCAATCAATCAATTCCAACTTTGCAAGATCTTTTTTTTTCCGCAAGAAGTTGAAATTGACTGATTGAACCTTTTTTCTTTTTTTTGCACATGGCGGCGGAGGCCTAAAGCGAAAAGGTTTTATAAAACCCAGCTGAAGGCCTAGGACTGGGGCGACAGCACGCGTGCCCACAGAGAGGGCTCTGAGTGCCGCCTCTGGCACCCGTGCCATAGGTTCGCCACCACTGTTCTATCTCATGAAAAATTGTCACAGAGCTGCCACTGATGGTCTCTTCCATAGTGATTCAAGAGAATTAATTCTGGGCTGACCTCAGACTGCAAGCAGTCTTATGGATCAGTTGTCTGAAGAATGTGGATGCTGAGCTGTATTGGTTCTCAAATTGGTGTAAAACATGACCATAACAGGTGCACGAAATTGAGATCATATCACTCCAAAATATAAAAAAAGATCTGGATTGTTTAGTTGTCTTCCTGGCTGGTGCATGTTATTCATCTGTTTAAGTCAGGGGTCTTCAAACTTGGCCCTTTTATGACTTGTGGACTTCAACTCCCAGAATTCCTCAGCCAGCGTGCCTTGCTGAGGAATTCTGTGAGTTGAAGTGCACAAGTCATAAAAGGGCCAAGTTTGAAGATCCCTGATTTAAGCCTTTCAAATGGTTTTAGGGCTGTTTTATGATGAACAAACCCAAGTATTTATGAGACCATCCCTTCTACCCAACAAAATCACACTTGTTGACATACAGAAAGGACATCTTCCTGCATCCTTCCCAGACAGTGGACTGTGTTTCCTTTCTAGGAAGGATTCGCTCTCATTTTTGGTGCTGATGGTCTCCTCCATCCAAAGGAATTAAGATACATATTTTCAATTTGGCCTTTTAAATAGTAATATAATAATTTAATATGTTTTTATTATTTATGTCTTTTAGTTTTTATGGTATACTAACAAGAGTGGTATTTGTTAAAAAGCTGTAAACAAATAGTAAATAAGTAGTAGTTTAATACTGCAATTAACAATAGTGCCTTTATTAATGTAGTAATTAAACAATTTATATAAAATAAGTTTAGCGTGTTAGCAATGTATGTTTAATTGTAAATGTGCTATTTCTTGAATGAGAAGATACTGATTTTAGAGAAAGCGGATTTATAGTTGAAACAGATACTCTCCCTCCCCAAAGTTTTTTTTCCCTCTTCAAAGAACAATAAAAACCAAGTTTCCAAATGGATTAAAAGTTGATTCACTGCAGAAATTTGTTTTCAATATTTGAATAATGACAGGGAGGAGCCAAAGTTCCTCTATCTTATTTCTGTCCTTATAGATAATTAGTTCTTCTCCTATATAAATTTGTGGTCATGGCAAAACATTTTACATTGCCTGTAATCTTATTCATGCAGCTCTTCAGACTTCTTAGCATCCAGGATGAACTAAAATTAGTTAAAGTACTAAATGGGCCTTAAGTCAGTTCAGTTGTGGGCAACTTGTAATCACATTGCAATAACAGCTTTTCTTTTAATTTTATATAGTTCTTTGACAATTTCAAAAGTCCTTTGAAAGAGATTCAGACTTCAGGCAAGCCTTTTCTCTAACAATCTGCTCTGTGGAAGAAAATAAAAGCAGAAAAGGGTCAAAAAGACAGGAGAAAGAAGAGGGCAGGAAAAGGAAAAAATGATGCCCCCACTCATTTTTGCTCTCTGCTCAACTACTGTGTGTTTTCATCCGCCATTGGCATACAGTATAGTCTCCAGCAGGTTATTCCTGCAGAATGGAATCCTTGACCTTAAGTTGAAAAGCAACTGACTCTTGTCCTTTGGAAAAGCTAGAATCCCTAGATACCTTGCTTTTTATTTTTATTTTTTATTTGATTTTTCTAAGGCAACCCTCCAGGTGTTTTAGAAGTAGAGATAAAAGATAATATGTTCAGCCATTATTCTGTTGTTGTTGTTGTTCAAAAAGCCATCCAATTCAGTGTTTTGGTTTATGAAAGAAAGCATACCAATAATTTAGAGTGTGTGTATTCTATCTGGAGATGCAACTTATTTGTATTATCTTTTGTATTTTTAGTAGAAAGTGAATGCTACTGCTGTAGGTTTTTACATACCGTATGGCCTAAAAAAAGCAGCTAGGTCAGGGAATGAATGATTTTTCTAAACTTGGTATCTTATTTAAGAAATATTTGAAATGATTCTGACCAATTCTTGCACTTAAAGGCCAAAATTATTATACCAATATCACAGGAAGTGGGATTGTGGCTGAGAAGAGGTAGTTATGTCTACATGCACCACATTTCATTATTACAGTACATGCATTTTTCTGGGGAAAGAAGAAAACCATGACAGATCAGAGCACTCCAGATGCTCCTTAGTCCATAGCCAGTATGATTTAGCATTATGGAGGTTATAGTCCAGCAATATTTCAAGCATACTTCAATATTTGCAGTATAGTCCAGCGTATTCTGCTGCACTGGGGTTTATGGTTTGTGAAGTTTGGTTGGTGGGGCAGCCATTTACTGCTTCTCACAGCTGTGCCTCTTCCCTGACATGTACTTCATCTCCAATGCTGTGAATAAGCACTAAATCAGCCGTAGGGACATTGCTGTCTGGATAGAGCTCTCAAGATTAGCTATCTTGTGTACCAAATGGGAGACTTGGATGCTGCTCAGATGAATTGTATGGGAAGCCCAAAAACTTTCCTGTGAGTAGTGAGGAAATTATTGAGTGCATTTTGCTGATTCAAGCTGTCTGCTGAGACTTTCTGTCTTCCATTATTAAAATATAAGAGTTCTCTGTGGACAATTTACACTGCTGAATCCTAGCCAAGCAGCCTCTATTGCCAAGAATGTGAGTGCCCAGTTCTCACCTATTCCAGTTTTTCTTTTCTTGTGCTCCTCTACTTAGCATTAAGCCCACTATAACCTTAAACAGAAGCAAAGCCTTCGGTCTCTTAATTTGCCAAATTCCTGAGGCTGGCTTTTGTATGCCTCACATTTTTCCAAAGGGAAGGAAGCCAAATGTTTAGGCAGCCAGCTCTTGAAGTTTACATATAAGTAAGTGATTCAATAAATGCTTTCGCCTGTCCAATGCCCTTTTCAAGAGAGAGATGGGGGGGGGGGGAGAATGAGAGAAGCTGTCAGAAGCTCAGAAATATTCTCCAGTAAATGACTAGAATGAATGGAGCATCTGAAATACCACATAAGGTAGCCTAGTGAACCAAGCAACATCTGAGAGTGCGAAGTTCCTCATTTTGTTCAGAGTTAACTTTCCTTTCCATTGGTTTTAATTTCTTGCTGAACATGGGCGCCTCTCCTTATCCTCACATTGTTTTGTTCTGTTAAAAAAACCCTCTTGTCTCAAGATAGATTGATCTTTTTACATTTTATAAATGATTTTTAAAACCATGCATTTAAAATACAAGCTGAATAATTGCAATGCAATTAAATCAAATTGCAAAAGTATATAAATAAAAACAAACAAAACAATCTGAAATGCTGGACTTTCAGATAAGAGGGAGGTTTAAGATTCTTTTACAACAACAATAATGAATAGTACCTGGTATTGACTTTTATACAGAATTAATATTATTTAGAAAGATTCCTCTTTGTGAGCCTGGCTGATTTCGAGAAATGGGATAGAAAAGGGGGAGGGAGGCAAGTCAAAGGTATCTGCTTCTATGGAGTAAAGACGTGCCCGTGAGTCATTTGACATGAAATACTTTCTCATCTCCCTTGGGTGAAGCTAGTGTCAGCAAATAAAGCCATGATTCACCCGCTGGCAGTAATAGCTACTCTTCTTCCACTCCCCCGTTGCTTTATTGACCCTATTTCTATCTACTCCTATAACTCCATGCTGAGGGAAGGTCCATCTATCAAATGTCAACTTGCCTTTTACCTATTAGCAATACAGGATAATTTCTTACTGCAGAGGTGATAATTCTTTTAAAGAGGCTAAGATTCTTTCTTAAGGCCTGCTTAACCCTCACTGAATATCCTAGCCCCTAACTAGAGTGCTATTTACTACCAAGCTTGACTAAACTTGTGTGAAATTTGAGTCTGGAGAGCAGGGGTTACATGAGTTGATTGCTCTGTTATGGGAGGGAAAGAATTCTATATATCAAAAACTTTCATGTCAAGCAGTATATGTGCAAGAATAGGAGCAAATTCAGTCATGTACCGCCTTCATCCACAGCTGGAAATTGTTTAAGATAGGAAACTGGTATTCCTGAAGATTGCATTATTTGCACTTTCTGATTTTCAGCAGGAAACTAAAGGAAATAGATGATTAAGCCTCTGATACTTTTAAGAAAAAAATAAACATAACTTAGCCCCTCTGGAAACAGGAAAAAAAAATGGTCAAACTTTTCACCCTTGCCAACTCTGGTGGCATTCTATTTCCTGGGTCTCTTAGCCACAAACATGCTATTGCCAATAATAAAAATACTAAATTTTCCACTGACTGTCCTGTTTTGGTTGACAGCCAAACTCTACTCTGGAATATGAGTAGAAGGGGAACTATCTTGTCCAGTGTAAAAATATTTTTTCTTAAATTCCACAGGTTGATCCTCCTTCCCTTCATTTTTTTCACTTTACTCAAATTTAAAACCAGAAAGTTATTTTAACTTATTTATTTAAAATAATAGTATCTAAGGAGAAAGTGAGTTACCGTACAATATCCTTGAATTGTACAGTATGTTCATACTCTGCCTCTAACTTCTTGATTATAGCAAATGCTTTTTTTATAGAATTCCCGAAGAGTTTCTAGACTAACAGCAAGAATGGCCACAAAGCCAGTGCTTTCAATTTTCTTTATGCATCAACAAAAGACATTATTTGTTTCAGTTTAGCTGACCTTAGCAAAAGAAATTGTACTGTATATAGAATTAAAATTTTGTTGTTTGGGAACTGATAAAATCATTAACAAATTAAAACTCACGAGGGAAAACGCTCTCTTGAAGATGTCTTGCTTTCCCCAAAACATACCTTCCTCCCAACTCCTCTATTATTCCATCTCCAGGGCTCTCCTCCTTAGACCATTATTATTCTACTCTTTTGGAAAAGTCATGAGATTTAGTTTTTATATATCATAACCACAGCAAGATTATTGTATGCACAATGATGGAAAGATCTGGCAATACCCAATGGAGGTATGGTTGGTAAAAATGATGAGACTTGCTAAGGTGATCAAGTTGACCTGTTCGGTTAGAGAAAAGACATTTTACTTATTGCTGATTTGAAACCCCTTATGGACTTTTAGGATAAAAGAAAAAAATGAATTTATGAATCACATTTTTGAGGATTAGTTAGGATAGATTATAGACAGAAGTCACAATGTAACTTTAGAGAATTGTCAATTTACAATTAACTGCTATAAAAAGTTCTGAAACCACTTTCTTATAGCTTTTTTTAAAAACAATTCTACCTTTTTTCTTTTTTCCCTTTAGGTTTCTCTTTTATTTCCTCCTTTTTCTTTCTTCCTTACTACTCTATTTTATTTTGTATTAATTTTTCTCTTGTTTTTAAAATTTTCAGTAAAATTATATTTTAGAAAATCATTATTCCACTTTTGCATGATAATGAAAGAGAGCTCCTAGGACATAATAAGCCACTTGAGTATGCGTTTTAAAAACAAACATCCATGTATATGAGTGTATGCATGCATGTGTATGTGTTTGTTTACAACCCCACCCCAGTCTTTGAAAAATCTTTATCTTGTTTGTAACAACTTGATACACACACACACACACACACACACACACACACTAGATCAGGGATGTCAAACTGCCGGCCCATGGCATGACGTCGCCAGTTTGCCATGTCTGCATTAGATGGATGGATGGATGGATGATAGATTTCTGTCTTTTTCTCAACATCTCTCTAATGCTTCCTCTGTTGATGCCTTGCAGGATTAGCTTCCAAAACCATGGGTTTAGTGTATGTTACTGAATATGTTGCTAGCAATGTTTGTTTCACACAATTCATAATAGGATTAATGTCATTGTTCCAGTTGTTATTCTCCCCTTTATGTTGGTTTCTGCTTGTTTCTATAACCAGATAGACTGCAAGCAACTGCACTCCAGATAACAATAAACTATTATCAGCACTACAAGTTCTTTAAATGATTCCAGTAAATGAAAATCAACTCACGATTACATGGGCTTTCTTAATTCTAGTGTCGTGGTTATGGGATGCTCTTCTTAGGCAGCAAAAACTCAGAAAAATCTGGTAGCATCTTTTCCAACCAGCACATTTTGTCATTCATCTACCTAAGTGAGCTAAGCTCACAAAACCTTAGGCCTTTTAATTAATCTTATTCTGTAATTCAGAAAAAGTGCTACCAGAATCCTTCTGACTTTTTGCCATCATAAAACGTATATGGCTCTCTTCTTACAATGTCCTCTTAGAAGGCTGGCCTGATTTCACGAGGGCATCTTTTTAACAAAAGCCAAACATATTCCTTTCCCAGGCATTTTACCTATTTAATCTGGTTGTATCTATCCCCCACTTCTTGTTAGAGGTTATTTTTTATGAGGTGGTTGTTTTGGTTCCTCATTCCCCCAGAGAAACTTTATTCAAAGCCACAATGAGGTAGGAAGCTTCTGTTCTTAATTAGCTGCAATTTAGCAACAAATCAAATTTAAATGATGGCTAGTCTTTGGTTGAAGTGGACTCTGCTTTCATAACACATTTCACAATAGCATGTTTAAAAGATGTGTTTGAGTGCTTCCCACACAGTTAATGGCTCCTACTACAAGTAACTCGAAAGGTGCAGTTTCCATCCATCCATCCATCCATCCATCCATGATTTGTAAGTACATTATGTGAATGCAAACCATATGCTATTTCTATCTGCTGCAGATTGCAGTATAAATGAAAAATCTAGTTGAAAGTTAACCTGACTTATCAGAAATATTACCGCCTTCATTAGCATCAATTGCAAGCCATTCACAAATGGTTTGGAAGCTGTGCTTGTCTAGCCATGCGCAATGTACGAGTGTGGTACAATCACTGTTCAACATAACCATGCAATGGTGAACTGTAATATATTTTAACAAGGCAAATTGACCTGCATCAGAAATCCATAGTTAAGACAAATTACACTTTCTCAGATTTAAATACAATTGCAAGCCATGGTGAATTTAAAAATGGAAGTAAATGCTTCTGAAATCCCCAGGGCCATGCATGAGTACTACATTCATTTTATCATCACCATAATAAAAATTAAAGTGATTAGCAAATCTAACCTCACCATAGGCTGTGCTTCCTGCCAACATTTTGGCATACTGGCTAGGAATTCTACTAGTCCAATACATCTAGAACAGACATGTCAAACTCGCGACATCACGTGACGTCGCACAATGTATCGGGATGGTTTTTCCATTGCCGGCAATGGGGTGGGTGCGGCTTCCACATGACGCATCCGGCCCATGGGCCGGCAGTTTGACACCCCTGATCTAGAAGGTATCAGTTTGGGATGGTGGTAGTATTTTTTGTATTCTTTGACTCCCAGCCTGAAGATCACCATCATCAGTGTGCATGCAGAACCTCCCTTGATGAATTCCAAGCCCTATGAAACACCTGGGTCTTTAAAGCCCTTTTTATTTATTTTAAAATTGAATGGAAAATTAGTACAGTATGCTGCAAAAGCTTAAAGGTAGTGTAGTCAGTGTATTTACTCTGAAGTCAATCTTAGTAAAAATAATAATAGGAACTATCATCAGTGATTTGGCTGGATCTTTGTCCCCCTGTTCAGACAAAAGACAAAAGGAAACTGAGATGGTAGAAAGTAGCCTAAGAGAATTAGAAAGGATGATAGGGAACAGCCTTACCAGTTTTTGATTTTTTTGATTTATCAGTGTTTGATGATGTCATTCCGTACACTGAATAATTAACTGGCATATAGAACAGCCAGCATTGTGGATCTAAGAAGTGTGTGTGTGTGTGTGTGTGTGTGTGTGTGTGTGTGTGTGTGTGTGTGTGAAAGAGAGAGATCTAGTATTCATTTATATTAAATACTTTTAGGATCCAGGGGGATAATTATTGCTCTTTTGTGCCTCACAGACTTACAAATGTTTTCTGTATTTTATTTCATGAGATAAATATTCACCAAATTATCTTTGTGAAGAAATTTTAATTGGGTACAAGTATTGGATGTGTCAACAAAAGATTGTTAACAGAAAGTGATAGAACCTGTTTCTGTATCTTAGCAGCAAAATGCATATAGATTACCTGTAGTGGGAATCCTCCCCCCCTCCCCATTCTTACGTAAGAAATTATTTTATTGAGCTAAATCATCATTCTACAATCTTGAAATTGTGTAGATAATGTGGGGTTCAACTCCCAGATTTATCAGCAGTGGCACACTAGCTAGGGAAACTATACATCTAGAGGGCTCACAGATTGAGAAAAGCTATGTTAAGTAGCTTAAACAGGAATACACCAGTACTCCCAATGGTTTGGATCCCAAACTGCATGTTCAATACCATGGAATTGACAGTGCTTTAAAATAAAAAACAGATAATCTTCCTGTAGAGCAGCGTTTCTCAACCTTGGTCACTTGAAGATGTGTGGACTTCAATTCCCAGTATTCCCCAGCCAGCAAAGCAAAGCTGGCTGGGGAATTCAGGGAGTTGAAGTCCACACATCTTCAGGTGACTAAGGTTGGGAAACACTGCTGTAGAGTTTGCAAATGCTGTGCCAAGGTTATTTGAACACAAAAATATTTGATTATTCTTGCTGAGAAGGGAGTTAAGTAAGAAGAGGAAAGATTGACCCTATATAGTCTAGTGCAGGGGGTCAAACTGCTGGCCCATGGGCCGGTTGCATCATGTGAAGGCCGCGCCCACCCCAGATCTGGCAATGCGAAAAAAGTCGCAATACGTCATGACACGTTACATGACACAGCGAGTTTGATACCTGTGGTCTAGTGGAATACGTGTCTCTGTTAATGACCTATTGATTCCTTTCATTTTTCTGGAAAGCCTATTGTATTTTTGCAGTATGATTCTGTATAGAGTTAATTGAGGAAAAGAGAGCTTTGAGAGACTATATATGACTTCACCGAACATGTTTCAACCTATTAGAGAAAAAAAGGGAATGACATGGTAAGACTGTGCTTGCCTTGCTTATGTTTATATAAATATAGCCCCAGAGAAATTTACAAAGAAGTCTTTCCTCCCAGATAGTACGGAGTTTCATCCTCTTTCCTCATCTTCTTCCAACCCTCCTTGTTTTTCCAATGCTGCTAGATTTATTATTTTCCAATAAGAAAAAGAAAGTAAAAATAATAAATAATCCCTGATGTGATTCTTATTAATAACATATAAACCTAGGGACACGGAGAGTGGAAACAAAGAAATGATCCCTCCGTCACAAAATGCCTTCAAGGGAACAGAAGAGCGCTGCTGTCAAGTCCAGCATTTTTAGTGAAGTCCAGCATTCTGTTTCCATGGTAGCCAACCAGATGTCCATAAGAAGCTCACAGGAAGACAAGAGTGCAATAGCACTTTCCCATACATGCTTCCATAATTACTGCTGCCTCTGGTGCTGAGCCAATACATAGGCGTCATAATATCCATAAGCAAAGTTGTATAATCTCTTTTTGGCAGAGTTAGAGGCTATTCCTAAACCAAATAGACAGTTCCATAGTTTCATGCTTTATGAGAGCGTTTACCTTCTTTGAAGATTGCTACTCTGCCTCAGGGCCCTGGCTGTGTCTTTGGATGGTTTAGTATCATAGTAACTTTTTTTGTAAATTCAGCATCTCTTGTGCCTGCTTCACTCTTTGGATCTTGAAACACTGGGTAATATTCAAACGTTCCTTAAAAGAGCTGCACTGTTTTAGAACAGCTTGTTTTGGGTTAAAAACAAAATGTATTTTTCTCTGCACCGTGTGTGTGTGTGTGTGTGTGTGTGTGTGTAGGCCAGCAGATTTTAGTAATTCAAGAAGGTTCTTCATGCATTTTGCTGAGGCAGGAATGTGGATCTCTGAGGAAAGTTTGACAAGTCTTCCTGAATTTGTGCGGCTGCTGGGAATCCAGAGAAGCATCCCATCTATCACAGAAACTGACATGCAGGTGGTTACTATGCAGAACCATTATTCTGACCTTTTCTGACTGAGCCAGGCATTATGAGAGCTGCCAGGAATCCGATTCTTGAATGTTTGAAGGGTCAGTTCCAAGTTTTAGTTGCTCTGACAGCAGAAAGTTGCAGTGATGATCTTGAGAGATTGAAACTTGTACAGCTTTAAGCTGTAAGAGGCTTGGTTGATAGAGCTGTGGCTAAGTATGAATATAGTATGTACACACTTTCTTTTTCTGCCAAGGTTTTTGTTTTCTTATCCCTGGACAAGTCCATATATTCTCTTGAGGAATATCAGTTATGCCCAGACGTATTTGAGTATTCATTAAAATTAGTTTGCTTAGTCTTCATAAATAAAAGCCACGGTGGTATAACAATTAGTTTGTTGAGCTAGGATCATGGAAATATAAAACCTAGCCTATCGTAAGAAGTTGTTGGACAGATGAATTACTGTGCTCATCATCCTGAAGAAGACTAAACCCTTTTTGTTTTTAGATTTTTGGGATGGCAATGTACCAATGGAGATATGTAAATATTCTTCTCTGGTAAAACACTAAAGGAAAAAATGGAATGTTATTCTGAAGAAAACTCAGAACAAATCAGTTCTTTAAAACTGTCATTTCATTGTAGTGAAATTACTTCAAAATATGGGTTGATTATAAAAAAAATTACAATAATATCCTGAAAGCTAAACCTCATTCCTCCCATTCCACCCCCACTTTGTGTTTGCGCATCATGTGGGAAATGGTTTGATTTTGGTGACATTCTATTAGGAGGACCAAAGAGAAAAACTTCCTGCGTGAAATGCTTTCAGCAATAAGTCAAAGGATAGTATGAAAGCCAGAGGCTATTACTTTTAGTAATGTTTATTTATAAAATGTTTCAGTGATTAGAAGAGTAGTGAATAGTTTGAAAAAAATATTTTTAGACTTCTTAAAGTTCCCAGTGACAAACTCTTTTAGATCTCTGAGGTGTTTATTCCCTGCCATTTTTCCAATCCAGTAAAACAAAACCTTCAGGCATACTGCACCCTCTATAGCACTGTGATTCTTACTTGTCCCTAAAGACGAGGAAGCACCACAGCACTGCCATCTGCTTTCAGTCTACTGGTGCAATCCTCTTCCCCCAAAACTGACCCATTTTCAATCTGGTTATATAAATGTAGCAAAATAAATAATTGCAAGTTTTGAATGTATGTTAACTTACTATAGTGCTTAAATGCAGGTTGTCCAGTTTCAAAAATTTATAGGTTGGTGGTAAGTGTTCATAATATTGCTTGACCAAATAAGGTGATGAAATCTGAAGTGGAGAAGAGGGACAGGAGTTGCTTCACCCTTTGGCTGTTCCCATTCTTCCATTCTGTGCTGAAGAAAGTTTTTCATGTTTATTTGGTGACCATGAAATTGGCTGACCTTACATGCTGTTCTGTCAACTTTTCTCTGTACCTCGCTGATAAACTAGAGTGAACTTCCAACTTTATACATGAGCAAAGCCAGCCACTGTTTACATTCAAGCTTGACAATTTATTCTCCCCATTTCACCCCACCCCCATATTCCATACCAGGCCATAATATATTTGCCTATGGGAGTCAGCTAACTTTTGGGATGGCATTGCTCTTCTGATGAAATGGGCTAGCAGCCATAAAAGAAAGAAAAATGCAGACCTTTTCTGACACAGGTATATCCATTTGAAAAAGTCAGGGACGCCTTTTGGGGATCTCATAATCCTTACATAGACAACCCTCAACATTGTATATAAATGCTTTTATCTAAATATATCATTTTTTGTGTAATTTGCTTTTTTCCACTCACAAAACCATAAATAAATATGAGCATATCCCATTATAGCTTAACATGATGTGAGAATATTCAGAATGGTGATCTGATCACCTGTGTTATTGTTGTTTATCATAATTTGAGGGAAAGCAGCCATTTATTTAAATCAAATTTATATGGTTGTCCATCTCAACAAGTGACTTTGGGCAACAAATAGAATTAAATTAGACTGCGTTGGCATTTCTCTGATTTTTAAGAGCTGCTTTGATAATATGTGAGATAATGTGAGATAATATGATTCAATAAAAATACAGAGTAAGCCCTATTATAGGTAGCTATTTCTATCCCTCAAGCAGTCAAAATATCATTCTCACGGGGGAAACTCTTAATGTAAGAAAGCAATGTTTAAATACAGGAATGAATTATTTCACTTATTCTTACAACATTTGTTAGAGAATGTATGTAGGAATTTAATTTTTAAGGTGCAGGTGTACCTATTTAATATTTCAAAACAATCCCATAAATGAAATCACTTATTCAAATAAAGCAATTTGAATTTCTCTGCATTGCTTTTATGCTGTCTTAATACATTCTGTGCCACGTTTTCCAGAATCTCATATTTTCCACACAAGTAGGAAAAAGAACAGGTTGATAATACTTTAAACAGCTGTGTGAAATCAGCATAAAACCCAAAAGACAGCTGCATAGATCACTATCAGTCTGTTCAGCTGTCATTTAGTACAGTTGACTTTGGCCTGAGTTATTGGAAAAAGTTAAAATAAATTGAGAAGGATATGAAAAGAGGATTCCCTAGAATGCAGACCATGAGAAATTTTCTCAGGCTGATGCCATTGTGATTTCTGCACGACCTTGAGAAATTGCAAACATGTTTTCTAGCATTTTCTTCACAGACATATGAACTGAAGCTTGTTTTGTGTAATAGTGGCTTTAATTGAGTACAACTTTTAAATTGGCTGTTGTAGCAATAGGTTGTGAGCGGAAAGTGGTAGTAACTGCTCCTAAATGTTAGTATTAAATTTACAGGGGAAATCAACATTCCCTCTAGATATGTGGAGTTCAGTTCTCAGACTTCTCAGCAATGGCCATGTTAGTTAAGGAATTCTGAATGCTGAAATCCCAGAAGGATACCCAAACTGAGGAAAGTCGGGTCAAGCTTGGGTTCTCCAACAATGTTGTACACTGAAATATCTGTGGGGCATAGGTAGCCTTCCTGTTTATAGTTTTAATAATGCTGTATGAGTTATTTTGCTGAAATGGAATTTAAAGTGAGAAAAGAAAACAGATTAGCCCTAGTGAAGTCTAGTGAAACTCTTGACTTACTGATTCCTATGGGAACACCCATTGTCTTTTTTTAGAATGCCTGTTGCCTTTCTAGTAAATAGAGCAAAATAACAATAGCAGCAGCAGAAATTGGGGGTGCCCATTTTTCATAGCAAATATCTGATTCTCTTATCTGTATAATCATAAACTAATGCAGCAGAAGATGGTGCACAGCATATCATAATAGCGATGTTGTCCATGACAGACCTAAATATTGGAACGGATGTTCTGAACTGCCAATAGATAGAAATATTCAATTTCAGAGATACTTAGGTTCTTCAGAGCTATGGTGCATGTTTTTACCTCTTTTTGTTCCGGTTTTCATTCCGTTCCCCAGATTTTCAGCTTATTTTAGAGAGCATTCTTCCATGAGATTTATTTGCAGGCAGAATTTAGTACCAAAGAACACTATGTTTTCACTTGCAGGAAATTATTAAGTTGTAGAAATAATGGACAATATAGAAGATGCTTTAGAGAAAGAGATCAAAGGGAATTCATTTTCTTGATGTAATGTTTAATTTCCTTTTTCCTTACTTGCAGGCTTGTCTGGGAACCCAGCAGATCTAGAAAAAAGAAGACAGGCATTTGGCCAGAACTTCATTCCACCCAAAAAGGCCAAAACCTTCCTGCAGTTAGTTTGGGAAGCATTGCAGGATGTCACATTAATCATCTTGGAAATTGCAGCCATAATTTCTCTGGGTCTCTCTTTCTATCATCCTCCTGATGGCGACAATGAAAGTAAGTGAACTGCTTTTTCTCAATAAACATTGGGCAGATAGAGGTATCTCTGCTGTGATCCAAGAAAGCTGTTGTACACTCCTGCATATGATATGTTGAAAAAGCAAAAACATGGTCAACTAGTTCACTATTTCTATCAGATTATTAGAGCAGGTTGCTCACTGACTTCAGTGCTTGAAATTACAGATGACATGAGAGCAGATTGGGAGGCAGAGAAGGTCAAGGCTAAGCAATGCCAGACCAATCTCTCCTACAGCTTAAAAATGGGGCCCTGGCCAGCTGGAATACGTCTTTCTTTATCCTAAGGGCTTGCTGTTTCTAAATGGATGGTTCACCTTGTGACAACAAAGTAAATCACATTTCATAGAAACAATATTTTTGAGTATGAAAGACTGTCGACTGTTTCCTAGATCCCTCTGTGAGAATATTGTCTGTGCTGAGTTTTCATTAGCTGAATGGTTTAATATTCTTTCATTCTTTGTTCTTTCACTTTGATGACTATTAAAATATAGATTTTGTCTCTTTCCCCCCTCCCTACCCCCCCCCCAGTTGTATTTGTTCCTGGCAGCACTTTTAGCTTGGTGTACAATGCTGAATTCAGGGTGAGGGTAACATAACACCTGATCCAAGAATGTACTCATTTGACTGGTTTTTATTGTCTCAAGCTTCACAAACCCGGGAAATTGGATGCTAATAGGCATGTCCCATGATTTAATATTAGAAGATGTATAAAAGTAAGATATTCTATGTCATCCTTGATACTTGATTCTATAAAGGAAATGCATATTTTGCATGATGTGGCTTCCCTTTCTTAGCTTTGATGGTTTAGCCAACACGGGGGGAAAATTCTGTTCTTGCAGAGAACACCGCTTCTCTGGTGTTTGAAAAGAAAAATTATCACTAATATCATCCATCATTACCAATGTATCTTAATGTGTTTTTCTTCTTAGGTTTTATTATGATACTAATGATTTCTTTCATGATGAATACTTTCACAGTTTTGTTTGAAATTTGTGTTTCTTATATAAACTAGATATTCCAGTAACTATATTTATTTATTACAGTGAATTGAAAGAACAGAAGAAAATATTTCTAATTGAACTAAGCAAAATTTAAATAGGGACCAAGGTTTTGAAATATACAGAAGCTTTTTTATGCTAAATTATAATAAAAAGGAAAGATCCTGGGTTGTTTATTTAAACTTCCTTCTCTAAGTTTACAATGAAAGGTTTAAACTACAAATGGAGACTGCAATTATATTCTGATTGTCCATTAAAAGAAATAAAACTTACATAATCTAGTACTACTGTAGGCTGTTTCTGTTTAATTTACTTATACACATCCTTGTGCTGGTATACAGCATGGAGGCCTTTGCCAGTAACTTTTGAATTGCTGCTCAGAATTTTATAAAAGAAATGAAGAGTTGCCTTCCTTCATAATTCTGAATAAAGTATATTTGTTGGCATATCACCTGTGTTACTAACATTTGATTGAAATAGATCATATACATGTCCAAAAATGGCTTAAAAAGCAGTGTTTCTGTCAGTTTGAAATAAGCTTAAATTGTAGAGTGCATAAAATCATAAATGCCAAGTTTATAAGTTCATTTTCATAAGAAATAGAAATGTAAGAGATTTTAACTTTTTTATTGTTTTTGGAAACCGCATTAACTAAAGTTATATTGATGCACCCATTAAAAGGCATAAAACAAGCCAAGTCCCAGGTAGTAAATAATGCCATTTTGTTAATTAAAAAGTAAGGCAATATTATTTGCAGTAATTTAAAGGTTTTATTTTTGAGTTTATAATGTGCAGCATATCAAACTTTAATAAAATATGAGACTATATTTGACTGAAAGAGTAACTCAGTATATTATGTGAGTGTCATACAAAGCCATAAACTAGAAGATGGACTTTTAGCTGGTGACTATTGATCATACAATTGAAAATACTACGATCATGTTGATATTCAAATAATCACCTGGATTTAGGTAAGGATCAATGGTAAGATATGACACTGTAAAAGGTATAAAGAGGAAAATGCATAAGAGGTTACAAGGCAACTCTGTAAGCCATGTAATTTTCAAACTTGGCAACTTTGGGATGTGTGGACTTGAATTCCCAGAATTCTGGCTGGGGAATTCTGGGAATTGAGGTCCACACATCTTAAAGTCTGAAAAACACTGCTCTAAGCCATTCAGCAAAGAAAGAAAGGGGAATATTTGCTCCTTTCTTGATTGTATCAGTATTGCTGCTGTGAATTGGTGGTTGAAACTTAAAGTGTATTTCTGAGACCATGGAGACTAAAGAAGGACAACTGAGAAGGAAATGCTGTGCCCTGTCTAGTGATTTTTAAGATATCCAGAAGCTTCTTGCTTTGAGAAGATCAGATCCCTTACTATTTTATCAACTTTTAACTAGGGATTTCTTTAAAACTGAAACTGGCTAATTGCTGCTTGGAGAAGGCATCTCTGTGGCTGATTCTGACATGGTGAGAAACCCAGCAGAGCTTTTTACTGTCACTGAAATTTGTTTGCTTCAGTTTTCTATGGAAAATTTCCATTGGAAGTTCTAATTTCATTGCTGTAACCCAATCCGGCCATCAACCCACTCTTTTTTAAAAGGAGATGATGGAGGTAAATCCTTGGGGCTGTAAACTGAGAATAGAACAGAACAGAACAGAACACAATAGAATAGAGCAGAGCAGAGCTGGAGGGGACCTTGGAGGTCTTCTAGTCCAGCCCCCTGCTCAAGCAGGAGAACCTATGCCATTTCAGATAAGTGACTGTCTAGTTTCTTCTTAAAAACCTCCAGTGATGGAACGCCCACAGTTTCTGAACGCAAGCTGTTCCACTGGTTAATTGTCCTCACTGTTAGCAAGTTTCTCCTTAATTCCAGATTGCTTCTCTCTTTGGTCAGTTTCCAACCGTTGTTTCTTGTCCTGCCCCCTGGTGCTTTGGAGAATAATTTGACCCCTTCTTCTTTGTGGCAGCCCCTCAAATACTGGAATGCTGCTATCATGTCACCCCTGTTTCTTCTTTTCTTTAGACTAGCCAAACCCAAGTCCTGCAGCCGTTCTTCATATGTTTTAGTCTCGGGCCTTTGATCATCTTAGTTGCTCTTCTCTGAACTTTTTCCAAAGTCTCAACATCTTTTTTGTAGTATGGCGACCAAAATTGATTTGCAGTATTCCAGGTGTGGTCTCACTAGTGTTTTATATTAGCCTAAAGAGGAAAGTAAGGAACTCTGTCTAAATAGAGCTCTAATAATGCACTTGTGCTTGGCAACTATCATTGCTCCTTGCTAGAAGACTTGTTTCAGTATTACAACTCCATTCGCACTAGAGTTTTTTCCTGCCAAGGATAGCCTTCCCCATGCTGACACCATTCCAATGTGTTCAGATTACAATTCACAGAATCCTCAACATTGCCAAAGACTGGAAATTATAGGCTTTGTAGTTTCAGAATATCTACAGGATGCCAAGTTTTGGAAGGCTGTTTTGAAGCACATATCCTGAAAACTATTTCTGCACAAGAAAACAGACACTTGAAATGAAACTACTTAACTTTTATTTACATAGATTTGGTAGATTATTAAATTAATTAGTGCTCTTCTTACTATAGCTATGTTATTGCAAATGCACAGAATAAATTACAAGAGCTTATATTTGAGATAATGTAATACCATCAAAGGCAGAACAGAAAATTTTGTACATACGAAGTTAGATAGGCAGACATTCAGTAACTAAGCTATTAATATAAATATGTTAGCTGTGTTTTTCAGTATTTCAGAGGTATAACTTATTTAAAATATTCCATTCTCCATTCTGATAAGTTTGTAATGTTTATTCTGGTAATATGTATGAGGTACCTTAGTTTAACATTGCTGAGGGGCCATTTTCTTACTCACTGATCACTTAAGATGAGATAAATTGTGTAAATTCATTTGATTAATTTAGTCCAACATCTTGTGATTAGAAATGGTTGAGCTGAAAGCTGGATATAATAGAAAAGGCAAGGTTTAAAAGCAGAGCAATTTGTCAGTTTCTGTCTCTCGCTGACACAGAACTGTCACAGTAGCAGTTAATAGTCTCACTCCAAAAAGGTAGTCCTGTATCCTTTTTTTTTTTTTAAATCTAGGCTAGTAGCTTTTACAACTATGCTACAGCATTTATAGTTCTGTGGAATAGTTGTATTTTACATAGAATTCATTTTTATGAAGTTGCCTGATAATTCATTTCATGGAACTGTCCCCTGTTTTAATAGAATCTTTGGGAGCAATTCTGAATCTATTTAGCCTCATATATATTTCATGAGATCTGAATAAATTCAACTTTGCGATGATCTCCCCCCCTACCTTTTTGGAAGGAAAGGGTTGTGGTATTATTCCTTCACTAGCAGACTGCTAGGCATTTCCTTGCAATTGAAATTGTCCTTGTCTGCAGTTTTATTTGGTTTTGGTTCTCTTTTCTCAGAAACCATTCTTTTCTCTCTTTCTCTCTCTCTGGGGTTGAATTGTAGGCACAACAGTGACTTTGATTAGCTGCTTTTCTTTTGTTAGCTCCCACTTCTCCTCATTTAGGAGTTTCTGATCTTTCTGCTTGCTTTTTTCTGTTGTGGTGCACTGGTTACTTCAGAAACCTGCAGTGACTCCAAAATCTATTTCCAGAGCTCAGCATTCTATACTTATGTTAAATAGCTCTTTGCATTGTGCATTACTTTGCTCTCATTGCATTAAATTTCATTTGACATTTTGCTCCTGCCATTCAGTTTTTTTAAAGACCAAACCTGTTCAAACTTAGACTGTTATACTAAATGTTTCCAATATTTTTGCTTGTAACTTGAGAATTGCATTTCTTTTGCCAGATTAATTTCATAAAATGTGGCATGCCCTGAATAGATTTTTTAATTGGAATAGCAAGTCATTTTATGTATAAAACAATTTGAATGGAAAAGCAGGTGACAAATTAGGCAGTTAGCTAGTTGCTCTTACTTTACCGTTGACTGCTGTAACACTCACAGAAAGGAGAGTTAATTTGTATCTAATTCACCCTCTTGAAATGCTGTAAGTCTGACTTGTTTACATATTCAGATTTGTTTGTATGTTTATAAATATTGTCAACATATGAAATGGTTTTGGGATACAGTACTCTCATCCCACAGACAAATACCAAAATTCCCTAGGCTATTCTACCTTATCACAAATAGATTTTTTTTCCTTGATGTGTGCCAACCTGTAATAACTGCCAAGCTATTGCAATTTTCAATTGGTTTTTCTGATTGGCTGATTATGTGCTATCTAATTGATGACAATTCTTAGTGACCACATAGATAGACCTTCAGAATGATCCGTCCTCAACTGAGATCTTCAGATCTTCCAGTGAAGATCAATTGAATCCATCCACCTTACTGCTGGCCTTCTTCTCTTTCCTTCCTTTGATTTGTATTTCTTTCATTTGATTTGTGCTCCTTTCTCGGAAGGATTTGCATGCATTTCTTTTTCTTGGAATTATTTATTTCAGATAACTTGGTTCTCTCAAAAAAGATAATTTGACTATTGATCTTCAGTATAGTTTTATAAAACATTTTTATGGTTTATCTATAAAGTCATAGAGTCTGTTAATTCTTCCTGAATGACTTCAGTTTTCACTAATTTTTTCAATTGAAATAACTCATTGTCTTCTAGTTGCATAAACAGTTCTACAATCTTAAATACATAAACAGAGACAGAAATTAAATATTGTGGATTATTTTAGCTGATTTATTTTACCTAAGTAATTTATTATGTGATTTCATTTTTGAGACACTTTTAAGAAATTAGTATCTTATCTTTTTCTTTTGACATACTCTGTTTAGCTTATAGCTTTGTTTTTAAATACTGCTTATTGAAATGTTGATTTTGATAGAATTAAAACATTTTTGTCTGAATATAATTACTATTGAGCCATATATATAACAGTAATCTCTCAGCCCAAGGAACTTAAACCCTTCCAAAATCAAGCAGGTATGCTTAAAATTTAAACATGGCCTTGAATTAATTCTGAAAGGATAACTATATTAGGCAGCAGGAATAAAAACAGAAACAAAACAAATTCCTTGGCATTAAGGAAAGGAAATTCTTATCTCTAACGGCTCTCTTATAAGACTTTAAGAAAGACATAAATTACAATAATTCCAAATTGATTTTAGTCATCATTCCTATGCTTAAATTTAGGAAATGTTGGAAAACATTGTGTGCTTCATGTTCTCTGCATTTTAAACTATTTGATGTAAATATATATATATATATATTCCTTACAGTACAGATGGTCTTCGTTATCCACAATTTCATTTCCTGCTGCTTCACGTATTCAGTTGGTAAATGCAGATCAAACTTTATCTGCAGTCAAGACTTTTGCAAAACTGATTTTTAATTTGTGATTCCCTTTGGAGGAAGTATTCTTTTGCAGATGTTATGGGTGTCAAAAATTGCAGTTAGGCTTTTCCACATGTACATTTTGGCTATCCATGGTTGTTAGATTGGAACAGGCACACCACAAAGAAAAGAGCCACCACTGATATACAGTATTCTCAAAAAGCCAACAATCAGCATCAGGAATAAAATAATAAAGTAATGAAACAAATCAAAATGCTACAAGTACAGGAGAGCCTCACAGTGGCAGAATCAGAGAGTAGGTTTTTTTTTAGGTGCCTGGGAAAACAAAAGGTTTCCTTTCCTTGGCATCTAAAAGACAGATGACTTGGCTGTTGAGAGAACCTCCTCTTCCAAACATTGAATGCCTCAAGCAAGAAGGAGCATTTCCTCAGGGTCCTCTAGAAAATTCAGGAAGCAGAGAACTGAGGAAAGGCCTCCTGAAAGGGACTCTGCATTTGATAAGGTTTGTGGGAGAGCAAGTAGTTCCTTAACGCCAAACATTGGCCCTATTTTCTTGTCCACTAAAGCAGTGAGAAGGACAGATGAGTTTTGTAAAGCTTAAAATATTCTTAAAATTTTATTAAAATATTCCAGGTGGTGGCAAAACAGACCAGCTTATGTTACCTAATTTTAGAACTAAGAGGCTTTCTCTTTCTTTCAGTGTAATTTTTAAAAACCTTTCTTAGACTTGCTCACTGCAACACTAGATTCTTCCAGTTGTGCCTTTTTTGATCAAAGGACTTATGACAATATCGTGACTTTGGGGTGATTCTGTTTTGCTTATTTCTGAACACCTTAAATTGAACCCAGAAGCTAACCAAGATATCTTACATAGTAGTGATCTTCAGCTGCTCTGGACCAGAGTCACTTTCTTCCATGCAGGACTATATTACTGGCCTACCTAGCCTTTATTTTTTGAAGAAATATTCTTCCTTACCATGCTACATAGAACCATTCTCCATTCAGATGCCTCTTTTATTGAGATCAAATGGGTTCACAATGTGGACAAGAATTAAAAGCCTTATTTGTTCAAGTATATACATTTCATTATTAGCCACCCTGTTTTTTTTTAATACAGTACTATTTGGTTTTGAATTGTAATTATATTTATTGTATTGTATTGCTGGGTTTTTGTTTTTGAATGATTCCTTTTGAAAATTGCTTTGGGAGTAATTCTAAAAAACAATCATTTCAGGGTCAGACAATCTCTGGAATGCAACAGTTTGACATTTTTTAGGTTTCTTAGATACCACTGAAAGTGTTATTAACATACTTTGATACCTTTGATTCTTCATCAGTGCTTATTATTTCAGTGAATTAATTCTTCTTTAATCATGAAGCTGATATAGATTGATAGGTTATTATTCTGTGATCATTGTCGCAGTAAAGCTTAGGATATATTTTTACGATTACCTTCAGTAGTTGAAGCCTATTATGCCCAGTGAAGTTTGTTCACAGATACAGTAAATATCTCTGGAATCTTTACAAAAGAATTTATATTCCTTTTTTCATTTTGAGTTTTGAATGCAATGTAAATTGCATTCAAAATAAATAAACAAAATAAACAGTAAATAAACAAAAATGTTGCCTTCTTTGTATTTAATGTTGTCTGTAGAATTCATTATGGAATGTAACAAGTGTGAGTCTGTCCAAAACATTGATTCTGTGATTCATCAAGTAGCAAATGGCAGTGGGTCTTACACAGTATCAGTTCAATATAGAAGTATTCTAAACCATTCTTTTCCTCCTTTATCTGTTGGAAGTGTGTGGAGAAGCAAAGGGCAGTGCAGAAGATGAAGGCGAGGCTCAGGCTGGCTGGATTGAGGGAGCAGCCATCCTCTTCTCAGTTATTATTGTGGTGTTGGTCACAGCCTTCAATGACTGGAGCAAAGAGAAACAATTCCGGGGTCTGCAGAGTCGCATCGAGCAGGAGCAGAAGTTTACTGTCATCCGTAAGGGACAAGTGATCCAAATTCCTGTAGCTGAGATTGTGGTTGGGGACATTGCTCAAATCAAATATGGTGAGTAACTATAAACTTTCCAGAATATTTTTCTCATGTATTGAAATTATCACTGTGATTACAGTTATCACTGTCTGATTAAAACCAAAGGGACATACAAACATTAGGACATAGATGCTGCTTTTAGGTTTGTCCGTTATCATTCATAAACCATGTGAATTATCTTTGCCAATCATAGAAATATCTCATGCTCATCCAAGGTCTTTGCTTCCTACTGGGAGAAGTATTATGATGACAGGGATGATGCTGTACAACATATGTGAGTCAAGATACCATGTATGTTATCTACATCAAGAAATTGCTGTGTTCCTATTTTCTTTCCTTCTACACTCCTAAGCCCAGAAAGCCAGCTTCAGTCCTTATTTCCTCAATTTTCTGCTGCTGTTCTACACTTAACTAAAATGGGATGAGAAGATCAGCAGTGTAGTTCCATCTGCAGCTTAATAAAAACACCATTATTCCAAGATGCACCATGCTAACCTTGCAGCATAATCCTCCTTCAGGAAATATAAGAAGTGCAGGGTTTAATTGTCTGGAACAGGCACATGGGTTCAGCATCAGGATGTACCAGATGCCCCTTGGGGGAAAGCCTAGGAGGTGCAGAAAAAAGTTATTTTTAAATAACATTTTTATTTTGATTTTTTTAAAAAAAAAGAATAATTCACATGAACCAAAGTCAACCAGTTATATAATACTCTTGGGCTTAGTGAATGTCTTGTGAAAAAAAGATTGGTTAGACGTCATATTGAAGAATTGGCATGTAGGAAAGAATAAAAGCAGGAAAGCAGATGTACAAACTTTGCACTTTGGAGAATCTTATAGTACTTGTTCAAATGAAACTTGTAGGGGGGGAAATCAACATTGAATATGGTTTTATTAATTACATGAATGTGTCCTGATGATTACCCTCTTTCAAAGCCTTCATAATATACTTGCTTATCTGAATTTCCTTATTTGTTTGTGGAATTGCAATTATGTCCCATGGCTGAGGGGTGGATGAATTGCCCCCAATTCCTAATGGAATTTTTATGTGCAAAGGAAATAATGCTTAGCAGGAACACAGCCTGTGGAAACTCAATTTATCTCTCTTTCTCAGTGCAATTGGAATTAAACTTCATTTTCCCCCCAAAGCAAACTAGTAGAGTACAGGCAGGAAAAATGTGTTCCTATTAAGCTGAGTTCAGCAAAATTGATGGTGTCTAATACGTTGCATTTCCAGTAATGGCTGCATGCCCATCTCTGTCACCAGTTAAGTTTTTTTAAAAAAAAGTTACAGAAGTTAAGCTGGCTTTGGTTTAATAGATTTTTTTGAGCCTTGATTTGCTGGAGAAAACCTGGGTGACCCGTTGTTTTTCTGACTTTTTAGGGGACCTGTTGCCAGCAGATGGCATTTTGATCCAAGGAAATGATTTGAAAATTGATGAGAGCTCTCTGACTGGGGAATCTGACCAAGTGAAGAAATCTTTGGATAAAGACCCTATGTTGCTTTCTGGTAAGTCTCTCAGGTTGCAGGAAGTTGAATTTAATTTATAGTATAGGTCTCTGAGCCTTTTGGCATCTAGGTGCAAATATGCTGTTAATTGCCCTTATGAAAATGCCAAGAGTTGTGTAGTAAAGAAGCTGTTTTGTAGTTCTCTATGATAAGCTAGAGAAGATTTTCCACATGTTTATTTTTGGAAATATTCAACATTTATTCTGTTTTTTACAGGGATCTTTGAACCACTTCATGCACAAGCTTCACTTATCTGGTCCATTCTTTTTTAATATGAAGCTGTAGTATAATGTATACTATACTGAATACTTGATTCTCTATAGCATCACTGAACTCCTACTTCTTCCTGGAGAAATAGCACAACAAAATTCAAGAATGCTTTAGTAAAAAAATTATTCTTATCCAATTCTTATGGGCCAATGAGATTCAGCATTTCATACTTCTTTAAAAAATGAAAGTGATTCAGTGTATATCATTGTATATACTCTCTTGCATGTATTATGTGCCCTATGAATATTGAAGCTAGCACAAACAGGAGCTTCATGTATGCCCATACATTGGTTCGAATAAGTGATCTAGAAATTGAATTTCATCTCCCAGATATATCCACATCTTTAGGTTATATTTTGAAATTAATTGTATAGTTTATCCAGTGCCTTTTTTTTTCCCTTTCCCATGCTTCACCTGTTCTTATTAGGCACTCATGTAATGGAGGGCTCTGGTCGAATGGTGGTAGCTGCTGTGGGTATCAACTCACAGACTGGAATAATTTTTACTCTCCTGGGTGCCGGAGAAGGGGACGAGGAAAAAAAAGCCAAGAAAGGTAAGATTCATAAGCCATTCTTTATGTTGGTAGCATGAAGTTCCTTAGTGGACTGACATTGGAAGTTTTTGAGTTTTATAAGGAAAAAAAACCCTGAAGGTTTAAGCATCTTATTGTAAACTCAACATGTAATCAGTACAGTGCATGCCAGAGATTAGAGGGTCAACGATCATGCTGACAGATCAGCTGTAGCTCAGTAATGCCAAGGGGACAATAGAAGATTGCTATCTAAAAGTTGGTTTTGGAAAAAATATGCAGGTTTTCTCTATTGAGTCATCATCTTCATCAAGCAAACATGAATTTTGGAAAAGGCAAGGGGAAATAACAGTTGTGTCAAGTACTTATGTACAGGGATTTCGACAACCTGCACTTTTCCAACCTGCCTCCTCCCCCCCCCCCCAAATTCTTTCTTTTTAGCATTGAGTCTGCTTTCTATGACAAGTGAGAATATTCAGTTGACATAAGGTTGTTTACTTCTCTGCTACCATTTAAAGGTACCTTTTTTGTATGTATTGGTTTTGTGAAATCCTGTTGATACATCTTTTACGTTGATATGCTTTTGTCTACCTACAAATAGGCACTTGGTAGAAACAGGGTTGCTCTTAATAGATAGCAAGGATGAACATCCGTGACCCTTCAAGTGTAACTTGCTCACTATGGACACACCAAAGAACCATAGGTTTCCCATCCCAGAATAGAATTATTAAGACCATACATAAGGTCAATTGATTATGTGACCATTATCATATTATAGCTCTGCACATCAAGTTACTTGGGGTCAAACAGTGGTATAGAGAACTGTTGCTTTTGTCTCCTGTTTGGATGGGCTTCCCTGAAGTTTCTGGTAACATGTTTTTGATGGTGTGTAAATCTTTAGTAGAACTCTTTTTATGTACTTTCACTTTTAAAAATAAAGTTGATGTATCATGAGAATGATAAAATTCCTTATCCAAAAGATTGTACATTCAAAAGATAAGCACACATTTCTCTAGGTTATTGTTTAAATCGGGTCTCTTGAAACATTTACTTAAGAAGACGTATTTTGTGGGGACATTCTATTATTTTCTCCCTCAACCTACTAGCATTGATTTTGGCCAGTGTGGGGTGGTTTCCATGGCCCATGTGACTATATTTTTACTAAAAGAGGAATCATTACTGCACCACTACTTAATACAAACATATTCATATTTTGAGCAATCCCCTTAAATGTGTCGTTCATATTTCCATATTGTGAAATAAGCTCATGCTGAGTAACAATGACTGGAGATGGTAAATATGATCAGTGTATGTGTTTATTACAAAATAATTAATCTAAACCCAAGCAATTTTAACAGCTATACTGGACTACTTGGCCTCTGTTAATTCACAAAACATTGTGCACAGTAGCTTTAGTTTCCAAATAAGGCTTTGAAGCTTTTGCACTTTCAACTGAAGACAAAGAAACCAGACCTTTGGTATGTGGTTTATAAAAACAAAAACCTGCTTGCTGGTCTGATTTGCTCATAACATAAGAGGCATCTGAGTTTTAATTTCATCTTGGCCAGCCAAGGATGTGCAAAAAAAATGACCTGCTGTTCACTTCTCCAACATCACCCCACTGAAACAGTGTGAAAGGACAGGACTTAATGAGGCTAAGACTAAGGAAGGATGGTGGTGCAGTTTTGCTAGTAGCCAGATAAGGTCATTCTATCTATCCCTGTAAGTAGAAATTGCTTCTTTTTCCTATTTTTTGTTTAATGCACAAATGAGAGAAATGGAAAATATTTAGGCTGTAGCTGTTCCTTTATCTTTTCCTTTTGGGGTGGGTGAAGATTCACAGCTGCCATCCAAGACTCTCTAATCTAGACCTCAGCAGAAATAGGGGTGATATGTTATCCTTGAGGCCAAAGAATAAATCTGCAGGCAGAACATTCAGAACATTAATAATAAATAAGTATTTTCTTGAAGTCCCCTGCCTTTCCTTTTGATGTGGATTGAAATAGAGAATTCATCATGACAGCAACAGGGAGCATGATGTTCAAGGGAGTAGATCCCTATCTTTCTATTCCCCTACTCCACATGGCTCCACAAAGCTAGGTATATCTTACTCCTATCAGATTCCGGGCACTATATGAGTATATAGATGTTCTACTATTAAGCTCAGTGTGCTGTCCTAGAACACTTCTTAAATCATTAGCTAATTGATGTTCTACACTTTCAAAAAAAACAGCTGGTGCTGTGTGGTAGAAGGGGTACTTCCTCTATGCTTAAACTAGCACCATTTTCTGGTTTCAGGGTTTTAATAGTACATGAACTTATATGGCTATGGCATACACAAATAATTGTTACCTACTTTTGGCAGTCCTATCCTGTATTCATCCTCTATAGTAGTTTTGTGGGTATTTTAAACTCTATTTTAAAAGATTATTTTCCCCCTGAGGAAAACGTCTAGTGAGGTATTTTATTTTGTATTTGTCATCTGCTCTTCAATGAAAGCTAAGTCACTTCAGCCTGGTGGTAGAAAAAAACATGTAGTCCCCACACTGTTGAAAAAGTTTAACTTAGAGGAGTTCAGTGTAAGAACTAATCCTTAATATTTAGTGCTAATAGCCCAATCATAATACAATATATTCTGTCACTTTGAACAGCAAATATTCCATTGATTCAAATTGGTTGTTCCTATACTTGCTTGTTTTCAGTAGCGTGAGCACAAGAATTGAAAAGAGGGAATTCATAATGACAATTAGTTGGAGAAATATTGAATTCTCTGGGCTTTTTGCATTTGTCAGTCCAGATGGCAGTTCTGTCAAGTATAGCTTACATCTCCGTGTCTGGCAGCCTGCCCATAAGAGCACTGAGTTCCCACATAAAGGTGCCCTCACCATCAGGGACATCAGTGTCAAGAATCATGCGCTCAGTGCTGCACCCTTTCTCTCTTTGTCTAAACAGGTAAAAAAACCGGAGCCCCTGAAAATCGCAACAAAGGTAACCAGCCTCTCCATCCTTTGAACCAGCACCACACTAACTACTGAGCATTCCTCCTTCCTTCTTCCCATGAGTCTGTGCTCTTTGTCGCTACGGCGGGAATCTCGCCTTGTTGTTCTGGAAGAGAGTGTCATGATTACCACAATGCTAACCACCCACCACTCTTTTTTCTGTCCATTGTATAGCCATTCTTGCTTGGGAGAATTCCATATCTAGTACCACACAAACTTCATCTAGTTGAGTGCTGAATTTTTGAGCTGATGCGCTGAGGTGTATGTCTTGATATCTGCATGCATACCTCACACACTATAAGAATTAGACCACTATACTGCAGTTTTAAAACAAAACACAAAAGTAAAGCTTTATGGAAATCTCTTAGTTAAATAAGCATGAAAGATTATTTGATATGAAGTGAGTTCCTATACAATTGGAATAATTACTTACTTTCCAAGATGATGATGATTGGTTTTTCTATCTCCAGTCCCAAAACTGATCTTTAAAAAAAAAAAAAATCAGACCCTTGTGGTAGGTCCAGCATATGTGTTCATTACACTCTGTTCTTCTCATGGGCTTTTGAATCAAAGTGAGTGTTTATTTTCTGATATGTATCACCCCCTGTTCTTTCCAGGCTATGGTGAAGAAGCCCATTTCTGTACCTGTCTGTTCTCCTTCTTGCACTTTGCCTTTCTCTTTTTCTTCCTTTTCTCCACAGTTTTGAGTTTTCCCTCCTTCTAATCTTGAAATCTTGGATTATTTTGGCATTGATTCTCCTCTTCCTTGCCCTTTCCCATCATGTCCATAAATCCTAACTGTGCAAATCAGTTATTAAGTAGTCCTGCCCACATTTTTCTGAACCCACATGACTTTGGGAATTAATGGCATTTTGCCTTTGTTTAACGATGAGAAATTTATATTTCAATCTGTGCATAAAATAATTCTCACTGCATACAAATACCCAAATGAGCAATAAATAATTAAAAGAAGAAGTGCATAATATAAAAGCCTACATCATTTGATTTTAGTTTTTTTTAAGCTCTTATTACTTCTGGGGATTTGGGGATTGAATCTCTGATTTTGGTAGGTAAATAAATTGCTGCAGTTATGCTGATATGCACTAGTTGAGGATCTGCCAACTGTATTTTTAGAGGTTCCAAAGATATTAAGAATGGAGTCACAGAGCTTAGAAGAGATGGGTGAAAGGGAGGTTGAATGGACTAACTGATTCATTTCTCATTGACTGATCTAGTCCTAACCTCTTTATAATTAACCTTCCTCTCCTCTTACTCCTCCCACCTTCAAGATATGATACCTACATAAGTTTGAATACAGTAGTTTTAAAAAATATGGCGTGAGAAATCTGATCAGAGAATAATCTTTATAGCTTTTGGAATTCATTTCTAGAATGTACTTTTGAAATCACAACTTTGAGAAAGAATTTATTATACTTATTTACTTTACTTTTTTTAAAAAAATAAAGACATCTCCCCCTCTATTAAGAGTGGAGAAATTTGGATAGCCTATAGGCTTCTTTTGCATTAATTTCTCAAACCATAAGCCATCATAAAGACTGGACAGATGCTCTTTTTCACTTTCTCATCTATGTAGGCAGATGTACTAAATGCAGCTTGGTTGGTTATGGTTGCCTCTCAAGTCTACAACAGTGGCTTTGTTCAATAACAAAATCCTAGGTTTAGCCATGCCATCAGAATTTCAAACATTGTAGCTGCAAAGAGATTAGGTTTTTCACTTTTACTACCTCAGTGAGATGAGTACTGATGAATGCCTTGCACAGGGATTTGAGGTACTCAGCAAGCTAGTCCCCAAAAACCTTCTTATCAAGGCTGTCCTTCCTTCTAGATATAGGAAAGTTAATTAAAGGGGGATTTTCACAAGCTGCTTCAGTCACCAATTCCACAGGAATGTGGAGCAGAACTGCCTGATTTTCTAGGTTTCCAAATTACCAAGTTCCCGTGAGTGCTGTTGGGGTTCCCATGCGCTGGGATTCTTTCCTACTCTCTGCCATTTTTCTTGTTCTTTCTGTTGCATCGGAAGTGTTTTCTGACTGTTCTTCTCATGCACGGCTTATTTGTTTCATCCTGGATTCAGCCAAAACTCAGGATGGAGTGGCCCTGGAGATCCAACCACTGAAAAGCCAAGAAGGGGTGGAAAATGAGGAGAAGGAGAAGAAAAAAGTGAAGGTCCCAAAGAAGGAGAAATCAGTGTTGCAGGGAAAGCTCACCCGCTTGGCAGTTCAGATTGGAAAAGCAGGTGAGTACATCAAACGGCTTAGCGATTGTCTACTAAAAGTAGACTCAGATGATACGAGATGATAAGATTTTAGAAAACCAAAAATTATGAATCAGTAAAATTTGCAATCTCAGTTCAAATACTACAGGACTTAAGTTCTACACAGTTTTTCAGTATTGTTCCAACCAATGTTTCTCTAGTATATTTCTTACCGCATATGAATCAGACTCAGCTTTAGTTCATCTGGCACAACTCTCCAGGGCCCCTAATGGAAATGTTTTCTAGTTTTGCTGCCTGCCAACCTTCTCAGGTAACATATTAAGCTTAGAATATCTATATGAATGGCATGAACCCTGGTAAAGTATGTACACAAAATTGATATTTCCAACTATATCTGGAAGACTAGAAGCTTCTTGCATTAATAAAATAGCCTTAGCCCAGATCTGCTGCCTTGCTTCCAGTTATATCCATAATGCAGTCAATCCTGTAATCTGCTGGAAATAGCCCTTTGTCACAATTTTTTTTCTCTTCCTCCTCAGGATTGATTATGTCAGCAATCACAGTTATTATTTTGATGCTATATTTTGCGATTGATACTTTTGGGATTCAAGGAAAATCATGGCTGGCTGAATGTACTCCCATTTATATCCAGTACTTTGTCAAGTTCTTCATTATTGGTGTCACTGTGCTAGTAGTAGCTGTTCCTGAAGGCTTGCCCCTGGCTGTCACTATTTCTTTGGCCTACTCTGTGAAGGTGAGAATATGGACTCTGCAGGAAATTCTAAGGCTTTTGGGTGTAGATATGAAAGGAAGATGCACTATTAAATTACTGTGCTTTGGTTGTTACTGTGAAAAGGCTCGGTTTGAGTATGGGATAAGAGACATAAGATGCAATGGAATACATTTGTGTTCATTTGTAAGTTTCTTCTGCCCTGTTTCTTTATTAAGATGCATTTTGTTAAAAAGTAGATTTGTATCTTTCTGAGCAGATGGCAACAACTGCCTGTAATATCTTGGTTTGAAAACTAAGCAGGTTGGGCTTGTCTAAAATAAGAACCTGGCTAATGTCTTAATTATTAAAAGCGATATACAGTTAACCATATAAGCAGTGATGGGATTCAAATATGTGAACAACAACTGGTTCTCTGTGTGGATACTGCTTCCGGAAGTCCATTCTGGGCCTGGGCAACAAAAAATTAGCTACCGGTTCTGCCGAAGTGGTGCAAACTGGCTGAATCCCACCACTACATATAAGAGAGTGACATGGAAAATCTTCCTATATTAGATTTACAAAAGAGCTTTGTGAAAGCTTGTATGAGTTTTGTGAGAAGGGAAAGAAAAAAGAAAAAGAAATCAAGTTTTACAATATTATTTGAAGAGATTAACAGTCCAGATTGTTAAACATAAAACAAATGAATATATAGTTGATTTATTTGATCAAATTTAAGATTGATTGGTTGTTATCTCTGGTAACTCTTAATGGATTTTTGCTGATCATGACTTAAATGTTGATGCTTTTAAGGATTTTTTACAGGTAAGATATGGGATATAGTTTGGATATGGGAAGAAGAGATTATTTGTCGTATTTTAAGAGAAAATGATAAGTTACTAAAATTGTTTGTACTTGTGATAAAGAGGGAAGAATTTCTTTATATATTTCTTTTCTCTTTCTTTACTGTTTTCTTATTTTTTTCTTCCTTTTCTATTTTTTCTATTTTTTCCTGCATCTACCTTTTTCTTTTTTTAAGTTTGAAGTTTTTACTGTTATAGTTATTTTTAATAAAATTACTATTAAAAAATAAAACATAGAATTTGGATAAGGGAATTCCAGGTCTATAGATAAGACTCAGAAGTTAAAAGGTTGAAAAATATTTCTATAGTGTTATTGAAAATATGTGATTGTGTGTGTCATCAGTAGACAAACTCAACTTGATAGTGGATTTATATTTTTACTTATATTTTTGGACGTTTCCTCACAAAATGAGGCAATATAAATGTGATTTTTTTATGAAGTGGATTTTAAAATATATTTAGAGGTGTTTTTTTTAAAAAAATACCTCAAAATAAGAATGTGATTTTTAAAAATTGAAAAAGTAAAAATATGCAAGGGAATTCTCAAAAATTAAATTCATCAAATATCCTAGGCAGACATGCCTGTAGTTCTATAACTAGATGGATTTTGGAAAACACTGTTAAAGTGTTAACATTAACAGCAGCTATACTAACCCTGATAGTTAGTTCAAATGTTACATCTGCTTCCTTCACTCACTGGATCAACTGCCCTTTCTAGATACAAAGATTTAGAAACAGATATTTGTATCCATATATCCTTCTGTTTGTTAATTTTACCATGTTATACAATAGAAGGTGGAAAATTTCTAGGTACATTGTTGAAAGCTGTGATTATGGGTTGTTGTTTTTTTAATCTATTTTATTAATTCCTCCTTTTCTGATCAGTGCATCTTCATGCTAATTTAATTACCAATCTTCTCTGTGCCATTGAGTAGCTGTAATCTGTTTCAGTATCTTTTTATGTTTCGCTAACGCAGAAAATGATGAAAGATAACAATCTGGTTCGGCATCTGGATGCTTGTGAGACAATGGGAAATGCCACCGCTATTTGCTCAGATAAGACTGGGACACTCACAATGAATCGGATGACTGTGGTGCAAGCTTATGTGGGAGACACCCACTATCGACAGATTCCTGACCCAGAAGCTGTTCTGCCCAAGATCCTAGACCTTATTGTCAATGGTGTTTCAATAAATTCAGCCTATACTTCTAAAATCTTGGTAAGTTCCAGTTTATTTGGGGTTAACACTTAACATCTTTTATCCAATCTGAAGTATACAAACAAGGGTTATGTTTCATTTAGTTGCACATGCCCACTAAAAACTTTGGATGCTGACCTTGGAGCCCTTGAAAAAGCCATTTTTTTAATATGACAGAAGAGCAAAATTATGAATGCTTAGGGAATATTGAGACCCTCTTTGTTGTCAGGTTGCTGGCCTAGAAGCAGAAGAGTGTGACTTCTAGACCTCTTTTACACATGAAAACTGGCTGGGGGACTTTGGGCTAGTCACTCACTTTTAACCTAGCTGGGTTGTTGTGAGGAAAATAGGAGGCCAGAGTATTAGGTATGTTCACTGCCTTGAGTTGAGGGTGTGAGGGTGTATGAATGATAAAAAATTCTTCTCTTCCTCCTCATCTCACATTCACAATAACCAGCATGTATTAATAAAATATACTTCCCTCCTGAACATTTGGAAGTGATTTCTGAGAGAGAGAGAAAAACAAGTGAATGAACTCTTTTCAAAAATCCAATGGACAAATCAATCAGATAAGAAAATTCTAATATTCTGTTTTCACAGATAGAAAATGAAACTTTTAGAGATGAAGGCTTTAATTTCTGAAAGGTAAAAGATAATTAGGACTATCAGAGGTATCTGCAAGATTTCATTAAAAAGACAAAACCAGTTTTGTGACACAAGCTCTATGCCTTTAGTGTATGCATATGTACAAGTACATCGTGTATAAAAGGGACAGAGCTTACAGTGTAATACTGTTGTCATCATCTATGCTTTTCCTGCAAGAATGCCCCTGAGTACTATCAACTTTATGGATTTAGAGGGAGAAAGGTGATTCAGAATGTGCATGGGCACATCTGTTGCATTTGTTGCTCATGCATGATCTCTGGAAAAGACTTATTAACGTGCAAATAAGTGTAATGTTCTTACCCATGCACACCCAGGTGGCTCTGTCCTCTTAGAATATATCAGTACACAGCCCTAAGATCAGCAGCCATCTTGTTAACTTGCTGTTGGTTTTTAAAATGTAATATCATATTTTTCTCTATGAAATTTTATTTCTTAGTGCTCAATACCTGCCACAAATTCTATTGCATTTTTGTTATTTTCTAATAAAACTATTTGGAATTGGATGTAAGCAATGCCTCTTTTATTTAAAAAATGCATTCAGCGGAGTTTATTTTTTTATTAGGATTGTGATAGGAGTGAATGGGGAAATTAGCTTCTCCCTTGCTTAAATATTGAGAAGAAGTGATGTTCCGAATCAGATTTTTATATTGGAATTGATGTAAAGGCCAATATAATATAACACTGTAGTTCATTTGACTTTGGAGAGATGTCCTTTTTTTTTTTTTACCTCAAGATAGCATGGCCATTGATTTAGAATCATAGCATCCTAGAGTTGAAAAAAAATTCTTTGGATGCAGTGCTCTATTCAGTGTAGGAATTCAAGAATCCCTGACAGTTGGCTTTTTCTTCAACTTAGGTGGCCAGATTCTTTATGCTTCATACATTACTCTATTTCTTAAGTTAGTGTGCTTTGAAACATGGACTGGCATCTTTAATATCCTAACCACTTGTTCAATTAAAATAAAATATTAATAAATATTTCACAATCATAAACATTTTTCAATATTCACGGGAAAAATCAAGAATGGGTGGATAGTGAAAGAGCTTAAATTCTGTTTTTTTCTGGATCTTCACATCTCCCTGAGGAGTATTAGTGAAGAAACCCATTGCATCCATGCCCTTTTGTAGGCTCTATTTGGAATCTGGGTTGCCTGCTAAATAGACTTCTAAACCAACAAAAGTTTCCTTACATTAATTATCTTAATCAGATATTTTGTCTAAGCTCTATCTCATCACCACTGCCCACTAAAATTTTAATCTTTCTGTTAGAGATTAAATAATTGTGACTATGGACCAAGAAGTTACTATATTTCTCTTATTATATTTGGTTTGGGATTTTAGCCACCAGAAAAAGAAGGAGGACTCCCACGTCAAGTTGGTAACAAGACAGAGTGTGGACTTCTGGGCTTTGTTCTGGACTTGAAGCAGGATTATCAAGCTGTCCGTAGTGAAGTGCCTGAAGAAAAGCTCTATAAGGTCTACACCTTCAATTCTGTACGGAAATCTATGAGTACAGTGCTAAAAAACCAGGATGGGAGTTTTCGCATGTACAGCAAAGGAGCCTCTGAGATCATCCTGCGCAAGTAATGTTCCTCTCAATGCTGGTATTATTCATGCTTCTTGAGACATTATTTTTAATAAGAAGCATCCATGAGATGGATAGTGGAGAAGTGCTGTTTCTAAATGGGGAAAATTCACAAAATGTATGAATATTTAGTATAAAAAATCTAAAAGAACCTATGGTAGCACAGAAAGGAAAACATATTAACTTCTCTATTTTATTTTCAGTTAGAATTCTGTTAGCATATCTTCTCTCTTGTGTGTTTCTAGTTCCCTACAAAAGGCTTAATAGGCTTAATTCAGACTCTTCACCTAATTCCTTCAGATGTTTCACTCAGGAAAACTTTCAGCTAAGTAAATTGAGAAATTGAAACAATAAGTAACTGATGAAACATCTTTAATTTGCTTTATTATTGCATCAACCTTTTGTAGTTACAGACTACAGTTTGAAAAGGGTTTGCACTATTCTCTTCCATTTCTGAACCTTACTCAAAAATATTTTTAAAATCTTCAGTCATTATGAGTAGAATGTAAGATGCAGCCATATATTTGACCTCCATTTAGGATATCTTGGAATCAACCCTTCTCATCTGCCAGGATTATCTTCTCAAACTTCTCAAGGCTGGATTAACATTAATAGTTTTTTTTAAAGTTGTTCCAGTGTAGAGTTCCATGAACTCTGGGAATATTCCAATGCTTTTTCCAACTCATTGACAAGGAGTAATCAAAGTCTTTCCTTCCTGTGAGAAGTGTTATTTAAGTTACAGATTTGTAGGTTTGTGGGTTCAGTTAGCAGTTCAAGGGTTAAATTCCTTGTATTTCCATATGCACACATTCTGTTTGTAGAAATCCATTTTGATCACCCTTCTTGAGCCTCCATTTTTAAAGAATTCACACAATTAATAATTACCTGAAAAGTAATGTGTTTAATATAAAGGTTATATACAGGTAGCTTAAGCTTTGCTTATAAAGTATGAATATAATTTTTGAAATATGTGCTTAATCCTTTTGTTTTTTCCCCCTTAATACAGGTGCACAAAAGTTTTGGACAAAAATGGGGAAACTCGATTATTTAAAGTGAAAGACCGGGATGAGATGGTGAAAAAAGTGATTGAACCAATGGCTTGTCAGGGGCTACGCACTATTTGTCTGGCTTACAGGGATTTCCCTGCTGGTGTTGAACCTGACTGGGATGCTGAAAATGAGATTTTGTCTGACCTTACTTGCATCACTGTTGTTGGCATTGAGGATCCTGTTCGTCCAGAGGTACCAGGATAACTTTCTTTCCTGTGTGCATATAGTATATTGAATATTAACTTGGCTTTCCCAACCTGGCACCCTCCAGCTGGCTAAAGATTATAGCGATTGAAGTCCAGCAAACATGTGGTATAAAATGGCTATTCTATTCTAATCGTAATCTTATTCTATGCATATTCATTCTTTTTTTTTTTTTTTCTTTTTCCAATTTTGTTCCTTTGCTGACAGCTCACCCGTTTTGTTCTCTTAGGACACCATTTTGGTGGTGTAGCTGTTATCTTATTTTTTTCCAGTCCCTTCTCTGATTTGCTCTGCTTTTTTATTATTATCTTTCACCTTTTACTTTCCTGCAGGGTATTCCTTTGTCCTTTATTTTGTTTTTTCATTGCTTTCCTTTGGATCTACTTTTTAATGCGACTTTGATTTTTTTTCTTCAACTACCTAATCGTTTTGGTTTTTCCTTATTCCTGTTTGTGTATCAGTGAATACCTTTAGTGGATGTCCCACACCCTTTCCATCTCTACCTTCTGCTCATTTTCTACCAGCAGTTAAAGATTCCTCTATTCTCAGTTACAGAGACTTTGTCTTCATTGATAACAACATTGTGTTATCAGTAAGGTTGCTGTTTGTGGGAAGAGCTCTTGTGAGTTTAATAGCAGAGTTGCAGTTCTGTTCTGGTTTTGCTCTTTGGTACCTACCTAGCAGGGAGATAGTGGAAAGGTCCAGCTTTTTCTTTCAAAGATTTGCAGGAACAAAGACTAATCTACTCTCCTTGAATTTCACCCTGTTTTGCAATTGTTGCAGGTATTGGAAACTGTCAGGAAAAGACATGTAGACATCTAGAAAAGGAAAAAGTTTTGACTGATTACTGCTTCACTTAAAAATTATGCATTCTGTGTACCTATTAAAGAACACCAGATATATCTGCCCTAAAAATGGCAACTATAATTTACAAATTCCTCTTTAAAGCAGCCAAATATATTCCACGAAGAAATTATACTTACTGAGGGAAATTGATTATCTTTGGTTTACTTCATCCTTCCCAGGCTCTGTTTTCTCTCACAATTTCTATGGGGTGACAAGCAGACAACTGACATAACACAATAAACCATCCTATGACTGCTATTTGATTACATTTCAGAATTGGCCCCCTGCACACTGTTCCCATAATTAGATGCTGAAATATCTGGGATTGAAAATGGCTTCACAGATGCCTTGCATGGAGGCAGTGATTCAATTTGCGGATTTCTTAATGGTGTTTCTCTTCTCAGTCAGTCCTTAGCACTACTATCACTCTGTGTATGGTTTGATCTATATGAGTTAACTTAAGCAGTGGTGATCTGATGCAGTCAAGAGGTGGAAATTAATCTGTTTCTATATTGCCATCCCATCACAGGAGAGGGATAAAATGGACCCCTAACAGCATTGTATGTTTGAAGAAAGGCAAGAAGTTATATATATCCTTATAGGCAAGAAAGATGTCTGTTCTAGAAATCATTCCACACAAAATTTTGCCTGGCTATTTATGTTGAGACCACAATCCAGCATGCATATTGTGTTGTATACGCATGCACTGAAATACATGTGTGTTGCCCAGGTGTCACGAAATTATTAGTTATGGCATGGCAGAGTAGTGGGCAGGAGAACATGTTTCACAGGCCCATTAGAAAAAATGTAGAGCAATTTAATGCTTGAGCATTTTCTATTAATACATCTATATAGTGCCATTCAAAATAATCTGCACTTAGCAGATTATCATGTTTGTAGTTCCTGTTGTAATTCTTCTCACTTCTTAATGGAAATATTTGACCTTCCATTGCAATTTGCAAAATCCTTGCGAAACACAAAATAGGTTACACTGCCTTTAAGCAATTATAGACTTGGTTTCTTCTCACAAATTGTTATGAGATTTACATTAAGACTGAGTAAATACAGAATATTTTCCTTTTTAAAAACAAGAAATTTCTGGACATCGTGTCATATTTGCATTATTATATTAACTGCTTTAATAATCCAGGGGAGCTAATTTAAACTTAGTAAGAGGTAATGGTTGCCCCCAAAGAGTTCCACGAGGGGCAACTGGAACCTGGATCTCCTTGGTTCTTGTTCAACACTTGATTAGCTAATTTATGCCATTGACTTGTGGTTTCATGATATAATTGTTCAGGTAAGTGGAATTGATAGTCAAGTGTTGTAGAGCAGGATGCTCTTACCTGTATGTCAGCCCCCGAACTCTCCTCTCTCCACCTCTGGTTTTAAGTTTCTCCTCATCAGTCCTTAGTGCTCTTTGAATTGTTCTCCTAAATGTTTTCTGTTTCTGCAAACCCGTGTTGGTTGTCCCTCCTTGTAAACAGATTATGATGCCATGGCGCAATCCATGATTGAAGAATAAATTTGCCATTACAATATAAGTTTCAATCAGTTTATTATTAAGTTTCGGCTTCCGGTTCCGGATCGCGACACCAGCAGTCGTACGGAGAGATCTCTCTCTCCCACCGGCTGCTTTCCCTCTGCCGGTAGACCCTTAATCGGGTCGAAAGTCGCCCCGTAGAGGCGACCACCGTTAGAGGAGGCTCCTGCTCGACTGGGGAAGAGCGGCGGCTCTCCCCAGTTTGAGCTTTCTCCTTAGGGCCGCCGGAGGAAAAGATCGTCCTATAAAATGGACGATCACTTCGTCGCACCAGCTGAAAGCCAGAAGAACATCTAAGCGAAAGAACCCCCGTGGAGAATCCGGGTGAGACCTTTCCTACCCCCTTTTTTTTTCCCTAACTACTTTCCTGTTAAAAGCTTTCTTTGAACTATTTCCCTGTCGTGAGGAAGCAGCGTTTGGGCAATGGGGAAAAACAGCTTTGGGAAAAAAAATATATAAATAAAAACCAGTCAATTTTGATGGACTATTTAAATTTTGGAATACTGAGGGGACCTGAAAACATTTTATTCTTGACTATTATTGCTACAACTACGCATTTATTATTTTGAGCCCTTTCTTCATCTTTTTCAACATGAAAAATAAAAAATCTATTATTTGGAAAGGAAAAAAAAAAAAAAGATTTTTTGGTTTGCTGAGGACATCTTGTGTCGAAAAGTGGTACTGCAATTATATTTCTTTATGGCTGGGAATGGCTATGACCTTCAAAGGGTGATAACCACAAGATAACGGATGCAGCTGGCCTATTGAAAATTGAAGGTGAATGCTTGCTTGATTCTTATGAAGTAGAGCCTTCTTTAAAGATTAAAAAGCCTTATTACTATCGATATGGAACTTAATACACAACTGGACTATGAACTTATATTGGAAACAATTTTAGAAGCTGCAGAGGATGTGAGTTCCTATTTTCAATCCCTTTTCCCTACACTGAGAGAAACCGTGGAAACCACAAAACAAACTAATTTTATTCAACTTCCAACACAACCTATCGAGAAGTCTGATGACTATACAACAACTTCAACAGAGATGTCTGAAGCATCAATACCAACAGAGACTGACATTCAGATACAACTTATTGAAAATCGAGAAAAGGTGGATAAACAATTGGCAAATATAACATGGAATAAAACAGCTTTTACCATCCAAAGGCTATTAGAAGAAAGGAAAGAGAACTTTGACCAATTTGAAGCGTTAAAGAATATGGACCTTTTAATATTGTGGTTTGATTATGTAGGAACCTTACTATGGAAACCACTATGGCATAGAAAGAAGCCCAGAGTTAGATTTAAAAATGTATTTTAAAGTCTTATTTAATGGGATTAAAAAGGCTTTGATTTCTTGACTGACTTAACAACTAATGGAACACGTGAAATTTTTAAGAGGATACCCTTTGTAATATTACTTTGTTTTAGATATGATATGTATTGGAGAAGTAAACTTTACCTACTGGTTTAAAAAGAATTTTATAGATATAGAGGCATTGATAGAATATATATTTAAATTAGATAGAAATTTATTTGTTGACCTGATATTTTTATTTTAAGAGAATTATTTGGAAATAAAAGGAGAATAAGAGGGATGGGTGATAAGAGAAAAAAATGGTATTAATGAAGAAGATATGGGAAAGTTGTTGCGAGAACAATATACCAGATATAATTATGTAAAAAAAAAAAAAAAAAGGGCACCCGAAGTGTTAATAATATGTCTATTTAAGGCTAATTGAAATATAGTAATTGTAAGTTAGTAAAGCTTAAAAACGGGATGTGGATTTTTAGAATTGAAATGTAACTGATATTTGATAGGATTGTTTGAAACTTATATAGAATTTATTAATTTGAATAAGTAAGATTAAATGAGGGAATTAGAGAGGGAAGTTTAAAAGATTTGATTTGAGTTATATATTTGTGATTGTCTTTCTTTTTTTGGATGTTTAATATACCCACCTCCATGGTGGTTCCTAAGCACCTTAATGTAATCCCTGTACCCCTATAAAATCTAATAAAATATATTTAAAAAAAAAATAAAAAAAAAATATAAGTTTCAATCAGTTTATTATTACAGCCATAGGCCAACACATAAAATTAAACATTCAAATGTAAGGCCACACTTGAAATATGCATCCAGTTTTGGTCACCACGATGTTAAAAAATATGTTGAGACTCTAGAAAGAGTACAAAGAAGAGCAACAAAGATGATCAGGGGACTGGAGGCTAAAACATATAAGGAACGGTTTCTGGAATTGGGTATGTCTAGTTTAATGAAGAGAAGGACGAGGGGGGACATGATAGCAGTGTTCCAATATCTCAGGGGCTGCCACAAAGAAGAGGGAGTCAAGCTATTCTCCAAAGCACCTGAAGGCAGGACAAGAAGCAACGGATGGAAACTAACCAAAGAGAGAAGCAACCTAGAACTAAGGAGAAATTTCCTGACAGTTAGAACAATTAATCAGTGGAACAATCTGCCTCCAGAAGCTGTGAATGCTCCAACACTGGAAGTTTTTAAGAAGAGACTGGACAGTCATTTGTCTGAAATGGTATAGCGTTTCCTGTCTGAACAGGGGGTTGGACTAGATGACCTCCAAGGTCCCTTCCAACTTTATTATTATTATTAAATAAAACAGAACTAAACAGAACCGAACACAAGAAGGCATAGCAATATATTACAATTAATGATGTAATCCATGAGTGTCCAAAGTCTGCCTAGTTTTACAGACAGTATAACAAAACCTATCTACCTTCAGAGAGACTGAGTCATACTGACCTGACAATAAAAATACATTGAGTATGATCTAATACTGAATAAAAACACGTAATAAAATTAATTATAAAAGATTATTAAAAAGATCTAAAATATTTATTTACGTTTCTGGTGAATCCTCAGTGCTGCTGCGCAGAATCTAGCCACAATACAAGTTATTACTGTTTCCACCGATTATTTCTTATTTCAGACATCATTTTTTTTTTTTGCCTGCTTCATGGTCCCTTGCTTATAGGTTCTGTTTTTCATGGCTTGCCAATAGGTACCTGAGGCCATTCAGAAGTGCCAGCGTGCTGGTATCACTGTCAGGATGGTTACAGGTGACAACATTAACACAGCACGTGCCATTGCAACTAAGTGTGGGATCCTGCTGCCCGGAGAGGACTTCCTGTGCTTGGAAGGGAAGGAATTCAATCGGCTGATCCGCAATGAGAAAGGAGAGGTAATATGAATGAGGGATCAAAGCTGATCAAGTTTCTGTCAGAGCTGAGATCTCCAAAACGTGTTACCAAATGGAGCAGGAGGGAAAAATATTTAAAATATGGAGAATAATCTCATTAGCCGTATTTTATTTTGTTTCATTTCATTTAAATATAAATGAAAACAAATCAATATTTTGTTTACTCTGACTCCCCCCCCCTTTTTTTTATATATGTGATCCCTGGTTTTGTTTTAAGTGATGTATTCATTCTAATGTGATGGCAAACTGCATCCCTAAAACATGGAAATTTGTCATCTTAGGAAGAGTTTTACTGCATGGCAAAGAGGATAATTTTTATGTAATTCAAAAAAAAATCTACTGATTTTAAGGAATAGATCCTGGATATGAGTCTATTAACTATTTTTGGAGAGCGTCCAAGTCTTTAAAAATGAAAAGATCAAGCAGTATGTTTCTGTATTTCCAAATTTAATAATAAACTTAAGGACTGAATTTATTTTTACATTGCTGTTTATAATTATTAAATAGGGGTTTTCCTTTTTTCCTTACCATTAAATAGTTTTATTTTTATTTTTTGTCATGTCTAGTTTATTTTAATCACCATAGTATATCTAGGTTTTATTTGTTTAGTATCATTTTTTCAGTTGGGGTTGTAGGTTTTTAATTTCACTTAATTTCATCTTTAATTAAAAGAGAAAAAATGATAGATTCATTCTGTAGTCTCTGTGGAACCATGAATCTTTGGAATGCAAAGCAGATTAGCCATCAGAGAAAGAGATTATGAACCATAACAGATAGTATTGTAAGGCTGCAGTGTAGGTATACAAAGGCTTCTTTGCCCGTCTGTCTAAAGTTGCAAGTATCTGCTATGGCCTGCTGTATTGGAGCAGCTGACATCATATATTGCTAATTTCTAAGGTATTGACTCTGCAATCCTCTGATAATATGTCAGATCCATGTTAATGTTAACAGAATGGTTTCTCCATACTACCTGCAATTGTTATGCCAATTATCATTGGTCATTAGATGAAATTCTTTTGAGAAAGTGGATGATACTTTCAGAACCTTTTGTAAGTGGAGAGGGGAGACTGGTTCCAAAGCCCCTTTCAGAGTTAACCTAGCTTCTCCTATTGGGGTTTTGCTCTGCAGGTGGAGCAAGAACAACTGGATAAAATCTGGCCTAAACTTCGAGTCTTGGCACGTTCTTCACCAACTGACAAACACACCCTTGTGAAAGGTATGATCAACCAAACCATTTGTGAACAGATACATTGCATTTACAGAGCCAGATTTGCTGAATTGACATGTATTCTATATGATCCAGTTCCAAAATGCAATACCTGAGGCAACCTACACAGTGAAAATTGAATAGCTTTTTTTTTTTTTTAAAGCAGCAAATCAGAAACAAAACAAATATTTGTTAAAACACCAGTCTGAGCAATACAATTCCATCCACATTTGACAGCAGAATGTTGGCAAGGGAATGTGCTATATCAACTTCTTAGAAGCAGGGAATTCCTGAGTCTGGGCATGATAACAAAAAAATAAAGCCCTTTGTACAGTATATCCCTCATATTTAAAAAGATGTCTCATCAGTTTGTCTTAGTGGACAAGATATTAATCTCTTCAAAAACTATGCAGTCCTTTAGATATCATAGCCCTAGGTTGGTCAGGGTTTTACATGATAATCATATAAATTGTTTCTAGAATTTTGCCAGTAAATCTAGTGGCTCTGTGCTTATCCTCTACTGACCTTAGGCTCATTTTCAGGAATTATTGACAGTACTGTTGGGGAGCGGAGGCAGGTGGTAGCTGTAACTGGAGATGGCACCAATGATGGCCCAGCCTTGAAGAAAGCAGATGTTGGATTTGCTATGGTATGAGCTAATATTCTAGGGACTACTTTGCAAACAAAAAAGGAGCAGATAATTATTTGTTGGTGTGTATTTTTGCATGATGGAACTGATAACTGATAATACTGGCTGGCTAAAAAAAAAACCTGCAGCATTGTATATATGTTCTTTTCACTGTGTTCTATTTTCTGTTTTAGCTTTTTCAGTTGCAGAAGTCAGAAATCTTGCAGCCCAAGACAAAATTTCACCATCCCTGGGCTCAGTAGGACACAGCAGGCAAGCATTAGGGAAAATTGGTTGCTACAGGGAACCTGCTTAAGGCTTCTGAGATTTGCTGGCCTGTTCTAACAGGCATAGATTTTCTAGTCACTGACTGCCACCACGTGTCTGTAACTGAGTTTTGCAATAAGCCTAACAGCCTCCTTAATCAGATGCTTTGGTTCTTCACCAACAAGTCCAAGCAAAGAGGCAATGCCTAGCTTTTCCTCATAGTTTTTGAACTGGAAGGAAGAAAAGTTAAGCTGATTATACAGATTAGGTATTTTAATTGTCAAAGAGCCTTGTGTTTGTTCATCTGGATCTTTCAGAAAAATAATAATGAAATGTTTCATATAATTTACACTGCAGTGTTACATCTGAAATGAACTGACGCTGACCATTTTGTGGCTGCAAGTCTTAAAATTGAACATAAACAAATTTAATGCTTCCTTTCCGACTAATTGTCTTTCCTCCACTTGCTCTTTATTTTCTCAGGGCATTGCTGGCACAGATGTGGCTAAGGAGGCTTCAGACATTATCCTGACAGATGATAATTTTACAAGCATTGTTAAGGCAGTGATGTGGGGCCGCAATGTATATGATAGCATTTCCAAATTCCTGCAGTTCCAGCTGACAGTCAATGTCGTGGCTGTGATTGTGGCATTCACGGGTGCTTGCATCACACAGGTAACCACAGCTAAAAGAGTTGGGACTTTTTTTTAATGAATATGAGATGATCTAGATTCCATTGGAGGTTTTCAAATACAACAATCAAAATATTTTGATGCATATAAAGCTAAAATGTTCAAAGACAAGAAGAGAATTAGATGAACTAGAACTTTACTTTCCAGAAGGAAACCAAGTCTATTCATTTAGCTTTTCTAACAGTGGCCAATTAGATACCACAGACGGGTCACAAATAGAGCTGATGGAGACAGTAATTCAGTGTATAATGGACTATACAATTTATAAACAATTTATTTATATTTTCATCAGAAGACTACAGTTCTTTTTGCATCACATCTATCCAAAGACCTCTACAGTACTGGAATTACAGAATTGCTACTCCTCTTTATTCAGTTGAAATTAGAAATATGAACAACTTGAAGAAGAGCGTTCAAGCTGCACAAAAGAGATGCAACAAGTCTTGGACATACTGTAACACTAAACTAACAAAATATTTAATCATCGTATTAACAATAGTAATATTGGACTGCAAATACTAGTATTCCTGGATTATCATAGTAACTCAGATGTATGAATTCAGCACCAGTCAACTCCCAAGTTAAAGAACTGGGGTAAGGGGAAGAATATAGCCATGGACTATGTTTACATTATATTAGTTTTTGAAAGGATTTTTTTTCTTTCTCTGCAGGATTCACCTCTGAAGGCTGTCCAGATGTTGTGGGTGAACTTGATCATGGACACCTTTGCCTCATTAGCTCTTGCCACAGAACCCCCTTCAGAGTCTTTGCTCCTGCGTAGGCCATATGGTCGCAACAAGCCACTAATTTCCCGAACCATGATGAAGAACATTCTGGGACATGCCGTGTACCAGCTCACCATTATTTTCACATTACTTTTTGCAGGTGAGACTAGAGGGCAGTGTGCAGAACAGCTAGGTAATCTAGGATCATTCTTCTGTTCTTGGATTGCATAAGGCTAAAAGAACTGGGCTGCAAAAATCCAGATGACCATTCAGCTGTAAAAAGAGAAAGAAAACTGTTTGCTATCATCCAGTGTTCTGTTTCTGCAACCCAAATCTGTGGCCCAAATTATATTCTATCTGTTTGCTCTTCCAAGATAGTGAAAAAACTATATAAAAGATCTCCATGATAGCTCTCAGCTGATTAATTCAATTTATGAGAGGATTTTAAAATACGTTTCTTCTTCTAGTGCTTTTGAGAAAATGAAGCAAAAAAAGATCATGTGGTTGTTTTTCATATTTGATTGCATCCTCTCTGAAATAGCCACCATATCTATGCCAAGAAATAAAGATACTTCAAGATCCAGGGGGTATACCTGATTGACTTCTATCCTCTTTCATTAAACATATTTTAATCTCTCAATAATGCTGAATACAGATTTCATGTTCTTGAAGGGTAACTAGTAGTTATTGATAAATAGTATAAAGATAAATGATATATATCATTTTAATACCACAAAATTTTTATGCCTTAAATTGTCATGAGTGCAAGCCGAGGAAAAAAATGTTTCGATTACCAGTACTGCTTACTTCGTGATGAAGTTTATTGCCTATTTCCTTATTGTACCTGATTCATAACAGAATTTATATTAATATTCAGCACCAGCTGTAGAAGCTTATAGTTCTTTAAATTATCAGGTAAAACAGTAGTTATCAATTTAATTAGTATGAATGAAATTAAATTGTAGCATGCTTATGATAGGAATAGTCAAGTTAGTAAATGGAAAGAATCTGCAAAATGAAATTTAGAAGGATCAAGTTTTATGTTGCACTTAGTGGCAATGAGAAGGCTGAAGAGGTTCCTCCTGATAAATTTGACTCCACACAAACTGGATGTTCCTCACCCTATTGTGTGTTTTTAGAACTCAGTACAGCTTCAGTTGTGAACCACTAATACCTTCCAGTGAAAAATATTTCATTCTAACAGGAAGATTTATGTTTCTATTGTTAAACTGAATTCTTCCATTCATCAGTAAGCCAGATGCATAAGGTGGAAAACATCTGGAATACTCTGTTTGCTTTTTTCCTGATAGAGGCTTTGTGCTTTTCAACTGCTACAGAACCAGCAGAAATTCAGTGGGCAGTATGGAAAAACTGCAGTGAAGAACAATTGCAGCTGCAGTTTGCTTGCTGTTGAAGTCTTAAGAATCTCACTATGACTCTTAAGTCAGAGTCTGTACTCTTTGGTTTTGTGGCTGAGAAATACATATATTTATAGCTCATCATTTCCATTTTAAAAGCTGTTTTGTTTTGGTAATGAAGGTTTTCAGATAATTATCTACAAACTTTAATTGAAGCATAAAGAAAGGAATTCTCATTAAGGGAACAGTCTATTTTTCCAGCAGCCTCTTAGGTAATTCTAACATTGCTTAAATGAGGAGCCATTTGTACACAGAAAGTGAATTAAATATAAACTGTATTCTTTTTTTAACTGATTTAGTTTGAATATATTAATTAGTGATGTTAAGACTTTTTGGAATTCACAATTTGGCAAGGCTAGGCTGGCAGAAGACAAGGAAGTTGGCAGGAAGGCTAAGAGTAAGACAGGATCAAAACAAAGACTTGTTTGAAAGAGGAGCAAGCAATAGCAAAAAAAGCACTTCCTAGTTATACTAAATTGCTGCCTAGTTATGCTGTATTACATTAAATTATAAACAATTGTCTATTTTATTTTTTAATTTTGCTTTAATATGTGGAAAAATAAAAAGGGGGTTTTCTTTTCTTTTTTAAAAGTTATTTTAAAGAATAATATTGTCCAACTGTCTGATAAATTATCAGATATTATTCAACTGAAGTAGGACTATACTATATATTTTCTATAAGCTTAAGATTTCCATGGTGATTTCTAAATATTAGAGTTCTCATTATTTTGATTCTGTTAAATATCTGGGAATAACTGTCAAGGAAACATTCTTCACTGTGGATATAAATATAAGGGGTCCTTGGTGCTCTTTGAGCTTGATTGTTTTTTGCAGACATTTTGTTACCCGAACTAAGTAACATCAGTGCAGCTTGGAGAGCATCATGGACCCCTCATTTAAACCCTGAATTGCAAATATTCTCCCTTATTATATAAATACATTATATCTTATTGCTTATTTCAGATCGACATTACCATAAATAAAACCATTAAAAGTACCACAGATTTTTTTAACCTTTAAGGAAAATATGAATGTTTAAAAATGAATATTACATCAAGCATTATGTATTGCTTTCAGGTGTTATATTAATATCTTAAAGCAGGGGTCTCCAACCCCTGGGCCAAGGCCCACTCCCAGTGTGTCGCCTATTCGGAACCGGGCCGCGCGCACATGCACACGCGCGCAGCCCAACTTCATAAATCGAAAACTCTTAGAGTGAATCTCGTTCAAGGTACAAGATCACTCCCTTTCTCGTTAAAACGCACACAGCTCGTTAAGCGAACATGAGGTATCTCAGGGTAGGGAAGGTCATGGAGGCCCTAGTGCTGGAACAGGCCCCTAAGGCCTCCCCAACCACTAAGATACCGCATGTTTCTCCCTCCCTTCCTGCTGTGCCGGACTCACCTGGAAAAGATCCATCTCCTCTCTGCTGCAGTTCCTGCTGCTGCCCAGATTTGAGGCAGGGCAACACTTCCACACATCCCACGCAGCCCTATCCGGGCTCTGGAGGCCTTTTCTAGGCCGCTGTGGCCCGGATGTGAGACTGGGGGAGGCTTTTGCGCCCCCCGCAGCCCGATCCGGGCTCCAGAGGTCTTTTCCGGGCCCAATTGGGCCGCAGGCGGCGTGAAAGCCTCCCCTGGCCTCAGATCCGGGCCGCAGCGCCCTGGAAAAGGCCTCCAGAGCCCCGATCCAGCCTCCGGAGACACACAGAAGTGTCCCCCAGCTTCGGTTCTGTTCTCTGTTGCAGAGAACAGAGGCCTAAAGTACCATGAGATCACACGAGATCAGTAGCGTGAGATCTCGCCCCACTGATCTCGCGTGATCTTGCGTTACTTTAGGCCTCCATTCTCTGCGAACTCACTGAAGGCCTGGAGGATCTCGATCTTCGCAGGGTGAGTATTGAAGGTCTGGTGCCTAGGGAGACCCGGGCGGGGGTGGGGAGAGAGGGAATAACTAGGGTGAATGTTGCAGAGCCACTGCGGTCGCTCGTAAGGGCGAATGAGCGCCGTGGTGCTGCAATATTCGTAACTTTGGGACTTGCTCATAAGCACTAGGGGGCGCTCATCATGTAAGTTTGAACGAGCGTTAAGTGAATGCTTGTAACTCTGGGATTACCTGTAAGCTTTTAGGTCACTATTTAAAGGGTATAAGTATCAATAACTTTCAAAGTAAAAAAAAGGAATATAAAATTGCCTTACATGTAGTTCTTAACTTATGATCACTTAATAATCGTTTGAAGTTATGATGGCACTTGAAAAAATCACTAGTCCTCACATGACTATTGCAGCATCCCTGCAGTCAAATGATAAAAATTCAGGCGCTTGGCAACCAAGATGTATTTATGATAGTTGCAACATCCTGTGGTCACATGATCACCATTTATGACTTTCCCAGCTGGTTTCCAACAAGCAAAGTCCATGGGGGAAGCTAGATTCATTTAACAACTGGCTGATTCACTTAATCACCATGGTAATTTGCTTAACAACCATGCAAAAAGGTTGTAAAATCAGTTTTTTAATCTTTGTATTTTTAAGCTTTAATTTAAAAATATTTTTAAAAAATTGCTTGATGATGTAAATTATTACCTTTCAGGGTCATGGAGTGCAAGACACTTGCTGCAACTTCTGTTCCAGTGTGTATATGTGCCATATTTTAATGTGTAATGGTATTGTAAAGGATATCTGTAGATGGAAACAATATGTTCATGTACTGTTCAAACTCTTTTGCTACAGGTGAAATATTTTTTGATATTGACAGTGGCCGGAATGCCCCCCTCCACTCCCCACCCACTGAGCATTACACAATTGTCTTCAACACCTTTGTCATGATGCAACTGTTCAATGAAATCAATGCTCGCAAAATTCATGGGGAAAGGAACGTATTTGAGGCCATCTTCCGGAATCCAATCTTCTGTACAGTGGTGCTAGGAACCTTTGTTGCTCAGGTAAATGAAATGGGCTTGGGTGGGATTGCAGGAAAGTAGAGATTGTGAAATGGAAAATTTGTCTATCATTCTCCCACCAAACATACTCCAAATTGTAATGTTTACTGAATATCATGGCCCTTTGCAAGGCTAATAATATCCTTACAATTGTAGCACTTAGAGTAGTGTATTTTTAACCTTGGCAACTTTAAGCAAGGCTGGTTTGGGAATTCTGGGAGTTGAAGTCTACACATTTTGAAGTTGCCACAGTTGAGAAACACTGACTTACAGTGTATGGTCTTAGGAAAAGCCACATTTTGGTGGCTTTCTGAAAAATAAACAGGATGGGAGCCAGTCTAACATGTTCTAAACAAGTGGCAGCAGGACTGAGAAGATTCATCCCTTTCGGTATTAGAAAGGCTAATCCTTCATGAAAATAACCTTCTCTTCTACATCTTATTGGATGGACCAAAACTGTATGGTACTCCATTTATGCGTAAGGAAAATATACAACTGTCTTGATTGTGTTTGAAAGTTTCCTCTTGAAATGCTGGGTCAAAGTAGTGGGCTGTGTGAGGGGGAAAAAACGATTTAAAGCAGAAAAGGAAAAGTTTTTTCAAAAAAAAAATCTTAAGTTCAGGAGAATGGGAAAATTTGTTCTTATCTGAAACCCAATGTTGGTGGGTTTTTTTGTTCATGACTATAGTAAGAGATAATCACAGTAGCTTTGGATCAGAAATGGAATTCATTTGGTTCATCAGACCTGGGCTAATTCATTCTCTACTGAAAGTCATTACAATAAATTCCCTGAGTAGATCTGCTACTTCCACTTTCATGGTTTAGTTTGGATGTGAAGGACACTAATCCTCCTATTGACCACACATTGATTAGTTATAGTGTTAATAACTGCAGCTTAAGAGCTAAATGCAGCCTAAGAGCTAAATGTTATTTCTAGCAAATATTCCTATAAGATGAGCTTCCAATTTATAACTTTGGTATGTCTGAATTTTCTAACAGTTTTCGCTTCTTTATGTATTTGTTATTACTTAATCTGTTAGCTATATTGCATTTTTTTCTTACATGAAAAGGATTTTATTTCTGAGCTCACTCAGTTGAGAAAACCTCCATCCCACTTGGTGGTAGTATTTATTAGAAGAGTCTGTCAACAAATAGAATCCAAAAAATTATCTCATCCCTATGAATGTAAATTTATGTTCCCTTTCCTCTCATAACTTCATTTGAAGTTCTGGATTGTAGCCATGTTTTCATCTGTTTTGGTTAACAATATTGACTGAAGGCTTGCAATTTTTAGAGTCAGCAGGCAGGCTTATGCAGATGTTTTCTTTCATTTTTTTTTCTATAAATAGGTTCTACCATTCACCCATTAGAATTATCAGGCTCAATTTCATTATATGCATTTCAGCTTACTGCTTTGGATGGTGGTTTGCCTACACCAGTCTTATAGCCAACCTGGTTTTGCTGGATATACTGCAATTTTCCATTTCTAAAGTCAACTGGCTGGGAATATAGGGAGTTTACAGTCCAACAGATCTGAAGGACAACGGATTGTGAAAGATTAGGCTAGTACTGTTTTTAAATTGCATAAAGAATACACTGTACCAGAATATAACTGATTGGTCTGATTCCTCTTTACTGATATTTTCCCCATTGTTCTCTTTTTCTCTATTTCAGATTATTATTGTGGAGTTTGGTGGTAAACCATTTAGTTGCTCTGGACTTACCTTGAGTCAGTGGTTTTGGTGTATTTTCATTGGTGTAGGAGAGCTGCTTTGGGGACAGGTAAGAAAGTGAATATTGCACATTTATTTAAACAACTAGTTTTGTTCCCGCATATTGTTCAGTTGTTGCCAATCTCATTTCTCTGCAAAAATCCCCAAAAGATTCTTATGTTTCTGTTTGCTCCTTTAACTGCTTAAGTTAAAATATTATCAATTAAGTTGCCAACATAACTAAATTCAATGTGATATTGTAACAGAGTACCATTTTCATTTTACTCACAACTTCCTGTACATATTTTATGTTAAAATATAATTTTTAATGCTTTGTGGCATATTTTTTAAAGTTGAGAAGTATATCACAGAATTAGAAGATGTATAAAAATTGAAGGATAGCTGTTCCAAGCTATCTGTTACTTACAAGATAAAATTAGAGTTATTTTGTATAATTATGTGAAATGATTCATATCCTCAAATATTCCAATTGCGTCACTATGGGGAGTTTTTCAACTGAGAATAAATTCACCAGTAATTCTGGAAAATCATATGCTATTAGATTCTCAATATGAAAACATAGTTTGCTTTTATTTATCACCCGAATAAATAAATAAATAAATGTTTATTTTTCTTCTAAGCCTTTACATTTGTCTTTCTTTTGAAGCTGAAATTCTTTACAGAAACAAATACACATGGAACAGCCTTTTAGCCAGTTTGCTATTTCATGGGAGAGCCTGAATCAGTCCAAAAGGCAGACTAGAAATGATTTAGAAAGTAAATAAAAAAATGTAATGATGCTAATCAAACTGAGGATGGCATGTTGCAAATGCACAGAACTGTTGGGAATAATCACCTGACTAGATATTCAGGCTTACTGAGCAATAAATCAAACCAGCCATAGAATAATTCAGAAGAATTAATTCTGAGCATTCCATTTCTATAGTTGATCAGCACTGTTCCAACAAATCAACTGAAGTTCCTGAAAGAAGCTGGGCATGGGATTACCAAAGAAGATATTGCAGAAGAAGAGTTGCCTGAAGGCCTAGATGAAATTGACCATGCTGAAATGGAGCTTCGACGTGGACAGATCCTGTGGTTCCGTGGTCTGAACAGAATACAGACTCAGGTATGGCACCGATTTTTTTCTCCCTTATGCAGTGCAGCTTGTAGTAGTGCTGTTGCTTTGCTTAAGCAAGACCTATCTAAGGACACACCTTGGAAGAATATGACATCCCTGTTGCTCAAGCTATTGAGATCAATTAGCCATATGTTTACACTAGCAGCATTTGTGCAGCTGGAGCTAACAGGATGCATTCAGCTGAGGAGTACTTCTAGGACTCCATCCTTGCATTGTGGAAAGTTCTCCCTAAACTTGCCTCACAACAGATCTATTCTAAGAGATAAGCAAATGTGAGGAGAAGGGTATGCAGTCATGCTAGTTTTTATGAGATGCTAATGCAAGGCTGACAATAAAGGCAATATGCCGCTTAGCTTTTTTTGCTCAGCCATTATCCAGCCTTCAAATTTTAGAAAGGAAAGTTTTGTTTCTGTTTCTCCCTGCCAAAGGATGTTCTAGGACTACATAGTTCCACTACCTAGAAGAGATTACTGGTATAATAAACAATAAGAAGCAGGGAAAAGAGGGCAGTTTGAGGATTGAGAAGCACTGAGTTTTGTGAGCGAAATCCCAAAAGCTAAATTAATGTTAGCATTCTCTTCTCCTTGATAAATATTATAGTTTGTCATTATTATTATTAGGATTTGTTAAAGCTGCCCCACTCCAAAGGATTCTGAAGAGAATATGTCATTCATTACTATAGGACACTGTTTGTCAACCGTGGCAACTTTAAGATGCGTGGACTTCAACTCTCAGAATTCTCCATGGCTGGCTAGGGAGTTGAAGTCCACACATCTTAAAGTTGCCACGGTTGAGAAACACTGCTGTAGGAGTTTATCTCCAGAGTAGAAAACCAGGTCCTAAAAGAAGGAACATTGTTTTGAATGTACTTATGCCTGGGAATTTTAATGTATGCCATTTTGAAAATGGGTCTTTGTACAATAAATGATTAAAATAAAATAAAATGTATGGTTATGGGTACAAATTAAAAGCAAAAGATGAAGATGAAGGCAATGAATCCACTGAAAATATCCTAGGGTGCATGTGTTCACTGAACTCTGGTACTGTCTTTTATTAGCAAGGTAAAGTCACATTTGCATGTCACACTCTGCCTGAGATATCCCACAGCGGTAATTGTGAGACCTGAAGTGCACAAAATGCTTTCAAGATCAGAACTACAGAATGCTTGAACACATAGCTTGGTTTAGTACTTTAAGCTGATTTGCTCAAACTCTTTGGAAGGAGAACCATGCAGAAGTATATACCCTCCTCTTTCTATTCCAGACTCACCTGTGGATGGTAGGTACAAATAGATATAAATTGGAGTTTGTAAAACTGAGTTAATTTCTTATGATGGTGGTATTAAAAAAAATAAGGGGGAAAAAACCTATCAAGCTAATAAGGAGGAAGAAGGGGTGACCATGTCCACTTTGTGAAACAATCAGTCCATTGATGGAGCTTTCCATGCCCACTGACAAAAACACTGCCAGCTATGGCAAACACTAAAAGTTTCACATCTTAGAGGGGTGGTTGTGGTGATTGTTATTAATAATATGGCATGCAAACCAGCCTTGAATCTGAAAAACAAAGCTTACAGAATTGCAGTTTTCCCCAAACAGCTTATATTTATCTCTCTCTCTCTCTCTCTCTCTCATCCTCCCCAAGAAATGTAGCTGGGATTCTTTTTTACTGCTTACATGATTGAACTACAGAATGCACCATGTTTTCCCTTCTTACTTTCCAATCGAGACAAAACTGTTTTGCTAGTAACCTAGAACACCGGGGGTTGTATCAAGACAGCAGCATTTCTATGTCTGCATTTTCAAAATCTGGAATAATAAGGTGGAAAAAAAAATCTTCTACTATGAAACCCCTGCATGTCTTTACTGCTTTGGGATGACTTGGTCAGCTGCGATTAATTCTGCTTGGTTACTATATTACTCATTTCCTAACACTGGCTAAAAAGAAATGTCCCACTATGATCCAGAGTTTGTCCCTTAGAGATAAACTTAGCACACATCACTTTTATATTGCGTGTTTTGGGCTGATATTGGTATCTTTTAAGAACATTTGTATTAGAACAAACATTTGGAAATGTGTTATCCCACTGATGTTTCCAGATGTGCATGCTGCACTTTTGCACCATACAGCATTTTGCTTACATGCACATTTTCTCCACATCCCACTTGCAGAGTACCATTGTTTCAAATTCTTTTGCCCTGCTGCTTCACTCTGCATAATAATGTGTAGGCACACGTATGCAGTTACATTCTCCTAAAAGTCTAAATATATTCCTAGGGTTTCTTACAGAAATAAGCTGAGCGACAGCGGAAATGTTTTCTCCCAAAAAAATTCATATTCACATATGCAGACAGCTAAACTCTAGTAGACAGCAGGTTGAATTGGGGAACTGAAGAAAAAAGGCTGGAATCTCTTTGCTTAACAGCTTTCCCTTTGGATTAACTGCTGAAACTGTGGGGGATGTACTGGGTTTCTCCATTTTCCCCTTCCACTTTTGTTCCTTATGGTATGTATGTGTATCCTTTGTCTGTCAGCTTCCCCTTCCACTGTCCTAGTTCCTTTTCCTCTTTTGATTGTGGGACAAAGCTATCTCACTCTCTGATTCTTTGCAGATGGACGTAGTTTACACATTCCAGACCGGCACCTCCTCTTTACAGGGAGCCCTCAGGAGACAGCCTTCCATCGTGAGCCAACACCACGATGTAAAAAATGTTTCTAGCCCAACCCATGTAGCTCTTTCCTCCGTCAATTCCACTCCCACCACTTCTGCTGCTGCTGCTGCTGCTGCATCTCCTCCTGCGGGCAGTGAGTGATAGTCTATTCAATGCATGACTTCCTAATAACCACCAAAGGCACTCGCACAAAGCTAACCAAACCTGTTCTTTTTCCCTTTTCTTTTAACCTATAATTGGATTCATGGTTTCTTATCTTGAGAATTGGGAGGAAGTACGGGAAAAAATTTTTTTTCTATTTCTCTGTGTATAACTTTTTGAAAAAAATCTTGCATCCTTAACGTTGTTTTAAAATTCTTTCTGGTTCTTTCTCTGCCTTTTGTTCTTCCCTATTGCAACTCTTTTCCTTCCTGTAGGACTGAATTAGAATTCCCATATTCCCTGTAGGAATTTTAAAAAGTCTGCTGTCTTTCTTAGAGGAAAAGATAGGACATATAATAAAGGGAATAACCACCATAGATTTGAAGATATGAAAATAAAGGTGTACAATAGCAGGACTAGCTTTTTTTGTATTCATATTATTCCATAATGGGAAGTAGGTTTGACCCTGAACAAGCAGTCTTCTGTATGTTTTACTAACTTAACATTTACCCTTTCTGAACTTTATGGAATTTTTTTCCGGAATAAACTTGCAACATAACATTTTCTGAAAGCTTTATCCTGGACCCTTAAAAGTCATGGGACACTCCTTGCACCTTAAACTCCCAGGCAAGCATGTCAACCATAACTAGGTGGAGGGGGGGGGGGAAGTATACGCCACAAAGCAGATAAACCTAGCTATACTTTTTGTTTAGATTTTTTAAACAAATTGATTTAGCTAAAACACTGAATTTATCAAATGAATTATGAAATGCCATTTAAAATCTTTTCAGCTTTCTAGTTGGAGTGTATTGATTTATAAAACTTTCTGTATACCAATCTCAAGATCACAATTTTACATTCAGTTTCTAGTTTTAAGTTCTCTCTTGACACAGCCATATGATGAATTCCTAAATTTTGTGTTGTGCTTCTACATAATTAAGCAGTTCAGTTGTTCAGAAATTAAATTTTATGTGTAATGAAGCAGTAATTACTGCTCCATGAAGAGATGGGAGGCCTACAGCATGTCTTGCAAAATAATATTTGCAAAAGAAACTTACTAATTTTTCCCATTTTAATTAAGTGCTGCTTTGTACGTCTTCATGGAACTGGCAACCAGTAGTTGTGTTATGCTATTCAACAAACTTTTCTCCAGAAAAGTTGGCTTAAAAATACGTTTTGCATCTATGGTCATACATTTTTCCACTGTTTTGTTTTTTTAAAAAAAATCTTTTTCAGTATGTGTTTTTATGCAACATGCATTCATTTGTTTACCTCGTCTTCAGAATTCAAGGGAAAAAATTGAAAATGATTTATATCATGCATTAACTAATATTGCTATTTTTCATTTATATACAAATATCATTTCTGGAGGAGCACACCCCTGACATTTGTTTCACTGATTGTGCCTCCAAAGAAAGAAACAATTTATTAAAAATTATATATTCATTTTTTTAATTTTGTGCACCACATTTAAGGAACTGCACATATTTTTCATGTGTATGAAGAAGAAATCTTATTTAAATGGGAATATAATTTCCCACCATATAATAATTATACAAAATACTATGTTTTTCTCTTTATGCACTGTCTATGCAGCTGTCTTGATCTTTTTTGCTACCCTTACAAAGCTACATGTCCATGTCTCTCCTTTATCTGTCTGCCCCTCCTTCCTTCCTTCCTTCCTTCCTTCCTTCCTTCCTTCCTTCCTTCCTTCCTTCCTTCCTTCCTTCCTTCCTTCCTTCCTTCCTTCCTTCCTTCTCTCTCTCCCATTACCTCTTGGAAAGTTCTACAGTCCTTAAAACAATTGCAGTGTGCTTGAAGGGTGATTTAGAAAAACAGTAAATTGCAATCGTGAGTATGTCTTGCTCATGGCAGTTTATAATTAAGGATTGTTTTCTGATAAGATTCTGAAGAAACTAATGTCCTTAGATTTTCAGAGAACTAAATAGCCTGTGGCCTATTCCACTCAAAAGAAAATGGGAAATGCATCTGTTTTCATTTTCTGTCTACTAATGAAACAGACATGAGCAGATAGCTGTGGAACTAATGTATACTTTTTTTCCCCTTTTGATGAGGGATCAGACATGTTGAGAAGTACAAGTCTCTTTTCCAGAAACTTTATTATTTGGAAGACTCTTTTGAGGATATGAATAATTGAAAACATGTTTTATTTCTTCTTTACTTGTAGTATGTTTGGTCTTGATGCAAATGATGTAGATTTCTAGAAACTGTGTACTAATTCAGTATCCCAAAATAGCATTTATAACCTGAAGAAGGGTAGGTAGCCTACTCATACCCCACTCTTTCAAATTTCATCCCATAGGGCAAGGGTGTCAAACTGCCGGCCTGCGGGCCGGATGCATCACGCCAAAACCGCACCCACCCCATTGCCGGCAATGGGAAAAAAGTCGAGATACGTTGCAACACGTCACGTGACGTCGTGAGTTTGACACCTGTGCCATAGGGAGAAGAAGAGGGAAAAGATACTTTGCATGACTGATGATGTGAGGGGAGATCTTTGTAGAAGTCAGGTGTAGTGCTGCAGTAGAAAACCAGAGGTTGTATGACCCTTTCCTCCTGCCATCAGTTACCTCAGGTGGGGAAAGTGCCTGAGTTCTCTCATAACTAAGTGGCACTTTCTGGGTAGATTCCACTGAGACCAGAAAAGCTTTACTGATGCCTTTGAATAGTATTTTTCATATTCTTTATCTTCATAGGACCCTTTTCATATAGTCTGCCCTAAAATAACCAGTAACCATTGCACTTACCATGGAATCCCAGAAGTGGTTTAAGTATATATTCGTTCGTTCATTCATTCATTCATTCATTCATTCATTCAATCAATCAATCAATCAATCAATCAATCAATTTCTAAAGTCACCTATCTCAGTCAATAAGTCTGGGCAGCTTACAATATGTTGCCGTTTAGTATTTCAGAAGGTTTAAATTTTACTGAAAGTGAGTTTCATAGAAGCTTTCATCATCATTCCGTTTGTTTTTGTAACTTTTCAGGCTTTTCAAAAGGATCTCCCAACTCTTTGCGATAAATTTTGGGAAGGATTGAGAAGAGATTCAAGAGTAGGGGAATTACTGAAACTACTCCTCTCTCTATTCTATTTGCAGAGGTTTCTCCTAATTAAAACAAAACAAAACAAACCTATTGGCAATTGAATTGACTCATTAAGAATAAAAACTGTTGCCTAAAAGCAAAACTGTTATATGAATTAACACCTATAAGCCACTTAGCTTTTCTGTTGATCCATTCACTAGTTTGGAATCAAGATAAAGAAAGCATGCGGGGGGCGGGGGGGAAGAAACCTATTATAGATGACTATGGATCCTGATCTCAATTTAAGTTATTGTAGAGTTATGGAAGCAGGCAATATGTTCAGATTCAAATCAGGTACAGTAATTTCGTGGTATTTGTTGGCCTCTTCCTAAAAGAGCCATGCTTTTTTCTAGTCTCTTGCAGTATTTACGTAAGGTCAGAAAAATACACCAAGGAGGCAATGCTGGGCCTTCTCCAGAGATATTTAATCAAAGCAATGTTTTAACTACCCTACCTTATTGGCTTTCAAGATTCTTGTGTGTATATGGGGAGAAAAATGCTTACATGATTTTCCCCACCTCCTGTAATCCCAATTCAGATTAGAAAGAGCTGAATTTTCAAATTACGTTAAAAAAACCTCCACTGACAATGAATCATGGAATTTGTTTTTCCCAATGCACATTGCAAATGGAGAAATTACCATATGGATCAGGATCATAATAAGGCTAAATGGTGAAAGCTCCTGAATTTTCCATACTAGGATGGCAATCTAAATCAGGAACCCTCATTTACTTTTAAGTAGGAAAAAAGAGAGCAGGTGCCCATTTCATGTTTAAAATAGTATGATTTTGAGTTCCACATTGTAGGACAGAAATGGGAACCCATTTTGAAATCCGATCCATGAGAAACCCTAGTTTGTTATTTCATTAAAATGAAAGCAAGTTAGAAATTTCAGGAAAGCACAACATGCTAAGTAAAACTTGACAGTAAATTTAAAAGGTTAGCAAGAGATCATGAGGAGAAACTGGAGGATAAGCAAGTAATAGACATTAAGGCAATTGAGAATTTATATACTGTACTTATTCTGAATATGAATATACTTTCTCAGTCATTTGTAATATTACAGTTTCCAAATTTGACATATAAATAAATAAACAGATCAGTCAAATGGGTGAATTGTGATTAATTGTTACAAGAAATAACAATTTCATGATAAATATTTCAGGATAAATATTTTAGTAGGTTTTGGCCATGATAGCTGAATAAATCTTCTATATTTAAAGTAAGCTGTATTTTTAGTTATAGGATCCTGAGTGCAGAAGAAAGGAAATTATTATTATCAAAAGTTGCATACAAAGCTTTAGGCATCCCTAGTCCAATTGTATATTTCAATGAATCCCTAACAGAAGCTGACACAAGCTGTACATGATACAAAGTAAACATTACATTCCTTTACAAATTTGAATAGTATTTCAGTTGATCCAATCTTTGTTTTTTTATTGTGAAGTTGTTAATAAGTCTCCAAATATGGTTGACTTATTAGATCTATAGTTAGGTGGAAGAAAACTTATTAAACAAATACTCTCTCTTTTATAATCTCTGAGATTGTAATAGTTGTTCTTTCTACTTTCAACAACCATGGGCTCCTCTAAGAGCTACCCAAGATTGGAATATGAAGCTAATTCACTATTACAAAGACTATTTTTAAAAAATCTCTAAATGCACACATGACCAATTGCCAAGGTCAGAAGCATGTTAAAATATGGAAGTTACATGGACTGCTGAAGTAAGGGCGAGACTGAAAGACAGAAAATTCTCTGCTAGAACTGCCCCCAGTTTGGTCAGATCTGCAAAACAGAACCTACAGATCAATGCAAAAATTTTGGCACGAATAGGACTATTTTTTTTTATCCACAGTACATGATTGCTTATGTTAGAATTATCTATAAGAGAGAATTGTCAGCAGGAACTTTTTCTGAAGATGGTCCAAAGTATGCAAAGAAATCCTTGATATGCCTGAAACATTTTGGAACAATGTTTGTTGGAACAAAATTTGAAGTGTTTGACCTTAATTACGTAACATAATTTGGAGAAAAAAGGAAGAAATATTTGAAGAAAAGAACACCATGCCAATATTAAATATGGGTTGCCTTTATTATGTTTGGGGTGGTGTAGAAATCAGTGGCATGGGAAATATTGGGCAAGCAGATGGAGGACTGGTTTAATTAAAATTCAGTGCACCCTACAAGCTAATTTCTCACAGATAGAGAAGAAATTAAAATCAAAGGTGGTTATGAATGCAAGAACAGAAATAAAAAATACCTGTAGCTGATTACAGAAATGTTTGGAACCACCTTGTGGAGCCTATATCAGCTGCTGTTTTTTTTTAAGAATTCGTTGAAATATACAATCTGCCTAGGTGTGCCTAAACATTTGGTTATTGTTGATCATCACTTACCATAGAAAGAATCAGGGGAGGAAGACATAGTAAGAGAATTGAGTTATAAAACATTTTTTGGATTGATTGATGTAACCTGGCTTTATTTTATGTCAATTTAAGGCAGCATACATACTTAATGCTTCCATCTCCTATTTTACCCACAACAACCCTGTGAACTGGGCTGGGTTGAGACATGACTGGGAAAATAATCCAGGTGGCTTCTGTTTCATAGTCTCCTGCTTTCTAGTTTGGCATCAGAGTTGGTTTCATGAACATAATAGATTCATATATTATACTTAAATGATGTTTTGCTTAACCAGGTTTATTAAAGAATACAATCACAGGTGGTTTCATGCAGCACACTAAGACATAGAAACTAAAATAAAACCAAATATATCTTAGCACATTGTATTAATCAATATGAACAAAATTGAGAGAAAATTTTATGTTATGAAACTAACATAAAGGTTAGATTTGCATGTTGGGAATTAAGTATTTTTGGCCCTGAAAGTGTTTTAATTAATTAGATTCATGGTTTAATTCAGTCAGCTGAAATGATATCAGATTTGGAGATGTCTTTATACCCATTAATATTAAATATGTTGGAAACTTCTAGCATGCTTAATAGTTTCTAACATCTTAATAGTTTCATGTAGTTTAAATCAGAACTTTGCCACTTTAGATACTGAAACCCTATTTCTGGCTTCTTTGCAAAGTATAATCCTTAAAGCCTGAGTATTTGAAAGACTGTCTGTTTCAGTACAAACCTGTCTATCATAAAGATGTCCAGGGAGGTTCCTTCTAAATATGCCTCTGCTGGCAGAGGTCTATTCATCTGGCATGCTCTTAGACAGTACAAGGCATTCTTGGAAGTTGTGTTTGTTCTCTTTCTTTATAAGAGTATTCAAAATGCCTATTTTATCCACTCTTTTTTTTTTTACTTATTTTAATTTGCATTTTATTAGTAGCTGTTTCAAATGCTCAAAATGAGCAGTAGGAAGCTGAAGAATGAAGAAATAAATAAAAGAGAAGCACCCTGCTGGAGGAATTCTCTCTCTCTCCCCCCCCCCTTTTTTATTTTCTTTCTGCATTACAATCACATTGCCTCCAATATTTTTGTCATAATCACAGTGCTTTAACTCTGGCTGGTAGGTAAGAAAGCTGCAGAAAGAAAGCAGTGGATAGAATAGGCATTAAGCATTGTCCTATGACCAGCAGCATTACCCCATCTTGTGTTACTGGAAGTTGCTTTCCAGTACCGTTTTTCAGAGAAGCATTAACAACTAATATATGGATACATAAGATATCCAAGTAAAATGTAAATGTAGCAAGAGAAAACAATCCCATTGTGTTCCTTTAAAATGTCATTTTCAAAATACTGTGGAGTCCTTTAAATAAATTAATATAATTATGTATGTTATACTGCTGGATTGCCATAAGAGATTGAAAATGTGCAAATTTGTTCCCACCCACCTACCTACTTCTGAGAACTGAAGAAGGCTTTGGAGAAGGCTTTTAAGTGTTGCTGCCACTGTATTTGTCATTATGATTAATTGGATATAAAATAGTTTTTTCCCTATAAATATGCCTGAACAGTTATTTGAATTTGAGATTTATTACACCATTTTGGTTTGTTTTAGCTCATCAGTGCATAAAATGTGGATTGCATTAAGAGGCACCATTTTAATTTGCTTTGGGGATATGTTTTGCATCCAAGTCTCGGTGGAATGCTGATAATATTGCCTATATTTAATGTATGTATATGGTTAATATGAACAATAGCAAGCTTTGATCATCATGTTTGATATGTTGATTTGAGTGAGCATGATTTTTGCAGCAACATGATTCATCATGCAGAGGGAAGATGTCTGAATCCCAATATCAGTAATGCTTTTTTGGTATGCAAATATATGATTTATATTATTTCTGTGACCGAAGAAACTGTGATCAGAAGAATGAATGGAAGAACAGAAATGTCTTAAGTCTGAGTCAGACACTATCAAAATAACCAAAGAATTATTAAGAGCATGGGATTTTGTGACCTCATTCATTTCCATCTTCCCTAAATTTCAGCTGTTGGAAACTCTGTAGGGTAACTTGTAGCCTATGGGTATTAGTTGCCTTACTCTTACCTTTAAACATTAGTGTCACAAGCTAAGAGAAGCGATGGGCTCTCTCCGAGAGCAGCAGTGAGTGCTGGACATCCCCGTTGAACAAGCGGTCTATTAACTGCTCTTGGAAATGAGTGGCCAGTTTCCAACCTCAAGAGCTCCTAGCCTGGACTCCAGTTTAATAGCCTCCTTACTACTGCATGCTCACTGATATGTTCATCATTCTGCTTGGATTTGCTACAGTACACAGTCTTGACCATTTTTGTGTGCAACACATTTCAGCCAATTAAATCTTTATAGGTTTGGGAATTGAAAAACAGCACCATCTTTTGCCACCCCAATGTTGCCTTGAAGCAAATCTGCACTTTGAGAATGTGTATGTTTTAATTGCTTTTGAGCTGCTCCATATGGATAGTTTTGTTGAAGAACAACTGTGCTTTGAATGTCCATGCATTTCAAAATTACTGCTGGAAATGTGACATGTCTTTTCTTGCAGCTCCTGAAGCCTCCTCATAGTTGGTTGCCCCATCACATGTACGGTGCCTGACTTTTGACCATTGTGGTCATCCTGGTTCTCCATAGATACTCTTTCATATTGATATATATATTGTTCAAAACTATTATTGTGGCTTCTGTTGTTTTTGTTATATTTATTGCATTCTTCCTCCCCCTGAAATCCTTAAAGACTGCCTCTTGCTATCACTCACTTTTGTATCTGCTTGTTTTTATTTTCATCCCTCATCCTCCTGTGGCATAGATCAAGGTGGTGAATGCGTTCCGTAGCTCCCTGTATGAAGGCCTCGAGAAACCCGAATCCAGAAGCTCCATTCATAACTTCATGACTCATCCAGAGTTCATCCTCGAGGAAGACGAGCCTGAGACCCCATTCCTCGATGGCACTGATGAAGACTTGGAAGCTGAAGAACTTAAAAAGCAAAGTGAAGAGAGCCCAGGGGAGTCCTCACCCCTCAACACAAATAACAATGCAATGGACAGCAATATAGCTGAGGACACCATGCCAGAGCCAGAAAGCCCTTTACACAGCTTGGAAACATCAGTTTGATCTCTGAACTTTGACCTTCCTGCTTCCCCTTTCTCTAGGCAACATAGGCACCAATATCTGACCATACACTGCAGCTACTTTGGCCAATTTCCTCTCCATCCTCTTTATGATTTCTTGGCTGCAGAAATCATGGTATCACCTGGGTAGAGTTGTATTTTCAACAAATTGCTTGGCAGAGGTGCCTCCCTCATGAAAGAAATCACCAGTGTGATCATCATCTTCTCAAGTTGGGTACCACATGTCTGTAGTAGTAATTTTTCTCCTTGCTCAAGTTATATGCTTAAATAGAAATGCTCTAGATTCCCTTTAAAAGTTTGATGTATAGCATCTATGGCACAGTTGCAAGATATTTCCTTAATTTTGTTTATGGAATCAGAATCCTAGATGCTTTTAAATGTCCTTGGGAAGATGACAATGAGTGTCATAGGAATGTTTTTAAAGGGGAGGGGGTGATCTGAGTAAGGAGTTAGATGTGAACCCAGTCTTCCGCAGAGCAAGCTGGGGAAGAACTAGTATCCATCCTTTTACTATTTTGTTTCTATTATCTCTTTGTTTCCAGGATAGTGTCAGTCACAAAAGATAAGGAGGAATATAGACAGTCTTAAAATATATATTTTTAAAGAGGAATAAAGCTAATCATAAGGAGATACAACAGTGCCATATATCCTGAGAGAATTAAATGTTAAGGGATTTGGTTTTTAATGAAAAATTACTTTTTATGATTTTAGATCAAAATATTTTGAAATTATATATTACCTGAGATATGTAAGATGTTTATGTATTACATATTTGTTTAATTGGAATTTCATCGTTCTGAATATTAGGTGAATATGTCATCAGTAAGGTGAACATCTCAACCCTCTGATTCCAAATAAGATGGAACTAGTATGGGCTTATTACTTCTGCCCAATTTTTATTTGGACAATTAGAAGGAGCCAGTTCTTTGGAGAGTGAAAGTATAAAGGCCAGCTCTAATAAGAATCTGATAGTTCTTACAGTTTTTTTACTGCATTTTGAATGCCGGAAAATGAAAAAGTAACAGGAAAATGTCTTGGCTACAAATATATACACAGAATGTTTTCGTGTGTATGGAAAATCTAAATGAATCAGTTCTCTATATTTGGGATAAATTGTGTAGCATTGTGGCACAAAGCACTTTCCTTAGTTGATAAGAATAAGATTCTCCCTGTTTCTTGTTATAGGTTTTCCCTTTTTTGCATCTTGTACGGAAAGGATACTTGCTGGTCTCATCTTCATACAGTTGCAATATTGAGATGCTGTTCTAGTGGGAGTCACTGTTTCACCCTTACGGACCATAGCCATATGGGGAGCAAATAGGATGTCCTGCTGAAACTGCTTGTATAGAATTTCTGCAAGAATAGTGGGGCATCTAACCAAACATGCACTAATCTGGACCCTTATGTCAGTTCACAGTGCTTTTCTTGGAAAGGACTACCTGGAAACAAAGAGAATCTAACTTTTCCTACTTCTTTTGGAAGTTTTATTGTCTGGCCATCTTCCCAGCATTCAAATGTATGCATATTTTTGCTGGAAATTGGGTGTTTTTAATAGCTTTTCCCTTTCCTTTGGAAGAACGCACAGCAGAAACTCCTGTGCCTTGTCTAAGCACTGCCCAAAGCACTGCCTGTCATATTTTAGTCCAATACTTTGCCAAGAGATAAAAGTGTTCCTTAAGCAAAGACAAAACGAACCAAGAAGGAAAGTAAATTGTCTCTTGATTCGACCCTTTAAGCCCAAAACCTTCTACCTGATTAATTGGTCATTGAATTTCATCCTGAGTTCAAGATAGACTGATGCAGATTCCTTTTCCATAGCTGTTCTTTTCCAGGGTTGCTATAAAGAGGGCTTGTATGCTGGGCTCAGCAAACTGCCATTATCTGGGAAAAAACGCCTGCCCATGTTCCACCCTCTGAGTTGCAAATAAGGCCCTGAGTCATTCTCACTCTCCTTCCTTCCAGATACATCACTTCATTCCTTTAATCTGAACTATATAGATTGGGAAGACTTAGGGAGGAGAGCTCCGTTTCTTGTTGTGCAAACTATCAGATAAGGGGGAAGGGCTCTCCTTTTCATTTCATTTCATTCTGTTCAAAACATTGCAATGCTTTGAGGTCATTTTTCTATTTTAAATACTTGCAAAAACAAAAGGGGGTGTTAGGCACCTGCGTGAATATTTGTGAATTATTTGGGGGAGGGGATACTGATTTTATTTTTTATGTTTGGGTGGTTTTTTTAATTCAAAAGTTTTTGGAAGAAGAAGAAACTCACTCCAACTACCTGTAATTGACAGATTGCAGTGAGGTATCTGGCCTACATTTTTATCCATTTTTTTCCCTTTTTTTCTGTCTAGTTTCCTCAGGGGACGGGATAATTATATAAATATTATGCAAAAAATATATAGTTTTCTTTAGATCAGAAACGTATATTTTTAAGTCAGCCATATGTATTTTGTTTAAACGAAACAAAGCTGTGAGTTACGTAACTGCAGTGGAATGTAGTCACATGGCTGGCAGTGGAAAATGAATGTTTGGTCAGACTCTTGTCAGCTTCCTTTCTCTGAACAGCCCTCTTTGTAATAAAGTCAGTTGTGTTATACAAAACTGTTTTTTATATAAATTATGTTGATATGGCAACATGGCTTAAAGTATAAGTGTTATTACCGTGCATACATTTTTAAATGTAAAATAGTTGAGTTTTCCCCCAATTTAGTTTTGGTTATAAAATTGGCTGAAGTTGACTGGCTGAAGTTATTAAAGACCTGTAGTATATGCCGCCACGAGAGAGGACTTAAGATGAAAGCAAGGAGTCCATTTGCAGATTTATGGATGCGCACACTCGCCCATTGGCCACCTTGCTGGTTCCGTTAAGACTTTTGATCCTCTGCCTAGGGAAAAAGAGGGATTTCTTTTCAATTAAATCCTTCCTTATGTCAAAATAGTCGAACAGTTCTGTCCAAAGTTGACTGCATCAGCCATCTGAGAAAAGGCAAGTAAACCCAGTTCAGCAAAGATCAGCTCTTCTGTACAAAGTGCACACTTTATTTTATTTTATGTTATTTTATTTTTACCCTATGCAGCATTCTTCTGGATGTAGCTAGCATCCAAATAAAGTGGTTCCTGCACACAACTCCACTTATAAGTGTAGTCTATCCTTGCTGGATGGGAGTGGTGTTAGATGATAATTTCTTACAACAGTAAGTATGCCGTTAGAAACAAAACTACCTTTGCAGGAAGGAAATGATAATGGGAGGGAGAAATAATTCAAGATTGTGCCATGCCAGATGGAAGATGAGGCAGTATCCTCTTGTGTATATTGTTATGCTTGGGATGATTTATTAAAAAATGAAATGGACCCTAGAGCAGTTTTTCATCTGTTTCTTAATAATAGGAACATATTGTTTTTGTTAAACAAATTGGCACATTGGTACCAAAGACATTACATTATTTGCTACGTGCAGTGAAAAATATCCATTTTCAGGAGCTAAAACTGTGCAATTGGTTCTTTTTATTCCATTGCACAGGGATCTAGTTTAATTTTTTAAAGTTTTGTGCAATAGGTTTTAGGAAAATATTATTTTAAAAGGCATTTCTAAGAGGAAAAGAAATCTAATTGTAATTTTAGCCATGGGCAATCTAAATGAAGATTTATACCATAACCATATATTTTGGTAATATTTGAACAGAAGTATAAAACTGAGTGTTCATTTAGCTTTTGATCTAAGGACCATCACAAACACCCATTATAACGGGGCTGCAAGCAAGTCCACTAAAGATCTCCAATAATTCCAATTCAATGACTGCATTTTTAAAGAAGTATTTTTTTAATAGATCAGTATTTGCTGAGCACTTCTAGTTCAGCATTTTTTTTCTGACCCACCAGAGCTCTTGATGAGATTACAGCAATTGCTGGGATGGTTATAGCCCTAAGAACAGGCACAGCTTTAAAAAGTACAGGAAGGCAATTACAGCTTCTAGATGTGTCAGGGAAGTCTTTTATGAATAAGCTTCACCAGACTCTATAACTCTTTATGAGGGTCTTCTTGATGGAGGATTCTTGGACATTTAGCTCTACCACTAAAGAGAGGAAATAAATAGAACTCTCACTTCAGTCCATGATGCTTTTAGAATTGCTTCAATATTACAATCAATATAGCTGCACACTAATACTCTATTCTACTTTTTGTTGTGCTTCGTAGCTGGCAATATTCCTGTTAACCAAAAATAAAAGGCGTCCAGTCTACAGATTAATGTGCCCTTTAAACCCATGGCTAAGACTTACTTGTTCAGGTTTTTTTTTCTGTCCATAAATACATACATATACAGTATTAACATAAATACTGCATATATATTTATTTAAATCTCTTCAAAAGCATGCATATAAGAATTTTAAGTTTCCCCTTTTTCAATAACTAGTATAATAAGCAATGGTATTTTTGTATTAAAAAAGAAAAAGACAAAACAAAAGACTGAATATTATATGGTATGCATGACAAAATGGTTTTTAAAGTGTGGTTTCAAAGCAATATGTACCCTGGTGTGTTTGCCATATTCTAGAGTCCAGTTTAAAGTGCACCTGATCTGTAATAGCATTTTGATATTATTTAATCTCTATGTACAATGTTTTGCATGTATTTATATGGTTCTTGGGATTTTTTTTTCTTTTTAGTTGTTTGGTAAAGAATAAAGAGAGGGATGGGGTTGGCATGATTGACAAAGTTTTCTGTAACATTTGAAACTTTAAATATAGATAATGCTCTGATTGGAAACAGTGCAAGGAAATTAAGCTAAGAAAGGGAAAGGGTTTTGAACTAATAAAGCTTGTTTTGCTGTTAAGCAGAATCAATGCACAAGTGCATGGAGAGAATAAACTGTGCCCACATGTAATTGTGATGTCTTCAATATGTGTCCCATTAGTTTATAAAGTCACTGATCATCTACTGAAGCTGCAATAGTATGAATTATTATAAAATATTAGCTTGGATCAAATTTGTAGTGTGAAAATTATACACTTTTAAAAAGCTGACATGGTTTTTTTCAAAAATATCTCAGATAGGTAATTGCACAAAACATTCTGTGTCAGTTTTCCCATCTCTGAGTAAGGTCCAGAAAAAGCTACCAAATTCTAGCCCAGGCTAAGGATCCATGCCAATGACACATGTAAAAATTCAAATGAATATTTTAAGGTGGAAAAGGCAGAATGTTTTGCAAATCTAAATTTAAATTTAAACTATTGCCAGTTCATATGTTATACTTTTAGCATGAACATTTTCAATGACTGAACTTGTTTTTGTATCTGGCAATATATTATATGAATATATAACATCATATCCAGAGTGGGTATAGGTTATTAAAAAGAATACTTAGTGAACATTGCCATGGCTTTTACTGTCCTGTTGCACAATATGGTTACACTGAGACAAAGCTTCAATGTGATATTTTCTAAAAGTATAATGTTTATATGAGATCTTCACATTTTGGATAGAAAGGTCTTTAGAAAAAGCCCTCATTCAATGAAAAAAAACCCTTGATCAAGCATCCTTAATGGGAAGGACTTGAAGCTGTGTTATAGGAAAACTGGAGATAAGGTTTGATTAGGAATTCACTCTGGTTCAGTAGTGTAGTTCTACAGGAGAAGCAGCTAAATATAAGGCCATGCTTTAAAACATAATTAAAGTAATTAAAATGTTAAAGATAATAATTAGGAAGGACATAAAGAGTAAAGGCAGAATCCAGTGTATGTAAGAAGAGGGAAATTCTACTTGGAGGAGCAGCATACTGTATATGAGAAAGTTAAGATTCAGTGAGCTTGCTGCAAGTAAGCTAACCCATCCCCATCAGTCATTTTGTCCACATTGATTGCGCATTAGAAACTTCTTTTATTGTTAAAATTGGTACGTTTCAAAATAAAGGGCAGGTTATGATTTAAAAAAAACCAGACAAAAACAGTACAAATAGTCATAATAACAACCTAGCAAGGGAACTTGAGACCCTTTAAAAGTTGAACAACAGTTACTGCTTTTGAACTGAATATGGAAACCATAATCTTTCTGAGACTTTAGTGGTTCTTGTCTGTGGTTACTCCCAAGTTTCTTTGCTGATTTATTTAAATGTGTGAAAAAAATTTTGCCTAGGTAGATTCACCAGGTTCTTTTCTTAAGGAAAAGTTTTCTCCAACCACACTAACCACACTGTACATTTGGAAAATAAAATTGGGGTAAATAATGTAGCATACCATTTGCTTCCTGAGACCACACACTTAGGTGTATGAGCTTAAATATGCTGTTTTCAGTAGAATCTTGTGCAGTTTGGTTGGTTTGGTTTGAGAGGTCTAGGCTGCTCCTTAAGCCAAAGCAGCATGGTTAAAAACATCACCAGTCAAATGAATCGGATAGCATAATACAGAAATCTGCTCTCTTTAAAACCAGCAAAGCAGTCTAAATAGGGCAAAGTATTTGTAGAAATTGCAAAACACTCTAGGGATTTCCAGAGGATCCTAAGTTTCTTCTACAAGATATCCATTTCTGATAAACTCTGAAGGAAACAGCCTTACTAAAATACAGCATGGCATATAAATGTCACCAAAGTTATCTTTGCTTCCAAAAACATCAAGTAAAATTAAACATGATAAGATTATTCAAAATGGCTGCATTCCTATGCATTCCTAGGTGTCTTCTATGCTACCACACAAAACCAAATTAAAATTCACATGACAGTCATCTGTTATCTGTAGTGAACATGTTCTGTGGTTATTTGTTTCTATGCCATTGGTGCTCCTTTACATGCCATAGTTTTATCAGATGTGAAAGCTGCCATTTTTGTGCCTTCCAACCAGCCCACCACTGCCTAAGTATGCTGATCTGTCTTCTGCAGATTTGGTAACACTAGCTATTTGCAATTACTGTTCCTTGAATTGCATGGTTTAAAAAAATGTATCAAGATATTAAGGTCCCAACCAATCCTAGTAATATACCATATTTGGACTCAGATTTCTGAGAGAGAGAGAGATGTATTCTTGAATATCTCTGTATGGCTAAATGGATGTATACTAATTGCCCTCTTAAATTTTACACATTTGGTAGCATTACAGATACAATTTTGCCTCTTTATCATTCTATTTTGATCTACAAATATGGAGGTTTTCTGCATTACTAGAGCCTTCTATATCAGCAGAGGCACTCTGAATTACTATTCTGAAAAAATCAGATTTCTAAATTACAAGAAGAGCCTCCAAGTGTTAGCACAAGCAATTTCTGTCAAATAGATGAAGGCTGAAGATTGGAAAGAGCAGAGCTACTGTTCTTCTTCCCATCCTGTCTTGGGTAGATGCCATGTATTCCCAAATGCCTGAAGAGGGCCATTGAAAAATAAAGTATATGCAGACAGTTCACTAATAGACATCTATTTTAAAAGAATAACAGAATAACAGAGTTGGAAGGGACCTTAGAGGTCTTCTAATCCAGTGGTGGCGAACCTATGGCACGGGTGCCAGAGGCGGCACTCAAAGCCCTCTCTGTGGGCACGCGCGCCATTGCCCCAGTCCTAGGCCTTCAGTTGGGCTTTATAAAACCTTTTCGCTTTAGGCCTCCGCCACCGTGTGCAAAAAAAAAAAAAGGTTCAATCAATCAATTTCAACTTCTCACGGAAAAAAAGATCTTGCAAAGTTGGAATTGATTGATTGAACTTTTTAGTCCCACCCAGTCTGCCGTTACCATTGCAGCCACGCCCACCCAATGGGCCACACCCACCCAATGGGCCACACCCACCCAGCACTCGACGATGCATAAGTGGGTTTTGGGTTGCAGTTTGGGCACTCAGTCTCTAAAAGGTTCGCCATCACTGTTCTAGTCCAACCCCTGCTCAAATAGGAGACCTTATACCCTTTCAGACAAATGACTGTCTAATCTCTTCTTAAAAACTTCCAGTGATGGAGCATTCACAACTTCTGAAGGCAAGCCATTCCACTGGTTAATTGTTCTATCAGGAAATTTCTTATTTCTAAGCTGCTTCACTCCTTGATTAGTTTCCATCAAAAGACATGCCTTTGAATCGGTTAAATAAACTCTAATATTAATGTGGAGGGGGTTATGTGTTTTTTTTAAATAATCCTTTGTGAGTTGGTATGGAAAAACAGCAAAATGCAGGAGTGAAAGAAGAGATCTGAGGAGATAGTAAGAAAATATCCAAATCACATTAGATATCAATTCATGTTTTTTGAGTTAATTGGTTTCAGCAGACAAAACTAAAACTAGATCCAATTAAATAAAACTGCAATATCTTGCACTAACCTTAGTGTTTCTCTTGATCTTCATTGTTGCAGAATCATTTCTTGTCCTTTGAGAAAACAAAATCATTTCTTATTTTTTGGCTAATTTGTTAGCTGCTTTTGGGCCTTGCCATTAGCCAAACTCAGCTTCCCAACCTGTTTCATTGATTGGCTGGTGTAAATTTTTAGAAAATGGTATTGTAATGCCTTGTTCAGCCCATTAATTTGCCTACTTTTAAACAAAAATTGAACCAAGTGGATCATTGGACTGCCTCAATTTGTGACATGAATGAATAATAATTATGAATAAAGGTGAAATTGAGTGAAGCCTCAATAGATATCAGTGCCAAGTATTTGCTGCCTCTGTCCTTGATGTCTGTCATTGTCATTTGGTCCTGCACAGTGTATCACTGACAAATCCAGACTGAACTTGAGGCCATCCATTTATGGGCAAGCATTTTTTAATATTGTAAATAAAAAGATACAAAAAATGAAGCCCATTTCTTTCTCACTTCCTCGTATGTTCCTGGTTTCTGGATGTATCCAACCTCTGCTCTGATGGCTGATTCTCCTTAATCTCTTGTTCCAAAAATGTGCATATCTGTGATTCATAATTTGGGATGTGAGGAATCTCATTCCAAATTACAGGTTAGTGCTGTATGTATCTAGTGTGTCCTTTCACATTTTTTTTCCTTAACCTAGTTTTCTTTAGATGTATTAGACTTCAGGTGGCTCCACTTACCAGATGGGCTCATAAGGAATCCCTTTTATATTGGATTGTTGTTTATCTTTCCTGCTAAAAGGCAAGAAAAGATTGTTTACTAAATGGGGTTATTAAAAGAGCATTTAAAATGAGCAAGTGTCAAATAGTTTTGGAAGTTATTTGGCTTCAGTGCCAAAGCTAAGTACATAGGTGCTTGCTCTGATTACTTCAGCTCCCAAATATATAAACAATGGTCATAGTGGCCAGTAATTTTGAGAATTAAAGTCAACACATCAGGATGGGGCCCAGGTTGGGGAAAGCTGGAGTGGAGGTATATTGGAATATATTAGAAATGCAAGGATTAGTTGAAACAAGGTGGTGGGCCTGCATAAATCACTCAGTGGAAGGTTAAGTCAACATATACACTGAAAAAGCACAAAATGAAGAATATGTCAATACCTAATGTGGAAGGAAATACTTTAATTCTCCCAGTATATTCTTACAATGTGAGAAAGGGGCTTTCAAATGCTGCTGTTAAATACAGAACTCCATCAAGTAAGGATACACTTAAAAGTTAAACCAGGAAGAACTCTGCTTATATGAGAGTTGAACAATGACCTAGATGACTATTACCAACTCTGATCATCAATACAGCTGATCCCACAAAGGCTGAAAACCCAATAAGGAAAACCTTACTCTTGCAACATCAGAAGTGGGAGCATGGCCACAGCTATCTTCTGACTTGTTTTCAGTGCCTAGGAATCTCTGAAATGCTGTGAGTCTAATATGCCTAATATATTTTTTATCTCAATTTGGGCAAGATGAAATTTTGAAATGAATAATTAATTGCCTGCAATCTACTCTGCTAACCCTTTTACATTTTTTAAATATGTCCTATAATTTGGCTTGTGCCGTAGCTCAACTTCTGTCTATTCTGCCTTGTAAATTGTGAAAGAGGCATCTCTATGTCTGGGTGTTTCTATGTGCCTCACATCCCTTCATTGAATATATTAGGGTCTGTAAGTCAAAACATAATAAAAGGATTGGTAATTTGAATAGGCTTTTTGGCTTGGATCATTGAACACACAGAAACAAGCCAGGTTTGTTGATCACACAGCCTCTATGATAGAGGGACAACTTGTGCCTCCTTGCCTAGGTAGAAACGAGCTCAATCAGGGACAGAAGTTTCCAAATGTAAACACAACTTGATGTATTCTATCAAATGTAGAACCTGTTGCTGTTTGGTATTATCTATCTAGCCAACCAGTCTTTTTTCCCAATTTCTATTGTGACAAATGCTAATAAGGTGGGCTAAATGCTTCATCTAAATTTTCATTTCTTGTTGAATTTAATGATCCTAATCTAGTTGAAATGCAGTTTTTTAGCTCCTTTCAAAATCTTGTAATCAGATTTAAAGAAGCAACAAATGATACTGTTAAGCAAATTAAAATACACAAATTTTACCAATGGAAAGCTTTTTCTGAACCACACTTCCCTCACTTTGTTATTAGAATCATGCAGATTATTTGAAAGAAATGATTTTTAAAATGCAGGTGTTTGTATAAATGTTCTTTTTGAAAGGCCAAAGCTACCATATCTTAAAGCCTTCTGTGGTTACTTTAGAAGCTCTCTGTATATTTTTTAATTATCTGAATCATGTTTTCAGATGCAGCTTTCAGTAGGATGTGGAGAAATTGCAGCAGCAACTTTACAAGACAATCAGAACTGCAAACAAAAACCACAGAATGCACATCCTATCTGAATAAGAAAAAGTGAAGTAGCCACATTAATGACCTAGGTCCTTCTGAGAACAAAAACTCAGTACTGTATTTTTTATTTTGCTTATTAAAGTCAGAGAACTATACATGGTGGCTCATATACTGCGAAGTAGAAGAGTTCTCCAGTCTTGGGACATAGGTTCTCAAACTATGGGTCAGGACTACCAGCAAATAGTGACAATTTTTAAAAGCCAGAATGCTGAGAAAACTTTGTCCCTTGTTTGACTGAACTAACCTGTAGTAGACATTGCAATTGTGCCAATTTTGAAAATACCTGAAATATGTAACATAAAATGTAATAATTTAATTGAAGTGGTATAATTGAAAAAAATGAGTTTTAGTCATAGCATCAGTTTGGATCAAAAATAATTCCAATCCTCTGAAGGGAAGCTTTATTAAATGGCTTCTGCAAATATCAGAAGAAACATTCTGATGCTAGTAATGAACTCATTCTCCCAGTATAAACCTTTTGAAATTGTAATAGCACTATATCCAAGCAAGATATCTTGAGGAAACTAAGTTTACAGCATGTGTCTTCCTCATGCAAACACCAAATCTTAGCTACAGCTTCCAGAAGCACTCCCAAAATTACTGCTTGAATTGTAGTTTTAGGACATGGGTGTCAAACTCACCGCGTCACGTGACGTCGTGACTTTTTTCGCATTGCCAGAGCTGGAGTGGGTGCAGCATCCGTATGATGCAACCAGCCCGTGGGTCGGCGGTTTGACACCCCTGTTTTAGGACATACAGGTAGTACAATGGTAATTGGAATCAGGACCTCCACTGCTAAGTGACTTAAAGTGCAACGTACCCACACCAGCTTAGAACTGCAATTCTGATGGTTACAGTCATAGTTATTAAGTGAATCCTGTATGGTCATTAGGCACATCACATGATCTACCATTTGTGACCTGCCAGTTTCCCTGGACTGCTTGTTGAAAGCTGGCAACAAAGGTCAATGGCTGCAATGGCTACAAGCCACCTCAGTCAGTACCATCATAACTTCAGTCACCGAGTGAATGGTTATCAACTAAGCATTATGGAACAGTGATGGTGAACCTTTTGCCTAACTTGACTTTTCTGGAGTGTCGCCCCCACTCAAAACAATTCTCTATGCCCCCTCTTGCACATCTAGGCCATCCTGAAGAGTGGCACTCAGCAGCAGGGCCAAGGCTGGGCCTGAAATAAAGGCCTAGGCCTCAACTTCAACTCTAGCACCACTGCTGCCGCTCAAAAAGGTTGCCTTGCATCTACCCCAAGGCACAATTGCCCTCACAACCCAGCACTCCCCAGGATTTGCCACATCACCTACCTTCAGATGGTGGTCTCTGTTGACAAGCCCCACTTGCCTACTCAAGACTGCTCCCGGGTAAGCACAAGGCCGCCTTTGGATTATGCTCTTCCATGGCCTTTACAGCCTCCAAAAGCATGTCCCATTCTCATGCAATTTTCAGAGACTCTGGAAGCCACACAAGGGCACACTCCTCTCACAGGATTTCAGAGGGTCTGGAGGCCTCACAAGAGCACTGTCAGGTCTTGCCAGACCCAGCTTGGCACCTCACAGGCACCAGGCCCTCACAGGCTAGAAAGGGGAGTTAGGATAAATGGGCAATAAAAGCTGTGTGCATGTGATGGGAAATAGGGGAGAATGACAGGTGATAAAGACCAGAGAAGCTTGGCACCAGTTTGCACTGGAATCCAAGGCCAGGTACCCTGAGAAAGAGTGCCTATTACCCCAAAACATCTCAGCGTTTTCAAAACATCTTGGCAAGTTCCAATTGGCTGAAGACATGGGGGAGGATTGGGATGAGGGGAAAGCTTTCTGTATCTTTTAAGCGTGCGAAATCCAGAGCTAGCCTGACATTATTGCAGCCAACATCTTTTTAGTAAAAGAAACTTGCTTCAACCCAATGGAGTCGAGGGTCTTTCTTTCCTAAAGGATCAGATTGGGGCAGGTCTGACAAGCACACCCCATTGTTTGGTGGGGCCTCCACAGCCTCCAAAAATTGTGTGAGAACTGGGTGTGCTTTCAAGAATAGTTTTTGTGTTGAACACTGGTGTATCCCAAAAAAATTTTTTGTCAAAGATTTGCCATTTGGATACACAAGCTTGTGGTTTTATTTCTTACAATGCTTGTCCTCCAAGCATGTCACTTAGGGGGTAGGCGCACCTCTGGTATATAGCAGTGGTGGCGAACCTATGGCACGCGTGCCAGAGGCGGCACTCGGAGCCCTCTCTGTGGGCACATGTGCCGTTGCCCCAGCCTCGCCTCCCCGTGACCCCCACCAGCAGCCCCCTGGAGGAGAGTTGCCCCCGAGCGTGGCCCACGCGGAGCAGCGCAGCCAAAGACATGGCAGCCAGGCAGCATAGACAAGACTGTCCTCACGCCCCATCACGCAGTTGATGCTGTGGGGCGCGGGCAGAGGACGTGGCCACCATGGTGCTGCTGGGCTGCCTGGGCGATCTGCGGGGGCCCTGGAGGCGGTGAGTGGCCCTGCGGGCAGACGGGGCGGGGGATGGGGTGGGGGTGGGGCAGGGGCGGGGCCAGTTTTTGGGCACTCGGTCTCTAAAAGGTTCGCCATCACTGGTATATAGGAATAGAATTATCTATACACTGCCTTTATTATTTTTATAAATAATTCAAGGTGGAGAACATGCCTAATGCTACTTTCTCCTCCTATTTTCTCAACAATCCTGTGAGGTGGGTTGGGCTGAGAGAGTAACTGGCCCAAAGTCACCTAGTTTAATTTTTCCCTTTTTTGCATCTTTTGCTTTTTTATCACTTTTCCCTTTATTTTCTAGTAGTTTATGCTATGTTTACCTTCTGGTTTAAAATATTTTCTTTTAAAATATATACTTTAAAAAATATTCAAAAAGCAGTAACAACTCTTTATGGTCTCCTGTTTCTAGCCTGGTACCATTCTCAGTTTGACATTCATGAACTGTTCCGCATAAAGCAGAAAATGAAATAACAGACATAAAGCATAGTCAGGCGCTTGCAACCTGTACAGAATGTTTCACAGGACAAAAGCTCATACTAAAAGTTGTAGCCAGCTGCAAAATTCAACTGTGTCTGAGAAAGCAGCCTCATGTAACATGAAAGATGTTTGTAAGATGAGTAATCAAATTTGCATTCCTGATGCTAAAATTGTTGAATAGTTAATAGTTAAATTAAAACCACACCAAATTAAGGTCTAACAGCTTGCCAAAATTACCCCAGTGCATTTGTTTTAACTAGTGGCTAGAAAAAAAAAATTAAGTACTTATATAAAAAAAGAATGTTACATAAACATTTCAGCATGGCAAGTAAAGGGTTGTTACTGCTTTTTGAATATTTTTTAAAGTATATATTTTAAAAGAAAATATTTTAAACCAGAAGGTAAACATAGCATAAACTACTAGAAAATAAAGGGAAAAGTGATAAAAAAGCAAAAGATGCAAAAAAAGGAAAAAATTAAAATAGAAAAAGTATAAAGTGGCATTCAATATTCTTCACAGTTCTAATTACAAATATACGTTAACCTCTCTCTAAAGTTACATTTTACTGTCTTTCTACAATCTGTCCTGTCCAAACACAAGTTTTTTTCATTTTTATGCAAAGTCCTCAGAGGCTTTCAATCAGCAATAAATGTATTATTTTCTCTTTATCACCTTTTTATTTGAATAATCCCATCATTTGTCTGAATATTATCTGGAAATGCTAAATCTTTCTCCCCAATTAGTTTATAGATGAAAAGTTGTAACTCATTGGTACAAAATCCCATTCTGTTGCTCAAGATGCTGAAGAGGCACTTCACATGAACAGTATTAAATTTTAAATACATATTTAGTTAAATCCTAGCATTCTTTTGTTTCTTCATCCAGACTTCTACAATCACATAGTGTAAAAATATGAAGTGAGAATTGTTTGGGATTAATGTAAATAAAAAGTACTCTAAAAACCTACGGAACATCTGAGACATATAAAAGGCAGGACAAGTTTTGGCCTTGAGAGAGTCTTGTAGGTTAGTGATGCAAGTTGACTTTACAGAATGACCACAAGAAAGTGAAAAGGGCATAACCTTTTAACAGATTGTAACTTCCTTTCCACTTTGGGGAAAAGAGGTGAAATCTCAAAAACACTGTATAGCTTTTTCTAACCATCTACTCTTAAACTGCACTTACTTCCTAATTATCCCTGCCTCTTACTCCTCTTCCTATATTTTCCCTGTATGAAATTTTCAGTTCTAAGCCTAGAAGTTCTCTTGTACCCTCAGGGACTAAAAATATACATCATATGAAAGAATCATAGAGCTAGAACATATGTATTAGGTTAACTATGATGTTAAAGTTATGCAAATATAAATGTATATAAAATACTTTTTTTTTCATTTAGCAAGCACTTTAAAGTTAAAAATAGGTTAACAAGGAGGCTCAAAGAGTATCATCAAGATAGTTAATGCATGGTAAAAGTTTAACAAATGCAGAATTAAATTATCATAGGACACCCTTGGGTCTTCTTGTCACTACAACCCCATTGTTAGGATTTATACCACTATGACATTATTAAACCTTATATCCTGGTTAACAAATTAACAACGTAGTCAAACATATGATTTAAGGTGATGACCCAGTTCATACAATATGCTATGGCAATGCCTGTATTATCACGTTGAACCATGATTTACCAAACCCTAGTTAAGCCTACTCTAGATCCACTAAATTATGTTTTCTACCATCATATAGGAACAACGCTTAAAAAATTTTCTTACATTATCTTTATTTAAAACACAAATTGTTAAACTGTTTAAACATCTGATTCAGATACAATGATTTAAATAGAAATATGTACAGAAAAAAATAGAGTATGTAAAAACTCAGTGGAATTCTCTTATGCAGAAGAGAGAAAAGGGAAGAAAACTAACCTCAAACAGAAGATTCTGCTTAAGCAAACTAGAACACCTGCAACAACATGGAAAATTCTTTCACAGTCTCAGACACCTGTTAGTTTCCATTTACAATCAGCTAAAAATTCTGTTGCCATTCAGTCTGCTGAAGAATTATTTCCAATTTCTTGGGAGCAATATGAAGACAAACAGTTCATTCAGGATAGCCTTTTTTTAAATATTTAAATCTTTTGGGGTTTTTCCCCCTAGAGGCAATACTTCAAACTGAATTGGCAAAGCACTGCCTTTTCCCCCCTCCTTGCCTGTAAAGCTTAATATATTTACATTAGAATCAAGCAACTGCCCCCCTCCCACCCTGTGGCTAGGAATATAAACAAAGAACACATTCTGCATTATTTCTTAACCCTAAGTTGTAACTGGCAGGATTGGGGTAATTAAACTAATTAGAAACAATAGTATTAACAATGGGAAAAATGTCATACAAAATACAAGAATTGCAGGATACACAATATTCCTAAATCTTCATTTGGCCATAGCTGAGTCCATGAGAAAATTCAGAACATCCGTAGATATGTGGATGAAAAAGTTCGTTAAATGAGCAAACTAAAGAACCAGAGGCTTTAGCAGAGATGTCTCAGACTGTTTACGATGTCAGAGGGCAACAGTCCCAAGGTTGGTTTAAAATGACCCATGCAGCACAGGCAGTACAGGCCATCATATTCGCCATACGGGGGGACGGGGGACGGGGGGACTTTGAATAAATTTTGCACATCTTTTTAGGGCAAGTTTTTTAATTATCTCTCAAATGAATAAATTAAAAAGGGGGGTTAACTTCCCCCCCCCATGAATTTCTATATTCTAGATGGAACCAGTCAAAATGGCACAAGATGAATGGGATGAGAATAAAATGTGCTATTCCATCTTCTATATAAATGTTGCTTCGTTTTCAATAGTATAAGAAGTTCCACATGTAGTAGGCTTGGTCCAAGTTTATTTTCTTTTCCTCTGCATTATAAATAGTTCTGCCATTTTTAGGCTTTTTTAAAAAAATTACATAACCCAAGAAGTGACTCAAAACTGCAGAAATAACTCCCAAAAGCAAAAAGCTCTGAAATACAGAAATACACACAGCTGAAAAACTGGTATGACAATCCAGTAGAAAATATAATGATGAAAAAGAGTTGCTGTGTAGAACTATGAGTGATCTTGGATCTTCTCTAGATGAAATGTTCATGGTTTCATTCTGAAAATATTTAAAATGCGCAATAGTTGGGACATATCTCTGACCAGCAGGGTAATTCAAAATAAACTAATGCAGCCAAGTTCTTCAAGCAGTTTCAAGTGTGCTTTAAGACTTGTCATATCTCCTTACTAGAAAGGGTAATCCAACAAAACATATAGCTTTTTATTTTCTCTCAAAATGAAGCTGTGTAGCAAATCAACTGTCAATCATCTCAGAGAGTTCAAGCAGGAGCTCATCCTCATCTTTTCCTGGATCTAAATCAATCTCTGCTTCCAGTTTGCCTCCTGAGATTTCCCAAATCAGCTTATCAAAATCATCTTCAACTGAAGATTGAATCTTCCCAGTTCCTGTTGAGCTCAGTCTGCGGGTCTTTGTTACTGCTGCATGGGAAGAACTTGGGTTTGCTATCTCTGCTTGCAACGTGGAGGCAACCTGGTTTTCCATGTACAGGTCAGAGCTTCACAAAGAGAGGAAAAACAAAACAATTATACATCTCCAAGAAGAAAACAGACATCATGTGTAAACCTTTGCAGGATTTTCAGTTCAACTAAAATGGTGTGGGATGAACCCTGGACATGTTAACTATAGGCAGAATAGAGGTAGGTAAAGTACAAATTATGTTGTGGTAGTATTTAGGCTATATAACAAGCCCAGGATATACAGGCTAGCAGGAAAAAAGAGGGCCTATGTTTCACAGCATGTAGTAAGAGATTGGACTTAAATCTGTATTGCCCCAGAGCCAAAGTGTTAAATCTACAAGGAGGTAACAATCAGGAAGAACTTTCTGGCATATTAGCTGTCAGCCAATAGAACATGCTATCCCATAAGATAGTGAATTCTGTTTTGATGGAGGTCTTCAAATAGAGTGTTTATGGAGATTCTCAGTCATCCAGGTCATGGTTGTCCCAAAGGTGCTTTTTCACGAGGCAACTGGACTTTCTTTTTTCTCTTTGAAGACATTTTGCTTCTTCAGAGCTGAAGAAGCTTCTTGGAAGAGAAGCAAAACGTCTTCAAAGAAAAAAGAAAGTCTAGTTGCCTCATGAAAAAGCACCTTTGGGTCTTCAAACAGAGGCTAGATGGTATCTGTCAGAAATACTCTTTACCAAATTCTGCACTGAAGAGGTTTGAACTAAATGATCTCCAATGTACCTTCTAACTCTATAATTCTACAAAAGTGCCATTAGATACTTACTGCAATATTGGCAGTAAACAGTTCCTATGGATATTTTCCACTGCATAGCCTACTGCTTTCTTTTAAATGTACGTAAATTTAAATTGAGCAGTATATATTACACACCAAAGATTAAATTGTTATGGGGCACATCAGATATAATAAAAACAGCATATCTTGTAGCACTTTGAAAGTCTAATATAATTACTTTATTATAAGATTTCTTTAGCAGGTCTCTACCATCAAATACAGAGGGCTAAACTGCAAAAAGAGATACCAAATGAAACGATTAGGATAAGACAGGATGTCTATTTGTTACTGTACAACTACCAAAATATTATCATTTTTTAAAAAATCAGAGATAACCTACAAATTACTGTAAAAACAAGTACATGGTCCGTTGACTTGGGAATCCTACAAGATTAGTTACAAACTGATTTAGAATAATTTTGCCTTTTAAACTTTGTTACCTGCAAACTCACAGTGCTGCTTCAAAACTATTAGCAAGTTAGATTTCACTGTAAGAAATTTAAAGTATCGACATGACACTTATGATGCTTTCCAATCTATAGCCAGATTTAAAGGAACATTTCAGTTTTGTTGTATCACAATGACTGACTAGAAATCACTAGGAGAAAACCTTATTAGCTAGCTACTTATATTTGATTTTTAAAAATATGTGTGTAACTTGTTAAAGATATTTCTTTGACAAATACTTTCAGAGCTAGCAACCAGGTACTTAGAATTTTTCAGACTGAGTATATTCAAGGTTCTTACAGGATTTTTCCACAATCTGTTTTCATTGGTTATTACTAAAATATCTACTCATAAATGTGAAGGGAAAGAATATAAATATATGATCCAATTTATGCCAAGTAAACATTCCATTTTGCCCTGCTGTTCTATGAGAAAATTCCGATAATGTGCAATATGACTATCAAGAAATAATAATTACCTGTTATAATCCGCTCTCTTAGGCATAGTGGTTATACTATCCTTTGAATGATCTGGGGTGCTTCCCTAAGGGAAAAAATATAAAAAAATAAACTCATTCTGTGAGGTTCACTATCACCACAGTTATTTTATTCCTGGACTTCCATTCCATTGTTCTTTTTTATGCAAAATAATTCATATTCTATCAATATAGAGACCTCTCTGAAGAGGTTTAGATCAAAAAGTACTCTCTCCCATCTCATAAAATTGCTACTCCTATAAGATAGAAAAGTATATATAAAACAATCTAATGTCCTCAGTCATCTCAGAATTTTAGTAGCACAATCTAATAGCATGAATCTGTTTTCTTACCAGAACTGTGTTTTCAGAAGCAAACTTTTTCATTTCTGTGCTCGTGATAGGGCTCAGAGGCTTCACTGCAGCAACAACAGAGGGATGATTCTCTGATATTTTTCGCTTCAGTGTCTGCTTTGCTGGGGAAATGGGTTTCACTCCAGATGGTTTCACATTCATCTTGGGTTTGACTGAAATATAAAAGCAATTCAGTGAGAATGGAGTGGTAACCTCTCTGTTAATGTTGCGCACGATATTTGGAAAAACACTTCTTAGAAGAGACCTAATCAATTCTAAAATTTTAATGTATGGAAATATTTAAAATTACATTTCTAGAGTGATGATAAAATACTATTCTAAGCATTATTCCCACACTTCAGTGCTTCCCACACAAAAGGAGTTATAAAAACAGCAGTATCCTGGAGAGAAAGTAGGACTAGAAATGTCTCATCAAAGAGACAGAGCTTCTCAATGGGAAGAAATAATAGTTGAAAAATGAACTCAGGTTTCTGCATGCTGAAAAGGGGAAATTTACATAATAATTTCTGAGAACTGCTCCTATCTGTTAATAATATAGATGCTTGAACCCTTGTCCTACCAATATGGACTTGTATACATCTGAAGCAAAGTTGAAATGTATGGAAGATTGATATCATCCATATCTACTTCCCACAGCACTACAATCAATGCTATTTTTGAAGCAATCAGAATATATGGATCCATGAATAAAAAAATTCCAGATTTATTATTCTAGAACATGTTCAACAATATTGTGCTTATTTTCATGGGTTTAACATAAGTCAAGCAATTGCTGGCACCTAACTAGGATTATTAATTTTTCCTTATGTCCAAGACATATTAAGAAAAGGAATTAAAATATGCAGCTTGCCATTATCTCAAGAACCTGATAAATATTCAAGTATAACTTGCAGATCAGAAATATTTTCTATTTAAAAACAAGGAACTATTCTGGAATGAGAACATTACCCTTAGTTCTTGGTTCTGCACTCTGAGGGCAAAGTCTCAGGCCTTCTGATGTTCCCTCCTGAGATCTCACCAACAATCTTTTGGAAAGTGGACGGGTTTTCCCCATAGTCACTGGGGATTCAGAGTTTGTAGTCACTTCTAGCATTTTTCCTTCTGCTATTTCTTCCCCAGCAAGTGTCACAGTCATTTGTAGTTCCTGAGGCTTTTCCTCTTGTTGTTGCTGCTGCTTTAACCGTTGCTTCTCCTTCCTTATTTCTTCTAAACTCTTCACATAGACTTTAGAATGTGAATTACTCACACTATCAATCAAAGGCTGCATAGATGCAAGAGAAATACTTTTTAAAAAAGGAAATGTCCAATAAGCGATCACTACAAGTCCTTTGAAAAATGCACACACTCTTACCACTCCACACAAATCAAATATAAATCTTTATTATGGCCTTTAGGGCAGAGAGCATCACTCAACCAACATTTTTGGTGTTATGCAGGTTTTTTTTTTTTAAATTTAAAAGCACAATCTATGGCAACCATACATATGTTTTGCTTCTTGGTGGAAGCCTAAAGTCAGAAAGAAATGCATTGCAACTGCAGTGGAGATCAGCTTGATTATAATTTCCTAAGCCCTGTTTCCTAAAACAGACTGTACAGAATACAATTGTATGGAACAAATTTCCATACTAAACATCTGATCTTCATTAAGAGTATTTTTATGTTTTATAATCAGTGGTTTATTTGGTAGCATGACCTGCCACCTGTAATATGCTGCAACATCAACTGTTGGTTATTATTCATGACAATGGTATCTAAATAAGCTTAGAAGAGTGAGAATGATGTCTCTTTTATCATGTCAAGTACTCCTAATTAAAATACCAGATTATAGTTTCCAAATATACAAAATAAAAGCATGATACAAGGAATGTGCATTCACAAAAGCTATTTTCTTACAGTACAATGAAGCTCACCTTTGTAGCAATGTCTCCTGTAGAAATTCTTGGAGAAGACCTCAATACCAGAGTTTTTTCTTCCTTTTCAGGAGCTGTTGATAAATCACAGGGATAATTCTGAAAAGAACTACAATTGCCAGCACCAGCTTTCTATAACATTGTTTGGAATAACCATGGCTTATTTAATCATGTGCTGTCACTGGGGTGGGTGGGGGGGTAGGGTTATTTGGTTTTATATATATATATATATATATATATATATATATATATATATATATATATTCTATAATGTGTTTTTATTATTTGTAAACCTTCTAGAGCTTCGCTGTGAGTAGGCAGTGCTATAACTTTTCTAAAAAAATAAAATAAATAAATAAAAAATTCCAAGCACAGGATGTAGGGCAGTGACTAGCTCTTGAATGCTCAAGGGCAGCGATTTACCTCCCCATCCCTCTGGAAGGTTACAGGAAAAGTCACAGGTGTCACTGAAAGCAGTATGACCAATGTTTTCAGCCTGTTTTTTGGGCTTTTATGCAAATAGGACATATGGGCTTCTCAGAGGCAAATTGTTATTATTTTCACTATTAATCCCTATGTTTAAAAAGTCCCAAATTGAACTGCTAAAACTGTACTGTTTTGCTACCAAACTCCCATCTGAGCGTTGTGAAGGTCTGCAAATGAGATATGAGGGCAGGAGGGCTAGATATGGCTTGTAGAGTACCCAGAACTCGCTATGGAAGAGCAAGCAATTTCTTTTACTTTTCAACTAATTTTCCCAAATTTTGAAGCCAAGAAGCATAATATTACTTTGGATTTTTTCTATCCACCTTTGTGTAGAGTGTTGAAAGTTTGTAGCCCTTTGGAATTATCCATAGTCATACAATACCAAGATATAAAAGATGATCTGAGCTTTAACTATTTATAAAATAAATACACAAAGCAGAATACTGCGTCACAATTGAACACACTGAACCAGTACTATCTTTATTGGAAAAACTATCTGAAGTATTAGATGTCACTTTTTTTTAGCAGAAATTATTTTAACCTGTTGCTCGATCTCACACTTGTCTTGGGGGTACTTTGGACCACTCTTTTCTACAGAATTGCTTCAACTGGATATTTTGGGGCAGTGTTGTCCAGAACTGCTCACTTTGGTCATGTCACAACATTAGCTCAGACTTTGAACTGGCCATTTTGAAATGTTTTTTTTTTTTCTGCTTCAGATCGTTGTAAATTTACTTGTATGTTTAGGAATACATTAATTTAAGCTGCAGTAGATGGATAAATATCCTTATTTTCTATAGAATTTGTTGATATAATCCACAGTAGACTATTGTCAATGTTGTTTGCTTAATCAAAATCTCTGTTAACAAGACTAAAATGAAGCACAGATAATTCTCTCACTACTTCAGAATTATCTATATTTTATCTATAATTCTGAAGAGATCACAAATTTCATGACTGTATGGCAGAAAATTTTGATTTCCTATTTAAATAATGATTTTTGTAGTCATTCTGAATTAACTAATTCTGAAATGTGAGTTTCTTAGGAATGCATTTTTCTAGTATGTTAAACAAAAGCATGACTTTTTTTAAAAACAACGAATGATCAGTCTGTTCTGATTAGTAAATAAATATCATAATGAATTAAAACAAGATAGAAGTGGTTGAGACTTGGAACCGTTAAATCTATTTTGCTTCTCAAGTCTGAAATACAGAGAGAGATCTGAGGAACAGTAAGAGTTCGTTTCCTTCACCTTTATTTTTGTCATTACTAATACATCTAAGCATATAATAGTTCTGGCATTGCTGTATTTTAAGATCCAGGCCAAGAACATTTATCTGTCTTGTTATATGATAATTGGCTTTAAAATGAAACTGAGTGGAATACATTCTGAATGCATCCTTTAGAAAATTAAACATTTTAACAAGGAAAGTTTGATACCTGTCAATTTTGTAACATACAACATTCTCCTCCCAGTTGTAGTTCGTTCAGATTGTATCTGTGTCTTTGATGTGCTCTCCAAACATTGCTGCATGCGGAGAGCTTTCTCTTGCTTGATTTCCTCCAGAGTTTTGATGTGCACTACTTCCCTAAAGTCTTTGGCTTTGACAGAAGACTCTTCCAATTTTCTTTTTTTAGATTCAGCTGTTCCCAGAAATCCTTCTTTCTGAGATTCACACTCATGCTTTGGTCTGGAAAAGGTCTCTTTTTCAGTTTTTATTCGCTCCTCTTCCATTTCCCTTTGTTTTTTCTCAGCCAAGACTTCAGAAAAGGTTTTGATCCGTACTGTAGGAGTTTTGGACACTGCATTGGCATTTGTTATACAAGCCACTTCAACTTTTGGTTTGGGGTGCATTTCTCCCTTTTTTTGGCTAGCTTTCTCCAAGCGAATTTCTTCAAGTGTTTTAACATAGATCTCACCAGCTGGTTTGGCAGCAGACTCTGTATCAGCAAAATAAATAATTAAAACATATACAAGGACTATATTTTAAATTTCATTAAGATCTCACACTTTTTGCCCACTAGAAGGTTGTGTTCCCCGATGGTTCTACTGAGACAAAAACAAACACAAAAACACATAAACTAATGCTATTCTTTATGTTTCACTTTAAATGGGTTGTACTTCACAAATATAATTTTTTCAATCTTTGCCAGATTTTCATATAATAACCTAGAAGCTCAAAATAAAGATATGAAATATATGATAAAAATAAATGAACATGATTCTTCATTCCAGCAAGCACAGAACTAAAATTTAAAAAAGGGATTTAAAATACAATGCTGGTTGACTATTTTTTAAAAGGTCTATGTTACAGTTCAGTATTCAACTAGCAAGGCATAACATTCAGTCCAATAAAGATGCTTTCTGAACAAACATGCAGAGGATTCATTCAGTTGAGCAAAAATTCACTATTGAAAATGTTGAAAGAAAACTTTATTGCATTAAAATAAAATTAATACCTGTTTCCATATTGCTTTGCTCAGATGGTAATCCCAGCCTTTCTTTAAGAGACCTGGGAACTTGAACTAAAATTAAGAATGATGAAGTCAGCTATAGTCACTTTTATTTTAAAAAAGGTTTTTGAAATCAAACACATGGCTTCTTGCAATTTTTTGCACCATTACATGCATGATGCATTACCTATTACCCCATACTCTAATATATCTCAAGTATACATACTATTACAAAAAATATGATATCCAACTTTGGAATTGTTTTAGAGAAAATGTGATTATTTTCCGGAAGACTACGGAAACATATTTTCTCCATAAAATTAAAACATTAAATTTTATCCACAAAGAATGGTCAAAGAAACTTTCTCATTATGTAAGATTTATTCTAAGATTTTGAAGTTATTTGGGTACTGTAAGAAAAGCTAGGAGAACATGACAGTTATTATTTAAGCTCTCTCCACTATACATATATTAATTAAACAAATATTAAGAACAACATTTCTACAGCTGAATATTATCTGTTTCTGAATATTATCTAAACCTGAAATAAATAGATGTTATTAATGGAAGAGCCATACCTCTTTTTGGTGTTTTTTCTGTAGTTTCAAGTGAATCCATTTTTTTCCCCAATCTATCAGCAAGGCTACGCTTTAATGGAATTCCAATCTCAGTGACTTAAGGTGAAAAGAGAATAAATTTATGTTTCATTTTTTAAAAATCCGAAATATTTCTACTACTCATGTATTACACATTTGTCTCCACTTGAAATTATAGACCTTATTTACTCAGACGATACTATAATCTGCCTTCATTGAGTATGTGCCTAGAATGGCAGTGCACTTTTATATAAACAATTTTATAATGCAAATAAATATATTAACTGGGTATTTCTAGTTGTCAAGATACAATAAAAATCCATTGTGCTTCTAATTCTATTCAGATGTAATTCAGTAAGTGCTAGAAATGAAGGGAATACATTCCTTGAACTTTGTATATCTATGCATCCATAAAGAGAAACATGGTTGTGATATATAACAAATGATGGTGTGGGGAACAGACATTTCAGTACAGGTAGTCGACTTACAGTTCATTCAGTGACCATTCAGTTACAACGACACTGAAAAAAGTGACTTATGACCCATTTTTCACACTTATGACCACTGTAGCATCTCCATAGTCACGTGATCAAAATTCAAATGCTTGGCAACTGACTCATATATATGACAGTTGCAATGTCCTGGGGTCATGTAATTCCCTTTTGTAACCTTCTGACAAGCAAAGTCAATAGGGAAGCCAGATTCACTTAAAATCATGTCACTAACCTAACAATTTTGGCAAGAAAAGTCATACAATGGGGCAAAATCCACTTAAAAAATGTCTCACTTAGCAACAGAAATTTTGGGCTCAATTGTGATGATAAGTCAAAGACTATCTGTAGTACCTTTTCCCCCCTCATGTGATTACTCACCCATGGGAGACTTCCTTTTCCCCACTCTCTCTGAAAGAGTTAATCGAATCCGAGGCTCCTCACCTAGGACAGTGAAATACCAGAAAAGTTAACATTTGCTTTCCTATCACAAGCATAAACAACTATTGCCCCCTTCAGATACATGGAATATGAACTGAGATAGAACTTATTTATTCATGGCAATGCTACAGTGTATATTAAACAGTGAAGTTAGAAGAGTGTTAAATATAAAATATAACCAAGTTATTTTCTCCATAGGAGTCATTCATAAGAAAAAAGTTAATTACGACATGGTAGTTTTGCAGTGGCATATTTTTTGTTAAATGACCCTTTTAGCTAATGATTTTCAGACCTGTTGCTTGTTGCAAATCATAAATACTGCCAAATAAAGTTCCCTCATGCGTAGATTCCTATATAAATATATAATCTTAATCAACAACAAAAAAACAGAACTGTGGTTACCCTGCAGCTAGACGAAATAACAAATAAAAAATAGAATGAAATAAAAAAGCAGACACAAATTTACCTTGCCTCGTAGATAAAGTTACAGTTCTGACCACAGTCCGTGCATTTTCTTTCTCTGGGCTTGGTTGAGCAATCATTTCAGAAGGAATGTCTGAAGAAAGCAAAAAGAAAGCTATGCTAACTTTCCCAGCAGCCGCCATTTATGATTTCAACCTTATGTTTACATGCTTTGTAAGAAAGCAACCCAAGCGAGAGCCAGTTTAGTCTAATGGTTAAGGCACCAGGCTAAAAAACAGCAAACTGGGAGTTATAGTCCCTCCTTGGGCGTGAAAGCCAGCCGGGTGACATTGGGTCAATTACTATCAGCCCAACTCACCCCGTAGGTTATGTTGTGGGGAAAATAGAAGGAGAAAGTAGTATTAGATATGTTCTCTGCCTTGATTTATTTATAAAAATAAAGATGGGATAAAAAAATCTAAAAACTGAATTCAATAAAGTTTATTTAGAACAAATTTCACTAGTGGTCCATACATATCATTCCTTGCAACTACTCTTCAATACTGCATATATCATGAAATACAAAATACCAGGTCAGTTTGCAGCTGAAATGGAACTTCACCTTCTTAGTCACTAAACCTACAAGTTATTACAGCTAAAGGAAAACATAACACCACAGTCACATTCTTCATTTCCTTAAGCCAGAGGTCCCCAATCTTTTGGGCACCAGGGACTGGTTCCGTGGAGAGAAGTGTTTCCGCAGACCGGAGGATGCGTGGTTTTGTGTGCTGCCTGCATCTTGCAGATGGGGCTTTGTTTGTTTGTGCGGACAGGTTGCTGGCATGCCGCGGCCCGGTACTGGTCCACGGACCGGGGGTTGGGGACCCCTGCCTTAAGCAATAGCCAAGTAAGATATTAGCTTTATCAGATTGTATAGGAGCAACACCTTAAAACAAAATTAAGTAAACCTTTGCAATGGACTTCTTCTCAACAACGCAAACACGCTCTCCAAGAAATAATCAAAGAGGACATTACATGACACAATGAAGGAAAGAAAATCAACAAACCATTTTGCTGCTTTGATTTTTCTTTCATTTTTTTTGATTTTATTTCTTCAAGAGTCTTGATTCCAAAATTCAAACTTTTATCTGAAAAAATGTAGATATCTGATTTAAAAATGCATATATAATTCCAGAAACCAAACATTTACAGTATTTGATAAGATTGTAAAATCTAAGACAAGTGAGGAAATTAATATAATCTTAATATTATATACTTTCTGTTCTTACCTTTATCTTGATTTGCACTAGTCACTGATTTCCGAGTAGAAATTACCCGCAGTCCATTTGGACTTTCTGTGGATGGTTGCTGAGCAGGCATTTTAGATTCATCACCTTCTTCAGATAATTGATCTGAAAGGAACACTAATGTTACTTTAATTCTAATCCTGTTTATTCATAAATAAGCAAGATCTACAGATCTTAAATCAATAGAGAGGCGGGTTGCCCTTCTTAATGTGCCTCAGACTGCTACTCATTTATTATCCATAATTTCTTATTAGAAATGATATGTAACCCTAGCTAAAATGTTTAATGTCTACTCTCTATATTCATGATCAATTAGGACAGTTATGAGCTATATCTTCGGGTTTCATACTAAATCATGAGAATCCATAATTTACTATTAATTGTATAATTTCAGACTGCATTTAAAAATGTAGAATAATTTTTAAATGATTAATTGTACCAGATACATTTAGACCTTCTTTAGAAGAATGGCATGCTATAAAAGTAAGTATCAATGTCAAAAGTAACTTTATATTTAAAAAACAAGTCTAATACTGAATTTAATTTAATCTAGAATCACTAATGGACTTAAATTTTGTGCATGGGCTTATACCATATCCAAAGGTTGGTTTTTTTCTTTAAAGGAGAAAGCTTTATAACAGATTTTATTTTATTTATTATAAGGACCAGCTTTTTCAGTTTACAAGGAAACTCATATTGTTTATTCTGATTGATTTTTATATTACCTTTGCCATTCTTAATTTTTGACAATGGTTTTAAAGTGGTAATTTGATATAATTAATATAAGATCACATTGATATGCAATGCTAATCTAATACCATTTTGAAAATTTTATTGAACTTTATATAGCTTCCATTATACTTACACTAAGTATGACTCAGTATCCCATGAAGAAAGTCACCAGCCTGAATCTACATATATTAACTGATTATTACTATTTGTAATAGTAATAGATTCCAGCTTTTGTATGAAAATACAGAACAAGTGGCTGAGGTTCATGTTTAACTTTACATGCAAACGCATCTCACTTAAGATAGATTGCATCCTGTTATCTATGGCCTAGTGAGCAATGAAAAAAGTACCTAATTCTCTGCAAGGAACTCTCATCAGCCACAGATTTAAACTGATCCAAATCCCTGAGCTGTTAAAGTATTTTTCAAGAGAAGCGGAGACAATGATATCTGGCAGTAACTGAGATATCATTTGGAAATGTGCTATAGAGCTCATCTGAGCTTCACATCTTTTCTCCTCCTCAACTTTAACAATACAGTTCAATTACATAAGTGACTGGACATATATGATGAACTAGAAGGCAAATATTAAAACAAAAACAACAGCTTGTCCAGATGAAGCCTCAACTGAAGCAACCATTAAAATCATTTGGGGATTCTAGCTGAAGCCTCTGGATTTCCTCTTTGTAAAAGGTAAAATCTTTCTTAAAGGTTTGATTTGATACAACATCTTCACTTGCTTCATTCTGCTATACTCAATTCTCCCTTTATTTTAAAATTATCTTAGGTTGAACGAATCATACTTAGCTCACCATCATCATCTTCATCATCATCCGCTGCATTAATAACAACAGGTGGATGTGTGGGACTGGGAACATTTTCAGAATTTTCCACCTTCATCACTCCACGCAACTGAGGTGATGGGTTGGACTGAACAGAAAGCTTGTTTTGTTGTGCAGTCTTCATCTCCTCTTCTGGAGACTCAGGCACATTTGGAAGAACAGCTTAAACAGTGAAACAACAATCAAATAATCCATTTAGTTTGGTCATATTCAGAATGAATTCATTAAAATCTATGAGAATTTAGTAATAACTGACATAAATTCCATGATTTCAGCCAGCCTACTCAAAGAATAGCAATGCTTGTATTCAGTCCATTACTCATAATATATACAGGGAGTCCTCAACTCATGATAGTTGTTTAATAATCATTCAAAGTTACAATGGTCTCAGAAAGGATGGTTTATGGTCCATAAAGAACTTCTGGCCGTCGTAGAACACTGTGCCATCCTTCTGCAGTTGGGCATTTGGCAACCGGCTCACAACAGGTTGCTAAGTATCCGGCAATAATGTGATTGCCATATGCAATCTTCTTTGCCAACTTCCCCAGAAAGTCAATGGGAAGCCGGCAGGGATAGTTGCAAGTGAAAAGGATGATGGGGAACTGAAATCTTTCAACAGGCTGCAATAATAGAGCTGAAAACTTCAGGATTTTAGCTCCATTCCTGTAGCTCCCCCAATTTTAAACTCTTGCCTCCTCTTAAAGTTTTGAACTTTTATATATACTGTTTATATTTTTAACATTTATGTTCCCTCTTTGAGGGAGATGGGTGGTTCAGAAATGTGAAAAATCAATTAAAAATAAAATAAAATGGTACTAGCATAAACTAGATTCAATAACATTCTTCTCCACCCACTTGTATTGATTTTGCTTACTATTTACCTCTTACTCTGCTTACTACTTCTTATTCTTATACTGCACTTTGTATAAAGTTGTTTAGTCCCAAAGAGTAAAGCTTTCTTTGTATATATGCTATGAAGTTATATGAATAAAATGGGAAACTTTCAATACAAAAAGTTCAATTGATGAAGTTACTTTCACATAAGCAACAAAAGTCTGGATCTCTTCCACTGAGCCCTGGATTACAAACCATTTATCAATGTGGAACTGGTAATTATTATAAATTGGATCAATTTGGTGGGGCATTACAATCCTAATGAGTCCAGAATAGTTTTTGTTATTATATCTACAGAGGTATGCACACCCTGACAATAGAATTCAAGGAAGTTTGTATTTAGATTAAATTACCACAATTTTCCAAGGACGAAAATTTAACTTACTCTTGCTTGGAGGTAAGAAAAGCCCATCCACAAAACGTCCCTTGTTGTGGTGGAAAGCACAGTTCAATTTCTGACAGCCCAATGGCTGATTCTCCCAAAAGCATGGTATTTCGCTGCGCTTTTTCTGAAGACAAACCACAAGTTATTAATTATAGACAGAAGACCTGCAAGTTCACAGTATTAAGATAGCAGCGCATGTAATGCATTTAGATGATACAAAAAGCCCCAACATAAATAATATGGTTTACCAGAAGGCACAATGCTTCTTGTTGTTGAAAATGAAAATATTGGCTATTGTTCTTCTATGCAAGGTTTAGGCCCAGGTGAACTAAATCAGGCCTCATGGAAAAAGTATTGAACCAAAGTCTGTGTTATGCTTAATTTTGCAGTTTGCAATTGTACTTTACTTAATATGATTTTGCTAAGCTTGCTTGTTTCAAATATATTTAGAACATAAGGACTGGAACAGTAAGAAATAGGGAACTGAAAGTAGCTAATGGATGCGGGTTCCAATGTACACGAGTATGTAGAAAGTTATGTTCAGCAAAGGGTCAGCAAAAAGTCAGCAGAAAGTATAAGATTGCTGACCATCTGTCTACAGTCTTAGGACGGGAAAGGGTATAAAGAGTTGGGACTGGACTCGATTGATTTGCCACTGGCCTATAGCTGTCCTTATTGGAACTGCTATGTCATTGGACCTCATTGCAATGGGTTACTAATGTAAGTGATGTTGTGTTATTATGTTTGCTATGTTCCAAATTATTAGCAAAATAAACCTCTGAATCTTAAAAGTAAGAGTTATTGTTTTGTGTTGCTGTCTGTCTTTTTCATTGGGTTTTTCTACGACAACATCTAGAAAGATGTTTGAAGTTCTGATCCTTGGTGAACTGCAATATTACATTTACAACTGTATTATTATTTGTACTGATGGTCTGTGAACGCCTCCTATGAAAGTCGAAACAAGGCCATAACTAAAGTACTGTAATCTACTTAATTTCAACAATGCATGCTTTCCTCCCAAATGCTCACCTTGTCAGATTAAATGTACTGTTTTATTATGCTGTTATATAAGCACTTACATCAATCTCCATGTGTCTAAAGCGGCAGATACTCCTAAAGCATCGACCTTCCTGCCAGAGCACACACACAGTTTCATTTCCAAGGGCAGCTTCACAGTGACGAAAAGGGCAATTATCCCCCTATGAAAAATGGTAGAGAATGAATGATTAAGATCTATGGGTGAAATCCAATACCATGCAAGTAGACTTATATACATAGCACCTTTCCCTCAGCCGATCTCCCTGCAGGACCCACACTTAATTTGAAATAAGACACTCAAGATGTGAGTAAAATGAAGAATTTCAGCTTTAATTCAAGGAGTTTGACAAATACTTCACAAACTTAACAAAACTTCACTTTGCTTACATCTTAAGTGTTTCATTTCAAATTCAGTGTGGTTGTATACGGAGGCCAAATACCAAAAAAAAAAAACAAAACCCCTGTCGTTGTCCCAATATATACAAACCCGACTCTCTCTCTCTCTGGGTGTGTTTGTGCGTGCACATGTGTGAGTGCATGCTATGTACTTATAAAAATGAAAAACCTAGGAAAAAATTCTAGGTTATATAAAACAAGAAAAAACCAAATTATTCTAAATGATGACTATAGAATTTTCCTGACTAGTAAATGAATTATGATTTAAATAATCAAGTTAAATCAAATCAAAGCTATCCCATTGAGCAATCAAATATACAAAAAGGTAGATTTAAGAAAAATATTCTTTGTAGCATAAAGATAGCTACAATAAGAAGATGGATGGAGATAATTTCACATCCTAAGAGTGATGATCCAAAATGTGAAAAGGAACTCGTCTTCAATGCTGCAATGAATAGCAAGCGTTCATTCATTTTTATGGGAGAATAGCTTACTGAATTTACTATACCCATTTTATACAATGAAAACATGTGATATGAAAATGGGTATCTCCCCTTCACTTGCTCCAGAAGCAGGGTTAGTGTCTTCTGATGCCCCTTCCTCATTTTTGGAATGACAAACTAAAAAACAAACTCAATGAAACAACACTTGAAAAACTTTCTATATATCCGTACTTTGGATATATGTATAACAGGTTTAGAAAATAACATAATACTTATATGAGTATAACGAATTACAAAAAAGCTGATTGTTGTATAATCTCTTTACTGGCATTATGTGAATAACTATATCCAAAATATAATAAATGAAACATGTCAATTATATATTTGCCTAATGTAATTAAGTTCCATTAACTTACTTTTGTATTTCCTATACATAAGCATACTACACATTTTCCATACCTACATCAAGAAATTCACTAAAATTAATGTGCAGTTATTGAGTTACAGATGAAATAACACAAATATGCTTAGAAGACTCAAATGCTATGAAAAATACCTTGGTACAAGTAGAGTAGAAATAGAAATAACAATCATCTCCTTGGTTAGACATATTCAAATTAATTTCCTTCAAGCTTAAGGTGTAGAAACAAATGGCTGAATATAATTTTGTTATTTTGCAGTGATGGTTAATCACACTGATGTTTAAAATGGCACAATCTTCTATACAGGATTATCAATATCTTCTTTAAAATATAATCCTAAAAACAAATGAATGAGATTTAAATATCACTGAAAATGTTACATTTCATAGAAACATCCCATTTCCATAAATGTTTAACTCTTAATATGTATTGTTTTTTTAAAAAGGAGTCAAATTATTACATGCATTTATAGGTGCACATAAAGTTAGAGCTGATCTTGAGGATGATATGAAGGAGCCATTAAGGAGTGGCTTGGAGAAAAGATTAGAGTCCAGAAATGGAAGGAAACATGAGAAACTCAAAATAACCCCATTTTAATTTTGTTTAATATGATTGGGCAGACAGATTTTCAAGATGCCTTACAACAATAAAGAAGCATTCCTGGAACCCTTGTGGTGTCTACTTCTTGACTTGGCCTATCTTGAAGGGCTGACGTATACACCCTACTTTATAGATTCTAAATGACTTACAGTGTGGTAATATCCAAATGCAAGTCAGAATACTAGCTATCACCTACACAAGTAGCTCTTGGCTTACAATCTTTAATTGAGCTTGAAATTACAGTTGTAAATTGTGCTGGTTGTTAAGCAGTTTGTGTGACCACACCTGATTTTATGGCCTTCTCGTGACAGTTGTTAAGCTTATGTGATGATTGTAAAGTGAACATTGGTTGCTAAGCAAATCCACTGTCTGCAAATATACAGTCAGGTAAAAAACTTAAATTACTGTAAATTACTGTTGGGCACACCCAAAATGCAATCAGGAGACCACAGCGAAGGGATGGCTGTTGAACTTTCAAACCTGGATTGTACGTTGCCCTGGGGAGGTCTGTCATAACTTGGAACAGCTGATAAACAACAGGTCATAAGTTAAAGGCTTTCTGTAAAACCTGTCATGGGATAGGACTGGCTTGTTTGTGAGATGCTTGTTTCATGAAGTCCAGCAGGACGAGCATTCTCCAGGTCCCTTCCATTAAGCAATATCATCTAAAACCTCTTGTTGCAACACCTACTCTATGGAACATCAATCTTGCTAGCCTTCTGTAAGGCATTAAGGACCTGGCTCTTTGCCAACAGTAGGCCTCTTGTGAATAATGAATTTAATGCTATTATTATTTGAGCTTTGCTCCATGTGTGCATGTTTTCAATTTCTCTTTAATATTATTGAAGCTATTTTATTGACTGTTTGCAGCCCAATCATGTCAACTTGTAGACATATAAATCTACATAATAAAATATTTTAAAATATGGTTAAGCAAAATGTTATTAAAACACAGACTTAATTCAACAATACAGACTGAAATACCTTGGTATGATCAGCAGATACTATCTTCAAAAACTTCCAGTTATTTTTCTCCTGTAGGTCGAATCAACACTCAATCCATAAAATAGCAACGGGATAGAAAGATTTTTCTTCCTCACATTGTCAAGGACACAAATCTCATCCTCATTCAAAATTCAGATAAAGGGTGAATTACAACTACTGGAGAAAGTAAGTCCATTTGAATATCCAGGAAAGCTGGAAACAGTGGTTAATTGCCTCTTCAAAATAAATAGTTCATTCAAAGAGGAACTTCTGTTTCAAACCGGCTGCAAAGAAGATCCGTCTTCCACAGCCAGGGAATTTTTTTTTTAATTTTTTTTTTAATTAAAACACAGTGTTTCAATTTCTGGTCTTCAAGATCTCTTCACCTATTGAAAAAAAGAAAAAAATCTTCCCCGGTCTTTATTAACTGCATAGTAAAAATATAGTAACTATAAGGTCAGACATGTATATACACATAAAGCTGCATATTATGTGTTTATACATGTAAAAATGTATACTCAAGGGCAATATTAGTAAGCTGTATTTCAACAAATCAAATTAATCTTCCATGTAATTAATTTTTAGATGAATAGTTTATCATACAGTACAAATAGGTATATTCATACTGCATGTCAGACTTTACACATATGTGTGCCTTGTAAGAAGTATTTTTAGATTAAATGGATAAATCTTTTATAGTATTTGCAATTGCAAGTGCAATATATTTGGCAGCATAACATTAATAAAGCATTTTACTTCCAGCCTATTCAAGATTTTTTTTAAAAAAAAACTAATCTAAATTTTGTTCTCTCATTGTCAGTGCAACATTTTCCTAAAAAAAAAGATGTTGCTGCTTGTCAGCGATAAGATTGAAAGGATGTCACTGATCTAACATCCTAACAATTAATGTTCTTACAGTCACAAGCAAATAATGTGTTGAAAATCAGAACAAAATTTATTCTTTCAAACATCATCTTGCACATGTAATTTTTAATGAATGTAGAAGAGTAAGTTGGAAAGTTTTACTCCAGACAAAATAATTTGCCTTTGGATATTTATATTTCCTCAACTCTAAACGAGTAGAGGGATTTTTAAAAATAAATTATTGTCTGTGTTGAATTTCAACAATAGGAATTTAAAAAATGTCATCTGTAAAATTGCTTTTTATTCGCATTTCTTTTTTTATGCATAAACTTGTCTTGCTGGCACAAAATGATACTAGTACTCCAGATGGAAAAATCTGAATGAAGGAAAAAGGTGTCTGTCAAATACATATTATTATTTGCATAATCATTCTACTTTAAACAAAATATGTATATTTAAAAAAAAAGCCATGAACCATCTTTACATGATACCTGTCCACTGAGTACATATCCCAAGCATTTTGCACATGTCTGTTGTAAGTAATTTAAGAACATACCATCTTTCCAACTTGGGTAACAGATGACTGTTACCCTGTGGATTAAGCCAGAACTATTGAACTGTTCCACTGCTGCATTAAAACCCCAACTGTTTTAAAGAATGTGAAAAAGATTATTTTTCCATCTTTTAGTGCAAAAATAAAGTAATTTGTATCTCTAACAGCAGGAAAGTCAATTTCTGTACTTAAACGGCATTTTTATAAAGCCTCATAATTGAATTCAGTTAGTACAAAATCCTAAAGAGGGCCATTAACCTTTTGGAGGGGAACTATTTCTAATAATATAAAGTGAATCATCTAAAGACAGAAGCTCTCAGATTCTAATTTTTCTGCTTATTTCAATTTGCTCCACTTGACTATGAAACATTGACAATTAGCATATCCAGATAACACAGGATGTTTGTATGTTTACAAGATTCTTTGAAGCTATAAATGTAGAAGAACACGCAGAGCTTTAGGGCAGAATTAAGCACTTCATCAGCTTACAATTATTACATAGCCACCAACAGTCGAAGTCCAATCCCTCTTGAATTCCATTTACTATTATCTGGTGTTAATACTGAACTTTAGTTGATTAGATTAGATTGTGTATAGGCTTGAGCCTATAGGCTTGACATATACTCCTGATCCTTTGACCTAACACTAAATACTGAATAGGGAATATTTTCAGCTACATTTTAAACTGTTCAAAACAGCCAAAATTAGAGCTATCATTCTGCTAATTAGCTTGCCATTTCACAGCACTAATTTACATAACTGCCAAAGCTCTAAGTAAAATTTAATCAAAACTGTGAAAAATATGATCTGACCTTGTTTTTTGAATGGAGAGATTTGTTGTCTTGAAAGCACTGGTATCCAATTTCTCAGCTATCCCTACCAATATATAGGACAGTATTTATCAATTTAAGTTGCCTAAAACTGTTTCTTATACTTTGATAATTATTGCAACTAATTAAATCTTTCCTCAATTACAACACTTGCCAAGGGCAGCAAATCTTAACAGCCTTCTGATGGGGGAAGATTTGATTACAATAATGTTTTCATATATCAGACTACCTCTAAAAATTATTTATAGCATCCCTATTTGAGAATTTTAACTCTATATGCACCTCGGAGTAAGTTCCTTTCAATTCAACTGATCTCTAAATAGATATTCATGGATTTGCACAGGAGCCTACAGAAATTATTCCTTGAAACAAGAATCTAGGAAGCCAAAAAACACTTAAATTTGCATCCATTTCCATAAGCCAAAAGTGGTGTGTTTGTTATGAAAGCCTTTTTGCATGTTTTAAAGGGGAAGAGCAATAGACTTATCAGAAATATCCAACCATCTCAAAGGGCTGAACAAGGCTCATATGCAAGAATAGCACTAATCACTTATAAATTCCTTTCGTACTCTACTGTCAGAAACAGCCTATAAAAATAGGCATGTTTTCACACTAAGTTTTCAATATGATATAATACAGAAAATAGAATGTAAATTCAGAATAAAATGAATGTTCTTTGCCCTATAACTACATTAGGGGTTTCTTTAATTACTACCAATACAAATTTTAAGTAAAGCCCACTCTGGCTCACAAAAGTGCTTGATGTTACATATTAGATAGCTTTTAAAATTCTATAGAATGTCAGTGTTACAGCACACTGCCCTTCTAGAATGCATTTCCTGTTGGTGGTGTGTTCTATATGCCAGGAAAACAGGCAAAATAGATTAGCCATCATCATCGTCAGGAATACCCATTTTGCTTTAGTTTTGTCACAGCTCTTTTGTTTAGACATAGACTGTCTACTCATAGCCAGCCTTTTCTTTTTATATACCCTGTATCTAATGCCACTGTGCACTTGCTCACTAAATATCAAGCATGGAATCTTAATTTAAAAAACAAGCAATTCCAGCAATATGGTTTTACCATATTACTACTTATAAAAAAAGCTCTTCCGGATATGGCCCAAACAAGGACTTATCTACAATAAAAGTCCCAGTTTAGTATATTTAGGCACAGCTTTCTTTTATAACAGCTCTACAATTTGCTGCAGTTACACTGCTACAGAAGGCAATGACAAAATACTTTCATACAGTTGCCAAAAACCTGCATGGATCTGTTCCTGTAGCTACCAGGCATCAAACTCACATTGAGGAAGAAAGCTCAGCTAAAGTGCACTACTCTGCTTATGTATATGTATATTTGTGTTACAAGTTTTTTTTTTAAATACAGGAAATAAATCTGTTAATCTACAGCAAATACAAATAAATTACTTCCTATTAGATAAATAAATTGTTTTAGGTCTCTTTGTGCCAGCCTGCATTCTAGAAAGAACTGCATTTTCTAATCCACTATAATTAATGTATAAAAAAACACTTTTTAAAAAAACTAGTAGGTATAATAATCATTTCCTAGATGCAAAATATCTTGCAATCAAAGGGCACCATTTCCTAAAATGGTATCTTGTGGGAGTATAAATTAATTATCCTCTAATATTAACCTTCATATCCTAGCGAATCTCCAATGTGTCTCTCATAATAAGCACTATTCTATTTAAAAAATATGATTATCAAACAAACAAGCACTGTCTGTAAATAATCAGGTGAGGAATTTTTAAACCCCAAAATTCACAATGTTTGCTACTTGTCCCCCCCCCCAAACCTTTAAGAAACTAAGGAATGGGGTGAAAACAATTACTTAACCAAAGAGGGATTAAATAGAAGAGGCTGGCCTAGGAATACAGCGGTAATGCTGTACTACTTACCTAAAAAGGTTAAAAAAAAAAAAGGTATTTTTTCCCCAGGCGGGCTGCGATTGGGGATGGGGAGCGGGAGAAAAGATTCTAAATAAATAAATAAATAAATAATCAAAACACCGTTTGCAGAAATTAGGAATTGATTTCCGTTAAACGGAAAGTTAAGGCGAGAACGTAAGCAGAGCAGGCCTCAGGAAAAGCCGGAACAGGGAAATAGACACAGGCCGAGTCCCAGGCTCCGGGGCCTAGAGGAAGGCGTCCCTGACGAAAAAGAATTCAATAAATTAAACGCAAGGAAGCCGCTGGCCGTACATCGGAGACAGGGGGAGGAGACCCAGGTCTTTTGTCACCCATGCGCAGGGACTTTACCGAACCCCGAGAATGTGACGACGACGACACCAAACTCTCGGGTTCCGCAGCACCGCACTTCCACCGCTTCTCTGCGAGGCGAAGATCAAACTCCCGTCGTCGCCGTTAACGCCGCCGCTGCCCTCCTCCAAGATGGCACCTCTCACTGACGCCCGGAAGGAACATGGCTAAAAATAAAGGAGAAGAAGCAGTTCCACTTACGTGACCCGTGATCCTTCGCTCTCACTATTATGAACGAAACAACTAGATACACGTCACTTCCGGTCTACACCGGAACCTCTTCAGTACGTCGGCGGGTCGCGAGCTGCGTGCGTGCGGGAAACGGAGGACGGGTTTTTTTTCCCCCTTTTTTTTCTTTTTTTCTTTTTCTTTTTCTAAAAAAAAGCTTCTCAGCGCTGTTCTTTAAACCTCCTGGTTTTCCTATCCTGAATCTCGGCCATGGCGTACCGCGGGCAAGGCCAGAAGGTGCAGAAAGTGATGGTGCAGCCTATCGTATCCTTCTGTGGCAAGGGAGAGGAAGCGGGCTCTGTTGGGGAAAGGGAGGGGAAAGGCCCGTGAGGGCTGCCTCGAACACCCGGGTCTCTGCTTGCGGGGGGGAAGAGAGGCAAAGGAAGAGAGCGGGAGGCTTTAGGCTGAGAAATGGGCACGTTCCTCGGTTTTACGTGTTTTCTGGAAACATTTTTTGTAGGGGCGGGAAGATCTTGTTAAGCTGAAAGTCTTGGTGACTTGGATGCTCAGGTTAGTTATTGTGAGACTAAAATAGGTTGGCTGAGAAAACCGCCTGGAACATCTGGGATACAAGATTGAGTACCTAAATATAATTAATCCGGTTGGGAATAGCATTAAAGTCGATTCAGAAAAGCAACTGCTTGTTTAAGTTTGATTCTACTGTGCTTCAGCCATCAAGATGCTTTCATTTTGTGTGAGTTCTTGTGTGTAAGAAACCTACGGTGCGTTCCCTGTCCTGTTAACTTGGGACAGTTGGAAGAAGAAATGTTGAATTTCTGTCAGAATCAATGGGGGTAATGCTTTTTATATATTTTTTCCTAAATGTATTTGTGATAGAACCTCATTTTTCGGTACCTACAGAATGTAAGTATACATAATGTATTTTTTTTCAAATTTAACAATGTGCTTGCATAATTACTGATATTTACGACACCCCCATTTGTGCTATACAATGAGAAGTTTTGTTCCCTTTGTATATATAATACAACCCCTCCCCCTTTAGCTTTAATAGGGAAGTGACCAATTAATGTGATTGAAGCGATTTTTGTAGAAAGCTACAGTATACATTAGTGAGCATTTCAGAAATGTTAAAAGTAGTATTTATCATTATAGGTAACAAAAAATATTGAGAGCTCAAAAAGTTAAAAGCAGTAATAGTGAGTTTGAGCTTATTCTTTCAGTTTCTTTCAGAATTCTTGCTTCTGATAAAATTATTTGGTGTTATAAATGGTTTTAAATTAAGATCTTATTACACCTTGAGTAAATAACTGCATTTTAATAAGGGTTTCACTTTCACTGAAAAAATTGAACCAGCTAGGGTTTTTTTTGGGGGGGGGAGTTTCATTTTGCAATTTCTAGGTGTCAGAGAGCCACAAGAACTTGGGCCATGCAAATAAGATTGTAAGCCTATACAGAATTCCACAGTGTGATAAATAAGTTTCTTTGCTATTTGCTTTGCAGAGGTCCCGGATTCAGGTTTGGCTATATGAACAAGTAAACATGCGGATAGAAGGCTGTATCATTGTAAGTATTGTAATTGCTTTCACATACATGTAAAGAAAAATATAACTTAAATATGATTGCAAAAAGAAATCATTTTGTTCTTAGTTTCTTATCTCAGCCTAAATGAAAACAATAGTACAGTAAGTAAACATATTTTTCTTGAACCATCATCATTTAGAGTTAATTATGAAAAATCACTCATTCTAGTGTTATCTGGGCACTTACTGTTGTTGGGTTAACGCAGATTGTGAAAGCCTGCATCAATATATTTTCAGGGGTGTTTAAAACTGGCCCAGCTGTTAAGTACTAATGGTTATTTCCTTTTTCTGAATGTTTAGTTAAATTATTTTTTTTATTGTTGCTTCATGCTATTTCATTCATGATACATCATTCTATTTTAGGAATTTTGATAGTTTAAAAGAGCAGGATGAAGATATTTTAAATAAAATCAAGAGTAATCTCCATTTGATGAACCTAATTAAATTCACCATTCTTGCATCTTTATTACCACCCCTGATGTTACTTCCTTCCATTAAATGTATTGTCATATTTCTGTGTTCTGGTTCACAGGGTTTTGATGAATATATGAATTTAGTTCTGGATGATGCTGAGGAAATTCACTCTAAAACAAAATCAAGAAAACAGCTGGGTAAGTGTAAGCTTTTTGGTAGTATATATCAGACATCCTTTTTTTGTTACTAATAAAAAAGAAATGCTTATTTAATTTTGTGAAAATCCATAATAGGAATTTCTATTTTGCATTTGAATGTAAATGAACAAGCCTCCAAGTAGGCTTGGAGCTGCCATTTCACAATTCACAGTTCCATATATTTAATTGGCACATTACTTCAGATGAATGGCACCAAACATTGCTGAAAGGGTAGCCAAAAGGTGAATACTGCAGTCCTCTTTCTTGCCAAATATTATCCATTAAGAAAAGTAATACAATTTTCCTGTAAAACTAGGCCAGGACTGAATGTGGGATTTTTTTCCCCATTGCATTGTAATAGTATTCATTATTTAATTAATCACAACTGAAGAAAGCCAAATGAATTATATTGCTAGTCCTATAATCTAATATATAATAAAATTCCAAGTTTTGTCCTTTTAAAATTTAAAAGAATTAAGTTCAGTACTTAGAATTATGGATTTGGAACTGATTTTCTAATTTCAGTTTCGATATGTAGCAGATAATAAATCCTTTAAACCTGCTAATGTTTTCATATTAAAGTATATTTAGTGTGTAAAATGTGTTAGTGTTCAACCCAACATAATCACTAAAGTACAAATACCTGAACACAAGGCGCTATGCGTGTGTTTAGAAAGGCCCAAGCTTAATCCAAGAAAAATTTGTAGTTGGTTTACTCACATTTGCTAAAAAAAGAGGCCACTAATTTATATGCACAGCTTCTGAATACGATCTCATCAAGCCTGCACAAGTAAAGCAGGGATACTGTCCACACCAGGCAGCTTTGGTATCTCAAAATTTAGGGTTTTAGTTATGTATAGATGTACTTTTATTAATAAAAATAAGTATAGTATTTATTTCTTGCCTAGCCATAGCCTGAATGAAATCATTAGTATTGTTCTAGGGTAGGGGTAGGCAACCTTGGCTCTTTTATGACTCGTGGGCTGGCTGGCTCAGGAATTCTGGGAGTTGAAGTCCACGAGTCATAAAAGAGCCAAGGTTGCCTACCCCTGTTCTAGGGGAAAGAATTTATCATTTTAAGAATAGAACCACAAAGGTTTTGAGAATCCCTTGATTAGATAGTACCCTTTATGGATAGAACTAGCTATAGACAGCATTCACCACCTGCTATTAATGATTTCTCATTAAGCCAGTGAGCTACAATATAGAAATTCCCAACTTTTTTGTTATCAGTGGGGTACATGTATCTTCTATCATGGTCTTTATATTTTGAAAACAAATGTAACTTAATATGGAATCTATCCTGTATGTGCTTTGAAGCACAGTTAAAAAATTAAATCAGCATGGCACAAAACACCTTGATAGCTTATCTAGAGTTGTGTGATTCTCTTCCTCAGAATCTTTACTAAAAGCATCTACAACCTATATATCTGAAAATGTATTAAAACAGTACAATATTTCTACGCCATGATTAATAAGAACTGTGTATTTTTTTTCTGCTGTAATTATATTTGCTTATATAGCATATCCTATTCTGAAGTATTATTGGAATAGTCTTAAGTGAGAAATTTCTGCCAGAATTGGGCAATGGGATATTTAAAGTAAGAAAATGTTAATCTATTCAGCAAGAAATTGTAATACTAGCTCGTTATTTGAGAAACTACAGATAGAATATTATTAGAACAAATGCACATACACATTAATGTATTACATTTTTAATCATACTTTTTGCCTTTGCAGGTCGAATCATGTTAAAAGGAGACAATATTACTCTTCTGCAAAGTGTTTCCACCTAGAAAATACCTAGTGTTTCTGTTATAATACTAACATTTAATCTTTTTAAAAAAATTGTTAGCTTAATGCTATCATTTCTGATTTGGTATCTGAGGCAAGAATGAAGACAGCAACTTAGTTCATGCTTCTGTAATTTTCAATAACTTTTTTACACTGGTGTGTATTTCTTTACAAATAAATGTTTTTTGTTAATATATTTACCTTCTTTATTACTATTTGGAGAGATTTTTTTCAATACGGATTATAAGTATATCGGCAATAAACAGTTGTATTAGAAGATGCAATTGTTTAAAAGTACTAGTCATATTTATAGTTGGAGAGATTAGATCCTAGTTTATGAGATAGTGTGAAGGAGATACTGTGAATTTTCTCTGAACAGAAAATTTGATCAATAGCGTGAGATTAAAACCTTTAGAAATATCCCATAACAATGTACAACTCCCTATAAACATTTCCTTGAGGAATATATGACTAATAGTTTCTTAGAAGAGGCATACATTTTATGACTGAACCAACAAACTTCTGACTGGATCAGAAATAACCAATTTGTCCTATTTTAGAAATATTGTTTTCATAACATTTGGGTACTTGAGCTTGCCTTATTAAGGTTATGTATTTGATACTAATTTAAATGATGTTTGTGTTAAAATTCAAAGTTCTTTTTTGAGAAAAAATGTAATCACACATCCTTATGTTCATATATTGGTTGCCCTGCTTTCCTTTTGTTATTTATTGGAGGACACTGTTCTGCAGAAGACATCAAAAGAGCAGCCTGACAAGCAAAGTTAACATGATAATATGGACTTCCTTGCTTTTTAGGTGAAAAGTTTATCTTCTTAATTGCTGCTCTTTGCATGTGATATGTTCAGAGAACTCTTCATTCCCTAGAATAGATAAAAGGAGGAGTGACTACTTCCTTGTGAGGATAGAGGTTGCTCAAGAAAGTTTTAAAAATAAAGGGCAGCCAATTTCTAGGAGTGAATTCACTGAGTAAACATGGAATGACAATCACTGAGTGAACACAATTGCTAACAAGAATTTGGTAACAAAGCTCAGGTCAATAGTACAAACTTAGGTCAATAGTACAAACTTGGTTGAAAGGGAACAAGAGGAAATAAAAGCTTTTCTATATGTGACACCTTGAGAAACAGAAGTAAAGATGAACACTTATTGCTATATTTGAGATTTGCAGTACACATAGTATGTTTCTGTTCCTACTTGAAAATTAGCTGACATGTTTATACCAAGTGCAACCGTTTCTTTGACCAAACAAATGAACTGCAATAGGAACTTAACAGGAAGTATCTCTACAAGGAACAGAAAGAAAGGAACAAGTCCATTTTTATATACTGAAGCTGGTAAAGTGATAAATGATTCTTGGGCCATTTTGTACCAAAGATGATCCAAAGCTGGAAAAAGAATGGCCCCAAATCCATTGACTTGAAAGGGTGGGAAGACAAGGCCTAAACCCTGGTGTAACATACATGCGTACATATATAGGTAGTCCTTGACTTAACAGCCACAATTGGGATCAGAATTTCTGTTGTCAAGCAACAGGCTGTTGAGTTGTGCCCAGTTTTTTTGCCACAGTTAAGTGAATCATTGCAGTTAAGTGAATTGTAGTTAAGGAAATCCAGCTTTCTTCATTAGCTGCATGGCAGAAGCTGACTGGGAAGGCTGCCTATGGTGATAACATGACTGGGACACAGTAACCATTGGAAATACATGTTGATTGACAAGTGTCTGAATTTTGATCAACATGACTAGTTCTTTTAAGTGCAAGGACTGCTTGTAAGCCACTTTTTTCTGGGCCAGTGTAACTTCGGCTGCTAAATGAATGGATGTAAGTTGAGAACTACCTGTATCTTGATTCCTATATTGTTCACCAAGCATATATTCATATAACTACTTGCTTGCAATAAAGCAACTTACCTTTTCAATCGTGTTTGTGAAGCTTCTAATGTTGAATTTAGGATTGAATTTGTGGAATATGTATTGCCATTCCTGATGAAGCTTGAAATCAATGGACAGAAATTACAATCTGAAGTAAGTCTTTAAAGATACTCCGGATTTAAAAGCCTCTGGAAAACCAAAGGGAATGAAACTTCTATTTGCTATATCTACAAAAGGACTTCATGATTCCATACTACATGAAATAAAATCAATATATGTTGATTTATGAAATGTGTTATATTTTGGGAGCATAGATGCATGCAATTGTCAGGATTCACAAATCAGACTAATAACCTTCCCACTCAGCTATGGGGAACAATTAGTTCTGTACTATGAAGAAAAAGCACAACTGCATGACAAGACATTAAAGCTCTGGAAAGGAACCTCAAAAGTTACAATGGCACTGAAAAAAGTGACTTATGACCATTTTTCACACTTATGACCGTTGCAGCATCCCCATGGTCACATGATTTACATTTGGATGCTTGACAACTGACTCACATTTATGACAGTTGCATTCTCTTGGGATCATGTGATCATATTTTTGCAACCTGACAAAGTCAATGTAGAAACCTGATGCACTTAACAACTGTGTTACTAATTTTAACAACTGCAATGATTCACTTAACAAATGAAAAGTCATAAAATAGGGCAAACTCACTTAACAAATTTCTCACTTAGCAATATATATTTGGGACTCAATTGTGGTTGTAAGTTGAGGACTACCTGTACATCTGCTTTGGGCTATTCTTAGCAGCGCTAGCATATCTGGTGCAGCCACCCAAGTTCTGAAAATGATTCACTAAATAGTGGTCCACCTTTTATATAACTGGAATTCCAGGAACTGAGACAGAGGTCACATGAGAAGCACTATCCCGGTGCCTGGTCTGTAATATGACTCTGGCTGAATCTTTGTTAAGAGGTTACAAGCTGTGTGTCTCCGTTTCTTCAACCCTTTGTCAGTGATCTATGAACATATTTTTGTCCTCAATAGCCCTGAAATACAATCACAAGAACAATCGTATGACCTATTAACAAAGCACAGCTAATATTTCAGATTTCAGCAAAGGCCCTAAAATACAAAAAATACAGCAAAGACAAAATAATAGTAATTTCATTAAAAATCAAGAAGTCCTAACACTTATGAATATATAAAAAGAGTCTGAAAAAAACCAATAAACATCATCCAAACATAAAATGCAACAGTATACAAAAGTAATATTCCATTTAGATTCAGTAATTAGTCGCATCACTATGCTGTGAAACTCAAAATTTTCACATTGTCTGCTCATTAGGAAAAAAAGTAAAGTAAAAATAAAACTGGTGCTGTTATTTTCCAAGTATACAATTCTAGACTGAAATAAACCAGACCACAACTATTTTGATCACCTCATTTCAAAATGCAAACTAGTTTAAATCCACCGTGAGAAAATACCTAGATCGTTTTAATTTAGAAAAAGGACAAGTAAGCCAAATATGTAATGCATGGAATATAAGAAGGGGAATAGAGGAAAGTAATATTAAACTCTGCAGTCATTTAGTAAAGTGGAATAAATGGGTGGCTGAAAATAGATAGGCATGTTATTTTTTAATACATTATTTATATGGTGAAAATAACTTCTAGAAAATGCAACAGCCTTCACCTTAGAACGCTTTTAAAGAAAATTAAACTAATCAATAGAGAATAAGGTTATTAGTATTTCTAGTTTTGGCCATATATTACCTGCAAGATTAGGAGCAATTAGGCAATTGACTACCAACTGCTAGAGCATATGAATGGGAAATTGATGTAACATTTTGGAAATCCCTTCTAACTAGTGGTGTTTTTTTGTTTGTTTGTTTTTTGGTAAACAGTTTATCAGACTGCCTCTCCCAAAAGTGATTCTCTGTAAATGACTCTCTCAATTGCAAATAGAGCACCCTTTTCTGAATGGAAAAAGGTTACAAGATAAAGTAATACAGTATATGCAGTGGTGGGATTCAGCCAATTCACACCACTTTGGCAGAACCGGTAGCTAATTTTTTGTTGCCCAGGCCCAGAATGGACTTCTGGGTGGCATCTACACAGAGAACCGGTTGTTCACATATTTGAATCCCAACACTTGAGTATATGGTGTTTTGTTCTATTTCTTTCTTAGTTTTGTCAGTTCATGCTTTCTGCTTCCATTGCATATATTTTGCTCAGTGATGTTATTTTCTTCATGTTTTTTCTTTAGATGTATACTCAGGTTTCTAAAGATAATTAAATCTTGTTGGCTCTTGTGAGAATGGAATGGAAAGGAGGCTTTGGTTCTGTCAGAAGAGCTGTATAGTATGAAGAACTTCCAAAGCCTGGTAGAAAATCTAGGCATTGTTATGGACAGAAGGGGGCACACCTGCCTTAAGCAAGAAAGGTGATCCTAGTACTGTGTCAGCAGCTTCCAATATGGTTCCCACAGCACTGCTTTCTGCTGCTTTAAAGGCTCCAAAACAATCTGGAAAGAGGAGAAATTCTACCAGGTACATGTATGACATCATGTAACTGCAAAAGAGCATGCTTGACTCTTTCTAATTTGCCCTTATTCAGAGAGATTTCTATTTTACCAGCAAATAGACAGTAGAATGATCTCCAAAAGTCAGATTTGCTTCACTTTTTGTTTCATATTGCATTGCAAGTTGTATTATTTTATAATGTGTAGGATGGTTTTGTTGCTCTCCTCCCTGCAATTAAGCAAGAATTGCCATATTCATTATGAATGAAATCACTATAAAAGAGGACCTTTACAATATGACATAATCCTTAGACGTTTCCATATATTTACAGAAGTTGTCAATCCCAGTCTGCATCTTGAAGTTGTGGATGTAATTCATCATTTTTTTATCAATACAAATTACTTTATGGTGAGGGTTAATAGTATATGGCACATTACCCTCTACAAAGTGAAGTCATTAGTTCCTCCTGCTCAGTGATATTGATGTTGAATTAATCCTGGAAGGCAGATCCCAATAGTTTTAGACAAAAATTTTCTAACTCTGTCTGGTCCAGTTTCAATCAGGAATCTCGGAAGTACATTGTCATGAATATGCTATGAACACATACAACTGAGTAGTTGGTTAGAACATTATTTCATTTGTTTACAAGTGAAATGAAGAAGAATGGATGCCATTCAGATTCGAGACCAGAATCCATTACCTGGCCACTCCAACCTGCTGAATCTGAGTGTCATACAACTCCCCAATACGTAATTGGGATTAAAACCATACAGTCAGTTAAAAAATAACAAATATAATTTCAGAAGGGAAGAGTTCAAGTGCACATCAGACAACATGACAAAAGAAAGAGGAGCATTAAGATTACCTGATTTTACATTGTATTTTGCAACCTGCTATGTGAGTTGGATGAAAGAGCAGGTTTTTCTGAGAAAGAAAAGAACCTTAGAATAATATAATCTGGGGTTTTATTGGGATGGATATTTATGGTATGATAAAGTTAATGCAGATTTTGTGAGAAGTGCCATATTATGAATATGGAATAAATATAAACCCAGGTTGTGCCCCCAAATGCCTTTATAGATCTCTGCATAGGAAGCATTCTATAGAAGAAGAAGAAACAGCAGGCAAAGGAAAATGGTTAAAAGATGAAATCTAGTAATACAAGAAGATGGTGAACTTAAGATGAAGTCAAGAGAACAATTGACTACTAAGGGATTTAGTGTTCAATGGTTTTTATATGCTCAAGAAGTTTTTACATAAATGGGAACTGAACAACGTGAGACAGAATTTGAAAATTAATTATGTAGAAATGATGTATATGTGATTGCAAAAATGTATAAACCTTTGTTAAGATTTATAACAGAAGAGGAACAAAGACTGCATAACAAAATGGCTAGGAACTTTGGTTATAATACACAGAAATGTGGAATAGAATAGAATAGAATAGAATAGAATAGAATAGAATAGAATAGAATAGAATAGAATAGAATAGAATAGAACAGAACAGAACCTTGGAGGTCTTTTAGTCCAGCCCCCTGTCCAAGCAGGAGAATCTACGCCATTTCAGACAAGTGACTGTCTAGTCCAGGGGTCTTCAAACTTGGCTCTTTTATGACTTGTGGACTTCAACTCCCAGAATTCCTCAGCCAGTGTGGTCTAGTCTCTTCTTAAAATCTCCAGTGATGGAGCACCCATGATTTCTGAAGGCAAGCTGTTCCACTGGTTAATTGTCCTCACTGTTAGGAAGTTTCTCCTTAATTCCAGGTTGCTTCTTTCTTTGATCAGTTTCCAACCATTGTTTCTTGTCCTGCCCTCTGGTGCTTTGGAGAATAATTTGATCCCCTCTTCTTTGTGGCAGCCCCTCAAATACTGGAATACTGCTATCATGACACCCCTATTTCTTCTTTTCTTTAGACTAGCCAAACCCAAGTCCTGCACCCGTTCTTCATATGTTTTAGTCTCCAGGCCTTTGATCATCTTAGTTGTTCTTCTCTGAATTTTTTCCAAAGTCTCAACATCTTTTTTGCAGTATGGTGACCAAAATTGGTTGCAGTATTCCAGGTGTGGTCTTACTAGGGTTTTATGAAGCGGTGCTAATACTTTGCATGATCTTGATTCTATGCCTCTGTTTATACAACCCAGGATTGTATTAGCTTTTTTTGGCTGCTGCTGCACACTGCTGGCTCATGGTTAAGTGACCGTCCACTAGGACTCCAAAGTCCTTGACACAGTTACTGTTTTTGAGCCAGGTCTCGCCTAATCTGTACTTATACCTTTGATTTTTCCTGCCTGAATGTAAAACTTTGCTTTTTTCCACATTAAAATTCATTTTGTTGGATAGGGCCCATTGTTCAAGTTTGTCAAGATCTTTTTGGATCCTGAGCTTGTCTTCTGGGGTGTTGGATATTCCTGCCAATTTAGTGTCATCTGCAAATTTGATGAGTTCCCCTTCTATTCCCTCATCTAAGTCATTTATGAAGATATTGAAGAGTATAGGGCCTAAGATGGAGCCTTGTGGTACCCCATTGCTTGTTCATTTCTTTCTTATTTTGTATTTTTAGTTTGTTTGGGGTTATCTTTTTTCTAAAAAAATTTAAAGCTGTTTTAGGTTAAATTATTTTTGTTAATTGTGCTTGCATAAATTTTTTAGAAAAATTAAAATTAATATTTAAACAAGAATTAATTAGTACTGATTTAAAAATGAGAGGAGGAATTTAAATTGAGCATTGATTACTGAAGGTTTTATCACTATAGCAAAAATATTTATTTGCAAGAAATACACTATAGAGGTGGTTAACTCCATCTTAACCAAAAGAAGAGTGGAAGAATATGTGGTTCATATCTATGTGCCTTGGAAGAAAGGGAGAAAGACGTGACCTCAGATCAAAAATCTTTTAGACAAAGAGCAGGCAATGTGAAAGACAAATCAGGGACATATATTATATAATTAACTTTCTGTCTGTATTCTACTTGGTTATGAGCTCCTGCAGAGTCAATGCTATTGAATTTGAACTTCTGAATTACCAAACCACTATAGGGTAATGGTCATTGTTATAATTCTTGGCTCACTTGCTGACAACTTAAACACAATCCTTTTAATTAGTTCTTATATGTACCATATACAGTCCACAGAACATTTCTTCAGGCAACAGGGATGCATTCATGAGCGGGGTCTGGGATTGAAAGAAGGTTACCATGCCAAATAGAACACACTATCAGATTTACTTTCCATCTAAAAGTGCAAATGTATTAATGAACAATGCTAGTTTCAGATCAGTGGGTGGACAGCTTTCCTGTTAAGGCCATGAACTGCTGTTTGATACGGATTCAGTTTGGTCAGATTTCCTGTGTGACTTAAAGGAAGTCTCCAAAAGTTTATTTTGCATCTAAGGACTAACAACACTTTTATCAGTCAACCAAATCAATTTTAATAATTCTGACTTGTATTATAAGACCTGAAATGTCCAATGTTCTCAAGCCCACATTTCCCAAAGGAAGGAGGAAGAATTCAAAAGGGGAAATCAACAAATGAATGCTTAACTATTGCTCTGTGCATTGATTTTCTCCTGCAAATATGTCACTTGTGGTCCCTCCTCCCTCCAATTAGGTTCATTTCAAGGTTGCTATCCCAGCTGTTGGAAAATATTATAGAGGTCTGGGGGTACTCGTGGAAGTATTGGCAGGTGGGAAGGGTTTGTATCTCTTATTTATCTGACCAATTCTCCTTTACAAATAACATCTCCTTTCCATTTCATATTTGGTAATAATGTATATCTCCATGCCAATGGCTGCATCAGAAAAAATATTCAAAGGGAACTATCTCATCCAGTCCCCTGGAGCTTCACCTGTTTTATCCTCATATAAGTGCCTGAGACTTGTAGTCCTAGAGTTCTAGGTAACTGGATTTTACATGACTATTTTAAGATATGAAAGCCAGATGAATGACATATGTGTTGAAGCCATGGTGAAATTAATTCCTCATTGTATCACAATATGCCTTTTTGGAGCCTACTAATATCAGCTATGTTATGATACAAAATCATGATCCATTAAATACCCTAAGAGTCCTACTTTCCTTTCATATTGCTGTAGAGTTTTTAATGATATCTATTAGATCAGACATGTCAAACCCGCAACATCACGTGACGTCACGCAACGTATCGGGCCGGTTTTGCCATTGCCGGCAATGGGGTGGCCGCAGCTTCCACATGACGCGTCCGGCCTGCGGGCCGGCAGTTTGACACCCCTGTGTTAGATATAATCAGACTAAGTTCCTTTTTTATTATCTTCACTGGAGTGCAAAATATACATGCATGTAGCCAACTGCATTCATTTTACAGCTCCCAGAAGCCCATGATTTGGGGGCATTTTCTGATTCCTAGGGACAGAATGAATGCCTTGCAGATGCTTAAAATGCCGTTTCACCTGTTCAATATCCGACCTAAAGTTCTTTCCCAAAACAGATCTTGGCCTTTGGGATGCAGTGCTCCTTGCCATACAAAGCCTTCGGCAACTCATGAACTGACAGCGCTTACACACTCTTACTCTTGAGCATTGTTTGAATCTGCTCAGTTTCCATGTCTTGAGAAAAAAAGATCAAGTGAGAATTATCTAAAAGATTGATCAAGGCAGGTTTTTAATGGCAGCAGCTTTCACATGGGATCGTGTTAGGCAGAAAGGTAACTCCTCGACCAATATATGAATGACCTATTAATCCCTTATTTCTCATTTCCCCTCCTATGTCATATTTAAACTTACAATTTAGGAGATTTTAAGAGGGAGTGCTAGGCCTGATGACTGAATCTTGGTACGTGGGGGGGGGGGGATGCAGCACATGAATTTTTGCTCTTGGTTTGATTTCCTAGCACCAAAAACAAAACAAAATGAAGGATCCTGCCTAGGATGACAAAATATTGAGAAATTGGGTTTGAAGCTAAAATGTTCGCTGCAGCATTTGCTGCCACTGAATTGCCTAACAACTATCAAAGATAATAACATGATTTTAAAGATGTGTTTGAAGATATAATGCATGTTTTTCAGTCTAATCACTTGTTCTTATCCACATAAACTATAGGGGCTTTTTGCAAAAGAGGAAATGGGCATGTGAGTCATCAGGCTCACACCTATTCCTGTGGGCATAAGAACAACTACTTTTTTCACCTCCTCTTGGGCAATCTTTTTTCACCTCCTCTTCTGCTCCCTGTGTTTTCTATTTCTTCATTCTGTTCCTTTTGTTTCCATATAGAATAAATGGCGAGCAATGAGAGAAAAGGAAATCAAATATTGGAGTAACTAATTGACAGGTATAGGATGATATTGTCAGGAGGGAGAAGTTCTAATAATTTACGATTTCTCCTTCAAGTTATGTCTATTTGTTTCAAGAAATGGTATGTTGCCTCTGAACAGAACAATTTGAAGTCTTAATTGTGAATAGAATAGAATAGAATAGAATAGAATAGAATAGAATAGAATAGAATAGAATAGAATAGAATAGAATAGAATAGAATAGAATAGAATAGAATAACAGAGTTGGAAGAGACCTTGTAGGTCATCGAGTCCAACCCCCTGCCCAAGCAGGAGACCCTACGCCATTTCTGACAGATGGAAGTCCAGTCTCTTCTTGAAAATCTCCATGATGAAGCATCAACAACATCTGAAGGCAGTCTATTCCATTGGTTGATTGTTCTCACTGTCAGGAAATTTTTCCTTATTTCCAGGTTGAATCTCTCCTTGATCAGTTTCCATCCATTATTCCTTGTCTGGCCTTCAGATGCTTTGGAAAATAGGTCAATCCCCTCCTCTCTGTGACAGCCCCTCAAATATTGGAACACTGCTATCATGTCTCCCCTGGTCCTTCTCTTCACTAGACTAGCCATGCCCAGTTCCTGTAACCGTTCTTCATGTTTTAGCCTCCAGTCCCCTAATCATCCTTGTTGCTCTTCTCTGCACTCTCTCCAGAGTCTCAACATCGTTTTTTTAGTGTGGAGACCAAAATTGATTGCAGTATTCTAGGTGTTACTAAGGCTTTATAGAATGGTAATAGTACCTTACATTATCTTGATTGAATCCCTCTGTTAATGCAATTTAGGATTGCATTGGCTTTCTTGGTTGCTGCTGCACACTGTTGGGTCATATTTAACTGATTGTCCACTAAGACAGGGGTCCCAACCCCCGGGCCATGGACCAGTACTGGGCCACGGCATGCCAGCAACTGGTCTGCACAAACAAGGAAAGCCCATCCACAGGATGCAGGCAGCACACAAAACCGTGCCCCCTCCAGTCTGTGGAAAAACCTCTCTCCACGTAACCAGTCCCTGGTGCTCAAAGGGTTGGGGACCTCTGCACTAAGACTCCAAGATCCCTCTCACAGTTGCTGCTATTAAGCCTTGTTTCATCCAATCTATATGTGTACTTTATACTTTTGTACTTTATAAAGCAAATAGACTTTAGTTTATTTTATTAATTTCTTAGCATAACCTGACATCCCAAGTGTTTCTTAAGAACTTTCTTCTATTCCTCTCTCATCTTGGCCAGGTTGCACAACCATTTGTATGACATGATATAGGTTTCCTGCTTGAGCAGGGAGTTGGACTAGAAGACCTCCAAGGTCCCTTCAAACTCTGGTATTCTGTTATTCAGGTTTGATGTCTTCCTTCAGTGAAGTAGGAAATAGAAATGGCATCTAGTCACTCAATTCCTTTATTAATTGATTTCTCAGGCATCACAATGGAAAACACTGAAAAGCCATGCAAAAAATTGAAGCATTGTTGTTTATTTATTTATTTTTCTGGCTACAAGCTATGGAGTTTTGCCTTATGTTTTCAGAGGGTGGGAATGCCAATAGACAACATATTTATTTCCAATCCCAATCCTTAGATTATGAAAAGTTGAAAAAGATGGTGAAAAGAGAAAGGGGGGGGGGGGAAGGAAGCAGGAAGATTCAGTCCAGTGATTTTCTAAGCTAGGTCATTTGCAGTAAGCACTATGTGGTGATATATAGAGCCTTTGTTTCTATTACTTTAATTTATTAATCAAATTTATATCTCACAATCACAAATGGATTTATGCAGCACATTTTGATGAAACTTTGGTGAGTTTCCAATAATTGCTCAATACTTCAGCAAACGTGAATGAAAAATAGCTGCATTTTATAATTTATAATTTATTACAATAACAGTTTTTGTATCTCAAAATTTCTTAGCCTTGTTCGTTCCCAGCCACCACACTTCATGCACTATTTCAGTATGAATTGCTGAAGTGCAGCCATAATTATTTAAAATTGGGATTACCATATCTGGGCTTCAAAAATCCAGGTAACCACTAGCAAAGAGATACAGAATATTCCAATTGTTTGCTGTCATTTGGGAGGCATCTGGATTTTTACAGTCCAGTTATGGACGCGCTTATAAAATGCTAGAAACCACAAGTTGCTTTGCAGCACATTCACTTCTCATTTGGAAAAAAAAAATATTAAAACACACTGACATGATATATGATATGATATATGATATGATATGATGAGATAAGATAAGATGGTATATGAGCAGGGAGCTTTGGAAAGCACTAATTATGTTGTCTGTCAAGATGATACTTGCACCGTATTGTATTTCTGAAGTCAACATTGTCGATGCACTTGTGAACAGGAAGGAAAGATGTTAATTCAAATGACTTTCCACATAATGTAAAAATCAAAGATTGCTTTCCTTTCTATTTATTCTTCAATATAATCTAGGTTTTATAATATGGAAAACATGGCTTCACACACATTTATGTAATACTGCATGCTAGAGTGAGTCCCCTTCCTCAAACGTCCATAATCTCTCTACTTTTGGGTTGGATTTATTAATTTACTACATTTGTGAGCACTAGATAGATCAGGAGGAATTTGCATGTGCAAATACACAGAGGATGCTGCTATTGTTTTTCAACCTATAGAGATGCAGAAGACATCAAAGGAATACGTGTGAATCAAAATAAACCGAAAGAAAATTAGATTTATCTGATATGTCCACCAGTGTCTACTGATGTCTTATGTTCTTTTCTGCTAGAAACACAACTCTTGCAGTTTTGTTCTGGGACCCTTTATATATTTATCTAATGTGCTACTCTACAGTGTATCAGAGCTTTGTAACTCACATCAGCCTTGAAGCAATCCCTCCTCGATTGGCTTTGATTTCCCATTTATGAATTTAGCTAATGGAGCCTGAAATAGATATATATTCTCCCAGTATACCAAGTATATAAATACATATACAGAAAAGACATAAAGGAAGTAGATCTATTTTCAGGTATCTTTTGAAGAGATTAATCCAGGCTCTCTCAAGCTGGTGCTCTCCATATGACCTACCGGCTGAGAATTCTGAGAGTTGTATTTCCACCACATTGCTACACCTATGAGTATTAGCAATGGTGTTTTGGTCCCTCTTATCCTTCTGATGTTGGATAACTGAGTTGTCAAAGGTAGTTTCAAAATTCAAGTGTTTCACAGTTGAGATTATTGATGCTTATTTTATGCTTTTGGAAGAAATGAAATGTGAAGATGTTATTTTGTATGTTCTAGCAGCATACATATTTTATTATAGTTTATAGTACCCATAATACCAAAATTGTAAATAGTATTATTTAATTTTTTTCCAAACAAGTCTTCCTCAACCTGTTATCTTCCATATATTCCAGATTCACAACTCACAGAATGGCCCAACACATAAAAATAAGTATTTTAAAATAATTAATTTATTTGCACAAAATCCATCAGTAACAAAACACACAATAACATCAAGACATTATCATTCAATCTAATTTCATCCAAAATTGTTCTATCCCGCTAAGCTAAACTGACAAGTTTAAGAAACAAGTTTAAGACGGCAATGGCAAAGTACTCTCATAGTGTTGTGATGAAACTACCTGAATGTGTTCATGAAACCACCAAGAGCCAAGTATTACTTGAAAGAAACTTTAGTATTTTTCAAAGAAATTAGTTTTGTGGATGGACCATTAGACTTGGAGACTCCATTTTTCCAATCAGATAAGTCTGGCAATTTCTAAAAAAAATTAATCCCCTGCAAGTAAAACCAGTGAAGTGTTTTGTGGCCTCTTAAAATTTAACAAATTAATGACGGCAGAAAAAGTATCCTATTAGCTTTTTATTCTTTCAGACCAGTATAGTTATTCTAACTAGCATTTTTCTGATGAATGATCAATTGTTTGATGCCTTTCTACTTAGCTAGAGTTAATTGGGGACTGAACTTGGGAGCTTCGGCCTGCAAAGCATGTGTTCCACTATTGAAAGATGGCATTTACCTCAAGGAGGCGCAACTATTATAAAACTTGAATTGAACTTGCTGTCTGCAGTTTGGAATGTAAGTGCAATGACATGTCAGTTAAAAGTACTGTAGTTTATTTTAGACACTAGAAAAGTTCACAACATTTTTCATTTGATTAAAAATGGTTTGACCAATAATTAATGGGAACTATTTCATGTATACATTGCACATGTATACATTTCCATATTGCACTGTTGTCAAGAAAACTACATTAACCTAACATATCCCTCAAGTCACCAAGAGTTAGCTCAGACTGAAGGAGATGACTTTTTCTTTATCTTCATACTTTACAATTCAAAGACATAATAAAACATTTCTTTCAGAAGAGAGAAATGTAACTTACCAAAACAAATATCAAATGAAATGTACATCATTTCATTTTCTGAAACATTTTGAAATATGACAAGAACAATTGCTATTATTACACCAGACAACCTGTGAGCTATTGGCTCATCCTTTCAGAGATATTTCCCTACCTAAACAAAGAAACAGAATGTACATGGGTGGATTGCTATTATTTTGGTTTTAAAATTAAAGAAGAAAACTTCCTTTTAATAAAAAAGAAAGATGTGTAGCGAGACAAACATAGATGCTTTTCATTTAACAAAGGATGCTTTTGATGACAACATTTATTGCTGCCATTCTTTAAGAATATCTAGTTTTCACTTCTTTTTCCTCAGCTTAAAGTAACATATAGCTGACCATGATGGAATGCCAGTTTCTCCACATAAATCAGCACATTCTTCATGCTTTGTCCTTGTGTTTTATGTATAGTGAGAACAATTTCCATGTTGTACTATTGTCAAGAAAACTACATTAATGTATTCTTGAAGTCACCAGCAGTTGAGCTCAAACTGAAGGAGACTTCACTTTATCTTTTACAATTACAATAATAAAATGTTTCTTTCAAGAAAGAGAAATGTAAGCTTCCAAAAGAAAAATAATCAATTGAAATGTGCAGAAATTTTATTTTCCAAAACATTTGGAAATGTAACAAAAGCAGTTACTTTTATTACACAGACACCAGATCTTTCAGGCTGTTCCACACATTTATTTAAGTTTCAGCATTCTTTGGCCATTCGCCTCAGTTTTTTTATCTGTGACACAGGGACTAGAATATTTCCCCCTCTATATTCAGTGCAGGGATAGAACACCAACAAATATTAAGCCTTTGGAATAGCTTTAATACAAATACATATGCACACAGAGAGAGACATATACACCCCGAGAGTGATGTACAGTATATAAAATACAGTTAAGGGCCAGATTTTTCATCAACTATCCAGAAATGTCTTTGTTTCAATTTTATGACTCTCAAGCATCCAGGTTTACAAGCAGTTAGGTTGTGGGAGATTCTAATATGGCTAGGGCTAGATGTATTTTACACAATTCCCTTATACAGTATTTTCTAAAGCCTCTCACCCGCCCCTTCAGCTCTTCCACTTTGCCTTGTGGAACCTCCCTCTACCCTCTCTTTTCAATACCCCCCCTCTAATAGGTAAGGAACTGAGAACAACCCAGAGGATACCCCCCCCCCAAAGGGCTTGGAAGTGTTAAATACAAATCCCACAGAGAAAGGGGGAGAGAGAGAGAAAGAGAGAGAGGGGGGGGGGAGGGAGAGAGAGAACCTGAGCACAAAGGAGAGGAATGAAAGGGTAAGTAAAGTCAAACAAAAAGAAGCCAGGCTGAAACAAAAGACACAGAACAATATCCCTGAGGCAAGAGGCTCCCAAACAATAGGGACAGTGACAGCTATACAAAGGCAGCAGTGTTTGCAAGTAGACGTTATCTCACACAGCCACTGGCAGCCTCGGCCCCCAGGCTTCTCTTTTCAGGGGTGCTCTTTGTACAGTGCCGAACAAGATTCTTTGCATGGTTGCAGATGGGAAAATGGAAGGAGGAGAAAAATTCTGGGTTGATTGATCGTTTCCCTCCCCTTTCTCTGAGATCACCTTAATTCCTGGAAGCAGGTAGATCTCTTTCACAAGGAGGTGTAGGAAAGAGAGCAATTTTCCTTTCTTTGTCAGTTTTTGTTTTTCTATAGGCTGCTCTTACGTTTTGAGATTTGAAAACATAACCAGGTACAGAGGCTTGGTAGCAGGCTTCATTCCACATATGCTTATCTCATGTGGGCCTCACCTGCTCGGATATGATGTCTCAACAGAAACAAGCTACTGGTGCATGGCTATTGATTTCCTTTAGTATTTTCAATTCTACCTTTTGACAACTATGATAGAGAAGGCCCTGCTGTGATAGGGGCTCATCAAGTATCAAATACACAGAACATTTCCTAGTAGACTGTTGAGAGACTAGCTGGATCAGACCTGGAAATTACAGATTAGTTTTTCTCAATCTTAGCAACTTTAAGATATACTGTATGATCTTCAACTCCCAGCATTCCCCAGCCAGCAATTCTAGGCATTGAGGTCCACATACCTTAAAATTGCAAAGCGGAGAGAAATATTGTTATAGACAATGCCATAGCAATGTCCTGGGCTTGTTCAGTTACCTCATCTATGTTGACATATTTGTCCTTACACTGCTTCACCCATCAGCACACGAAGTAAAGAAGCTGGTCACAATGGTATACTCAAAACTCCAACTGTTTTTTTTAATGTGCAATGCACATAAGCTTTGCACTGTTGTAGTTGCCATCTTGAGATATTTTTTTTTTAATCATATGCAGTGCACATTCCGGGAGCCATACAAAAAGACTTGGGAAGTGCAGAATGTTGAACCCTATGCTATTGCCCTATTTTAGAGGGGAAATCATTAACCCTGTATGGTTAAATCCTTCAAGTTGCTAGGACATAATTCAAGAAATGTGTCCATAAAAAGACAAGAAGATGGCTTTTGATAAAGCAAATGTAGCAGAGATGATAGTGAGACTGAGCATTATTATTATTGATCCCTGAAGAGCCCAAAATTATATACACACGAACAAAAATCTATCTATTTGCAAGGAATATGTCGTCCATTACGAGTCCCTTACTTGACCATTAAATATGTATTTATTACAGTTGTTTATATGCCACCCCATTGCAAAACTCTGAATTATTTACAATAAATAATTACAGATTATATACATGTTGTATATTATATAAATATACAACAAAACAGTGAGATGAAATAGACAAACTGGTAGAGGACATCCTAGGTCATCATTTTTCTTTGAAATTCCTCCTAAATGAAATGTTTTTGTCTGCTAAGTGGAAGGCCAGTAATGAGGGGTCCAGGTTGGTGAAAACCACAGGATTTTCCTCTTTTTATTAGATGAATGAAAACAGTATTGTGACATTGTGCTGCAATCGCCACCTCTTCTGGAGCTTCTGTTATGAGACTGCTTTTGTCAGTCTCCCCCTTCACCCCTGCCCTACCATGCCATTCCATCAGGTGTATATGTAGGCAAAGTCTAGTGAAGAAATGGACCAGGGAAGACATGATAGCAGTGTTACAATATTTGAGGGGCTGTCACAGAGAGGAGGGGTTCAACCTATTTTCCAAAGCACCTGAAGGATGGAAACTGATCAAGGAGAGATTCAACCTAGAAATAAGGAGAAATTTTCTGGCAGTGAGAACAATCAACCATTGCCTTCAAATGTTATGGGAGCTTCATCACAGGAAGCTTTCAAGAAGAGACTGGACTGCCATCTGTCAGAAATGGTGTAGGGTCTCCTGCTTGAGCGGAGGGTTGGACTAGACCAGGGCTTTTCAACCTTTTCATCAATTGTACCACTTTTAGGATATGGCAATATTCGAGTACCACCTAGCAAGGTGTCAAAAACTTGACCAAAAAAAAACCCTGTTCAAAGTTGCAATTGCACTGAAATGACTTATGACCATTTTCACACTTATGACCATTGCAGCATGCCCAGGGTCATGTGATTTATATTTGGATGCTTGGCAACTGATTCATATTTATGATGGTCACAGTGTCCCATGGTCATGTGATGCCCTTTTGCAACCTTTTGACAAGTAAAGTCAATGGCAGGGCTGCTGGTGGCCAAGTGCTAAGGCAGGACTTCCCTCCCTCCCTCCTTCCCTGCCTCCCTCTTTCTCATGCCCACCTCCTTCTGAAGGAAGAATTTGAAAACCCCATATTTTTTCTTTTCCATATATTCATCAAACAAGGAAAAGCCTCCAGAAACAGAAAAGACAAACTGCTGAGTGAACTAGCTTTAAAAGGCACATTTCCCTTTAAGAATTAGCTACTGGTTAGAAAGGAAAGTAAGGAAGGAAAAGAAATGTAGTAAGTATTGGCTGCGGGCTAAGGCAGCCTCCCCAAATGGCTCCATTCATAAGTAAAAGAATCTACAGGCAAAATCCATTCAGGAGAAAAATACTTCAAAATCCCTTGCAGCAAAACTTACAGCTAACAATAGCAGAGCAATAGAAGCTAACAAGAGACATCAGCCATCAGCCAAATAGAAATTGCCAAACACTCCTTAAGAACACAAAGCCCACATTGCACAAATCCCAGAACTTCAAAGTCACAAAAGCACATAAGAATCCTTCCACTCTCCATCTCCTCCCTTTTTCTCATGGGGGAGGGTGAGCCAGAACTGAGCCTGGGCCCTTTGTCTCTCCCCAGCCACTGCAGCTCCAGAGGACTCTCTCACTGTAAGTCCTTACCTCCGCTGGCTCTTTCCCTCCCCCACTACACTTGGCTAGGCAAGGCTGCGTACCACCTGCCACTTGTTAATGTACCACAAGTGGTACGCGTACCACAGGTTGAAAAGTCCTGGACTAGACGACCTACAAGGTCCCTTCCAATTCTGTATTCTATTCTATTCTATTCTATTCTATTCTATTCTATTCTATTCTATTCTATTCTATTCTATTCTATTCTATTAAGTATTTCAAAGCACTAGGGTCAGTTTGGAGAAAGTCTGTGTCCCAGTTTGGTCCCCCTCCTTTCTTGAGGGCTTGGGACCTGGAGGAACTCTTTTGATGATTTCACAGGGTGGGGAGAAAAGCCTACTGCAGCCCCATCAAGAACTTTATAGGTAATTGATCTCAGTGCCAGAAATCCACAAAGAAAATATGTTCTGCCAAGCATCAAAATCAAACCTAATTCTTGCATTAGATGGCAATAGTCCAGAAATAGACCAGGGGAAAAAAAAACAGTCTCATGGGGTAGTGAGTTAACCAATCAAATCAAAATGGGAAGTAAGCAGGAAGTAATCCCAGAGCCAGTGTTAAGTGCCAAAGTAAAATTAAGATATTGTTAGATAGGATCACAAGGCACACAATGAATCCTGTGTTCTTTTCTCAAATTGATGTGCTAGGAACTGTAGCCAGGTTAGAAGCAAGGCAAGAAAGCAAAGCAAGGCCAGGAAAAATCACATTAAAAATGTAATGACTCTGGGTTGTACTCAGTGGTTGTGTTCACATTTGGTGTTTCCTGAGTTTCCTTTACATTTTTAATGGGCTGGGTTCACACAACAAGCTGAGCCACAAGAAAAATTAACCAAATTTAGTGTGTTACATGAATGCAGTTGTTAGCTTTTAACTGGTTTGTTGGATTTAATCAGAGCAACAGATGAGATCTTGTGACCCTCCAGATGTTGCTGAATCATAATTCCCAGCATCTTTTACTATTGGCAATATTGGCCAGGGCCAGTTCAGTAATATCTTGTTCCTCTACTTCTAGCTTACAGCAGAGAAATGGGGTCACCACTTATTTGAATTTTGTTAAATGCATGGTGGTAATAGTTTAGATCTGGCCAATTTGGTGGTTTCGCATGTGGATTTATTGGCAGGCTGGTGATTCAAAATTAGGTACACCATTTAAACTTCTCCATGTCTTATGCAAATTACTGTTATTTAATTAGTGAAGGAATGTGAGTACAGTACCTCTCCTTAATTCAATAGTGGCAAGGTAGTTTCACCAGCCTTTCTGGCAACTGTGCCCAGTATAAAAATGTAAACAAACTAGAAGTTTTACTGGGTAACATCAAGCAAGATTAAGGCACCAAAAGGACATGAACAGAAAGCCAGAATAAATGAGCTCTTTTTAAACATTGGATTTAATCAATGTTTGAAATATCCTAGATATTTTGTATAGTATAATATAAACTGCTTAGAGGCACTTCAGTAAGTACGGCATAGGTGTTGATAAATAAAATAATAAATACAAGATTAAGTATTAAAACAAATTTCACAAGCAGACAAATACAGGTCGTCCTTGACTTATGACCACAGTTGAGCCCAAAATTTATGTTGTTAAGTGAGACATTTGTTAAATGAATTTTGCCTCATTTTATGTCCTTTCTTGCCACAGTTGTTAAGTTAGTAACACAGTTGTTAAGTGAACCTGGCTTCCCCATTAACTTTGCTTGTCAGAAGTTCGCAAAAGGTGATCACATGACTCGGATCACTGCAACCGTCATAAATATGAGTCAGTTGCCAAGCATCTGAATTTTGATCACATGATCATGGGGATGATACAATAGTTGTAAAGTATGAAAAATGGTCAAAAGTCACCTTTTTCAGTGTCATTGTAACTTTGAACGGTCACTAAATGATATGTTATACGTCAAGGACTACCTGTAACTGAGTTGAGGTAAACCAATCTCTTTGGTTCCCATGAAGGAGTTCCTAAACACTTTCTTCACAATCTCTACAATGAACAAAAGAACAATGAAAACAAGTAATAGTGACTTCTGAAAGAGTTATCATCAGCTAGGAAATATATGTACACAGAATAAATTATAATAATACGGTAGCACCGTAGCTAAAATCATTTTCAATAGAATAAAACAAATTCACACTATTACTCCCTAGTTTGCAGTATTTTTCCTAGATCTTCAACTCTACCTTTGGCTTAGGACTATTCTTATCTGGATTTAAGCCAGCCTTAAGATGTTTCCAATATTTCCCTGAAAGAAAATACAAAAGCCTTTAAAAGCTCACCTGAGAAGGATATCTTCCTGTTCCAAATCAGTTGTTTAGAGTTTGATGTTTCCAGCTTTCATTGTTTCTATCTACTACTTTGATGGATGGATTAAATGTGATTGATAGATTTGGCTCCTGTGGCTTCTGTGTCAAAAACCCTAGTCCCCATGTGCATAGAGAACAATATGTAGTAGCTATTTGTAGAGTTGTCTAAGCCATCAACCACAATCCTCTGATTGGTGCAGGAATACAAATTAAAACATTCACAATAATGGCTGTCCAGCCTTTTCTTAAATTTATGCATCCACAGTCAAACCATTCTTAATTAGTAAATCTTCAGTTTTGCGATGGTGGAAAACAGGTCTGACCTTTAATGTCTTTGAATAGGGCTGCCATATCCCTAACAGTCTTCTCAAGATTAAACATATGCAATTCTTATTGTAGGACTTCTTAAAGCAAATCTCAAGTCAAGTACCTAGGGCAATTTACTACTGTACTGCCATCTTCTATGGCAAGTGTATCAAGCCTAGAGTTGTGGTTGTATTTGAGAGAAAGAGTGGGATGAAGAAGGGGGGGGGTGGAGAGAGAGAAAGAGAAAATAAACAGAAATATGTTTGTTGTAGAAAAAGGTTTAGATTTAATGTAAAGTAAGAGCTGCACTGTAGCATTTTGTAACAGACCTTTGGTGACTTCTGCTAGGAATGGCATTGTTCATCAATATATCTAAACTGCTAAAATGAAAGAGCTTATTTAATTCAAAATGATCAAAAGAATGCACATTTATAATAAAAAGTAGAGAAAATAATCCTCCTGCATTTTTCACCCTATGTTACTTTGATGAGGACATTAGCTGCACAAGATATGCTTCAAAAAAAAAATCGTTAGACAACAGAAAGCTATTAGAACAAGGGTCCCCAACCCCCGGTCCCTGGACCGGTACCGGGCCGCGGCATGCCAGGAACAGGGCCACACAAACAAGCAAAGCCCCATCTGCGAGATGCAGGCAGCACACAAAACCACGCACCCTCCGGTCCGCGGAAAAACCTCTCTCCACAGAACCAGTCCCTGGTGCCCAAAAGGTTGGGGACCTTTGTATTAGAAGATTCCAAGAGAGGGCATAAATATGTAAACTAGTCTACATATGATTGTTGAGCACATATCTAACTGTAATATTTATGGCTTTTTTTTTAGTTAGACATACAGTACATATTCCATCTCCTGATCACATCCATGCTGCAAGTCCTTTCAATGTGGGACCTAGGAAATGAACCTTCTCTGTCACGATGGCTGCTCTTTGGAACATCATTCCTCTGGAGATTAGATTGGCCCTGATTCTACCAGCCTTTAGCAAGGTCCCTAATTATGGAGGACAGATTGTCAGTTGGAGTCCATGAGATTGTTGTTTTAATTGCTGTGTGATTTCTTTTAACCTTGACTACCAGTTATGTTTTATTTTGCTGTTGCTTTTAAGAGTCGCCATGATGAGATGAGTGGCCATATAAATGGAATAAATAAATACTTTCAATATTCATCAGTATTTTCCTCTTTTATTATGTTCTTCTTTCTTGGAGTCTCTCTCTTCCTTTTAAAGGATATTAGATAACTCTGTGACCCATTGGATCATTCTTTTGAGAAAAAGATAATGCAGTGTTATATGACCAGAATGAACATTAAATTTATTTTTTTAAATTCCAGTATTGGATAGTCCCATAATCATCTAAGATACGTATCATAAATAGAAAAATAACTGTCATGGCAGATAATAAATCAGTATTTACTTACCTAAATAGATAAATAGAATAAACACAGGTGAACAAAAATGTAGTGGGAAGGTGAGTGACTTTCAACTTCCTGCTGTCTTCCCCATTGACTTTGCTTATGGGAAGCTGGCATGGAGTGTTGAAAATTATGATGATGTGACTACGGGTGCATTGAATTTGTGAGCACAATTTTGTGAATAAAACTGGCCTGATAATTGTGGAAATTTCAATTCCATAAGAATAATGGAGCCATGGAATTTTTAGTCTTTCTTTAAATTAGTGGATTTTAGATAACTTGATTCAAAAATGGTTGTGGTATAATCCATTATTTGGGTTAGCCTGGGGGTACAAACAAACAGATAAACACAATGAGAGTTTTAGTAGTATATAGGTTATAATGGCCACCAGCCCAGCCCATACCCAGCCATACCACTGCTCAGGCCAGACCTGCCTTTCTATTAAGATTGAAAAGAGACTGAGATACATGCCACCTTGCATCTCTGCTCCCCCACTCCACCCCAAAGTGCCATTGCTCTGGGCTGTGGGGAGTGTGTTTTACTAGTGAGCCCAGAAACAGAAGGCCACACATTCCCCCTCCTGTTCCATTTGCCACCTGCTGTGCCTGGAGGGAAAAAGAAAAAAAAACAGAGAGAGAGAGGGTGTTATTTGAGAATATGAACTTGCATTGTATATTTGGACTTTGAAAAAGCTTTTGACAGTCCTTTGCCAAAGACTCCTGGGTGAGCTTAGGAGTTGGGGGCTAAGAGAAAAGCTTTCCTTGGTATAGCTGATTGGTAAAGAACAGAAAATAGAGGCTAGGAATAAATGGACTAATAATAAGACTTCTAGACGTGGGAAGATACTCCTGGTGATGGAGTTTTGTTCTGTTTTCTTTGTGTAGCTGAAATGGAGGCAATTGTTGCAGCAAATTTTTTAGAACAGTAGTGGATAGGAAGCAAGGGAACAAGCATTTTAAAAATAAAAACATTTTTTCTCTCTCTAAAGAATTTACAATTTTAAAACTAAGAATAGAAAATATTTAGGTTTTCTATCTGATAGGTTTCTTGATAATACATCTTTAATTTTAGTTTTGGTTCTGTGGGTGTTCCATTTTGAATGCATAATCTTTAACATCTTATTTTGTGGGAACCTTACAGAACTACAGAGGTTAAGCTAGGATTGTATATATGCAAGGAGACTCTAAACCTAGTGTTGCACTGGGCCCCCCAATTCCTTTAATTGACCTAAGACTCAGAAGCACATGTTGCTGTCAAACCTTGATTTACAGTCCTGGGGACCCTCTCCAATCGTTAACAGACAAATGCATTGAACTTGAAAAGATGCTTCAAACAGGTTACATATTCATTATAATTAGTTTAAATGTGGGGAAAGAAAACGTATGCTCTTAATAGAACCACAAGAAATGTTCCCTATCAGTCCCAATCTCAGAAGAAACCCAACCCATACAAATGGGTTCAAGCTTTCAGATTGACATAGCACTTTTCTGATCTTGATGGTGCTATCTAGAAGATACATCCTGTTGCTAAATGTGGTGGTTTCTTTAGCTTTTTACAGTGATTGCTGACATGGATTTGACAAGAGACACATGTGTAGATTATGCCTGCAAAGGAAACATTAGTCATACATTATTATTTTGTTACTATAAAATATTTAAAAATGTATTGAAACTAAGCATATATTAGCATATATAAGAAATAAATTTTAAAATGTGAAAGATGTCTCCAAGTTACTAACAGTAATTGTGCTGGATTAAATGGATTAATTAGAACAGAATAACACAGTTGGGAGGGACCTTGGAAGTCTTCTAGTCCAACCCGCTGCTCAGGCAGGAGACCCTATACCATTCCAGATAAGTGGCAATCCAATCTCTTCTTAAAAGACTCCAGTGATGGAGCACCCACAACTTCTGAAGGCAAGCCATTCCACTGATTAATTGTTCTAACTGTCAGGAAATCTCTCCTTAGTTCTAGGTTGCTTCTCTCCTTGATTAGTTTCCATCCATTGTTTCTTGTCTTGCCTTCTGGTGCTTTGGAAAATAGGCTGACTCCCTCTTCTTTGTGTCAGCCCCTCAAATATTGAAACACTGCTATCATGTCTCCCCTAGTCCTTCTTTTCATTAGACTAGATATACCCAATTCCTGCAACCTTTCTTCATATGTTTTAGCCTCCAGCCTCCTAATCATCTTTGTTGCTCTTTTCTGCATTTATGGTTATCAGCCACCAAGGTGGCTAGTAAATATTAACTTAAACTGATAATGAAACCTATTGGCAGACACAGAAGCAGTTTTGGACAACAGAAAAAAAACCCAGTTGCATACATGTTATATAATGTAAATTAATATAGGAAGCAAAAGCATCCTACATACATTTGTTTATTGTGCATGACTATATGCATAGCAATTTTCATTTCACTCTGCATAGTCAGAAAGTAGAGCTGGACTATAAAAACTGAATGACCGCTAAATGGGAGCAGTGAAGTTTTTGTATCTCTTTGGTGCCAAAACGTCATCTGAAGTTTTTCAAGTCTCATTTGGTAAACCAATTTTATTCCTTCACAGAAAAAACAAGACACTTTTCTGTTCTCTGTATAAAACAGAGCCAACCAAAGACAATGGCCTCTCATCCCAGATTATGGTAGCCAAAATTATTTTCCTCCTTTTGGTATGTCAGGCAGAAATTTCCAGAAACATTTCTCACTATTCTTAACAACAAAATACAGTAATTACAAATTTAAAGCCTATTAATTTGCTAGCTTTTTATGACATTCCAAACTTAACGCTTGAAGTGGCTGCATGCCTAATAACAGGTACCACTTTGGTGGGCACATTAACAAGGACATGAAAGGAGCCCCCAACTGGGCATCTCCCGGGCAACAGTGATGTCACCAGCTAATCCTTTCAACCCGGAAGCACCTTGGTACTTTCAACATGAGTGTGATACGATGCGACCTAATAATAGAGCTGGCTCTGAGATGGACAGTTACTGAACTAACAATTTGCATTGGTTTCAGCATTGCCTATAGAAAGCTTCCTTCAGCAATTACCAAGCTACCAGATACCAGGCTAGCAAGGAATACACCACCCTGACCCCTAATACTTCACTGCTCATACTTTTACTCCAAATCTGCTTACTTAAGACGTATATTGTCCTGCAGCAGAGATGGAAAGTTTGTGTACCATATTAGCAAAGCAAAGCAATCTTGAAGGTTCAATTACTCTTGGTTCAGGCCTTGATATGGGACAAAAACTGCAACTGGTCCTCTTGTGGACAACCTATGAAATGACCTGGGTGGAGATTCTTGTCTTCCCGATTCTCTCAATATCATTGATCATGGCTTCTTTCTGGACCATCTTTGTTAAGAGCTGGGGCACTATTTTATAATGATTCTTTCATGAGCAGGTGCTTCCAGATGGTGACATATATAGTGTACTTGTGGCTCAATTTTCTCACTTATTGAGAAAATTGCAGTGATGTATTATCAGTATGCTTATGACATCCAACTCTATATTTTCACCTGGATCAAGAAGGAGATGCGATGGAAGTCTTAACTTCCAGTCTTAACTGACCAGTATAGGATAAAAAATGACCAGCTGGTATTGTATTTCTACAGAAGTGTTCCAATTTCAGGTTAGTTTCCGCTATCATTCTGGATGGGGATGCATTTCTCATGAAGGAACATGGGTATAATCTGATAGTTCAGCTCATGGAAGCTGGAGCTAGGGTTTGACACTGGGCATTTCCATGGGCCTCTGGGAGGATGTACATGTCTATTTTCCTGATCTTTTCCTAAAGAAAAAGGACATTTACTCCTTCTCTTGCATGGTTAAAAGTACTGCATTTAAACATTGACACAACATTCCAAAAATAAGCAGTTTCTAAAGAGGCAACAGAAGAGTTTTCATTAACAACACAAAACCACAAATTATATAAACAGTTGACAAACTAAATGATGCTTAACTGATGGCTCATCTTTCTGTTTTTCTTTGATCAATTATCAGTGAAAAAATGATTAATTCTGAACTTTCCAGACTCTATAAGAAGTTTGTTCAACATAGTTTGATATCACAGTGCAGAATTCCCCGCTCAACTTTAGAATTTTCAGGTAAGGCTGTGAAGAATGTATCCAATCACCTTGGTAGTGGCTGCTGTACTATTATAAAATCAAAAGCAGAAGAAAGGATTGACTTTGGACAGATTGTTTCCTATGTCCACACTGCAAATTATTTATTACTGTTTGTTGTTGGTTTTGTGTAGTATATACAATTCTTTCATTGTTTCTTTAAAACTCAAGCCTGAGAATAGAATAGAATAGAATAGAATAGAATAGAATAGAATTGGAAGGGACCTTGCAGGTCTTCTAGTCCAGCCCCCTGCTCAAGCAGGAGTCCCTATACCAATAGAATAGAATAGAATAGAATAGAATAGAATAGAATAGAATAGAATAGAAAGGGATCTTGGAGTTCTTCTAGTCCAGCCCCCCCCCCCCCCCGCTCAAAAAAAAAAAAATCTTAAATTTTCTTAGTATGCCCAGGTAGGATAATGTTCATTATATATATAGCAGAGCCATCCAAGGAATAAAAAACAGTTGTTACTATGTCACCGTTCATTTATTATTATTTATCTTGTCTTTCTTCACAAAACTGGGCACTCTAAAGACAAACAAACAAACAAACAAACAAACAAACAAAAAGCTATAGCTAGTCCTCAACTTACAACCATTCATTTTGTGGCTGTTTGAAGTTACAACAGCAGTGGAAAAAATGACTTATCCTGTTTTTCACACTTACGACCATTGCAGCATCCCCATGGTCTCATGATCAATATTTGGGTGCTTGACAACAGGCTCATATTTATGACGGTCGCAGTGTCCTTGAGTCACGTGATCCCCTTTTGCGACCTTGTAACAAGCAAAGTCAATGGGGAAGCCAGATGAACTTAACAACCATGTTACTATCTTAACAACTCCACTGATTCATTTAATAACGGTGACAAGAAAGGTCATAAAATGGAGCAAAACTCACTTAACAACTGTCTTGCTTAGTAATGAAAATTTTGAACTCAATTATAGTCATAAGTCCAGGATTACCTGTAGAGGTTCTTCCATTGGCTGGCAAGAAATCAGGCCCAATGCTAAAAAATGGTTCCTTCTCACAGGAAGTAATGCTGGACTATTCTTCATTTGTTCCCTCTAATCAACCATAAAAGATGCATCGTGTGCATCATTCCCAGAATTCAGCTGAATGTAACCTGAGTTGCCAGATCATTGCAATTTGTCCAGCATAAAGAAGAGATACATGATATTGCGATGCTTCCAGGTTTTACAGTGACAACAGGGGCAAGCAAATTAGATTCCCAGTCTTGGGGAATAGAAAAGATTAGCTGGCTAGCAATCTGTCTTTATCTCCCATGATAGCAATAGCATTGTTTTCTCTATCCACAACCTTCTGCCTCTCTAGCCCTGGCTGAACTGGAATTCTTTTCATGCACTAGACTGATTGGCTTAGTAAATATGCCCTCACTGAAATCCAACAAAAACACCATTATATTCTAGAATAAGGATATGAAGGCTGAGTTCTAAAATAATTGTGATTCATGCAAAAAGGCATACTGCTTTTAAGAGTCTAGAATCTGACTGAAGAAGTATATGGCTCTGATACTCCTGACATTTACTCTCTCTTCTTCTCAATAGTACAAAAGCTTTCTTCTTCTTTAAAAAAAAAAGATGCTGAGCTTAATAAAATGTCTCCCAAGATGGCTCCACTCAGACACATATGTTCATTGCATGGCCTAGCATTGAATGTATTTCAATGAAATTACACCATATAATATTTATTTAGTTTTAAATAAATAAACAAAGGGAAAGGGGAGGGGGGATTTCTTCTAGAACCAACAAATAATAGACCAACAAGCGACCAAAACAGCATAAAAGTTTAAGCATAAACATAAAAGAAGAAACTAGTGGGACAAAGTTTAGGCAACTCAGCACTACTCCTGGGAGCGTCTTGCCCAAGAACCCTGTTCAATTTGGCTGTATCACTGTTATGGAACATGTATGCATACATGCACATACACATATAAACACACTCCAACTTAAATGAAATATATAAATATTCAAAGTTAAAGCATCAAAATGTATTTACATGAAAGGTAACGAATAGTGAAAACCTTTCTTATTGTATTTTATTTCTAAAAGTTTTTGACCCACCTCAAATAATAACAATAACAACAATAACAATAACAATAGTGATAAGTGTCCTGGGTGCAATCTCAAGACATCTAGAGCACCATTTGAACACCATCGGCATTCACAAAATCACATTAGTCAATTACAAAAAGGCAACTTCACTTGGAACAGTTTACATCCTGGGACAACACCTTTAACACCAGGGACAATACAGTGGTGGGATTCAAATATGTGGACAACTGGTTCTCTGTATGGATGCTGCTTCCGGATGTCCATTCTGGGCCTGAGCAACAAAAAATTAGCTACTGGTTCTGCCGAACTGGTGCGAACTGGCTGAATCCCACCACTAGGACAATACCTTTAACACCATTAAACAACATCTGCCTATCCCAGGTTCTTGGGAAGGACTCAGTAGGTAGGTATAATTGCCAAAGCCAGTCTAAACATCTGGCTTATATTCAATGAACCATAATAATAGCATTCTTTGATGGTATCTTTAATATTATTTAAAACACAATATCTGCCTATCCCAGATTCTTGGGAAGGACTTGGTAGCTGAATGAATCCAGTCTAAAACATCTGACTGACTGTCCCACCAACTATAGTAATTTAATGATAAGATGGTTATCATTTCTGCAATGGTGAGCACTGGGGCTGTCCTTCCTCTGCAAATGAATTGCTGAGATTAGCCTGCAGTCATCTGAAGTGCTTTAGCCCAAACAGAGAGTTTCCCTTGGAGATGACATAATAATAAAAAGAATAGTCTGGAAGTGGAACAGAGAAAGTTACCCAGAGGTCATTTTTAAAGTGACTGGGTTATTGATAGAGGGCAACCTTGTTTGTTTCTGCAGTTGCCTACCTGTTTTGAGTATAGGGCAAACAGGCAGGGCAGAAAAGCTTTCAGTCTTGAAATCTATGCAGGGATCTGCTGATTGGGTAATTCTAGAAGTAGAGGTCCACAGGTCTGGAAGGCATCAAACTACACAGGCTTTACTAGATATGTTCAATTTATTCAATTATTTAATATATACAATAAGACTTTAGTTCTCCAGAACCTGAACTCTTAACTTCAAGTTGCTTTTCCTGGGTAATGAAAACCAGTTTTTATCAGGGTATATTTGAAAGTTTATTTTACACTTGATCATACAGCATCATCACATTAAGTCATTTACCATTTTACTACCATATTTTTCGAGTTCTTCAGAATATCCCCCTTTTTGAAACTATTGTAAACAATGTTGGGGTCATCAACAAATTAAGGTTTATTGAGGTTTATCGCTAATTGTGATATATTAACATAAAATTTAAAACAATTCTTCTGAAGTTTTTCAGAATGTATTTTGATGTCTATTATAACTGTGTAGACTTTCTTCAATATAGTACTTTTCCATTTAAATTAAATTTAAGCTGGATGCGGCAGTGGCTACTGTTCTACTCAACTAACAAAATCTTACAACTCACTCTAGGCCAGTGCTTTTCAAATTTGACATCTTTAAGGTGCACAAACTTTAACTCCCAGAATTCCCCAGCCAGCATCCTGAAATCTTAATGCAGAGGTCCCCAACCTTTTGAGCACCAGGGACCGGTTCCGTGGAGAGAGGTTTTTCTGCGGATCGGAGGGGACGTCGTTTCATGTACTGCCAGCATCCCACGGATGGGGCTTTGTTTGCGTGGACCGGTTTCTGGTATGCCGCGGCCTGGTGCCAGTCCACAGACCTGGGGTTGGGGACCCCTGTCTTAATGTCACCATGTTTGAAAAACACAGTTCTAGGCCAAAGAATTACTTAGAATTGTCCAGGCTGTTTTGCCACATAGTCATTTGGAATAATGTACACATTTTATCTCATTGAACAATATTTATTCAAGCTCCTTGAGGGTAGCTGAAGTCAACCATTACAGTAATCAGTTTCCTTTTAAGATGCCTTCCTGAATTCAATTTCCCTATCACTCTACATATTTTTATTCCTAAGTTTTTGCCATCAAGTAGCTGATGACTGATTAGCTGATGATAAAGTAGTCATTTTATATACAAGGCAGGATTTGGGAAATGTTGTACGTACGTACGTATGTATGTATTACTTTAAGACATTAAATTATCCAAGCACCTCAAACCTGTTATTATCTTTCAGTGCAACAGATCTTTGGAGCAGAATGAAAATGTCACCAAAGCCACAATAACAAGAAAAGGATTGAAAATAAATGCTGATAATCACTGGACTGATGTTCAGTTTCCCCAAAATGTGCAAGCAATCCTAACCCTTAGCTTTTCTTGCCAATTTGTCAAAAGCATCTTGAGTTTATGTGTCCGTTTATTAGACTGGATATTATTGCTGCACTTCTCTATCTGCCTCCAGGACATGTAAGCAGCTACCATTACTGTCAATGTTGGAGGATGGGAGAAAAGGCTTGGAATGACTGAAAGGAAAGTGAAAGTGTTCAATGCTGATGCTCACTCCTCCCTTCTCTCCTGGCCCCAGCTGTTGCTATAGCGACCAGAACAAAGCCTTTTCTCTTTCCTTCTTTGGAATTGTTAATTGTTTTTGTTCTCCCCTTGGGGGCCCCCTTTCTTTTTTTAATTGTCCAGTTGTTCCTTTCTGTATGGGTGTGCCCCTCCTCTGCTCTTTGCTCTCCCCTTTCCTTTTATTACTTACTTAGGAGAAATCAGTGGGGATAGTTTTATAAAGCCTGTTAAAAGGAACATTTTAACAATGTTCTCCTACAAAATGCCCAAAGAATGAGTAGGAGAGTAAGAACTTGGTGAGATAAAGGGCTTTGATGGGTGATTTCACAACAAAGCCATGGGCCGCCTTTGACCTCCTGGGGCCGGTCTCCCATGGCTATGCCTCCGGCCCCTGGTGCGGGCATTTTTTAGGGAATCTCCACCACACACATTCTGACTGGGGCAGCTTCTCAAAGGTGAGAATAACACGGATCAAAGCCATTTGGGCACTGTCTCTGTGGCTTCTTGCCCAAAATGCCAGGGTAAGTACATCCTGGAGAAAGTATTAAGCACAAATGCCTCCCTTGTTATTTCTTTTATCTCTTTTTTCTTTTCTTCCCTTTTTCTTTTACTTGATCCTAAAGTTAGAAAGAACTGAGAAATGACATAAAAAGGGACTTTCTTTCTATGTTGGAATATGTACAAGTATATTATACACATGAGCTTTATAAATGATTTAGGCACCATTGGTCAAAGCCTGCCAACCAAATAAAAAAAATGTGTTTAAATTATTCTTACTAAAGCTAATGACTTTAACTTATATATTTTTGCTACTCTATTCTGAACAACTAATGGTAATTTCAATTTTCAATAATAACTGTATTTATCTGAGTTTGCATAATATGTGACTATTTAATATTTGGTTAACAGTTAAGCAAAATAAAAATCCCGAGCAAGGGATCTTCCTAACACCTCTATGCTACTTCTCAGTACTGGAGCACATGCTTTACATGCCAAAGCTCCCAGGTTCAATTCCTAATTATTTCTAGATAAATGGTAAAATAGCAAGCGATTGTGTGTCAGAGCCACAGCCACTCAGAATAGCAATACTGGGCTAAAACCTTAAAAAGCTTCTATAAGCTTTCATCATTAGTTAACCACAATTTTGCTCTACTGCAAAATTGGACTACAACAGCACTTTTGGAAATATTAGCCAAATCTGAACTGGTGAATAAAAACTTCTGGTGAACTACTGAATAGAAAGTTAAATCATGTTTCACTTACAACCACACTGATTCTACTGACATACCCTAAAATCTCCTTTAAAGTAAACGTCTTGTGAATTTGTGGACCCGTTTCATGTCATTTTCTTGAAAACAGTACAAAAGTAGGTTGTCTCTGTCTTCTTTCAGGATTGTTGTTTACTTGTGTTTTTTTTAAAATTTCCTAACCTAGCCCACAGCCCTGGGTTTCCTGGTGGCTGTCCATCCAAGTTCCCATAAATACTGGTATGTTAGCTCAGTTTTAAAAGAAGCTATTGAATTTAAAAGAAATCCAAAGAATTGTCTATATTTCTATGACCAGACTTCCCATTCCATGAAAATTCACTATGATTCATAAACAGAAAAAAAATGTTTTTTTTTTTGGTGGCCTCCTCTTAAAAAGGAGGGCGAGGGACATGAGAGCCCTATCCACTGCTGAGGTTGGTCTTTTGTGGCCACATCTATCAGTGTACACCTAAGATTCCTTCATCTAACTTCATCCAAAGGGGAAAAAAATCCACACCACTTTCTCACCCTTCCCTGTACCACAGTCCTTTGCTGAAAAGGACTTCTCTGTTTCTTGCAGTGAAAGGAATTATTGATGCATAAGAGAAAAATAATTGTGATTTATTGGCACTGTTATTGAAAATATAGTGATTCTTAATGATTCTTGCTGTGAGAGAAAAATAAGGAAATTATGGTCATCCCCACAGTAATCCACAGATACACAAACAGCCTGGGTACCCATAGGAGATACACAGGACCCTTTTTCAGAAACTACATGCAGTACACAGGACCCTTTTTCAGAAACTACATGCAGTCTGGTAGGTAGCTTTAAATTCTTCCTTATTTTTTCATATCCTTTTCCTGTTATGTTAATTGAATTTTAAAGTGTGAATATACAAACAAGATAATTTCACATATACAATAGCTATTAAATCTAGATAAGTGTGATCTATAAACTTAAATTTTATCATGCTCTTCCCATTTCTCTTTGAATTAAGAACTTATCTGTATTTGATTCATCTAAAATCACTAATTAATAAAGTGAGAGAGGTTTTACACATCTTGATATTATATGTGAATTAAGCAGTGTTGCTGTCTTTAGTGGTTAATGAGAGTCAGAGTATTGTTGGACTAAGGCTATGAAGATATGGACAAATCCCAACTCAGCCATGAAGCCCTCTGGGAATTGGGAAAGAGCCCCATCCTCCAACTTCTGGAGACAGGATGAGAGATAAATTTTAAAAAACATCCCCTCTTTCTAGGGCTATAGGAAAATTCAGCTGGTGTTCCTATCCAGACCCAGTAACAGGGAGCTGGTTAGTTGATTAGAATGTATATTTATATTGCATCAGAATAATCCTCCTTAATCACATATATATAATCGCATACATATGCATTTAACTGAGGGTGCCCTCACACCCCTCTATGTAACTTAATAGTTGCATATATGGAACCATGCTTTACCCATGATGTTGGTTTATCGCAGCAAACGGACAGCTGTATACTGTACTCCTTCTGATTGTTTTCCTATGATGAGAAACACTGCTAGTCTCTAGGAGGTTTCTGGCTGAGTGTTTCAGCATTCACATAGAAACACAAGAATAAGAAAGCCCTCCAAACAGATCTGAAATTGCTTCTATATTTATGAGCTTTCTTAGAAAATTCTCAAGACAAGCTCAACCATCTTACAAGTGAAATCTCCTGGATTGCATGCTTACTGATATTGCATGCTTGCTGATAGCATCATGTCCTATCACCTTAAAATTGTAGTTTGTTTTCCAATGGCAACAGCTGTGATAAAAAGCTACCTGGAAATTCAAAGCCCTCACTTGCAGACATTGGGAGTGTTTTTAAAGATTTAGATATCATAATTGGTTGAGAAGAAACAATCCAGAAAAGTGCCCTTAAATGAAAAATTAAAGAATAAAAAGCTGCTCATTCAAGTGAATTGTTGGCCATATACTTTGTTATATTTATAACAACTTTCTCAAAGATAAACATTCTTTAAATTAAAACTTGTACTTATGCAATTGGCTTTAGTTGTGGACAGAGGGCATGATACTATTTACAAGACTTTGAAACAGAATTAAAGAATTAACATTATGTCAACTTTGGCATCTAATTCCCAAGTAGGCTGGTCAATACCGGTATGATGGAGCAGAACACTTTTTACATTCCTTGCTGCAAATAAGTTCTTCAATAAATGATTTGTATTTATTTATTTATTACATTTATATGCGAATCAATGACTTTTTATTCAAAATATATCTGAAAATTATAGTTAAGGGCAAATCAGGAAATTATAATTTTGTCAATAAATTCTAATAGAAACTCCTTCCCTGCTGCATCCTTATTCTTGATGTATGCTGGCCAAAGGCTATAGTAGGTTCAGTCATTCTAAAGAGTCATATTCAATTTTTTTTTAAAAAAGTCAAGATCTATACCTTTTAAAGCAGGGGTGTCAAATTCGCAACGTCACATGACGTGTCGCGACGTATCACTTTTTTTCCAATGCCGGCAATTGGGTGGGCACGGTTTCACCATGACACATCCATCCCGTGGGCCGGCAGTTTGATACCCGTTTTAAAGTCTATTTTTATACAGAAAATAAAGCCGTAGATTAGATCCTTATTTTGAAAAGTCAGCTTACGAGTTACTCAGAATATGGTAGAAAGATTTATATACTAATTTGAAATTCTAGTGACAAGTTGAAAACTGCTATTTAGATGGCAGAACCATAAAACAGCTGAGGATTCACTTTAATCCTCAATCTATTGTTGCAAAATCATTCTACAACTGTATTTTTTGGAATCCCAAACTGGCAATCAAACTTCATGATAACAGCACCAAAGAGCATTGACACTATTTTCTTTTTAATACTGTAAACACTTTCCCATTTTAACTATGAGATTAGATATTAATAGCAGCAGCTTCAACAGTAATGACTTTTAAATGCAGAGTCCCAGTTTCATGCCAGTTTCCTTTCCCCAAGAGAAGATGGATAACTTACTGTGGATGTCCTCCGAATTTTACCAAAATTGGTAAGGCTCTAGCAAAAGTTTGATTATTAACAAATAGATGCCATACTGAATTTTAGGAGTTAATTTCAGGAAGAGGGACCTGTACTAGGCAGAATTGGCTGCCATATATATTTATTTTTGTATTTAATCGAATTGTATTTAATTGTTTTGTTTGCTGCTCAGTCATTTGTCTGAAATCGGGGGCTATAGAAAACAACTAACTAAAACTGTTTGTGTGTTTGAATTGCCTAAGACTGCTGTAATATTCAAAAGCTTGCATTTCTTCCTACATTGGGCAGGGCTCCATTCACAAAACTGCTTTAACTTGGACTCGAATAAACGCAAAAAAATTCTAGAGGAAGACTCTCCTTCAGAATTGCAGGTATTTAAGACATCTGGCTTCAGCTTCGTGTCTTGTGTCCCCGGCTAAGTGTGGACGTGTGAATCCAGCCACCATAGCTTAATCAAGAAACCATGATTAGCTATGCATTGGCGCAATGTGCGAATTCAGCCACTCTCTCAAAGCTCAGAAGAGGAAAGTCCAGTAGGAAACAGGTCCACAGCCAAATCTGGAACCGGGACCCTAAGCTACCCCTTTGAGGCAAACGAGCAATGGAATCGGGCTAGCGGGAGGGAGAAGCACGTTCCCTGGAAACGGCATGGATGATCGGCCGGAGGAGTGTCCTTCTCGTTTTCCCCTCCCCTCCCCTGGAAGCCTGCAACGCCAACCGCGTGCGCTCGCACCGACTAAGCGTCCGCCTCTTGTATACAGAGAAAAAGATGGAGGGAGGGAAAACCGGGTCTGGCCTGCCCCTGGGGCGGGGCGGATTGGAAGACAACAGCCCGAGCTCGACAGAAGAAGCAGCTCGCTGCCGGAGGAAGCCGCGCCGAGTCCCGCGAAGCAATTTAGTAAGTGCCGCCGGCCGGGTCTTTTCCAAACCTTAGCCAAACCGTAGCGGAGCGTCTCCTTTGGGCTCCTCGTGCCTCTTTTCCGCTGTTCGCTAGTCTTAACTCTGAATGCAATGACCTGTCTTCCGGGCTCAAGCTGAGGCCACTGGCGTGCTAATGGACGCCCCGTGAAATGCCCCAGCGACCTGAGGTGCCTGGGAGTAACTTGTAGCTCGTGGGATGTTTTGTTTGGCAAGAGAGCGCAGCAGACCCGCGCGCGCGCCCCGGCTTGCTTTATTGCACGGATTTCGATTTTTATTTTCCTTCCTTCTTAAGACACGTGAACTCCGCTGCTGGAGAAAAGCTCTTCAACTGGAAATGGAATCTGGGGAGGGTATTTGGTTTAACAGTTCCTTCTTTCTCGTTTTGCAAACTCCATAGAGAGATCCCTCTGTTCGCTGGCTATTTACTCTGTTTATGGATGTGTGTGTGTGCGCGCGCGCGCGCGCGAACCCGCATTTGTACTGTAAATTAACAACACACTAGTGAAGAGAATCATTGATCCCCTTCTTGCAGTCTACAGATCCCCGTCTATAAAATGCCCCATGAGAATCAAAAGGAGTCGGTTGGTTAACCTCTTCTGTATATTGCCCAGTCTCTCCGCCGTATTTTGCAATATTCTCCTAATTTCATCGGGACGGCAGTGAAGAGGCTCTTGAGAAAGGTGTTTTGTGAATTCAGAAGTGGGGCTCCAGTTCAAAATAGGTATTTGCAGAGGGTTCCGTCTGCTCCAAATATCTCCCAGAAGGTGAAGGGTCGTAATTGTGTCTTACTCGCTCACGCCCTCCCTCAAATAAATACACATTGTCCAGTTTTCTGCATCGTTCCCCATGGTGTTTTTTTTTTTTTAAATTTGCGTGACTTTGTCTATCCGTGAACAAGGAACTATATCGCACTGCTTCTTTCCAGACCTTCCTTTAGGTAGAGTTAACTTAATCGTAGAGAGGGAGAGAGACTTTTAAAGGAGCTTCAGAGCTACTTTCTCTTCTTCCCATTTCCTGTCCACCTCCTCCCCATCTTCTGACCAAAACAAAACAGCATATTTATAACTGACTAGGGGCACTGTCTCGCCAGCCAGTCTGTGGGGTTCTGTAATACAATGATTTCATAGTCAATGGGGAGAGGCAGGGTGATGCTCTTGCAGTTGTAGGCACCAACAGAGGTCACCAAGCACGTTATAAAATAAGCAGCCTGCCAAGAGGTTATTTCTCAGTTTACAAAAGAGAACAGATACAACTTTAACCTAAGCCTGGATTTTTTGAAGGAAAAAAAAACTTGCTTTATTGAAAGAGGTGTCATTCCATACAGGATTGCATCAAGCTCCTGATGTTTATTTGTGGCATGTGTATGATTATTGAGCCCTTTCTAAATCAGACAAAGTTCCAGCTCTTACATTTTGAAGACTGCTCAGTCTGTTTTGGATCTTGCCCTTTACTGCACTTTAGTTGCAGTATTATTTTATCACAATTTTAGTGTAATTTCAGGGTCTATCTTTAATTTGAATGTATGGGATAGGAATGCAAGAAACGTTATACATGACATACTTGATTGTTGCAAGATGTGCATTTCTAAGGGAGTTGTAGTACACAAAACCATAAACATTTCACTGTTGTATGATAAAATCCAAAGTAATCCTGTTTTGTCTTTCTGTTCTACTTTTGGGTAGTGTCAGATAGTTAGCATTTAGAATCAGTTTTACAGTAAGTGAGTAACATTTATCCCCAAGCACTGATGCAGCTAGAGTATTTTGGCTGAAGTTACTAAAAATTTGATAGTCATCTATGTCCCAATTCTCTTCCCTATTTTGCCTAAAAGACATTATTTTTAGGGCTTGTTCTATAATTTAAAGTCCTGAAAGTCTGATCCTATAAAATTAGTTAGGTGTAGCAGAATAAACAATGGCATGCAATGCAACTAAATCCCAGTTTATTCTGGGTAGATGAGCTGTGCTTTTGTTTATTATTAGACCTAAGGAATACCATGACTCATGTGAGTGAATAAAACCTGTAAGATGGAGGGGCATTCAAGTGTCCTAACCTGTGTTCTGTACAAGTGCTAAACTGTGATGGACATGATAGCTATTGCCCCGCTGAGTCCAATCTCCGGGACAGCTGGCCATATGTTGGAGTTTGGTTCATTTTGTTAGTGTACCCAGGTAGCAGTTTGTAGAATTGGATGGTCAAGATGATGTACAAATAATAGCTGAAAGAATTAAAGTTCAAAGAAAGAATACACACAGACATCTAAGACAGAGATGCACAACCTTTTGGGCACCAGGGACCGATTCTGTGGAGAGAGGTTTTTCCACGGACTGGAGGGGTGTGTCGTTTCATGTGCTTCCTGCATCCTGTGGATGGGGCTTTGCTTGTTTGTGTGGACCGGTTTCTGGCACGCTGTGGACCAGTGCTGGTCCACAGACTGGGGGTTAGGGACCCCTGATCTAAGACACAAAGCTGTTATATGGAATAGTAAACTTTAAAGGGTGTTTTCAAAACACTGCACTTGTGGAATATAGAGATATAAGCTGAGATACATAGGAATTATATACATGTCAAAGCTTCTTGGTATAAAACCCCTGGAAAAGCTGTTCATTGTTTGGGGGAACCCTCTGGAGTGGCCTGAAGCAATGTGATGTAGTGGTTAAAATGTTGGATTAGGACCAGAAGATCTAGGTTCAGGTCTTTCTTCAACCATGAACATTTTTTAGGTAACTCCGGAACAGTTGTTCTCTCTCAGTTCAATCTACTTCTCAGGGTTCTTGTGAAGAATATTTGGAATAGGGAAAGCTACATACAACTTGAATTCCTGGACAAAAACTAGAACATAAATATAACAAAAATAATTGATTACTCCTGGAAGGAGAAATCCATAGTATCCTTTTAAGCCTGTAGCATAGACCTTTTTGATCCTAATCCTGATACTTCAAGTATGCATCTTGGAATATTAATGTTCCAAACATGGCTTTTTAATATTGTACAATATCCTTTACTCAGTTGTTGAGTTATCTCATTTTCAGGATTGCACAATGTAGTTGAATGAACACAGTTACTAGGTAGCACCTGGTAGTTCATCTTGGGCAGCTTTATCTGCCAATTCTTAAGAGTACACTGCATAGCAAATTCAGACCTTCCTCAGTCTACATCATGTTTGAATTGACCTCAAATTTTGCCTTAGTTTAATGGTTCCAATGTCTCAGGCTAGGATCTCTTTGCTTTTATTGTTTTGCTAGTAAAAATAATATTTTCTGCAACCTGTGTTATGTCACTGCAGAAAAATTAAAATGGGTGGGGTTGAGGCTTTGGATTCAGTTACCTGCCATTAATATTTGTGCACCACAGAATTAGCATGGTCAATCTGGAGGCGAGACAAAACGTTACCTGGTGCATCTGCTGGTTCCTAAATCCCAAACCTAACCTAAGATTCCATGATAGCCTTTTGAATGTAGTCTTTGCTTTCTGCAAGAATTGTTATAGTTTTATTTATTAGAATATAATTTTTTGCTATTAACACTTTTGTTGCTTGTCAGGTCTGCACATCTGTCAAATAACACACTTCTAACAAACAAATTTTGCTTCACTTAGGACAGAGAAAATCATTTAATTGGCAATAAACACAGGCCTTTGCAGGTTTCAGGCATATGGTTTTTTAAAAAATGAAGTACAGTTTAGGCATGTGGAGAAAATAAGGTTCAGATTTGTTTGCTGTTATTTTGTAAAGTTCTTCATTTAATTTGAGTATTGAAAATGCAAGGTCTTCCTAACTGTTCTCTTGAAGTAAACATGTATAGGGAATTCCTGCTTCTAGAAAGAAAAATAGTCTGCACAAATGACACATGTTTGTCAACAAAGACAGCTGTCTCACATATTCTCCTCCTTTCACCCCTATGGTATCTAGAAATATTCAGCATGTAATGTGATACCATCATTCTGGGAGTTAACTATTACCGACTTATTGTCATTTGCGACATTTCATTCTGTCCTTAGTGAGCAGGAAAGAATCTTTTTGTTGTGGCATCTAAACTGTGAAATCTCTTCCTGAGGCACTGTTGTGGAGTCAGTCTGGACACCTGACTTTTATAGGCAGCTGCCGGGCCCCCAAGATCTTGGAAAGGTTGGCTGCTGAAACCTGCCTTTATGTCAAAATGTGGCCCAATTTTTCTAAGAAGTTAATTTAATTGCCTCTGATGTGACATCATTATGGGAATGTAACATCACTTCTGACTTAATTGAAGAGAGCTGCTGTTCGGCCGCACTACTTAAGAAACCTGCCAGGACTCCCTATCATGAGTCTCCCATATACCTGAGCCATACCTGGAAATCAGCTGTGTTAATGTAGCATGTAAATGAAGATTCAGTCATCTTCATCAATGATTTGGATGAGGGGATAGATGGGGAACTCATCAAATTTGCAGATGACACCAAGCTGGCAGGAATAGCCAACACTCCAGAAGACAGGCTTAAGATACAGAAGGATCTTGACAGACTTGAACATTGGGCGCTATCTAACAAAATGAATTTCAATGGTGAAAAAAGTAAGGTTCTACATTTAGGCAAGAAAATCAAATGCACAGGTATAGTATGGGTGGTACCTTGCTCAATAGTAGTAACTGTGAGAGGGATCTCGGAGTCCTAGTGGACAATCACTTAAATATGAGCCAGCAGTGTGCTGCAGCTGCCAAAAAAGCCAACACAGTGCTAGGCTGCATTAACAGAGGGATAGAATCAAGATCACATGAAGTGTTAATACCACTTTATAATGCCTTGGTAAGGCTACACTTGGAATACTGCATCCAGTTTTGGTCACCATGATGTAAAAAAGATGTTGAGACTCTAGAAAGAGTGCAGAGAAGAGTAACAGAGATGATCAGGGGACTGGAGGCTAAAACATAAAGAACAGTTGCTGAAATTGGGTATGTCTAATTTAATGAAGAGAAGGATTAGGTGTGACATGATAGCAGTGTTCCAATATCTCGGGCTGCCACAAAGAAGAGGGAGTCAAGCTATTTTCCAAAGCATCGGAGGGCAGGACAAGAAGCAACAGAAGGAAACTAATCAAGGAGAGAAGAAACCTAGAACTAAGGAAAAGTTTCCTGACAGAACAATTAATCAGTGGAACAATCTGCCTCCAGAAGTTGTGAATGCTCCAACACTGGAAGTTTTTAAGAAGAGACTGGACAACCATTTGTCTGAAATGGTATAGGGTTTCCTGCCTGAGCAGGGGGTTGGACTAGAAGACCTCCAAGGTCCCTTCCAACTCTATTATTATTATTGTTGTTGTTGTTGTTGTTGTCATCCAGGCCAAAAGTATCTTAAAAGGTTAAATCATGGCAACTGGACCAAAGTTTATTAAAACTGAGATGTTTCGTTACTCATCCAAGTAACTTCTTCAGTCAAAACGAAGATTTGGGTAGGCAGAGAGTCAGATAGTCCTTGGAAAGAACCAACTCTTGCCATACAGACTGTGAGGGGAGGAGGGTTCTTCCCACAACGAAAAGCAACATGTAAAGAAAGCTGTGTTAGTGGTAACTCAGTCTTCCAGTCAAAGCATTGTTGTTTGCTAAGGGATTTAGAATGAGATTATGTGTTGCTGTTATATACTGAATGATGACTGGTTGTTTTTCCAGAGTACCGGTTTCTCCTTTTGTGTTTATGTTTTATATTGTTTTATAGTTTTAAATAGATCGTTTGTAAATTCTGGCTGGGGTCTGGTGTCATCATTGGCCACTGCCCATCAGATTAGCTCCTTTGCAATCACTTTTGAAAATAATTCTGCTCCTAGCACATTGGCATTCTCACACATAGGTCTCCATACTTCTAAACAGGGTGTTCTGTTTATAAGAAGCATATTTTAGGTGCAGAGTCACATATTATTGTCCTCTTGAGAAAGCCAGTGAGCATTATCTGGGCTGTCATTCAAATACAATGGAAGCATTAACACAGTTACTCCTGATGGCAACTGTAATCTGCTGTATTCCTCAAAATGCCTGCTGTGGACATGGGCTGTAGGATGGCTTGCCACGTTTGAAGTGTACAATACATAAATGAAATAAATATATGTACTAGCATAAGCCATTAGAGCAGTTCACCTGAGGAACTAAACTTTCATGTTATAATCATTCTGTACAACCACTGCTTCTCTGATGTGCTTTCTACCGCGTGATCCTTGGTGCTGTCTGAGCTTACTGGCTTTTTTGCAGATGTTTTATTACCAAACTAGGTAACATCATCAGTGCTTCTTTGGAGACACCTATATTGTGAAAATGAGCCCTGTGATATAAAGTGTGGGGGGCATAAGTTACACATATAGTACCACAAACAACTGTCAATAAACTGTTCTACCTTAAATGTAATGGTACACAGAGATTATTTGATATTCACATTACTTGCTGTTTACTCTCTCATGCTTAGATTATAGTTCCATTGAAAACAAAAACAAAAAAATCCTACATGAATTTTTAAACAATCAGCATAAGCAACTTGACTCTATTGAATTATGTTGAATATGTGTGATGATTTTAACTGCCTTGATAGCTTCATTGTGGGAAATGACAGTCAAAAATAGATTTTTTTTTGAGGGGGGGTTATGGTTGAAAAATTGGCTATTTAGTATTTTAGTGCTTCTATGTTATGAAAAAAGCAGAAATGTCATTGTATTTTATTTTGCAATCTCATTGGTTAATTAATGTAAGGCAAATTCCAGAAATTATATAGGTCAACTGTGGCTTAACAGGCTAGGTCAGGGATGGGAAATCTATGGCCATCCAAAGTAATTGAACTATAATTCCCAGCAGTCCCAGTCAACATAATGAAAAGAAATGTTGAGATAGGTAGTTCAACAACATCCAACCATCTCCCTGCCCCTGCACTAGGAAATACTGAATGAGTTTTGCTGCAACTGTTCAATACACGTTTTTCTAACCAAATTCCCTTTAGATAGGCATTGGATTACAATTTGTACCATCTCTAGTTCACATGCCATGTATATGGAGAGAATGGGGACTGAAGTTCAATGTAATTGGAAGATATCATAGGTCAGTGGTGGCGAACCTATGGCACGCGTGCCAGAGGTGGCACTCAGAGCCCTCTCTGTGGGCACGTGCACTGTCGCCCCAGCCCTGCCTCCCCCCATGGCCTCCTCCTCACCAGCAGCCCCCCGGAGTGTCACCCCCGAGCGCGGTCCGCGCAGAGCAGCACAGCCAAGGACATAGCAGCCAGGCAGCGGGACAAGACTCCACCCTCATGCCCTGTCACACGCAGATGATGCTGCGGTGCGTGGGCGGAGGGCGTGGCTGCCATGGCACTGCTGGGCTGCCTGGGTGATCTGTGGCGGGCCGTGGAGGTGATGGGTGGCCCTGCGGGTGGGCGGGGCGCACAGCGGGGGTGGGTGGACAGGCGGGGGCAGGTTTGGGGCACTTGATCTCTAAAAGGTTTTCCATCACTGTCATAGGTTATATACAGTGTTTCCAAACCTTGGCAACTTTAAGAGGAGTGGACTTCAACTCCCAGAATTCCACATTCAGCAAGGGAATTCTTGGAGTTGAAGTTCAGACATCTTAAATTTGCCAAGGTTGAGAAACCCTGTGTTAATATATTGCCTCTACAGAAGTAGATTTTGTTTCTCTTAGCTTCATTTTATCTACCTGCTTCATAGTTTTCTCAGATACCTGTGAGAACTTACCCTAGCATTGCATTGTCTTTTACAAGTTTTGCCATAAATAATTTTTACAAGTTTTTGTTAGCATAAGTAAAGGATGTCAATCTTAAAAATAAATTAGAAGAAAATAAAATACTACATATGCCTATATTCACATTGCATGTTTATGCTGGTTATTAAAGCTCTCGCAATTGCACATGCATAGCATATTCCACTAAGTTGATTTTGTGGTTTATTGTGTTCCGTGAGCTCAGTAGTCTATGGTTTAAGGTAGTTATGTATCAACAAAATAAGTTAATTCATTAACCAAGTTAAGCATGTTGTGTTAGAATACCCAGTGATTCAGGGATTAGAAATTAGGTACATGGATTCTCAGCTACATTTAACTGGTTGAATCCAATCAAGGAGACTTTGGATTGTTGTAATCACTTGCCTCCAAAAGATGGGTTAGTTAGAGGAAGTGCAAATAAAAAACCGGTTTGTAAAAGAAAGAACAGGGATTCAGTTTCTGCCTCGACCTCCTCCAAGATTTTGACTCCTTTTTTCCAGTTCTGTTATTCATATGTGACTTCAGTGTTTTCACAATAGAATTTGGACTTCTTGTAGGATATCTATTGATGCCACATGGTAAACCTTTCTTGGACTCTACCAAGGGAACTTTCATAGATAGACTGGAAGGTGGGATTGGGGAGAGGGCTGTTCTTTTAAAAAAAATCTGTGTGGAAATTTTTGAGCAGGCTGATAGGAATTCTTTGGATTCTTGTGCAATTGACACTACAATAAATTGTACATTTATTTCAAACTATCCCTTGCTAAGATCGTATTTGCCTGAGATATTCTGTCTGTGACCAGATGTGTATAGCCCACTTACAGATGCAATACAAATCATCCTAGCAGAAATCTTGGCTGTTTAACCAGCTGTTCCCTTCTTGCTAATTACAATCTTTGGTGGGTCACTGAGACAAGGTTTTGCAGAAGTATATTTTGAGAGCTTTTACATCTAGTGTGAAAGCATGAAGACAAACTATGTTATACAGTGGCAAACATTCTTGCTGTTTATATATGTATGGCATACATGTGACAACATTTTGTTACAAATCTCACCTTACAGCTATGCATGGAATTGAAAGTAAGCGTGTGTGTGTTTGTGTGTATGTTAGAAACATAATGTAAATAATGATCTACTTGAGTAAGCTGCAGACAGAACAAGTACACGGGAGCTGAAATGTCTAGGGTTAACTTTATTAGTTTTAGTTTCTGTTTCTTATATTTATATCATGATTCCAAAGCCTTGGAAATACGTTTGGTTATTTCAGCAGCAGTTTTCTGTTGCGTTAGGATTGTAGACTCATCCCAAATATTTATTATGAATCATTCTACTGAGTATAGTAGAACTTCCTGAAAAATAAGCATAACATAATATTAGGGTTTATGAGACCTGAGCCCACTTTCTCTGGCTTAGAAACATGCAGATCTATTGAAAGCGAATTGCTTGGTATGAATTCATTTAGAATTCAAAAGATTGAGAATAGAACTGCTAATGGCTCTGTTAGAGACATTAGAGAACTTGTACTCTTCATTGAACAGCTTGGGAGGACAATAAGTGTATGACAGTAAAACACATTGCAGCATTCTGGTTTTTATATATTACAGCAAACCTGTTATTACATGGCTGAGGTGTGTGCATATATTCATATGTAAAGTAGGATTGGACATTGCAAAGACAATTAAGGAGTGTCTTTGTACAGCTGCATGGTGACTGTATCCCTGTAATATAATTTCAGTGAGGCCTGGTTATTGAATAGGTAGGTTTTGACTACATTACTACTCTTTTTCCAGGTGTTTTGCTTTGTTTTCTGAAGAGATTAATTATAGCTATGGATATAAAATTGGTTCATCAAGGACAACCTCAAAATAAGGTAAATCTATTTCTGGCCCGTATGAGGCAGGTTTAGTCCTTCCCTCTCAACTGGGTCCATGTTGAATAGACTGATGAAATTAGTCTTTATATTGGTTAGGTTCACACATTGCACTAAATCACAGTGTGGCTGATTTTGTCTTAGCACACTGCATGAAGCCAAATCCTGTGGTTTGCAAATTATGGTTTAACTTAGCCTGTTTTGTTATCCTTCCAGTTCTGATTTATCCCTTTAATCATTTTAAGCTGAAGATTTTAGGTACTCAATACAATTGGTTGTCCAGGAAAAAGGGGTTAGCACATTGGGCCCTTTTGAGTAAAGTCCCATGCAGCTTGATTCCTCTACCCTACTTTTTAAATAGCTATATGAATCTGCTGTGAAAGCTCATTATTGGTTCTGTCTGCGATAACACCAGTACTATAAGTATGATCAAGTCAAACTAGAGATACTGTGGAAATCTTGACCCAATACTTGAAGACTATAGGCATGGAAAGAATGAAACACTGAAATTAAATCCTATGATTATGCAGTTACTGTTTGTCTGAAAACCATATGGTTCTCTGTCTCCTCTAGTTATAAGTCTGATGGGGTGGCTTTTCCTCTGAAAAAAACAGGTCTGTAACTTGAGTATCCTTCTGGACTCACAACAAGTGTTGTCTGGCCAAGTAGACTCCATGGCCAGGAGGGCTTTTGTCCAGCTCTGGCTGATGCACTTATCCATTGTGACAGGATCTTTCAACAGTAACTTATGACTTCCTTAATACAGTGGTTGGTTGGACTACTGCAGTGTGTTTTATATACATATGGCTGCATTTAAAGATGATTTGAAAACTGCAGTTGGTACCAAATACTGAAGTGTGCTTGCTGGATGAAAGCCATTCCAGCCATATTACACCATGGCTGAAGGGAGCATTGGTTGCCCAATTGTTTAGTTACAATTCAAAGTCTTGCTTTTGACCTTTAAATCCCTATATATGGCTTGATTCTTGGGTTCCTTCAGGACCACCTTTTCCAAGAAGAACCATCCATTCTCCAGCATAATAGATGGAGAATCCACTAATGGGTTAACTCTGTCTTCCTGCCCTATTAGACTAAGTCAGTCAAACTTGCCATGCCCCTCCTTGACCTGGCCACTCCCCAGTCTTGACTTAGTCTCAAGCCCTACGGACGTGCAAATTTGGCTCCCAGTCTAATAGCTGCAGGTTGTATCAAACTTTTATTCCATTAGTGGATTTTTCATTTGCTGCTGCTATCCGAACAGCGCTGGGCTCAGCGCTGTCCTGGATTGCATTGTTAAAGTATCAGAGAGATCAGCCTGAGTCTTTGCTTAGTCAGGGTTGTCGCGGCCGCCATTTGGGACACCGCGTGGTGCGCAGCTTCCTAGAAGCCGTCTGATTGTTTATTTGCTTGTTGGCTTTTCTTTGTAAATCAGCATCAGCTGGCATTCGGAGCGGGACCGCTTTAACAAAAACAGACTGCTCCGTTCTCTCTTTGCTTTGCAATTCAACCTTTTGGAGGCTGCGGCAGCCGCGGCCGCCATTTTGCCTCTGCTTTCAGTTTGGGGCCGATCCCTCCGGACGGAGGGAGAAAGGGGGGGAACATTTGTTGACTGCCTTTGCCATTTTCTGGCTCATCTGTTCCCAATTTCGGCTGCCCCCTGTTTCAAGCGGCAAGTTTCAAACGGACATTCATTTCTTCACTTGCTGGTTTGGCTGTTTAGGATCAGCAAACATCCCCTGATTGTGGGCTTTATAGGCCCAAAATAAAGGGGGGGGGGGCGCCCAGGCATTAACTGGCGCTGTGCGACTGTGCTATTACCAGCACCTTCCTGGAGGCTTATTGTTTGGCCATTTTGCTTCATCTGCGCTCAGTGGGGCGCGAAGCCTTACAGGCGGACAATCATTTATATCAATTAAATCAAGCCTCAACCCTGGTGCCTCCCTTGCCTGCGCATCTACTGGTGCGCTGGCTTTGCCACCTCAGGCCTTGCCGCCACAGGATATTTAGCGTGTTGGTCATTACAACAAAGGCTTTTACACACCTGGTCTTGTCACTGCCAAGTGATCTAAGTGTGTGTGCTGGCTGTCATCACTGAAGTGATCTGAAGCCCCCATAAGCCTGACCTATCACGCTAGTGTGCTGACTGTCGCCAACTGCTGGCTTTGTCGCCACTCACGCTCTACGCACGAGCGAGCTGTTATCACCCAGGTGATTTTGCCACTGCCATAGATCTGACCGTGCGTTAACAGCACAATTATTCAGTCTAATAGCCATCTGGAGCATTGTTGGTGTGCCTGAGTCCATTAAGTTGGTCCTGCAGCCACCATTACCAAAAGTACCTACCTGATCCCAGCAAGTGGCATTCAGCCACAAGTAGTGTTCTGTTCCCTGTTACTTGATATCCCTCTCAGCACTCCACTGAGATATCTCGTTTATGATGGCAGACAACACGGTTCCTCAATCTTCACCAGGCACCGCATCTACTTCCACTGGCCAAAAGAAGCATAAGTCATCCAAATAGGAGGCTGCAGAAAAAATCAAAACCAAGGCCAAAGCCATCTCTGGGAAGAAACCTTCCAAGACGGCGGACAAACAGGCCAGTAGGAGGCACCAGGCATTGGAGAAACAATTCTCCAAGGCACAGAAACAGGCCTTGATGGAAACGGTGGATACTGAGGCTTCAGTCTTCGACCTTCCACTGGACCCCTCCACCTCTACCCAAGGGGTTTGGTCTCCACAAGGGGTTCCCGGCCACTTCCTCCCATCTATGGCCGAGCACCAACAAATATTTCCTCTCAGTGAGGAACCAATCTCGCAGCAGACACCTCCGGTACCCAGGGCCCTTCAATCCGGCCCAGAGGCCACCTTCACGCCCACAGCAGCTGGGCTCAGGGCGGTTGAACCCCAAGGAACACTTTCACCTGAACAAATTCAGGTGCTCATTGCTCAAGCTGTCGCCCAGCAATTCACAGCCAGATCTTACCACAGGTCCGGGCCCGAATCGGTGGTCTCTATGGCTCCATCTTATGTTTCCCAGTTGGGAGCACCAGAGTTCCATGGCTCAGCCTCGCCCTCCCGGTTCTCCCACAGCAGAGCGTCATTCTTCGCAGAGTATGACCAAATGGAGATGCCGTTGTCGGAGGATGAGGAATCTTCACCTGCCCCTCTGCCATTTGTGGGCCTCTTCAATCCAGCCCTTTTCAAATCTCTGCTGCACAAGGCCAGCATCACTGCCAATGTAGGTCCTGACCAAATTCCGCTACCTAGTCCGTCAACTGACTCGGTTCCAAACCTGGTCTTTTCTGAGCCTGTGGTGCTTCACCAACATGTTCCCTGTCCCCCTTTGTTCTTGAACACCGTTCGGAAACAGTGGTCTTCTCCTGGCACTTTTCCCTCCCTGGCAGGGACGGACAAAAAATTATTCAGCGCAGCACCAGACTTGGCTGACTCTCTAGAGGTGCCAGTAGTAGATGAACCTTTAACCCCTCCGTTTTCCTCATCCACGGTGTCTGGGGATATGGCAGAAACCTTGAAGGCCGAGGACAGGAAGTCGGAGTTATCTTTTCGCAGGACCCACCAGGCAGCGGCTTGGGCGGTGAGAGTGGCTACCTGCACATCATTCTTCACAAGATCTTCTCTCCTTTGGCTACGACAGATCCAGGCCAAAGTTCCTCCGGAAGAGGTACGCATGCACCAAGACCTGAGCAAATTGGTGGCAGCCTTGGAGTACATGGCTGACGCGTCCTTACATGCCGCCAGATTTTCTTCCAGAGCCATAGCTTCCAATGTCATGGCACGAAGGCTTTTGTGGCTCAAACACTGGCGTGCTGACGCCAAATCTAAGTGGCGTTTGGCCGCGGCCCCGTATCAGGGTGGCCAGCTATTTGGAGAGGCCCTAGCTCCTTATTTGGTGGAAAATAAAGATAAGAGGAAGGTGATGGCTCACCTCACCAGACGGGCTGAAAGACGCTCTTATCCATATGCTCGCCGGCAGTCCTTTCAGTCGGGTAGGATCAGATCCTGCACAGCCCTCCCGTTCCTTCACTGCCAGGCAGGATCGCCAGTCTGAGAGATCTGGCACCAGGGACAGACCCAGGCAGCAGTTTCAGGGCAAAAGACCCTTTCGAGGCGTGGGAGGTCGTCCCTTCAGAAGATCCAAGTGACTGCAGGGAGGCTTCTCCCATAGGTGGCAGACTAGCTCTTTTTGCCCACCAATGGGAAGCCACCACCATAGATTCCTGGGTTCTCAACACGATCAGGTGTGGCCTGTCCCTGGAATTTGTTTCTCATCCACCAGGCCGTTTCATTTCTTGCCCTCTGTTAAAAAATCCGGTCAAGAAAAATCTCATGCATCAAGCCATTCGACACCTTTTGGACATAAGAGCCATAGAACCAGTACCGGCTGGTCAACTGGGCAGAGGATTTTATTCCATCCTCTTTGTGGTTCCGAAGGCCTCGGGAGGATGGAGGGCTATTCTCGACCTGAAGGGTCTGAACTCCCACATTGCATACAGGAAATTCAAAATGCAAACGCTTCAGTCCATACTGGCCAGCGTCAGAAAGGGGGACTTCCTGCTGTCCATAGACCTCACGGAAGCATACCTTCATATCCCCATCCTTCCCGATCATCGGCAGTTTCTTAGGTTCTGTTACATGAATCACCATTACCAATACAGAGCCCTGCCGTTCGGCCTCTCGTCGGCTCCAAGGGTGTTTACCAAAGTCCTGGCGGTACTTGCCGCGCACTTGAGACTGGTGCCGGTATGCATTCAGTGCTATCTGGACGACCTTCTCATCCAGTCGCCCTCCATTTCGGCCACCCAGTTGGACCTGGCCTTGTCCATTAAGACCTACGTCAAGACTGGGGAGTGGCCCGGTCAAGGAGGGGCGTGGCAAGTTTGACTGACTTAGTCTAATAGGGCAGGAAGACAGAGTTAACCCATTAGTGGATTCTCCATCATCATGCTGAGAAAAGGCGTTCAGGTAAGACAACGCCCCGTCTGGTGTGTTTATCCCAGGAGAGAAAGCTATTTATATTTATCAAGAGAGAAATGAAATCAGTAGAAGCCCAAGGGCTGTGCTTCCCAATAATAGTTTCCATCTTATGAAATAATCTTCCTGTCCCTAGCTAGATTTGTATAGACTTTAGCACCATTCCACAAAGTAGTAAAAACTAAACTGTACCAGAGGGCCTTTGGTACTTAAGCTTACTTATTTTAATAACACAGTAGTTGGTGTAGTTACTGAATTAAATAAATGATCTGGTGGTATAGAAATTGAATAAATAAATAATAAAACTAAAAAAAGATAAAGATCATGATATTGATTCATACAAATCTGTTCCCCCTCTTTTTGAGAATAGAACTATCTTTTCCCTTTCACTAGATCAGTGATGGCGAACCTTTTAGAGACCGAGTGCCCAAAAACTGGCCCCGCCCCCGCTCTGCCCCACCCCGTCCCCCGCCTGTCTGCAGGGCCACTCACCGCCTCCAGGGCCCGCAGATCACCCGGGCAGCCCAGCAGCGCCATGGCGGCCACAGCCTCTGCCCGTGCCCCGTAGCATCAACTGTGCGCGATGGGGTGTGAGGGCAGAGTCTTGTCTACGCTGCCTGGCTGCCATGTCCTTGGCTGCGCTGCTCCGCGTGGGCCACGCTCGGGGGCGACTCTCCTCCAGGGGAGCTGCTGGTGAGGAGAGAGTTGTGGGGGGAGGTGAGGCTGGGGCAACAGCACGTGTGCCCACAGAGAGGGCTCCGAGTGCCGCCTCTGGCACCCGTGCCATAGGTTCGCCACCACTGCACTAGATTATGTGCATCTGAACAGAAAGGCCGGTTAAAGATGGGAATGTAGCCTCTAACCCCCTGATTCATGAAACCATTTTGGGGGCAAAAGGTGGGGGCATCCTATTTATCTTGTTCTCTGCATGATGGATTGTGTGTGACAGATATAAGTTACCTAACTGCCCAACAACTGGAATATGAATTCTTTCACAGAGTAACAAATCAATAGTTTCTCGTGACCCTCTCCCTCTTATTTGAAGAGTATCTCCTTATCCCTATTGAGTGAAATATAATCCCTGCTATTCCAGGATTATAGCTGTGTACATCTCCAACCATATTTCTTCGTATATTCTAATCGGTTTTTCATCATTGGATTCTTGGTGAAGAAGGTGTTAAGTTCAAAGCCTGTCTTTCATTTAATAGAGGAAGAAAAGCTGACTGAATTGGAGGCAAAAACATTTTGGAAACTTAACTGTGTTTGTGTTAACCCACTCCCCCCCCCCCCAAAAAAAAGTGAGACTTTTGTCCATTCCACCATAAGTACAGATACTCCCTGCACTTTATCCATCTGCTTGAAAACCATATGTCCAAACTGGAACAGTTTCAGACTTAAACAATGGCCTTTAGTCTGATTTAGGACTACTAGTAACAGTAATAAAGGGATGGAATGTTGAGATTGAATTTTCCCATGTTGACTGGAATGAAGTTAACTGGTGCCAAAACCAAGGAAACTGTTGAAGATATTCAGGCTTGGATTGGGGAATTTTACTGATCCCCTTACTGTAGTGTGGTATTAAACTGAATTAGATTTGCCTTCCTTTAGCAAACAATTGATATTGTTAAAGTAAGGTAAACTGTTTCCTCAAGCCAAACTATCTGATGATTTAGCAATGTCCTCAGTTTCTAAGAATCTCAACTACTATTTTAGATGGATGAAGAGCTCCAACTTTCTCAATTTTGTTAGCAAAAAACAGAACTTCCATTTTGTTTTGTTTTTCCTTTGCCATTGCTCATACCCTTCAACCCAAGTCCAATTTTGAGACTCATCTCAGAACATGAACAGTGGGATATGAATTCAAAATTCTCTATTACAAACACACTTTGATAACATAATGTATTCCTTCCATAAAATTACAGTAATGTGCTTCAAAGAATAATACCTTTCTAATCAAACTACTATCTGCCAGTGTATTCATTGTTTAGAATTGCCTTGGGAAAGGGGGGAAATATTTACTAGTCCCTTTGTGCAATCTACTGGCCTATAACCTTTTATGATGATCAGCCCAGCTTATCTTGCACAGTTGGAGGGGGATTAAAGCAGTTGACTGGGATTTTCCATGCATGGCTGAATGAGGATGATAGCGGTACTTCAGAGTCTGAAATTAGTGTCTGTTTTCATTGTAGGAAATTCTCACCAGGCAATATTTGACAGTAAAAAAAACAAAAACAAAAATAAAGAACCAAGTTTCTCTTCTACTGAGACACAAAGGCTCTGTGATCTGTATTATGCTTATCTGATCCTTTCCCAAATGATCTTAATATTTAGACACCAAGGACCAAATAATATTTTCTCTGTGTAGGGCAAATTTAAGTCCTTCATCAGTTGTGAAATGAAGGATTATTCCCCCCCCCCCTTTCACTGAATGCCTGACATAAGATGATTTTTTTTCAGGATGAAAATGCAATGTTTAAATAGAACCACAATTCTAACAGTGTTATTATCTTGTGTAGTATGAGTCAAAACTATTATAACTTTCTTGCATATAAATAAAAAAAGCTTTATTTACTTTTAATTCATACATTTGCCAATGAATGGCAAATGCATAATAAAAAAGAGGATATATCTGCACAAGCTTGCATTTTTTCATTTATAAATCTGCATCTATTGATGGAGATTTAGAAATAATTATATAAATAGAAATTCAGTACATCTCACTGCATTTTGACTGCGTGTCAGTATTCTTCAACTGGGTAGGATATACGTTGCGTTGCAAGATAACCTATAGATACAGAAAACAGCAAGAGCATGCTCATGGTAAAAGTGGACTTCGATTGCCCTTATGACATACTTGCCAAAATGTGCAAAACATATTGTTAGCAGGAGATATGGCATGTTGTATAACTAAGGCTGATGACATAGTCTGCACCTTTGCTATATTTCCAAAAAATTGGAGGCATAAATCAATAGTTACGGGCCTAGACTCAGCATAAACTGATGAAGTGCAAATCATTCTCATTCATACTTGTATGCCTGAATGTTTCAATCAATTTTTCTGTATTTTTCTCTCTCAGCAAAATGTGACTTATCAAAAGATTTTTCTTTTGTATCAGCCATATTCAGTCATAACGTTGAATGCTTAAAATTCATTCCTGGTTTTTCCATTATTGTCATTTTACTGAAGCTATGCAGCTTCTACCAGCCTATTCCTATTTTCATCTGTATCTATAATAGCCTGAATGTAAGCCTTTTTTGTTTATTATTAATGTATACTTTCACTGCCCCACATGATTATTAACTCCACCCAACAAAAGCAAACAATATTCATTCAGATCTTTTATGTCTTTTTATATCTTATTACCTACGTATATCTATTATGTCTATTATCCTTTTGCTTAGTTTTACAAACACAGAATATATTTTTCCTTTTTTGTTTTAATATGTTAACTTGTACTGTTTATCACTTGTCTTGCATTGTAAGTTGTAGTTTTCTATCTGAATGGTTTTTTTCTTCCAAAAAGTAATTTGCCATTACTTCCTTCATAGGGCTGAGAGAAAGTGACTAGCCCAAGATGACCCAGCTGGTTTTGTGCTTAAGGTGGGACTAGAACTCCTGGGCTCCTGGTTTCTAGCCTGATGCCTTCTAATCACTACCGTGTTTCCCTGAAAATAAGATCCAGTCTTTTTTAGTCTCCAAAAGAGGCACCAGGTCTTATTTTGGGGGTTTGTGTGTGTGTGTGTGTGTGTGTGTGTTTTTTCCCACTTACCTCGTGGCAGCGGCACCAACAGCCCTGCCCTGCCGGCCCACTTCTTCTGTAGCTGAAGGAGCAGCTTCATTCTGCAGCTGAGAATGGAGCTCCGGCCTACATTTTGCAGTCAGAGGCCTTTCCGGAAGGCTTCTGCAGCCGAGAACCGAGCTATGGATTGAATCCATAGCTCAGTTTTCAGCTGCAGAGCCCTTTCAGAAACGCCTCTGACTGCAAAATGCAAGCCGGGGAATGCCACAGAAGAAGTGGGCCGGCGAGGAGAGGCAGGTGTCGATTTATGGGAGGCCTGGTAAGTGGGTGCGGGGCACATGGGGCAGTTCCACCCCCTGCCCTAGCTTGATTTATAGGCCTGCGCCTTGCCCAAAAACCAGGACTTATTTTTGGGGTAGGGCTTATATTAGGCCCACCCCCAAAAATCAAGCTAGGGCTTATTTTCGGGGTAGGTCTTACTTTTGCGGAAACATTGTACATCAAACTGGCTCCCATCTGAAATATATAAAAGTTGTGAAATCTTAACTTAAAATAGGGTTAAATTATCATTTGGTAAGAGTGTTAGTTTTCAAAAATTGCAAGGAGAATATTTGGTTTAAACAAAACCATGATATATTGATTGCATGTTGGTGCAAACCAATAGAAACAGACAGCTTTTTGTACATACTCATAGAGTGTGGTTTGCATTGTTTCATTAAACTTTTGCTAAATTCAAAGTTATAATGAAAATAATGCACATCGTATTAATGCATTAATATTAAAGTGAAAATGATATAATAAAGTTAGAATGCATTTGGTTATGTCATTGTGACCTGGGTTCTTTAATTTTGATTTAAACCATAATCTATGGCTAAATTAATCAAATGCTTCTCCATCTTCAGATTAGTTTCATCAAACTAACACATAGGTAAAGGTGATGATTAACAGATTTGGCCTTAATTACTCAACTCAGACTTAAACTGATTTAAGAATATCCTAAACCAATTTTCTCTTGACTAGAAACAGATGTGAAGTAAATGGAAATTGATGATCACAGTGTGAGGAGAGATAGTTCAGGGTAAAATCAATTCTAAACAATCTTGTTTACTTAAAAGAATACTCGAGAAGAAAGCAATGTTGTGTTGTTCACTGTAAGATAAAAGCATAATTCTTTTGGCTTCCTAATATAAGAGGCATTCATTCCTTGCATTTGGATTATGATTGTTGTCATTTCAATATCTGTGATATTACTGATGATTTTGATGTTACCTGGCAGGGTAATGAAATGTCTGCAAGCAAAAAATCAAGCTCAGAAAGCACCAAGAACTCCTAATGAGTTCAACCCTAAGCAATAGATATTCTCTTTTATTGGAATCGGGAAGAATATAATAAACATATTGATAATGGAATTGCATTAAATCATCATCTTATCACCACTTGTGGCAAACTTTTGAAAGTAATACCTACATATGATTCTAGCCTGTAAGAATCTTACAGCTATAGTTCAATCTAGCCTTGTATTTGTTTTGATTTTCTGTACGGAGGCAACATAGTAACTGGAAGTGAAAAAAATGCAATTGGTACTACTTCGCCATGTATTAAATACTGTATGTTAAGATTAGGACTAGCAGCTTTAGCCTGTTTTGTATTGTTTAGACTTTTTAAAGATCAAAAATAAATTACTAGGCAATGATCTGCCAATCCTGATACGTAATCTGTTTGTCTTGGCACTTCTTTAATTTCTTTATGTATATTGAATTTTCATCGACGCAATTTTTATATAGGAACACGCGCGTGCAGATACACACATACATCTCTATGAAAAGGATGTAATTACAGTGGCATGGAAAGCCTGTATGGAATGAAATAGGTTTTAATGTTATCTGTTGACCAGTCATTAGGGTCAGCTATATTATACTATTCTATCAAAGAACATGGTGGGTACAAAAATGTTGGTCCCTGCCCAGAGAAGCTTACAGAATGATGGTAAGAAAATGAAGGCAAAGATAAAAAAGAAAAACACATTCATCTTAGGCACAGACTATTCTGAAATCAATGTATAACCAGGCATGTATAGAAGTGCATAGCATTTCATTGCTGTCTGTCTACTTATCCATCATCCATCCGACTTCTATAAAGGGATAAGAATTAAGGTTTTATATTAAAGGTTTCATAAGGAAAACTATTTTTAGTAAGGGCTTGAATAATTTTTTTAGGGAAACATGTATCAGTGAAGAAAAAGCAGTTGAACCGAAGATATTTAGGCAGACATGGAGGGCAGTCTTGGAAAATCTTGGGTGGAGAATGAAGTATCAGATCCTCTGCCATTTCTAAAGCCTGTCAGTTCATGCCAGAAGTTGAGGGAGCAGCTTTGTTGAGCTATTTACCCAAGTATTAGAAAAAAAATATCTATTAGTGAGGGGGAAAGGGATGGGAGGGAGAAGCCCAGGAGCCAAGGAATCTGACCTTGGTGTAGTTTCAAAGAAGGGGAAATTTTGTAATCCTGCTGGTCCAAAGATGCTCCGTACTTTGAATGCCCAAGGCTAGAGTTATACTTGTAGAGCCATCCATGGATGTAATTAGAGCCTCCAGGTAGATGAGGTCTCTGTGTTGATGGAGCTCCTGTTTCCTTCTGTGTTGAGGTTAGCCACCCTATTCTAATCTTATCTGGAGGTTAGAATTGCTCTATGTTTTGTTTAAAATATTGGAAGTTATTTGTGTTTTTGTCTTTCCAGTAAAAGTCCAAGGTAGCTTAAAGAAAAATATTAAAATGCAATTTTCATTTTTTGAGTAATCTTTTCTTAAAGATTTTTTGTTAAATAAAAGATTAAAAATTAATACAAACTGATATAAAGAGAGAAAAAGAAAAGAGAAAGAAATGAAAGGAAAAAAATGAAAGTGCAAGCAAGGAAAAAGAAATAAAAGAAAAAAAGATAAGAAGTGGTTTCTGATTTTCTTTACAACAGTTTTAAGTACAATTATAAATTTAACTCTTACTCTATGATTACAATATAACTCTCTTCTCTTTTTTTCTTTTCATTCTGTTTCCTGCAAAAAGTCTGTAAAGGGTTGCTTCTTGTGCTGAAAACCACAAAGGATTTTTCAGGCACAACCTGGACTTATATTTCATATTCTCAGTATGGCATGTCTAACTTAATGATTTTTAAAATCCCCATTAACCTTGTACCACAAATATCCATGCCACCCAAATCTCAGGTCATGTCCTTCTAACTCAGAAAGCCTTTTATTTTTCAGCAACACCTACTTTTTTATGCAAACCAAAGAGCAACCTACAAAATACAATTTCAAGTCAGGTGATACCAATCCTCCTCTTTCCCTTGCATCTTGTAACACTTTATGTTTAACTCTTTTTTTCTCCTGCCACAGAAATTTAGATGTATTTCTTTGCCACTTTTTAAATGGTGCATCAGCTGTCAAAACAGGTATTGTCTGAAACAAAAACATCATTCTAAACAAAACATTCATTTTTATCACAGAACTTCTTCCCAGCAATGACAATTGTAGTTTCTCCCATCTTAACATAACATTTTAACTTCATTCCATGTATTAACATGTTATTTTGAAATAACATTTCAGTTCATATTTGACTTAGTGATACCCAGATATTTTATCTTCTCAGTCTTAAAAGACATTAATCAGTTCTGTTCAATCCCCTATTGTCATATTTTTGTTAATATCTCGTCTTCTGTTTATTAATCCTGAAGCTTGCTACTGCATCAGATTCTTTTAATTCGTCTATTAATACTTCAATTCCCATTAAAAGGCAGTTTTCACACTGTCACATACTTGTAGCAGATAAAATAAGGGAGGTAAAACTGCTTCAAACCAGAAAAAATTAACAAATGGCATTATAAAAGAAAACTTTTAATTTGCCTATTAATATTTTAATTCTCATTAAGAGGCAAGAAACTTCCTTGGGTTGGAAGTTAAAAGAATAGCCTGGCATGGCCATAGATCACACAAAATGATAATTCTTGGAAATGTAATGCTAATACATTGAAAGATTGTAGCATGTTTGTGGAGTCCATTTGAAGCCACAGAAAGGATGAATTTTGGATATTGGAAGGACATTTGGGGGGGGGGGTGTCTTCCACTTCCATTACAATTAAACTGACTAAACCTGGCTTGCACATTGTATGTTGAATGCTAAAAAAAAAAAAAGAACCCCATTTATGGCCTCAGTTCTTTTGAAGCAATTGACTCCAAGTCAGTTGGAGACAAAGACAACTGTATTTCTTGGGAACATATCATACCAGAAAACCTATGTCAAGGCTGGGAGCCAGAATACATCACTGTGGGGGGCAAGTCTTAGAGCTACTTTTAACACTTTTCACTTTTGTGGATATAAGCTGTGGAGGAGATGCAGAAAATTGCCATGTCTTTTAAAAGAACTCAGCATGACCAGGAGCCCAGCAGGGCTGCTGGCAATAAAAAAGGCACCAGTCTACCAAAGTAGTCCCAGCTGAGCTCACTTAAAGTAAGTGTCACCTTTAAAGAATACTAGTACCTTTCATGCTGAGTCAGAAAGAGACATTTATGGGGGTCTTCTGAACAAGGGGGAGGAAAAATTGATTAGTGGGGACACAAGGAATATGGATTCTGATGGTGCAAAAGCTTTCCAGCACTGTTAGCCAGCAAAGTGTTCTTGCTTATAACTTGAAATCTTAAGAGACAACAGATATGGATGGAGTGTTGTTCTGCTTTGGATTTGCTACAGCACTTCAGATATGAGACTCTTCTAAACTGCAAGGAATATTCAGGGATTTGTTTGCACCTTTAGACTTGCAGCAACATGATTTGAAGCAGAGCATTTAATGATAATACTAATAAATGTATATGCCATCTGACTCCCGGTGACTCTGGGACCCTTGATTCCTCTAGATGAGGCACTAGTGAAAACTAGCCTTTTTGAGGCTCTTTTTGTTGTTACGCTTAAAAGTTGATAGTCCTTTATATAACAACAGCAGCAACAGTAACAGTACCTAGAGAGATGGAAGGACTTACAAATTCCTACAATGGAAGAGTGAATGCTGAAGTTAATGGAATTACCTGAAGTGGCCAAATTGACTACTTTGATAAAAGAAAAGACTTTGTCTAGCTTTGTTTCTAATTGGAGACCACTGTTGGACTTTTGCTTGAAACTGAAAGAAATGAAAATTTAATTTTGGGACTTGACAGTTACATCCTGTTCATGATTATATAAATACTCTACATTATTATAAATTAATGTATTTTATATTTATATCTGTACTGGAGGTTACTCTTTTTCTACTTTTTTCTTCTATTTTCTTTTTCTACACTTTTAATTTTTCCTTTTTTCTGACCTTTAGTTTCCTTTTTTGTTTCTTTATATTTAATCTCTTTTTAAAAAAGTTGGTAAACCTTGAGTAAGCAGAGACCTGTTTAAATAACTTTTTTCATAAAGTGCCACAGAGCTATAGTTTTGTTGATTAACAATGCCATAGCTGTGGAAAGCAACATGTCTCCAATTTTTCGTTTTCTTTGCTGTACCACAGCTTTGTGTGGTCCATTTTCCTGTTCTAGACACTGTTCCTGACCTTGTAATGATACTAATCCATTTTTATGCCAGGGTAACAAATTCAGTTTAACTTACAATGCAATGCTAACCTGCAACACTGCCAGATCCTATCCCATAATTTTCACCAAATTATGTTTATTATGACAGAAAGGGAATGTTCTTAAATATGTGGTGAATAATCTTATTAACAGCATTTAATGTAACCAATGTTTAATTCAAAATAATGTTAAGATTAAATGAAATACCAAGTTGGTGTTGTTTTGATCCCATTCAAAAAGTGAGTTCTGTTCACATTTTAGAGCATGACTTATGGCAAAAGACTAAAGATGAAATCTGGTCCTCTGTTTTGTGCAACATGAGGGGTATTTGGGTGATTAGTGCATCGCATCTTGGAAGATATCCCAGATCATCGCCACAGTCCTTAAAAAAAAAATCCTCTATTAAGTCTTTAATTCTGTAATATTCTAGTAAGCCCTGTTGATCTCCATGCTGGGTTTACAAATTAAAGATCATTTAATTTTGGCCTGTTTGTGTAGACCCAGCAAAACCAGCTGGGTGACTTTAGGCCAGACATTCCACCTCAGCCCAACTCTCTTCACAGGGTTGTTGTGGTGGGGGAAATAGGAGGAGGGAGGAGTGTTAGATATGTTCACTGTCTTGAGTTATTTATAAAAATAATAAAAGCGGGATAAAAAGTATAAAAAAAATTGTGGCTTCTTGAAAAAAACAAGGTTAAGCAAACAATGACCGCATTATATGTGAACCAGTCAGTTAATCTCTTTTCTGAGTAGACATAGATGTGATTGCACTGTAAGGTCACTTGTAGATGGGAGAACTGGCTTGGTGTGTCCACTTCACGAATTTCAAAATGGGGACTTCCTCATTGTAGTGTAATCTATGTTACATCAGTGTAGACAGAAGATTCCATTCTGAGGTGACCACCTCTGAATGTGCACATTCTGCTCCAGAGATCTTGACTGTGGCAGTTAAACATTTTAAGGTGCTTGTTGGCTGAGTGTCCAATTGCAAAAATAGCACTAGACACCTCCAGTTATGACTCCCCTCCCTCCCAACACTCTATTGTGTGTGCCGTGGGTTCTCCATAACAAATGCCTGATATCAGCATTGCACATGCTGTAGCTAAGCTTAACAACTGTGAGCCTCTGCTTTTAACAGGTTGACTGAGGCAGGTGTAGGAAGTGGTGGCCAAGGCAGCTTGTTGGCGAGCGCAGCAAGCAGAATATGCAGGGCTAAATAAGGGCGGACTGTGAGGAATGAAGTGGCGGGGGAACAGGTGCCTTAGGAACTCTAGAGACACAAAGAGCTGTTTGTCTGTAGAGCAACACTGAAGAACAAAAAACATGCCATTCTTTCAAACTTTAGGGTGGGTTGTGTGCAATTGAGAGCCAGTAAACAATACAAAGGGAAAATTTCCTTCCCTGACAATTCTCTTGGTTTATTGCTGTGCAATAAAAGAAACTTAATTTTCTACAAAAACCTTGGGGGCCCTTTCTTGTTATCACCTGGACACTAAAATAGAGAAGAATTCCTCAAAATAGATAGAAAGTATAAGCTCACACCCTACTCCCCTCAGCAACTGGCATAAATTGGTGCAATTCTTTTGGTGAGTAGGAGTTGGAGTAGAAGACAAATCAGTGATAAATCAAGACAGTTATATTAAAATACCCATTACATCTTTGCTAAATATGCTGTGAACAGTTTCTTAAAATAGACTCATGGATGAAATATCCTTGATATGGAGAAAGTGATTAGAGCATTTTCTTCTAATCTTACTCACTTTTTCTAACTTGGTATCCTCTGAGGTTATAATTCCAATTATTCCCAGTCAGCATCACTTTCAAAGGTATCTGTTTGGAAGAGGCTGATCTGAGATAATATCTTCTACATGAAGTAAGTATACACATTGCACCAAGCCAAAAGATGCTGGATTTAGTTTTGCCATAGCACGTCATATGAAACTAACCATTTTGGTTTATTATTCATAGCTCAATGTGCTCTAGGAACATTGCTGCTTTCTTTCACTCCCTTCCTGGACTTCTGTTTATTTGTTGCTCATAGTTGGGTCTTCTTCATCAAATTGAGCTTGATTTCTAGTGGTTACATTGATAGGTTTATGTGATTTTCTTGACAATATGCAAGTGGTCTGTGACTGACTACTTCTAGATTTCTTTGTTTGTTTTACTTCTCAATCTAGGCTGCAACTAGAATTCAAAAGGAATCTTTGTGGAGTTCAAGGCCAATGTGTCTCTGTCTGTCTTTTGTAGAAGAATTTTTTTAGAAAATGAGTTGTATCTTGATGGCCTTTATGTTCACACATTTTATTAAAGAATAAAGTAGTTTTTTCAGGTTTTGTTCAGCATAATGAGAGAACCCATCTATTGATTTTTATAAACTCTGGGTTATAGTTTAGCATCCTGTAGGAGCAAATCAGTACTGGCTTATTCAACCAACTGTGGTGTAGCAGGATGTGAGAATTTGGATTTGTGTTGACTTTTGCTTCTTATATTATGCTAATCACAGTAAACTTATTTTTTCAAAAAAGCAAACTTCTGTTGGAACTATTGAGCCAATCCTATTCTTATTTTAATTGGGCTGTGTGTTACATTTGCATTACAACCAATAAACAAATGATTGACATTTTCTCTGTGGAGATGGCCCTTAAAACAGCCATTAGTTCATCTAAATGATGTCTCCATTTTAGGAAATGGTGATTTCTTCCTTTTGCCTCATCGCCCTTGTCATGGCTAGATGCAGTGTGAAATGGAAGGAAATCTTCCTGGATTCAACACTTGAAAATGTTGAACTGTGACAGCTTCCCTTTTGTTCCCACACCCCAGCTGCTTTAAGAAAAAAGCAGGTGTAAAGTACATACATTTTTATGAAAATGAAGGCAGGATATTTAAGAAAGAGTAGTTTTCTATTTGGCTGGATTTAACAATCTCCTGACAGCCTTCACTGAGGGGAGTTACCATTTCAGCAAAGTCTATGTGTTTCAGGAATAAATGAGACATTAGGTCATGTTGTATTGTTTTGTCCCTATTGTGTTGTTTCAAACTATCTCTCCTTCTAGACAAAGACCCTACTCATTCAAATTTATCTTCATCTATTACTCTTTGACTAATTAGATTCTGTCTCACTGAACGTAGCTAAATACTACTTTGCTGTCTATAGTATTTGCCATAACTTATCATAAAGCAATTTTAGGTGCTGTTGTATTCAGACAAATTGATTACTTATTTTTTGTTTTATTCTATTTACTATAATTAGTTATTCACATTTAGGTTTCACACTCTGTTACTGTTTTAAGAAGAATGTGCTTTATCTTTGGATTTACTTTGAAGTGGTCTATGACCCTAATAAAATAAATTAAGTTTAAAATGTTTTGAATGATCACTATCATTACCCTCCAGAATAACTTTTAATTTAGTGTGATTATTTTAATAAAGAATGTTGTGCTCTTGAGAGCTAAGATTGGATTAGAAAGAGTTACTTTTAAAAAAAAATATTGTTAGTTATTTTAAAAAGACAACCATAAAAAACAACACAAATTAAACTCAGAAAAGAGAATATAAAGTGCAGAGAAAAATAAAAATAAAAAAGGAAAAGAAGAAGAAATATTTAAACAAGTGATTTTCATTATAACAAGCTCAGTAATTATTCAACCTCTGTAAAGTTACATGCAGGTATCTCTTCTTTCCATAACCCATCTCTTATTCATGCCCAAATCCATACAGGTAGTCCTCAACTTATAACCATTTGTTTAGTGACTATTTGAAGTTATAATGGATTGAAAAAGTGACTTATAAGCAGTACTCACATTTACAAACATCACAGCATCCGCATAATCACCTGATCAAAATTTAAGTGCTTAGCAATTGGCATGTATTTATGATGATTGCAGATTCATGACCTTCCCAGCTGGCTTCGGAAAAGCAAAGTCAAGGAGGAAAGCCAGATTTGTTTAACAACCATATGAATCCCTTAACAACTGCAGTGATTTGCTTAACAACTGTGGCAAAAGGTTGTAAAATGGAGCAGAACTCACTTAACAACTGTCTTGCTTAGCAATGGAAATTTTGGCTCAATTGTGGTTATAAATCGAGGACTACCTGTAAATTATTTACATTTCATTACTGATGATGTTATTTAGCATGGTAATGAAACGTCTGTAAGAAAACAACCTCAGAGAGCACCAGGGACCCCATATTAACATTTCAGTTCTGATGTCAGCAAAAGTCCATAAAGACTTCTCAGATTTTTATAAAACATGTCATGTCTTATTTTTCCTTTGGCCAAAGAAACCATCTTTATATTTCTTTCCTTTGCTTCTAGGAATCTTAATCTTTGTTTCATTAAGATATTGTTGTAGGATTTGATCTATCTTCAGATTTTCTTCCATCCCAGAGACCTCTTTGTCGCTTTAACAGACCTTTTTTGTAAATCCAATAAGGAATCATTATCCATGTCACTCTCTTGACTGATCCTTTCTATTCCCATTTTAAGTGTGATCTCTTTTTATAATCCACAATGTTTTCAGTTTCCAATATTTTACAATTTCTTTAAGTTCTTATTTTTTAGCATCAGATAAAGTTTATTTCAGCTCTTAGTCCTGTAGACTTTCCAAGGTATTCTCTTTCAGTTCAGTCATTATTTTTTAAATACCTTTTGGACATAATATGTCCACAGAAGCAGAGAACATTGCTGACACTGTAGGTACTAGTTTCTGTCCCTATTTCTAAAATATCTCCTAGAGTATTTCAACTGTCATATTTTCTGTCATTTTATCCCAGTGCTGATTAAAAACAAAATCTTACATTTTTTCCTTTTTCCTTTCATGCCTGGAATGTTTAGTCCCCTCTAGTGTTCAATTTCTAAAATTATCAAATCTCAAATTTCTGTTATGACTTAAATTAGACTAAATAATTTAGTTCCCACAAAGGCACTGTTTATTTATATAATTATTTGCAAACTCTTGTAGCAAAAAGTCCTAATATTCCAAATTTGTCTGGTTCTTTCCTTCATTTATAACTTCCTTGAATTAAAATCATATTTAGCTTTTAATTTTCATTTCAAATTTTTAAAATTCTTATGCTTATATTTAATTATTTTTTTTCTAGACTGAAGGCAAACTCACCAGGTGGGTTTGCAAATTTGTCCTTTTGAAGACCTCTATTAGCCTTAAGATAGTTAAATAGGTAATTTTGAAAGTGATTAGAAAGTGAGGTTAAGAGCTTAAGTCTCCTTTAAAAGCTCTGCCATGGTTGAGAGTGTGATGGTTTTCTTTGTCTCCCAAAGTTCAGATGTGTCGGAAACAGCTATCTTGTGGTGTCCTCATGAGGAGCATCCATCAAGAACCCAACTGGGCAATCTCCTGTTCTCCAGCATGATAGATGGATAATCCACGAATGGGTTAACTCTGTCTTCCTGCCCAATTAGACTAAGTCAGTCAAACTTGCCACGCCTGTCCTTGACCAGGCTACTCCCCAGTCTCCAGCCCATTCGGACGTGACTAACTTGGCTCCCAGATTTAGTAGCAGGTTGTATAAGCAGATTTATTCCCATTCGTGGATTTTCTCTCTTTGCTTCTCTCTAGTCAACGCTGGGCTCAGCGCTGCTTTAGATTGCCTTTCTGAAGGCTCAGAGTTTTTTCTGTAGAGGTTTCTCTAGGGAACTTTTGTTTCTCTTTCGGATCGGCCGATCATTGCGGCCGCCATTTTGGACGCCGCGTGGCGGGCCGATCTTATTACTGCCGCTTGCTTATTTAAGTGCCTTTCTGTGCTTTCTTTGTTACCGCACTGGATTGCAATTGATTGTCAACCGTTTTTCGTTGCAAATTCAGTTTGCGGCAGCCATTTTGGGGCGATTTAGGCCGTTTTTCTATCTGCTGATCTCTCCGGACGGAGGGGGGGAGTAGTACTCCCAAAGGCCTTTAGCTGCTTGTCCTAATCAGGACCATCGGAGCATTTTTGGCCACCCCCATTCTCAATCGGCTTGCCTCAGCTCATTCATCTACACTGTGAGGTTGTTGTGAAATAAACAAAAAAATCAGGCCTTTTGTGCGGTCTCAGGATTGCAACCCAGCGCAACACGCTTCAGGCGCAGCACCTATCAGGCGACCCAGCAGATTCACCTGAGTCTGGCCTCAACCCTGGTGTCTCCTTTGCCTGTGCAATACAGCCTGATTATACCATATCTGGTCTGGCCATCACAGATTAATCAGCGTGCTGGTCCAACAGAGACTATTTACACGTGATCTTGTCACAGCTAAGTGTGGGCAGGTTGTCATTACTGACGTAAATTTGCCGCCCCAAAAAGGCCTGACCTATCACGCTAGTGTGCTGACTGTTGCCAACTGCTGGCTTTGTCGCCACTTAACTCTACGCACGAGCGAGCCGTTATCACCCAGGTGATCTAGCCGCTGCTGTAGATCTGACCGGGCGCTATCAGCGCTTCTAACCAGTCTTATAGCCATCTGGAGCAGTGTTGGTGTGCCTGAGTCCATTAAATTGGTCCTGCAGCCACCCTTATCTAAAGTACTTACCTGATCCCAGCACGTGGCACAGCCACAGGTAGTACTCTGCTCCCTGTTGATTGAGATCCCTCTCAGCACACACACTGAGATATCTCGTTTATGATGGCGGACAATCCTCAACCTGCACAAGGTGCCGCTTCTTCCTCCACTGGCCAAAAGAAGTGTAAGTCCTCCAAGCAGGAGGCTGCAGGAAAAATCAAGGCCAAGACCAAAGCCATCTCGGGGAAGACACCTTCCAAGACGGTGGAAAAACAGGCCAGTAGAAGGCATCAGGCATTGGAGAAACAATTCTCCAAAGCACAGAAACAGACCTTGATGGAAACAGAGGTTACCGAGGCTTCGGTCTTTGACCTTCCACTGGGTCCCTCTACCTCTCCCCAGGGGGTTTGGTCCCTGGAGGGGATCCCCGGCCACTTCCTCCCATCCATGGCCGAGCAACAACAAATTTTCCCTCTCAGCGAGGAATCAGTCTCACAGCAGGCACCTCCGGTATCCAGGACCCAACAATCAGGCCCAGAGGCCACCTTTACGCCCACAGCAGCTGGGCTCAGGGCAGTTGAGCCCCAGGGAGCGCTTTCTCCTGAACAAATTCAGGCGCTCATCGCTCAAGCTGTCGCCCAGGAATTCGCTGCCAGATGATATCATAGGTCTAGGCCCGAATCGGTGGTCTCCACGGCTCCATCATATGTTTCCCAGTTGGGAGCACCTGAGTTCCATGGCTCAGCCTCGCCATCCAGGTCCTCTCACAGCAGAGCATCATTCTCTGCAGAGTATGACCAAATGGAGATGCCATTGTTGGAGGATGAGGAGCCTTCACAGGACTCTCCGCCTTTTGTGGGCCTTTTCAATCCGGCTTTTTTCAAGTCTTTGCTGCACAAGGCCAGCATCACCGCCAATGTAGGTCCCGACCAAATTCCGCAACCTAGTCCTTCATCTGGCTCAGTTTCAAATCCGGTTTTTTCAGAGCCTGTGGTGCCTCACCAACATGTTCCCTGTCCCCCTTTGTTCTTGAACACCATTCAGAAACAGTGGTCTACACCTGGCACCTTTCCTTCCCTGGGGGGGATGGACAGGAAATTATTCAGTGCAGCACCAGCCTTGTCTGACGCTCTCGAAGTGCCAGTAGTGGATGAACCTCTGACCCCTCTGCTTTCCTCATCCACTGTGTCGGGGGATATGGCCGAAACCTTGAAGGCCGAGGACAAGAAATCGGAATTGTCTTTTTGCAGGACTCACCAGGCAGCGGCTTGGGCGGTGAGAACGGCCACTTGTACATCTTTCTTCGCCACAACTTCTCTCCTTTGGCTAAGTCAGCTCCAGGCCAAAGTTCCTCCGGAAGAGGTTCGCATGCACCAAGACTTGAGCAAATTGGTGGCAGCCTCGAAGGCCTCGGGAGGATGGAGGGCGATACTCGACCTGAAAGGTCTGAACTCCCATATTGCATACAAAAAATTCAAGATGCAAACGCTCCAGTCCATCCTGGCCAGCGTCAGAAAGGGAGACTTCCTGACGTCCATAGACCTCACGGAAGCATACCTCCATATCCCCATCTTTCCCGAGCATCAGCAGTTTCTCAGGTTCTGTTACATGAACCACCATTACCAATACAGAGCCCTGCCGTTCGGCCTTTTGTCGGCTCCAAGAGTGTTTACCAAAGTCCTGGCGGTACTCACCGCGCACTTGAGACTGGTGCCGGTACGCATTCAGTGCTATCTGGACGACATTCTCATCCAGTCGCCCTCCATTCCGACCGCCCAGTCGGACCTGGCCTTGTCCATTAAGACCCTTCAAGACCACGGGTTTTCGGTGAACTTTCAAAAGAGCCAGACGGTTCCCTCTACCCGCCTCCTGCACCTGGGCGCGGTGATAGACACAGACCGTTGCCAGGTCTATCTGTCTCGGGACCGTCAAAACAGCATCCGAGCCCTGGTCCTCAAGGTCCGCAGGGAGCGTGTAGTGACACTGGCTATACTCTACCAACTGTTGGAGAAGATGATATCGTGCATAGCGATAGTGCCCTGGGCCAGACTACACTCCAGAAACCTTCAATGGTTCTTGCTCCCATTTGAAAGACTGGGCACCAGCTCCTCCAACCAAAGGGTAAGGGTTCCACATCAGACCCTGCAATCCCTTCAATGGTGGTCCTCCCCAGCGGTAGCTAGAGGGTCGTTGTTCAAGGAACCCATTTGGCTCACCCTGACTACAGACGCCAGTCTGTTTGGCTGGGGAATGCATCTTCAGTCACAGTTGGCTCAGGGCCGGTGATCCTGGTTAGACCTGAAGCACAACATCAACTGGTTGGAGCTCAGGGCCATACATCTGGCTCTCCGCCACTTCCGCAACAAGATTGCGAGGCAACACGTGCTGGTCCTCACGGACAACGTGGCGGCGAAAGCCCATGTGAACCGGCAAGGGGGTACCCGTTCAAGGTCCCTTATGGCCGAGGCCCAGTTGCTGGGATCCTGGGCAGAGACCAACCTCTCCTCCCTCAAAGCCGAGCACATCTCGGGAGAGGCGAATCAACAGGCGGACTTTTTGAGCAGGTTGACAGTGGATCATTCCGAATGGCGCCTGCACACGGATCTTTTCACAGAGATATCGGAGAGGTTCGGTCATCCGGTTCTGGACCTGTTCGCGTCTCCGGCGAACTTTCAGCTCCCGAGATTTTTCTCCCGGTTTCCCTCTCCGGGGATGGAGAGTGCGGACACCCTCCACAGTCCTTGGCTGCGGGGTCTGTTATATGCATTTCCTCCTCTCCCTCTGATCCCGGCAGTCATCCGAAAGTTGCTGCAGGAGCGGGCAGAGGTGATATTCATTGCTCCACATTGGCCAAGACGGCCGTGGTTTGCAGACCTCGTGAGTCTTTCCACGTCTCTTCCGTGGAGGATCCCTCCGGATCGCATTTCACTCAGCCAGGGAGCTCTGCAACCAGAACCCCAGTGGCTCCAGTTAACCGCTTGGCACTTGAATGCCGGATTCTGATTCAAGAGACCTACTCGTCGGGTGTGATTTCAATGATTCAGGCCTCCCGACGGCCAGCGACAAATCGCATCTATGACTCAACTTGAAAAAACTTCAGCCATTGGTGTGAAAAGAACCACCTGGTGCTATTGGATGTGACTATTCCAAGAATCTTGGATTATTTATTGGAAGGCCTCAACAAGGGCCTGGCGCCTAACACTATCCGCAGACAGGTAGCGGCTCTTTCCACGGTGCTTACTTGTGACAACTCAGAGCCATTGGCTCAGCATCCCATGGTACGCTCCTTTATCAAGGGGGCCACCAACACCAAACCGCCCGTGGTTCATAGGTATCCCTCTTGCAGGCCCTTACCAAGCTGCCTTTCAAACCAATTAGAACTTGTTCTTTGCGGTCCTTGTCTCTCAAAGTCGCCTTCCTGATTGCCATTATGTCGGCTAGACGTATTTCTGAACTGGCAGCTCTCTCTACCAGAGATGACCTGTGCGTCTTTCATCAGGACAGAATGGTCCTTTGCTTGGATCCGTCCTTTATTCCCAAGGTTAACACCTTGTTCCACAGGACGCAGGAAATTGTATTGCCAGATTTTTGCCCTAATCTGTCTCATGACCTGGAACGGCAATGGCACACATTGGACGTCCGCAGGGCATTACACTATTACATCAAGTGGACGGCAGCCTTTCGAAAATCAGAAGCCCTCTTTGTTTCCTTTCAACCTTCCTCTATGGGGAAGAAGGTGTCTGCCTCTACCATAGGCAGGTGGATTAGGGCTTGCATTGCAGGGGCGTATCAATCGCATTCCCTCTCAGTTCCACGTCATGTTACTGCTCATTCCACGTGCAGTGCTGCGACCTCAGCAGCATGGGCAACTCAGGCGTCTATCGAAGACATTTGCAGGGCGGCGACATGGTCTTCGCCTTCTCCTTTTGTGAGGCATTACAAACTGGATAAGTTTGCCTCTGCAGACGGCTCTTTTGGCCGGAGAGTGCTATAGCAGGTAGTGCCACAGGCCGGGACACAGGCCCAGACTGTTTCCCTCCCTTAGGGACAGTGCGCCTTTGGTATGTCCCATTCGTGGATTATCCATCTATCATGCTGGAGAAGGGGCGTTGTCTTATCTGAACGCCTTTTCTCAGCATGATGATGGATAATCCACACCCACCCCTTAGGATCAGTCAGGTCCAGTGTCAGGGGTCTGGGAGCCATCACGTTGGACTGTCGTCAATAGCTTCGCCTTAGTCAAGACTGGGGAGTGGCCTGGTCAAGGACAGGTATGGAAGTTTGACTGACTTAGTCTAATTGGGCAGGAAGACAGAGTTAACCCATTCGTGGATTATCCATCATCATGCTGAGAAAAGGCATTCAGGTAAGACAACGCCCCTTCTCTCCTTATCCAGAGAGATTGTGTGAGACTGGTGTAGCCTCCAGTTCTTAGATTACAGATACACTGTTATCTTTGCTCATTTGAAGTGTCCTAGCTTCCGATTCCTCATTCCAAAGTTTGAGTTACATGACATACTGTCAAAAGCACAATATGGATCCTTGATTAAAAACAGTGATAGAAGAAATTAGGCTATGATGTTATCAGCATATTTAATTAATTAGCTGACTAATCAGCAGTAGACTTGGTAGTTTATACTAATAATCACAGCAAACAATCTGTGACATATATGGACAATTTAAAATGTCCAAGGTAAAAAATAAAAACAAAAACATATAGAGCAAGCCTATCCAATTAACAATAAGAAATACCTATACTACTACTAGAGATGGCAACAGTGCACTAACCACTAAATGCTCTGGAAGGCATTGCTTTGATTAACTTCTGGAATGTTGTAACAGAGGGATGAGCCTTAATTCTAAGGAGAGATTACTCTGGTGTATTGGAGATGCCACAGAACAGCTTGTGCCTTAACAGGAGCTTTGTTCCCATTGGTGCCTCCATTCTGGACAGCGACAATTTCTATCTAAGGACATCATATTGTCTATGTTACTTTCTGGTCTCCCTGTTCAATACAATGAGATGTCAGGTAGCATTTGCTGAGTCATTAACTGAGGTCAGTGTGGGGCTCTGCAATCCTTCAGTAACTTTGATTGTCTTCTGACATTATACTGAAACAGACCATTTTTCTTGTTAATCTGCCTCATAGGACTGAGGAAGGACCAGATGGGTTAGCTTTGTACCTGCTATTCTCAGCTCCTACATTAAAATAATAAATGAATTAATAAGCAGATAGTTAAAATACATATTCTGATGGAGACTCAATTTAAGGATTGTGAGGCTAGTGTTAAGAAGGCCTGATACTGAACTAGCTGAAGATCCTGGTATTTGCAGTTACTGAGAATGGGTTTGACTTTTAGGTTATTTTGATCGTTCTCCATTCCTAGCTAAACATGATAGAGGAATATTCATGTAGCTCTTTGTAAAATGGGATGCTACGTGTAAAAAGTGCATACAAACAGCTGAGAGAGTCATTGGATAAATGTATTCATGTGTCCACAAGTATCTAAAGTTATTTGACTAACCTCTTTTAGTCAACTTGGTTATTTTTGGATGAGATGCATACTAGTAAGATAATAAATATCTATCTTACTCTCAGCTATCAATCATTGGTTAATCATGATGAATAGCCATGTCAAAGTTACTTCATTTTTATGGCTAGTATAAGGAAATGATAAGGTTCTTTAAAAAAATAGCATAATTAAACAGCAAAATATTTTTATGGAGAATGATCCCCCAAATTTAGATTTATTTGTATTGGCCTGTAGAACTCAGAATTTCCTATAACTGTAATATGTGCTAAGTGTTGACAGGACTGAAGCTAAATTGTCCAATGTAGATTGAATATCACAAAAAGCCCTAAAATGCTGAGTATCATTTACAGCAGGGACATATATTGCTTTTTTTTATCATGTCAAAGACAGTTGACATTTCAGTGATACGCTAAGGGGTGCAGTCTTAAGTAAGGCCAGCACTAAAATTAAATTTGGTTTAATTTTATGCATATTTAAATTTGAGCTACCTTTAGCAGCTAATTTAAGAAACAAAACAAAACTGTGGAGGTTTTGGACCAGGTTGTTACTTGGATGTAAAGACCGCTACTTGGGCAATAGGCTGGACTGAGAAGTTTGGAAAGCACCATGGGAGAAGGTGGTGGAAAACCTCTTCCATCTTGTTATCAAGAAAACTTTACAGAGAGGTTAAGAGGGTTTTTTAAATTTTAATATTTAATTAAAGTTTCTTATTTCATTGCTTTGTGAATGATATCTAGATATCAGAAAAACACAATGTTTAAAATCTGGTTTCTGTCCTTTTTTTTGAGTTGCCATAATCAGTTCATACATGTATGTTAATCATATGATGATTAACAATTATTTGCATGTGTGAATGAGGCAACTCAGATCAAACACTGCAGAGACCTTTCATATCATCTTACAATGCTTTACAGTTGATTTAATTCACACATTCAGCTGCAGACACCTCATTTTGCATAATCAAGTGGTGACATGCTTTTATGAAGCAGCCTTGTTTTCTTGTATAGGTCATTCAAGCTTCCTATATCTGTTGTGTTTCTATAATGCAGCAACTAAACAACAGAAGAAGAACATTAAAAATATCCTTATTAGAGCAATATCATTGTTGAGAAAATTCAAATACTATTACTACTAAAATATACAGGATTTTAAGATCTCCAGGTCACTTGGTCACTCAAGATATTTAAAAAAACATAGTGTGAAAAAAACACTGTTTCATCTGTAAGAAAAATATGTATCAGGGGTTTTTTAAAAAAAACATTTGCTCTCAGGGCCCCTTCCGTCTTTTAAAAAACATGTTTGTATGGATTATATTTATTGATATTTACCATATCAAAAATTCAAATTGATGCATTTGCAAAATACTGAATTATGTAAAAATAACATTAAACCCATTAAATACTAACCAATATTTTTCATAAAAAAGCAATATTTTTAATTAAAAATGAAGGTTGACATTGTCTTACATTTTTGCGAATATCTTTAATAATTGGCAAATATTTTTGATTTTTTTTGGATCCCTGAGAGGATCTGGGGGGATAGGATCACATTTTACGAAACATTGATGTATTCTAGATAATGCTAGTAAAGCCAGAATCTGAACTTTGCTGGTGTGCTTTGATGGTATTTCTTTAGGTACCTGGATCTAAAGATAATGCAGAGTATTAAAGATAAACCCAAGCGATTGTGGGCTCAGAAATGCTGGAAACCACTAAAAGTGTTTCATAATTGATAAAATATGCTCCTTTAACGAGTCACAAGTTTTGCATCCATATTAGAACTTTAGGTTTCTGAACCACATTCAGAAAGAGTCCCATGTTCAGTGAGACTCAGGATTGAATACTGTAAATGTACACACATTCATTTGTTACCTTAATGTGTTCAGCTTATTGACTTTCAGTTTTTCCTGTTTTGAATATAGGGAATTTCTACAGAACTATTACTAATAGTTCCTCTTTGTTCCATGTTCTCTTGCAATTTGGCTCACAGGATATCCATGTTATATTAATAGATGCACCAAAAGTATTTCACCTGATGCATCACTTTGCAACCATACTCTCAGGCTTTTGACTAAATAAATCTAGCCTACTTTAGCAATTTGGTTTAATGGTTAAGGTACCAGGCTAGAAAACAGGAGACCATGAGTTCAAATGCCACCTTAGCTATGACTTTGGGCCAGTCATTCTGTCTCAGACCAACCCTCCCCTCAGGGTTATTGTGGGGAAAATAGGATGAGGAAGACATGTTGGATATGTTTGCAGCCTTAAGTTATTTGTAAAAATAATAGCAATGGCACTTAGATTTATATACCGCTTCACAGTGTTTTAAAGCCCTCTCTAAGCAGTTTACAGAGTCATCATATTGCCCCCAACAATCCTCATTTTATAGACCTCGGAAAGATGGAAGGCTGAATCAACCTTGAGCCAGTGAGAATTGAACTGCTGGCAGTCAACAGAATTAACCTGCTATACTGCATTCTAACCACTGCGCCACCACGACTGTTATAAATAAAGGCAGGATACAAATAAATAAGAATTGTGTATTAAGGAGATGATAAACGCCGTTGCTTTCTTACATTTTGGAAGCTAAACTGTGTCGGATATTAACAATTACTTTAAAACAATGTTTTTAAAAATACATTCTAAACAAATGACTGCAGCTTGATGTAACTAAGTATGAAGTATACATATACATAATATAAAGATATAATTTATAATGGATAGACTATAGTGAATAGTGTATCGTGCATATACAAACACACATGCTGGTTCAGTTCATCCTTCCTGAGGAATCAGCCTCCTAAATGAAGTAATTTCCTATGCTTGACTGCGGTGAGAGGTTGCAGGTACATAGCTGAGACTGAAGTAAAAGAGCCTTGTAGTCTTCTTATTGTTACGTTATAGGCTTGTTCTCTGTATGAGTGTACTGTGACACCTTGAGATTGTCCAAAAGGTTTGGTCCAGAATTCCTCATTTTGTTCTAGAAAAAGCATAAGAATATAAGATTTGAGCAATAAAATCCAAAATCTAGATGGCAGCGAAGAGATACAGAAAATCCCACATCTCTGCTGTTGTTATGTGGCCATCTAGATTTTTGCAGTTCAGGTACAGTGTTCCTAACAGAACAATTCAGCTGGGAGAAACTTGAAGGAGCCTCAGAAACAAAAAGATATTGAACTGCTAATTTAAGTTAAAGAGAGATATATACATTTGTCAACCAATTAAACTGAAGGACATTTCCTGATAGCACAAAGTAAACTGGCATTACACATGCAGTTACCAATCATCACCTTTCTAGTAAACTTATGAAGGAAATCTTTGAACTGGCCAATCCACAGCCTGGCAGGAAAAAAAATGACCCAGTGGTAACCATCTTCTTAATAGACCACCGAGCAGCATTTGGCTATAGACAAGTCATTATTGCCTATATATCAACCAAACCATTGTTGTAAATGCTTAAAACTACTATTTTATCTTTTCTTAGCTGATCTTCTTTCTCTGATTATCTTCTTTAGACACTGTCTTGATCAAGATTGGTAAAGTCTCTCTTGATTCCTTGTGACCATAAGCTATTTCTTGGGCCATTTTTTAATTTACTGTCCAGATCGTTGATTCTGTTACATTAAAAATACCTTATTCCTTGATAAAACACCGAGTCCAATAGCAGGCATTAGAGTGAAGTAGGGACATTGATTTTGGACCTGGACAAAATACAGGCTACGGTATTTTAGTAAACTCAAGGGTTGTATCCCTTAAAGTAATACCTGATTGATTCAAAAGGGTATTGGTTTAAGATGGTATACTAATGCAGAACTTAGTAGCATGACATTTTTACAGTGGTAAGGGAAGGAATAGCAAAGAACTAGTAGGGCTGACACAGGCCTTGTCCAGGGTTTGTCAAGATTCAATGGTGCATTTGATTGTTTGCAACTTTTTTGGTACTTAGACAAATGGATTTGGTGAATAACTTAAGAAATCCAAAACTTATGATCTCCAGTAAAAATTTAATTACTGGCTTTTTTTTTTTTAAAGTTTTATCCAATTTATAGTTCACTGGTTACAGCTTAAGCTTTTGTTGGTTTTCCTATCTGGAGTATGTGATTTTGGGTCTACAATAATTCAGTTGATGAACAAGATTTTTTATTATTTTATCTCACTTTATGCTTTAATAAATTTTAGACAAGAGCCTACAAGGATGTATGGCTTTAACTCACTATTAGCAACCTAAAAATTAAGTCTTTTGTAGACCTTCTTTTTCAAGTAATTATGATTTTTTTTTTGCTGGCTTTCTCTGTTTCTCTTCTTTTAACCCCACCACACTCTTCTTTTTATCAGCATCTAACTGCATAGCTATTCCATCTCATATTTTTTTTGAAACATCACCTTTTACTTGAAATTTGGTAAATATTATATTCTTTTATTTTATTGTTTTTCTGTCTTAAGATAGTTAGAATTAGTATGCTAATCCACTTGCTGGGGTAGATATACTAATTAAGCCTTTTGTCTACTGTAACCTATTTGAGGGGCTGTCACAGAGAGGAGGGGATCAACCTGTTTTCCAAAGCACCTGAAGGCCAGATAAGGAATAATGGATGGAAACTGATCAAGGAGAGATTCAACCTAGAAATAAGGAGAAATTTTCTGACAGTGAGAACAATCAGCCAATGGAACAGTTTGCCTTCAGAAGTTGTGGGAGCTTCATCACTGGAAGCTTTCAAGAAGAAACTGGAATGCCATCTGTCAGAAATGGTGCAGGGTCTTCTGCTTAGGCGGGGGGTTGGACTAGATGATCTACAGGGTCCCTTCTACTCTACTCTACTCTATTTGAATGATTGCTTCCTCTTCCTCTTGATTTCTTGTATTTTTTTAAAAAAAACTTGTAATATTTTGAATTTGGTTGCTCCTCTAAGTAAATCATTTTTCATTGCTTCTAAATATGAGTATGTGTGGTTTAACAGTTCCTCATCATTTATGAGTTTGCATGGATGAATCGAACTAATTAATTTTTATTTGTAAGTTAGAAATAATTATTTTCCCAAATAACAAAACTGACAGTACCTGAATCGACTATCTCCATACCACAGTTAAATTCGGCGATTTTTGTTTTCTTGGCTCTCATTGTCCATTTATATCAGTGAGAGATTTCATACAAATGGGGACAGAATATTTTCATGCCTAAACATCTTATTTTGTTTAGAGCTCATGTACAGCTAGTTGAAAGTTTCACCTTATCACAGAAGATGTTGTTTCCTGATTTCAGATCTTGAGATTTTCACATGGTGCCAGTTCTAGGGTGGATATTTTTGCTGCTGGCACTGGAACCACCCTTGCACAATAAATAGAAGAGATAGTCAGGCTTTGGCCAGGAAGGGTGGCAATGCAAGAGTGAGAATAGCAGGATGTATGCCACAAAGAAATAACAGTGGAGGAGTAGAAAAGTTGCAAAGCCACTGTTGAGAGAGTCTGGCACCATTCAGAGATTTCAGTTTTGGGTTAATAAATAATCTGACTCGGCCTTCAGTGATTATTCTGACTAGATATGCAAATTTGCCTCCGAGGGCAAGCTTCTTTGAGAAGAAAAATTCCACTGTAAGAAATAATGCTAGGTATTAAGTTGTGAGGCTGATGCAGTCATTACTATATTCTTTCAGTGAAACATAGATGGATTTCTTTTGTGTAGGGTTGTTGCCAAGCAGCAGCAAAATGTCTGCCGTTCTAGTTCAACCCAGAACCCCAACTAAACAATCGACCAATGTTGTATTTCTTGGAATTAAGTACATCATTAGAATCAGAGTTAGCTCAAGACTGTTTATAATGTATCAGTAATAGTATTCAATTGCATTCTGTCACTACCACATCAGAGTGATTAGGTCTTTGATAATTTGAAGTTTTCAGTGCCAAAATGCAAGCAAAATGAACCACATTGAAAGTGACTTTAACATATAGATATGACTGTGCTGCTGAAATATAATTCTTCTTCATAAAGTTCTCACACTCACTCAGAGTTATTTGGCAAGTATAAAAAGAAAAAAAAAAGATAAGAAAAGCAGCCTGCCTCAGCTGGACTTTTTCTCCATCTCTCAGGGCCATTAATACCAACTAATGCATGGGAAGGAATCTAGACATATTTTTTTTTGTTTAAAAAAGTTCATGCTGGTAGTAAACCACTTTGGCAGGATTGTTTCCCTGAAAGGTGAAAGTAATAAATAATTTGTGGTGATTATTGTTATTGGAAATAGTTTATTTTTCCTAATAAATTAAGCATTATTTTATAGAGTTGGAGGTAGGTTACTTGGAATTAAATCTTGGTTTAATTGAGGATGGAAGTCACCTATCTCTGAGACTCCTCACACATAATTTGTAAAAATTTGTGCAAGTTTTGGATCTTTACATCCCTATTTCAAGGTTCTTGCGCACAATTGATAGGGTCCTCTTCTGGGAGCATTGATGTTAAAATTGTTGCGGTTAAGGTAAAAAAGTATTTTTTTAAAAAAAGGAAAAAACAAAACATAGCTGGATCTACATGGACCAGTAGTCCCACTTAGTACAAGCAGCTTCATATGTTCTGTCTAGAAAGTAATTAGCTGGGTTCACATTTTACATTGAACTATAATATATATTAGTTTTGGCTAAGCATGTTGTGTGATTTTTAAATTGTGTTTTAGGGCTTCGTATGATGTACCCATGAATTTACTGTTTAACTCTCAGCATCCAGTTTGTGAAGTAAAAATTATTGCAAAAATATAGCATTTTTGTCAAGATGAAAAAAGATTGCTTATCATCGAAATCTTTTACATATCAAAGCTAAACAAATGTCAACATAAAAAAAACTGTTGTGTTGCTGTCTTGAGTACTTTACTGCTTGGCTTGTTTCATTATCCACACAAGTGTCAAATTCTGTTTTAATCTTGTTAAGAAAAGTCTCAGCTTTAGCTACATCCTTTCCCTTTGTCTGGTACATTAGAAGACTTTGAGCTCTGCTCCCCCCCCCCTTTCAGTGCAAGAAAAAGAAACATTAAAAAAAGGCCTATTACAGGAAGACATTTTCCATGTGCCAGGCCAATTGTCCCCATTCCCATTGTTTGCTGTTCTGAGCAATTCTTCCCCCACCCGTGGCTTTTGTGATAACTACCTGATACTATTAGAATAGGGAATGGACCTATTGCTGGAACAAGCCTTGTAACAAGTATAACTGGCTGTATTTTTGTTCAGCAAACCATGTAATAAAAATACAATGAGTCTCCTTTCAAACACACACCTATTAAAGCAGCAAGCCCATTTTAAGAGTAAACTTCCAGTGGTACAAATGTTAAGTACAATAGAAATCTGACCTACTGGAGGATTGAAACTTTCCTTTTGTGTGCTCTTTTAAAACGAATACATTTTCAGCTCACCACCAGCTGATTGTTCTTGATTTCCCCATTGTCTGGATGACAATGCAGTCCCCTTACATGGCTACATACCAATGAGTGAGCAAGCAAGACCTGCAAACAAGAATATGGCTTTCTTTCCCCCTTGGCATAATGGGGTTATGCATTCAACAGGGTTTCTGAAGTAATAAGGACTGGGACGAAAGCACAAGCTTCTTTATGTTCAATTCATTTTCATCTCTACTCATTGTATCTTTGCAGGACAGGGTGCCCTGAAGATCCTTTTTACATTTCTCTCATGCTGACCTTCTGCAAACCCTTTGAGCTGTTCTGTAAGACGAATGGTATGATAACTTGAGAAAGGTGGCCTGAGGCTCTGCATGTACAATTTACTGCAGTGTGGAGCAGTCTGCCCTGCCAACATTTCTTGCATCTGGAAAGAGAAAGGTGCATCTCCTGAAGCTCATTTTTGTTCCCATTGCATGCAACATTGAGGTGTCAAAGTAACAAATACAGGATGCTTGCAAATGTAGCTGGGACCTCTTGTTAACAGATCCTTGCCTTGACATACAGAATCATTGAATTCTCTGGTAGTGATGCCTCTGGTAATGGAGGTAGGAGTAAATATTCAAGATAATGTGCTCAATTTAAACATTGGGATGTGGAGGTGTCCTACTTTAGAGGAGAGAGCTCTATTCAAAGGGATCCTTTATTTAAACCAAATCAAGATTAAAAATAAAGCAACCTTTAAAAAAAGAGGGCAGGGGTCATAAAGTTGTCCATCAGCTGTTATTGCCTAACAGGAAGAATATATAGGTGCACAAGTCTTTACCAATATGTTTCTATCATTTCAGTCAAATCCTGCAATTATATCTGAATATAACTCCTTTTTCTCAGTGTCTCTTGAGTTGAATTTTGCCCTATCTGTTAAAATATCTCCGGGTATGATGAAAGAGTTTAACTTTTGTAAACTTGTATCAGTTATATCCTCCTTTCTTGGTGATCCATTTTCTGTATTTTTATTATATTTTGCTTAATTTATTTATTAAATATATATATTAAATTTATTAAAATATATTACAAAATATATTAAGCAATAAATATTTATATATTTATTGAAATATATTTAGCCAGGCATTTGACTTACTAGTCTACCTGTAAATGCAATTTAAAATTGTTCTTTTTATTGTAATGAAAAAAAAACATTGGGATCCAACTAAAATTCCATGCATGACAAAGCATATACTCTGCCATACATATATAAGGCCAAGAAAAGATGATAATGCTCCTTGCTTCAACTTTTCTCAACTTGTCACTTTCCAGATATATTGGATTACAGTATAACTTCCATGAACCTCATTCTCTACAACCATAGCCTATGCTGGTTCTGAACTTTGGTTCTTCCAATGCATAAGGAGGGTAGTAGTTTGTAAAGCACTGTGTTTTAAGGAAGCAATTCCATTCTGAATGACCATAAATAACTAATGAATGTTACCACTGTTGACAAGGAACAAAGTTATCTAGATACTATGCATACTGTACTAGAAACATATGTGCTATATGCACATAAACTTGATTCCTTCTCCTTTTGGACTTACCTTGTAGTTAACAGGTGCTCCTGCTTAGCTTTATAAACCTGTAAATGTTATATTTCTTAAGTAACATGTTTCTATGAGTAATCATTCTTTATATACTTCACTTTTATTGATACTTCACTTCAAAACATTGTGTGCTGGAAGGGAAAAAAGCCCATACTGCAGTAAATCCTATGGCAAGGACTTGAGATATCTTTCTCAAGTTTTTTTTTAATAGCTAACTTAAGGCAACAACAGATTTGCTGAGTATATATAGAATATATTTTGTCACAAAATTTCTTATTAGTTCTCCTGCAGTGATTATGAAAATGAATACTTTAATCTCTCCTCCAGGGTTATCCATCAATGGGATTGCCTAGATGGCTGATTCCTCCATTGCTAGTGGTTCTTCAGATGGATGTGTTGCATCTACTCCTTTTTAATAAAGAAAGGTGCATGTGAAATCTTCCCATACCTTTCTGTTCTTGCACAACATCCTTTTTTCTACCATGACCATAAACAGACTGCATTGCTTTGGTTCTTTAAGCTTCTCTAATCATTTTTTCCTTTTATATTTATGTCCTATTATGCATGTACAGGTTCAGTCCCTGCGTAACTTGAAGTAAACTCCATTGTACACAAAGATTTATACATGGGAAGTGTGCATATGGACATAGATAAAAACAAACAAAATGCTTCACAGAAAATACTGTAACTACATATTCAGTATTATTTAGCTGTGGAATCAGCATAGAAGCCATATAAAAATTCCTTGTATTATTTGGCTGCTTGAATTTGAATGTGCTGTCTATACCTTCAGAATACCTATCAGTTAAAAGAACAAACAAACAAACAAACAAAAAACAACAACCTCTGGTTGAAGCATGTTTGGATCCTCTTAGCCATGTCTTCTGAGCACAAGATAAAACAATAGGGACAAATAGAGACCAAGATTCTCTCCTTTGACAGTATCATGCCACAGGCAGAAAGACCTATATTGTTGTTATCCAGAGAAAGAGAGCAAGAGAGAGCTAAAGGCTATAGTAATCAGCTGGCATGTCTTATTGGATGTATGTTGGGGGTGGGGGGTGAGTTACTGTCACTTATCAGTGTGCCTCCCTAACACATGGATGCCTTTTGTCTTCATAAGATGAATCTGTTTGGTCTATGGTGGACTGCAGCATGGATAGGGGCATACAGGACTGAAAATGGAAAAGCATAGGGTTCTAACCGGAATGGCTGCAGGAGCCAAAAAGCAAATGGTAAAGGAAACCCAATAGCCTGAAAAGCACAATGATTTGTTCATAGAAGGGCAGGGAACTGAGATAAAAAAGCCTGCTAAGATCAGAAACTCTGGCGTGCACAGTGCCTCATTGTTCAGCTGTCACACTTCCCTTTACTTTATTGCTTTTGTCCAACACCCTATTGTTCAACTTCCTTTTGTCCCCCATTCAGTGTGCTGGCTTTTCATTACCCAGCCAGCCCTGTTGTTTTCATTTCTTTTGTCTGAAGTTCCTGAGAGGAAGGTTTTATTTTCAGCAGTTTGATTAATTCACAGCTTGAGACAGGCTTTGTTTGTTATGTAATTACTGCCCTGTGCTTTTCCAGAACTCCAAGTGGCAATGATGGTGGCACTTGGCCAGTTATGATGGCTGCTTTTGCCCCTAAACCTTTGTGCTTCTGGCATTTTGTCTTTCTAGAACTGGAAAATTATTGTGTGGCTGCACAATAGTGCTTTGCTTCTGAGGGGTACAGAGCAAGATTTTCTTGCCTTTGTACAGGAAAAATATTGCATGTCTGTTGCTCAGCATAAAATATGTATGGGGTATTTAACTTTGCACCTGATTTAATAATTGACTCATCAAATTCTGACTTTGTTTTGGGTAAATCAATCAATGTAATCTTCTAAGGCAGGATTCCCCAATATTTTTGTATATGCAGAACCATTTAGAAATTGTCATGAGCTCTTCTTCCAAATGGCTGTCTTAAGAAGTTGGACTAGTCATAAGATGGCTGTTATGAAAATGGTTTTTCATAAAGCACAAGTCTTTCTCTAGAATAAAGCAGAATCTGGGTTTGAAGTATAAATGGGAAACCACATATTTGAGGCTGTCTAAATGAACCCAAAAGTTAAGTGTCTGGATAGTATCCTATATAAGAACACAGGCTATTTTGTTACAAACTTCCCAATAATGAAAGGCTCTCTTATATTCTTTAAAATTCTAATTATTATTTCAACATGTGCAGCAAGTGTGGTGTAAGAGCTTGCATTGGGTATTGGTAAATGTATTGGACTAGAACTGGGGAAACCCAGATTTAAATGCACCCTCAGCCATGAAAGCTCATTGGATGATCCTGGGCCAGTCCTTCTTTCTAATCCCAAATTGCCAATTTCTTGTGCTTTGGAGATAAGTTAAAGGAATGATGGAGGTAAGACAGAAGATAGATTTAATTAGTAAGGAAATCTATAGTTTAGCATATTCATGCTAAGTGCAAATTGGAATCCTGTTCTGAAGATGAACGACATGTGTCAATGGAAGTAATAGCCATCTGATTATTTCTGAGTTTGCCTGGAGCCTTGTTGTGCTTGGTTTCACATTTGGAACACTGGTCTTTCTCTAAAGTGAGTGAAGTTCATGGCCCTTCTTTTCCTGCTCATTTTCATAATCTTTTATATTTTGTTTTCCTTGTCATCCAGGATGTCCATGAGGAGCCTTGTCTCTCCTCAGCTGGAGCTTAATGGAGCTGGGAATATGGTGAACTGCACTGTTAAAACAGAAGAGAAGAACGAGAGCCACTACAAGTTGACCCAGGGGGAGGCTCCTTGCACATTACCTGGCTCCAACAGCCCCAGTAAATCACCTTTGCCACTGGGTGACTTTGTTGATCCCCTAATTCTCCCACAGGTGGGCCACATTCTCTCAGGCACGTGTACATGAAGCATACCTTGCCACTGCCAAGGGACCCAGTCACTTTTAACTTAGGAAGTGAAACATTTCGGGGGAGAAAGGGTGAAGGGGGAGAGAAAGAGGGAAACCTCAGAGATTTCCTCATCTGTTAAATCAGCTCTCTAAATCACCAGTCAGGTCTGCAGCTCCTTTGCTACACTCCAGAGGTTGTTTGGACAAACCCTGCTTGAAAGTAAGACTGTGAAGATAAGCATATCTGTTATCCTTCCCTTTTTAATTTCCTGCAGGGTGCTGGTGATTGACAGTGGCTCACTTCACTATCTTTCAGGAATCTGTACCTCCAGTGGACAAGGCATCAGATTCCAGGAACCCTGTGCTCGAGCCTGCAGTTGGCAACCAGGAAAAATTGGATTTCAATAAAAATCTAAGAGAAGGTAGGAAGGACATTCTACAAACCTGATATCTCTCCCACACACATGCAGACTAAGATGCACACACATCCATTTACAGATGGCTTTCTTTTGGGCTTTTCTTCTTTTAGTTGCTGGGAAGAGGCATAATTGTGTAGTAGAGTACTTGCTTTGAGATCATGGGACCCGTGATATTCAGGCTCTGGCAGTGTTGTGGAGCTGGGCTGGTGGGAGGGGTGAGAATGAAATGACTTTTTTATTTATAAAGGCAATGACATCATCTGGCAACAATCATGGGCTTCCCTAGTCCCTCTGAATTTTGCTGCAATCCTTATAATAAGAGGGGGAGCAGGGAGACATTTCCAAGAAGAATATATTGTTGTGAGCAATTCCTGTTATAATGCAAAGTATATTGGGGGTGGCTTGATCTTGAATAGTCAATTAATTCCTACTGTGATTCAAAAGATCTGCTCCTAGTGCTGAAGAAAACTATTAAAACTGGACACAGCTCATGTTCCACTTTTTCAAGCAGTCTTCTTTCCCCACTTCACCTCATTCCACCACTATATGTTTTGTGTGAATGATCTCAGGATGGGAATCAAAATTTCTTCAGCATTTCCTCACTGTCTTTTGCCAGTTTTTTTTTCTGTCAGCTGTAAATTTAAAAGGAGTTTTTTGCTTTAACCTAATATAGACACATATACACTTTTGGATCAGCACAGTTTTTTGCATTTTGGAGTTTTCTTTTGTAGTTGAGGCTATAAGGACTTCACCATGGGCAATGACATTGTAAAATTAACTATTGCAACACTGGCCCAAGATATCACCAGTTAAAATCCTCCAGTTGCAAATTTAAGCAACATTGTATAAATAGAATGGATAGTGTTACATTAGGCAGACAATTAGCTTGCCATAGAGAAATGCAGCTCCTTATACACCTTTATAATTTTTCCTTCTTGCAGTGGATTCTTGGTTGCTGTTTATGAAAATAGCTACATTGAAAAATTAAATAACATTAGATTTACAAGAGTCAGGGGGATGTATGTTCCGTCCTAGTTTTTGCATTCAGATGCTTAATTAAGTTAATCAGATGCTTAATTAAAGTCACCAATTTCCTTGATTATCTTGGTCTGTCCTTGTAGTATTATCCACCACCAGCCAACCTAGTCTTCATTTCTATTATTATGCGTTATGATACTCAAAAAACAGTTATATTTCTCAATTGCAAACCTGTCATATTTTCTTGCAACAGTGATGCCGACCATTGAGAAGCTACTGTCCAGTGAATGGAAAGAGAGACTTCTGGGGAAAAGTCCTATGGAATCCAAAGAGGTAAAAGGTGAGCAAGGGGTTTAGCTGAATTGTATTAATGCCCAGAACAGAGAAAACTAACCCAATTAGAATTGAAAGCCCCTCTATTCTTCTTCATTTAAGCTAAATTCAAAGCCAATACAGTTTTAAATTCAAACCATCAGAATTCACAGTATTTTGCTTTCTTTTAAAGGATAAAAAATAATTCAATATAAAAAGTGGTTTCCCACTATGAGACAATACAGTTTTCCCCAACTTTGTACTGTCCAGGCATATCTCCACATTCTGATCCATCATGCTAGTTAGAATGTAGGAGTTGTATTCCAATGTATCTGCCAGGCATAAGGATGAGAAAGGCTGAACTACTGATACAACCACATTGGTCCCAATCATGTGAGAAATTAATCTTTTAACAAATTCATGTACAGTTCTGTGGATCTTTGAGTATAATTATCTGTCAATAAAAACTAAAAAATAAACTCCTTTGGATACTGTAGAACTGCAACATCTTATATCTACAGAAGCACCTCTTTCTTTATGCTCGCCAGGATCTGGGTTTCCAAATGTAAAATGCACGTTGCATGACTTTTTTATGTCAGATCTATAGCTTGCGAAATAGGTCTCCCCTGTTTTCCTTTGTTCTACAAAGGAAATTCCCTAGATTTTTTTGATACTTGCAGGATACCCTCTAAGAGGACAACCTTAATGTTTTAGAATGAAATTTCACTATTTCCCTCCCTTCCTGTTAATCTCTTCTCTACTTCTTTTGCTTGCTCCAGGAACCCAAGAAAGCTTGGCAGAGAAAGAATTACAGCTGCTGGTCATGATTAACCAGCTGTCCATCCTGAGGGACCAGCTGCTGACAGCCCATTCAGAGCAAAAGAACATGGCAGCTATGCTGTTTGAGAAGCAGCAACAACAGATGGAGCTGGCCAGGCAACAGCAAGAACAGGTAGGTAGTAAAGCACTACTTTGTAGCTATATTTATCCTTCTTAGCCTTTGAGATTTTTGTCTTTGGAAGGTTTCCTGATTGGCACTTGAACTTCAAATGATATAGGATTTATAGAGCTAAATGAGTTAATAGGTCTTTATCTATCTCAAATCAGCCTGAAAAGGCAAACAGTTTAGAAAGAGAATAAATATTTATATCAGGAATGGTTAGTCCGTGGCCATTTCTGTGGGCCTTAGAATCTTCTCAGACAATATTGTTCATTTTTAGCAGCAAACCATAATTTTATGATACAATTTTTTTCACAATATAAAACAGGAATCTTTTCTAGTTTAATATTCCTGCTTTACTCAATTTCCCACCCCACAACTCCAAAAAACTAAGGGCTGAAAGCTAATGTCCCGCCTTCTCTGCAGCTCTTGAAGGCCACTTTCCCTCCCATTAAATAAAGCATAGCCTCTGGCTGCAAAAGATAAAGACATAAAAATTACCAACTATGTGTATTGTAGTATGGTAATAAGCAACAGGCTGTAGAGTCTACATAAATAGGATATTATAAAATTCCAAATATACATATTCAGAGTGAAAACTGCAGGGATATACAGTAAATTAAACTGTCTTATTGTGAAGAAATGATGCTGATGTGAATGGATAGGGCTGTTGCTCCAGTTACAACTTCTCTTAACAGATGAAAGCAAAGCATAATTTTAAATAAATCCACAAAGCCTAAGCTTTAGGAGGAGGTTAATATGCTGCCTGAGACATCAAACTTCCTTTAAAGTTATTCACTGCTGGTATTTTCAAGCCCAACTGTGATGTAATTATAATCTTCACATGTTTTACTTCACCTCACTCCAATAACTTGTATGTCTGTGTGCTAATAAGTCAGATATGTGCTTATTCATCTTCTTAAAGCTATTCAGTAAGGTAATTTCATCACTGGAATTCTGTGTAATAATGATGGAGAAAGAGATGAGAAATCTGAATGGGAAACTTCACCTGAAGTTTTTAGTACCCAGTGTCTTGCTTTTCTAAACAACACTTGTTATCACTTGCATCCCTGCATTCAAGTTCTGCTTACATGAGCTGTTCTTGTTTTGCCACATAAATTGTGGCCTTCCCTTTATTTTATAGAAATGAGCATTGTGCCCAAGTGGCCCTAAGGTTTGTAGTTCAGTTAGCATGGATCTTGGTTCCACCTCATCTTTCCTACTTGTAGATTGCCAAGCAACAACAACAACTTATCCAGCAACAACACAAGATCAACTTGCTGCAGCAGCAGATCCAGGTACAATGTTATACATTTTCTTTGGGAAATGGGACTTAAGTGTGGCTTAATTGAAGGCGTTCACACCTAAAAATTGGAAGTGCCAAGACAAGGGTAATAGTGCTACATGTAGATTATTTATCCTTAGATGTACAGAAATTAACATAGAAGCAATTGTTATCTTGATAATGATGCATTAATGCAGCTTTTCAAAATGTAAGAGGTTGAGATCCACAGTGCCTTAACTGTGAAGCATGTGCCAGTGAAATCATTAGGATTTGATTCAGACTAAATGTGATTGAACTTGAGGCCTTGATATGGGAGTAAAGGACCAATCCTGTCCTCCTTCGATTCATATTCCCACCCACCCTTTCTGGCTAGTTGCCACTTTTAGCAAAGAAATACATACTGAAAATGTTTTTCAAGTTGATAAGAAACTTCAGTATTTCTTCCACTGTGGTATGAATAATAAAAGTTTTGCACTTCCTTAAATATGTTGTCTGGATATTTGCATTAAGTACCTAACATTTGATACTGCAATATGGATATGAAGTAAGAAAGTGATATACATCTCTCTGTCACTGCCTCTAGTGGATATGAAAAATGGCTGTTTGGACAAATAGCATTGTTACAGTTTCATATGTCCTATATCTATTTCTGTGTCCACCACTTCCCTTACTCTTTTCAGCAGGTCAACATGCCCTATGTCATGATTCCAGCCTTTCCTCCCAACCACCACCCTCTTCCTGTCACTCCAGATTCTCAGATGGCACTTCCTATCCAGCCAATTCCATGTAAGCCAGGTATGAAGAGGCCAAGAAAAGTGGAATTCTGATTAATGTGATATGGATTTCCCAAGGCTTTTATACAGTGGACTTGGAATGGGAAGAGAAGGCATCCTCTATTAATTGTAGCCATTGAAAACCATGAGACACATGAACTATGTTGAATCAATTCCTTAATGTTTCAGTCAGTAAAAATGGAGTCAGAATGCTGTTTTTAATGGTTAAAACTGATTTTTTTTCCTACACAAACCTTACTCTTTAACATTGATAGGACCCTTTCATGTGTCTTGGAAATAAAAGATAGAAAAATACTGCAAAATGGGTTTTTCTTCTAAGAGGTTTATTAACATGGATTTGTAGGGAAATCAAGGTAGACAATCTGCAAATGTAATAGCTGGAGTTTGGTTACATAATACAGAACCAGCATGATTGTTTCAAACAGCTTCCTTTCCTAAAGTATTGCCAAATGTTCAACCATGCAGGTTTAACATCCTCATTTCAGCAGTTCTCAAGGGTAAATTGAAGAATACTCTGTTCAGTGAAATACTCTGCCACCGTGTAGCAGGCATAAAAGAAACATTGTCTTGTGCTTTTCTCTACTACTCCTTCTATAGGGGCATCCATAACACTATGGTAGCCCATTAACATACACGTTTCCAAGTGCTTTGTATTCCTTTTATATAAGCTCTTTGTGGCAATAGCACAATTCTCACTGACAGAGTAGAAAGATAGCATAGAGTAATATGGAGATAATATTGAAGAAGAAATGCAAAGACCATTAAGTATGTAGCAACTTTATACTGAGAGGAAACGTGTCATGAAAAAGAAACTCAAGATAATCCTGCCTTGGTTCAATTGGGTATAAGAATCTGTTGCAGGCTTTGTTGTATGTTATTACACCATACAACAATAGAGTTCCACCTAGATTGAAGAAATCAGTGGTCTTCCCTTTCATTAGTGTGTGTTATTTTATGTAGAATTATGTAAAATCAATATAAAATAAGACTTCCTATTTGTTGTTATAGCTTGAAATAGTGTACAATAATGAATTTCGATACTGTCCTGTTGTTTTTCCTTTTTGCCCATTGTTCGGTTGTGTCCAGTTCTCAGAAAACTGCCTGGACAAGGTTTCTTGACAAGGTTTTTCAAAAATGGTTTATCATTACTTTCTTCCTAGGGTTGAGAGAAAGTGACTAGCCCAAGGTCAACCAGCTGGCTTTATGCCTAAGGCAGACTAGAACTCACAACTTCCCAGTTTCTAGCCTGATACCTTAACCACTACACCAAACTAGCTCTCACCATATGACATATAATATTATTGTATTGTTTTTTATTGTATTTCACCATAAGATACAATATATCTATAATAAAGCTGAGTTATATTTGGTTATACCTGGTCTTGGTAGTTGCGTTTGGATCCTTTTTAATCCAGTATTAAATGTTAGCTATCGCTAAATTAAATCCCTCTCATTCTAATAGTCTGGGCCCATAGAACTAAGAACAGTTCACTACTTTAATACATTGATGACAGCTGTCCCCAAACACATTGCTGTAATGTACAAAGGGGACATGTTTTTACATATTTGGGGACAGATGCAGAAATTTCGCCCCTTTACTTAATTCCAGGTTGAGTTTCACTGAACTTACAGCAGATTCCCTCTTGATTCAATGTTGACATAAGAAGGATTTCAGTTTAAGTTTTAACATTGTACACATTCTCCAGCTCTTCTGTTTCTTTACAATCTACAGTGGAATATCCTATGCAGCTGATTCATAGTCCATCTCCTTCAGCACTGAAGAGACCTGCAAGCTCAGGCCACCTACAAATCCAGGTAAAATCTCTTATTTGCCTTTTCCCTTAGGTCTCCAAATCTTGTAGACAAATGTTTCTATCCTCCTTCTCTATTTTGTTTTCAGGAATCTTCACAGCCACTGAACTTAACAGCAAAGTCTAAAGGCTCTGAACCCGCCAATGCCTCCAGCACACCTAGTTTAAAGATTAGTAGCAGTCAGTCCCTCAGTGGTGTTTCTCGGGAATTGCAGACCAGCCCTCCCAGCCTTCCTTTGGGTAGGTCTGTTCCTCTGAGTCAGAGCTGATAGGGAAATGCTTCTTTGAATGACTTGTAATTGCAAACTTGTTACAAAATACCTTTGCTTTATTAGCTTACGCTCTTGATTTTTCTTTGGGGAAGAATTCTTGACATCCCTAGATTCATGAAGGGATGAATACGGCTTTCTTCAAGATTCCTTTGGGGATTTTATCTTGTGGATTTACCAGTACTGAAGGGGGAAGAGAAACTGCAATTCAGAGGAAGATGCATGCACTGCCCATGCAAAATATTCAGTCCTCAACATCTCCAAATATGTCTGGGAAAACTTGGATAATTTCTACCAATCAGGAGAGACAAATTTGATGTAGATGAACCAAGGATCTTTCATGTTGCAGGAGTCCTCATATATCTAAATCAATATATCCAATGTGTTAGATCACCTTTTGAGATATCCATGATTTTGAAACATGTGCAAATTATAAAGTTCAAGGCTCCAAGAGTTAATATGAAGTTAACAGATACATAGAATACTCTAATCACTCCAGATGAGAACCTACGTTTATTGCAGTCTTGAAGAGAAGCATAAATCCAGTCTGAAGTTTAATGTGGTGCAGAAATTGTAGAGACATTGTAGTATATTTGTTGTTGTTGTTGGAGATGCCTATTCTGCTGTTCCATGATTGCTGAAGGCACAAGATAACAAGCACAGCAATTTTGGGCATGTGGGAGAAATAAAGTCATAATTCTTGAGCCTTCCAGGCTTTTGTTAATTAGAATTGAAATCTTTTTTGTGTTGACAATCTCATGTCGTCTCCAGAAGGAGTACAATCAGTTACAAAAGTTTCAGGGCTGGAATGTGTCCTTCTATTTTCTAACAATGGACCACTGCCAGTAGCCACAGTAGTCTAGATCACCTCTGACATTCAGAAAAAACCTCTTTGCAGATGTTACATGCCAGTAATGTAAGTGGAAGTTCACATAGGACCCCATGTATCATCTTCCTCGGAATCACAGGATTGCACCATAAATGTTTCTTTTTCTGATGAGGAAAAAAAAGTAATCATCACTGATTCTAAAAGAAAACTAACCTGAAGCTATATAAAGGGGGAAAAATTGCTGTAGTTAAGGCATGCTTGTAGAAAATGCAGGATAGAGCTATTGTATCCAGGCTATAAAATTCTGGGTGATGGAGCAAATGATGGCAAACTCAGGGATTTCCTGTAGCCTTTTAATGCTATCTAGTGGTTGTCTGGATTTTTTCAGCCCGGATGTGGTAGCCCCAGTTTTATTTCCTTGTGTTAGTAGTTTTCACTGGTGATAGTCATGAAGATGTCAGTTGATCACCAGTTGTTGTTTTTAAATATCAGGATTCCTTGGAGAGGGAGATGCTATAACAAAAGCAATACAAGATGCTCAGCAACTTCTGCACAACCAAAGCAGAGCTCTAGATGGTTCTCCAAATCATCCATACATTAAAGTAAGTGATATTGATTTTGGTCTTAAAAGGAAAGAATACCCTCTTTGACACAAAGCCTTGAATAAAGATTAGAATTTTGAAAAACGAAAGATATCAGAGTCTAATGAAAGCAGTCCATCAATTTAAAAAAAAACCCTGGTATCTGAGTTTTTGAGAGCCATTGTCTGTGATGTGAATAGTGATGAATGAACCTTCAAAAGATTCAGTTCGGAATGTTCTAAAAATGAGCTAATTGGCTTATATTAGGGTAGCATTTCAGACAATTTAATAATTGGATAAAATTTATAAGCTTCCCAATTCTGATTCACCACATCCCTGATCCATTGTAGAATATAATCAGCCCCGGAAATTATTTGGTGAACTGTCAAGACTATATTCCAGTGATGGCAAACCTTTTAGAGACTGAATGCCCAAACTGCAACCCAAAACCCACTTATGCATTGTCGAGTGCCGGCTGGGTGTGGCCCATTGGCTGGGTGTGGCCAATTGGGTGGGCGTGGCTGTGGTGGTAACGGCAGACAGGGTGGGACTAAAAAGTTCAATCAATCAATTCCAACTTTGCCAGATCTTTTTTTTTTCCGCGAGAAGTTGAAATTGAACATTTTTTTTTTTTTTGCACATGGCGGCGGAGGCCTAAAGTGAAAAGGTTTTATAAAACCCAGCTGAAGGCCTAGGACTGGGGCGACGGCACGCGTGCCCACAGAGAGGGCTCTGAGTGCCGCCTCTGGCACCCGTGCCATAGGTTCGCCACCACTGCTATATTCTGTTTGTTTGTTTTAATTCCTCAAACATTTCTGATAGAAACAACAGTATCGTGGGCTGAGGTGTCTTTTGAAATTGTTAACTTTATTTTCCAGAGGTCTGTGTTCCTGATGTAAGGCCCAGTGAAAGTTGTAGGAGAAGCTTTTTCCTTTGCTGTTACCACTAACTGATAAATTGAATGACTAAGGGAAGAGCTTTCAGTGATAATACAATGATTATATACTGAGAATGAAAATTGGAGAGGTTTGAGATTAGCACATAATAAAATAGAAACTAATACATGAGAACTCCATATTCTGACATTTTAAGTCTAAACTTAAAGTACCTAAAATACTTGTTCTATTATAATAGTCCATAAAGCTATTCAAAAGTCATTTTATTCCTTAGACTCATGTCTTTAAAGTATTATTTACAAAAGCTGTTCAGCATGTTAGCTGAATTGTTCCTTTTTCTTGCTGAAACTATTTTTTCTATAAACAGAAAAAATTATAAAATACCTTGTTTCCAAGATTCTTTTGTTCAGATAATGTTACCTGTAGTCTTTCTTTTATAGTTCCCTGTTCAGCAGATTTGGACTATTCAGGTCCTATTTTAGGAGATTATATAAGGCCATTCTCTTTTGATAATTTAACATATGGCAAAATAATTTATTTTAAAAATCTAGGTTTAAGGCGGGTTAATTGCTTCTAGAAATATGCCATTGGTACAAGCAGTCTTCAACTTACGACAATTTAGCCCAATATTTCTGTTGCTAAGTGAGACAAGTGAGTTTTGCCCCATTTTACGACTTTTCTTGCCACATTTAAGTGAATCACTGCAGTTGTTAAATTAGTAACATGCTTGTTAAGTGAATCTGGCTTCCCCATTGACTTTGCTTGTCAGAAGGTTGTAAAAAGTGATCACATGATCCCGGGACACAGCAACCGTCATAAATATGAGCCAGTTGCCAAGCATCTGAATTTTGATCACAACCATGGAGATGCTGCTGTGGTTGTTAAGTATGAAAAACAGTCATAAGTCGCTTTTTTCAGTGCCGTTGTAACTTTGAACAGTCATTAATGGATGATTATAAGTCAAGGACTACCTGTACTAACTTTTAATGTTGCTTACCTTGGTAAGATGCAGAAAACCCTGTATTTTCAGGATCATACCAATTTGGATTCTTCACCTGGAAAAGAACAGATGGATGAGTCGTCTCTTCAGAGACTGGATGAGTCTCTACTAACATGTGAAGGCGATGGTAATGACATTTCTTCTTTTTCTCACAAATTTCACCAGTGTTGAATTTTGAAGAGAAAATCTAAGCAAGCTTCCTTTAATAAATGAAAACTTTAGTTGAATAGCTGAATTAGGTTTTTTTTAATCGTGCCAAAACCTCATGACTTCTCTAAATTTGATAGGTAATCAGCTTTTGTATACAGCAGATGTGACAAATCTACCATGTATGACCCCCCCATTTGCAATTTCCAGAATTCACAAACTCCCACAGTCTGGTCAGTTTAATGAACTGTTCTTTGGTCCTTTCTTGGCAGGCTCACGGCATTTCCCTGAATCCAGGAACAACAACCACATAAAGCGCCCCATGAATGCTTTTATGGTGTGGGCCAAGGATGAAAGACGTAAAATTTTGCAAGCTTTCCCAGACATGCACAATTCAAGCATCAGTAAGATTCTAGGTAAAGAAAGATGTGTAAATTGGTATCTATTGGTTCTTTTTTCTAATGTCTTTTGATATTTCTGTGAAACATATTGCCCCTTGGGTAAGTAGTTATTGGTAATTTCTAACAGTTTAATAGTGGGTTTAGTAGAAGGAACAAGCACAGTTCTCTTTCTTGGTCTATCGTGATTGCCTGATTCTTAAGATTTTACACCTGCACGTGCTAAACAGATGTTGAATGCAGGTTTAAAAGAAATTAAGCTCACATCAAAGAGGAAGCCAAGACTAACCTTTTCTCAGGGTGCTATTTATACAGTTGTGGTTGTGGACCTTTTTTAATGATATGAATCTCAGACTACAGAGCAAGCTAGAGAAGGTCTTAGTCATAAAGGTAACTTCATTGCTTGCCCCAGAATTCAAATAGCAGCTTAAACAGAGCCTCTTTGCTCAGTAGGGAGGCCTTTTCCCCCTACCAGAATGAGCTGCAAACCCATTCTGTATCTGGCTGTTTATAGTTTTTGTTAGTCATTAGGGAAAAAGGGAAAAAAGCTTCCTGTCTAGGAATGGGATGTCAAGCTTAGATTCTTTGCTGTGGGCTAGTAGGAAGTTCTTTATTAATATCAGTTCAAGGAGCTAGTGCATGAAAACCTGGAATTTATAAGATTTTTTAAAAATAGAGAATAGTCTTTCCCCTAATCGTTATGCCTAGTATGTGAGTTCTGAAATGCACAATTTTGCAATAGTGGTTATTGTTATCTCAGGGTTTGGTCATAACTGGAGGTGTAAATTTGATAGAATCTACAAACATCCCTCATAATTTCCCCTAAACTTCAGAATTATCTTCAGAATTTAGGATAACTAGAAAGAAAGGATGATTCATTGCAAAATAGGCCTAAGTGATAAAGGCGTAAGATGTATCTAAGGCCGCAAATAAGATGGAAATTAAATGAAAGGATAGTTAAATTCAGAGATCATACCAAACCAAACTTTGTTGAATGAGCCAAAATGGCCCTGTTCACAAATAGCACTAAATATCCTTTGGAATTGTAACTTCAGGAAGGTTGTGACTATCCATTCAACTAAACATCACCTAATTTCAATTTGGTTAAGTACATGCTGTAATAAAGGATGGTTAGGCAGGGCTTTTTTGTAGCGACCAAAGCAATTCAAGTGACTTTATGAGTGATTGCCTTGTAGTTACCATGCACAGAAAATCTGGTAACGTGGTAGTTATCCCATTAGCAACCTTATCAACTACTCTGAAGATAAAGAAAAATAAGATAATAGAATGCACTGAGCCAATACGGTTGTAAGTACTGGTAGTCCTCAATTTATAACCATAATTGAGCTCAGAATTATGGTTGTAAGTGGTGCCAGTTGTTAAGCAGGTCATCCTGGGACCGACGATTTTTTAAGTGAAGCCGTTATTAGAAGGGACATTTTTTGCCAGAAACTGGAAGTAAATACCAGTTTCTGCCCAAAAAACATAAAATGAGGTCATGTGACCACAGGATACTACAAACAGCTGTAAATGAGTTGCCAAGTGCGCCCCCCCAAATTCAATCACATGTCCATGGGGGGGCAGGTATCAAGAATCTCATATCCAGGTAAGTACCTTTTTTGTCCATTGTAACTTCAAACAGCCCCTAAGCAATGACTACCTATATGTAGTGCTTTTCTTTTTCTTCTCCTTCCTGTCCCTTTATCTCTCTCTCTCTCTCATAAAAGGTCCATCTATGCTCATTACAATTAGCAAGGCAAATTTTGTTTTTTTAAGAGGAACATTCAGAAATTCTGCCTTCCTCCGATAGAGAACGATATGATCCACTCTGTCTTTTTGACCCCTGCAGTTCTAGATTTGATGTCTAAAAGTGAAAAAAAAAATGGAACTTGTTTTGCTTCTGAGTTTATTGTTTTGTTTTGTTCTTTAGCAAACCAAACCAAACCAAACTGGATGTATGTAAATGCATATAATAGAAAGTACAAAGGGAAAACAATCATAATGACAACATTAAGAAAAATACATATGACTGATGTTATGGTTCCAAAGGAAGATTGCCTTTAATGAGAAACATGAGGCCTTTACCTCTAGAATCCATTTATTGCAAAAATAACCTTGGCACTTACATGTACGGCTGCCAGAAACTGAATTTCTCTGGCTTGCGTCTTCCTTTTCATTGCTATACCCCTCCCTTATTTTACAGTCATGAATTACGTCTTCCAATTAGGCTGGAGGCCAAAGATTTACTTCCTTTTCTTTTCTTTCCCGGGCTTTCCTCAAGAAGCTCCTCCTTTTCTGTCTTCTGAATTAACTCTAAAAATACCAGACAGTTCTGAATATCTTGTGAAAGCAATAATATCCTATATTAACAGCGTTGACATCCGCCCCCCCTTACAAAAAGGACAGATCCTGTAATGTAAGCAAAAGCATATATTAATGATTAGTTTTCGGTTTGTTGGGGTGTTTCGTATGAAACCTTTTGACGAGCCTGTCAGCTTTCACCTCACTGGATTTCACCCAAGTAGCTTCAGATAACAGGTATCCCTTCCATTGTACTAGGTACTGCAATTTCCCTTTAAAAATTCTAGAATCAAGAACACGTTTCACTTCGTAATGGGTTTGCCCCGCAACTACGAGGGGCCCAGGTGCTTTCTTTGGGGGAGGTCTTAAAGTGGAACCCCGATAAGGTTTTAACAAGCTACTATGGAAGACAGGGTGGATTTTACCCAAAAGCCTAGGGAGTTTCAGTTTTACTGTGACCAGATTGATGACCTTTACGATAGGAAAAGGCCCTAAGAATTTCGGTCCTAAGTTCTTACTGGGTAATTTGAGGCGCAAATATTTGGTCAACAGATAAACCTCTTCCCCAACTTGAAACGTTCTTTGGGGAGCTCTCTTTTTATCAGCTTGCTTTTTATAGGTTTCAAAAGTCTTTTTTAAAGCAGTCTTCATGTTTCTCCAAACTTCTTCCCATCCCCTCACCCATTGGTCAAGTGTCTGGGAAGCTGTTGGCATCTGGGGGTATTCAGGTATTGGACCGAACTCTTTGCCTGTGGCTACTCTGAAAGGTGTGTAGCCTGTGCTGCTGTGCACAGAATTATTGTACGCCACCTCTGCAAAAGGGTTTAGTTTCTGGCATGATGTTATGGTTCCAAAGGAAGATTGCCTTTAATGAGAAACATGAGGCCTTTACCTCTAGAATCCATTTATTGCAAAAATAACCTTGGCACTTACATGTACGGCTGCCAGAAACTGAATTTCTCTGGCTTGCGTCTTCCTTTTCATTGCTATACCCCTCCCTTATTTTACAGTCATGAATTACGTCTTCCAATTAGGCTGGAGGCCAAAGATTTACTTCCTTTTCTTTCCCGGGCTTTCCTCAAGAAGCTCCTCCTTTTCTGTCTTCTGAATTAACTCTAAAAATACCAGACAGTTCTGAATATCTTGTGAAAGCAATAATATCCTATATTAACAGCGTTGACATCCGCCCCCCCTTACAAAAAGGACAGATCCTGTAATGTAAGCAAAAGCATATATTAATGATTAGTTTTCGGTTTGTTGGGGTGTTTCGTATGAAACCTTTTGACGAGCCTGTCAGCTTTCACCTCACTGGATTTCACCCAAGTAGCTTCAGATAACAGGTATCCCTTCCATTGTACTAGGTACTGCAATTTCCCTTTAAAAATTCTAGAATCAAGAACACGTTTCACTTCGTAATGGGTTTGCCCCGCAACTACGAGGGGCCCAGGTGCTTTCTTTGGGGGAGGTCTTAAAGTGGAACCCCGATAAGGTTTTAACAAGCTACTATGGAAGACAGGGTGGATTTTACCCAAAAGCCTAGGGAGTTTCAGTTTTACTGTGACCAGATTGATGACCTTTACGATAGGAAAAGGCCCTAAGAATTTCGGTCCTAACTTCTTACTGGGTAATTTGAGGCGCAAATATTTGGTCGACAGATAAACCTCTTTCCCAACTTGAAACGTTGTTTGGGGAGCTCTCTTTTTATCAGCTTGCTTTTTATAGGTTTCAAAAGTCTTTTTTAAAGCAGTCTTCATGTTTCTCCAAACTTCTTCCCATCCCCTCACCCATTGGTCAAGTGTCTGGGAAGCTGTTGGCATCTGGGGGTATTCAGGTATTGGACCGAACTCTTTGCCTGTGGCTACTCTGAAAGGTGTGTAGCCTGTGCTGCTGTGCACAGAATTATTGTACGCCACCTCTGCAAAAGGGTTTAGTTTCTGGCATGATGTTATGGTTCCAAAGGAAGATTGCCTTTAATGAGAAACATGAGGCCTTTACCTCTAGAATCCATTTATTGCAAAAATAACCTTGGCACTTACATGTACGGCTGCCAGAAACTGAATTTCTCTGGCTTGCGTCTTCCTTTTCATTGCTATACCCCTCCCTTATTTTACAGTCATGAATTACGTCTTCCAATTAGGCTGGAGGCCAAAGATTTACTTCCTTTTCTTTCCCGGGCTTTCCTCAAGAAGCTCCTCCTTTTCTGTCTTCTGAATTAACTCTAAAAATACCAGACAGTTCTGAATATCTTGTGAAAGCAATAATATCCTATATTAACAGCGTTGACATCCGCCCCCCCTTACAAAAAGGACAGATCCTGTAATGTAAGCAAAAGCATATATTAATGATTAGTTTTCGGTTTGTTGGGGTGTTTCGTATGAAACCTTTTGACGAGCCTGTCAGCTTTCACCTCACTGGATTTCACCCAAGTAGCTTCAGATAACAGGTATCCCTTCCATTGTACTAGGTACTGCAATTTCCCTTTAAAAATTCTAGAATCAAGAACACGTTTCACTTCGTAATGGGTTTGCCCCGCAACTACGAGGGGCCCAGGTGCTTTCTTTGGGGGAGGTCTTAAAGTGGAACCCCGATAAGGTTTTAACAAGCTACTATGGAAGACAGGGTGGATTTTACCCAAAAGCCTAGGGAGTTTCAGTTTTACTGTGACCAGATTGATGACCTTTACGATAGGAAAAGGCCCTAAGAATTTCGGTCCTAAGTTCTTACTGGGTAATTTGAGGCGCAAATATTTGGTCAACAGATAAACCTCTTCCCCAACTTGAAACGTTCTTTGGGGAGCTCTCTTTTTATCAGCTTGCTTTTTATAGGTTTCAAAAGTCTTTTTTAAAGCAGTCTTCATGTTTCTCCAAACTTCTTCCCATCCCCTCACCCATTGGTCAAGTGTCTGGGAAGCTGTTGGCATCTGGGGGTATTCAGGTATTGGACCGAACTCTTTGCCTGTGGCTACTCTGAAAGGTGTGTAGCCTGTGCTGCTGTGCACAGAATTATTGTACGCCACCTCTGCAAAAGGGTTTAGTTTCTGGCATGATGTTATGGTTCCAAAGGAAGATTGCCTTTAATGAGAAACATGAGGCCTTTACCTCTAGAATCCATTTATTGCAAAAATAACCTTGGCACTTACATGTACGGCTGCCAGAAACTGAATTTCTCTGGCTTGCGTCTTCCTTTTCATTGCTATACCCCTCCCTTATTTTACAGTCATGAATTACGTCTTCCAATTAGGCTGGAGGCCAAAGATTTACTTCCTTTTCTTTCCCGGGCTTTCCTCAAGAAGCTCCTCCTTTTCTGTCTTCTGAATTAACTCTAAAAATACCAGACAGTTCTGAATATCTTGTGAAAGCAATAATATCCTATATTAACAGCGTTGACATCCGCCCCCCCTTACAAAAAGGACAGATCCTGTAATGTAAGCAAAAGCATATATTAATGATTAGTTTTCGGTTTGTTGGGGTGTTTCGTATGAAACCTTTTGACGAGCCTGTCAGCTTTCACCTCACTGGATTTCACCCAAGTAGCTTCAGATAACAGGTATCCCTTCCATTGTACTAGGTACTGCAATTTCCCTTTAAAAATTCTAGAATCAAGAACACGTTTCACTTCGTAATGGGTTTGCCCCGCAACTACGAGGGGCCCAGGTGCTTTCTTTGGGGGAGGTCTTAAAGTGGAACCCCGATAAGGTTTTAACAAGCTACTATGGAAGACAGGGTGGATTTTACCCAAAAGCCTAGGGAGTTTCAGTTTTACTGTGACCAGATTGATGACCTTTACGATAGGAAAAGGCCCTAAGAATTTCGGTCCTAAGTTCTTACTGGGTAATTTGAGGCGCAAATATTTGGTCAACAGATAAACCTCTTCCCCAACTTGAAACGTTCTTTGGGGAGCTCTCTTTTTATCAGCTTGCTTTTTATAGGTTTCAAAAGTCTTTTTTAAAGCAGTCTTCATGTTTCTCCAAACTTCTTCCCATCCCCTCACCCATTGGTCAAGTGTCTGGGAAGCTGTTGGCATCTGGGGGTATTCAGGTATTGGACCGAACTCTTTGCCTGTGGCTACTCTGAAAGGTGTGTAGCCTGTGCTGCTGTGCACAGAATTATTGTACGCCACCTCTGCAAAAGGGTTTAGTTTCTGGCATGATGTTATGGTTCCAAAGGAAGATTGCCTTTAATGAGAAACATGAGGCCTTTACCTCTAGAATCCATTTATTGCAAAAATAACCTTGGCACTTAACATGGACGGCTGCCAGAAACTGAATTTCTCTGGCTTGTGTCTTCCTTTTCATTGCTATACCCCTCCCTTATTTTACAGTCATGAATTACGTCTTCCAATTAGGCTGGAGGCCAAAGATTTACTTCCTTTTCTTTCCCGGGCTTTCCTCAAGAAGCTCCTCCTTTTCTGTCTTCTGAATTAACTCTAAAAATACCAGACAGTTCTGCATATTTTGTCAAAGCAATAATATCCTATATTAACAGCGTTGACAACTGAATCCTGTCTTGATTTTTTTATTTTAGAGGGTTGTTAAATTATGACTATTTTGTGTAAGCTCAATATTATTTGAATTATGTTGACTCTGAAATATAAGGTAATTTTACCAGTAATGCTAATGCCTACCTTTTCCTATCCAAACTCCTAGGATTTTCTTTGATCCAGAAAGTTTGTCTAGGATTAACTTTTTCTCAAGTTCCATCAACTATATAGACATCTTAGACTTTGTTCCCTGCATTAACTGCTTGGGTAAAACCTTCCTCATCTCTCCAGCCTCAATTCTTCACAAACTCTCTGTTGGGCATGACAATAAAGGTCACACAACCCAGGGAATTCCAGCCACCCAGAAGGCCAGCCTATTTTAGCTGTTCCACCTGCTCCCCATACCTTGGGCTTAAAAGAATTCAAAGAGCCCTCTAGGAAGGTGACAGGAAAGGTCAGCAGGAGGGAAGGGTTCTGGTTAGTCATAGATGGCGGCCATGGCTTTGGAGCTGCCCATTTATAAGAGAGAAGCACTAAGGAAAAGAGCTGTACTTCCCTGCCTTTCCCTCACTTTCCCATTTACCTGACGTCATATAACTCGGCACAAGTCAGTCAATATAATATTTTGAGAAAAGTGAAAAGTCTCATTAAATAAATGGATTCTCTTGCCGTTTGACAATAGTGCATCTTCACACATGACACTTTTTCCACATGATGTAGTGATAGCGTGCCTTTATGTTGATGTACAATTAAATGCTGAGTAAATAATTATATACACAGGTTAACACTGTATACCTGTGCTTCAGGGGCTAAGCAAGAGTGTCCCCCCTGCTCTCTTATGGCCTTCTGGAGAATAATTAGAATCTGGCTTTTCTAGAAGGCCATTGGTAATCAAGCATCTAGAGCAGCATTTTTCAAACTTGGCAACTTTTAAGATGTGTGGACTTCAACTTCATGCTGGCTGAGGAATTCTGGAAGTTGAAATCCACATATCTTGAAGTTGCTAACCGTGAGACACACTGAGCTAGAGGAAAATTTGTGCCATTATTGTTCGTCCTTCTTTACAGTTTATTTTTACTGCATTGTTTTTGGTTTTGCACACCACCTAGTCCTAGGCCATAGTGAAATGGTTCATAAATCTAAAAATTAATTTTATTCCTAAACAAACAGGACTCATCTGGATACATTTGTGATCCTTGCCTCTGTTTCCATGAATTATGCCTTGTGAGAAAACTACTCTACCTTCTGAAGAAAAAGGAGGAAGGAAATTGATATTTTGTTTTGAGATACGTTTTCATTTTGCAACTGAACAATGCCCACTTTGTTTTGGTCAAACTGAGGATCACATACAGGTCGTCTTCGACTTACAACCATTCACTTAGTGACCATCTGCAACAGCACTGAAAAAAGTGACATGACTGTTTTTCAGACTTATGACCACTGCAGCATCCTCTGATCATGTGATCAAAATTCAGATGCTTGGCAACTGGCATGTGATTATGATGGTTGCAGTGTCCAGGGGTCATGTGGTCACCTTTTGTAACCTTCTGACAAAGCCAATTGTCAGATTCACTTAACAACTGTGTTACTAATTTAACAAATGTGATATTTCTCTTAACAACTGTGGCAAGAAAGGTCGTAAAATGGGGCAAAATTAACTTAAAAACAGTCTTGCTTAGCAACAGAATTTTTGGGCTCAATTGTGGTTGTAATTTGAGGGCTACATGGATCTTGTAATCCACAAGACCCAGAACAGCCATTAACTACATAGTATGGCTTGCTTAATATCTCAGTTTACATTTCTAAATAGGCAACACAGCCAGATGTTTTCTGGAGCTCCTAATTCCTATGCGATATAATCATTCATATAGTTCTACAGGACTAGCCTTGCCAGTGTAGAATTGCCCTATGCTCTTGGACATAAAGCAGTCTGTAGAAATAATTCTTTTTGCCTGAATAGTAATGAAAGATAAATGCACAGCTGTATGATAACCTTTAGATCCGCATCTGGTTAAAGAAGCAATTTACATTAACTCTTCATATAATTTGTCTTTCAAAGGGACTGAACTGTTGCATATAACACCCAATCCTCTCTGTGGCCTCAGGACCCCTCTGATTATAAAAATCAGCAAAACCATGTACATGTCTCAAAGTAGGCTGAATGTAAGGGGGGAAATAGCCCCCCAAACTTTGAAAACTTAGAAAGCCCTGGTAATGTTCATAGCCAGTTTGTTCACTGCGACTCAAAGAAAAAGAAGTTGTTGCTGTTGCTGTTTGGTTTCTGATTATCTAAAGGTTGCCCATCCCTGTTTTATGTCTCAAACTCTGTTTTTAAAGGTGCCATATTTGCTTTGAATTGGCTATTTCAGGGGAATTATTGCAGACGCGGAGGTGTTTTTCATCTTAATCTACGGTGATCAACTTTTGTTATGTCCCTGTTCTTTTTTCTTCTAAGCCCATTTGTTAGGAAGCAGTATATTCTGGCGTAGCATGAGACTGAGAAGGACCATGCAGAAGAGGAAGAATAAAAAAGGTAATTGAAATCATCCTCTTTCATTGCTCTCTGTTTTTATAGGATCCCGATGGAAATCCATGTCCAATCAGGAGAAGCAGCCTTATTATGAAGAGCAAGCACGGCTCAGCCGCCAGCATCTGGAAAAGTATCCCAATTACAAGTACAAGCCCCGCCCCAAACGCACCTGCATTGTGGAAGGGAAGCGGCTTCGTGTTGGCGAATACAAGGCACTGATGAGGAATCGGCGCCAGGACGCCAGGCAGGGCTACTTGATTGCGTGAGGCTTCCTGTCCCTTTTCTCTGTTCCTCTTGAGCACCGCTTTCTGAGCCTGCAGGTTCCGGTGTCTGAAATTCACCTCTTTTAAGGGAACCGCACAGCCCATCTTGTGCAAGTCAGGGATAGTTTAATAAGGTTCAGGTTCCTGATTCATCATTAACTGTGACCTGCAATGTCTTCCTGGGCTTATTTGCCCTGACCTTACCAATAGCTAACCCAGTTCATGGTCTCTGTGTGTATTGTAGCCTTGCCGACTGAAGGGATCAAAGATATGATTAAACATTTTGCTGGATCGTATAAGCATGATTAGCATTTAGGTGAAATCAGGCAGTTCTGAAAGCTTAGATGAAGAAGGGAAGGTCCAGCAATGTTTGCTTGTAGAAGGTTGCTGGAAGACAGTTTTTAATAATAATAATAATAATAATAATAATAATAATAATAATAATAATAATAATAATAATAATAATAATAATAATAATAATAATAATAATAATAAAGTTGGAAAGGACCTTGGAGGTCATCTAGTCCAACCCCCTGCTCAGGCAGGAAACCCTATACCATTTCGGACAAATGGCTGTCCAGTCTCTTCTTAAAAACTTCCAGTGTTGGAGCATTCGCCGCTTCTGGAGGCAGGTTGTTCCACTGGTTAATTGTTCTAACTGTCAGGAAGTTTCTCCTTAGTTCTAGGTTGCTTCTCTCCTTGATTAGTTTCCATCCGTTGCTTCTTGTCCTGCCTTCAGGCGCCTTGGAAAATAGCTTGGCTCCCTCTTCTTTGTGGCAGCCCCTGAGATATTGGAACACTGCTATCATGTCCCCCCTCGTCCTTCTCTTCATTAAACTAGACATACCCAATTCCAGCAGCCGTTCCTTATATGTTGATCAGATCTCATTCCAGGGAGACCAGTATTGTACAAACACGTGACCAGTGTATTGTTGTTTCTTAGGAGTAAGGAAGTGGTGGCCCACAAGATACTACTGAACTGCAGTTACCATTAGCCTCCGTTACATGACCAATAATTAGGAAAGCTTAGTTCAGTAATAAAAGATCACAACTTCTCTATTCTTGCTTACCTGTTTCCATGTTGGGAAGTGCAGTAATAATGTGTGAATGCAGAGGTGGGGATGGGGATGGAACAGAATGTAAGATGGCATAACTTTTATGATACATTGTAATGTCTTTCCTAGGCCCCAAAGCAGCCAGATGCCACCTTCCTCTTCGGATCTCATGTACCAGCGATCAGTTGGGATTCAGCTAGCTGCACCACTGATGGATCACTACTTGTCCCATGGCATGGAACCAAACATGCCAGTCATAGTGAACACATGTAGTCTGAAGCCAGAGGAAGGGGATGGGGCAGAGGACAGTCATTCAATGCCTGATGGGGAGATGTACCACTACAGTGAAGATGAGGATTCTGAGGGCGAGGAGAAGAGTGATGGCGAGCTAGTGGTTCTCACAGACTAATGTCACAAGAAGCGAGAAAATATGGACTTTGTCCTCTTTCCAACCTGGAACAATTAATGGCATTGGAAGAAACAAGGGGGAGGAGCTTGTTAAAGTGGAAATGGACATGGAGCAGAGGAACAATTCTTTATGCCACCATCTGTGGTATTGGTAGAGTTTATTTCCCATCCATTTATCTTCTGTGGAAAGGGAGGATTTTTTTCTTTGACCTGCTGAATTTACCCCAAGGAAACTGAATATGAATTGACTATGAATCTTGTAACAAATCTGGTATTTTTTCTTACCAAAGTCAGAACTCCTGTTAATCTTCACTGAAGTTAAATAAGAGGGAACAAAGGTATTATGGAGTCACTAAGGGATGAAGAATGAGAATTGAAATACCGAGCAGATTTCAGAACCTATAATGTTTGAACCCATCTTCCTAGCAGCTCAGTATTTATGCTCTCAGGAATGAAAGTTTGACTGGAAAAAGCTTCCTCCTTCCAATCGCAACTGTGTGTATATTTTGTGTAATGTTCAGTTGGGTTGGAGTTAGGGGCAAATGCTCTGTGGCTGGGTAGCAATTATGTCTCTTATTCATTTTCTCTACGGCTTTTTCTCCTTTCCCCAAAAAGCTGATGTAAAAGCTTACTTTACCAATAGCCAAACAGTGACCTCACCTGTTTACAACCTGGCCAGCTTCATCAGCTTATATTAGCCACCCAATCAGTAGCATTCAACCAACATTTGGGGAGCCTTTTCACTTTCCTTAAATGAAACATCTGGGTGGAACACTTATTCCCCCTTCATTCTGGATTTCAACTAGTTCTGCCTTTTCCCCCACTCCAATTTCACTTTGTCTTGTGTTTGTTTTTTTCAATTCCCACTGGCCCTGCCAATAAATTCCCATGGAGCCATTTTTAGCTCTGGACTTGAATGGATAGCAACTGAGGTCTCAAAGGGCCGCCTTTACCCTTGGCAGCCTTGGCCCAACTTATAAATTAAGCCATGGCCTGTTTCCCTCCTACCCTTGTTTGCTTGCCAATTCTCAGTACACACAGGAGAAGAGGACGCCCTGCAACAATAGAAAGCTAACTTGATGTTTAAGGGATAAAATGTGACGTTTCTGAGGCAATCTTTCCAAAATTGTTTCCCTACGAGGGTAATAGCTCTTTCATGCCCACCCACTAGAGCACCAAAGGTGCATGATGGGAATTATAATCCAACATACCTGAAGGGCACCTTCTTCAAAAAACTATTCTGAAACATCTTCTGTGAAGGAATAGAAATTCTTTTAAATGGATACTTTAATTGAATTAGTCTAATGATGCTGTAGTACAGGGTAGGAAACCTGCATCCTTCTAGTTGTTCGGAGTTATAATTCATGAGGAATAGGATGTTATAATTCAGCAACTTTAAAGGGGTTTGTCCACTTTTGTCACACTAGTTTATTGAGCCTCTGGTAGGCTTCAGTATGCCTGTAAATTCATGTTTTCCCTACATTGAACTCAACATTCATAGTTTGCAGTATAAATACTTGTTTGCTTATCATGCTCAAATCATCCAAGTTGAGTGTATAATGTATTCGAGTGGCTTCTTTCATCTCCTTCTTACTCTATCCTTTAGTGGCATTAGTGAAAGCAGCAGTCTTGCCCTGGTTTAAATTAGCTAAGTGTTCTTGGTTAATGATACACCAGTGGCTAGCTTCAGTACATGAAAGAACAGTGTTGAGAGAGGCACAGAGGATGTACAGGGTCATGATATACATATGCAGTTGTGTCTCTGGTGTATGAATTATGTACATTTGCATACATTTTTACATATTTTGCTCCTATCCCTTTTAGATAGTCCTTTAAATATTTTTGTACACTTCCATTGGATTTAAATCTCAGCATGGGAATCTTTTATTTTCTACTGTCAGAAATTGTAACGTCACTGAGAAACTAAATTAGGCATTCTTAAAGTAAACATGTCATTCTTCATTTTTTGACAAATTCTCTTTTTTGTGTTAGGGTGACCAAGTTGTTAATACAACACACTGATCTCCACAATCTGAGACCAGATATGAGATCTTGGAAGAAACTTAGCATTGCCCACATGATTGTATCATGCCCATTGCCAGGTGAAGCATAACAGTATATGCACATGCAGAGATGGTAAATCACAAGCCTATTTATCATTTATGGCAGAATAGTAAGGATTGATAATACCATATACACTGTCTGGAGTCACCCTTAGTCTAATATTACAAAAAGCCCACTAGCATCCCTTTTGTACTCCAGTAGATATGACAAAAGATCACTATTTTTTGCATTTTTGATAACTGGGAGGTGATTAAGAATGAGATACATACCTTACATTTTACAGAGGATTTATGCACCCATTTCATTCCTTAGAAACCCTTGAATATTGGTTCCTGATGTCACTATCTTTAAAAATGCGGTCCTTCATGTCTGCCAAAACTTAATGCAAAAAGTTGACAGAAGTTGCATGCTGAGCATGCAAAACATTATTTTTCTTGCAACAGAAGAGTGTAATTGTCACTCTGAAATTTGATCTTAGTGTGTATAGTCTCATCACACAGTTTAGTATCACTGTGTGATGACACTACGCTGCACCTGAGGTAGATCTGGATAGAAACTGGAGTTCTGTTTTTGTTTATGACAAACAAAACTCTTGTCTGGCATTCTTTCATGACAGCTTTTATTATTTCATTACATGACCTATGTCCCTGACTAGCTTAAATGAGTCCAAACTACTTGCACCTGTCCAATTTATTTTCCTTTATTCTAACTTTAAAAAGAACAAAAATGCAATTATATCTTCTAGGGAGGAAGTGAATCACTTAGTTTATGTATAATAAGCATCATGAGAATGAGTTACACCTTTTTTTGATCCTGGTGCCCTCTAGCTGTGTTAGATTACAACTCCCATCACTTCCAACATCTTAATGGGCAAGCATCATGGAGTTATAGTCTAGCACCTTGAGAGCATCAAGATAGGCTTTGATCTATATTGTTCCCCGTTGCTTCAGTTTTTCATAATGCTATCCCTTTCTACTGTGCTTTAGCAACTGGCTGCTGCTTTATTTTTGTTTTGTTTTAAAAAGTCTGTACATATAGATAGAGCTTTATTTTGTTAATAAGACTAGTAACTTAACCTGTATATTTCAACACTCTTGTTTATAAAGGGTTTTCCTTTTCTTGGTACAATAAAGATGTTTTGGAACAGAGATCTGTGCTAGTTCTAGTTTTGTAAAATTCACATTGCCACCTAACTCATTGTGCTTGTTCCTTTTAACAACAATTAAAGGCTGTGGAGATGTCATGATTAGTCTTTAAAATAGAGAAGGTACACGATGCTAGATTTCCCTGAATTATCTGCGAACATTGATGCAGTTATAATGCATGTTTACATGGAAGAAACTCCCAGGAAGTTCAATAAGATTTATTCCTGGGTAGGTTTGTGTAGGATTGAAGCTTAATATCACAGTCTTGCATGTGTTTATGAAGTAGTAAATTCCACTGTTCTTAAAGGGGCTTATTTTCTTGAAAGTAGTAATATAGTCTTTTACAAGTGATAATGCCATTGTTTACCCTTCCCTCCATCTGCATGATGATACGTCATCCTTGTTCATACTGATGTGTTTAACATCGTCGAAATCTCAAGTCTATTATCTATGGGACAAAAAACATATTTCTGAAATCTTTTCATCAAGGTATCTTATTCTCAGATTAAATCTTTAGTCCTTTAGAGAGGAAGAGGAGGCAATGCATAAATTTTATGAGTATTAAAATAATTGTTTTTAAACAAATGGTCTCTTAGAAAGCCATTTTGATTAATTTCAATTGAGATTAAAAAATAACAGATTGGAGTGCTTCTCCTGATGTCCTGAGATCCAATATTCCTGGTTCCAAGCTACTTCAAATGAGAGGTGCATCTCACAAGATCTATAATATTTTCTTTGCTATAGCAGACAATTCAGGGCCCTCTTTCTTTGCCAGTCAGATACTGCAATCCGTCAATGTAAGATAGGAGTTGCTGCAGTGGTCATAAACCTCAGCAGCCTCATGTATTCATGTTGGCAGTTGTTCAAAAACTAACATGACAGAGATAGTTGGCTGTGTCTTCTTGATCATTAGTGCATCCTTTGGAATGAGAATGTCTCTGTGTTGTGGAGCACTGCAGTACAGATCCATGTACAATACTGTACTGTATTCTGGTTGCTTTGAAGCATAGCAATTGCCTGAGAGAAATGACTTTGAGCAGGCAAATGATACTGGAAAAATCTCTTTGAGGGAGACGGGGATCTGTCTTGATCATTGGCCCAGACATGTATGATTGTGTCCCAGGTATTAGGTTAGTAGCTGCTACTTCTTTCTATCTCTTCCAAAGCCAGTTAAACATGACAAGAAATAATACTACTTGTGTAGAATAAGTATTGGAGTAGAAGACAGCAGGGATAGAGAATCTGGGATCCTTTCATTGCTGCTGAAGCACAGCTCCCAGCCTAATTTAGCTACTGATTTAAACAAATGAACTAACCAAGGACAGACAACAAGCTGCATAATATGAATAGTTGATTACTCAGAAACAAAACATCTTCCCTCCAGTTTTTAATTTTAACATTGGCTTTATAGATGAAAAGAGACATTTGGTGTTTAAAAGGTTCCGTTTTGTCTTTCAAGAAACAAAGTCCACCGATTTGACATGTACCTGTAGGAACACACAGTTCATTCAGTATTGTCAGCAACTATCATAATACAGAAAAATCTTGTTTATGTACATGGAATGGAGTACATGAAAATTGCTAAGAAAATTAGTGGTGCCACATACAAAGAGAGATGTGCTGGCATCTGCACATTTTTATAAAAAAAAATAGCAAGTCACTGTGAGGTAACCAACTAAGAGATGTAGATTAATCCTTGAAAGTTTAGCCTAACCAGTTCATTGCTTGGTGGCTGTGCATGAACTGGGAAAGCTCTGCCCATATTAAAGATGCCTTTGTTGGCTTTTACCCTGTTACCTCAGTTTGATCAACTGTTTTGCTCTCGAGACAAACAAGCACCACGTAAAGCAATGGTTCTGAAAACCCCAAAAGCTTCAAAGCAATCATATTTCAAACAGTAACTACATCGCATAATTACGCAGATTTCTCTTTCAAGTACACAACACTACTACACAATGTCACCCACACTGCAATCTTGTTTGTGTTCAGATAACAAATCAATTTTTCATGGTATAAAAATCAAGCTATAAAACTTCATAAATTGCTTGATTCTGACTATATGAGGACGAGTAGAGATATACATCAACACACATCAATGTGGTGTGTTGAGATATTTGTGATGCCTCTGAGATAAGGTCAATGACCCTGTATCTGTCTTCAGGCCTTTTTAACAGTTTGCTGGTATGCTGTGATTGTTTTAATAACACAATTATCTAGAGAGACTTCTATTTCATACTGACATACTCCATATACTTTAATCTTCAGGGCGAAAATGTGTTTTACTGTTTTTAGGTAGATCTAAAAGCTTTTACCTCACTATGACATCACATAATGAAAGAGACCTGTGCACATTACTGTGTCAACACTGAGAACATGACAATGCAGTATGATTGTGAATCCCTCTGAAGAGGGTTGAGATCCTGTTGTATAAATAAGTTCACTTATTTCCTAAAACTTCCTACTATGCTATTCCTTTTATTCTCCCTAGCAAATAGCATGCACATTATATGATCTTGTGAAGATAAATTTGCCAAAAATGCTGAGCAACTCGGTGTTTAAAAACCATTTTAGCTTCCATACGAGCATCCAGAATGCACTAGCTTGGAAAAAGGCTACTCTTTGCTTTGAAAGTACTGCTTTTTCTTAACAGGCTATGCAAAGAGTGAAACATAGATTCTGGCAGCAGGTTCCATCTTGATCTGATAGGTGGAGATGTCAAAGAGAGCTTAAGCCTCCTACTTGCTTAGAAGACAGAATTATGTAATTTATGACACTGCTCCATGGAGCTTTTGTACTGTTTATGCTGCTGCAGCAATCCCCACTCTGGCTCCAATTTCTATATAGTATATATTATTTCTGAAAAAGGGCAGATTGGCTACCTAGAAATTCAAATAAAAACATTTTCATTTTGCAGTTAGGGTTAAATGGGAAAACACTTTGCCCACTGCTGAACCAATTCCACTGCTCTCCACCTCCACCTCCACCTTGCTTGTGAAAGCACCATAATTCATGTAGAGATTTGTCTAGACTGACTTCATGTTTTCCTCCCCAAGAACAAAGACAGCAAAGTAAAAACTAGACACAGGTGAGAATATGTTGTTGTTCAAGATCCAGTTTTTGTGTTCCCTTCTTGATTGGATGGAGGGAAGAGAGATTGATCTGGCCTTTCCTACAAGGACTGTAGTCAGGACAATCATGAGCCATTCTGAGATTGTTTAGGTGGCAATGTTGGCTTTTAACATTTTTTGTACTATCCTTCTAGGAATTTCCTCCACACAGGTCCCTGCACCCAGAAGGCTTCTAAATATGAGTGATAAGCTTTACTTATCCAGCCTAATAATCTTGAAATGCAAAAAAAATAGCACAATTTATGAGTTTTTCCTGCTCTCCCAAAAACCAAGGACAGATACTGTATAGAGTAATATTTTTTGCTGCCTTTGCTTTCTCTGAATGATATTTAAGATAGGTTATATGGCAAAACTGTAAAAATCCTGAGTAGACTAAATACCTCTAATGTGAAGAAGGAAATTGGCTAAAACCACTCCCTTCCACAACAGTGTCTCAGAGGAAGTGTGAATGTCTTCTTACTTAAAAGGACATTACTATTTTCTATAGCTGGTACATGTGTTAATAATGTTGAGATTCTGATTGCTTTTGCACTAAATATGAGGAAATGGAGCAAGAGATATTTTATATACTAAGGTGATTCGTACTCCGCTCTTCATTATATTATGGCAGTGGCTATCTTTCCCTCTTTGGTGAAGGGAGGTAATGAAGGAAGCCATGCACTGAATGAAATTTCAGTTGCTCTGCATATGTCTAGCTGTGTTAGATAAGCCTTCAGAATTAGGATGCGCACAGCTGACAATAAAACATCCAGTTAATTGGATAAAGCTTTTGAAAAATCCAAAGGGGCTGACTTGGCAACCAGATAAATCTTATAAAATGCATTTTAAAGCTTTTTGATAGTTAAGGCTTTGTTGTTATAAAGGCCATTTTGAACAATAAGGCTGGGTTCACACAATACTTTAAGTTTAAACCAGTCGGATGCTGCCACAAACTACACAATCCTGTTTATCCCAGTTAGAATGTTATACAAAACCAGATGTCAAACTCTGGCCTTTCTTTAATAATTCAAAATAAAATTATTGGTGGGATAATGTGTAGCTCCTAGGGAGGGTACATATAGTGTTGGCAGCCAAAAGTAATGATTTTATTGAACTATAAGATGTCTGGACTTAATTTCCCAGAATTTCCAAGCCAGACATGGTGGCTGGAGAATTATGGGAATTGAAGTGTACATATCTTAAAGTTGCCAAGATTGAGAAATACTGGTCTAGATGATTACAGGTTGCTAAGTCACCATCTAACTTCGGCACACTACAAGCTTCTTAAACTGTCTAGTTTGAGGTTAATCTTTTTTTTTTCTATATATACATGATGAAGCCCTTTTCCTAGTATTTAACTCACTTTTCTAGCTCCACCCCATCCCATTTTCCAAACTATCTGGTCATTCAGAATCATCAGTAAGGCTGCTGATAACGACATCTGCTCCTTTAAGAAAAACATGAAATTACAATGTCATAAAAATTACCTAGGGTAGAGAAGCTGCTACTGGGGAGAGGAAGGGAAATGGTTCACAAGCAGACATTTGCAGCTGCTGGGTCAAAAGAAAGACTGAATTCATTACTATTTGCTGCCCTCTGGAGGCCTGACAAGAAGGCTTATCTTTTTGCTTGAAATCAAGCAGCTGCATCAGAGGTGAAGGAAATTTAGATTATGGCTGAAGGATCTGGTCTTTTTGCCCTGGGAAGATTCTCAGTAGGAACTTTCTGGGTCTGAAAGTTCTGTCTTCTTGTGTCTCCTGACTGGCACGTTGTGTTTTTGGAGGTTTATTCAGAAGTCAGCATCTTGCTTGTAAGAGAGATGGAGGGAAAGGAAAAGTGGGAAAAGCAGAATTTTTAATGAGAGGTCAGAAAGCATTGGTAAGAACAGGCAAAGCAAGTAGGGCACTTTTAAAGAAAAAGGTCTGCAGAAAAGTGACCAAGGAGGTCCTGTCATGAATTAAGAAAGGGAAGAAGGAAGGGGAGATGTTTCCTAAGAGGGGTATAAGCATAAAAAATGAAGCAATGTGTTTTGTTTTCTGAGCAAGTAAGATGGTTTATGCCACTCTTGATCCTTTCTCCACAGCTGTACTCCACTGATCCTGCTCATTATATCCACCCAATTAATCCATTTTATCCTCCAACTTCCCCATTATTTGGAAGGATTATATATTAACAGATGTCAGTTCCATTACAGCATATGAGCTCAGAAGTACAGAGAAGGCAGAAGTTCATGGATTTTATTCATAAATAATGATTGTCATAAGTGACCATGGACAAGATCTTATACATCTTTTTTTCACCTATATTTACATTCACAAATTACACCTCTCTCTCTATAAACCTCCCATAATGCATTGTCTATACTGGCTGTTAGGAGTTGAAGTCAAATTCACCTGAAGGACTCCAAGCTACGCTGGTTAGATTCACAGTGAGGTTTAGTGTGGTTCTGTCATAAAACTTAGGGTTTGTCCAATTTTCACAAGATCGGTTCTGTAACTATTATTTACCAAATAATAATAGTTACATTTATAAATAGGAAACATCAAAGAATAACTTCATCAGTTCTGTTTCAAGTCTTTCACTCAATTTAGAGGACATGTTCATAACGCTTAGGGATACCCTATAATTAAAAAGCTGTCCTGCTTTCTACTATCCATTTGGGGGGGGGGGGGTCTAGTAGTTATCTGAACATTAATGCAATAAAGGCCAAGGTAGTTGTTCTTGATAATGAAAATGGAATGAATGATTGCAGGTTATACGTTACAGTTACACAGCTAAAACATCACAGGTAAGTGAACTTATCTTGCTAGACTGTTCACTACAGATACAAAACTGGAAAAAGAAATGTACAATGCTGATGAAAAGATAGTATTGTTTGTCGTGAAGAATGGATGCTTGTCAAAAGAAGCAAGAGAGGCTGTATCCTTCTCATTTTCACACAGATGTGAGAGTTGGGTATGTCGAAAGAAATATTAAAGTGAGTTGAATGCACCAGGAATGGGGCGCTTAAAATATATGTGAGGTCAAACACAGATAGAATATAGAATGAGAGGATGCCCATTGAAATGTGGACTGCATAGAAAAGTAAATAGCCATTGCAAAAAAAAGTATGTGAAGATGGGTTGGCCAGAGAACAAATTAGAATCAACTTTCTCTCTCTCTCTCTCTCTCTCTCTCACACACACACACACACACACAAAATATACATGAAGGGTGAATGGGTTGAAAAAAGGGGGAAGACGAAGATAGTGATTGAATGGAATGTTTTGAAAAAAAGAAGCAAGGCAATACAGCAAGGCTGAAAAGGTATAGAGATATATAATGAATAGTGTATTGGGGTTAATGGCTGGATCAGGAATGCAGAGAATGTAAATATGCAACTTTTTATCCAACTATTCAATAGCTAACAGGTATAAAAAATAGCAAAGCATTTCTACAAAGGGAAAAGGAAGTAAATGCTATCTAAGCACAAAAATGTCTAAGACAGGAATAAGGCAGTCTTATATTGTCTGGATATTTTGGACTATAATTCCATAATATCCTACAACCAGGAGCATGGGCTGCAGCTTGTGGGAGTAAATGCAAAGCATCTGGCAAATACTGGCTTGACTGTCCCCTTTCCTAAGGATACTAAATGCCCTCTCTTAACAGCAATTCTGCACCAGCTATCCTACTATGAGGAAACTACAGGAAATCAGATTCTAGGAAATTAATTATAATAGCATTGCAATTACAAGCCTGCAGGAGGTTTGTTGTTTCCATTTTTGCTCCCAAGTACAAATTCAGTGGACATTTGATCATTTAAGTTCATAACTAAGTTGAAGAGACATCATAAGAACTGAGAGGTCATCTGTTTTTAATTCTAGTAATTGCTGAGTAAAATAAAAGCCCATCCGATAGAAAATGTGGATAAAAGAAAATTCAGAGTGTGAAATGACATGTTTTATACTGATTACAGTGCCTCAGATAGAGACCCAAGGACTGATGCTAACAGTTTCATTCCCATTATGCCTTCACACTTCAGTTTTATCCAGCCATAGGGCAATGCAGAAATGCTGATCCACTTCTGACTGGAGAACCAACCCATAAGGGGTATGTATAAATTTGGCCCTTTAACCAAAGGAACCCAAATGATCTTCTTGAAGATAAAGCACCGTAACAGTATGAGCTTTTTGCATCTCATAAAGGATATTCAGATTGGTTCTAGTTTCCTGTTCCACAATCTGGATATAAGGGGTATAACATTTATTTATATACAAGGTAAAGTTGTGAAATAAAAGGATTGACTGAGGAGATCAGACTGTCTATGTCACAGTTTATACCAATGCTCGTGCAGTCATAAGGTTTTTCTCTTTGCTGTATGAATGAAATAGCCTTCTCCAATTTGGCTGTCTTTAGATAAAATGGGTCTTCAAATTCCAGAATTCTTAGTCAGAGCAAGGCTGGTAATTTTGGAGTTACTATCTGAATCTGCTGGATGTGTCCAGGTGGCGAAAAGCTGCACTAAATTGGTAAGCAGGTAGTAAACTTGGGTAAAAAACCTTGTTACCGGGTTTTATTGGTGTACTTTCTTTTTCCTGTGCTACATCAACTTTCCTACTTATATTTATATATTTGTATTATTAAAATGTTTAGTTTTGTGGAATTCACCTTCTCAAAATACTGAATGGCACAATGTAATATTACAGCAGACTCTATGGGCAAATCAACACATGAATGGAAATGCAATCATCTTTGTACCATTTGGAACAGGATGCAATTTTGTGGTCGGGAGAGATGAGTAAACTTCTTTCACACATATGGCCATTACAATAACAGAGTATTGCATAAACTTGGTACATCTATTCCTTACAAAAAGTACTCTGTCTTTTGTGCTTTCGTCATATTAGGTTCTAGATAGTAACATCTGCTCTCTTCAAAGTGGCACTGTATGAATTATATGCACACATAATCTGAGGTTGCCTACATTGTTGGACTTTCAGAATATAGGTGTTGAAATTGCCCACAACGTCTAATACAATTTTCAGCACAGAGCTCTCTGTTGCCAGTTAATAGTTCAGGGAGGCCATCAGCTCAGGGCTTGACCAAAGTTGTAATAGCTCTTTAAGGACTGGGACTTTCCCTGAGCCTAAATGTTCCATATTTTAAAACTGGTGCATGTGGGAATATTTATTCCAGCTTCAGGGTCTTAATCTTTTAAGTCATGGATTTTCTCTCCACACACACACACATGTAGAGAGTGGAGCAGATCTCAGAATGGATTCTTTCATTGTTGTAAAGAGAAGCTATTGTTCCTCCTCCATTCTCACAAACCAAAAGACCAGAATCTCATGTTCTTGAAAAACAAAAACAAAACTCTTGTTAGTTTTCTTTCTTCTGGCCAAGGAACAAAGGTGTCATCCAGCAACAACCTTCAAGGCTATACAAATCTCTAAGCAAACCTTCTCCCCTCTTGGCCACCCACTTATTAAGCCCAGAAGCCCTTGAATCTTCCCTGCACATGCCCCAGAAACTCTTGCCAGCAGCCATGTCATAACATCACCTTCTGAAACCAACATGTGGCAGGTAATCCGTGGATGGCACAGCCAAATTCAGGGGCTTTGTTGAATTTTTTGCTTTTGTGGAAGGTGTGCTTTTCTTTCCCAGCCCTGTTTCATGATGTCTGACCACTCAGCACTGCAGGAGGAGAGGGTGGCAGGTGCTCTACACCAGAGAAAATAAGAGTGGAATCTTGAGAACCAGAAGACTCTTTGGACTTTAACCTCACTTGGACATTTGAAGGGAAGTCACCACAGGTTTTGTTTTAAAGTACTGCTTAAATCTTATGTCTGCGTACCTGCACAGCAATATAAAGATAGACATTTGTTATGTATAATACTATGAACACTTTGTACACATTAATTTTGTAGCATGTGGTGCTCTTTGGTGTCTACAAATGAAAAATTATGCCAAAAAAGTTGCAGATGTGCTTTCTATCCAGTGTCTGTCTTCTCATATACATCTACAGCACTTAAACACTGAATTCTTACACTGATACTTCTCATGCATTTATATTTTTATAAACATGCTTATTTTGATAATTCACATGTGATGCTCGTAATAGGATGATTTTACAAGCTTTTGTAAAAATAACAACAATAATAATGTGTAACAATGAAAATATTAGCCTAGGACTTGAAATTGGGGATCAGATTCTGACTTTTTTAGGTGACCTTGAACCATCTACTTACTCTCAGCCAAAAGTATAGAATTAAAGGAACAATTCATAGTATGGTTAGGTGTGTTGTCATGTATGTGGTTCACTTTTGAGAGCGGGCAATTAAATTTCATTTTTGATGTGTGCCGTTGTGCCCACAGTATAAAAATGACAATAAAGGTTATCTTATCTTATCTAATTTAAAAATGGTGTAAGGTATGGGAATATGCAAACCATTCCTTTCCATGCCCACCATGTTGCTAATGCATCAGACTTAACTAATCTGGAATTCTGGTCAAAATTATTCTAAATCCATGACTCACTTAATTTCCTTTCTTGGTTCTCAAATTTGTCATAAAATCTACATGTGGTTACCTCTAAATTCTCATTACATGGAAGAGTTTCTCCTGCATTAAATGTTTTCTAGAATAATCTAGAATAATCACAAATGCCCCGATTCCCAGATAACCAAGTGCCTAATAATTCTAATTAATACAGATAATAAAAATCATCATCTTTTATGCTGCTCCAATACAAGATTGGAGCAGCACAGCCAGTGAATTGGTATGCCCTTAAAGTATTAATCTGAATTTATCTCAGCTTTTGACCTTTGCTTTGACGTCTATGACTTTGTCATCAAAACTGAATGTCTTTAAATGTTGTCCCAAATGTATTTTTGAAAAGGCAACTGAACTTTCTTGTTTATTTGCTTGAAAAATGTTTTCAAGGAAAAAAACCAAAGGTAGTCCAGTTGCCTTTTGAAAAGCATCTTTGAGACAACCATGGCCTAGATGATTGAGAATCTTTATAGATATTCTTCACATGTTGCTTACTCCAAACATTTTGATCCCACCTTTGATTTAAAGATGGGTTTAAGTCCATTATCAACTAACTACAGTAATAAGAGAAAAAAAGGCAAAGGCTAAATCCCAAGCTCACTTTTACCTAGGAGTAATTGCCTTGGCTGAGAAAGTGGATAAAATACCAATCCCATGCAAGATTATTTGGAAATAATGACAAATATAGGTGATTGGGAATGTAAATGTAAAATTACAAAAATTGCAGGACATTTAAAATGAGCAGTTGTTCAATGGGTCACAAGGTGACTGAGGACCATGGGAAAGAAGGCAAAGCAGGTTATTCATTTATACATTTGGTTTCATTTTATCTTTCTCTTCATCTCACCTATATTTAATCAACCATGGTAAGGATTATAATATGAAGCCCATATTTAGGATGTGGGGCATAAGTGTGAATGACATCAAGGGAAGAATCAGGGATTTCTATTAAAACCGATTCTTCACTGATATTTTCAAAATGTTATTTGTTATTTTTTTTTCTTATAATGCACTGAGACTTTAGGTGTCTTACTGCAATATAGTGTAAGTTTCTCTAGCAAAGCTTTGAAAACCAAAAAGTCATTAAGCTTCAAAATATTTCAATTATTGACTCAAAACTCAAAAAAAGGCAACTACCATGAAATTCGTGAATAAAGACAAATTTTTGGATGGCATAGAACTGACTTGGCATAAAACTAACAGGTCATTAACAGTCAATGTTATCATGTTTAATTTCTAGAATGAGAGCTTATTAAGCTCTAACCAAGCTAGAAATCTGGAAGCTCCCACTTTTATTGCTAAAGGAATAGGGTAAACTGGCTACCAAGACTTAAAATCGTTGCAAGATTTTCACATTATTTTTGTAATTAAATCTCACAGAAGTGCTCTCAGGTAGGTCTTATATGACTGCAGCCATAACATTTTACGCTGATGATCAGGACTCTGAACCAACAAGAGAGAATGATTGTCACTGGTATCTCCCCTCCCCTCCCCCATGCCAGGCAGACAAACAAACAAACAACTAGCATCTCCTTTGCATCCTGTCAATGCAAGTAGAAAGGGCTCACCTGGCAAAATTAAAGTCTATCGTAGAGAATTGGGCTTGGATCAGGCCCCAGCAAGCCCACAGAAAATGGGAAGCCTGAGAAAAGACAACAAAATATCAGAAAGTTGCCTCTGAGATGTGTGAGTGGAAACCAGTGAGAATTTGTATTGACATGTAACAACTCTACATGAGAGAAAGTATGCACTTGCACACACCCAAAGTGTTCTCATTGCATTTGGTACCTGCCGAGACAATTACTTACAGGTGGGAAGGGAGGGAGGGAGAAAATAATGCTTAAAAGAAACTAGCGTAGAAAGGTAAAACAGTAGTTAGTATTTGGGAAAACTTGGTAATACAGAGAACTGTGATTGCGGAACAAGCTAAAAACCACTGCAAAATGAACAAAGTCATTCTAGCTGAGCCATTATGGCACAAAAATATTTGAACTGGGTCCACCTAAATTTTCCAGCCAGGTAACTTTGATGTTCTTCAAAATCTTACACTGATCTAAATTAAACAGGGAAGAATGACTGTTGTTGAAGCTATGAGGTCATGGCTGCAAATATTCAAATTAGATTGCCCCTAGGACTGCAGGAGTAAGAACCATACACAGATTTATGCAAGTAGAAGCTGACTTTTACAGTACTAGTCTCCACTCTTAGGCAAACAAATCTGTTAGCTGCTTAGGCTACAGGGTAGAATAAATAGTTACAGAACACCCTCTTCTAACCGAATAAATGAACTTCAATTGCCAATAATCATACTGGCTGTGGAATATGACAGCTGTTATCCAAAACACCTAGAAGACATCAGGTTGATATATAGATAGGAATATCTAATAGATGAAGGGATGAAGAGAGATTAGAAAATAAACAATTAGTATGGTGCTGTGGCCTTCTTTTTAATTAATAAATTAAGATAAATATAAAAATGGCCATTGCATTAATGTAAGCTGGACAGCCTCAGTTTTCAGAGCAATAATAGTCTCTCTTGTTTTATCCACACTTTGATCAAATACTCACCAAAGCAAACTGGTTCACTTGCACATAGAGACTCTCCAGTTCTTCTTCAGACACTGCTCCACTCCCTCCTCTGCTTTTGTTTCCTTCTCCCTGGTCTTCTGGGCTCAGTTTCTTGTAAGACTGCAGGTAGTACCTCAGCCATTGCAACTGGACTTCCTTGCATGGATATAAGCTGTAATCGACTTCGTTGAGCCCTGGGAGCAGAGAAGGCAAGAGGACTCAGTTCAGTCCATGTCAGACTGGATGGAAATGGGTTAAACCGAGTCCAGTAAATACATGGGCTTAAATTTAGCCAGACTGGATTGATTTTAAGATTTGTATAGCCCAATACATTACTGTACTATTGTTGCATATTAATAAGAAATTGCAAGTGATAAGGTTACAACAGAAGAAGGAAAAATAAGCTTGTAGAAGGGAGTGCTTCTCTTAACAGTTTCTGTCAGGCTGAAGGAATTTGACTAGTGGAACGAGGGAGAGAGATTTAAGAGCTGGAGGATACGAGGCTGAGAATGGAAATAATTACATGCTGAGAGAAGAAGTCTAATGGATAAGCTGTTGTTTCATATTGTAATTTGCTACAAGAATGAATGTGGGTGTTTATTCAAGGAATGAATAAAAGACCCAAACTAAGAAAAGCTTTGAATCAATGTAACCACAGCTCAACCTTTCTTTCCATTTCTTTTCTTCCTTTTGTTGGGCTTCAACATCAAGCAGAGGACATGAAAGGTCTAACCAGACAATACTTCTTTATTGGATGTATAAAAGTAAATAAGGATGAACCCATCCTAACTGCTCTTGGAATAAAGCTCCAAATATTATAGTGCTGTAGAAAACATCCTGTATACTACATCCGCCAGCCTAGTCTCTCTTTCAGGGCTCCTGATGAATGTTATAGAATATAAGTGGTCTCACAAGGGAGGAAGCAGCCTTTTGAGATATTCTGGTCCAAGCCATTTATAGATCTAAAAGAGCAACTTTGAACTGAGCTTAGTAAGCATTGGGAATAGCTGTTCTAAGCCTGGTAATAAATAGCTTCTAAAGTATCTACAAGACAATAATCCATCTGTTGCGTATTACACTACCAGAATTTTCAAACCCTTTTCAAAATCATCTCCACAGCGAATAGGGATTGGCAGCAAAGTGCCAGTACCTCAGTATATGTTGTCAAAAAACAGCACCTGAATGAGGTTTGGCTGATTTAAGGCTTTTTTTGTGTGTGTGGCCTACATCCAATCTCTCGCTGATTTCAGATACAGGACAATTCTGAATTGTCCAGCCAAAGTTAATTATAAGACACAGCTCTGGATTATCTTTCCCACTGACATTATGCATTTATTTCTGTTTTTTAAAGGACAATATAAGGTCTTGAGGGTAGCTGTGAAGCAGAACAATATCCAACATCATGGTCTGGAAACATTTAATCAAATTTAATCAAATACTACTGGAATCGATGCAAAATAGTGCCCCCAAGTTCTATATCAGCTAAACATCTTAGAAGGTTTGTTAAAAGTCATTCAGCAAAACCAACAGGAAGTCCTGTTTTCTTCTCTGTATACCACCAATCACACTGAGCAAGCCTGCTTCTCTTCTGCCATCATGTCAATTCTATTCTAACACATAGTGCAACAGAAGCAAATAGCCATGCAACCAAGATCTTGTTCTGAAGAAGTGCTACTGCATAAATCTTTTGTAACAACGTCTGCATTTTCCTTCTGAAAAGCTTCCAGTTTGACCCAGCTTAGATTTCATGATCCTTACAGAATAGATACATGCTAAGCTGGGAGCAGACCTAATTAGCCATATAGTGATTTCCTGTATTTAAAAAAACCATTCATCAGAGAATTAAGAGAAAGCTGGATAATTACACTCAGGTCCTTGAAAAGAAGTTGGTTTCTAAAATCCATCCTTAAAATCAGAATTGCTGAAGAGAGAGAGAGAGCGAGGATCAGGGTAGAGAAATCGTCTTACAGTGACCTAAAATGGCTGTTTAAGGTACTATTATTTATTTATTTAAATTTATTGGCTGCCCAACTCCAATGGACTCTCTAAGCCATTTATCACTACAGATAGTCTTGTTTCTCAGCAGTTTGTAATTTAAAGCAAACTTTCTAAAATGTAAGAATTAGCATTATTTGAGCTTTGCCTTCCCTTCTTTGAATCTGCTGGGAAACAACATGGCAGCTAGTAGCCCAGAAACAACTCCCACATCTTGGAGCAAAATAGGTCAGCAAAGTGAGTGATCTGCAGATACTTGGCAGCAGGTTAAAAAGCAGTCCCTTTTGCGAGTAATGAGTTGCTGCTGTTACTATTGGAGAAAAGTGTTATATAATGTATTTAAAGTTTAGATATAATAAGACATTTCGTGCTTCTACAAATGCAGGAAATGCAGGGGGGGGGGAGATATCCACTCACCTGCAAATTCATTAAAATGATTCCCAATGTCATATGCTTGATAATTGTAGCCAGTATATTCATAATCTATGAACCGGACATGACCTGAAAAAGTAAAGCCAGAAATTATTGAAAGTGAGTTTCTAGCAGAGAGGCTTCTTCTGGAAGAAAAATTCATGTGCAACTGTCATTTTTATCTTGAATGGTTTTCTAAAATTACCAAGTATTATGCATGTATGAGAACAAGGTAACAAACCTTCGGCTTTGTTGTAGATGATGTTTTTGCTCAAAAGGTCATTGTGGCAGAAGACGATTGGAGACTGAAGCTGGGAGAGATGTTCTTTCATCCAATGAATCTCTTCTTCTAACACCTCTAGGCTAGGAATCTGCATTTCCTGAAGGAAGCTTGAGAAGGAAGACAAAGTGATGCCATGTCCACTGGGAGACGGTAAACCCTTCTTTTTGCCAGTCTTTTTTTCTTAAATTAGTAAGGTTTGTGAGACAAGGCTCACTTTTTCTAACTGCTGGCCCCCATTAGGAAATAGTAAAAATTCTCTATCAAATGTATATGAATTTGCCAAATAAATATTTAAAATGGTAAGTTTTCATCAATTAAAATTATTCATCAATAGTAATTCTGCTCCTAGCTTCTCTTAAACCACCTCTGATGTTACTATTCACCCATAGTTAAAAACTGTTTATATCAACTTAGCAATTGTTTTACAACAAATGTTCATGGATGATTTAGGCCAGGGGTCTTCAAACTTGGCCCTTGCCTGGCTGAGGAATTCTGGGAGTTGAAGTCCACAAGTCATAAAAGGGCCAAGTTTGAAGACCCCTGATTTAGGCCTACTAATGGCAAAGCCCAATCCTTACTATACTGTGCTCAGACTTCTTGCCCTTTTGCCCATCTGTGCAAGTGGACAGGAGAACTAGAAGCATGCTTTTAGAAAACAGTATCAGTTATACAGAGATGGGAAAATCTTGGAATATTTGAAATAAATGTGCCTGAATATAGATTGCTATAAGAACTTGCAAAAAATGGATCGTACTGTGGAGTGTCCCCTACAGTAAACTAATGTATAATTGTGCTTTAAATGCACAGAAGGCAAATAGGCATTTTGTTCAGAGAGAGAGAAAAATCTATTTCAGAATGCGTGCTCTTATTTATTGCACAATATGATGCTAGATGAAATTCTAAACCATATAATTTTTTATTCTAAAGCATGTAAAATTTGTAATAGTCAATTTTCCTGCAACATAAAAGACTCTGACCTATACTCTTTGAGGTCTGATATTTCTACATTATTCAGTATTAAAACCCAGTTGTTCTGTCTCTTGGTTTTCTATATACTGTATCAGTGATGGCGAACCTTTTAGAGACCGAGTGCCCAAAAACTGGCCCTGCCCCCGCTCCGCCCCCACCCCACCTGCCCACAGGGCCACTCACTGCCTCCAGGGCCCGCCACAGATCGCCCAGGCAGCCCAGCAGCGCCATGGCGGCCACGCCCGCAGCATCAACTGTGCGTGATGGGGTGTGAGGGCAGAGTCTTGTCTACGCTGCCTGGCTGCCATGTCCTTGGCTGCGCTGCTCCACGTGGGCCACGCTTGGGGGCGACTCTCCTCCGGGGGGGCTGCTGGTGAGGAGGGGGTCGCTGGGGTAGGCAAGGCTGGGGCAACGGCATGTGTGCCCACAGAGAGGGCTCCGAGTGCCGCCTCTGGCACCCGTGCCATAGGTTCGCCACCACTGCTATATATGTTGGACTATAATCTGGACATCAGGTTATGGAAGACAATCAAATATGATAAACCATATATAGATAGCCTCAGATTTCAACAATAGACTAGACAAATTTATTCAATTAATTCATGTGTATCCCTTCAGTTTTGAAAGTTCAAAAAATTTGTCTAGGATCCAACCATAACTTTTATCATTTTGGGGGTTTTGTTTTAAATGAGAACAAATTAATTATCTTTCCTCGATTCATTGCTTATCCCAGCATTTTACACTATATGCTTAAAATAATTGCAATGTTGTAACCAAAACTGTTGAGTAACTGTTGTATTCATTTTTTTTATTTTTTATTTACCTGGAATTTGATGCTTTTGGGGCAAACTCAGTTTTTACAATATTAAGGTATTTGTACAATCTGTGCCAAAGACAAGGCTTGGCGAGACTCCCATTGGTGTGAATTCTGTGCATTTTTGCCATCTCCTGGGCTACTAGCCTAAAACAAATAACAAAGATCAAACAGTTCAAGAGCAACATACTACTTTTAATGTAGCCACTTATGGAAAAGAGGGAGCCAGTGTCATGTAGTGGCTATGGTGCTGGACAAGACATGGGAGATTGGGAGCTTTAGTTGTCCTTTATCCCTGGAAGCTGGCTGGCTGGTTGACTTTAGGCCAGTTCCTCTTAGTCCAAGACAATGGTCTATTATAGGGAAAACAGGAGGAAGTAACATTATGCATGTTACTTTGAGTTGTACAAATTGAAACCACAACAGATGGAGTATACATACAAAAAGCTAATCTGGGGGTTCTGAGCTTGGTTATTTTCTTGCAAATGTTTCATTACCAAACTAAGTAACATCATCAGTGCTAATTTGGAAAAGCCAGCCAGATCTGAATTAATTTATTAAATTATTTTTGTTTATTTAAGTAGTTTGTCTTCAAAATGTTCCATAATTTTGCCTGCAAAAAAAGAAACACTACTATATATCCAGTTCATTTTCTGATAACTGAAATGGGCCCACAAAAATCAGCAAATATTGTACTTTACTTTTTGCATCCCAGTTCCGATGAATCTAGCATGACAACATATCTTACTTAATACTGTGGATAGATAATAATAATAATAATAATAATAATAATAATAATAATAATAATAATAATAATAATAATAATAATAATAATAATAATAATAATAATAATAATAATAATAATAATAATAATAATAAAGTTGGAAGGGACCTTGGAGGTCATCGAGTCCAACCCCCTGCTCAGGCAGGAAACCCTATACCATTTCGGACAAATGGCTGTCCAGTCTCTTCTTAAATACTTCCAGTGTTGTAGCATTCTCTGCTTCTGGAGGCAGGTTGTTCCACTGGTTAATTGTTCTAACTGTCAGGAAGTTTCTCCTCAGTTCCAGGTTGCTTCTCTCCTTGACTAGTTTCCATCCATTACTTCTTGTCATTTAGCATATGGGTTCTCTGATCCAAGAGAACATTATACAAAATATTGTTTTAAATATGCTAATTATTTTCTAATTCGATACCAATACAGGGAAATATTTGTGGCTCAGGGTTGAAATGAGAGGTCCTTGATGCTCTCTCAGCTTGTTTCTTTTCTTGCAGACGTTTCATTACCCAAACTAGGTAACATCATCAATGCTAGTGATTGTGCTAACTACAGTACCAAAGTAATTGATCAAAATTATGAGGTATTGGGATTCACACATAGTAATACTTTGGGAAAGCAGCTTTCTGTTTTACTTACTAAGAGTTTTCCTTAATCTAGTACCTCCAGAAAGATTTGATAATGACATCCATAATCTCCAGCCTGTATTAAGTCTCCCTTGGCTGTGGATAATGGGAACCATAGTTCAACCTATCTAAGGGCATCCTCTTAGGAAAAATTGCTGTAGGAAAAAAAATCTGCAAAAGAAATACTCCTTGTGGTCTCCTGCGCAACTAATTTGAAGATCAATAAATGATCTAAATAATTTCCCAAGTGTCTTTAAGTTTGTTAACCTGTCACAGGAATTGTGTTTCCCATTAAATGAAAATGACGTTTAAGCATCTTCACTGAATTTCAAAACATGCATCAGCTACAGCCCTTTTTATTCGTTCAAAATTTTTAAAACAAAAGCATCTGGGGTGGGGGCAGAGAAAAGAAAGGGGACTTTGGTAGGCTTATATCCTGCCATTGAGACAAATTGACATTGAAACACTGTTACACAAAAGCTAGGTCATGGCTGAGCATCTCTTCTTTTCTGCATTATTTCTAAGGTTGTTTTTTTTTTAGTTGGGGTTCAGTAATACTTCAGCTATATCACCACAATAGCATTATGAAGCCAAACTAAAAGCAGGGAGCAAAAACCTTTTCCAATTAAAAATAACCATCAGATTTATTGGGTAAGGAAGTACACATACCTGAACATACTTGGCTCCCGGATATGTTCTGGTCCCAGAGCCTTCCCTGGCATGAATTCATAGCAATATCCATTCTCAAAAGTGCAGAAGAGATTGGGAGCACAGCCGTTGTCCTGAAGAACTTGGAAATTCCTCAGCTCATTGGCTCGGTCCACAATAAGTTCTGTTTTCCTGCCATAGACCCGCACTAGGACTGCATCTCTCATATTCTCATCTGTGAAACAAGCCATTAGCTTGTTGGTGATGCCTTCAGTGAAGAGCTTAGACAGGGACAAAGAGAAAGGCAGGCTGAACAACCACAGTTGCTCTTAAAGAACAGTCCAATATAACATTCAGCCATCTGAGGCTTGAGAGTTTTTTTAATGTGTAACAAGTGAGAAGTCACAAATTTTGGTTTTGCATTATATGTGAATGGATCATTATGGGTTATTCAATAAACCATGGATTAAAAAAAGTTGGTTTTATGTTATATATGAACCAGACCAAAGAGTAAGAAACTAGTGTCCTAGTTTCAACTTGCTTTATTGTAAAGAATACATTTGGAAGAAAGGTTGCACACAAATAGTGTGAGATCTCAGTTGTAAGAGCTAAAAAATATTGTTATTACTATCATGTCTTGGACCTTCCACCTTTGAAAAAAGATGTCGAAGTCTTCTCTCTCTCTCTCCCTTCCTCCTCCCCCTTGATGGTGCCACTCCCCAGCAGCTAGGTTACCACTTTGTTCGTTTCATTCTTCACAGCTGTAGACAATGCACAGTGCATTCCACCAAGCCCCATCAATAGCTAAGCTAGTTGAGGCTACTAAGAGTTGAGAACAATAAGTTAAAGACATCTATTGCATGTGTCTGGCCTGGATTCTACAGCCTCCAAATGTTTTGGACTACCATATCTTACCCTGAGGATAGGAACAGTATTGGGAAGATGATCAAAGGTGGAGATCATGGCAATGCACACTTTGGGACCATAAAGTGATGGTGTTCATCTGTTTATCTTTTGAAGATATACTATGGGAAGGCAGCTTAATATAATGAAGTAGGGAGATTGTAGTCCACTGGGCTAGGTTGGGCTCCTAAGCAGCTGTAGTTCAATAGCACCTGGAAAACTACAGATTTCCCGTCCCTGGTTTAAAATGATACTTAAGCCAAGGTTAAAATGATGTTCCTAATCAATTATAGGCAATTCACTGGGCATCCTTGAGCCAGCTGTCACTCACTGCCTTAGCTTAATGAACTTCACAAGACTGTTTCAAGGGTAAATGAAAGGAGGGAGGAGAATATGAATGCAACCTTCAGTTCATTGGAGAAAATATGAGTTACACATGCAATAAATAAATTGGACTTGGGAATTTAACCAGGGATTTAGCTCTTGTAAGCTGAGACTTGAATAAAAAAGAGATTTTATTGAAAATAAGCATCTATATTTTATATTTGCATGAAAATCAGCAAAGCAGCAGATAAGGGGAGGAAAAAGGAAAATATGGTATACCGAAGCCAGCTAATTTAACAGTGCTATGGTACAAGCTGAATGAAAGGATGGATTAATATTACTGTCATTAATTCTTGTCCTTTGATAATGTCACAGATGATGCAAGTTGAATTACAATATTTTAATTGCATGGCAGTCTAAAATAAAAAATCAAACTCAGAATGATGTGTCATCCAGGATTCTTTAGAATGTACCAAGGCTGCATACATTTTAGTAGAGTTAACTTCATGGGCTAGAAAGGGAAATGTGGATTTTCAAAACAGCCACGAAACAAGTTGTTATTTTCCCTGCTCACCTGCACTATGGTGCTGAATGGATTATCCCAACAGCTTTCCTTGAGCAAAACTGCTCACACCAGACATAATGTATAAAATGCATACAGCTGCTTGACAGTGAGAAATCCTTATTTTAGGGGAAGATCGCAAAAGGAAGAATATGTACGCATCTTTGTAATAGCATCAACCATATAAATGCATTTCTTAGCAGTGACAAACAAAAATGTTCTAGGTGGATTATCTTTCACTGAGAACTGCCTCCCAAACTCATGTTCCCCAAATATATTTGATTTGGATTCTATTTTTCCAAATTTCTAATGTATATAGACAGCAGAATATACAACAGCAAAGTTGAAAGGAGTATAAGCAGTCACTGCACTTGGCTTATTTTTAATATAAAGCACCTGGGCAATCATTCTGCACTGAGAAACACGATTAAAAAAATCACCCAATTCAGACCTGTAGTCACTCTTAATGGGAATTTATATGCCTCCTCTAATTTACAAATGCATCTCTGAATTAGGATAAGGAGAATTCTTTTGCACTGTATTACGAAAATGCAGATCCAATGCATTTTATGTTCAAACTTTGAAAATAACCATAAAGAGAGCCCTGGGTCCCAGTGGCCCTGGGTCCTAGATCAATGGAGATGTCTCCAGTGAGGATGCTGGCTGTGCTGCTTGGACTGCTTCTCACAAGCGAACAGAGGGCTTAAAAAAAGACAACTGTCCCTAATTTGCCTGGTTGCCTGAACAGATGGATTTCTCTTTTTTCTCTTGCTTATAAAACAAGCTGCTAGACTTCCATGTGTTTCTGAGTCCACAGGATTTGCCCAGACCAGTGTTTCTCAACCTTGGCAACTTTAAGATATTCTGGCTGGGGAATTTTGGGAATTGAAACCATATACTGTATCTTAAAAGTAGTCAAGGTTGAGAAACGCTGGTCCAGAGAATAAGAATAAATGGAGAGTTCTTGGATTGAAGGAATAATCAAACTAGACTGGGTCTGGGTCCAGTGAAGGAAGTTAATGCTAGGGATAAATAGTCAGTTGGCCCAGTATGATCTTGATACCAAACTGCTCACAAAAAGAAATTGGGAAGATAGCCAAAAGGATCTGTCTAAACTGGGTGAATGGGAACTACAATGGCAAGTGTAAGTCCATATGATCATGATTGATAAGTGATACAACTTGGCACACAAAATGAAAAGTTCATTTGTTTATTGCTGGGAGCTGAGACTGAAAAGATTTTAGAATCATGGGGGACAGATTAGTGGAAATGTCAGCTCAGCCTGTGGTTGCTTTAAAAATGGCAAATTCCATCCTTGGGATCATTAGGAATTGAAAATATAACAGTTAATTAGTAAATCTTGCAACAATCTACCTGGATCCAGGTAGAATAAGAAAAAGGGCAAAAAGAGGCAACCCAAATAGTTAAGGGGCTGGAGCAGTGGTTCTCAAGCTTTTTCCCCCTAATGCATTCTTTCTGACTTTCCTTTTTTATTATGGTTTCCCCCGTGCAGTCCCCATTACTGGATATGGACATAAGTCACTAACTGGTGCATGTTCCTATATCAATAAGAGTCTATTTATAATACACTTTTCTATGGCACCCTCAGTACATGGCATGGCCTGTTATAGTTTTTCACCTGTGGGCCCCCTTGAAACATCCTAGGGCCCTCAGGGGACCATATGAACCCTAGCTGAGAACTGCTGGACTACAGCCCCAGCCCCAGAAACAACAGCAGCATTTGGGGCTTTTAAGTAGGGATGAAAGCAGATAAGAGAGATTGATTGATTGATTGAAAAGACTTATATGGCTGTCTATCTTAAGATAGAAATCTCTGAGTGGCTCATACAAACCAAAGCCAAAAATAAATTTTAAACCTGGCACCTAAACCGTCCTTTCCCGATGCATCCAACAATATCAGACTGACTCTAACCTCATTTTACCCAATGCTTGGGGGAAGAGTTGGCACTTTACAGACTTCCAGATGGCTAAGAGGTGAGACCTGCCTGTTTTCACGGGAAAGAGCATTCCACAGGAATGCAGGCTGCTATGAAAAAAGGAACACTTCCTACCAGTAGGTCCCAATAGATGCCAGCATTTAGGGGAAGGGCCTGGAGAGTGCCCATCCTACCCAACCTGGTGGGAAAGTATACACTTTTGCCCAACATAAAAAATGTGAATACATTTTTACAAGATTTTCTTTCTCTCTTATAATATTAAATGCAGAAATGGCAATTAAGCTAAATTTGAGGAGATTGAGGGCCAATAAAAAGAAATACACAACACATAGTTAAACTGAAATTTGCTGTCATCTGATGTAGTTCACCCTCGCCCCCACCCCTTCAGATTTTTAAAGGGGGAATTATACAAGTTTATGGAGGATTGAACAATCCATAGCTAGTAATCTTGATGATTGTTTTTCACCTCCTGTTCACCAGCAGCACACTTTAAAAACAGCTGCTTGAAAACAAAACGAGAAGATTATTGCCATTCTACCTGCACTTGTGAGTTTGCCATTGCATAATAATGAATGCTCAACTAAACAGTTGGTAGTCTAATTCAGCAAGCCACTAAAGTTGTCATGTTCTCGTGTTTCAGAGCGCCACTTTAACTATGGCACTATTACATCCTCAGGTATTTCTCTTATGCTCCAGATAGGTTAGGCCTCAAGTGTTGTTCAACCTGGATGGCTTTTTTAGTAGAACTTCTACATCCAGCCCAAGGAACTTCACATCAAACAGTAGTTCAGGGGCATAAGCATGCACACCAAGGGTAAAGCAGGAAATAAATCCATGCTACAAGTCATTTCACACACCTCTCCGACAAAACCCATGAAATCTATTTCTAGAAAAGCTACAAACACACACACATACACACTTCATGATGAGTAAGAAATGAACAGGATCTGAAAGAGGAGAAGGATTTAGTAATGTTGGGAAGAATCAGTTTTGTTGAACTCCAAGAAACGGAGTATCGGTGTGAAATGATCTCCTCTCCCCCCCCCCCCAAAAAAAAATCTCATATCTTATCATAAACAAAATCTAAAAATCTCATTGTTCAGTCTTGATCAACAAAAGTCCATTAAGAATTATCAGAGATAACATAACATAAAACAACTTTATATTCCTTCCTTTTACTTTTAACAATCTTAATCTTTAGTCCTTTCAAAGAATATTTTAGAGCTTGGTTTCTTTTTATTTATTTTTCTTTATCCCTTCTCACAAACTTCTTTAAAACCTTTTTTTTTTAATTCAGTATAGAAAAGCTATTCAGATTATTTTTTTGGTTTGTTATTTGTATACCCCTTTTAATTATTAAGACATCAGCTTCAAACTCATTTGTATATCCAATGTAGCATCTTTTTCTACATCATTCTTTAACTTGTCATTTTAAAATGCACTTTCAGATCAATCTTGGTCATTTTTAAATCTACTTTCAGGTACTTTCAATCTTGTCCAGTAAAACTTGTTTTTTGACATAACATCTTTTAAACACAGTCTATCCTATAATGGCAGATACTCTTAAAATTAACTTTTGGGTCCATTGTTCACATATAAAATCCAATGTTAAAGTATTTTGCTCCATTCTACTGTATATTAGTAAGCCTAATTTAAATGTTCTTTTCCTTCAATTGTAATATTTAGTTCCTTCTAGTGGCCAACCTTTGAAGTTTCATCCTATTTTTTTATGAATTCAAAACAACATTTTCCCATGGGAAGGATTCTTATAATTTCAAAATCTTAATTTAAATCGATCTGGACCCTTAGTCTGTTTATAACTTTCCAAACTCAATGTTCTAACTGCCTTTTGTTGTTTACTCCCCTCTCCCCAGAATTTTTTTAAAATTCTTAATTAGATTTAAAACTTTTCTTGCTGAAGGCTGAAGGAAACTCAAACTTTGCCATTCTGAAGGTTCGTAATAATTGAAAAAAAGAGTTAAGAAGCAATTTCCAAAAGTGATTAGAAAAGTAAGCATGTGAACCTAGTATCCTTTAGAAAGGTGCTAAACTGCAGTTAGGACTACAGTGATATTCCCTTGTCTCCCAGAGGTCTAAATCTGCTGGAGACTGCTGTTTGGCAGTGTCTTTACGAGGAGGAGCTGACTGTAGAACTTGTTAGTGATGCCATTCCTATCCTTGTCTGGAGAGGAATTTACAAAGAGTTGGTCCATTCACTGCTCTTCATTCCACCATGGTCACCGGCTCTGCTCTCAGTAGAGCCATCTTTGGTTCATTATTTCTTTCCTGAAAGTCACTCAGTTTCTCACTCAATATTGGTGTATCACTTCCTTATATATTTTGTCTGCTGCTAAATACTCTGCGCCTTATAAAATAATAATTTCAAACAGACAACCACCTACCGGTAACATTCAAACAGACAAGCATCTGTTACACACAACTTAACAGACTTAACAATTATCAATAACAAAGACAAAAAGTCTGAATAGCAGATGTGATAGTACTTGGGAGACAGCAGAACAGAAGAGAAAGATTTGGAGAAAATCACAAAATATAAAGACCTACAAACAGAATAATTGTGGCAAAAGAAAGCAAAGATAGTACTAATAGTAATAAGTGTCTTAGATGCAATCTTGAGCAAAGACTTGATAGGTGGCTAAAATTCAAATCGAGTCTCAACATGACTTTTTTTATATAAATGCCAAATAATAAGTGCATTTCACGAACATCAATGTAAAAATTCTTGTTCCTCTCTTACTAGTTCTATATACTCCTTTTGCTCATTTAACATTGCTTCCCATGTCCTATTATAACTTGGTCTGTAATTATACATAAACACATGCAATTAAAGCAAGCTGTACTAATCTTATTTATCTCTGCCTCTCTCTCCCTCATGTTCCTGTTTCTTCTCCCATGTTTTTCTATTTTAAGTTCTTTTGGGAAGGGACTTATCCCTTAATACTCTTTAAAGCAGGGGTCCCCAACCCCCAGTCTGTGGACCAGTACCGATCTGTAGCATACCAGCAACCGGTCCGCAGAAACAACCAAAGCCCCATCCGTGGGATGCAGGTAGCACACAAAACCACGCACTCTGCAGTCCGCGGAAAAACCTTTCTCCATGGAACCGGTCCCTGGTGCCCCAAAGGTTAGGGACCTCTGCTTTAAAGCATCATGAACAAAGACAATGTTTCATAAAGAATGGCAACATCTCTTTGCCCTGAAGCAAGTGTCAAAATCCCATCTGCTAAAATATGAATGAGGAGTCAGTGGTTTTCCATATATTGAATAACTTTTTTCCAGCAGTCTCGGCTAGCATCAATGATGGTAAGGGATGATGGGATGTAGTAGGGCAACTTCTAGAAAGGATAAATTCCTTATTCCTCTGCTAAGAGACTTACTTCAAAGCTTACTCCAAAGGTTGCTCCACTGAGTTCAGCAGGGCATCCTACCAAGTATATTCATGAATGATGGGAAAACTGAAGGTACGATGAGAGCTGCAAGGGGAGGGCCAAGGATGCAAACTGATAGAACTGTTGTCATGAATGTGCAATAGACAGTTGTATGTTTTGCTTCCTCTTGACAAGATTCTCTGGTGTTTTGCAAGGTCTTCTTATTATCTGCTTTGCTTGTTAGTTTCTTTTTTAATGAACTGGTCATGTAATACTTTGTCTTGCCATGTCTCTTTTCTATTCTTCAATTGGTGTTGGTCACTCCAGTATTCAGTAAGCTTTCAGAGTGTACCAGTTTCAGTGCTTCTTCTTCACTGTCCTTCATATATTCTTTCAATGTGCATTTTTCTTATTCAACTGTCTGGTGTACAGGTAACATTCCACACCTGCCTATGCTCCTTGTTGTTTAATGGCATTAAAGGAATCATCACAAAATGTAAGCTGTTCCAAGTAAAGCTGCATTTTGCAATTGACTGATGGTGATTTTGTCAATGCCAATGGTGTTCAAGTGGTGGTTCAGATGTTTAGGACTGCACCCAAGATACCTTCTATTACTATTGGTACTGTCCTTGCTTTCTTTTACTATAGTCATTCTACTTCTACTTGCAGGTCTTTATATTTTGTGATTTTCTCCAGTTTTTCTGTTCTATTCTGCAGGTACTGCCACACTCACTATCCAGACTTATTTTGTCTATTATTATATTTCTTGTTTACTGAATTTATATACCATTAAAAATGGAAGAACTAAAATAAAATATAATACAAGTAATAAAATATTGGGATCATCAACCAGAGGTGCTAATCCTAATGGGCTTTTTCCTTAGATGAGCATGAAGTAAGAGTCCTGAATGCTGCAAGAAATCTGGATGCTCAGGATCTTTATTTTGTCTGACCACTGGAGAAAAATGCTTTCAGTTTGCTCAGCTGTAAAATGGGACAGATAATCTTTTGAGATGAGCTGCTAAAAGAGGCCAAAGGTTACTTTACAGTCTTCAATTAATATAAGCCTTCAATATCTTGACTATATTACTCTTCCCAATGCTAGGAGTTTGTGAATAATGTCAATGATTGCAATAACCATGTGCGCAGCAAATCATAGCATGTCACCGAGACAGAATGAGGGTTATTGTGGGTGGGCCTCCATATTTTTCATACCTCCATATTTTTCTCATCTTCTTTGTTTTAAGCACCTCATTTCACACTCCCCAAACTAAACTCTTTATTCGAATTCTGAAAAAATAGGGCAAATCAATGGGTAGAAGAACAAATCTTTGGTATAAGGCTTGATCTACAGACAAAAACATTGGAGATGGGTTAACACAAGCAACACACTGGCTTCCTAGATATACAGTCATGTCTTCAGGGACTTACAAAAGACCAACATGATCAAGACCAATCTGATTTCTGGAGGAATGATGTTCCCTGGGTGCCATGACAGAAAAGGGTCTCTTCCTGGTCCTGCTAGATGATTCTTCAATGGACAGGACCTGTAGTATGCTTCTCATGCTGGATCTGATGAGATGGGTGGATACAACTGAGGCAAGGCAAGGCAATCTCACAAATAATCCCACCTACTGCCATAAAGGGCTTTGTAGGTAACCACCAGCACCTTGATTTGAACCTGGAAGCATAACCTAGTGCAGGGATAGGGAACCTTGGCTCTTTTATGACTTGTGGACTTCAACTCCCAGAATTCCTGAGTCAGCATTGCTGGTTCAGGAATTCTGGGTATTGAAGTCCACAAGTCATAAAAGAGCCAAGGTTCCCTACCCAGACCTAGTGGAAGCTTGTGGAGCACAGGTGTAACCTGTACACTTAAAGGAGTGCCCATAACTGCCCACAGCACAGCATTTTGTAACAGCCTCAGTTTCGGGGGGGGGGGGTGTCTTCAAGGACTGCTTCATGTGGTAACCAAGGCATGAATGATTATAAGGAGAACCCCTAATCCACAAAATATGTCATTGGTGCAGAAGCCAAAGGTGTGCATGTATATAAACAAACTATCCTAGAGAACTCATAGCATTAGTATTTTTCCCCTGGCTCTTTATAGATGACCTTTCCCATTTATTTTCCCACTGCTTTTTTCCATTTGATTATACTTGACAATTTATAAATTTGTAATGATCCTTCTGCCAGACTCCCCAGGCTTGCTGAGAACCTGCTTGCTGAGGGCACCCAGCCAAATTGGGTAGACAATCATAACCAACAAGCCTGCATCCCTTCAGAATCACACCAAACAGGGGGTCGGGATATCATTTCTCCCCAGTCAATAGCAGTGATCATAGTGAGTGATCCCTCCTCCTTTTTCATCTGCTGTAGCCTTTGCAGTGATGAGTGCTTTTTCTATTAGCCATCTAGCAAAATATCCCTTCAAAAATGTACTTCCTAAACCAATAAATGAATCCACTGGCAGTGTACAGTATTGGGGGTACAGTGTTAGACCGAACAACAGAAGAAAAGGATTTAGGGGTGCTCACAGCAGATAACTGCAAAATGAGTAAACAGTGTGCAAGGCAACTGTGAAGACAAACAAAATTCTGGGATTGTCACTAGAGGGATCACCAGCAGGAAAGAGGAGGTCCCTGATCCCATTTCATAGGGCTTTAGTCAGACCCCATTTGGAATACAGTTCTGGAGACCTCACTTAAAAAAAAAATTGATAAAATTGAGTGAGTCCAACGGCAAACAACAAAAATGTTGCTCATCTCCAGACTCTGGTGCAAAGTCTGTGGGACAAAACATATCAGGAGAGATTGGAGGAACTGAATATGTACAGTCTGGAGAATAGAAGGGACAGGGAGGGGGGACATGATTGAAACCTTTAAATATATTAAAGGTGTGCATAAGGTTCTAGAAGGCACTATTTTCAATATTAAGCAAATAGCAAGAACATGGGGGTAATAACCTCAAAATGACAAAGAGAGAGGTTCTGTGAAGAATTACTTCACAGAAAGAGTAGTGGAAGCTTGGAACCAACTTCCAGCAGAGGTAGCAGGTCAATCATCAGTAACTGAGTTTAAACATGCTTGGGATAAATACATGTCTATCATCTGGCAAAAATAAAATATAAAATAAAGTAAATAAAATAAAATAATAAAATTAATAAATTAAATTAATAGGAAAACACAAACAAACAAACAAAAAACTCAAACAGCAGATGGACCACTGGGTCTTTTTCTGCCATCACTTTTCTATGTTTCTATGAATAGATGAATCTTTTTAGCTTAGTAAATTACAGCAGGTAACAATAAACTTGATACTTGATGCTGCTCTAATGTGGTTTGCAACTTCTCAGAAGTTTTTCCCCCCAGATAAAGTGTTTCTTTTCTACCTTACTCTAAGGCAGGGGCGTCAAACTGCCGGCCCACGGGCCAGATGTGTCACCAGGAAGCCGCGCCCACCCCATTGCCGGCAATGGGGAAAAAGCTCCGATACGTCGCGCGACGTCACGTGATGTGGCGAGTTTGACATGTCTGCTCTAAGGTATTGGAGAAAGTCTTTCAAATTTCTCTTGTGTTTCTAAGTTTATTTTATGTGGACCCTGCCATAGAGCGGGAATAATATTAGAAAGAAGTGTTTCTAAGTTTATTTTATTGTAGGTGGGGGAAGATGGTTTATGTCACACACCATTGAACCACTCAAATCCTGATTGCCACACTTCCCAATATGAAAATGGTCTCCATGGGTTGATGATGTGTTCCTTGGGGATCTGCAGCACGGAAAGCCAGAGTGGTTGAAGACCAAAGAGATATATATATATAAAATTATAGAATGGACAATTCACACTGCCCACCTCCTAACTAAGCAAATGCAAGAGTAGCATATTTTATTTCCTCATAAGAACGTTATCAACATTCTTTCTTGTTCTAAAAGAAATGAAAGCAAATGTCCCTTCTTCATACTGAATTAGAACTGGTAGAAAAAAAATAGAACCAGTAGAATTCTCTGCATGACACTAAGACATGGTTTATTTTCACTTTATCATAACGGAGTGAGCTTTCCCCAAAGGTCTGAGTCCGCATCTGCCTTCCTCGATGGCATTTTGAATGCAGCAACATAGCTGCTCAGACTCCAGGGACTTAGTGAAATGGAAGCTTCCCAGAGACCTTCAGCTACACTTGTTTATTACCAATGCCACTTGTTGAAGAAAAAATAAAAGGGGGGGGGAAACAGGATCTTGAGCTTCAGCAGGCCCAGGTATATTGCTCTCTGTGGTGGAAGCCCATCATTCTCCACCCCAAAGGTGTTGTTTAGTATGCATGTCTCAAAAACATCCCTCTTTTCTTGGCAGTATAAAACACTGTAATAATAAATCACTCATTATCTGCTGCATATCCATATCTGCTGCCCAACAAGGCCTCCCCGTGTAGGGCAATGGTTGGTTTTGCTTGTCAAGATCTCATGGTGGTAGAGGAGTATCTGGGGGCTCACAGAAGGGGCTGAGGAGCCTTGCTTTGAACTCTGTCACATTCTTGGAAATGGATGTAGGGGAAAAAATGGGTCTTCATTATGGAGAAAAATATCTCAATTGATTTCCAAACTGAGTTTGCCCTTAGCTATTTAAGTGTGAAGATATTTCTAGAATCCAGGTTTAGAAGCGTCCTTTCCAAGGCAGTGTTACTCTTTGCAAGGGAATATGAACATATCCTTTTTTTTTTTTTTTGCTGGCATGGATTCAAGAAAAGAGGAACAGAAATTCTTCCTGCTTTGTTAAAGTGGAGGTTCACTTATTAACCAACTTCAAAGTACCTACTTTGGTAATAGAGGGATCAGTGACTGTCATTTGGCAAGGCAAGGGTAATTATGCATTCATGTATGCAAAATAGAAATTGTCAGTTTGTCCAAAGCAAGATCAGACTACATACTATTTTCACTTTAGAAGATGCTTCAAGTAAATCAAATGTGTTTCTCTTTTCTTAATTACAGATTATTCAGCATAATTATCCATGTGCCCAACATGTAAAACTACTTAAAACTATGAGCACATGCACAAAGGTGCAATATTGTGAGACTGTTTCATTAAATGCTTTGAGTCAGGGACTGGGTGTTGTATTTAACGTAAGAACTCATTCATTCCAAAGAGCACAACTATGGTACTATACAGAGATGATAAAATAAACTTTTCTAGATATGAATTGGCTGTATCATGGAAAAGGCAGCTATAAAGAACCACTGCACATGGATCTCTATGCGATGTTTACTACAGTTTCTTCCATAAATCTGAATTAAAATGAGATTCTTCCAAGAACTGTGTGATTTATAGATTTTTCCTTTTAAGAGTCTCAAAAGAGATCGATGGGCATGGCTACAGGACAATTTCCTGCAATCCTGGCTAAGTGCTTTACCTGCGCTGAAGTGCAAAAAGCTGTGAGAAAAAAATAGGGTGTAGCACAGAAATGCACTCCTTATTCCATGAATTGCTAGAGTCATGAGTGGCTTGTTATTCTGAGATTGGTGTAAAGACAGGACTAGTAAACCAACATAGATTGGTTTACTTACATACATGCTTTATAAGAGATTCAATATCACAGAATGAAAAATTGATGGTGGCCAACATTGGAACAGCTAATGTTCATTCTATTTCAGAGGAAGAGGAATATTCATTCTATTTCTATTTTACAGATATGACCACTGAGTCACAAAAATAGAAATTATAGGAGGCAGTGATTATCAAATCCCTCTCTCCAAACTAAAGACAGTTTGCCTGCAACCACACCTGATGCTTAAACAAGATTAGACTACAATGAACTGGGATGGGAAATCTATCCACTTAAAAATCAATTCCTTCTAACCATCAGGTGATTTTGGTGGGGGAAATAGCATTCAGCTGGTGTTTAAAGATCATAAAGAACAAAGTGGGTGTTTCATCCATTAAACATTCAGAACTGATCATAATCTGTGTGCCTGAAGGACCTCGCTCTGCATGCCAAACTATGGTCAAAGATTCAAACCCACATCCATGTACAGAAAGGGTGAAAAAGACCCAGTCTTGGATCACCTTTATAAGACAAGTGACCAGAGAATCCAATGGGTGAGTTAAATCACTATGTTCCTGTGGAAGATGTGCAGCTAAAGCTAAGGTGCTGGCTGGTCCATCTTAATAGGGAAAGTCTCGCACTACCAAACCCAATCTCGACCTGTTGAATATTCTTAAAAAAAAAACAAAAAAAAAACACCTAAGAGGTGAATTGCGCTTCCTGCATACCGTTCCCGCCCCCCACGCCCCTCGCTGTTCTTCCTTCTTCAATGCCATCGATATCCTACAAGAAGATGCCGAAGTGTCTCGCCCCAGCGGTGCGTTTTTGCCCCCGGCTGCAAGCGAACTCTGCGAACTCTCTCTCTGCCTTTGTACCTTGGTTTTAACTCGCTCCGTCTCCCATTGTGGTCTGAGCGTTCGGATCAGCTGCAGAGCCCCCGGCAGGACGTTAGTCTCATCCACTGCAATGCTGACACGCCGGACGGCTGGGTAGCCGGAGAAGACGCGCGCGCTCTCCTCCTCCTCCTCCGCTCCCTCCATGCCCCATCGGCAGCTCAGCCACCACGCTTCAGGTGCAAGGCAGCGTTAGGGAAACGGAAGCCTTTCCCACCAGCAACTCCACCCCCCTCAGCAACGGGAGGCTTGCGAGGTCGCCCATGTGGAGGAGATGGGAAGGGGCTGGGAGGGGAGGAGCCAGCCCCGAGAGGAATCCATGAGTCACTCTGCCGCCGCCGCCACCGCCACTTCCTCCTCCTCCTCCTCCTCCCACCGCACCCCCGGCAAGCCTTTCTTATTGGAACATCCAGGCTGCCCGGATTGTGATGTCAGAGGGAGGAATCGATTGCCGCCAGACCACAGCAGCCCCTCAAGAAGCACTTGGAGGGCGAGTGGCGGAACACTAGCCAGGCGAGGAGGTGGAGGGTGCCGCCGGCGGAGCCTGCCAAGAAGGTGCTGCTCCCAGCGCTCTTGTAAGCGGATGCCCAGATTGGCGCTTCCAAGCAAAAGTGGCGCATGCCAACTCGGCTCCCGGGAGTTTCTGGATCTAAGACGCCGGGGGAGGGGGTTGGGGAAAGAGCTGCGACGATTAATTACTGGCGAGGGAAAAAATGTCCACCCGGATCTGTGCTTTTCGGGCTGCAGTCTCTGGCTTGTATTCGCAGCAGGTTGCTCTGAGCCACAAACAAGCCAAATGCCTCGTAGCCTAGCTTGACGTGCGGACCCTGCTGGCGTGGTTAGGTTAGGGTTCGGGGAATTGTGCAAATTCAGAATATTGAGTTCAATGAATATTCATTTAACCATGGATTGGAATATCAGGTGAGCAACTTCCACAAAAAAAATATACTTAAGTGTCAGGCAGCTAAGTTGGTTTGTGAGCGACAAGCAAGAATTCAACAGGGATTCAACTACATGTAGGTGCAGGTGGAGATTATCAGACTAATTTTTAGCTGTCGTGCAATTAAAGGCAAAGCATCTCCGCCAAGCTTGTTGAGAAGAATTCCCAGTCCTGATTCAAATAAATATTATGTAACGGTTAGTGTGTCAAACCAAGATTCTTTTCACACCTGATCCTAACTCCAGCACAGCATGCTCTTCCTCCTCCCTCCCTCCCATACCTAAACTTTAAATTGTTCCTTAGCTGTGTTAGTGGTTAAAAATGTGACACAGGTTCTGCCATGGATACAATCTGATATGCTTCACTGACCATTTTGTTTATAGAACAATTACGGTAGGATGGAAACGGTCTGGTAACATGCTCACTTTTAGCGAATGCCAGTATGCCTCTCACCTTTTCTCCTTGGACAGGATCTTCCACAGTCATTCATAGGACAGTAGTCCCAAAGGTGCTTTTTCAGGAGGCAACTGGACTTTCTTGTTTTTCTTTGAAGACCTTTCGCTTCTCATCCAAGAAGCTTCTTCAGCTCTGACTAAATGGTGGGGAATGGAAGGATTTATATTTCTTGCAGACAGCTGGTCATTTGCATTCTTTTAGACGCAGGGGTGTCAAACTGCCGACCCATGGGCCGGACGCATCACCAGGAAACCGCGCCCACCCCATTGCCGGTAATGGGGAAAAAGCTCCGATACATCATGCAATGTCACATGATGCCGTGAGTTTGTCATGTCTGTTTTAGAGGGTCGTTGGGGTCACCTGGAGGATTATCTGTCCTCAGGGTCACCTGAGTAGTGCAAAGAAAAACAAAGCCAGTTGCCTCCTGAAAAAGCACCTTTGGGACAACTATGACCTGTATGACTGAGAATCTCCATAGACTCATAGGACAGTAGGAAATCTGATTCAATGCTATTATAACTCAGTCATTAAACAAATGGTCATAAGTCAAGGACGACCTCTATTGCATTTGTTCTTTGTGAAGGGAAAGAGGACAGTCCTGGATCCACAAAAACAATTCTGTCAAGCCAATTCCTCCTACACCAGGGGTGTCAAACTCGCAGCATCACGTGACGTGTTGTGACATATCGTGACTTTTTTTCCATTGCCAGCAATGGGGTGGGCGCGGTTTCGCTATGATGCATCCGGCCCACGGGCCGGCAGTTTGACACCCCTGCACTACACAAAAAAGAAAAAATAATAGTATCCCATCATTTCAACCATAAAATAGTTGCAGAGAAAAGGGGACCAGAGATAAATCTTGTCAGTTTTGCTCTAGCTCTGTTGCTGTGGGTTATAATATGAGTGAAGACAATGGTAAGATTTACAGTCAAAACACTCCAGATCAATCCTAGCTGTATTTTGAAGTAGAATTACTTGGATGGTGTATATTTGTAGGGCATAACAACAAATATGAGAGTGGCTGCTGAGCCATCTTTTCCCTTAAAAGACCTGTAGATAAAATGGTACTTAAGCTGAATTTGGGGAGATGCAATAAGGCAAGATTTCTTGTCAGTTGGAAAAGAGATATGATTCATAATTTTACAGTAGAAAACTGAGATGTCACTCTTTTTTTGCAAAAGGTAGAAATAATTTCAGCTGCTAAATATAAACAATACGTGGAATTACATAGATCAGGAAATGATTTTGGAGTGGTGAAAACTGTCCTAAAGGTAAGTGACCTATGATTAAAAGCTATGCCAACCGTAATGTAGCAGCACATGGTCCTATTATTGACGGTCAGTGTTTTCAATTATGTAAACTGCAATTGAAATAGTTCAGTTTTTTGAAAGCTCCCATTTTCAGTGGATTGAAACCTAGTAGTTTTCAGAAGCAACAGAAGATGTGCTTAATGTGTGTCTTTTGGTCTGTATCACTTGGAGGAGTGAGCAGGAAAAATTCCCATGACTGAATCTTATGACCATAGAAAACAGACACATTAAAAATTCCAACAAGTAACCTATTAAAGAATACCTTGGTCTAGATGCCTTACTCTGCAAATGGTTATTCATGTTCATATCTGGTTTAAAAATAAATCTAATAAGTATAAATGCATTCTGAAGTTTGCCATAAGTACTCAGTTTCAAAGGTGGCCATCATGTTAGTCTTCCTCAGTATAATGAATTCTGTTATTCGTTTATTTAAATAGCAATTATGCCAGAATGTATCTGTATATTTATCATCATATGCAGATGCCTATTGCTTTTTCATTCTGTAGTTTGGTTGTCCTTATTTTGATGATCTATCAATAGCCACCTTCATTAAAATCCTCCTCTCTGTCCAGCATGTAAATTTTCCATATAACGGGGATCTTATTTGTTTGTAGAGAAATATAATGAGTGAACATCACCTGCATTTAAAGAGGAAATGGTAAGAAGCTGGTTCTCCTCAAAAGTTTTTTGTGGGAACAAGATTTAGTATATTGTAACCACTAAATCTTTAGTAAGGAAAATGTTAACATATTGCAAAAAAAATAAAATACTTTGAAGTAAATTTCGCTCAAAGTACAGTATGTGATTTTCTACAGGGGAGGGAAAAAAATCTCCTTTCCTAAATATCCAGCTAACTAACTCAAACTCAATTAATTGAATAAGTGTCATCAAGCTGCAGGGAGTGATTTCCCCCCTCCCTTTTTAAAATGGAATGAGTCTAATAACTTTAATTAGAACTGCTATAATTGTCCTATTTTCTTTGTGGGGCTCAGTTTGCTTAATTGCCTTGTTGGGAATAGTGTGAATTGCTAATATCTCCTGGTTGCAGGTCACTAGTGGCTTCCTTCCAAAATCATCTTTATGTCATACACATTGGCAGACAGGAAATTGTCCTGTCACTTATTGGTAGAGGTGATAATGGATGGTTTAGGTGATAGAAATACTCAGCAGTGATTTAATTCTGGAGAATTACATCCCACCATACTTGGGGTGTAAAATCTGGTTTGTTGGTTTGGACTCAAATCCATCTTAGTCAAAGCCAGCTAAACCCCTCCAACCTGAGATCATCATTATTTAAAGGCAGGTATATGCATGGAAGTGGTAATTAGACTTAGCAGCAAGATAGCTGCTGTGATAAATTATATAGAATAATATCTAAGAGATTCTTGGACGGGAAGATGAACAAGAACTGTTGGAAAAGCCATTCTATATTTCCATTACTAAATAATTGAACTTTTATTCCAGGGAACAAGAGAGAGGCAGCTTTTCCTCTCAGACTGATGGAAGGAATTCCTTTAAATCTGCAAACTGATTTTGGTTGATGGGCGTTGTAGACTATGTGGCCTGTCAAATAGTAGCCATTATTAATTTGAACATAACCGACTTTCCGCTATAACAGCAAAACTGTGATTCTGGGAAGCCCCTGTGAATGTGATTAAATCTGTGCTGATCATATATCTTCTCCCAGGGATTTGGAGACATTTCTGGTTGTAAAAGGACAGTATAATATTCCAAGCCTGAAGTCCCCTTTCACTGAGGGAAACGTTAAATTTAAATATAAAAATACTGAAATCTTTTCCTCCCATGAGGCAAGGAAAGTGGAATGAGGCATATTCAGCGTAAAACTACCAAAAAACAAAGAAAAAAGATCTTCACAAAAGTCTTCTGTTTCTTTTTTATAGATAGATAATCTTTATTAAATTAAAAAACATTAAAATAAAGCTTGAGATAAAAAGGAGTGATACATGTTGAAACATCATGTGACTGCATATAGAGGACAGTTTATAGAGGACAGTGTTTCATTTGAGGATATCCAAGTTAAAAATAAGCACAAAATTAAAGAATATGGAAATTGTTAGGAACTGTTCATAAATATATGTAAGTCTGTATATGCATCTTTGCCCGTGCATGCAGAGATGTGGATATAGGGTAAAATGTCATTCTGAGAACATATGGGTACACTTATAGCACCTGTTGAGAACACCTTAAACTAAACTCATCTTGTTCCAGGATTGTGTGGCTGTTTTTGGTCCCAGGAAAAGGCAAAGCTGCTTCAAGAGATTCCTATCAAGTGTTAAGCATGGATTCATATGTTCACTGAATCACATTTTGCCCTTTGAATCCAAACTGCTGCTCATTCCTGAGAGACAGAAAGCTCACGTGCATATATTATGCAAATCTGTATGCCTTTTTTTAGTTATATAGAAATGACCCAACCTAAAACTAGTGGAAAACATTTCAGTTTTCAAAGTAATGGATTTTTCAATCTGTAACAAAAAAAAAGTGAAAAATTGTAGCCTTTTGAAAAATAATAGAATTATTGTGAGAAGCACTCTTTTTTGCTTCATGCTGCCTTAAGCAGTACTATTTTCAGAAAGATAAAATCTCTCATTGATTATCCAGTTTATATACAAGTAACAATTATGCCACATTTCATGCATTGCAATACATTTTTCTTTTCCTATAATACTATATTTCTGAAGAAAAAGGTCACAAAGTGGGAAAAAGCCCATTTAATGTTATGATCAGAATATAGGCAGAACCAAAAGATTTTAGTTCTCTTAGGAGGATGAGGTTTCACTCTGGAGTCTCTGCATGACCCTTCTAAGAAAATGAAGACAGACTATGGACATCACAGGCAGGTGACGTCTGTATCCTAAACCATCTTCTTCATACAGGGCTAATATTTGAAAGTTAGTTTGATACTAATCCAAGCCATGGTGACATTGCAAAATGATTCATCCAGCAGATGAAGCTAAGCAGAGATAAGTTTAAATGCAAAATAAACTGAAAGTCCTTCGTAATTATCTGTGTTTTTAAGAAAGAAATTATGGGATTCAAAATGTTACAACTAAAAGGACACAAATGTTTACTGTATAATAGAATCTGTTATCAAGCTATTCTCTTTCAAAGTTCAATCTCTCAAAAGTGAGCATCTTCCAAAATGGGACTTGTCAGAACGATGTAGCAAAACCGATCCGATTGTTCTGCCGGTCAAATTCAATGTAGTACTGCTTAATAAAAGTTGCACCCAGAAGCCAGAGAGGGCCCAGAGGAGGAGGAATGTCAATAGCCGAGAATGCCACAGTGCAGAGCTCTTTCCCATATTTTGAATGCTGCAGAGAAAACAATGCAACCAAAAGGAAGTAAATCAGCAAGATGCCTGAGTAATGCCTAATAATGCAGCATCATGAACTGCTTCCCGATGGCTGTTACGCCTTTGATTTAATTACCAGCTCTCAAAAATCCCTCCAAAATTTATTTTTTCACACCTTTGACTTTTTAAGTTTTATCTAAACATTGTTGTTCACCCATATTTGTTCCTGGCTCCAGATCTTACCTTGAGAACATAGGTAGAACTGCTGAGTGGGTAGGTCATATCTCCAAGATGGAAGGAAATATCAGGCAGCAAATGAATTTTTTTACATTCAATGACATACTGTGAGAGAATAAAGGAAATATAGGACAGAAAGTCTTTTAATTCCTATGTTATAAATCACAGTGCTTCAAGTAATAGGAAAAGATCTTACGTCAGCTTTTCCCAGCTTTTCCCATCACTATAGAGAAGTTATCAAGATGGGGAACCACCTAAAAATATTTTTTCCAATTCCAATGGGAATCTCTCCTTCCTATCCAGATTTTAATCTAGATTTTTCTTAAGCAACCTTGCAGTTGAAACTATTTAGGCTTTACACTTTTCAGTAAACCGATGAAGTTTTTTCCCCCCAAAAGGGAAAAATGCTAAAATTGGACACTTGAAATTTTAAACACTAGGGAACCTGGACATTACATGAAAGAGACTGGAAATCAAATGTGTTTCATATCTCATTGCTGTTTTTTTTTAAATTCCTTTTTCCCATAATTAGAAAAGAGGACAAAGTTTTAGAAAGTTATGCTCGGATTTCTTACATCTTCTTCTTCTACCAAAGTAGCTCCTATGGTTTTCATCAGAACAGATATTGAACTGGCTGGTCCAGAGATAAATGAAGAGCCGGTATCTATAGCTGCTGTGCATCCTTCATGACAAATTACTATATCATTTTCTATAGAAACACTGCAGAGAAAGCAAAAGAGTGTTCAGACATTCCTGTGCTTTTGAAGAATAAGCCTCATGTATGTCAAAATGAAAAAAAAAAACATTGACATTCAAAGTCTTGAATTCCTCTGATCTGCATATCACAATAGTTTGTAAGAGGAACTTATTGTTAGCATCTCATAAAAGACAGTCATCTTGGGAAAAGCTGAGTTCCAAAATGCAATTAATGTTTCATATCTTTAGTTGACTCCCCTTTTGGGTCTTGATTTTATTATTTTGACATTACACAGAACCTACCCCTTAAGATCAACCTGCCAGTAGCCTTCTCTGCTAATACTGACATAGTGAAAGTCTCCAGTGTAGTAAGAGGGATCACTGCCACCCAGGATAATCTCTCCTCCAGTGTTCAACTCTGAGTTTCTAGGCCAAAGAAAAAAATCACAAAACAGTCATTTTATTCTTGCTCACTTTTGTGCACAAGGTTTAACGAGCTTTGTTGTTAAAAGCCTATGAAGGAGAGCCATTTTGCTTTTAAGCCAGGACTTCTGAAGCAATCAATATTTCCAACAAAAATACTCAAGCTTAGAGCAAAAGTCATATTGCCAATGAGATAGAATTTATTGAAATCACCTGTGATTCACAGTTCAAAAGATAAAAGAGAAAGTCTTGTGGGGATGGGAGTGGGAACCAAGTACAGAGATGATGCCTGCTGCAAAATACCCCAACAGTCATGATTTCATCTTAAATTTTCCCTTAGACTATTAGACCCCTTGCTTGGGTCCATCTTCTACAAAGTGGAATGTTTACTGGCATCTTTGTGGGAAGCTAGAGGAAAAACTTCAAAATATCCAATATTATCTGTGTTATTTCTACTTCACTTGCTCCTATACTAAGCTCTAATCCTGAAAAGGTATTCCATGTTGCAAAGCAGTCGTATTCTCTGGCGAAAGCCAAGGACTCTGTGAGCCCCCATTCAAACTCTAAAAAAAACTTCAGATACTCTAGGATTGAATATTAGTGAACTTTGGGACAAGTTAAGGGACACATCCAAGTGTTGTCTTCAAAAAATATCAAGTATATCTATACATAGGACATTTTCTGAAAAAATAATTACTCTCTGACAATGAACCTAAAGCACAATCAGATTATGCATTGATCCTAGTAATTTGAAGTGTGGGTTTTATATTCCTAAACAAAACTGACCTGCTATAGTAGACAGAGAAGACCTTTTCTGACAAGACCCTTTCGGATATTATCTTGTCAAAAACTGGAATAATCCCATCAATGGCCTGGTTGGGGTAGCCCATACCAAGCACTCCATCAAAGTGAGCATACATGAAAGGGTAGTAAGATAGTGCTATAGCTTCTGCGAAGAGTTGGATGATGGGAATATCAGCAACCTAGAGAAAAGTACACACAACGGAACAAACTGCTGTGGAACAATGAGTTGAATAAAAATAACTCTTAATTCTTTATCTTTGTCCCCCCCTCCCCCACCTCACTCGTAGACACCCACGTATACTTTTGTGTATAGTTAAGTCATTTTTGCATCAATCCCAGTAACTGTTTAAGTCACTAAGAGACCTGTCATATTGTCCTTTAGTGCCATGTTTTATTAAAACTACATTTTTGTACATGCTGGCCTGGCATTATGTGAGTAAATGTAAATGGATTGCTGCTTATATGATTTTTCCTTTTTGCATTACCATATTCTAGCTCTATTACAGCCTGATGCTATAACTGGCTGGATATTCTAAGACGTATGTCTCTTTAGATATTTACTGTGGTAGCAATATCAACCTGTATGTTCCTTTTTTTAAAAAAAGAATAACTATAAAACTTCCAGTGATTTCTTTTCAGTGATAAAAAAGGTGAGTCTGGCATCCCTCAGGTCTTGCACAGTACAAATGGGATGAATGTGGTCAAAGTGCCACAATACAAACAATTGAGAGCCTCCTTATTTGTGGCCCCCTGGTCCAATTTTCAAGGCCCGTGAATAACCTGCATTTGCCAGACAGTAGGAAAGCACTTTCTCCATTTTCTTCCTTCAGGAGTTCAAATGATTATCATCCTCTTAGCACTTACTCTGACAATGTCCTGGCTAAGGAAACCCTTAACATATCCTTGGGCATATAGTAAGGCAATTTCAGTTCCATTTTGCTTGTATGTACTTGATTCAGAGGAATCATAACGATTGTGTGCGACTGAAAGAAAGAAAGAATATTAATAGGTAGAACATTAATTCAGGCATCATCAGGAACAAGTGTCTTAAATGTCAACCTCATTTACTGGCAAAGAAGTAAGAATCCTATAGATTTCAGAAAGGCATACTGTACAATATTTAAACAGGGGTAAACACATAAACTTACAAACTACAACAGTAAATCTCCAGGCAAACATAATACAATTAAGGTAAAATCCCTCTCAAACATTTCTTCCCTGTAGCTTCAACCCCATCCCCCCCAAAAAAGGACTGTGCTGCCTTTGTTCACACCAATTGAGTATGCTCTGCTGTCACAGTCTCTCACACCTAATGATCAAACAATCCTATGCATCTTTATTGAACAGTGTTCCACTATCACCTGCATGACCATTGAGAATGGGATCCTTCCCTTTGTGGGCTTATCCACACATCTTTGAAGATGCCCCACATACCTTGTGCAGAGAGCATATCCTTATGGTGGAGCCTTCGTCTCATTGCCAACCCACTGCTCAGGCAGGGTGAAAGTGCATCCAGACAGTGTGGTAGAAAAGCGGGGTTTTCCATGGGAAAACAAGGAAATTCTCTCACATGTCATGAAAGTGTTGTCTTTGTAGGATTGGTGACCTGCTGGGTTACAATTGGCTCACTGTGGGTCTATCTAATCCATTCTAGCTGCAGGATTCAGTGTCTTTATGGTCATTTCTGCTTTGGCTGCCTGAGAAAAGGACTTCCCTTACAACTTATTTTGCCTTGGTCATATTGACATAAGGACTAGGGGAGACATGATAGCAGTGTTCCACTATTTGAGGGATTCCTACAGAGACGAGGGGGTCAAACTATTTTCCAAAGCACCAGAAGGCAAGACAAGAAACAATGGATGGAAACTAACCAAGGAGAGAAGGAACCTATAACTAAAGAGAAATTTCCAAATAGTGACAGCAATCAACCAATGGAATGGCTTGCCTTCAGAAGTTGCGGGGGCTCCGTCACTGGAGGCTTTCAATAAGAGACTGGAATGACATAGGGTCTCCTGCTCGAGCAGGTGGTTGGACTAGAAGACCTTCAAAGTTCCTCCCATTTCTGTTATTCTGTAAGATTCTATGACTTCATGGAGGACCTCTCCAACTTCCTGGGAACTATACAGACTTTTGCTTATATTTTTAAAACAGAACTAAGTTAACCAGCCCAGCCCTGAGTTTCTGTGTAAAGCCACCAGTATGGGAAGATTTTCCTGCCCACTAGACCTGCAGCCACAGATCAAGTATTGTAATCTGGTGATCTAAAAAGATATAAATGGGACAGAGGGTTCAGGTTTTTTTTTTCATTTGAGGAGTTGCTGCCCTAGTTTACAAAGGGGCAGGGAAACCTTAAGTTTTTAACAACATTAAAAACTAAACACTAAAACTAAAAAGGATTGTTTTCTCCAACACACCTGAAAGAAGTTCATTAATGGTTTGCTTGAAAGGTCTGCTATGGATTTCAATAGCAGCAGCAGGAGCAGAAGCTAACTGTAGCTCTATTTACTAGCCTCTTCTGAGACATACTAAAGGTAGGCTGTAGAGCCATGGGTTTTCTGGAAAATGTACTTTCTTCCCATCTCAAGGACAGGAGAAAATGCATCATTGAAGCTGTATGGAACAGCCCTGAGGATGGAGAAATAGAGTCTCACTCCTCACACAAAGCTTTTTCACATGAACCAAGCTTCCCTTGACCCATTGCAGAAGCTCCACAGTGGTTGCTTTGCTATCATTGTTCTGAGGAAAACAATTCTCTAGAGAGATCTCCAAAATCAAGTTTTATTTCCCATTGAAGTATATGGGAAACGAAGATAAACAAACCAATGGGAAAGGAGGGGAAGATAAAATGTCTCACTTTTTAAGCAGCTGGGTAGATTAATCAATGACCTGCTGAGTTGACTGCTTAGGGAATATTTTATTTAAGCTAAGTGCAGGATTCTTTCTTTCTTTGAATTCAGTGCTCCGTGTTGTGTAGCATATACTATATTGGTTGCAATATAATTTAGTGCAGGGGTGTTAAACTGCCGGCCCACGGCCGGATGCATCATAGCGAAACCGCACCCACCCCATTGCCGGCAATGGCAAAAAAGTCGTGATATGTCGCGACACGTCACATGACATTGCGAGTTTGACACCCCTGATTTAGTGTTATAGTTTAGTGTTACCTAAACTAGGTAGCATCATCAGTGCTCATACTGTGCTCATGCAGCACTGATGGTGTTACCTATTTTAATAATGAAACATCAGCAAGATAACAACCAAGCACTGACACAGACATCCCCTAAAGGCCACTGAAGATGTTACCTAGCATGGCAACAAAATGTTTGGATAAGAGGCTGGGAGGTGATAATCCTGCCTTAAGCATGAAAGTCAGATTGAGCCAATCTCTCTCTCAGCCCATCCCTTTAAAAGGGCTATTGTGGAGAAAACAGGAGGAGCATCAAGCATCAAAGCACTACTAGATATTGTGAATTTAATTAAATTAATGATTTAGTACTCATTTTTTCTATATTAACATTAACATCCAAAATCATGTGTCATACCATTCAGTGCTACCTTTTAAATTGTTTTTCTATTTTTTAATACCTCTGAAACTGCTCTCTGGTATTGATATACCGTATCCAGGGGGAGCCTGGAACCCCCACAGAGCGCGTCCCCAGGTGGCGGATTGGGGGGCCCTACCCATTATGGCTTTTATACTGTAATGGCGGGCTGGAGGGAATCAAATACTTCCCGTGGACCAACAGGCCCGGTGAGTGGCAGCTGGCTCCCCAGTATCGACTGAAGGCGGAGACCATATTGGTTGGAACGGATTCAGAAGAACAGCACACGGTGTGGTGGCAGCCACTTGAACAGCATATGCACAGCGGTGTAGAAAGCAAAGGGAAGACTACTACACTATATATTTCCCAGGAAAATCATGTTAATGGCGGCAAAACCTAACAATGGCCCCGAGTACGGGCGCCCCTTAAATGGGGCAGGGGTGCTAAGAATCTCCCGGTCCGCTAGAATCATGATAAACCCAAAACTACGAATTGGTACGTGGAATCTGAGAAGCCTATACGAAGCTGGGAAAACACACAACACTATCCAAGAAATGTCCAAATACAATATCTCTATATTGGGAGTGAGCGAAATGTGCTGGCCTGAAAATGGAATGTGTAGAATAGGAAATTATATTATCTACTACTCTGGTGAGAACAGCAAACACCATCGAAATGGAGTAGCTATAATCGTAAACAATCGTGTAAATAAATGCATCAAGTCCTTTATTCCTGTATCCGATAGAGTGATGATGATCCAAATAAATAGTACTCCAGTAAATATGAATGTTATACAAGTTTATGCTCCCACAGCTGACAGTGATGAGGAGGACTTAGAGAAGTTCTACGAAGATATAAGCAGTGTACTGAAAACCCTAAAAAGTAATGATATCACAATACTCATGGGGGACTTCAATGCAAAAGTGGGAGAAGGAAGTGATGCTCCTGTAGTTGGAAACTTTGGCTTAGGAACCAGAAATGGTAGAGGTGACAGATTTGTAGACTTCTGCAAGGAACATAGGCAATGTGTGATGAATACTTTTTTCAAGTTGCCAAAAAGACGCCTCTACACTTGGAGATCACCAGCAGATACACGAAATAATGTAGTAAGGAACCAAATTGACTATTTTACAATAAACAAAAGATTTAGAAACTCAGTAAAATCAGTAAAGACATACCCAGGTGCAGATGTACCATCCGATCATAATCTACTACTTGCTGAAGTCCAGCTGAAACTAAAAAGGATGAAAAACCCAAACCCTGCTAAACCAAGAATCAACAGAGACTTCGTCATTAAACATGGAGGGAAGATTAAAGAAGAACTAGAAAATCATTTAAGGGAAACCAACAACCTGAATGATGATGATGTAGAAGTGAACTGGAATAAATTTAAAAATGCAATAGTAGAGGTAACAAACTCAAAACAGAGAGAGGGGTACCACAAGAAACAACAGTGGATGACGGAGGAAATTCTTCATCTCATGGATGAAAGAAGATCTTATAAAAATAAAAACAAAGAAAAATACAATGAATTGCAGAAAACAATTAGAAGAAAAATTCGACTGGCAAAAGAAAAGTGGTTTGCAAAGAGATGCAAGGAAATAGAAGAGACAGAACGTATGCATGATAATTTCAATTTACACAAAAAAGTGAAAGAAGCAGCAGGCCTCTACAAAAAGAAAACCAACAACTTAGTTGACAAAGAGGGGAAAATTATCTTAGATGAGGATGAAAAACTAAAAAGATGGAAGGAATATATTGAAGAACTTTTTGAGGACACTAGGGATGATATAGATATGGGAAGTATAACAACTGGACCAAACATCACTATGGAGGAGGTTGAACATGCAATAAAAATAGCAAAAACAAGAAAAGCCACAGGACCTGATGATATCCCAGTAGAAATTTTAAAATTGCTGGAAGACAATGGGAAATTTTTTTACTGCAGCTCTTCAATCAGATATACGAAACAGGAAAGATACCAAATGATTGGCTAAAATCAACCTTTGTGACAATCCCCAAAAAAATAAATGCAAAGAAGTGTACCGAATACAGAACAATAAGCTTAATGAGTCATGCCCTGAAAATATTCCTGAGAATAATTCACAAAAGAATATACAACAAAATTGAAGAGCGTCTAGGTAACACACAATTTGGTTTCAGAAACAATCTTGGTACACGAGATGCGCTATTCAGCATTCAAGTTCTTGTACAGCATTGTAGAGATGTCAATCACAGTGTTTACATGTGCTTCATTGATTTTGAAAAAGCATTTGATAAAATAAGACACAGCAAACTATTAGAAATCCTGAAACAAGGGGGACTAGATGACAAAGACATCCAAATCATAAAGAATCTATACTGGCATCAGGTAGCAAATGTGAGACTAGGCCAAAAATACTCAGCTGATGCAGAAATACGAAGAGGGTCAGAAAGGGATGTATTCTGTCTCCACTGTTGTTCAATATCTACTCTGAGTCAATCTTCAATGAGGCACTGGAGAACATTGATGCTGGCATCAAAGTAAATGGTGTTTGGATCAACAATTCAAGATATGCTGACGATACAGTTCTGCTTGCCAGTAAGCATGAAGACCTTCAGCTCCTCATCAACAGAGTCACCGAAATATCTGAAAAATACGGCTTGAAGCTTAACACCTCAAAAACCAAGATCATGGTTGTCAGCAAACAACCCGTTAATTTACCACCAATAAATTCGGAAGGAATATCATTAGAAAAAGTTGAAAGGATCACGCACCTCGGTTCTAATTTACATGAAAGCTGGGACATGACCACTGAAGTAAAGACAAGGATAGAGAAAGCTCGAACAGCATTCTTCAAAATGAAAAAGATCTTCTGCAGTCACGACATAAGCCTAAGATTGAAAATCAGGCTTGTCAGATGTTATATTTTTTCTATCCTGCTCTATGGAGTAGAGAGTTGGTCTCTGACAAAAGGCCACCTGAAGAGACTAGAAGCATTTGAAATATGGATTTACAGGCGGCTGTTACGTATAAGCTGGGTTGACAAGATCAGAAATGAGGAGGTGATAAGCTGCCTGGGAAAGCCAAGGGAAATCATCAAAACAATTAAAAAATGAAAGTTAGAATATTTTGGACATGTGATGCGACATCCAGAAAAATACGGCATACTCCATTTAATCCTCCAGGGAAAGATTGAAGGCAAACGAGGTCCAGGCAGAAGAAGAACATCATGGCTTCAAAATCTAAGGGACTGGTTTGGACAAAACTCAGCAGCACTTTTTCGTGCGGCTGCTGATAAAAACAGGATCGCCAATATGATCGCCAACGTCCGATAACAGATATGGCACAAGAAGAAGAAGAAGATTTTTTAATACACTAAAATATCAGGTAACTTATTATTCATAACCCATCATTAATTTAGCACACAGTGCCATTCATGGCTGCATGCTAGTAATTGTCCAAGAATCTTATGTGCAAATGATAAGAAAAATCAATGTTAGGATGTCAGTGTATTGTGACAGGAATAAAAATACCAGTTGTGTAATTTTGTTCCACATACATAATGGGAAAATGCCTCAGGGTAGAAATCCTCATATGCTATTGTATCCAAAACTTACCACAGGCACTGTACAATGGGGAGCACTGGTGGGATGGCACCCAAAGATTAGCTGATCCTGTGTCAAAGACAACCTTGAAGTTCTGGGCTGGTGTTCCAATACTTATCTCACCATAATACTGCATCTGAAAGGCAGATCATAACAAAGAGCAGAACAACATTTTTGTTAGAGAAAAAAAATCATAATCCATCCCATCAATATCTGTATAAAATGTTTGACTAGTCTTTATTTGCTGACTGCTTTCTTTCAGAACATATGACACACTTACATCACGGAAGTTTGTTAGTATGGTAGGTGCTGTTTTGTTATGAAGCCCTTCATCAAGGTAGGAGATATGGTGCTTCAAAGAAGGAAGGATGTCTGCCACTTTCATGCCCATCCCTTGCAGTGTTTCGCGGATTGAGGGCATTTTTTTGAGTGAAATTCTGACAGGTAGAAAAAAGACCATTGTATAAACTGGAAGGTGAATCAGATACAGTCACATTTGCAATATATGTGGAGGTCAACAAACACAACTGCCAAGTTACTGCCAAGACCAATAGAGAAAGCCTTCAGCATATGATGATTTGTTTTAATAAATAATATGGAAGCGATAAGGCCTTGTTTTGGAATGCAAAATGGCAAACATGCAATGCTAAGAAAAAGTGAGTGCTGCTTCTGAAGCCCTTTTGGGAGACTGAATCCAAAACACTGAACTGTCAGAACAACCTCGAAGGTCCCTTCCAACATTATTATTATTATTATTATTATTATTATTATTATTATTATTATTATTATTATTATTATTATTATTATTATTATTATTATTATTATTATTATTATTATTATTATTATTATTATTATTATTATTGTTGTTGTTGTTGTTGTTGTTGTTGTTGTTGTTGTTGTATTTGCCTATTTGCCTATTTGCCTATTCGTGGTGTTGGGGAATGAAAAAAAAATAGAATATCCTTTCTATGATATCAGAGGCATCGAAAGTACACATGGATAACAGAGAGGAAGGTAGATGTGAATCAAAACATAGGAAGGGAAGGAATAAAACATTTAGCATTTTTCAACAATACCAAAAAAAAGGAGAATGAATGTGCTCTGAAGAGAGTTGAAGTTATTCAGTGCAGGATTATGCTGAGGTTCTATATTTTTGGCCACTTCTCTCTACCAGAAAAAAAAAGTGTCCCCTCCAAAAAAAAAAAAAAGGGTATGTGAGTCTTGGGAAGATGTATTGTTGAAAATGAGAGGTCCTTGGTACTCTCTGAGCTTGGCTGTATTTTGGCAGATGTTTCATTACCTAAACTAGGTAGCATAATCAGTGCTCATACTGTGCTCATGCAGCACTGGTGGTGTTACCTATTTTAAGTAATGAAACATCTGCAAGATAACAACCAAGCTCTGACACAGACATCCCCTAAATGCCGCTGAAGATGTTACCTAGCCTGGTAATGAAACGTTCCGAAACCAACCCACAAGCTCGGAGAACGAACCTTCACCCTCATCCTACACCGGAGCTACAGATATTCACCATTATTGCATAACAACCAAGCTCAGAGAGTACCAAGGACCCCTCATTTTCAACAATACATCTTCCCAAGACTCACGGACCAATTCCACCCAAACTTTTTTGTTTGTTTGTTTGTTTGAAGTGGCACTTTCTGTTTCTGGTAGAGAAGTGGCAAAAAAAAAGAACCTCAGCATAATCCTGCACTGAATAACTTCAACCCTCTTCAGAGCACAGTGACTGAATCTCTCTAATAAAACCATTGGGTGTACTCAGCAGTTAGAGCTCCCGGTTATCAAAATATGTTTTATTCTTTCTTTCCTTGGTGTCTCCTCACCTTGACATTTTCTTTTTTGCAGAGAGACATTGGGGAGAATGGTATCAATATCTGGAAAAAAATCCACTTCTTTATGTACCTCCAGATTCTGAGCTACTAATGAGTTTTTTTGGAGGAGTTAATTCAGTTTAGGTTTCTTATTAATCTGTCCAAAATAGCCCAATTTAATTCAGGACTTGGTGAAATTCAGCTGCATTCCCAAAGGCTAGGATTTGAAAGGCAGACAGGTAGATAGAACTGCTCAACAAAGTCTACTCCAAAGGTGAGTAGAGTAAATGAATAGAGAGAATTAATTATATGCCTATTTTGGTTTTGGCTGTGGAATGTTGCTGTAACCCACATGGCCTCCTGTTTTCTCTTTTTTTTGCCTGCTTTTCTACAATAGCCTTCTCCCCCATTATCTGTTTAATACATTTTGTTGTAACCCCTCCACCCTGCTTCCCACAGTCAGATTAATGGGATGTATAGTTGTGGCTACCCTGCTATGTGAACCAGCCTTTTTGCAACTAGCTGACACACAGCCTGAAGCTGGTTTGGTTTGATACATACCAATGTGTGGCTCCAGATGGCAGCAGATACTTGCAGTGAATTGGCAATGCAGTAATTTTAAGCTTTTCTATTTTGAAAGAATATTTCATTTGATTTTTATTTCATATTATTGATGCGTTATTATCTGGTTGTTACATTGGTCAATTACTAGGTGATATACTAAAAAAGATATAGTCTTACCTTTGGAAGGCATCACCGGAAAAACACAAAAAGCAAGAGATAAGCAGAACAAACTCCCAACACCGCAGCATTATTCTGTTGGTTTTGGTATGGATGCTGTTTTTCTGAGCTGTTTTTCCTTGTCTTGTGTGAAAAAGGAAACCAGTTCTAGTAGGCTTTTATAGCCAAACATAGCCAGTTCTACTTTCTGCTGAGTTTTGATTGGTAAGAAACCAGTAGTAAATCTTTCCCGTTGGCAGAGGGAGGACACCTTTGAGGTACTAGCTTTGACCTTGTTTCCTAGTAAAGGTCAGTTTGGTCAACACACATTAATATTTGTGTCCACTCAATCTCTTTTATGTGTACTATTAGCTCAATGTATGAGACCCAGTGAGGCAAACTGAGACCTTTTTTAAGCACCTTAAGTTTTAAAATATCTCTGTAATAAGTCAATCTTGCCCTTTTAATATAAAGTTCTTGGGAAAAAATAAAACCTCCTTGCTACAACTATAATTCTAAATATAGATTCTATTAGATTTGTTTCTTATGGAGGCTTATTTATTTATTTGATTTTTATCCTCCCTTATTACTTTATAAGTAACTCAAGGTAGCAAATATACCTAATACTCTTTCCTTCTCCTGCTAAGTGGGTTGGGCTGAGAGAATGACTGGTCCAAAGTCACCCAACTGCCTTTCATGCCTAAGGTGGGACTAGAACTCACAGTCTCCTGCTTTCTAGGTTGGCAAGAACCTAGAAAGGATTGCCATGAGTTGTAGTATATGAGCAAGAATCTTTGCCCAGAGGAATTATTTTGGCTATATTAAGCAAAAGCTACAACCAGAATGGATTTCATCTTATCACTCATCCTCATCTGGACTAGGTCATATTTTTATCTCAAAAAAATCTTAAAGTTTTCTAATATTGGCTGTCTTGTAAGGATTATATAGGGGAAAAAATGGGTTAGTTTTGGATTTGATAATCTTTCCTGAGTATTTGTGGGAAAGCCGCCTGGGAAAGCCAAGGGAAATCATCAAAACAATTAAAAAACGAAAGTTAGAATATTTCGGACATGTGATGCGACACCCAGAAAAATACGGCATACTCCATTTAATCCTCCAGGGAAAGATTAAAGGCAAACGAGGTCCAGGCAGAAGAAGAACATCATGGCTTCAAAATCTAAGGGACTGGTTTAAGCAAAACTCAGCAGCACCTTTTCGTGCGACTGCTGATAAAAACAGGATCGCCAACATGATCGCCAACGTCCGATAACGGATATGGCACAAGAAGAAGAGAGTATTTGTGATGCAGCAAAAAACAAAAAAACAAAAGAAAAAGGCTGGTTCATGCATTAGTTAGAATGAGGCACCTTTGAAATGCTTCAGACCATAGATATTGTCATAGAACAGGCAGTGATATATTGGAAAATGGAGGTCAATGCACCTAGCCACTAGTCCTATATTCCTTAATCTAGCTTGTTCCCCATATCTGGAGGTGAGGACTCTTCCAGGATTCAGGCAACACTCAACAGTCTACATGTGCCAGCTATTTTGTGCCAGCTCTATTTATAATTGTAAAGCTTATATAAAAGCCATCCCATATAGGAAAGGGAGAGAAGAAAAAGCTTAATTTCATCTGTTGAGACAAACATTTACAATGCAGCTCTACAGAATACAAAATGTAGAATTTGGCATGGTATGATGTACCTTCTTCTATTAAAAAGATATGTAACTATTTTTTAATATTCAAACATCCAAGAATCATAATTACAAGTTACCAAATACATGAATTATGTTTATAGTTTTCATTCAGACTAAGCTATTTGATTATGTAAAACTATAATTGCACCTATCCTGGTCCTATTAGATCTCTCTGCAGCATTTGGTACCATTTATATCTTTTTGGATCACCAGCAAAGGATAGGAATTGGGAGTATCTTTTCTCAATAGTTACTTTCCAAGTAGGTGCCTGCTAATACATTTGCCCCCTATCATTTTTATCCAGCATAATGATGTGGAGCATTTAAACCTTAGGCACATCAAAATTGCAATTAAAATCCATTTTGTGGTCCCTAGTTTCTGTGGGCGGTTATTTGGTCTTATTGCTTCTGTGCTTGTTCCATGCCTATTTCTTTCTAAAAGAGAAGACAAGATCACAGAACCAAAACATACAACAAATGTCATGCTTAGTTTGTCCATGGTCTTCATGGAGAACATCAACCATTATTGAGGAAACAAAATAGAGTACTCTACATGGCAATGTTTCTACTCCTCAGACCCTCCCTCTAAAATTGTTTGACATTGATCATGCAATTGCTTTTACTCTTGCTGAACTTTGAACATTGAAAACAAGTAGAAAACTTCATAAGCCAATCAGTACTCCTTGCAGCTGATGAACAATAAAGCTCAAGAATTATTGCCCAATGTCACAGTCACCGAATTAAAAAAATATCATCTCATCCCCAGCCATCCATTTTTAGTGCTGTATGAATTTGGGAAAAACTACTTGGCTATCAGTATGTGATTTTTGCGGAAAATAAATCCCATTAAATGGTGGTGATGACATGATTGATGACCTAATTCCCTCCCCCATTTTTTGCAGGTGCTTGGGTGTTTTTCCAAATGGCTGAAACTGTGTGTGTAGGTTGCAAGGTGCAGTCTTTAGGACTACATGCATATGGGAAGTTAGGAGAGTTCAAATGCTCACTTTTGCCCAGTTGCTGTTGTATGCTGCCAGAGCCACATTTTTGTAAGAAGAGTGGTCATATAAATAAGATAGATAAATAAAATGAATGAATAAATAAATAAGCAGGTGAGATAAAAGTTCAATGTTTATTGTTTAAGGTTGGGTGGGTTTTTTTTGACAGGGCCTGCAAAATGGGTTAAAAAATGCAATCCACTTCATTGAGAAGATTGTCTTTGAAATTTACCAAGGAGCTCCGTGGAAGTGGTTTGAGGCAAGAATGTTTGCAACTGGGAAAACGGTTTGCTCCTGTGCTTTCAAAGCTTCCATTTTGTAATTTGAGTTGAACTGTGGCTGAGCTAGAAGAAACTGGATAGGAGGACCACATAATGTGAAAGTGGCCTTGCAGGATTGATGCCCTCATACATGTTGATATAAACTAACAGAGACTGGCCCTAGTGCTGTATGGATTAGCCACCTCATTGTTCATTGTTCAATTTAAGCAAATATTTGGACTGTGTTAAAGGCAGGAAATATCACATTCTGCCTTCTGTTCATCAACACAACCTCCCATCTTTTTTAGCAATTTGGAGGATGTTAGGACCCTTTTGCATGGATTCTGTTTATTTTCCCACAGGGTGCCTTGAAACATTATGTTTGTGAGCAGGGATCTTTTTTTCCCAAAGTTGGTTTTTCAAACCAAGCTAAAGGCCACAAAGGGGATGGTGCAAAGGTCTTTTATGTGTGGGTAAAACTTTTTAATGACATAGATTGATATAGAAATCACTGGACAAATTTTCACATACCCACATATTCATTCCACCAGATTTAATTAATCTTTTATATGAATATAAGCGTAAAACTTTTATCAGTGAAATATATGCTTATGGCCCAAGTTGCATGCCAAAGATAGTTTAAAACCATAATTAATCAGAGAATGCATACTTCTATATACTGGAAGGAAACATTCCAATTGCCATCACCAATTGCAAAAAGGATCTAACCCTCAAATGTAAGGTTTAATTTTTAGGGAATTGGCGCATCAGCCTGGACACCCCTGTCAATTCCTTTGCTGCCAGTTGCAGGACTCCTGCCCACTCAGAAACTTGGCAAGGGTCTCCCAACTTGGGCTTTGCTGCCCAGGACCTATAGAAACCTGATAGTGCTCTAATAAAATTACAGGTAGTCCTTGTTTAGCTATCATAGCAACCACAGCAACTTAGTTCATTAAGCAAAGCGGTTGCTAAGTAAAACTGCAACTGTGCTTATGATTTTTCTTCAGCTTTCCTTTGCTTTACAGACCTATGAAGGTCGTAAATACAAAGAATGGTCACATAGTTACTTTTTCATCTTAGTCGTAATTGCAAATGGTCACTGTACAAGGCAGTCAATAAATGAGAACTATGTATCAACAGTGGATTATCCACTACTGTGGTAAATGTAGCTGAACTGCTAGTTCTGTCCATGCTGAACACGCAGATTTTCAATCATAACATCTCACACTCTTTATGAAACCCCACAAGCCATTCATAAAACATATCTTTGGTCATATGAATTTTACCATTCGGGAAACTGTATGACGTTACCTGTTTTCCTTTTGATTTGTCTGCTTAAAAACACATATCATACTAAGCCACATTTAAGCCATAATAAATTGCTTTTACACATCATGCTAAACCATAAACTATGTTTTAAACCAGAAAGCCTGGGTTTCCCAACCAAACTATGGCCAATGTATTGTACAAACAAACTCAGTCATATTATGCCTTCTCTCTATAATACTATAGACTATATAGTATATTACCGTATATACTGTAATGCTATAGAATTTTTCTACCCTTTTTGACTTAGTCCTCTTAGTTCCATTCTGTTTCCCATTCTCCTGCTGTAGCTTTTTGCTGAAGGTTTATTAAAGAACGGATTCTTTTTCGGGAACCAGACTATTGCCTGATATTTTTCCCACACAAGGGCTGAGACGCTCCCACCCTTTAAAGCTCTGGGCTGCGTCACACTGCCTGGCTCACTGGCCTCTGGGCAAGTTGTTACAAGCAGAGGGTCACAAGCTACTAACCCTTTCTTGCATTTGTTAGTTGTGAAGGGGACATGAGAAAGCCTGGGGAGGGTAGATAGCAGATAGAAATCAACTTCCAGGTCATCTAACAGAGCTTTGCTTAAATACAAACTACAATCTCACCAAGGGAAGGGCAGCTTTTTTCACATCACTTCAGGCTGCAGAACCATTTTTAAATTCATAGAAGAAATGTTTGTGGCCAGTGACAGCAATATAGGCCTATACTTAAACTCTAATGGAATAGGCACAACTTTTCATTGCCAATAACTCTATCTTTTAAAAATCTTGAAAGAGGAGTTTACACCTGTGTGCATCCATTCACACAATTGGTCCCTGAAGGGGCTGATGAATTAGACTCTAGTCCTTAAAAATTTATACAATAGTATAACTCATTATCTTTAAAGATTATTGTTGGGTAATGCATCACATAATTGTGGACTGGGAAACATGGCTCTCCAGATACTGCTGGAGTCTTAATTAGCTAGTATAGCCAATAGCCACTTAATTAGCTAGTATAGCAAGCCACTATCCTGGCAACTTTGCTTTGCCCGTTTCATACATTCTCAACATTAATTGAAAAACATGGCAGGGAAGAACTGATGCCAATAGCTAATTTTAACTGACAATTGTCCATTTATATATTCTTTTATGTACTACTAAGAAACTCATATCCAACAACATTGTTAAACCCACTGGGAGAATTGTCTATGTGTACTGTATTTATCTATTGCACCTTCTCCCAGGGCAGGTTAGTCCTCTAGATTCAATTGTCTCATTAAAAAAATGTATTTTCAATTATCTCCTCCAACAGCTAAACTAGCTCTATAGAAATTAACAGCTGAGACCTAGGGAGAAATCTAAAGGATCCAAACCAGGCTTTCAAGGGCAGCATTGTGCTTTATAGCTATTTAAGCTATGTCATTTTAATGAGGAAGGAAATAATTCAAGTAGCTTAGGGGGAACAGCAATAGAAGCAAAGGAAGCAAACTGTGCCAGTGTCTCAGAAATATAATATAAATGAAAAGTTTAAGGTTTAAATAGCATATGCAACTTCTAGAATCATAGAATTTTAGAACTGGTTTCCTTCAAGGTTATCTATTTCCACCTCCATTATGTCTGATTCCCCAACTTCTGCTGGAATACCTGTGGTGAAATATTTTGTTCCCTTAGGTCAGTGGTGGTGAACCTATGGCACGCGTGCCAGAGGCGGCACTCAGAGCCCTCTCTGTGGGCACGTGCACCGTCGCCCCAGCCCCGCCTCTCCCGTGGCCCCCTTCTCACCAGCAGCCCCCATGGAGGAGAGTCGCCCCCGGGCGTGGCCCAGGTGGAGCAACACAGCCAAGGACATGGCAGCCGGGCAGCAGGGACAAGACTTCACCCTCACGCCCCGTCGCATGCAGATGATGCTGCGGAGTGCGGGAGGAGGCGTCACCTCCATGGCGCTGCAGGGCCGCCTGGACGATCTACTGCGGGCCATGGAGGCTGTAGATGGCCCTGCGGGAGGCCGGGAGCAGCACGGTTTTTGGGCACTCGGTGTCTAAAAGGTTCGCCATCACTGCCTTAGGTCTTACTTTTTTCTTCTTCCGTCGTTTGCTTGCTAATAAAAAGCCTCATCTGTGCAATACAGAATGAATTATAGCATGAGCAGAGCATGTCATAACTTCAATCTCTGAACTTCTAACCATGTTAATGCAAGCAGTGATGGGACTTCCAATTCTAGACTGCACAAGTCTAGATGACCAAAAGTTGATAGCAGAGAATTAGGGTTTCCTATAACTGCACTGCTATCTAATAGTCAACTGGATTTTTGCAGCCCAGAGGGTTAAGCTAAACCAATTAGGATTTTTACCATTTGTCAGTTGTACAAATCAGCTTTCTCCAACACAGCCAGTTTGGAGATGATGCCAGCTAGAGCCATCTGGAGCGCCATAGGTGGGGTGAGATTAATACAAGCTGTTTTCCAGAAAATACTGCCATGTGCTTTAACAACTTAGCTATCCTTTGTGTCAGTGTTCTGTTCACATACAGCTCTTAATTTTGCTTTATGAAGTGCAATGCATGAGCCTACTCATTATATCTTAGTATGATGTACAAGCCAAACTATTATGGCATGTTCAACAAACCATGATTTTAAAACATTCTAACTTAGTGTTCTATGGTTGCAATAGTAGGATAAAGACTTTATATATATATATATATAAAGACTTGATTTTAGGAGCAAGATTTTTGGTCAAAGATGATTCATTAACCTGATCAATCTTTCATATCTAAATAATTTTCCCCCATTTGTTACTCTAAGTTACTCTTAAGTGACATTTTAAATATGGCAATCTATATATCTATCTCATGGGACTTCCAAATTTCCAATATGGGACGAAGTAGAAATTGTTTTGTTGAGATTCATGTCTCCACTTTCTAACCTCAGAAAGACTCCAGAACCTATCAAAGAAGCTATTAAAAGCTGCTCTTGCTTGCTTTTCCTCACTAACACTAATGATACCAATGCTGGTGGAGCTAAGGCTAGGGTTAGTGAGGAAATGAAAGCTAGCATTAGCTTCCCTAATGTTAGCAAAAAAGAAAAAACTCTCATTTTCATTACCTCACTCATGCTAGCCTTAGGTCTGCCAGTGCCACCATCAATAGTGTTAGTGACGAAAAGCAAACCAAGAGGGTATTTTTTTCCTTCGATAATGCCAGCCTTAGCTTCACCAGCATTATTTGTCATTCAAAAAAAGACAGCCACTTGTGGGATTGTGCCATGTGGCTCAGCAACAGAGTGGCCTGTCCTCCTTCCCTGCCCTGACCTCCTGAGCTCTGGAGATCTTCGAAAAGTAAGTGTGCAATTGCGATGGTGGGGTGGCAGGGAGGAGTGTGGGTTTGCCACAGTGGGGTGGCAAAGCAAGGGAAGAACTTAGCTGCATTTTTTTAAAAAAGAGGCCAAATTTAAATCGCTGCCAGTTTCTGCTAATAGAGTGAATGGTACATGAATATGCTATGTGGGTCTGTTTTTATGTATTTTATCTCCTGCTGGTCCCATCATAAGCAACAGGCATTCCAAAGCTGCCCTGCTCCTTCTCTCCCTGTTTCATAGGCATACAGAAGGAAAGAAAATTGCCAGGCCATCACTAGTGCCTTAATGAATAGGGAGCAACTCATGGCCAGCAACTCATGGCCATCAGCCAACATGCTGATTGGGGAATTCTGGGAGCTGAACTCCACACTTCTTTAAATTGCCCAGAGTGAAATATACTGCTCTAGACTCGAGGGAACTATGTAGTATAAGAAAGATGTTTTTTCAACTTCCTTTAAGGAAGGAGGTGGTATATCCTATGCCTTTTGAATTGCTCCTCCCAGGACCCCAAGATTATGTTTTAAAAGATTTGCTTTTGATGCAAAGGCATTATGCATAAAACAAGGATCTCCTGGAATATTTCTTAAAGGATGAACCAATTTCATCTTATATTCAGACATAACTATGTGATCAGAATTCCCTTTACTAAATTTGGAAAAAAAACAACAGAATTCCAAAGGCTGGAGCAGATTTCTTCAGAAAGTATGAGTCCCTTGTTCGGGGATGGTTGCATAGGAGTTCTTTTTATACATCAGCGAATTTTAACATTTCCCACTTGAATGTGCCCTTCCTCCCCCCCCCCCGCTTTCCAGCACGAAGTTGGACCCAATCAGCATGCATGGCACACACCTCCACACAATGGGTAGTTGGCGTTCAGGAGGTGTTTGCGCTGAACCGTCTGCAGCCCTCTGTAACCTCCGCTTACCTCTTCATAGCACAGATATGCAGTGATGGCTATGGGTAGTTGTGGGCAATACTAAATCAGCCTTAAGATTCCAAACATAGTCAAAATTGTATGGCAAATTGTACCACATTCATTGCTATATTGTTTTTGTTGCTGTTTTAATTTTCTTGCCTCAAAATAATACAACACACAAATTAACAGAAGTAATACATTAACTTTAATGTGGTTTATTCATTATAATTTTTATTGTAATGTCTGGTGTTAAAGAAATGACTAATTCTTAAAAAACAGGTATCATATATACCACTTACAATATAAGCCCTTTGGCAGAAAAGCCAAGCCTCTATTTTCCACCAAAATATCATGATACATGGTGAAAATAAAACCTCAAAATGTCCATACGTTTAATTTTTACAATTGGTTTATCCACGAATGGCACCTTTTTCAATCTATTTGGTTAAAAATTTACAGATCAGCTTAGGTGATGGTATTCCATCTGAGTTATTTAAAATTCTATAAGATGAGGCTGTTAAAGTGCTGCACTCAATATGCAAGCAAATTTGGAAAACTCAACAATGGCTACAGGATTGGAAAAGATCAGTTTACATTCCAATCCCAAAGAAGGGTAGTGCCAAATAACGTTTAAACTACCATACAATAGCACTCATTTCACAAGCTAGCAAGGTCATGCTCAAAATCCTACAAGCTAGGCTTCAGCCATATGTGAACCAAGAACTACAGAAGTACAAGCTGGATTTCAAAGAGGCAGGGGAACTAAATTGCCAACATTCACTAGTTTATGGAGAAAGCAAGGGAATTCCAGAAAAACATCTATGTCTGCTTTATTGACTATGCTAATGATTGTGTAGATCACAACAAACTGTGTGGTGGGAATACCACACCACCTTACTTGCCTCCTGAGAAACCTATATGTAGTTCAAGAAGCAACAGTTAGAACCAGACATGGAGCAACTGATTGCTTCAAAATAGGGAAAGGAGGAAGACAAGGCTGAATATAATCACCCTGCTTATTTTACTTATTTGCAGAGTACCTCTTGTGAAATGCTGGGCTGGATGAATCACAAGACGGAATTAAGATTGTGGGAGAAATATCAACAACTCAGATATGCAGATGATAACAGTTTAATGGCAGGAAGTGAAGAGGAATTAAAGAGCCTATTGATGAGGGTGAAAGAGGAGAGTGCAAAAGTTAGCTTGAAACTCAGCATTAAAAAAACTAAGATTGTGGCATCCAGTCCCATCACTTCCTGGCAAATAGAAGGCAAAGAGATGGTCCATGGGGTAGCAAAGAGTCGGGCATGACTTAATGACTGAACAACAACACTTAAAGAGTGTCATAGTCATAGCTTGGAACAATGAAGAAGGGATCCATCTCAAACCATCCCCTCCCCTGTTTGCCCCCCTCTCCATTATTCTTGAGGCTTTCTTGATTTTTCCTGGGCTTTTATTGCTTGCCTCTTTCCATATCTTAACCCAAAGGAATTCCAGTTGTAGGTGGAGAGATCCTGGGTCCCTTCTAACAGCAATGCCCCTTGCAGCAATGGAACCGCCTTGCTTTTTGTTGGAGGCATCCCTGGCCATAACTGCACTTGATGCTCTTGCCGCTTGCATAGTAGGGTTACTGTGGATTTCAGACCTTCTTTGCCAGAGCTGAAGCTCCTTTCAGAACATGGGATGTCATTAGCCCAGTGGACCCAGTTGGCTGTACCTCTGGAGGGTTTAGCTAGAAAGAATAAAAAAACTTTATAGAGAGAACATACCTGGAGAAGCATCAAGATGGGGAAAGGGCAGAACTTGTAAAATAACATGTCCCTCTCTCTCTCTCTCTCATCCATCTATCATCATCTATCATCTGTCTGTCAATCTATCATCGTCTATCTATAGCTATCTCCCATCTGTCTAGCTCAATCTATCTATCTGTCTATCAATCATTTATCTGTCTGTCTGTCTGTCTGTCTGTCTGTCTATCCTCAAATTTATATGGACATCCATCTCACACAGGGTTACTCTGGGGACTGTAAAATAAAACCAACAATTAAAACAGAATATAAAAGCTAGCTAAAAAAAAAGTAAGTAAAAATAAAATCACAAGAGGGTTAAATAAGAATACATGATGTAACCAATGGGCAGGCTCTTTGCCACCCATGAATAGGTCTGATGGGGGGGAGGCATGTTTTGAGAGCTTTCCAAAAGGCTAACCTCATCTCAAGGGGATGATGTTCTATCTAGAGGGTGGGGCACAGCAGAAAAGGCTCATTTCCATTATGATAAAGGCAGTGTTAAATTCAAAGCCCTGCCAATTCACAACTGAATTGAAGGTCTAGGAAATTATGAAAAGCATGGCTATAAGGTTAAATTGTGTTCTAGATTTGAAGGGGAAAAGATAATTCAACAGTGCATCTGAGCACACAAATAGCACCCATAGCACTTCTTTAAACAAAATCTTTTTCCCCCCTTGGGGAAGGTGTCAGTAGAACCCAAGACAAGACTCAGTTTCTTTACAGAGTTGCTGACAGGTGAGCATTCCTCCTACCATGTCTTTAGCATTTTTCATATTTCTTCACAGCTCCAGGATGCAAGTGACACAAGGACCACATATATGTTCTCTAAATATCAGTGAGCATTCTTTTGCAGAGCAACTTCAATTCATTGCTAAGTTTTCAACAGTGTTTTTCCCCCCTCAAGATTCTCCTTGAATCTAATAAGAATCCATCAAGGCTGCCTCTACTTCTTACCTTGAGGCCAGAAGCTCTTTGGAGGATAATAGCTGTCTGCAGGTTTTCCAAACTGAACTCTGAAGAATAACAGGAACATAAGCAAGGAACATAATAGGTTCATTCTGAAATGCAGCAGATCTGAGATAAAAAATGAAGGAAGCCAGAACAATTTAGACCACGGTTTTCCAAACTGTGCTATATACATTCCTTGGCCAAGCGCAGAGTCCATGGGAGGTGTAAAGAACCTTTTAGTTAATTGTAACTAACTTTTCATATCTCTCACAAACCTATTTTGGCTCACATCTTCAGTTTTTAGCTAAGCCTTTGTTATACTTTTATCATTCATCTCTACTTATAATAATTTAACTTTTTACAAAAGCATCATTTTCTCTCTCTCTCTCTCTCTCTTAACACACATATGGGAAAAAAAAGAATTTACTGTGTTTAATTGTCCTTCCCAACTAAAGGATATTACTTAATTGGGAAAATTATTCATCCAAGCAGTTCAGCTGAGTCCAATCATGTTCTCTATATAGGAGGAAGATAGTAATGGATTTGATAAACACTATTGCTTGAAAGCATGATCATTTTGAAATATTCCATGACTTAGGATTGAAAGTCTGCACACAAAAATTATTTTTTATAAAAACATTGGTATAGACATCAGGCAGAGGTTATAGATACTGTATAGTATTCATACATCCTTTATTATAAAGGACAGTCCTTTATTTCAGAAAGCTGTCCTTTAGATTTTTTTTTTTTTTCAAAAACTCACTTTAGATCTTTGGTCTTTTAAATTTTATTGTACAAATGGTACCATTTAATGCACAATCTTTCACATTGTGAAAAATACAGAAACTAACTTGTCTTTTTAAAATAATTCATACATACTGCTTGATTATATATTTTTTATTAGAATATGCATTTTTGTAAAAATTGTCTTGGTTTTGCTCTTAGATTTTCTTTTGTAAAGCAAAGTTATAAAAAACTACATTTTTTATCCTTATGAATCTCTTTTAGATTTCCCCCCCTTTTCAGGTTTGTCCTTTATTTTTTTTCAAGAAATATGGCCACTGTACAGGAAAAATTTAGTAGAGTATATCTAAAATAATGTTTGAAAGAAAAATAATGTTATCTCAGTTCCAGTTTAATATGGCGCAGAATCATTGGCAAAAAGCAAGCTCTGTGTGCACGGTGCATGCATGTTTGTGTGTGTGTGTGTGTGTGAACTGAATATAAAATTAAACTCAGGTTTCCAATCTTCTGGATAAGTTCCACTGTCAATCTGCTTGACAGCTGGTTCATTTCCTGTTGCTTCGGTTGCCCAATCACACAAACATAACACCTCTGCTTTGCACTCCTACAGATTTACTACTTTTAATTATTACTAATTGTAGCTACAGCCCTTAATTTAAGTCTGATTTATTATTAGACAATTAATGGTCTGTCTCTAAACAGAAATTCCACTGCAGGGCAAAAATAGTTATTTACAAATGTAACATAATAAGGGTTTTTAAAAAATGCATTAACAATGCAAGAACCTTACACTGACTGGCATAATCTCTTTCTCTCCTTCAATCTCTGTGATTTATTAATGCCTTAAAGTACAGAATGCAGAAAATCATTTGGGATCATGGGTGGAAGCCTGGCCCGTGCACATCTGGAAAGAAGAAGCCATGGTGCAGCTGAGAAGGCAGCATTTCTAGACAGCTTCCCCATCTAATGTTTTGCCAAGGTTCCCCATACTTTGTAGAATTTGCCTGACCAGTGAGGATCAAAGAATGTTGTTGGAAAAAAATAAGTTTTGAGACCAGTTTTCAAACTTGTAGAGCAGAAAACATTTATAACTGGCTATTATGAAGAAGACAAGCAGACTTGGAGCATACACAGAGAGTATGCATACATTCATACAAGCAGAAATTTTAATTAGAGTGAATTAAATGTGATTTGAAAGAGAGGGATCGTTACTCAGCATACAAACATTCATTCCAGTTCCACCACTAATGAACAGGTGTTTTCCAAATCCAGCTAACCCTGCATGGCCAGAGGCAAAAGGAAGACTAAAGTTGCAGGTATGAGTAAATACATACTGTATTAAGTGTTTCTACTTCAAAGTTCTTTTCCCTCTTATACAGCAACAGCAAGACCATTTTTAAAAATCACAGTCTGCCTGCAATCTAAAACAACAGTCCTAACCCTACACCATTTTCAAAAACTTTCCAGTTGATAAAAATGCATTTTAGACTAGGAAGGAGAGGTATACAATGGAGAGCTATCTACTTGAAATATGACAGTGGAGCCAAAACTATGAACATTTCCTCCAGAATCCCATTTAATGCACTGGAACAAACTTTTGAATAAATATACGCAATTCTCTAACATTTGCAACCATGTTGTCTTTAGTGGATTTAGTCAAAGATAAATGTTTGTATAGGTTTGCCCCCCCCCCCCAATGGCTTCAACATCCCTAGCTTTACTTACTTCAGTTTTTTCTGCAATGTCCAGGCCCAAAGTCTTGATCTCTTGGAAAAAGATAAGATGATCTCTGCTGTAGCTCTCATCTCATTCTTAAGGCCAGGGTCTGAATTATTGAATGCCCTTACTGGTGACATCAGCAAAGATGGACCCACCTCTAGTTTATATATTTTAATTTCCCTGCCTAAACAGCTTCATTGTGTCTTGAAGGGTAGACCCAACTATTTCCTTAAGCATTGTTTCATTAAGCCGTCTTCTCTTTCTTTTCTTCAACCAGATCAAAATAATTCTGCTTTCCTTTTCTTTGCAACCAAGATAGAATGATTGGTATAAATAGGCTGGATTCAATTTGTTCTATAGCATTGAAATTATTAGCAACAAAGAAGATAAGGATACTGCCATTTGCTCTGATTTAAATGCTCCCTCCTCCTTTATTTCTAATCACTGAATAAGGAACCAAGCAACTAACTGCTAGATCTGTAACCTGCATTTTGGAAGAGTGTAGAATACACAGAGATCTCTCAAAATGGGATGTGTGGGGTGTGTATCCTCCTGTACACCGAGGTGAGGGTATGGTGCATGAGGGTAGGAGTTTGATTGTGTGGTTGTGCCTGCCCACTTGACTTTTTTGATGCCCCTGAAGACTCTTCTGAGGGTATATCCATACAATTTGCACAACGTGAAAACTGGGAACAAAGATCTTACTGTTGAATTATCTTTACACTTTTGACCACTAAGTATTCCCTTTATTGGGAAGAAAACAAAACAGGCTTGACTTGGAGATTGCCTTTCTGGAACTACTAGTTGTCTCGTGAGCTAACACATGCAGAGATTGAGATGACATTTAATTAATTTATTTTTACAATTTAGCATTGTTAAAAATGAAAAATATTTGTATCAAAGTCTATGGACATTCTCAACCATCCAGGTCATGGTTGTCTCAAAGGTACTTTTCAAAAGGCAACTGGACTTTCTTGGGTTTTTCGTTGAAAATGTTTCGCTTCTTATCCAAGAGGCTTCTTCAGTTCCACTCAGTTCATATCAAAAATCACAAAATTGCACTGGAGATCTAGTATTGTGTTGATACATAGAATGTATTGCAAAATGTACATTATACAAAAAACTGTCCCCTGCATCATTTTTGTCATAAAATTTGAAACAGGAAACCCCAAATAATATTTGTACCCCTACATTTTCTCATTGAACTTGCCTACAGAAAAAAGAATAGCAAAAATATGTCAGGGAAATGGACATATTTAAATGTTCTATTATACTCTACTTGTAAATTTTTTCTACTAAATGACTATTTCTAATTTTATCTGTCCAAGCCCTCCCCTTCTTTTATTCTATTGTCTCTTTTGGATAGAGATTGTTAAGAACTGAAGATGAGATAAATTATTGGCCTTGGGGTGGTATTGCTGGAGACTGCTCACTGCATGCATGAGCCGATTTTTATTGCTAATGCAGGGGAAAGAGGAGGGGGGGAGGAGGAAAGATTCTTCATATTCTGCCTCTGTGATGGTTCCTCACCTGGCCTATTATTAATACACGGGATCTTTATATTTTAAGGGAGAAAGGGATCTTACTGTTTCCCATTCTCCTTCTCCCTGTAGTTCAGATAAAAGCAAGGCTTTTCTATTAGTTATTTTCTTTTTAGCTTTCTAGTTAGATTTGTGGAGTCCTTGATGCTCTTGGTTGTTTGCAAATGTTTCATTACCCAACCAGGTAATATCAGCAATGCTAGTAAGTTTGGGATTTGCTAGCTGTTTATAAACAGTTGCTTGCCCTTCCAGTGTTAGTAGGGTGTAGTTTTTTTCCCCTTGGTAATTCCATGATTAGGGTATAGGTAGTCCTTGACTTATGACTGATCAAAGTTCCAATAGACTTCCATGTGTGTGTGGGGGATCTTACAACCTAGATTCAAAGTTCTCCCAATCACTCCCCCGATCACATGACTGCACATTGGGCCCTTGGTGTCTGGGCCGCATCTGCAGCCATTTGCAGTGTCCCCTGATCATATGACTGTGTTTTACGATGGCTTTGCCAAAAGCCGGCATTTACTTCCGGTTTTCAGGCCCGTGGCAAGCTTTGGTTTGCTTAACAATTGTGGCATTTTTAAAACTGTTTTCTAACACTGGCTCCTGCTAAACCCCAAACTCCAAAATGGAATGTCTACATTCAATTACCATTAGTTTTAGCAAACTGATTTGCTCATTTTTGTCATTGTGCTTCGAAAACTTGCAGAATTTGTTTGACCAGTCTATAAATAGGATGAAACTGGCACTGATACATCACATCCAGCGAAACAAATTAGCATTTTTCACTTCACTGCAATTGCTTGAATATTGAAGATCCCATTCAGATATATTTCTGCAACCAAGTTGACATATCCTAAATGCTGGATGTATTGCTGTCACGTCCTTGTGACACAATGTGTCATAGTTCCAGGTATTGAAGATCATTGAGGTGTGTTTTTGTATATTTAAAAGACGCAGCCTAGTCACAATCGAGTGTGTATAAACCAGCATCAGAAGGTGGAAACCCCATTATAATCACACCTTTTACAAGGTATGATTCTACCAATTATCCTATACATTTCTGAAAGTGATCATATGTAGTATTTAAATCAGCACTAAATAACATGCACTATTGAGGTAGCAGGCTATTCCTAAAAAATGTCTGTGCTTGTAAGAAGGGAAGTTGTCTCTGGTAACAAGTCATTCATTCAAGTTACACTGCAGAGCCGGTGTCTCCAAATTTCTGAAACAGCTGCAACAAGAAAAATTACTAATTATTTTACTAATAATTTTATAAATAATTATATGATGGAATGAAAATTACAGTAACTGGGATAAAAGAACAAAGATATATGACAGATTAAACTTGATTCAGTTAATGATCACACTCCTAAGATCATTGTTTCCAGTGGGAATGATATTGAATGGTACTGGGTTTATGTTAGTGAACCATCAATGATAAACATAAAGCTGTGAATTCATCTCTACCAGCATTATCAGCAAGGTCTTGAGGCCCTTTCAAAACACCAGCAGAGTGGGAACCATTCAATCTTAGGGGGAACCTCATTCCAAAAGGCAGATGCTGCAAAAGAGAAAGTGCCCCTCTGGGGTCTGGATAGATGACATTGCTTAATTGAAGGAACTCATAATATGCCAACTGTGCCAGACTGAATTGGCTAGTCCAATATTGTGGGAGAGAGGCATGATATTGTGCCTATCTCCAAGTAACCAGCACCTGGAATCACATCTGGAAGCAAACTGGCAACCAGTATAGCTCACGAAGCAGAAGTGTTACATGAGCATATTGAGGCATGCCCATGGCTACCCATGGTGCTGCATTCCAGACTAGTTGAAGCTTACAGATAGTCTTCAAGGGCAGACCGACATAGAATGCATTGCTGTAGTCAGCTTATGGAGTGACCAGGGCATGAGTGACTGTTTCAGTAATGTCTCCTACTGTACTTTTAAGGCCAACTTTGCTCAATGATCTCTATCCAGATGTGTTGGAATGAATCTCCCAGACTCCTCAACTAAATAAGCTAAAGACATAGACAATGTGTCAGCAGGGGGCCATGCAAGAGGGCAGGCTGCTTAGAGCAGGGATCTGCAACCTTGACAACTTTATGCTGGCTGAGGAATTCTGGGAACTGAGGTCCACAAGTCTTAAAGTTGTCAAGGTTGCAGAGCCCCTGGCTCAGAGAGTGCAGCACTTTGTTCACCCCAATCCTGTTTCTCATGGGATCATCCCAGCTTTTCATTACCTTGTTCAAAAATGAGACATTCACCAGTGATCCCAGAAATCCAAAAGCAATTGGGAAAAAGCTCCTAAAGAAAAAAGAAAAAAGTTAATTACTGATCAAAATAATCAACTGCAAATGAACTTGAGATCAAAATCAGATGTGACACTTAATATTTTTTGTTGAAAGTTAAAACTACCCACCCCTATCCCACCAACATGATTCTGGGCAGCTATCAGATTTAAAAGACAATATAAGCACAATGTATATTAAAAAATAAAAACACCAACCCCAATTGATTAAGACAGAGAAGCTATCAAATTCACAAATAACATGGGTTTGATAATGTTACAGAATATATGTAGTTCCAGACTGGATTATATAAATTCTTAGAGCTTGGTTTTACATTTGCAGATGATTATTTTTCCTACTTTTTTCAGATATCCCTAATCTTTTGTAGTGTTCTTTTGGGTTAATTGGCAACCCTGGAGGTGGCAGTGTGGGCCCTCAATGCCCAATATTCATGGCTAGAGAACAAATAGCTCTCCCTTGCAATCCCTGTTCTTCTTCCAGGAACTGTTACTTCCACTCCATTCTTTTGACTAAAAACCAAGCTCAGAGAATTAGTACAACCCAAAACGTTTACATACATGATTTCCCATAGAAAATGCAATGGTTTACTTTAGGAGGATTGATCACCTGAAGAGATTAATGAAACCATAGGTCTCTAGTAGCATGCCTAGTAGAGGCCACCGAAGCAGAACAATGATTATGCCTCCTAGAAAGAAACTGGTTCCCTTAAGTTTCTCCTTTTGGAAGAAGAATCCAAAAGTTCTTCTTAGTCCAATTATAACAGCCAAGCCACACAGGAACAAGATCTAAGGAAGCAAAGAATAGATTTCAGGATTCATTGGAGTGTAGCCAGAATAGCAAACTTTATATAATATAGTATTTTATGGAAAAAATAATGGAGGCTGAATCCTATATATAGTTGGGACCAATTTTATATTCTGTTTGACCAAACTATCTTATATTGTTGAGTAGGAAAGAGGACATTGGTTCTATTTTTTCTATTTTTAAAAAAAATCATTTTCAAGAGGAAAGGTGGCAGACAGCTTCACGGGTCCCCCTGTATAGCAACTGTTCATTTTAAAAAAGAATTCAAATAAAAAAAGTCTACTAGAAATGTATATCTGCTGATGCTACCTTAAAGTGCAATTGAATTGATCTGAGCTGGGAATATTTGCATGCTATTCCCACTACAAGTAGAGTAGAGTAGAGTAGAGTAGAGTAGAGTAGAGTAGAGTAGAGTAGAGTAGAGTAGAGTAGAGTAGAGTAGAGTAGAGTAGAGTAGAGTAGAGAAGAGAAGAGAAGAGAAAAGAGAAGAGAAGAGAAGAGAAGAGAAGAGAAGAGAAGAGAAGAGAAGAGAAGAGAAGAGAAGAGAAGAGAAGAGAAGAGGAGCTGGGATGAAATTGATGAGACTTTTATCATTTTTGCCCTTCTCTTAGGCGGAGATCAACCAAAATGCCAGAAAATGCTTTTATTTTTTCCTGCAGAAATTGATTCATGAATGGATGGATGAAGTAACATTTTCTCTCTTTATGTAGAGTGGATGTGAAAGTTTTTTGTTGCACCAGCATTCTCTCCCCACCTTCCCCACCAGTCCAGTTCACAGTTCAGTGCCCTATTTCTGATGCCTACCTTTAGAATCTGCCTTTTCTTCTTCAAGTCAGCCACCATGGCAACAGATGCTGAATCACGATTGATATGGGAAGCTACATGTGTTCTATGTTTTGAAACAGTGTCACCCTGCAGCCATTCTTACATTTTTAAAATATATTTATATTTATTAAACCATGCATAATTTTAAACTGAATTCTGTAACGGGTTAAAATGGCTAATTCTGATCTGGCAGTCAAAGCTCATGTGCCTGATTGATTAAAAAAAATCAGTTTATAAATAAATGCACTTATCCTTAAAGCATAAAAGTATATGAGTGGTTCAGCAAAACTGAAAGTTTTTTTTTAATAAATCCACCTATTATTTTATCATACTCACTGCTTGTTATTTCTTTTTGCACAAAATATTTGATACTTTAAAAAAACTTACATTTCCAAAGGCCAGAAGCACCGAATCCATGTACAACAATACACCAAACAGGAGGAAGAATATCCCAAAGCCAACAAGCCCAACACCAATTTCTACAATAGATGAAATTGGTACCATCAAAATCACAGCAATCTTAAGGGATCACCTAATTGAGGAGAGCCAGGATCACATGAAATTTAGCAGAAGAAAAAGATTTTGGTGCTCAGGATAGCTGAAGGACTGCTGGCTCATTTCAGGTTAAAATAAAAGTCTGAAGTATAATAGTGGCCTCAACATAAAATTCAACCCTGTTTGAATTTTTTGACATCGGCCAAATTTCATTCTATTCCTCTGATGATTCAGGTTAGATACCATCCTTCATCTCTCTCATTCTAATTTCTGTCCCTGAAGTCTTTAGGCATAAGATTTTTTTTCCCATTTGCCTAGCCATTATAGAATATAGATCAGTTTCTTTCACGCCTTTCCAATACCTTTTCAACCAGAAAACTTGATCCCATAAGAATATCAGTTGGATCTTTGAAACCAGCTTCTAATTTGGTGCAGATCCAAAATGAATCAACTTTAATTACTAAGTTTGGAATGATGAACCTTAATACAAAATATTATATACCTTTCTTGTTACTGGTTTTCTTTTACCCAGAGAAACTCCTTTTAAGCATCTTGAAATATTTCTGGTGTGAATCAATGTCAGTGCATGGTTTTGCTTCTCACATTGCGTTACACTTAAATTAGTTTACCTTAGCTTTGCTCAACCTGGTGGTAACCTGTAGTTGTACTGGACCACAACACTCAGAATTCCTAGTTAGCCACAACTGATATACATATTATTAGCAATCGTGGGAGGGTTATTTTTTGGTGACCATTTAATACAGTCTGTAATGTCTGTTGGTTATGACCCTACAGCATCTTCTTAGGAACACATTTCAGGTTAGACTAAATCACACTGCTGAGAGATCACCAGTGCCAATTAGAGATACTATGAAGTTATCTGACTTGTCCCCTGGGACCAGAAGCAAGTAGATTTACTTAGATTGTTTCCCATAAGCAAATTTGTAATAAATGTGCCAATTGAGCAATCAATAGTAACACAATTTTAAAGAGGTCTGAGCTTTCAAACAGATTAACTTTGATTATATTTTCAGAGTGAAACCAATGACATATTGCTGAAATATGATAACAAAACCCTATCTGCTAAGTTCATACTCACTCTGAAGTTCTGTAATTTCCAACATATTTGCTGCTGAAGGCTTAGAAAGGATTGGCTGTCAAGACCTCCATGTATTTCCCAGTTAGTGAACCTTGGAAAGACCTTTAGCCCTTACTGCATCATCCTGCAAATTATTAACCTCTGTGCAATGGAGACTTCATTGAACTATCATTATAGATCTTACAAGGTGAACAGTGTTGTTACAATCATATAGTTTGTATTTCCTGTACTCCTGGATCTGCAAAAAGAAATAGATAGTGGCACCTAGTAACTGCCTGTAGCTGTGCTTAGCAAGGCATTTCCAGAATAATCCTGCAAGAAGTAACACTACTTGTGAAAGTATTTGTATGGTTTAATATATCGAGTACTCTCTCCGCCATCCCATTAGCCCTGGCTTTATTTTTGTTTTCCTTCAAGACCTGTTATCATTACTTCCTTTTTGTGGTCAGAACGCAAGCTGTAGGATGGTTTGGATCCTACCTTGCAGAGGACTGTCATCTAATATAGTGTTTCTCAATCATGGCAACTTTAACCCCTGAGGACTTCAGTGCTGGCTGGGGAATTCTGGAAGTTGAAGTCTATAGAGTTTAAAGTTGGTAAGGTTGAGAAAAGCTTCTCTGACAGAATGATTATCAGAAGACAGATTCTCCTTTAAAAGTGACCTCTGCCTGACAGGCTATCAGTGTAATATGAAACATAAAAGCTAATTGGGTGACTTTGGGCCAGTCACATTCTCTCAGCCCAACCTACCTCACAGGGTTGTTGTGGGGAAAAATAGGAGGAGGAAGGTGGGTTGGATTTGTTCACGACTTGAGTTATTTGTAAAATAATAATGGTGGGACACATAAATAAATCAACCAACCAACCAGCCGTAAGAAAGAGAAAGCAAAACCCGAGATACACAGTAACAACCAATTGGTCCCTGTTGTGATATGATCCACAGGATATTTAAGTAGAATTTCAATTTCTAAATGTGATTCTATGCCCATAAGTAGAATATGCCACTTTAATACAAATCTATATTTTCTTTTGTCTAACTTTTTGTGAATCATTACTTCTTTTATTAAAAAATAAAAATTAAATGTACAATCCAATGAATGATAAATTGCTAGATAGCAGTTGCCAATGCATATTTTAGGAAGGGAGTCCTCAAAAAACAGGGAACAAGTAAAGACCAGAAAAAGCCTTTTTTTTAAAAAACTAGGGAACAAGATGGGATATTGAGATTCTGATTATCTGATAGAAATTGTATCATGTTAACATTTTGCTATTTTTCTCTCTTCCATATAAATATCATATTTCCCCCCCTCTCCAATATACTTCAGGAGCATTTCCTTTTAGTACACAGATATATTGTTATAAAAAAATAAGTTTCAGTTCTTGACCAGGCAATCAGCACAAAGCATCATTATACAACTAATTAAATGACCAGGGACATCTACATCATGTACGTGTGAGTCACAGAACATATTTTTATAGAAGATGCATCATATTAATACTTACTCAATAGCTAATGCAGGAAAACAAATGACTCATGCAGAACATTATATATATGAAATGTATAGTCATAATTGTTTCTAAAAATGGTTTCTTGTATTAATTTCATATATTATTACTAGATATTTGAGTAAAAACTGTACTATAGGATGATAATAGTTTCATCATCCCTAGTAATTTAACTTCAGAGCCTCACTTCCTTTATAACAGATAAAGTATGGTTTCTACATTTAGCTACGGTACTCAAGGAGGCTCTCATCCTTGAATACTGATAGGATTTATTGTGAGTGCAACTATATATGTATTTACTGGCGTATCATTAAGAGATGAAAACCCATGATCTATATTCCTCCTTGTTCATTTTATGACTTTATTGGTGGTTTATTTGGGGGGGGGGGCAGTTTATTCTTTATCGTTAGGCAACTGTACCATGGAGATCTAAGCCTCCAAGAGTCCCTCAACTGCAGTGAGTGAAAAGTAATTCAATAGTAAATAAATGTAGCTGTACATATTCAGCTGAAATATATAGAAATATAGAGAACAGTACACTCTGAGGACAACGGTGTACAGTATACCTTTCTATCCCGCCTTTTTCTAGGTCTTACACTTACATATTAAAAAAAGAGAAGCACACACAGTCTAGTTATAAACCATCCATTTTTTTATTTATTTGCTTTATACAAACTTGCAAGGTACAAATGCATTTATTTTGTTTTGTTTTTCTTGCGCGTGTTGGTATTATTATTATTTTTGTTTTGAGCTGGAGGACCTTTTAAAGTAACTACACCTAGAACAAATGTTGCAGGAAAGAATATTAAGTAAGCCACTGTGGATTTAATTATGGAAAGATTATCCCTTGGTCTGGTGTGAAGAACCCCCAAGTCACCAACATATTGTTTTCAATCACAGAACAGCTAATTTTTATAATTGTCATAATCTAAGGTCACTTTTATACAAAAAGAAAGAAAAAGAAAGACATCAACATCACATTGCTTCTTTGATAATTTTAACATCTAACACAAGTTTTTCTCTCTCCAAATAATGTGCATAAATAATGCAGTATTTATTGGTTGTGGGTGCTGCTGGTATATGAACATTTTATTAGAAAAGAACACACATGCACATGTATGCAAAAAATAAAACATGTTAAAAACAGAGTTCTACAATACTGCAAAACTGTGGCCTAAATGTGCTCTGCTGAGAACTTAGAGCAATGTTTCTCAGCCTTGGCAGCTGAAAAACACATGGACTTCAGCTCCCAGAATTCTCTAGTAAGTTATGGGAAAGCCAGCTCTGCTGGCTGGGAAATTCTGAAAGTTGAACTTCACACATCTACAAGTTACCAAGGTTGAGAAATATTGATTAAAAGCCTCAAAATGCTTAAAGTGACATTGGCAATAATCAGTTACAATCCTACCTTGCTATGAATTGAACAGAGGGCTTGAGAAGGGTAAGAGAATGCTTTTTGATGTTATTTATGTCATTTTAATGCTTTCCATAATAGCAAAAAAAAAGTGCTTGTTTTATATGTAGGAAAGGATAAAAGGTGATTTGAGAAGAGATTTGCACTTCCTTGACAGAAAAAAATCAGCTGAGCTGAGATTCCAAAATGTAACACCATCTTTACATTGCCCTCTGTACCCTAAAACAGAGTTCCCCAACCCTTCCCGGTTGGTGGCCCGGAGGGGGGGGAAGAGAGAATAGTTTTGTGGGAGGGGCAGGAGTGTGCATGAGCACCCATTGCTTGCATGAGTGGGGTTGAGAGCACCCGTGACACTCATGCGAGTGATGCTCTGAGCGCTCGCACAAATGGGGCCCCAAGCGCCCGCGATGCTCATCTGAGTGGGGCTGTGCACGCACAAACACAGACGAGCACCAGCCAGCCACTCACTTGGCCCAGTTGTGAATAGGCCATGGACCGGTAGTGGGCCATGGCCCACAGGCTGGGGACCCCTGCCCTAAAATATTGGTGGGATGATTTTCTTTCTAGCTGGTTGCCATGTTTATCAAGCAGCTGCACAAGTAGGACCACTACCTCCGAGTCTTCAAAAGAGGTAGAATAAGGAGCCACTCTCTAAATTAAGAGAGGGCCAAATCTAAATAGATAATCCTTCACATAGGCTAACTAAGACCTTTCCTCAGCTCTTACTTCATCTCTCTACTAAGCTACTAACATTTGGAATGGGTCAATCACAGCAAGGAAAAACGTACCGACTGAAAAATGTACCTTTCTCCCACTAGATTGGACATGCGGAGGTAAATACAGCAGCTTAGAGAGCAATTGTGATTGAAGAGAGGGAAATAAAACAATTGTCTTGCAGGGATTTCTCTCTGCTAGCGACACCAAAATGAACAAATCTGAACAAAAGGGAGGTAAAAAATAAGTGGCATCAACATTTCAAAGCCACCTCTATTGCAAAGGATCCCAGTGGGATAGCTGTATACCAGCGAGACAATCTTTGCGGTCCCTGATATGCTACAGTTCTATAATTCATCTGACAACATATCTTTCAAGCCAGAACTTCACCAGGGTTAAGTTAACTCAGCTTTGCTAGTTCCAAATAAGCTATTGCCAAGTTGCATCAACTGAGGCTTAGGCCCTGGTGTAGAAAACATGAGCTTACCTAGTAACAAGGAAATAAATGCACCACTCCCTTACAGACAGCTTTCATTCATTTTAAATAAATTTGCTTTTAATAAAAAGCAGAAAAATATATATTTATTTAAATATGCCTTTTAAAATTTCCTTCTTTAATTATTTTGATACACCACCCAGTGCCTGTATTTCAGAAACTCAGTGGCAAAACAGGCTTCAGCAGCCCTGTACACAGAGAAAGTAGGCCCAAAAGAAATTAGTATAGGGAGAAGAGGAAGAAAACCCATATATTATATATATATATATATATATAAAATATATATAAATGTACACACACATATATCACGGTATAATTTTTAAAAACACATATTAAGGCATGTAGAGGATCATGAAGGGATAACATTTTTATGAGCTAACAGAAGCTACTGCAAGAGCAGAATGAAATACTTGCATCATCATCTTGATCAATGTGGAATGTCAACAGTATTGCTAAAGGAGAAGGGTCTAAAACTCTGATTCTCTGATTTACGTATTGCCAACAGGTTCATTTAAATAATAAAAAAGAGACAGCATCTTTGTTGGAAAGTTTCGCTTGTAAATATGGATGAAGCTGAACTCTTAGACATGCCAAGGCAGTGCTTCTTTTGCAACAAGCAGCAGGATAGAGGACCCGATAAAGCTAGATTCCACATAGCAAGAGATGGGAACATTTATCACTTAAGCTCTTAGATCAGAAGGATGATTCTGGGTGCTGAGTCAGTAATTCCTTTTAATACACATGGAGATAGATTCTTAGACAAATTCTTAAAAACAACAATATCAGAACTCTTCCAGAGATACTGTGCAGTTAACTTTCTATTTTCTGAACATTCATTTCAATAGAATAATCATATGTATGGATGCTTAGAAACTCCAATGTGGATAGAAAGCCTTACTATAAATACATTGAGGATTAAAGCCTAATAGAAATAAGCCATACCTATTTCAATGGAGTTTACTCCCCAAAAGCATAGGTAAATTTTGAAGCTTAAGTCTTTTACTATGTGTGGGCCTGAGAAATATTCCTCCTAATGGACTGATAGGCCTGGTCTCTTCAGTCTAACATACATGGACTAGAATGGATCAGCAAGTCATCAAAACAGATGCTAAGAGACTTTGTTGAGCCAGCCAAATTCCACCAATGCACTATTACTTTAGAACTATATCCTTACCACAAACGGGTGACCAAGAATCATTTGGTAATACTGCAGTTAGCTCTTTTCATTTTGTAAATAGAACTCTATTCTCTTAGGATCAAACTAGATTTGATATCCCTAAGTTTAAATTCTGGTGACTATGCACACCTGCAGCCTTCTTGACAATAGAAGTGGTTTGCCATTGTCTTTTCCTGGGAAGTTGAAGAGGACAGCTCTAACTTTTGAAATGTGGGAGTTGCCCAAATCATATATATGTTGGGAAAAGGATACAGGGTAAGGTGCATATTATAAGTACTGAATTCTCTCCATTCTAGTTCACTCTTCCTAAATGATTTCTCCCTGGCATCACTTTTCTGTTGCAAAAAGTTGTATGCTGTGGAGATGCTTCCCCCCCCCCCTTGCAAACCTTCTGCTCTTTAGAGTATTACTTCATTTTGTTATACAAAAAATCAAGGCAAATCACATTTCATACCTATTTAAACTTGAATTTGAAAGACCTATGTGCATTGATAATGTATGTCATCTATTGATTAAAGTAGGTACTTGGATATTAAAGTTATCTCTAAAAAGTCATGAAAGAATTAGACTTCTTGATAGCCTGGGAAAATTGTGAGAATTTTCAAGACTATTTGAAGAAGTTTGAACGTAAGGAACAGTGCTGCTCAAAGCGAGCGTTTTCTGTTTCAGCTGGGATCCAAACTAGTTTTTCATGCATCATGGTAAAGAATTGCAGCAGCCCCATGGGTCACGTGATCCAAATTCAGACACTTGACAACTGACTCCTATTTATGATGGTAGCAGTATCCCAAGGTCATGTGAACCTCTTTTGCAATCTTCTGACAAACAAAGTCAATGAGGAAACCAGATTCGCTTAACCACCATATTGCTAACTTAAGAACTGCAACAACTTTGGCAAGAAAGGTCGTAAAATGGGGCAAAACTCACTTAACAAATGTCTCATTTAGCAACAGAAATTTGAGGATCAATTGTGGTCGTAAGTCGACGACTACCTGTACTCATGGGATCTATTTGTAGCTACTGTAGCATAGCCATTTTGTACTGCTGTATGATTTTTTTTTATATTGTGTTTCCTTCTCCTTTTACGACGTTACTGAAAAAAGTAACTTATGACCATTTTTCACACTTAACGACCACTGCAGCATCCCCATGGCCTGGGGTCAAAATACAGACAATTGGCAACTGACTCATATTTATGACAGTTGCAATGTCCCAGAATCATGTGATCCCCTTTTGTGACCTTCTGACAAGCAAAGTCAATGGGGAAGCTAGATTTACTTAACAACCAAGTTACTAATTTAACAATTGAAGTGATTTACTTAGCAACTGTGGCAAGAAAGGTTGTAAAATGGGGCAAAACTCACTTAACAAATGTAGCAACATAAATTTTGGGTTCAATTGTGGTCATAAGTCGAGGACTATCTGTACTTGTGAAGAAGCAAAATATTGGGGGATGGGGAAGAAATGCAGAATTTTTGAAAACATGGCAGTGAACTCATTGAATATCTAGGTCTGGATTATAAAGAAGCTAGCTGATTTTTTGTATTCTGATCTAGAACAATTTTATTTGCTTCCATAAAATCGACTCTAGTTGGCTTTATATTGGGCATGATCAATTGATAGCCTTTGAAATAAATCTATGAGCCACATGATCATCCAATTATATTTTGATTCATCTATTAATAAGACAGATTGTTTTCAAAAGCACTACGTTGAGTGACAGGTCCTGTCCGTGCCCAAGTTCAATAGTATGGGATTCTGATTATGAAGTATTATAAGGTATAATGCAAAGTCTGATTACTGTATTTCTAAACAGGTAAGATCATCTTAGCTTTAAGTGGTATTCAGTTCAGGATTTACCATGTATAAACCTTTGAGTATACAACTGCAGTGTGGAAAAGGTCCAAATTAGATTTTTGATCTAGCTTAATATAAGTTAGGACAACTTGGTACTTACTGTACTTCACAAGAGTAAATTTCCTAAGTCCTTTTTTTGTACAGTAACTCTCCCCTGTCCTGTCCTTCTGAATTATTTTCACAACTTGTTTAGAAAAAACTGAGGACTCATTTGGGAAAGCTGCCAACTTTCAGATGCTGATAGAAGCAAATACAGCAAAGGTCTTGCACTCTTGACATAGGAGCTTAGTTCCTCTGAAAGTTCATGATCATAAGCCATTGTTATTATAGCTCTAGCTTGGACAGAGATGAATGAAATGCACTCTGTGAGATAGTGAGAGAATTCTACTTCAAAGTAAATGTTGCTCTATTATTCTAAAGTTGAGAGAAATGCTACAAATGGCAGAAATTGAAAAAGCCTCACTTTCTCCTTCCAATGATACATAGGAGAGAATTGATTTATACATACTATGGAATCAGCTCATAGCTTGCTTTAGTTAAGTTCAGACACATTTCCATTTCTCTTGCAGACTTACTATTTCATTAGTTTCTTTATGCCGAAATCTTCATAGCATATACTTTCTTTCTGGCTCCAACATATACCCCGGAGAACCAAGAGCTGAGTGGCACTATTTTGAATTGGTTCTGATATGAGAATAAATATGTCACCTACCAGTCCCACTTCTGAGTCACAGTAAACTTAAAACACACAAAGTGGTTTATCCCATCAAACTGAACTCTTTTATGGCCATCCTTCTCCTTTGTATCTTTCATCCACACTTCTATTACATGTCCACGTACATTGCACATACTTCCTATTCCATCTTTCTCGTAAACTTAGGAAAAGTGAGGGGGAGGGAACTCTTCAGCATATCACAGCCATTACAAGATTCCTAAGAATTAGCAGATTTCAAAGCTGCTTCTGTTTTTTTCCCCTCCACACTGACAGCCTTCTGTTTTCTTTATCTGCCATATCCACAAGGTTCAGTGATGCTTCCTTCTTTCTCTTCTTGTGAGTGGGTAGATATAAGTATAAGCAGCATGACCATGCATGGGTTGCTTAATTCCATAGATTAAAGTTTCTAGAGCCAATCAGATTGGCAGATGGGAACAAAGTGTGAGGAGGAAAAATACGTCGTTCAATTCAATAAAGTGGTTATAAAGTCTCTGGCTGCCATGACAATCTATTCTTTATATATTTCTCCTCCCTCAAAGTAAAAAAAAAGAGTAAAATAAAAACAAGTAATGAAGGAGGTTAGAAATTTAGGAAATGGCTACCTAAGGATAGGAAATTGTACATTCCCCTGCTATCACCAGCTTTCATTTTTCAGTTCAAATTATTTGATGCTTCTGCTTATCTTTAGCCACCTGTCCTTTGTCTTGACACCTCCTGCAGGGAGGAAGAAGCCATCTCACAGAATGGGACTTCTCCTGGATGCTGCTTCTTTAATTGCTTTTATAGACCAGGCATCTGAGAGGTTTTGGTACAAGTTTTGGCAGCAGTGGGAGGAGAACCAGAGCAAAGACAAAGCACACTTGTTTTCTTCAGAGGCAGTTTTCCTTCCTGAATGTTTCTGCAGCTCAACCGCAGGAGATAGTAGGCAAACCATAGGAATGGTTATGTACATTATTAAGCAGTAGAGTTGAGAGGACAAATTCATGTGTTAAAATGTGGCTCCATGGAACTTCACAGCATTCACAGCAGCCAGGGCTTGTGCTGGAGAGAACAGAGGAAGAAGAGAAGAGATAAAAAAATATTAGTGATAATCACTGAAGATGACACCTGCTGACAGCAGTATAAATATAGCCAAAGTACTTTGGGACACATAGGTAAAGAATTTGATGACATGTTGAATGGTCACTCAGCTTTGTCAGTCCAGATTGGTAGCTCAAGTTTGGTGCCCCAGTAGAACAGTAGCATGGCACAGAAGGAATAAGGCAGCGTTTGAAGGAAGTGCTGCCACCACTGCTGGTTACATCTCTTCCACTCTGCCAGTGTCACTCCCAAATCAGCCATATTAACCAGAAGACAGAAGTCTAGCATTTAAGTGGAGAGATGAGAATAATACTTGTAATGGTCCAGAGGTTGGGACCACCTCTGTGGATGAATGCTAAAGTTGGCAAACAAGCATTTGCCCTTCCCTTGGAAAAACTGATGGGGAGAAGAATGGGGACTGCATTTTTTCCAGTGAATTCCTTTTGGTGGTTACTGAGGGTACTCTTTTAGTTTCCCTGAACCTTTAAAAATAAAAATGGTAGAAAATGCCAGGGCAGAAACCTACCCTCCAAAACCTACCTCAGTTTACTCATCTCCATTGGTTATATCTCTGTTTAAAGCTTTGTGACAGAGAAGAATCACTAGAGCAGTATTCTGTTCTTACTGTTCTGACTGCAATAGAAATGTTTACTGGCTCTTGGGAAAAGGACTGGAAATTAAACTCCTGTTATCTCTTCAATGGAACTGGAGTTGTATGGGCCAAAGTCTGTTTTGGATGCTTCAACATTCCAACATTGTCACCCCAATTTAATCCTCAAGGTCTTTAAAAACACAGAAACCTAGTAATTTTTGGACTGTCTTCCACGTTACCAATCAAAGAAGATAGCTGGACTGACAGTATTATCCTGTGAACTCATACTTGAAATATCCCTCTTATGGCTGTCAGGATGGCTATATGTGCATAAAGTCACAGCTTAAATGATGGACTTTGGACATAAAAAATACGTCAGTAGTAGCCCCATCTTTCAATTCAGTTCCCAAAGATGAACAAAGACAGAAATAACTGTCAAGAAGAGTCTAGATCAACTAACAAAAACAGCTTATTTTTTTGTAACTATATTGTCCAAAATATGGCAGTTTGGCGTATGTGTGCCGATATATACATGCACATTTTGAAAGTAATAGAAAAATCATAACAAGATGGCAGATACCAGTTTTGACTAAGAATGTTGTTGATGATCACTTTTCCCAAATTTGTAATAAGAGACACCTAGATAACTTTCTGCTGCTTCTTGTCCCAAAGGCAAATTTTCAGAACAGTCATAGGAAGGTCTCTGAACTAAAAATGGTATTTGACAGCTGGGATGGCAAAACTGGAATTCTGAAAATTGATTATTATGGGATACTTTGGCCATATTATAGTATCTAATGCATGATCAGAAAAATACCGCAATATTATTTTGAATGCTCATAAGTAGCAGATTTGATTGGAGAATCCATGAAATGTAAAGACAAGATACATTTGAATGGAAGGCAGCTTAAACTAGAACTTGATGAGAGATGTTCACAAATGCAAACAGAAACATGGACATACAGTTCTGGGAAGATTAATATTGGACCTTTTTCTTCCTCTAGATTCTCCTTTGAATGTACTTTTTCAGATTAGACATACTATTCTTAATCATCTTTGTGAATAGATTCTGTTTGTAAAAAAGTATATTAGCTTTGTAATCCCACAAAGTCTGGCTATGTCATCTGCCCTGGGAGTCTCAGGGGACTGGTGAAATCTTGAGGTGGGTTCCTTGCTGATCTAATCTCTTGTATATTTTATACATTTTAAAACTTTTTTTAATTTGATTGTTTTTGACATGTTGTCACTTCCTGTGAGATGGGTGGTCATATAAATTGATAAATAAATAAAATAAAATCTCTATACCGGTAGTAGCATTGCCATAATTCAGACAGGGAACTGGATTTGCAACCATAGGTTCAGACATGACACCTGGATTGTGCATGCTTTCAAAATGATTCATAAAACTTGTTTTGAAACATTTGGGTGCTTGAGCCCAGCATCTCTTTAAAGTTGTGTGCTTTTCTTTAAGCTTCTGCATGGAACTGAAAACTGATGTGGATGCTTTGAGAATCATGTTAAAGATGAAGCTGTTTTAACAGGTTGAGTTCAGCCAGTGAAGCCTGAAAAAGACCTGCTACTTCACAGAAGTGCTGTGCTTGTACTTTTAAATGAACTGAAGGACCTCTTCATTGTTTTTGAACACCTCCATTAGATATAATGTCATTATGTGCATCTTTCACCCAACTTTAACCCTCAAGAATCTAACAAGGCTGTGAATAAAAAGAGAGGAATATATTACCTGTTTTTAATTAGCTCACGAAGTAACTCCCCACCCTGACACCGCAACTCCTAGAGAGCTTATGATTGAAATGAGATGCAAAGCAGGGCTTCTTGGCAACAGCTAATATTCTCTAAGTTACAGCACTATGTTCAGTTTAGAATACTTGCTGTAATGTTGCTCTAAATTGATGTAAGTGAAACAACTGATGAAATTAGGCTACTTTGTCCTAGTAAATCCAGAAAAGGGTGTGTGGCATTTTTCAAGCATTCCATAAGAGGAGAGTGGGTTTATGTGGCAAAGAAGAAAGGGTTAGCTTAATGGAGATTGGTGGATGGGTGGGCTTAGTGAAAATATGAAACTCTGTTGAAAAAGAAGTTTACCACTTCTTTTCTTCACAGATACACATGAATGAAATGGAAGTATAATACAAAAAGTGCTTACTTTAAGGTTCAGACACGCATAAAATGACTGTCGGTGCCCTGGGATGAGTCAGACGAGAGGGACTTGGTCGGTGGAGTCAGGGAAGCTGGGGAAGTGGGAGGGCTCGGGGTAGCACATTGAGCTGAAAACAAGAAATGGAGATACAGCCTGAATAATATATGGTGCTTCGGACAGCGCAGGGTGGGGGGAAGGAGGGGGATAAAACAAAGGCAAAGAAATACCATCCATTGAGCAAACATGCATTAAAAGAGAAGGAAAAGGAAAGACAATAACAAAAATCACAGAGCAGTAGAAAATGACTGCACTGTATTATTTACAAATAGGTCCCATGAGTATTGCTCAGGTTAAACTATGGAGTAAAGCTGGGCGGTGTGCAGTCCTATGTTCCTGGTGGATAGCCCTTTGACCATGATTGCTAAAACAGAAGGTCCCATTTCCCACTCTCATTTTGTGGTGAGAAACATCAGAAAACTAATTTATAAACTCTAAAAACAAAAATAATTCCACAAATCCCACATGAATGATGTGGTTCCATTCACTCTGAGGCTCTAAGTTGTCTCCCAAAATTCTAACTGAGATTCTGGGCCACCATATCTACCCGCGGAATAAACAGAGATCAAACTCACAATAATTACTCTGTATAAATACAGGCCACAAGACCAGCCTTTTCCAGCTTGGCTCCCTCTAAATATGTGGTGTGTTGGGACAACAATGTTTAGAATCCCAACCATTTCCCAGTTGGAGAGGGCTGTTACAGACCATATCCAGCTATATGAAGAAAACTAAATTAAATTCTGTCAACGCCAATTTAGTAAAGTGCATTAAGTATTAATATTCATGGAAAGTAACATATTTTTGGAGTCACCCAAAACGTGCAGCAATTTAATTATATATTCAAATACAGTTTGAATAAGAAGAATTCCATGTTATGGCACAAGTCTGATTATAAGGGAACTACAGTAATTACACAACAGCTTCTTCCGCAGCAATGTGCAGCAGTTCAAGAAAAAATAACTTTCCAGTGAACTGTAGAAGGTAGAATATACCACCAGGGCAATGTTTCAATGCAATAATGCAGAATAAGCGTATTTGAGTAGTTGACTGTCCTAAATGCCTTTTGCCAAGATGTGTACCGTAGTAGTGGATGTATTTTAAATATACGCATATTCAAGATTGATAAGGGTAACTGTTATTGTCCTTCCTCAAGTTTTCAGCGTATAATTCCTGCAATCAAGATAAGTTGGATAGCTCTCTAGCCTCTTCAAACAAGTGCTACCTTCAGAGATGACTGGTCCTTCTGGTATAGGAATACAATTGAGGCAGAGCAGGAGGAGTTTGAAAAATGACTTCTTTGGATGAAGTGCACAATTGGTTATTGCCATATCTTCACTTTGTCATACTCTCTTCCCATCTGAGCCATCAGGAAATTATGCTGCCCTCAATCTTGCTGCCCTCACATTGTACTTCGCTATAAACCTGGAATGGCCCTGTGCTGCACTGCTATTCAGAGAGCTTTAACACATTTGTGCATGCCTTCTGGAAATGATTAGTGAGTGTCCTCACATTGGGGCAAGAAAACTGTGTGGATTTGTCCTATATAATGCAGGAGGTAGTCCAAAGTGTTGAGGCAGCCATTGAGAAGGCATGATCACAACTCCTACACCCCTCATTTCATGTAGGGTGGCAACCTTCAGAATATATTCCCCACAGGATGGGCCAAATCTGATGGTGAAAATGGTTCTGCAGATACTGGATGCCAAGCCATGTAGAGCTTTAAAAGTAATCAATAGCACTTTGAACAGAATCAGGAAGCAAATCAATAACCAAAGAAATTACTGTGGCGCAGATATTACATTCATAAATCTGCTTCAGGATGTCTTGAAATCTGCTACATTTTAGACCACGTGATGCTTCTGGGGCTTCTTTAAGTGTCCAATACCACAACACTTAAGTGCTGAAGCAACAATATCTGGCCAAGTTCATCAATGGAAGGAAAAGCTTTGCTCTTATTGGGACTGTGATGCTCCGTTGCCTAATCTTTTGATAATGCTGCAGAGCATTCCATCTTACCAGACAGCATGCGGCCTCGTCGGGAGGCTTCTGTAGCTAAAGCGCAGGAGATCTCAATTCGTTTTTCCTGCTCCTGTAACTGAGCCTCTGAGTCCTGGGCCACGTCCATCTCTCCCTCACTGAGGGGGATGACGTTCTGCATGCTGCAAGAGAGAACACTCAAGTTATTTCAGCCAGAAGGCACGCCCAACACTCAAAGCTACAAGGTCAATAAAAGAAGATGGAAACAGATGGGAAACATCCTATTTGTTTAATATAATTTTTAACATTTCTCTATAAAACACAAATGGCCATTTTTAAAGTTATCTTTAAGACTGTAAACACAATCACTCTTCCTTTGCAAAAGTAATATTTTTGTTCATTTTCTAGTGAGGGAATTTTGAGGCCATAAATATTTAGATAAGTTATTTTTCTTATCTACTATAGATTGGAATTGCTAATAGGTATATCCAGCAAGACCAGATGTACAGACAAGGCACCAAAGAGAAAGAAGAAAACAGGATGAAACTTATACAACATTAGTAGCTTCTGAATATTAAGAGACTACTGGACAGTGCTGTTAATAAACAGTAAGGGCAAATATATAGCCTCCAAAATGAAATGTTATTCCAAAATGAAATAAAAATTCATGCTCAGTGACCAAATGGCACATGGGAAAGTCAAAATGTGTGAAGTAGCACTGCACCTGGATTTAGCAATAAGTGTCTTTATCCTTTCCACTTTCTTTTGTTTCTCCTTCATCTCCTCAGGGCTCAGTGGAGTATCAGGTTCCAGCTCAATATACCTTTCCGGGATGAAGACTTTATCTGGAGTGGAAAGCTGAGTAACAAAAACAGCCAATAAGTGGCAATGGCCTTGTTAAATGTTTCACTTGGTAGTATATTCTACCCTACCGTACCCTACACTACTTCTAGGTTAGTCTAGTCTAGTCTAGTCTAGTCTAGTCTAGTTTACCCTACCTTACCCTACTTCTAGTATCCAACCTTAATCACTATATTATATATTCCAGAATATATACTTCACATCATGCTTAAAACACGTGTGCTCTGAAACTCTCCAGGCTGTCTTAAAATCAAACATTCCAGGCATTTCATAAATACAAAGTTCAGAATTCTTAGTTCCTCTCCCGCACCTGCATGACTTTTCATTGGGCCTATCCTGTATCCTTAACAGACTATTGAAACTCTTAGCTCATATTGCTCCAGCCACACAGACCCTTTGAGTTTCAGAGAAGGCAACTAGATCTCAGTGTACATTATTGGGAAAGAGGCAGTTTGCTGAGATTCAGATCGATCATGTATTTCACCTCTTTGCTAATGTCCACATCATAATGTTCTGGCTCCAACTCCATTTTGCGCAGGCGAGCAATCTCATCTCGGGGGCTTTCATACATCCTGCCAGAATCTTCAGAGCGTAATGCTGCCTCCAGGTCAGATATATCCACTTCATGGATACTGCGATGCCTGCGAACCTAGAGCAAAATAGACCATTTAAGATATTGTCAGCATTGCAGGATCCAATCTGGGTCGACCACTGAGACCAGAGGTTAGTCTTCCAAGCTTTTGGACTCGTGCTGAAGTCCATCCTTAGGGAACTTCTCTCTCACCAGAATGTATGAGAGAGAAGTTCATTGAGGATGGATTCCAGCACGAGTCCAAAAGCTCGGAAAACTAACCTCTGGTTTCAGTGGTCAACCCAGATTGGATCCTGGGACATTATCCTGGAACATGAATAGTTGCCTTCATTCATTGTCAGTATTATTTCTAGCTTGGCAGATCACTTGATCATCTTAGAGTTGCACTGGCTGAATCTCCCATAACTATTCTTCTATAGTAGATCATTAAGAAATTTAGTTACAGAAAGAACAAAAAAAGTCAGAAATAAAATTTTAGACTTTACTGTGCAGAAATTTTTTTTCATGGGGATAGGGGTGGAATGCAACAGAGATTCAGTCATGTGAGTTTCCCAACTCCGGTTTGGACCTGCACAATTAATATATAGGTTTACAACCGCAGACTCAGCTTTTAGGAATAAGGCTAAATTACTGCCTCCTAGTAATTGTTGCAAAGTTTAAGAATATTTGACTATCATTCAGCCCAGTTCTTAACTTCAGTACCTGCAAAACATCTATATGAAACAGTGTTTGACCAATTTTTTCTCAGGAAAATTCTAATACTGAAGTAGATCTGACTGGTTTATGAGATGGAGATTAGTTTTCATTAATAAAATAAATGTATTACCACTTTATAAGAGGCAGGTGCTTTTGAGAGAGGGCTATCTATCTGTTGCTGATTGGCTGGAAGTTGCAAGCTCCGTCTCTTTTCCTTCATAGAACTGCTTTGATGGCGTTTCATGCGATCAATTTGTTCCTCGACACTCATCTTTGCTTTCATCTCATTGGAAAACACGGCACTCTTTGGCCTGTCCTAAGGGAGAAAACAGGACCCTGGTGGTTACTAATGGCCCCAGAGGCTTTTTGTTTCATCAAAATCTTGGTTTATTTCTTTCTGAGGGCAGATTCAGGATAGAAAATATTCTAATAACAACAGGATCCTTATGTTGTTAACATTTTTGTTAGAAGATGGGAAATCTTCTAGTAGATAGCAGCCCAGGTTCTGAACCAAAAGATGACTAGTTGTTAATAAAACAGTTTATGAAAAGAGGAGTTTGGCAAAGTGTGTTTGAGCATGAAAGCAAATGCAGTAAGAAGTTTGCAAAATTTTGAAACTAGAATAATACAGGATTTTTTTCTCTATGGCATGATTATATCAAATCATTTTGATATAAGGGATGATATGGGATATAAATCTAATAATACAATACAATATTTATGAGTTTATGACAACTGTGTTTTTTGGGGGGAAAAATAAAGTACTAATTTAGCTTACAATGCAAACATCAGAAGAAAAGATAAATGCTATGTCCAAGAGCTTCCCATTTTTGTCAGTCCAAGAGGAAATTCCACAAAATAGATTTGTTGCTAACTTCTCAGTATCAGGATGGCAATTTCTCATTGGCTGGAACCCCCACCTCATCCCACCCTGGGTCCTCAGTTCTCCCACCTCCCAGAAGTGCCTTGGTGCCCTTTCACTGGGCATTTTGAAGCTGGCTGTTTTCTCCACTGAGTTGAAGTCAGTCATTTCATCCTGATTTTCAAATGGAGTCATTGTTTTTCTATGAAAATAAATACAGTGATACAATTATAAGAACACAAGGCAGGTGCTGGCTGGAGGCTGGGTTTTGCATCTCCTGTTGATCACCTGGAGGGAGTGCTATTTGCTTCATAGGTTGTGGTGACTATTGTGGGGATGTTAATGGTGAAGACCCTTGTAGGACAGAGCAAAAATACTTCTGAGTGTTCGGGTAAAACTGTTGGTATAGGAAACCTTCCTGAGATCTCAATACAACTGTGTTCCAGTAAGAAAAGATAATAATAATAATAATAATAATAATAATAATAATAATAATAATAATAATAATAATAATAATAATAATAATAATAATAATAATAATAATAATAATAATAATAATAATAATAATATAATAATAATAATAATAATAATAATAAAATAATATAATAATAATAATAAAAGTTGGAAGGGACCTTGGAGGTCATCTAGTCCAACCCCCTGCTCAGGCAGGAAACCCTATACCATTTCAGACCCTATACCACTGTCCAGTCTCTTCTTAAAAACTTCCAGTGTTGGGGCATTCACCGCTTCTGGAGGCAGGTTGTTCCACTGGTTAATTGTTCTAACTGTCAGGAAGTTTCTCCTTAGTTCTAGGTTGCTTCTCTCCTTGATTAGTTTCCATCCGTTGCTTCTTGTCCTGCCTTCAGGCGCCTTGGAAAATAGCTTCACTCCCTCTTCTTTGTGGCAGCCCCTGAGATATTGGAACACTGCTATCATGTCCCCCCTCGTCCTTCTCTTCATTAAACTAGACATACACAATTCCAGCAACCGTTCCTTATATGCTTTAGCCTCCAGTCCCCTAATAATCTTTGTTGCTCTTCTCTGTACTCTTTCTAGAGTCTCAACGTCTTTTTTACATCGTGGTGAGCAAAACTGGATGCTCAGTATTCCAAGTGTGGCCTTACCAAGGCATTGTAAAGTGGTATTAATACTTCACGTGATCTTGATTCTTGATTAATTGTTCTAACTGTCAGGAAAATTCTCCTTAGTTCTAGGTTGCTTCTCTCCTTGATTAGTTTCCATCTATTGCTTCTTGTCCTGCCTTCAGGTGCTTTGGAAAATAGCTTGACTCCCTCTTCTTTGTTGATTTAGTTGATTTTGACTAGTGGCTAAGGATGAAACTAGAGGCTTTCTGGTCACACATTTAACTCATTCTTTCTGGCAATCCTGGATTAACTGTTATCATCACATTCCTCCCAAGTCACTGAACTTGTCAATAAAGTAGGAAGAATATAATCTTTCTCCGTCAAAGTGGAGAAATTTGAGCCTTATAATACAGACATTATCATCTATAAGTGATGAGGACATTGACATCAGTTAGGATGCTGATACTTCTGCTGATGTCCCTAGCTGTGCTTCTCAATGGTTAGCTTTCCCTTATGTCAGGGTTTCCCAACCTTGGCAGTTTTAAGATATGTAGACTTCATATCCCAGAATTCTGGGAGCTGAAGTCCACATGTCTTAAAGTTGCCAAGATTGGGAAACTCTGCCTTTGTATAAACATTGTTCCCCTTTTGGTACCAAGAAAGACCTTCTCATTCCCTTAGGAAAGAGACTTTTTAATTTTCAGTAGAATTTTGCTGCTACATTATTTAAGAGGGTTTTTTAAAAACCTAATTATAACTTTTAGTTTGAGGGCTGTTTAATTTTTGGACTGATTTTTTTAAAATTTCATTTGATATTTCTTTTCATTGATCACTTGATCGCATTGTTTTCTGATTTGTTGTATAATTGCATTGGCTTTTATATATTGTATTGTTCAGCACTATTTCCTGCAGAGTAATTAATATTATTAAAAATGAATTAACAGAATATTGAAATGATGGCAGAATTCATCCTCACCTGAGAATCCCGCCCATTGGCATTCCTCCTCACCACACCTGATGTTAGTGTGTTCTCATCATCCATAGGTGACTTAGTTCTTGGAGGAACAATACCAACTGTGGAAATCCAGGAGGTAAAGAAAAACAAAGATATTAACAAGAAAGGGGAAGATTCTGGCAATGGCAATATATAAATAGAAAGCATTTATTTTAAATGACTTTTACACCCACTCATATTGTAACCACAACTATGGGTGGCTCACAAACAGTAAAAACAGACACCTCCCCAACAATTAGAATAAAAACTTAGGATGCTCCAGGGCAGCACTGTCCCACAATGCCTGGGCTCCAGCCTCATTCTACCCCAACTCTTAGCAAAGCTCTATTGGTTGGTTTGCCTTTTATCATTTGCTCATTATCTATTGTAAAATGGGAAAATTAATTTGGACTCTGGAATATTACTGTTATTATAATTTCTGCTCCATTAATTGTTTTATTTGTTTGTCTGTGTATGTGTGTGTGTTGGTCTTAATTCATTATTAGCCACACAAACCTATAATAGATGGGTGGTCACCACCAAATAAATGGGACAGATGATAGAGATGGATGGATGGATCCATCCGTCTGTCCGTCTATCCGCCCGCCCACCTGTCCATCCATCCATCCATCCACTCATCCACCCACCCATCTATTCTTGTGACAGGTAATCCAAATACTTACTTAGGACAGGTAATGTAAACAGTTATTTAGGACAGGAAAGGAGCAAGAACTACTTTCTTGCTAAAATCATTTCAGAAGAACCTTGCTGAATGAGACCAAACTCACTGGGCCGCCCCACAAGCTTGTTAAGATAATAACCCTTGAGCAGCAGTTTTTTTTCCATTTGAATGTCTATCGATGGGTTCACCTATTGGAATCTGGATTTATTTTAGCGTGGATTGCTTAACAAGCCAAAATGGATGGATTGATAGTTAAGATATAACTCATGGCTTAGGAATGACTAGGCATGCTAGGGTTGACATTTGTATGAACTCAATCTGTCTCTATGTGATACTGTATAGTGACTTTGTATAGTGACATATTATATTGCTCTGAACAAAGGAATTTGGGGATAAAAGGCTTTGCTTATTGTAATGTATTCCTATATATTATGTTTCTTAAAATCTATCTTTCCTGAATTTGAGAGATGCAAACTTTATACCAGTTATCCCCAATCTATACTCTTTTTTCAAACACCAGACTACAGTTCCCACCATTCCAAGCCAGCATGACTTTTGGAGCTGGCAAAGAAGATAATATCGGCAAACAAATGGATTCTCTTAATAAAACGCAATGTATAGGTACCTTTGTTGAGTGCCACCTGCTTATCAGCATCTTGGTCCTGTCTTGGCTGCAAGAGACCAGCCTCCACTGTCGAATGTGAGGCTGATGCCCGGTGATGGTCCTTCTTGGTCTGCTCAAAGCTGGACTTTGACTGTGGGGAAAACATATTTCCTTTGAAAAGTGTCTGGTTTTGCTGAAAACAACTGCTATAGACAACTGTTACTGTCCTGAAGGTTTGCTTGTTTTTGTTTAAGGAATTTATATGGCCACCCAGCTCATAGTTCTGATTATAGATGGTTAACATAGAGTTCGAACAGAGAAGAAAAAAATAGGCAACAAGAATATATTGAGTATATTGAAAGAAGAATCAGAAGTATCTCTGTAGATTTTTTTTCTTCCCTGTTCCAAAACAGTTCAAATGATGAAAAACCAGTCAGGTGAAGAAAAGATGGGGCAAATGCTTACTTCATTAGCATGCTTTTTGTTCAAGATAAAATATCCAGGAAAGGCAAGGATTTCTATTCCTAGTAGAATCCCCTAGGAATTAGAAATGTCCAGCTGGATATACATTGGAGAATAAAGCTCATGAGATAAACTGCCACCTGTTCTCTACTTCTATAAATGGAAACTAGAAACCACACCAGAAGAGGATATTTTATGAAATTATATTGCCCTTAATTAGAAAACAAAAATAGCAACTACTTGGAGAAGAGGAATACTGTGAGGAAAAGATTCACTGTCTTGGATACTTCATTTTATTCTGCTTCATTTCAGTACCATTTCTATAACTTTCACAGGGGCTTAATTGAGGAAACAAAGGGTTTCAGACTTCTTATAGCCATGCCTCAGCTCATTTTTGCTGCAATAACTTAGATTTTTGTGTGATATTGGTGGGGTGGAGGAAGATTGTCTGTCTGTCTGTCTGTCTGTCCATTTATCTATCTCCTGCCTTTATTACTTTTAGAAATAATTCAAGGTGGCAGACATATCACACACAGCTTCCTCCTATTTTTCCCACCACAACAACCCTGTGAGGTGAGCTGGGCTGAAAGAGAGCCACTGGCCTAAGATCACCCAGCTGGCTTTCATGCCTAGGAAAGACCTTAACCACTAGACCAAACTGCTTTTATAGTGCCTGCTGCTTCTGCTTAAGTAAGTTTTCCAGATCTTTGATTTTTTTCAAAAACATGCAACCTCCTTTCTCTGCTGCAGATGTGGGATGGAGGTGTCCCAATACAGCAAGTTCTCTGATAATGTGATTTAATTTCTCCCTCCACCCCACTTTGTGTTTCTAGCTTAATGTCTGTTTTGAAAACTTACCTATCTTCATCCATGATTACATAATCAAACAATGGTTTGCATTCTCAAAAAGGCCAACTCTTTGCTAAATAATTTTCATACCCGGACTTAATCTACTTATAGAAAAAGTGCTTCATGTGGAACTACCTTTATCCATTGTAAGCTTAAAGACACAACAGACATGAGCAAGAAAGATTACTGTTAGACATAGGGTTCCCTCGCCCACCCTCTCTCTGGCCCCATTGCCTGGTGAAAGTAGCAAAGGATAGACTCTGCCGCTAGATCTCAGACTCCATTTTGATACCTGTCCCCTCTTCGCCTCGCTGCTTTCCTGCCAGGAAGGGGAGTTAGGATATGGCCAGAGACGGCTTTCAGAAGGAAGTGGAGGGATAGTCGGAGGAGACTCCAAGGGCACATATGATTTGGGGAGGGGAGGTCGAGGTGGACCAGGCTCCTGGAGTGGAGAGGAAATCAAGAAGCATTAGGAGTAAGAGCAAAGAAACTGTGAGAATGTGAAGGAAAAGAGAATTAGTGAGACACAGATACATATAAGGACAGATGTTAAAACAGGATAGGCACCTGCATCTGAGCACCAAAAACCCAGGAGTCAAAATGAACAGCCTTTTTCCTTGGTGACCAATCCAGAGAATACTACTGCTAGTCAGGCATCACTTGATAAATAATGTACATGATAGGATGACTTGACTTTCACTTGCTTCAAAAAATATCTGCCGTTTCAAAATATGCATCCCTTCTGAGACACATTTTTCAAAATACAAATATTTTAGAACGTCAGCACAATCTGCTGCTTCATCAGACAATGCAAGCTAGTGTCTCAAGACATGGCTGATGAAGACTTAAAAGACCTCCCGTTGATTCATAAACACTGAGGTCACGGCAACATAGAAAGTGATGCTCCACACAAGTATAAGGGGTAGCACATGAGTGGAACTAGGGTTGATGACTGTTTCAGGGCAGGAGTTTGATTTTGATGACAGGAATAGCTTAATGAGTTGTTTCCGCTGAAGCTAGAAATTTAACTAAAAACTTTTGGCTTATTCTGATGTATTATCAGTCTAATACAAAGGAAAAAACAGGGTCCTATCACAGTGGTACTCAACCTCAGCAGCTTTAAGATGTGTGGGCTTCAACTCCTAGAATTCCTCCAGCCAGCATGGTATCTGGGAAAATTGTGGGAGTTAAAATCCACACATTTTAAAAGCTTTTGAGGTTGAGCACATTGATCTATCAATTTCTGCATAATTTTTTTTATTGATGAAGAAGTAGGCTATCTGACTCTCCTCATCTTTTGGCTCAATCCAATGACTTAAGTGTTTGTTTATGATGGGCAAGCATGAACTTGTTACTGTCTAAGGAGGATACAAAATTAGTATCATACATTACTGTGCTGCTAATATCATGCAACTAAATCATTCCAGACTTTTAGAGTTCTGAAGCACTCATTGCCAAGATCTTTCTAAAACAGAACAGTGGAATTTATTTGGTTTGAATTCTTAGCATTTATTGGGTGCTTCTTCTGATAGGACTATCAGTTTCCCAAAGAACCTTTAGATGACACCTTCTATGAGCTTGTTCCATAGGATTATCATTCTCCTGAGAGATTGACAATCCTATCAGAGAAACAAAAGATGGATATATCTATGTCAAATAACACGCCTCCACAAAAGTCTGCCTGAATGTTCAGAATAGCTCATTTAAAATGCAAAACAGAAGCAGCCCAAACAGTTCTCAGTTCTATTATGTCTCTTGAGTCTTTCTCTGCTTTCCCCCTCCTGAAGCCAATAACATCCTGAATTATGTTTGGCCCAAGAAAGAGTCTCTTCTCTCTTCCAATCCACTTTCACAGAGTGTATGCCCATATATATGTATTTGTGTATCTCACACAGTCTGCCTAATTTATTATTTCCCCTGCACACAAACACATACATACCAAATAGTTAATTTTGTAATGAAAAAAAAAGCCAGTCAAAGCTTGGTCATAGCCAAAGACAAAAGCTCTGTCATAGCCAAAGACAAAATGGGTCAAGAGGTGCCATGGCCACAATTAGAGAGGTAAAGGCTGTTTCCACAGCAGATTCACCCAGCCAATTGGAGCTGCAAAGACTGCTGTCCCTGACTGTATCATGGCTTGTCCTTGAGGTACTCAAGATTTTCAGGGGGAAAAGGAAAAAACATTACTTCCAAACTGAAACAGTTAAAAACAGCTCAAGACTGATGGTGAGATGGAGGCAAGGTCATGAAGACGTGCCCTCAAAAATGGTTGGGAAAGCACCAATGTGCTTCATCCAGCAGGTGTAAGGATGAGTCTGTAGACTGTGCTCTGAACAGAGGTGCAATTCAGATTTTTTTTTTATCCCAGGTGTTACTCAGATGCATCATTAGTTTTTTGCCAACTGCACAAGCATAAAGAAATAAGAGATGGGGAGCCTTGCTTTATGGGAAAACATCTGCTCATTATTTTAATTGCTAAAAGGCTACTTCTTATAAAAATAAAATTGAATAGAACAAAGAAAGAGACTATTTTCTATAATGATCAATCTCTGGTCTATTTACTTTCAGTTGCTGGAAAATGTTAAAAACCAAATTTAAAGCAAACAAATAAATAAAAATTAAACTCAATTACATACAGAACCTTTATAGGTAAACTGGTGCACCAAGTGCCAGCTACCAGGAATTTGTTCTTTAGATTTCCAATAACAAACTACAGGTTTTCAAGGATTTGGGGCCAATTTCCCAACCTTTAACTGGCTGGTTCTCTGAAATTATTCAAGCATTGTAAGCCAATAATGTAATGCTTAGATTTATACTATGGTCATTGGAGGAATTTGTCCATCCGTTCCATGTTAGAAGAAGGTGGAGATCTCCACCTGCTGGTGGAATGATAACCTTTAAAACAAAAACATCAGGGACCATTTTCTGGCTGCTTCAATTTTCCAGCACCTTTAGCCAGAGGTCCCCAACCTTTTGGGCACCAGGGACCGGTTCCGTAGAGAAAGGTTTTTCCATGGACCGGAGTGTGCGTGGTTTTGTGCACTGCCTGTATCCCACGGATGGGGCTTTGCTTGTTTGTGAGGACCAGTTGCTGGCATGCTGCGGTACTGGTCCACGGTTGGGGACCCTTGCCTTTAGCCATTCTAATTGATGAGAGATTTGCTCACCTCATTGCTGCCTTGCTTGGTAGGGGAGCTCTGGGATCCAGACACAAGAGAGAAAGGGCTCAGGGGGCTTGTGAGGCTAGCTGAGCTCAGAGGACTGGCTGGACTGTTGGAGCTGTAAGTTCCTGATGGGCCAAGAGCCACTGCAAGAAAAGGGAACAGATAGTAAAGCATTAATGAACTGCAGGAAAGGGACATATGATGATGAGTTGGAGATAACTGGATTGTATCGAACAGAACAGAGAATCTTTTCTACTAAAAGGAGAAAGAGGGCTTTTAGAAAAAGGGATGAGGCTCAATATACTGTACATATAGGAAATAAGAAAGCATATAACATTATTTTCTACTGCCGTGTTTCTTAAGCTCAACTACTTTAAGATGTGTGAACTTCAACTCCCAGAATTCTGACTGGGGAGTTTTGGGAGCTGATGTCCACACATCATAAAATAGTTGCGATTGGGAAACACTGGTCTAAAGTACCTAAACTTGGTTAAAATATGCCCTAGTAACCACTGTTTTCTTTTATTGCCCCCTTACATTGTCTTCATCCCAAGCTTGACCCATAATCCAAAAAGTTTTAAGTCATCCTGATGGGATGTTTCAATGTTAAAGGTAGTTTTCCCTATTAGGCAGTCAACAAACTGCATCAGTTTTACCAAAGACACATTCTGAAGCACTTCACCAATCCATATGACTAGAAGACCTCCAAAGTCCCTTCCAACTCTGTTATTCTGTTATATTATCAATGATACCATCAGATGGCATAAGCGATGGGGGACAGAATTAGGCTGGCACATATTGACAACCTTAGACTGGTACAGCTACACTTCTTTATCCTGGTCCTGGGCATTCTCCTCCAGGGCCATTCTGTTTGAACAATGAGAGAGTCCAGTTCTTCCAATTATTTCAAACAAGGCTCTCCCTTGTACATGCCAGGTCTCTCAGCCAATAAATCAACCTGAATAACAGCTGACGAGGATGGATGAAGGGGGCTGCAGTGTGAGATGACTGCTTCATGGAACAATTCCCCCCTGGGTTTAGCACTCTACTGGGAGAGTAGTAAATCCAAACTCAAAAGCAGCTTGAACAACTGACAGATAGGGTGAAGTGGCAGAGAAAGAATTGCTCATACAATCCCCCTAGAAGCCTATCAGCTAATGTTTGTATTGCTTTTGGACACAGATGGGCTTTTTAATGGATGAGTGTTAATCTGGTGTTCAAGGACAGTCTGACAGGAATAATGGATTGTACCATGAAGCAGCAGCAGCAGAGAGAAAGAAAGGTCACACAACCTCCAATCTCTCAGCTATTCAGGTTATTCAGATCCCTTCGCCTGCTGTCTCTTACCACCTGGGCAAGTGACCCTACATGTGACAAAATGCCCAGTGAAAAGAGGGCTAGTTTTCATAGAAGGTTAGGCTCTACAGTCTGGTCATATGTAAAAACCATTGCCAGTTACAGCTGTCCTCTTTCTACAAGTCAGAACAGAGACACTGAGGATTAGCAATGGGGGTAGTAAACTCTATGTTGATGTCAGGCTCACGGATGAGAAAAGAGTACTTGATGTAGAGAGGATTGTGGACAGAATGGATAGTTTCTCAGCTCCAGTACCTCTACTTGTATCTTTTAAGTACTCCTCACCCCCATACATAATATCTTTCTTGTTAGGTCTCCCTAGCTCTAGAGATAAAGAAAGTCAGAACAAGATTTTTGAAAGCATATGTAGCTTTGAATACATAGATTCTTGGGCTGTAGGACCCTTAACTTGTTGTATCCATTAGTTTAATCCTGTTATCACCACTGTAGTTATTCTATTTGTTATGGATTGGTTGATCAAAGAAAAGGCCACATTTATTGGTTAGCTACTTAACTTATTTGTCATTTATTTATGAGACTTCTATGCTTCTCCACTCCTGAAAACTTTGAGCACCACAGATGGGGAGCTGCTGCCCTGCACTTAAGCAGCATCAGGGCTGGAAACTGGAACTTTTCAGCTACAGCTGAAAAAAACATTTCATGCTGAGCATTAAGGTAAAAGCAGATACTCAGGTTTGGAATAATATTGACATCACCATTTAGTAGGCTGTCATTATTTCTGGGAGATGGAAGTCACAGGGGCAGGGGTGGGGGACAGGGAAGGAGAGATCTAAAGCTTGATCATAAAGTAGAAGGGCATATATAACTCAATCTAAAATGCTGACTTCATTTTTAAGTAGATAAGACACATTGGAAAAAGTACAGAAAAGGATATTCAAATGGATTAGAGACCTTCTCTTTAAAATATAACTAATGTGTTCAGAGCTTCTTAGTTTTAAAAAGAGGCAGCTTGGGGTAAGGGAGGACAAAGTTTACAAAATGATGCCTAGCATGGAAATAGTGAGAAATAAGTTTCAAATGTTATTTGAACTGCACCCAGTTCAGGACTGACAATTAAAAAATAATTCCTTCCTTCAACACATCTTTAATTGATGGAATTTATTGCCACAAGATGAGATGATAGTTGCTGTATGCAAAGAAGCTGGTTTAAAATTGTAAACCAATTTATGAGGGATAAGACTATCAGTGGTTTTAGGTGAACTAGTTGAATAGAAATGGCACAAAAATAAAGGGATTAAAACAATGTCATTAAGAGGAGTGTCAGAGCAGTTATATATACAGTATATATAAATGCTATGCCAACACAAATAGCTGTGTAGCAAATAGGATGCATGTAACTTTTAGTTACAAAACTGAACTTTTTATTATATTTTTTAAATGAGCCATAGATTGTTCTGACTGGGCATTATAGAAATTGAATACTGGAGTCCAAAATATTTCAATATTAAAGATTGAAGAATGCTTGTTGAAATGAAATATAAGTAGTCCTTGACTTAGGGTAGTAACTGAGCTCAAAGAAGAAATTTCCTGACATAACAATTAATCAGTGGAACGGATTGCTTCCAGAAGTTGTGGGTGTTCCAACAACGGAGGTTTTAAAGAAGAGATTGGACAACCATTTGTCCAGAATAGTATGGGGTCTCCTGCTTGAGTAGGGGGTTGGACTAGAAGACTTCTAAGGTCCCTTCCAACTCAGTTATTCTGTTTTTCTGTTAAAATTACACTTGTGTCATTGTGGGTATTAAGTAGGTCATCACATGACCCACCTGATTTTATGACATTTTTAGCAATGATCCAACGATGCAGCAGGAAAGTGCAACAAATGGTAATTCTACACTGATTGGAACAGCAACCAACTGACTCTAGTGAGCATTTCAGGTAGCAGAAAATGGATGTTCATTTCACAATAGCAATGGCAGATAATTAACACTCAGATATTTAACACTCAGATATTAATTGAACATTGTTACCAATAGCAATAGCACTTACACTTATATACTGCTTCATAATGTTTTACAGCCTTCCCTAAGCAGTTTACAGTGTCAGCCTATTGCCCTCAACAATCTGGGTCCTCATTTTACCAACCTTGGAAGGATGGAAGGCTGAGTCAACCTTGAGCCAGTCAGAATCGAACTGCCGGCAGTCGGCAGAATTAGCCTGTAATCCTGCATTCTAACCACAGTGCTACTTACGGCTCATTAAGAAGTAAAAATCAATTGAAGAAGTGGCCCTTACCTCGGTGTTTTGCGGTGTCTGTGCCCCGAGAGGGGTTGTTCTTTTTGAGTCCCTCCATCACATCCTGGATTCGCCAAATCTCTTTCTGGATTTGCCTGTTGAGCATTTCATTCTGAAAGATCGAGGAGAGAAATAAATCCACATTTAATTAAACTAAATAGTAAAGTTAGTAATTAATTTCTCATACTTAATTGTGGGCAGGGAGAAGGATAATATAATATTAGGTCCGTTGTGATATGTATATTTCTTTTCTTGTCTCTGTCACCAGGCTATCACTTAATACCTGTTAACTACTATAATGGAAAGTAGATAAATTAGAGCAAGAAACAACAACAACAAAAACAGAAATATATCTAAAGAAAGAAAAATACTGCCTGTATGAAATGTTTCCTTTAAAATCTATTTAAAGCATAGCCTCATCATGATAACAGAATACCAAGATTTCGGTTCTGCTCTTTTGACATTGAACACACTTACTTAAGAATAAGCAACAATCCATGAAGAAAATGGTGGTAGCAAAATGTTTCAAATTCAAAATGTTGTGAGTTGAAATGATCTATTTTGAATCTGAAACAGCTATCCTGACATTATTGGAAGTATTCTGATGCTATTCTGATCACTCTGGATATGTCCTTGGCTCCGATCAGCCTGATTTCAAGCTGATTTCAAACTCAGTTGTTTTAAGCTCAAGAGAGCTGCTTCAAGTTCAAAGCAGATCCAAAATAGTTGGAATACTACAATACAATTGGAAGGATCTTTTCAAACTTGAACAAAACTCTTTTAAAGCGAAAATTTTTGGATCACACCTAATAAAAAGCAATATATTTTAAAAGGGGAATCATAAAAACAAACATGAAACTTTATCATGCCATTTTTCTACAAAATGTTGGAAGGAAGGAAGGAAGGAAGGAAGGAAGGAAGGAAGGAAGGAAGGAAGGAAGGAAGGAAGGAAGGAAGGAAGGAAGGAAGGAAGGAAGGAAGGAAGGAACAACTACTTATATTGACTGACTCTGGGTCTGTGCACCAATGTCCCTATCATCTGCAGTGATTTCAGAATTCTCTGCACTGTAGAATAGATGTGTTTGATCCTACAGTTGAATTGCAACTGCATCATCAAAAGTATCTGCTCTTGGTTATGTTTCTCTTTTTTACAGGTTTCAGAACTGGGGATTTCTGAGAATTGAAGTTCACATATCCAGAGGATCTTCAGTTAGGGAAGTCTATAAATTCTGTTTCCCACAGGTTTATCTGCATCTGCTATTAGAATTCTGCAATAGAAAAGGTATCTTGTAAGAAAGGGAATTTCAGCAGGAAAAAGTATAAGTAATAAAGGAGTAAGCAATCTCTTTGTTTAATTTTTCTACAAAAAAAATGTCCCCTTCAAAGATGCCATTTAATACAATATACTGGGAATTTGTTATATTCATGCCTTTGATAGGTGAGTCTTCATAAAAGAACGAGGAGGAGTGATTGCAAAGGGAAGAGACAGAATGGAAAGAAAAAAAAATAGAAATCAAAGGAAGGACAGCTATGTGTTGAGAAGAATGGATGAGATTGAGGTATAGACCTGCAGTGAAAGAAAAGAGCACAGCGAAGAAAAAAGGGCTGGGGAAAAGTTGTTTGCTTCCTTTATAAAAGGATGAAAGAATTATGTTACAAACGTTACCACAAAAATACTTTTCCACAATTAACTTGGTCATCTATGTCTGCTAATTAAAAATAAATAAAAGTAATCATTTAAATTATTTCAGTTGTGCATCCTTGCCCAATCTCTGTGTGGATCTTTCTTGTAGATTAAGCCTATTTTCTCCTGAGGACACTTGGCTTCATCAGCTCTTCGCATAGCAATTCAGCCTCTAGGTTTTGAAGTTTCTGAACAGGCTATGTAATCCTCAAGTAAAGAAAGGTATAGTGTCTCACATGAAATTGTTCATGCAGGAAACTGTGGGTGTGTGAACATGATTTTATCAAGCCTCCATATTGTAGATAAATCTTATCTCTAAGCTGGAGAGTGCTTCAAAAGTTAGTTTCCTATTGGCACAAATGTGTAGAGTATAGTAAATATAATGCAGACAATACACTGCATTCTGGTTTTTACAACTGTGGCTACATTCTTTGAAGCAATTGAAATTCTGGCAGTGTGGGTCTGTATAGTACTGATTCACTGCCTAATATCTTATTAGAGTTCTTCAATCAATATTGTGACCAGAATCACAGGGATGGAGAAAAAAAAACCAGCCGATACCCCTACATCAGTGTATAGTACTTTAGAAATCAGATGCTTGTTTTCTGAAAACTATTCAATTGCCTTTATGTCACAATGTCCCATAAACATGGTTGGTGTATGAATTATGTTACCCTTGTGACTCTGCAATAACATATATGGCTAAAATGTGCTATGATGTGCAAATTTATTCATTAAAAAAATTCCATACCCATTAGGCAATTTACAAATATTTATTTACAATAAAAGCAAAACCAACTCTTAGCTTAATTTTAAAAAAACCTATAAAAAACAAAACAATGCTTGGATAAAAATTAATATTGTAAGCCCCATTCTAAATTGTAACAAGAGAGGGGTCACCTCTGCTCTACCAGGATGTTGTTACATAGCATAGGCCAGTGATGGCGAACCTTTTAGAGACTGAGTGCCCAAACCCACTTATGCATCGTCGAGTGCCAGGTGGGTGTGGCCCATTGGCTGGGTGTGGCCCATTGGCTGGGTGTGGCCAATTGGGTGGGCGTGGCCCATTGGGTGGGCGTGGCCCATTGGGTGGGCATGGCTGTGGTGGTAATGGCAGACTGGGTGAGACTAAAAAGTTCAATCAATCAATTCCAACTTTGCAAGATCTTTTTTTTTCCCGTGAGAAGTTGAAATTGACTGATTGAACCTTTTTTTTTTTTTGCACACGGCGGTGGAGGCCTAAAGTGAAAAGGTTTTATAAAATCCAGCTGAAGGCCTAGGACTGGGGCGACGGCGCGCGTGCCCACAGAGAGGGCTCTGAGTGCCACCTCTGGCACCCGTGCCATAGGTTCGCCACCACTGGCATAGGCTCTACCACAGGAAACCAGAAGTAGCTGCTGATATTAAATGCATCCACGGTAGAACGTGTTAATTTTCTTCATTGGTAAAGATGGCGTTGGCATTAGTGGTATCTGCAGGAATATATGTGTAAATCTGCAAAATGCCAAGTGCCATAGGAGGCCCACGCCTGTTGAATAAATGTTAAAATGGGCTGAGCTTTGATCATGGCACTATAGACATCTTCTTACAGATTTTGGCCTTCTGCAGGGATGCTCTTAATTGATATCTGTATTAAAAATGCATATGTGTTGTGCAGAGATAACAGGGGCCATCGCTTCTCGCTTCTTGTCACAGCTTCTTATGTGTACATTTTCTCCTTCACCTATCACTTCTCCTGCCAAATGACCATTTATGTCCCAGTTTCCCAAATTAAAGTAATAATCACCATCATTTAAAGTCAAGCATGCAACATTGCAAAAATATTCAAATGTTTCCTTTGATTTGTGCGATTCATTTCAAATGCAGTATTTGGGATCTTTACCCAATATTTAAATTGTAACAAGTAAATATAGCTAGGCTATGTACCGTATTTCAATTTTAATATGGATATCTGCAGGAAAGAGCTAATCTGGTCACTCAGCTGAGAGGTCAGTTGCGAAATATATCCTTCCCATCCAGCTACGAGTGATAAATATTTTGTTATTGTACCTCAATTCAGTCACGGAAACACAGCTACATATCAAGGTGAGTGAAATTACATTGGAAATATGCACAAGAATATAAACAAGTATTGATTTATTATAATGTAAACACAGAGATGGGATAAGCAGATCATCCATCCAATTAGAACTCAAAATGTTGCCTGCCCTTTCTATGGCCACAAGCAATTTTTTCCACCAGGAGACAGAACAGCTCCTGTCCTCCATTGAGGTCATCAGAACGTCAAATACCAGGAAAGCAAGCTTGGATTAAACATCTATCTGGCAGACAAGACACAATGTTTTTATAAACATAAGTTTGCATCTTAATAAGAACAAATTCCGAGCCGCTTAGACTTTTCTCAGCTTGGGCTCTCCAAGTATATTATATTATAACTTTTGTTAGGCACAGTTAATCTTCTGAAAATTTCCCTAACTTAGTAGACCGAGAAACTGGGTGAACGATTTCCTTAAATTTGGGTAGGATTTGCACTTATTTCCAACATATCCTAGCAACTCAGCATGCTGTGCATTGTATCCTTGATTGGTGGATTTGCCTTCAATCCATCTGATACAGATGGATTCATTCTCTCACCTGGATGTCCAAGTTCAGCTGTTCCCATAAATCATCATGCAAGGCTGACACCTCAGCTTCCAGATTCTCATATTCCATAGTGCTGTTGGCCAGTGCCTGTGGGGATTTACAAACAGTCTCATCAAGATACAAATGTCTGGCTAGATCCCTGTAGTGCAGAAAAACTAATTGGCATAAGAACACTAACTGTTCAACCATCTGTTTGGATCACAGCCTTCAAAACTTGACAGAAGAGACAAAGATTTCCATTCCGAAAAACATTTGCTTTTTTTTAAGACTCATTATAAGTCTTCAGGGATAGGGAAGCAAGGCTAGCATTTTGCTTGTTTCTTTAGGTTGTTGTTTTTTTGTTTTGTTTTTTGCATTCTGGAAAACATAGACCCTATTCTCTGAATATAGTTTTGGAGAGACCAAATTGATGACATACACTTTGGATGTTCTGACCTCTAAATGTGATTTTGCAACTTACTCTTGTGTTGAAGAGGGCTTTATGTCCCCATTTCCTCCCTCCCCCCTTTTTATATAAAAGAAAAAGGCAATAAAAGAATAAAAGACTGAAGAGATGTATTGCACAATGTTAAACTATCAAAACATTATTCTTTTCGATTCTAGCATTTCCTGGCAACACCAGCATTGGCAAAGCAAGGAGAACAGACTGCCCATTCAAGCTCAGCTGGAAGCACCTGATTTTCACAACAGCTAATGCTGCTGGAGAAGCAGTGAAGACTGCAAAGCTGAGAAGGCCAAAGCCTCTACTAATCTCCATGCCTGCTAAATATGACCAGAAGCTCAGCTATTCCACCTGTACACTTCCATTTGGTATAGCTGTGAATGATATTGAATGATGGGATAAATCAAAGCTAATGATTAACAGACTTCTTCTTCTTCTTCTTCTGCCATATCCGTTATCGGACGTTGGCGATCATGTTGGCGATCATGTTTTTATCAGCAGCCGCACGAAAAAGTGCTGCTGAGTTTTGTCCAAACCAGTCCCTTAGATTTTGAAGCCATGATGTTCTTCTTCTGCCTGGACCTCGTTTAACAGACGCATAACCCTTTCCCTTAGATCAGTGTTTCTCAACCTTGGCATTTTAATATGTGTAATTGGAAATTCCAGAAGTTGAGGTCCACACATCTTAAATGGTTAAGGTTGCGAAATGCTGCCTTAGATAGTACTAAGTCCCTGAAGGTTTCTAGGTGCTTGGGATTTCTTGGTGACTAAGGAAACCTCTTAGATTACCGTGCTGGCTTGGGACAGTTCCACCCGGATATTGATCAACTGATTCTGAAGAGATTCCTTCTTGTGCAGCAGTTTTTCAGGGTAGGCTGGCTGACTCCCAAACATCTCTAATTCCTGGTGTGTCCCCATCAGTGCACTCTCTAGACTCTCCTAGCGATGAAATGAGCATAAGAAAACACATGTTTGTTAATAAAGGCAGGTAATCCAGAAGCAAATTCAGGACTTAAAAGATTTGAAATTGGTTGTGTTTTCTATCTAAGAGTCTCTTTCTGGACTAGAGTACAGGTAGTCCTGAACTTACCGCTACATGTTTAGTGACTGTTCAAAGTTACAACAGCACTGAAAAAAGTGACTTATGACCATTTTTCACACCTACGACCATTGCAGCTTATCCATGTTCACGTGATCAAAATTCGGATGCTTGGCAACTGGCATGTATTTATGACGGTGGCAATGTCCCAGGCTCATATGATCACCTTTTGCAATTTTCTGATGAGCAAAGTCCATGGGGAAGCCAGATTCACTTAGCAACTGTGTTACTAACTTAATAGCAGTGATTCACTTAACAACTATAGCAAGAAAGATTGTAAAATGGGACAATACTCACTTAATAATTGTCTTGATTGTCAATGGAAATTTTGGTTCAGTTGTGGTCATAAGTCAAGGACTGCCTGTATGTATATTCGTACTGCTTTGGAGTCTCACTTTCATTGTTTCTAAAATGTAGTCCATGGATTTATTCCTATTTCTATTCTTTTGAAAATCATTAAATTTAATTGAACTTTTCTCATGTTTTAGGATGGAAAGCTAGTAAATTTATGAAAAAAATAGAGTTGAACTTTATAAATTTCTTGGATAAGGACTTCTTCTTAAGCAGAAACATGGCTATAATCAGGCTCTGAAGGAGAAAACAGTAGTTTATAAAGCCCTGAGAATTTAAGGGTCTATAATCAATATTTCTGCAATAAAATTTATATTAGGGCCAAGCCAATGTAATCCCCAAGCCCTCTTCCAATTCCATGTCCCAAAGTCACATGAACTGATAACTGAAGCTGCTTCAATCCTGAAAATGAGGCAGCAGATTAGCTGAAGGGCAGAAATCAGGCAATGTAGAAAAATAGTTCTGATATTTTTCGGCATCTAACTGAGGCAGTTACCTCAGTCCACTTATAATTAGACTGTCTGTAGTAATCCATGTTACAACCTGATCCGGTATGGTGGGAGCAGCAAAATGCTAATTTATTTGTACCTCTGGGCATTTTATTATACACACCGATCCTAAAGAATTTGCTGTGAAAAATTTGTAAGTTGAAATTGCTCACTTCTCAGTTATATTAATTGAGATGTTCAGAGTATTGTCTCATTCAGTTGTAATGAATCTAAGTACTTGTGCCTAAAGACCCAAAGACCTTGGATGTGTTTTAACAGATATCTTTGAAAGAGGCGGTTATCAGCCCCTGTTAAAGAAACTTAACTCGGAAGTGTACCAGACAGTTGCCAGATTCCATTTCTTTGGAAAGGTGTTTGAATCATTGCTTATCAAACAACTCCAGAGAAAAAAACTGATGTTCTACATTCACCTGGATTTTGTGACAAAGATTGTCTTGGTCACCTTGGGATTGACCTTTGCTGAGAGAAAACAGAAGGAACACCAATCCTGTTGCTTTCCTTGGACTTCACAGTTTTTAGCACTATCAACCATGGTATCCATCAGAATTAGCCATCTGACTAAGACAAGTTCAGCCTATTCCAGAAGATAGTGCTGAGAATTACTGTTTTGTCATGTTGCAATTATTTCATATTTCTATTTTCAATTTACACGAAACTGCTGTGGAAAATTATTAGGGATATTAGCTGAACTATTATCATTACACAGATGACATTTTTCATTTAACACAGCTGACATACTAAATGTTCTGAAACACTGAATAATTGCCTGGATGAAAATCAAGAAAAGAAGCTCAGTCCAGATTGAGATCAGAAATATTATTTGGGGGTGGTTGCGATTTTTTGTTCCAGTATGGGTTACACCCCTTCTGAGAGTTCGGGAAAGCAGTTTGGAGTGTTCTCAAAACTCAGTAGTAGTTTTATCACCTCATAAAACCACCCTCCTTTGAAATAAATAGCCAATGCTCAGTGTTACATGCTCTGGTAAACTTCTGATTAAATTATTGTAATGTGTTTTGCATAGTTCTTTTGAAGATGGAATGTTTAGTTATTCTAATATAGAGCTGCCAGGAAATTAACTGGGACTATTCAATTCAGACATAAGAAATCAGTGTTTCATCAGCAATTCAAATACCTGATATTACTCTTTAAAGATTTGAATGGCTTGGGGCCAAATACTTATAGGAACACCTCTCTCCCCATAGGTACTACTCTGAGCATTCTGGTTACTTTAAGAGTCTCTCTGTCAGATATCCCTGCCAAAATGAAGCCAGGCAAGTAGCTTTGAGGGATGGGATAGGGCAACTCAGTTATGGGCTTCTAATTACAGAATGTCTTTCCTGGGTATTGCATCTGGTGCTTATATTTGATGGCTGAATTTAGGTTTTTACTGCCTGCACTGTATAAATATCATGGTTTATATCTACTTATTTAAAGAATATTTGTCTTTAACATTTGCTATTTTATGTTATTATTGTTGTTTGGTTTATAGTTTTGTAATCAACTCAGAGAATTTTCATGACTTGGGAGATTTAAAATATTTATAATACTTCACCAAATTATATTTTAATATTTCAGTCTCCTAGCTTCAGGGAACTGGAAATACGTTTATTAAATATAACCACTGCCTAAAAGATGAAATCTTTTTAGTCATGCTATGAAAACTTCTGGGAAATGAGGTTCATTCATAGGAGTTGAAAGCAGCTTGTCTATACTACCCTATTTTTGTGATTCATGTACATTACCTTTTCTGCTCGGAGCTGCTGTACCAGTCTTTCCTGTTCTCTTATCACCTTGTTTTGTTCACAGAGTTTTCCTAGAAGCTTCTGCCATGTGAAAAAGAGAGAAATAAAACATGAAGTCTGTAGTAGATATCAAGAATGAGAAATATAAATTTTCAGCTGCTTTGATGGCGATCAATTAGATCCCACCAGAGGCCTAGTCTCAATTCCTGAATTCCAAATCCATGCAAGGGAATGTACAAACAATTAAACCAGCATGACATGTGCATTGAGTAGAAAGGAGAGAGACAAACGGAAAAGAGATTGCACAAGATTTTTGATGGAGGGTGATCAAGAGCCTTTATAGCTTTGCAGTCCTATTAGCAGAAAAGATGGATTATCTAAAGATGTGAAATGGAAAGAAAGAATCCCCACAAACCTCAGGGAATGCAGGGTAGACAGTGGTAACAGGATGGGAGATGGATTGAGTAGGCAGATGACAGTGAGGAAGAGGTGTTCTTACATCTGTGTGTTGCTCATTTATCTTGTAGGTGTGCAGCGTCTCTCTATATGAGTCAGGAAAATGAGACACCTGAAAAAATAAAAACAGGTCATTGCTACTCTCTCTATCTTGATGTTGTCATAATAAGCCCCTAAGGAAATCCAAGCCTGCTACTACTTAGTGGATCACTTCACCTTCTACATGTACATATGGTATACACACATATATTATCAGATTGTACAACTATTAGATTTTTCTTGAAGCCTTTTTCAAAAGCAACACATAACTGAAGGAAAACAAGGGACATTACCATACATTACCATGTATGATAATTATACCCTCCCATCTAACCAAATATTATTTGCTGCCTTTGAAAAAAAAGTTCCTCTATTTTGTCAAGGAAAGCAACTTTTCCAAATCTGATATTAAGAAAATGGCTCTTTTGCTTTCAACATAGAAAGGAACAGTCAGGGTTTATAACAAAGTGTTACTTTTTTAATATAATGACTGGTCAGATTTCTGAAGAAATTAGCTCTTCTATGTAACACTCTTCTACAAGTGTTACTGTAGATGTGCAACTATCAGGCAATTACATTGTGCAATAAAGCCATAGTTTACCTTCATGATCACTGCATCTATATGTGTAAAGAGAATTAAAGATATGGGCCATTCTCCCTGCCCCTCTAGAATTTAGGATGATTATGGGGAGAAAAGTTCCTTAAAATTATCATAGCTACTATGGTGCAAAATAGTTATTCTACATAGATTCTAATGCATCTCATAGTTAATATACAAAGCAAGAATGTAGCACAAAACCATCAAGAAGATTGTTTGCTGGGGTTTGTAGGACTAATAAAAATTCTGTTATGGATATACATTGCATGATGTGAATGGCTGATAAATAGATTGTTAGGTTCCTGACTTGTTAGAAACAGATTGCTCAGGATAGTTTGACTTTTAGCTAAATTTAGTTAGATTAACAAGAACTTTTAATGAGAGCAGAGAAAGACTAGTGTTAGTTTAATATGAGATCCTGTACTGAATCACAATAATGAAATGTTTACCGACTGGATTGTATTCCAAATTTAATTGCTGATTTCAAAATTGCAAAAAACTGGGTAATATTTTTCAAGTTGAAGATGCTTTACATAATAGCCAGATCTAAATTTACAAGCAAACCAATACAACACAATGCAAAAAATTAAGGAGATGTTTTTTTAACACTGCCTTTTTGATGTGAGCTTTCATAATCATACCCAAATTTTACATTTTTTTCTCTCTCTGGAAAAATGAAGTTGCTAATTGCACTTATCCCCAGTTGTATGAACAAGTATGATAGTGTGTTACCCCACTCATTCACACACATACATAACTGTGGTTTAGTGAGTTTATTAATATTCCCCAGCAATTCCCTTCACCAAAACCCAGAACTGTCCCAGTTCAAGTCCACAAAGCACTTGAAAGTAGCTCAAACAAAATAACTCCACCAGACAAACTTAAATCCACATACAAGATAGCTCACGAGGCAAGAAAAGTCCAGAGTTTCCAATTCCAAACATGGTGTCAATCCAGAGTGAGGCAGGAATCATGATGACCAGAAAACACACAGCTAGGAAACAAACACGTTCCACAGCAATGTCTGCTGTGATAGATAGATAGCTTCCAGTTCAGCCCATCCAGATGGGTGTGGCCTTCTCCTCTTGAGTAGTCTGCCTGACCTTCTCTGCTCCTGCCATTTTTCTGCCCTATGTGTTCTCAGATCAGGTGTAGAAGGCAGTTCCTCCTCCTCTTCACTGGCCATCTGCAATCACAAACTTTCCCCAGCTGGAGCCTCAGCCAAATCCCTTCCGGATGACTGTTCATAGCCATCAATCAACTCAGTTCCTGACATGCTAGGAATCGACTCATCCCCTCCCAAGCTGACATCTACAGAGGTATCTGGGGAATCCTCCAAGGGAGTTATCATCGATAGGAGAACACAGATTTAAAGCATCTCCACGCATGTACAAAGTACTGGGACTTTGATTGTGACCCTGCACCTGCCATCTTGTAGATTCTGACATCTCTCTGTGGACACCCATGGACAATAAGCAGCATTACAGGAAACTCTCACATACACACCATATCAGAACCCAGGTTTGTTGTTATGCTCCATTATGGCCTTACTATATAAAGATAAAAGGTTTTCCTTATCCAGTCAAGTCCAACTCTAGAGAGTGGTGCTCATCTCCTTTTTTAGTCGAGGAAGTCAATGTTGTCCAAAGACACTTTTCATGGTCATGTTACCTTCCCACCAAATTAGTGCCTATTTATCTGCTCCCATTTGCATGCTTTAGAACTGTTGGGTGGGCAGGAGCGGGGCAAGTAACGGGAGCTTATCCCATCACGCAGCACTCAGGTCTCAAACCCAGGCTGTCAGCTTTCCAGCTGATAAGCTCAGTATCTTTAACCACTCAGCCATCACACACCTTTGGCCTTACCATATACTTGCCAGAACTGATTAGAATGTATTCCCTAATGGAAAAGGCGCTGCTGGGAAGACAAGCCCAATCCACAAAAATAATGCACCATGCTTCTATTTAACTATTACAACATCTTAAAACATATTTCTTTACTACTTTTAATACCATTTAATATCATTACAAAAGGATTTCACATGCACTGAAAACTGAAAAAAGCCACTGCTTGTCTACATAAATAAAATGACTAAAAGGCCTGCCTTGGTTGGTAGTATCTTCCCATATTCTTGTGAAAGTTATGCAACATAATAATATCTATTTTCAGGTTCTCCAGTGCAAGTAGATCAGAGAACAGCAACATATAGCCCTCAAGGATTCATGACCTATTTTCAAAACCTTTAGCCAAAGACCAATTTAGACTTCTAAGAAGAGCTATCTGCCTCTTCATAAAGCCTCATATCTTGGAAGAGGGTACCAAAAAGGCCCTCCCTAACAGGGGTATGAGAAAGATCAAATGTGCCCATCTCCTTTTCCCTATGGCTTTGCTTCAGTTTCATTCACCATAGGATTCTTACTCTGAAAAAATGCAGCTGTAAACAGAAACAAGGCATCATGCCCCTGGGATTATAATAATGTCTCACCAAATATACAATAATTCACTTTCTCATATAACAAACAGAACTCAGACTGCTCCAAATATATTCCTCCTAACCAGCAATTATAAGCAATGTTCCACTGCTGTTTTCCTTATATAGTGGTGCAAACCCATAAAAATATATTTTAGTACTAAAAGTGACAAAACAAGTATCGAAGCCAAAGACAGAGATTGATGGTAGATGGCTGGCAGTAATTGGGAGGAATGCAGCTCTAATTATTCTGTTGTTGACTGTGTTGCTCAATACAAAATGAACAATGCCAACCATAGAAAAACAGAATCTCTACGCAAATCTAAGACAACTCTACCATTAGAAGGGTAAATTACGGTGGAAAACCTTACTCCTCCTTCATGTAAATATAATTATAGACGTTACTGTGCTTAACCACTTTCCAGAAGTACCAGAATTTATGTAAATATGATAACAAAGATTTTTTCATTATAAAAAAAAACACCTAATCAACTGGCAGGTTTTCTCCTCTAGCAGAAAATAGCCTGACGAGGATTTTTTAAATGGTGGTTATCAGCTGTAATTCCAGATCTTTTACATACATATATTGAGAATTTCATTAGAGAAAAGGAGCTGGCACAAGATGTGCATTATCAGAGTTGCTTTCATAAATCTCAAAAGAAATATGTGGATTTAAACCATTTCAAGAAAGCCTCCTCTCTTGGAGGCCCAGGGGGCATGGATGCCATGATTATAAACAAATGCTACTGTGGGATGAAAAGTTGAATAGCCACCTCACAGATGGTTGGGGAGGTGAGGCATGGAACAATGATACTGAGATGGTTCTGCCATGTAAAAGCAGCTGGGATGTCATGGTTGATGGCAGAGCTGCTGTGATGTCTTACTTGCAAGTACAGCTGAGCCCTAGGAGAGGAGCTCTCCACCATTCTGTTCACCATACTGATCAAAGTCTCGCTCTCGCTCATCTGTGGCAGATAAGGAAAAACAGTCATGACGCTAATGGAGACAGAGTCATTTCCATTCAAGCTTAAACTTGTGTCGTCCCTAAGATAAATGTGGAAATATCTGGATCAGTAGCTCAGATCTTATAGTAGATTGATGTACCAAAATGAAGCTCACTTTATGATAATTGTTAAGGCCATGCAGGTCTTCAAAAGGGTGGTGAACTTTCTTGAAACTTCAACTGAACAGTCTTTTCAATAAAAAGTTGTTAAGTAAAATGGCCCTTCATTTTCCTTTGTCAGGGAGAAATGACCACTTCATTTCACTTGATAATAAATGATTCTGAATGGAATGGCCAATTGGGGTAGAGTGGTCCCATCTTAATTCTTTGTTGAGGTGAAATGATGTGCCTCCACAAGGCAGCTCGTCATCTCAAGGCAGAATGACAATCCTCTATGAGAGAAAGCACCTCATCAAGGCAGATTGCGGACAGTCTCCTCTTAATTCTTTGCTGCAATTTACATGGACATTTTTATTGAGTTATATAAATAGCAGTCACGGAGAAGGGAAGCCTGGTTGGAGAGAAAGACTTAATCCTGCCTCCTTCCAGCTGACAAGAATCCTTACTGTAGAACAGGGGTGTTAAACTGGCGGCCCGTGGGCCGGATGCGTCATGCGTAGGCCATGCCCACCCCGGCTCCGCAAAGGCAAAAAACATCGCAATATGTCACGATACATCACGTGACACGATCGAGTTTGAAACCCGTGCTGTAGAAGCACTAGACTTCACTGACAGAATAACCTTTCATGGTATTTCCCAGAGTCTCTCTATTTTCATACAAAGTCAGTTGCTTAGGCAACTGGGCTAGTACACCATCCTATGGTTTAAAATGAAGGACATTATATTTGGGGAATCATATCAGATTATCTTTCTGGGGTCGGGGGAAACTATGTATGTATGTATGTATACACAGCTGTATGTTGTCCCTCCCCATCCCCATCTCCTTTATTTTATTTGGAGCACCAACACAGTTGATCCATGTTTGGATCCACTACATTTTTTTTTCTTTTGGCCCCTCCAAAACAGGCATTTACCAGTTTGAAAATGAAGAAAGGAAGAAAGTTACAAACAATTCTTTCTCCCATGGAATTGTTTCAGTCATAGGTCTTTTAGAAACTATGGAGCAATCTGTTTCCTCTGTGGGTCTAATAGGAGCTCGGTGGGCAAAGATTATGTTACAGAAATAGTGCACAAAAGGAAAATTTCAACAGGAAAGGGGATGTTGAAATGGTATGCATGCAGCTCCCATTTCTACCCTTTAGTATTTTACTTTGGGAGCAGCATTTTACTTCTTTAACAAACAAACAAACAAACAAACAGGTGTTGCTATAGGAAATAATTTGCTTCTATTCTGAAAAAAAAGCAAAGGAAGACTGCTGGTAATCATGACTAGCTCTCTCTCTCTCTCAATCTTATGCGCCATATCGTACCTCCAGTTCCCTGTGCCTATTCAATTTTCCATTGGGAAAAAACCTAGACTGCTCCAAAATAGGGAGTAGCCCACATGCTTCCTTAACCATGGAAATCAGCTTTAAATTGATGGGTAGACTTTTATTCAGGTATTTGGCCTGACTAGTTACTATATTGCCTCTCAGAAATAAATGTTTCAACTGAACAGATTATTTAAATCTTGAGTATTGAGATGCAGAAAGTCTTTCACTGATGATGTTACTTAGCAAACAACCAAGCTCAGAGAGTACCAAGAAATCCACAGTTCAAACCTGAGCTACAGATTTTTGTTCATTTAGAAAGCTTTATTTGTGCACATCCTACTGCATATGGTAGTATAGGTTATTTAGACTGATCCTGGAGGAAGAGGAGGTACTTATGTAGGGTTGTACCTCTCTCATTTTTGAATTCCTTCTAAATATAGGTTTTTATAGAAGAAACTTTATATAATAAAACAATCATTGCTTACACAAAATCTCAAGGATAGCTAAGAATATATTTGAATAAATCTTCATTCTTCAAGAAAAGTCAACAGGATTACATCATATATTCTATATGCTCACAAGGAACATAAACAGAGGTTCTGAATCAGTCGCACTTAGAAACACAAATCACCAGAGCATAACAAAAAAATTGGGAGCAGAATGCACTAGGTGATTATGGTAGAATCTTTCTCCTATGGTCCAAAGTAGAAGAAGATGGAAAGCTTCAAAGGGGCTTGCAAAGTTGCAAGGTTTAGAAAACAAAAATGAAGACAGAGGGGCAGAATCCCACCACCATAAATAGTAACCAAGTAGTTTGGTTTCAGTCCAACCTAGGCACTCACATCTTCCAAATTATTGTATAGTGGTGGACTCTGATGCTGAAGCCACAATGAGATCAGTTTTAGAACCAGCACTGATTCATGCAGGCATTTTTCAGGCTAGTATCAGCCAGCCATTGTATTTCTAGCTGAAATTGTCTGCCAGCATTTTCTCAAAAGGCTTTGATTTTGTCTGGTGTTTTTCAGAGGGGATTGGTCAGCAATTGTGTCTTAACACCATGTAATATGCTGAGAATACTACTGAATCTCAAATTTAAGTTGTAGGGAAGGTTGTGTGAGTTATCTGCTTGATGTATTAGTTACCAAAGTTAAATGTGGGCAGATAGCCTTCCATACAGTTGTTATGATAAAAACTGGATTTTATGTGGTGACCATATTTGAATTCACCTGTTCCTTCGCATACATACAAAGGTAAAGGTTTCCCCTGCCAGTCATGTCTGATTCTAGGGGACGATGCTCTTTTCCAATTCACAGCTGAAGAGTCAGAAGTGTCTGAAGATGCTTCCATAGTCATGTGGCCAGCATGACTATATGCTGAAGGCACCCGGAAAACTATTACCTTCCCACTGAAGGTATTGCCTGTTTATGCCTATTTATCTACTTGCATTTACATGCTTTGGAACTGCTAGGTTGGCAGGAGTTGGGGCAAGTAATGGAAGCTCACTCTGTCATGTGAGACTTAGGTCTCAAACTGCAAAACTTTCGGTCGACAAACCCAGCATCTTAATCGCTTGGCCACAGCACCCCTTTCTCATACATATACCGTATATTCTGGTAGCATACACATGGGTACAGAAATGTAACCTTAAATATTTTATTCTATTTGCCTCGATTTTCTGCATGCAATATTTGAACAATTCATGCTGCATTTAAACTGCAGAGAATTTTGAGGGACTGAAAGATTAATAAATATGATAGGATATTCCAATCCACTTTACAAAAGCATGTGTCCAATAAATCTGTTGGGACTAAAGACTTTGCAAAGCTGAAGAATCCAGAGACAACTCAGTGCTATAGGACAGCGGTCTCCAACCTTTCCAGTTCAGTGGACTGGAGAAAGTGCTGGTAGTGGGAAGAAGAGGGGATGGTTTCACATATACGCACACTCGCCCACCATTTTCCTGGCCCAATTCCCAATGGGCTGTGGCCTGGCACTGGCAACTGTAGCAGGACTTGGGAATAACTGGGCATTCCCCTGACAACAGCATCACACTAAAGATAAGACTTATGAACTTGCCTTAGGCATTATGATGTCATTAATTAAATTGGAAATTTGTATGACGACAATATGACATGAATGTTCATGGCCTGATAGAGATGCCATGGATTAGATTTCATACTCTGTACATGTTTAGTTCTTTAGTTCAAACTGGACAAATCAATTTGCTTAGTCCCTGCTGAGACAAACAAATATAGCAGCTAATTCTGGTTGGGATATTTGTGGCATTGCATGATGATTCTGATATAGCTTAGAGTTCATTCAATCTGCTTGGAGCTCTCTTCAAGTAATTCTGATTGAGGAAGATGTAATACAATGATGCAGGATCGATGTTTCTTGCCAATAGCTAAGGTTATTGGCAATGAAGAAATCGTTATGCATGAAGCTGTAGGAACAGGTAGAAAATCCAATGTCTGATAAATGACAACAATGAGACAGAAAGATGAAGGAATAAAAATAATTTAGATTCATCAGTGTCTCTAAGGAACCAGGTGGGCATTACTAAGGATGGGTGACTTTGCAAAGTTCATTTTCACTTAATCTACAATGTTCATTTACATTCTTAACTTTATTATGTCCTGCTCCTGCATTTAAATTGTAATTAAAATATATATATATATCACAGGAATGTGTGTACATTTTTCTTAATATATAGGTATCTTTAAGGATTTTCACCTGCTGGATTGTGGTTTTCTGCATATTTTTCTCCATTATATGCATTTCTGCAAGCATTTTTAATAATAAATATTTCCTAATATGCAAATGATTTACAATTATATAATCTGTTTTTAGTCTTGCTTTACCTTAATACATACAGCCTACCTCAAAATTTTCAGAAAGTTATTTATATTAGCGTATCATTGTGCTATACAGATACATAAATTTTGGTACTGCATGTTAGTGAATTTGCATTTAAATGTTAAATGTAAATTCACTTCTTGAAAGAACATTAGAGATTCAAGATTAGATTTCTAATCTTCTTTCTTTCTTTTTTAAAACAAATATTTACTGAAACAGTTTAGGGGATGGGAAAACTGAAATTTATCCTCCTGACATTTTGTGTGTTTGTGTGTGTGTGTTGCAGTGTTAATCCAGAAAATGGGATTTAGAAACCATTGGACTTCTAACCTTTTGGTACATCTGTCAAATGAGTATACATCCCTCACAGTTGCTTTGAAGTAAAGGAAAATAAATGTATGCATCTTATTTTCAGGGTTGGGTGGAGGTGAACCCAGGTTTTTCTTTTATTACAAGAGCCCCCCTCTTATTTTTACACTGTTCCTCAAACATTAACAGGTATCCAAAATTGCAGTCATTCTAAAATTAGAAGAGATCTATGGTTGCTCAAAGATTCAGCCTGGAAATAACTTTCTATGCTTATTATTCACAGTCACCTTATTTTAAAGTCTTTTAACTCAACAGTATCATTATAGGAAAAGAGGTACTATTCAGAGTCCTCCATTTGTATGTTTAGACTTCTATACTGCTTACAGATTCTAGAGTAAGTGATTTTTTAATGCACCTCAGCTGTTTGTTCCTAATTTGATAACATAGATTGCTAGAATTCTGGACTGTAGTACTTCAGCTTTTGGGTGAAAAGTCATTTTTTTTTCTATTACATATAAATCCATTTGTTAAACCAGCATATTAAAAAGTGAACACCAAGATTGCGACAGTTCATATTGCAAAAACAAACAAATATACAAATAAACAAAACACTTCCTCCCTCCCTCCCTTTTTTGTGTAGTTCAGAGTGCTAAGACAAAATATTAGTCTTAAGAGAATGCAAACATCTCAAGATGGTGCAAGATTTCCTAAATATTCTTTCAGACCTCAAGTGAACTTCCTTCCCTACAGCAGTACAATCCAAGGAAAGTTTTACCGCCTGGATCTGCCAAACATATAAACTGCTTCAAGAAACAGGCATTCAGGAAATACTTGTTGAGCTGCATGAATGAGGACTCTAACCAACTTCTGTTGTTATTCCCATCAGAGAGAAACCACTGAAAGCACATCCAGTGCTAGATTTCATGCACCCACTAGCAAAGACAGAAGTGACTGTACCGACAGAAGAGAATATTTGTAGCTCAGGGTTGAAATGTGAGGACCTTGGTACTCTTTGAGTCTGATGGTTTTCTTACAAAGATTTCATTATCAAATTAGATAACATCATCACTGCACTGATGATGTTACATAGTTTGGCAATTAAATATCTTCAAGAAAACCAAGCTCAGGGAGCACGAAGGACCCCCTAGTAGTGACTGGGTTAGATATTCATATACCATTTTTTCTTCCACAGGGTCTTAAACTGGAAGCTCTAGGACAATTGGGGCAGTGGTCAGAGCTAATCCCAGCCATTAAATACACCTCTTGCTAGGCAGGTTTGTAGGTAGGGTAATCCAAATAAACACCTACCTTTGGTCTTGGTGGGGAGGCATATCCCCAGGACAATAATAAATTTTAAAAAGCCAATCTTCTGAGGGGAGGAAGAATGTATCCAAGTATAGGTCAAATGAAAAGTAAAAGTACTAAGATAGAGAAATTTTCCTACATTTATTTTACCAGTTCAACTGAGAAAGAATTGGCTTTCAACATTTCATTCAAAGGAGAAAAACATTTCAAAGAAATGTCTGTGGTGTTTAAAAATGGCTTTTTGAAATTCTCTACCAGTTTTATGGGCAGAGAAACCGAGGGGATGATTTAAAAAAATTCCCTAGGGAAAAAAGAAATTCCCCGGCAACTTCTTGAGGACAAGATGCCCTCTTAGTAATATTTAAAAAAATATTCAGTGAGAGGCACTCCTCATAATGTCTTCCCTCCGAGAGATGATTATGCAAGGGAAAGCACAACACTCACGTACACTCTTTGGCTACCTCCCAACTACATATTTGACAAGAACACCACATTCCTCCACCCATGTCAATGTTTCGGCAGAATTCTCCTAGAAAATCTAGTTGGAATATTATGTAAACATTCTGTAACCAGGTATGCATTAAAGAAACATGTCTTCCAGCATATGAAATCTACAGATCTCTAGACAAGTAATGTATTTTTTTTTAGTCTCCCAAAATGAAACATTTATTTATTTTTATATATTTATTTATTGCCCTCACACAAAGAAGGCTGACACAAACTGAGAACCAGTAGTGCTAGCATAGCATCAAGAGATATTAGGGAAAGGGAAGGAGATGCAGAAAAGGGAGTATGACACAGGTCTGATAACAGGACAGGAGGGAGATGGGTTTGGCAGGGCCAAGGCTGAATGTGTGGGGAGTAGTGGAGTGGGGAGAGGGGGAACACGGCCAGCTTAGCCTACCTGTTGGTCCAAATACTCTAGGTTTCTTTGCAACTGAAGGTCTAAAAGTTCATCCTATCAGGAGCCATTAGGCATGCGGCAAAATGGAAACACAAACATACAAAAACAACGAACACAAAGAAGAAGCAAAAGCAGTTAGGTGCAGCTTAACTAGAGACAGGCAAAGAGCTTTCCCCATACAGCAAAGGGAACATTCACAGACTTCCAAGCACTTTTAAAGAGAAAAGATAAGTGGATAATAGATGTTCAGCAATCTTTTCAGATCAGGAAATAATATAACATTCATTTCAGGGACTCCCAGAGATCCCGATAGCCCTGAACTATCATCAATGCTCTGTCCCCAAGCCTTGCTTGGCATCTTATTGTATGGCTGAGCATTAACAGAGTGGCCACACTAATCTAATCCAGATCACTCTATCTTGTTTAATATGGCCTGGGTTTGGCAGGCTATCAAGTCATATCATTTGATCAAGTTATATTACAACATAAGTCTTTACTCCTTCCCCCTCAAAAGACAGTTTTCTGAGTCCACATGTGTTGTTAATTGAATTCAGGACCTCAAGAGCAATTCCTCTACTCTTGCTGTTGAGGCTACATTTGCTGCCAAGATCAACATCTTTGCAGATAAGACAGGAGAAGTAGCCTTGAAAGCAAAGAGCTGTGGTGAAATGTCTCTTTCCTATGTTTCTGCTCAGCAGGTACAATGGTGTTTACATATGATGAACTCTGAACTGACCCATCATGCCCAGATCTACTGGACAACAGGGAAAAAAAAGTGTGTGGCTCCACTACAACATGCTTCTGTACAATCCACTGCGGTCATGCAGCTTCAGAGTCATTACAAGAATATGGCCCTTGTCAGAGGGGGGGGGGGAGGCTGAGGTTGGAAACAGAGCATCTGTGATCAGAAAGAATGTTCCTGACCTGCTTAGTGATACCACACTCATCTCACTGCATTTTTAGTTCAGCCGCATGCATCTGCTTTTGTGCATAGCTGGTGAAAAGGCAGGGGTAGTGAGGGAAGAAGCTGCGTGCAACAAGCACCTTAAATCCAGTCCAGGATTTACTGGTTGCTTTCAGGTGTCAGGTAGGGTCAAAAAAATGTGGCATGGAGCAATGAAGTTGGCACTTTCATTTGGCAGAGTCCCATTCACAGTGTTTGTTGCCCCCACCACATGGATCCTCCCCCGCAGTGGAATAACCAAACAAAGAGAGAATTAGAACGACCAAGGAAAAACAGCATATAAAATTAGCCAATAAGGGGAAACAGAGGTTTTATCATGTATTTTTCCACTTCTGTTTTTGACTCCCTAATTATTTTTGTGATAGAGAGAATGACAATAGAGAATTAAAGAGTACTCTTCAGTTTTTGCATTCCCAATTCTTTGGGATACCATCCTGATTCCAGAATGGTATCCCATACACAATATCAGAAGTACATTCCTAGAATTTTTTTTTATGGGCATTCAGCCATTGGGAAGGTGCCACTTGTCACAGGAAATAAAACAGTATTTTCCATCTAGAGATCACCCATAGGACTGGACCAACCCTGAAAACAAGGCAAATGCTTGGTTGAAGTGAGCAGCAAGAATAAACAGCTCATATAATGAAAGCCGTTGGTGGAGCCGTTATCTTCAACATGCAGGCAGCTTGCTATGCGATCTGTGACTTAATTGCAATTTTTCCTCCACCTTGAGGTAGAAGTAAGAAATGATACATCTCAATAATCAAGTTGTTAAACAGGTGGCCCATTCCTCCCTAAAATATGGAAGATAATTTTGATGGAGATATCTAAGATATATTGCATTTCCTCCTCTCTTACAGTCAATGAATTAGGGAGGTGTCTGTGCCATTTCCAAATGTTATATGGAAGTTCTGGACTTTGACAATGTTTTGCCCCTTGTCACTTTGGTAACAGAGCTTGGGTATCTCCATCAAAGTCATCTTCACTCTCTCTATACATATTGGACTTTGCATTCTATCTCTCCTTGCAACTGTTCCTGGGTGGTAATGTTAATGCAGCACTGATGTCAACTGAATGAATAAATGAGGACTGAGTATATGCATGGGATTTTTTTTTCCTTCTCTAAAAGTCACATGCTCAGTTCCTTTACTCTTTGAAAATACATACAAACTATGGTCAACCAATCATCAGCAGTCAGGCTAATGATTAAAATTTTCCACCTGTTCACATAGTCATGATGCCTCCAGGCTGGTCTCATAACTAACCCTCATAACCAACCAACAACTTTACTGCTAAGGCAATTATTCCACTTTTGAATTAAATGATAGCTTTAGGAAAGAAAAACACTTCCACTAGTGAAAGAATGGACAGTATTGTGGCTTACCATTTTATCATGGACTGTAGGGGATGCTGGATAGTTGAAGGGAAACATTCCGGCAGGAACAGGCTTTCTATCACCAAGGTAATCATACTGGGCAAACAAAAAGAATGTGTGTGAGATAATTATATCACAGTATTATTACTACATATTTTCCTTATGTTAATAATCTAGTAATAACAATGACCTTCCTATTGGAAGAAAAAAATATCAAAGTCCATTAACTAAAGTGGTGATAATCTATAGAAACTCCTTGAAACTGAAGTCTGGACACAAGACAAGAAGGTTGGTTTTATAAGCAGAGCTAGTTTGAAATCTGTATTATAATACTACTTTGTTCCTGGGATGATTCCCTCTTCTCTTCCATGGACACTCTCTAATTTGTTCTGCAAATCACACTTATCAAGCCACAGGGTGTAACCATAAAGATGAACACTTCGTCTCAGATCAAAAACTTGTCTAATCTACTACCCTCTCAATTCAGCTAACATGACACTTTCCCTCAGCCTTAACTTGCCACTTGGGCACCATATTTCAGCTGCTGGAGCTTTATACCTTATATTTAACTTGAATTAGGGCTCAGCTCAGATCCCTTACATTTATTTCTGAGCTATGTAGAATTAAGAACAGATGGTGCTAGCGCATTTGCAGGCTGAAATGCTCCTGCTTCTGACTGTCTAGTACAGGGTAACTATGACCCTTTTATGATTTGTGGATTTCAACTCTCAGAATTCCTGAGCCAGCCACAAGTCATAAAGGGGCCAGAGTTCCCCACCTCTGGTCTAGAGCAAACTTAACATATCTGAGATTGAGGAATAATTAGTTGATAACAGAGAATGTTATTTAAGGTCAGCTTCTCTAAGTATTGCTTAGAAATGACACTTTGCTCATTGCTGCCATTGCTCCAATTCTTAATTAGATGTTTCTTGTGACCTGACTGATCAATAAATCTCCTTCACGTTCAACAACATCTTCCCTCCCCAGTAGTCTCCTCTATGCAGCATAAACAATACATAAATTACAGAGATATGGTTATTATTAAAATCATTTATACCCCCTCCCCCACCCTCACTTTATTGGGTATCTACTGAAAGATGGCAGAGCTATTTGGAGGAGGGAAGTCTCAAAGGAACATTACCTTTGGGGAACTGACAGATCGTCTCATCATGTAAGTCGTTGGCTCGGCATATATCTCCTCACTCCGAGAAGGCATTCGTTCAAAATGGGCACTGGGTGACCTTACTGGAGAGTAGACTCTGGTTCTATTGTAGGATCCTTGACTTGGTGAGCGGGGGACTGATCGCGAACGAGGCTGAAGGGACATCCTGCGCAGGGACCCTGAGGCAGCGTCCATTTCATCATAGTATACTGGCTGCGGTGTGGGGCCTGGGATCCAGATGGGCACATCTTGTCTGCTATAGCCAGGCTGTTCTTTCCACTCCCGCAGCTGGAATGAGCTGCTGTTGCGGAAGGCGTGGCGCTTGTCCTCCATAGCCCACTGAGGGCTCACACGTTCATAGGCAGGCATAGAGCAGATACTGTCAGGACGCACACCAGGTGGATAGTACTGGTAATCCTCCGAGTACTGGGATGAATAGGGAGGGTAATAATCAGGTACTCTCCGAGACATTGGGAAGAATCTGCTGGGGCTACAAGTCCCAAAAGAAACAAAAAAGGAAAACATTTGGTTTTAGGATTTTCTATCACTATTATCTTAGACTACCATCTGCTGAACAGCACTGATATATTTTTCGCATATTTCTGTGTGTAAGACTGGGAGAAGCTGCAAATTTACATTTTTATTTTAAGCCTTAATGGTGCCTTCTTGTCTCCAATTGTTCCACTATATTGTTTGCTTGTGTTTCTTAATTTTTTTACTCTTCATAATTAAAGTTGTGAAACACTCCATGTTTCCTCTCCTGCATGTGAGCTGCCTCCTTGAGCAACAGAGTATACAGTACATACACGTATCAGGTTATGATAAATAGCATGTAAAAGTTGAAGTTTCTAAGGTTCAGTTAGGATAAAAGCTGCTTTGGTACTTGTGCTAAAACTGTGATTTGTAGATTCGGATCATTGAACTGCCCCAAATCAGGGAAGTTCATTGTCCATATGTCAAAAAGTAAACTTAAGAGTGGAAAGATATTCATCTCTTTGAGCTTTTTTGCTAGTATTTATTTTCTCTCACTGGGTATTTATATTGTTAGACTGTGTTTATTCCTATAGGGTAGTCTGAAAACTTTCTAAGAGGAGCAGCTGATAAACAGATTTAAAAAAAAAATACAAAAAAAAATAATAATAATTACTTCATTCCATGATCAGGAAAACCGATACCAAAGACTTTTCCTGCTTTTCTGGGTGCAAGAATACTAAATACAAAACAATTGTGCATTTTTTAAATAACGTATTCCAAGACACCGAGAGAAGATGATGAGCTTTTTTGTCAGAAAAGAAACTGAAATTGTTACAGCATCATGTATTAAAGTCAGGGACAATTATTCAGGGAAGAGGGAATGGTACTACATATAAGATACCAACATCTTTCAGGACCTTAGGTACTGATTTAAGTCTACAATATACCCTCTTTTTTAGTATTTAATGAGGTGTTTCTAAAAAAAGTTTTTTTAAAAAAAACCTTGTATGTCTTATTTGTGTCTTGTGTGTTCAAACAACTCACCTATGGAGATCTTCAGGTGGTGGAACTCCACGGCGCAAATTGACCCACTGTTGCAACTGGGTCATGGAGCTTTTTCTCTGAGCAATCTTTTCTGGATTAGTGCGAGGTGCAAAGCTCCGACGAGAGATAACAGTATCGCCATCATGCTGTGGAAAGGCCATGCTGCCAGGACGAGTTGGGGATGAATACTGCCAACCATTTGGCTGTGGGGTTCTCTCCACTCCAGCTGGCACACGAGCTGCTTCAGGATAAGGGCTTCCAGGCTCCGAGGGTGTATCTTGACTGGCAATGCCGTTGGTTTTCACCAGTGCCTCTTTCTTATTTGCAACACGTTCTGGTTTTCTTTCAATCTTCTCGGAACCACGTCCATCACCTTCTCCTCTGGTTTTTGCTTCCAACTCAGCTTTGGCAAGCTCCCTGATAAGAATACTGCGCTGGTGATGCTGATGATGATTTTTGCTAGGAGGAATGTTCTCACAATCAGTCTTTTCATGCCTGAGAAGAATCCACAAGTTGAAAAGAGCATTCATTACCATAGCTTAGGATTGGCATATCCTAAAGAAAGAATTCCAGTTTATTGTGGTTTTGATCATCCTCTTGCAAATTATTGATTGAACCTTCTCATGAACCTACCATTTTTCACATTGCCTTAAGGCTATATTTATTCTAATTCCACTGTAAGAAAGAATCTTACAGCTATAGAATGACTTTTGAATAATGCCTTATCAGACGATGAATATTTAGTATTTTACTAGCCATGCTGCTAGCATCTTTCAAGTTCATCTGAAATTGAACTTGACAATAGATGTAGCACCTTATACATTGTGTTCAGCAGGGTGAAATGTCCAGAACCAGTTCTAAACCACTTCCACCCATCTTTTGAACAGCTGACCTTTGAGTAGGTGGGATTTGAACCCGAGCAGCCTCGCCCATGGCTTGAATCCAAGATTCTTGTTCTTCATTGTTCTCAGCACTGAAGAAATAGGTCCGGATGCCAGCATGTTCAGCCTGAGGAGAGAATGACTTCTTGTGATTTCGTGGCATCTCTTCCATCCAGCATACAGTTACCTGCAGAAACAAAGAATAGAAAGAGAGAAAGGGAGATAAAAAGATCCCAGTGAGTGTCTAGAGAGTTTACTCACCCGCAATCAATTTTGTCTTCTTTCCCTTAGGAACATTATAATTTCACCAATTTTTTATTTCATGATTGTCAGCTCTTATCTTTAAACAATGTTTGCACTTGTTCAAATAGACAGTGCTTTGAAACAGAAGAGTAATTATGACTATCCTTTAAATGGAAGATTATCCTCTTTAAAATTTGGCACAAACCAACTCCACTAATTCTAACACAAAGACATCACCTCTGGCCCTCCAGCACTATGTAGAAACTTTTGGGTATTGGATGAAAGCTCTCCCCTTGCAGGACATGCATAAGTCAAAATCTTTAAGTGGAACAGCATGCAAAAAACTGGTTCAACTCAGATTGTCTTGGTGAAACTCCTTGATAATCAATTTATGGTAGGGAGAACAAAAGCTACTGCCAAATGGCTTGTTATAGCTTATTGATCTGAATTAAAATAATGAGACAGTTAACATAAATCCACCAACATTAAACTTCAGATGATATAAATTTACAGTTTTAGGAATAGTTCCTAGACATTAAATATCTCTTCCTAACACAGGCAAGGAAGAAAGATCTCTCAAACTTCCCTAATTTTTCTAAACATCTTCATTTACAGCATTCCAGATAGAGTGATCTTCCACCTGTAACACTTCAGTGTTATCCCATCATTTCTGCCATCTTTTTTCTTATCAGAGGGACAAATTAAAGAGGGATAGATTAAGTAGTGGTAGAGTGATCTTTGAATGTCAATGCTAGGAACTGTCCATAGAGAAGTACTCACATTCCATTTCCTTGCGGACGTTTAATAAGATTACATCAGCATAGTTGTTGACTTAGAGAAATCACTAACAGGAGTACTCAACCTTCCCTAACAATGCTATCTCAGCATTTGGGACATAGACAAAATTTGACTGATCTCAGCTGTGCAGTGCATGATATTCTGTTTATTTTCCCCCAACCCCTCAGCATGAACCATTTCTTCATCAGGTTAAAATGTAACAGAGTCTAGGAAATCACACACAGAGCCTTTTATGTATTTCATTCCTGAGTTTTGATATGTAAAAGCTGAAGATTTTCAGATAGAAAACCCACAAAAGAAAGTTTATTTTTGAAACTGAAAGTCTTCAGCTTTTATACAACTAAACAAAAAGAATAGGCATGTATATTAAGAATAGTAATAGAAGCAATCACATTTGATTTAAAACTATCCTAAGAGGCTACAAATCCAGATCAAATTCTATTTCTAGAATTTGCTACGTTCAAATTCTTTGTCTGAATTTAACCAGCTCATTTGTAGTGTATCTGTCTCAATGATCCTGAAAAAAAAATCCGGATGTTTTAATGAAACTTACTAATCAATATAACAAACACAATTGGGCTCATATATTACGTATTTTATTATGTATATTAAATATTCACAGTAGAGAATGAATAACATAATTTAATTTTTGTTTATATTTACCCATCAGTTTTGTCTCACAACTAATTGCCACTCATTGACTAACTACTACATGCCTTTTTGATTTTCACTTTGTTGAGCTAGTTATTATCTTCCACAAATCACTGAGTGAAACCCATAACATGAACATTTATTTATGTACAAGTCATATAATAGTAATGAGTTCAAGATCTATATCCTCAGTGGGATTTGCTTACATAGCTCTGTGTTTCCAGTATTCTCTAAGGTTTAAAAATACTTCTAGGTATTTCATTAGACAAAGGGATTCAAAATTTCCCCAACCACAATTTCCTTAGGGAATGATTGCAGGTGAATAAAGCATGCAGGATAATTTTTACCATTGGCACTTCATTTTTCCTTTCTGGCATGCATGCATGCATTTGGAAACAGAAGGAAAACACTACCTATTTGGTGGTTGGGTGATGTATTGCAGATCAGTAATCAGAAGAGATCTCCTGTCCAGGGGATCCTCACACAGAAAAACAGGGAAGACAGAGAACAGATCAGCCACACCCAATAAGCAATTCAATGGGGAGGAATATCAGCAGGCAAAGCACACCAAGAGCAAAGGTGGTCACTGTGAATGGGTAGTTGAAGCAGAATTGGGCTCATACTTAGTGCTTTCTGAGCTTTAAACTGAATAGTCAACTTGGTTTTCACTGAACTTGGGAAAACTATTCCTTTGCATCTCAGCCCATGAAACAGCCCTCAGCCAGTTGTCTCAAAGTGCTAGACGAAAATGTAGGTTCAATTATTGCAGCAATAGGACATGATGTAAAATAAAATTTCTAGAAACTGTAGGATGAAGTCAAAAATTATATTTGTACATCTACCTATTTAGCACATGTAGATTGTCTATGTGAATAGTCTATTATACCATTACATTTTTTTCTGAACATGAATTGGGAGCACAATAATTATTCATAAACAAAAGAACAGAATATAAATTTTGGGTATCTTGCCATCAGTATGAAGTTTGGAGAAGATCAAAACTGTACTTTCATTTCCTTCAGTGTGGTTTTTGTTTTCTTACAAACAAATATTGAAAATCTAGGCACATTACTTCAGAATAATTCCTACTGAATTCTAAAATTTACTTCATCAGCTTCGTATGATCTGGAAATATGATACTCTTCTCTAAGATGTTCCGTATATATTTATAGACGCTGAGATCCTGTCTAATGCAATGGTATCAGTGGAACTTGGTGGGAAAAGTTGTGCCAGAAAAAGGGTTCCTGGATTCCTATCACTCAAAATCAGCCAAGTTGTCCTGAAAAGCATGTTTACATGCTTATGAGCTTCATTAGGAGTCCCCATACCCCTTTTAAATACAATTCCTTTCTTCTATACCACTATTAGACATGTAGGAAGATTTACAAAGAAAACCAATGTATCAATGGTTTCCAATCAAAACCAATTCATCATCATTAAAAAGGGAACAAATATTACAGAGCACAGTTTTGAAACATCAAGAGTAAGTGGTTTCAATGAGTAGAAAGGAGTTAGCAAACAATATAATGGCAATGAGAAAAGTTATGTGGTATGTAACATGTAGATGTGCAACTACTTAAATCTAATTAATTTTCATTGAATGTACTTGAGATTTGTTAAAATTTATTTTTATTAAGAATTTTTTACAGCATAAAAGCAATACCAACTTAGGAAAAAGTAAGAAAAATATAGTGAATAGACAAACAGAAAAATAAGCAGAAGAGATAGAAAAGAAAGAACATATTGCATTTTTTTTGCATATGAAACAATCTTCAAATATCTCTAAATGAACACATATTTCCTAATCTCTCCCACAAGATCTTTCAATACTCCAGATTTATTCAATAAACATTACATGATCTATTTGACTATATCTAGACTCACAGGAATTAATAAACATCAAGTGAAAGGGGGAATAGAATGAATTTGGAGCTAAATCTCATAGAATTTAGGAGCTCGTAGAGTATACTTGTACATTGACATCACACATGCAGGTACAAATGTATGCTCTAGGAATCCAACATGTTTTTAAATGTGTGATATAAAGCTGTTTCCCATCTAAATAAAGTTTCTACTGGGTCCAGTTCAGGTAGTGCTGTTAGCCTAAGATACATTTCTACTAGCACAACAAAGTATATTTACACATCCATGAACACTATACTAGGAGCACTTCCACTCTTTACTGACCTTAAAGGTATATTTCCTGCTGATGTTATCCGATGGCTGTACAGCTGCCACTCGAAAACTGAGAAGTGGGATGCTGCCCAAGATGTTTTCCTCCTTCTCATCTACATGAAAGAAGAAGGGAGGGACAAAGAATTAGACAATATTCCTTTATATTAGTTAACAATTGTTAAAATGGACATCCATCTACTTCATCACCATTGGAACTAAGAAACAACCAGGAGCATAGGGTAATTTCCTTGCAGGCAGGCAGGCAGGCAGGCAGGCAGGCAGGCAGGCAGGCAGGCAGGCAGGCAGGCAGGCAGGCAGGCAGGCAGGCAGGCAGGCAGGCAGGCAGGCAGGCAGGCAGGAAGGAAGGAAGGAAGGAAGGAAGGAAGGTAGACTTGAAAACAATCATTACGGAGGGAGTGGGATGGAAAAGCTGTGCCTAACTATTTATCTACCTATGAAAGATGCCCCCTTGCCCTGATGCATTCATGCTTGTTCGTCTTTCCAATTCAGACCAGGAAGCGTTCACATATCCCTGTATGTATATCAGTTACAGTTACACTTCACAATACTGTCTAGTTAATTATTCATGCCCATCATCTTTTCCATCTGCTACCAGAGAGAAGGCCCAGACAGCAGAATTGTGGGAACCAATGGCTACAGGACATATTGATATTGCTGGGCTCAAAATTTGGCAGGCAGAGTATGGAAAAATAAAAGAGTTGCATTGGTGGTGGGTGACATGGAGTCTGCTTCATTGGAGTACTTGCCAGAGTAGAAAGTTGTGTATAAATTAAATAAATATATATGTGCTGCAATGTCATGCATGCATCTTCACGGTCAGATCTTAATCATTCCAGTAAGTCCAAAAGAAAGAACGACTAACAGGATATTACAGAGAATATTAAATTTCTATTTGATGACATACAATAAATTAATCCAAAGTTTGTGAAAGGGCAACAACAATATCCAAATCATCTGTTTTAGAGAACTAATTAAATTCCTAGACCAACTACTAGAAATATCATGCCACATACAAAAATTATCTATTATTGGCGAAGAAATTCTCTCTAATTTCAGCCTTTATCCTATTTTTCAGACTATGAAGATATTGTTCGAATTTATAATTTTCTTGAGCTTGGTAGTAAATTGAGACTCTGCAAGAGAAACTCCTATTTGCAGCAGACTAGAATCCTTTTGTAGTTGGCTCCAAGCATCACAATCCTTTTGTATTTTTCTTTTTAATCAGGCGGCATTTATCTCCTCCAAAACTGAATGCTTTTATTTTGAATACTGTATTTAAAGTTTAAAAGGTATTTTATTTTATTTTATTTATTTTGCTTATCTCCTGTGAGATTAATTTATCTCCCGTGGGTGGAAGAAAAGGCTGAAACCCTCTGTGCAACATAGCAACAAGTGGCACTATTAAAATTATTTCCTTTTAAAATATTTTTACCATTTAATTGCCAGAAAGGCAGCACAGATTCTAAATTATCAAGCTCCCTCAAAGTGGAGGTGAGGACAGAGTGAGAAGATTCAGGAGACTTCTGGAAGAGCAGGTCTAGGACCTTGAATCTTTGATCTTATGCATTCAGCCATTCAACTGCAGTATTGCAAAATGGAAAATTAATTGCTAGGTAAAATAGCTAAGGACTTGCTGGGGAAGGAAGGAAGGAAGGAAGGAAGGAAGGAAGGAAGGAAGGAAGGAAGGAAGGAAGGAAGGAAGGAAGGAAGGAAGGAAGGAAGGAAGGGTCATCATTCATGTGAGAAATTCTTCCTATGTATTGCTGGAAAACTATATTGTTTGGTCAGAAAGAGTTAACAATATGTTTTTATTATTACAAAATAATATTACAAAAACATAAGAATCCTACTAAAGCAGATCAAAGGACCATCTCATCCAGCATTCTATCCTCACAGTGGCCGGCTAGGTAACAGGCACCCAGCTGGGACATAAATTCAGTAACACTTTTAAACTTTTCACTTGTACTTCCTTGTACTTGGTACTCAGAAACTCTCCTGTCTATTTGTAATCCACAGTTGGCAGAAAGAGTGCATCATAGGGCAACTATTTTTGAATCAAGGTACCTCCAGTGGGCTAACTTAAAGAATGCATCCAAAGATCCAGGCCCATTACTCTTGTGGGATTGAAATTTCAAGGATCTTCATACCACTTGCACTGGCAAAGTAGTGGCCACTGCAGTGTCACCAAACTGCCCTGCAGTCGTCACATCGCTGAGGTCCTGTTATCATAACTTCCGATGTTCCTGGCTACCTTCCCACAAGGAAAGTCAATGGGGAAGCTGGCAGGAAGTTGCAACTTGCTCCTGCTCCACTGCTTTTTTGTCCACCCATGGTCATATTGTTTTTCTGTTTAAGTAAGCAAATATATCTGAAATAGTGACTCAGTGGGTCATGGGTTATTTAACCATAGAATTGTAGGCTGTCCTCTATAACTCTATAACTACCATCAAAGCGGTGGGGTTGTCTCCTTTACAACCATCCAGTTGGCAGCAATTGTTACATCTCATAGTATAGAATGACATTTCTCAAGTACATACTTTGTGAAGAAATACTGCCTTTCCTATCTCTCCTAAACCATGAAAATATTGTATCCCTTATAGATAAAAAAAAAATCAGTCTCTCCTATGAAAGGAGTACTGTTCCTCAATAGCAGGTATGAAGGTGAAAATCTAGTTTGATAAGAGATACAGAAAATGAATGCATCATTGCTTTCAAACTATGTTTGGCATCTGGGAGTTTCCTTATACCTTTATATTTTAACATATAATTAAATTAAATACAATTTTAATATCTAATTTTAGACTTGCATCTCCTCATACCTTTGTAGTAAAAAAGGCAGCGATCCACCAATACAAACCAGCGCTTATTCCATTGCTTGACTCCAGAGCTGGCCTGTAAAGAGTTGTTGAAAGCAAATAAATGTCATAATCTGGAAACTACATACAGCATAGATTGAATAAGCATCCTATGAGAAACTGGCATGACAGGCTAAGGTCAGACAAAGTAAGAGAATTTCTAGATAGTATATGACAAGAACTGGTATGCTGGATTTACCATGAAGATCCATCTTCTAGAATAGAATATATCCTGCCCAACTGCTGTAGAAGCAGTGTCTAGATTAGTTCTAAAGTTACTTCCTGTGAGAGGGAATACTTTGATCCCCAGTCTCAGAATGACAAGTCAGAAAGAAATCTCAGCAAAAAGAAAAAGAAGAAATAAGGGGTTTGTGATGTGCAATTTTCTGTAAATATTCTCTCCTTCCTGTAATAGGTAGGTGGACTCTCTCCACTTTAGATATTGGATCTTCTCCAATTTCAATGTATCATTTTCCTACAGTGAAGCCAAGGCACCCTATTGTGGAACACATCAGAGCTTCCCTCACATATTGGGGGGAGAGGAATACTCTTGCTGGAAATGATGCTTTGGCCAAAGCATAAGAGTTTAGCTTTAATGCAATTGAACGTGAAGAACCACGAGCCCACTCTACAGACATCTCCTAGGAGCTTATTAGTTGCCCATTTGTCCTGTGGGGCACTCTTATTCTGTGTCTCATAGGGTAGCCCAATGCATGATTTGATCCATTTGGAAAGCGTGGTTAGTGAGGCTTTGCAACCCAGAAGGTTGTCAAAAATATGCTATGAAGTAATCAAAAATTCTGGATTCCTCTGTTCTACTCAGTAGCTCTTGATGGCTTGTTTGATGGTGCCTTCTTTTCCAAGTTAGTTTTGGGGTTATGTAATGATTCCTTGCTTGACTCCTCCTCCCAACTGAACAGTCTCTCTCTGACACTTTGGGCAAAAGACAGTTTAGACACAAAACAGATTGGATGATGCAAAAATCCCTCTTGAAAGAGTGCTCCTGTTTCTGATATTGTCTAACTGAAATTATAGTTATTATAAATACCGCTCTACTGTTAGGTATTTTACAGATTCTTCACACTGGGATAAGGCTTGAAGCACTAATAGGAGGTCTATGATAAATGCTGATAAAGGTTGGGCAATCTTCACAGGGAAACACCTCCTGGAATCTACAAGGAGATAATGGGATGAGAGGTTCTTGGGTTTCCACTGTTAGGATTTAGGACAGTGCTGATAACTGCCTATGGAGTGGGTTGGTGGGAAGGACAGAACTTGAGGCTTGGAAGTTGACCTTGTAGAGTTACCTTTCTTTTGGGCCATTTTTAGAAGCCCTACCATGTGAGCAGATATTTGTAAGTGATGGGAGGGGGTTTTTTGTTCTGTTTTTGGATGCTAGGATGATATCTGTGAGGTTTTGTTAGCATGTCCTAGGCTGGGCTCAACCTCACTAGGTAGACCAGATCAGAAAATCAACTCCTCAGAAAGACTAAAACTAGCAGAGTGTGTGCCAGTGAGAAGTCCCCCGAGGATGGGCTCCAGCACAAGTCTGAAAACTTGGAAGGCTAAACCTCTCGTCCCAGTGACTGACAACAGATTGGATCCTGCAGACTAAAACTACTTTTACTGACTAATAACAGAATCTTGCAAAACTGATTGTGCCATGCTTCCTCCTTTTTATACTCCAGTGAATTAAGGAAATGTATGCTTAAGCCCCTTCTGA